>OY282506.1:43711314-46111314 GCA_958295605.1 Ajuga chamaepitys | reverse complement strand
AAGTGGCCTGCAACGCGTTGTGAGTTCTGGAATAGAACACGGCCGTGTCACTTAAGCAACACGGCCGTGTCAAATTGTTGCTGGAAAAGGGAAGTTTGCGAAGCAACACGGCCGTGTCACTTGAGCAACACGGCCGTGTCAGAAGGGTTTTTATGCGATAATTTCCTGATTTTAATAGGATTTTGATCCTATCTTCCCCAAGATTCGTCCCCAACTCTATAAAAAGGACCCCAAGCTCTAGGAAAAGGGAGGAATCAATCATCAAGAACATAAATTACATCATCTTGGAGGACAAAGAAGACGAAGATCGTCGAGACGGAGTCATCCGGGTTTATTTATTCTTTTCTTAGTTTTAATTCTTTACAATGTTTTTATTAGAATTTTGCATTGGATTATTACTAGGCATGAGTAGCTATATTATTCGTGTCCTAGGGTTAGAAAGTAGGGATTTTTATGACAATGGTTTGATTATGATTTAATCTATTTAATTCCGTTCTTTATGTGTTTTATCTTTATGTTTGTGCTTAAAACTGAATTTAGCTTGATCACCTAGATTTAGGAATTTAGTTTAACAATTCCGCTTCGAGAGGAGGGAATCGTTATCAGACTTAGAACATAGAGCGCAGTTGTCTATGACTGTGTAGGCCGTGGCATAGGATCGTTTGGGAGTTATTAGGTTTAATTGACTCGAGAGGGTAATTAGCTTAATTAATCAACGGTTTAATCGCTTCGAGAGAAGGATTAGATTATTGTCGTGCCGCCTAATAAACATTAGAATTGGTAAATTTATAGGTTAATTATATTCAACATTGAATTAATATCCTGAAATCGAAGCCCTAGGATACCTTTTCTCAGTGATTGTTAATTCTCTTTGTTTGTCAAGTATTAGTTAAATTCCTTAAGTCGTGTTAAAATAAACCTTTTACAACTTAGTATCTAGTTAGGACATTCCTAGAGTATTAGGGTACCAAACTACCTAAAACTATTCCTTGTGGGATCGACCTTGACAATAGTACTACACCTACATCCGTACATTTGCGGAACACTAGGTTAGAAACCGACGTGTCAAGTTTTTGGCGCCGTTGCCGGGGAATAGGATTTAGCGCTTAGTTTTTATCTTGAAAAATAGGAGGAAACTAGACTAGATTTTATTCTTTTCGTAATTTTAATTTTAATTTTAATTTTCGTTTTTATTTTTTGGGTTAATTTTAGTGTTACGCGGTAGTTCTTGTTTTTGGTGTTTTCAGGCTTCGTATGCACACCAGATCAAAAGGGAAAGAAACCGTTCTTCCTTTCGATCCAGAAATTGAAGCGACAGCTCGCAGACACCGAACGAGAAGAAACTTCACAGCTGAGATGGAGAACCCACCACAACAACCGAATGATGAAGCATTAAATAGAGTGCTAACAACCTTAGCACGATTGGACGATCGCGTCACTACTATACAGCAGCAGATACCTGTACAGCAGCAACAATTGCTGCAACAGCACGGACAGATTCCAATAGAGCCAGATGCGGGAGAAGAAGACGATACACCTATTAGTGACTGTTTAAAGCCGAATCCTAATCAACAGTCAGGAGGAGTACGACTCCCGCCTCTGAATGCCAATAGTTTCGAGCTGAAGCCTGCACTGATTAACATAGTGCAGCAGAACCAGTATGGAGGAAGTGCAATGGAGGATCCGAACGCTCACCTGATAAAGTTCCGAAGATTGGCGGACACAATCAAAATAAACCATGTGCCACACGAGCAGGTTAAGCTGCGATTGTTTCCCTTTTCGTTGAAGGATAGAGCCCTCCAATGGTTCAATTCCTTGGAAGATATCATCAGTTGGGAAGAGTTGAGCACTTCGTTCCTATTGAAGTACTTTCCACCGAGCAAGATGCTCGACTTGCAGAATCAAATTAATCAGTTCAAACAGCTGGACCAAGAGCCATTCGGAGAGGCTTGGGAGCGATTCCGGGATCTTATCCGGAGTTGCCCTCAACATGGGTTCACCAAGAAGCAGCAAGTATGCAAGTTCTACAATGGTCTACTTGCTCCGACTAGAAACCAAGTGGATGCAGCTGCGGGTGGAAGTTTGATGGAGAAGTCAGTGAGGATGACATTCTCAATCCTGGACGCGATGGCCAGAACGAGCTACCAATGGTCGAATGAGAGGAACATACCAAAAAGGATAGCCAGTGTCCAAAAAGTCGAGCCCGTCAATAATGAGCCAATTGAAAAGCTCACAGCACAAGTAACAGCATTGACGAGCCAGGTAAATTTGCTAACTAATCTAACGTTAGCACAACAGCCAGGGGGTCCGGAAGAAGTTGAAGAAGTAAAATTTGTGAATCAACGAAACTTCAACAACTTCCAGAACAATCAGCCTCGGTACAATCAGTACCCTCAGAATCATCAGAACTTTTCATATGGGAACGCGCAAAATACACTTAATCCGCCACCCGGATTTGCTGTTACAAATGGCATTATCCATGACGGTAAGAAGCCATCACAAGAAGAGATCGCACTGTCACAATTTGAAAAGTATGATGAAAAGTTAGCTCAGTTGGAGAAGAAAGTGGATGGAAAATTCATGGAGCTAAACAAGCATATCACTGGGCAAGGGGCAGACATCAAGAGGCTCGAGAACACACTGGTGCAGACTCAAGTTAGCATTGGAGAATTGTCATCAAACATGAGCCAACTGATCAAGATAGTAGGAGCTCAACACAAGCAAGGCCAATATCCGAGTGATACAGTGGTTAATCCGAAGGAGCACTGCAATGTTTTGGAGCATGAAGATAGCATGAAGGACCAAGAAGCGAAGGAATCAAGCGAGGAAGTAAAAAACATGGAGAAGGAGGAGGTCAAACCAATCATAGATAAGAAAAGTTCATCTCCTATTCTCGATGAGTCTTTTGATTTTTGTTTTAAAAATTCGTTCTTTGCTAACCTTGACCTTTAGAGCAATCTAGAGTTGTTGTTGTGAAACAGGAACCACTAAAGGAGAGAATCCAAGCTAAAGAGAAAATAAAGGAGTGGGAGGATGGAAAAGAGACGACGAAGAAGAAACCGAGCAGGCCCAAGAAAAACGCAACCACAAGCATGAAACCGAGAAGAGCAACAAAAGCAAAATATCCAGGGAGTTTTACTATCTCTTGCTCAATTGGTAGTCATGAGTTTCATAATGTCATGTGTGACTTAGGGTCTAGCATAAATTTGATGTCTCTTAAGCAGTATAGACAACTAGGATTAAGGGAAATTAAACGGTCTTTTACTACTATCAAATTGGCGGATGGATCCTCATTAACGCCGTTGGGAGTAGCAGAGGACGTAGTGGTAAGAGTGCTAACTTTTGAATTCCCTAGTGATTTCTTAGTTGTTGACATGAAAGGGAATGATGAATTTCCTTTTATCTTAGGAAGACCCTTCTTGGCGACTAGCCAAGCACTAATAGATGTACCTAAAGGGGAGTTGATTTTTCGGGTTCAAAACGAAATAATCACACTCAAAATACATAAGTCGGGTCTAAGGGGTAGGCACAATTGTAGCATTATTTACACTACCCTAGCTGCTGTAGAAAATCCTCATGTCCCAAATAGCTCTTTAATTGGTCAGAAAACATCCGACTCGGGGTGGCTAGAAAATGGTTGATAGGAAAAGGACGTCCGGCTGATGACGTAAAACAAAGCGCTTGTCGGGAGGCAACCCGATGTTTATCGTTTTATTTTTATTTCTATTTTTATTATTTCGTTAAGTTTTATGTTTTACGTGTGTTTTAGTGTTTTAAGTTTTTAGGAATCAACATGGACGAGTGTTGCAAGAAACGGGGGTCAAAAAGACGGAAAAATCGCATTAAAATGAGCAGAAGAGGCAACACGGCTGTGTCGCACAAACGACACGGCCGCGTCAGAATCGACCCAGAAAGTGTTTTAGCACTGGAATGCAACACGGCCGCGTCACATGCTGGACGCGGCCGCGTTAAAATGGTTCAAACGTAACACGGCCGTGTCACACAATTGACACGGCCGCGTCAAAAGGCTTCGCAAAACACGAATCCAAACTGGAACGCAACACGGCCGTGTCAGACAAACAACACGGCCGTGTCAAAAACGACCTAGAAACGCAAATTAGGTTCAAATATAACACGGCCGTGTCACAACCTTCAACATGGCCGTGTCATTTCTTCAGCAGAAAAAATGCACAAATTCAGAGCGCCATGCGGAGACGGCCGGACCAAGATTCAGTAGGAGCAAAATGACACGATTTCGGAGCTCGTAGGGGTTTCAAAACGCCATCGTCGAAACGATTTGTAAGTTAGCACCAAGGCGTACCACGTTTTTCCTCCAAACATTGGCTTTCAGCCAAGTTTGGGGGAGGGGGTAGACCGTGGGACGTCTTGGCAGCTATATTTTTCTAGTTTTGATTTAATTTTTTTTCGTTCGAGTTTTGCTGGTAATTGTGGATCCGTGTGCCCATTGTGCTGAGTTTTATCGTTTCGATTGATGTTATCGGGTCTGTGAGCCCATTTATCTGATTTATTGGTGCTGATGGGTCTGTGAGCCCAAGTTTGACTGCATATCGTTTCCATGATTGAGTTTTAGGAGTTTAGAGTCGTATTAGTATTTCAGTTTTGAGAGTCAATAAGAATAATAAAACTCGGAAATAGGTAACAAGTGAAAAAAAAAAAAAGAGAATAATAGGGAAAGATGGATGATGAATAGTTAATGATGAGATGATTTAGATGAAAAAATGGTACATAATAGAGCATGAGAGGTGTTTTGAGACGAAATTGAGCTTGAACTTAGATTATTCAATCAAAAATTAACCTTGTGAGAATTTGAGCCTAATTATACTCCAATTTTTGGAGTCATATACTTTCTTTCGGTGTGAATTTGATTGAATATGTGTACTAGTCTCTAGAACTTGCCTTGAGTCTTTACTAAGAATGTGTCAAGTATGTGTCGTGATTTAGGAAATGATCTTAGGCAACTTTTTGTTTAAGCCTATTTCTTTGAACCATGAAAATTACCTTTGAACCATAATGAAAAAAATTGTCCCTAGTTAGCCCAATTGAGCCTTATAGCCTTATTTATTCATAACCTAACAATGTCAGCCGAAACCTTTTGATTTATCTCTTTTGGCCCTAATTGGATTAATCAAGTTAGAGGGAGGAGAATTGGAAGGAATTTTTGGTTGAACAAATTGTGGGAAGGAATGGGAAGTAGGGATATTTTCAAAAGATGAAGGAAATAAGAGAAAAGTGATAGGTGAAAAACGAAGAATGGCCTCTCTTAGAAAAAAAAGAAGAAAAAAAAAAAGAAGAAAAAGAAAAAGAAGAAAAAAAAAAAAGTTGTATTATAGAGGAGAGGCTAGAAAATAAAATGCTTAAAGTGTGAATTTGCTTAGAACATTCGGGTAGTCCCAAAAATGTGGTACCCACAGAATTGAAAAGCACTTAAGTTGTATGGACTTGGGAAGGTGAAGAAGTCAACTTGCGGGGTGATTTGCTGAAATTTGAAGAGTGAGGTTGAGTGATTGTATTGAGGGGTAGTCGGGTTAGACGTAACTTGATTAGTCCAATGAATAGTCACTTATATCCAAATGTATCCCACCTTACCTTAAGCCCACATTACAACCAAAATAAAGACCTTTTTGATCCTTTGTCACACATATCAAGTACGAGGTCTAGTTTAGATGATTGGCAAGCATATGGTAGACTTTGCATATAATTCAATATGAGTGGAAATTATTTTAGCTTAAACACTTGAGAGATGAGTGAAACACTTACCCAGTGAGGGTTGAATAATTCGAAAGTTCAAAGTCTCGAGATTAGTTGATTTACGCATTATCACATATGCTCAAGTGAATTATGTTGCCTAGTTGTTTTAAGAAAAAAATCAGACTGAAACTGAATTCATCGTCTAATCGCCCTAAACAAAATGCATAATCACTTGTCTTCTTTGTGTCTTTTTGTTATGTTGTTCGGGACGAACAACAGTTTAAGTTTGGGGGAGTTTGATGACACGTTATTTATGCATGTATTTAGGTCGATTTAGGATCATATTTTATAGCATATACGTGTATATTTGACCAGCACTTATTGATATTTATAATATTTGGGCCATTTGACGTGTTTCGACTTGTTTTGAAGATAATTAGGTATTTTTATGCCATTTGGATGAAAGTCGAAGGAGAAACAAGTCAAATAGAGTGAAAACCGGCTCAAAGGAGTAAAAACCGGCCAAGAACCGGTCCAAACCGGTCCAGTAGCAAAACAACGCAAGAACCGACACGGCCGCGTCAGACTTGTAACACGGCCGTGTCAAAAGTGACCTGCAACGCGTTGTGAGTTCTGGAATAGAACACGGCCGTGTCACTTAAGCAACACGGCCGTGTCAAATTGTTGCTGGAAAAGGGAAGTTTGCGAAGCAACACGGCCGTGTCACTTGAGCAACACGGCCGTGTCAGAAGGGTTTTTATGCGATAATTTCCTGATTTTAATAGGATTTTGATCCTATCTTCCCCATGATTCGTCCCCAACTCTATAAAAAGGACCCCAAGCTCTAGGAAAATGGAGGAATCAATCATCAAGAACATAAATTACATCATCTTGGAGGACAAAGAAGACGAAGATCGTCAAGACGGAGTCATCCGGGTTTATTTATTCTTTTCTTAGTTTTAATTCTTTACAATGTTTTTATTAGAATTTTGTATTGGATTATTACTAGGCATGAGTAGCTAAGCTATTCGTGTCCTAGGGTTAGAAAGTAGGGATTTTTATGACAATGGTTTGATTATGATTTAATCTATTTAATTCCGTTCTTTATGTATTTTATCTTTATGTTTGTGCTTAAAACTGAATTTAGCTTGATCACCTAGATTTAGTAATTTAGTTTAACAATTCCGCTTCGAGAGGAGGGAATCGTTATCAGACTTAGAACATAGAGCGCAGTTGTCTATGACTGTGTAGGCCGTGGCTTAGGATCGTTTGGGAGTTATTAGGTTTAATTGACTCGAGAGGGTAATTAGCTTAATTAATCAATGGTTTAATCGCTTCGAGAGAAGGATTAGATTATTGTCGTGCCGCCTAATAAACATTAGAATTGGTAAATTTATAGGTTAATTATATTCAACATTGAATTAATATCCTGAAATCGAAGCCCTAGGATACCTTTTCTCAGTGATTGTTAATTCTCTTTGTTTGTCAAGTATTAGTTAAATTCCTTAAGTCGTGTTAAAATCAACCTTTTACAACTTAGTATCTAGTTAGGACATTCCTAGAGTATTAGGGTACCAAACTACCTAAAACTATTCCTTGTGGGATCGACCTTGACAATAGTACTACACCTACATCCGTACACTTGCAGAACACTAGGTTAGAAACCGACGTGTCAACACTCCTTACGGGTCTGAAGAAACGCTTAGATCAAGCTAAGGGTCTTTGGGTCGAAAATCTTCCGCAGGTTCTTTGGGCCTATCGCACCACGCCGCACATCTCAACCGGAGAGATCCCCTACAGCCTCACTTACGGTTCCGAAGCCGTCATTCCGGCGAAAATCGGCGTGCCTAGTCCCCGCCTCGTGACTTTGGATCCCGAGGCTAATAATGCAGCCATCCGTGCTAATCTAGACGAGCTCGAATATCGTCGTGATCAATCTTTTATCCAACAAGCCAAGTGTAAGCAACGTGCAGCTTAGTATCACCACCTCCGGGTTCGGAGTACTCAGTTTAATGTCGGCGACTTGGTGTTCCGGCTCAACTCAGCCAGCAAGGCTGCCCCCGTGGGTAAATTGCATGCCTCCTGGAAAGGCCCTTATCGCGTCATTGCCGCACATGACTCCGGGTGCTACCAGTTAGCGCATCTTGACGGCACACCGATTCCCCGAACCTGGCATGTTACCAACTTAAGGCGTTTCTATCTATCAAACCACGAAACAAGTATCGTTTCTCCTTTTACATTCCTTGTACTTTAATTTTAATTTTTAGTTGTGAGTTCCCTTTGTATTTCTTAATTGTTCCGACAATTAATTTGAATAAAGTTTTTACTTTACGAATCTTACTGTCCTTTCTTCTACGCTACGGGGACGCCCTAACTTAGTCTTACTATTATTATCCGTCTTCGGACGGTTTGATCTCTCGCCCAGTCCATCCAGGGAGATTCACATTTGGTCGCCGAACTTATATTCCCTCTCGCCCGTTTAATCGGAGAGGTCCTTAACTCCCGCCTGATCCGTCCGGGGAGATTCTATGCCTTGTTTTCTAACGGGCATCATGTACATATGATGCTCCCGAGTACCTGTTAAAGTAATTGCGCATGCATTTTGATTCAAAGTTCACTACCTCTCTTTCAAACATACATCATTACATATCAAAATGTTTTTAACATTTTTTAACCCCAAAAACCTCTTTACATAATATATACAACGCTGCAACGGTAAAACCTACTTTCGGCCTCCGAGCCAATACTCGGCGCTCCGGCGTTGAGACCCATCTTGGGAACTTCTCCTTGTCCTCCGGGATCCCGACGTTTCTCGACTTTGCGCTCTGGCTCTTTCCCTGCCACGGCTCCCTCTGCGCCGAGGACTCACTCTTGGTACTTGTCTTGGGGCTTCGCCTCTCGCCCTGCCCCGGAGACTCGGCTGTGGCGCTGGCCTCGACGTCCAGGCCCATTCCACGGGATCCCACTCCGCGGGGTCCATCACCTCGATCTCCTCAGCCAGCTTCTCGACTTCTTCCTCCGCGACAACCACGAGGACTTCCTCGACTGCAGTTACCGAGGCTGGGTCTTGGATTACTATCCCTTTGCTTCTCCCTGCCGGTTTCTTTTTACCCTTCCGAGGCACTTTCGCAGTCCCTTGGCCCCGGCTGGAGCTCGCGATGTACTCTTTGGCGGTACGCCGGCACCTGCCGCGTCCTTTCAGTACTTCGTACATATTTAGCAGTAACTCCAGCACCTCTCGCTTTCTTATTAGCTCCGAGGACTCTGCCTGACCAGTCGTCATCAGTGACAAAATTTCACCTTGAATCTCGGTGATCCGCTCCTCAACTTCCTCAAAAGTCAGCAGGCCGTACTCTGTAAGTATCCGGTCGTACACCCTTTGATGGATAAGGACGCAGTCCAGTTCGGCCACCTTCGACAAGTACTTCAATTCCTGATCTCTAGCCCTCTCCGCGGCCCTAGCTCTTGCCTCCTCGGCCTCTTTGGCCCTCCTCTCCGCTCGTCTCTCCAACCGCGGTACCACTTGCTTCTGCAAGTTATCTTTCTCCCCGCGGAACCAGTCTAAGGACTGCATGAGTTTCTTTATTGTATTATGCAGCTCCGCGGTATCCTCTTGATTGGATCGCAAAATCAGTGCAACACATAAGTATCCACGCCTCGCCGGACAAATATTCAGTCATATGAACAATTCAACTTATATTCAGCCAAAACAAGCATACATTGTCAACAGTTTTTTACAACGGAATTACAGTTATCCCTATCATCTACTATATTATGACAGGGCATCAAAATTGCGGGGAACGACTGACCTCCCCCTCATCGGCCCCTTTAATGGCCTCGGGCACCACATCGTCCTCCCCCTCCACCTCGTGCTCCACCTCCTGCCGTTCTCCCACCATCCCTGCCTCATTTCCCGCGGCCTCCGCGGTGATCTCCATGCGGGGGGGTGGCTCTTTGTTTCGGGGCTCTGGGACAAACTCACCCCGACGAAATGCCAAGAACTCTTGGTCTTGGTCTACCTCGCAGCTTGAGATCTCCTCAGCACTTAAGATCTTCCTCTTCTCTGCCAGTGCCTTCACGAGGGGCCACTCCGGGACATGCGCCAAGGCTTGGTAGTATGCCTCCTCTACTCCTCCCACCGCGTTGAAGTCGTACCCGAACTCTGGGCGATAGATGTCCACGTTCGGATAGACTTCCTTAACTTTCTCCAGTAGCACCGATCGGGTGGCTGTATCCCCAACTGCAACAAAGTTGGTCTGGAAGTCGAGAAAGGTGCTCGTCTGGAACAACTTCTGGGCAAATGCTGTCAACATTGCCTCTTGACCGTCAACAACAGCCGCTTCCTGGGCCTTTATCTCTGCCCGCAGTTGAGCCGTTTCACCACGGAGAGCCCCGGCCTCCGCCTCCACTTCGCGCAGCCGCGCGATCTCATTCTCTACCAAGGCCGCCCTCTTGCGCGCTTCGGCCAGATCGTGGGTCAGTCTGTCATTGCGCGCGCGCAGCTCTCTTGCCACCTCGGCTAGCTCTTCTTTGGCCTCCCTCTCACTGTTTCGGCCCAGCTCCATTATCCCCCGCACCAAGCGCAGCAGCTCCTCGGCGTCCGCCCCTTCTAATCCCAGCAAACTTATGGGCCCTTGCCCCTTCACAACACAACACCGGGGTTAATACTGGTAACATATGATAAATTTGAGCAAAGGTTATACCTCGGAAATGGTTATGTACCTTTACCTCGGTGCTCTGCTCCGTGCGGAGTCTTTTAGCTGTCCCCGGAGGTGTTGCGGATGGTTCCGACCTCCTTTTAGTACCGGGGGTTGACCCCGCTGCCACCACTTGTTCCTCCGATCCCGTTGATGGCCTCGGGCTGGGCGACACCCCCCCTCTGGGGGATACTTCAGTCACTTTCCCCTTCAACTTAGTTACCGCCGGTGCCTCGGGGCTTCCAGCTGGTTCCTTTCCGAAGCGTCCCACTGCATAAAGAAATTAGAGTTAGTCCTGCACAAGACACCAATATTACATAGTTATAAGAGTTCCTACCCTCCTCGGCAACCCCAGCTCCCGACTCCTGCCCCCGGGCGGACACCCCCTTAGCATTGCCCGAGTAATATAGGCTCAATCCTGCCTCCTCCAGCTCCGCCTCGGTGCAAAGGGTCTTGAACGTCCCCAGCGCACGGAATGGTCCCACCACCTCGGCCTCTGGTTCCACCACCGGGGCATTATCTAACACCTCCTCCCTCCTCCACCTCGGGAGGGCCACGTCTGTCTTCACGAAGATAAATTTCTCAACCCCTCCACCTTGCTCGAGTTCTGTACTTTGAAACCACCTCGGGCCCGGGGGCTGAAGGAGTACCAGCCTTTTGCTTTCCCGAAGGCCTTTAGCTGGAAGAAATATCGAAACAATTCTACATCTGGTTCCACCCCGGCATTCCTACATACCACGGTGAACCCGACTACTTGCCTAACGGCGTTGGGTGCTAATTGGCTCAAAGCGATGTTATAATACCTCAGCAGATGTATAACAATGTCCCAGAGGGGAAATCTCAACCCTATCTTCAGATGATCTATATATTTGCTAATGAAGCCCTTCGGCGGGCAACAGGCCCTGTCACCGGGCTCCGGCACTATGTACTCTAAGTTAAATGGAAAGTAAAACGAGGGGATCAGGGTTTCTATTTACACCCGTGTCATCCGCAAGGCTACCGCCGACACTTCGTATTCCTCTTCCAGACATTCCCCAAATCCCACTGCCCGGGTACCGGCCTCCCTAAAATCGGCCCTATACACCATCCTATTCACTAGTCTTTCTGGAATAATAAAGCGTATGGGTGGTACATTTAGCGGGGCTTTATCAGTTCCTATTTCTCTAACTGAAGAAGAAGATGATGAAGAAGACATACTTACTTGATCTTGGTATTGTGATGGATCACAAGCGCACAGATGAGTCTCGTTTTTTCCCGCTTTCTGAAAATTGTAATCGCAAATGATGAAGATGAGTATACTGTGCACATATTCAAATGTATATATTTTTGAATCAACGGTTTAGATCTGGCCCTTTCAAATTTCGCGTCCCAGATTTGACCGTGCTGCTCACGCGCTTTACAGTTCCCTAGGCGCGTGGGGAACAGGTTTCTTGGAAATCTCCAAACGCATCACTTCACATCCCTCTCTCTCATGATGGCGTCACCAGTCAAATCAACCTCATTCTTGGCCAGGAAGTTTTGGGAAGCACTCCGGTGTCTCCGTCACCTCGGCCAAATTACAATTCGCTTCCGCTACACTTTCTTGCCCTCGGGGTACTTTAGTTCGGCTCCGGATGATTTCCCCCTAGGGGGTGCTTCACTACGGCTTCAGTCGACTCCGTCACTTCGGGTCACTCAGTTCGTTCTGTTTACTCCTAGCGGATCCCGCCACCCCGGGGGTAGGTTCTCTCGACTCCAGTTAATTCTCGGCCCTTATGGGTACTTCGGCTCGCCATGGACAACAACCCATCGCGCTCGCTGCTTTGCTGCTCTGCCCAATCTCGGCGCCTGTCATACCTCACCCTGCTTATAACCGTAGCTCCTTCCTCACTCCGGCTGGGGGGGGGAGGCATCTGATAGGTATGGCCCAGCAACTCCGGGTCGGGTCAGCACCTCGGGCCGGACCAACACGACCCGAAGTAACTGAGCTCATGAAAGCAAGCCCAACAACCGGCCCAGAAGAGCGCACTCAACCTAAAACGGCCCAGTCACGGCATATGGGGGAAGCAAGATCCCCACGATCTTCTCCCAACTCCCATGCAGAGATAATAGGCGCAATTATAGGGAGTTAGTTAGGGAGCAACGACTTTTTACGCGAGCAAAACCTATGGCCACTTTGGCTGATCTCATGAATCTGGAACAACGAGATGGAGAGACTGTTACCCAGTTTCTTGATCGCTTTACTGCCGAAAGCCTCAAATTCGGCAGCCGATCTGATGATGTTATAATCACGGCCTTCATGAATGGCATCAGACCCGGGCCGCTCTACACCGAGCTCGTGAGACACCCCCCTGCCACAACCCGGGCTCTTTTTGGCATCGTAACCAGATTCGCCAAAGCTGAAGAGCAAACCCGTCGCAAACGTGAGAAACATGCTATCAAACGGCAACCAGATAAAACGCAAGCCGGGACCAGTGCCCGGCCTAGTGCCTTCAGCCGCCTAAGCAGAGGATGGTTGGAATCTCACGGAGATGTTCCTCAACTCACCCCACTTACTAAATCAAGAGAAGAAATATTTTCTGTTCACAAGAACGATCTGCGACCGTGCCCACGGATGACTGCTCCGGCAGAAAAGCGTAACCGCGATAAGTGGTGTGCATACCACCAAGATCATGGACACGATACTGAAGAATGTCGTGTACATGGAAAAGAAATTGAGAATTGTCTGAAGAGAGGTTTCTTGCGGCAATATGTAGTTCGGACCGAGGACAGATCTCGGTCAAATCAAAATGGAAGCTCGCAACAAGGCCGCGGAGGTTACAACGACCGAGCTCCAAGACAAAACAGACCTCAGTGGCAGAATAACAGGTCGGGGTACAATAACTATGCTCGGCAAGACCAGGGTCATCGTCAATAGCCTCAATTGCTGCCACCTCCACCACCTCATGGAGGGCCCCGAGATAATCCACCAAATCACATTATAAATGTGACCTACGGAGCCATTCCAACAGGGACTTCCCGAAGTGCCCTAAAAGCTGAAGCGCGTAGGCCTCCTCCCAAGGAGCCACGCCACAAGCGCCTCCACAAATCTGAAACTGTGAGTTTCACTAATGAAGGTCCCAACCCCGAACTCACCCCGCACACTGATGCCATCGTCATTGATATGGCCGTGGCCAATATTACAATCAAGCGAGTCTTCGTTGACAATGGAGCCGTTGTCAGTGTCATATTCACTGATTGCTTCCCGAAAATGGGTATACCTCATGAACAACTCCGACCAACCCCCGGGCCGTTTCACTCAGGGTGAGGTCCAACCTGAAGGAATCATCAACCTTTCCGCTTCGTTTGGTACTTATCCGCCAATAAAAACCATCTTTGTCGATTTTTATGTGGTTAACTCTCCATCTCCCTACAATATGATTCTGGGCCGAGATTGGCTCACCCCGGCGAAGGCCATCTGTTCCACATATCACCTCGCATTGAAGTTTCCTACACCCCATGGCGAGGTGGCCATCCGTGGCAATCAAAGAATCTCCAAAGAGTGCATGTATGTCGCACTTAAGAGAACGGCGAAGGCTCCTCCTAAGTCACAGTTTCAAATAGCCACCTTGGCTCCTACCCCAGGTTCATCCGAGTCACTCGGGAACGATACTATTAAGGTGCCACTCGATCCGGCTAAACCGGAACAAACTGTTACAGTCGGCGCCATAGACACACCATTGTTGCACAACGCCATCATCCAGACACTGCGAGAATATTCTGAAGTTTTTGCGTGGTCTCCCCTGGATATGTCGGGGGTCTCTCCAGACCTTATTACTCATAAGTTGAATATTGACCCCAGCGTAAAACCCATACAACAAAAGCGAAGACAATTTGCCCCAGAGAGGAATGCAGCCATCCGAACTGAAGTTCAACAGCTCTTGGATGTAGACATCCTGTTTGAAGTTCACTATCTGTCCTGGCTTTCTAATCCCGTGATGGTGACGAAGTCCAGTGGGGCATGGAGAATGAGCGTTGATTTCTCCGACCTCAATAAGCACTGCCCGAAGGATTGTTATCCTCTGCCCCCCGTCGACCAAAAAGCCGAGGCCATTAGTAGGCAGAAGACACTTTGCTTTTTAGATTTATACAAGGGGTACCATCAAATTCATATGGATCGCTGCGATGCCCTCAAAACGGCCTTTATTACTGATTTTGGGTGCTTTGCCTTCAAGAAAATGCCCTTCGGGCTCAAGAATGCCGGAGCCACTTAACAATGCCTTATGGACCATGTCTTCCGAGACCTGATCGGCCGCAATGTTGAGGTGTATGTTGATGACCTCGTTACTAAAAGTTCCTCCCCTACAACATGTGTACAGGACATTGCCGAGACGCTGAGCACGTTGCGACGCTATAACCTTCGCCTCAATCCGGCCAAGTGTACCTTTGGTGTTGGCTCAGGAAAATTTCTAGGGTATGTGGTCTCACAGCATGGTCTCCAGGCCAACCCAGCAAAAATTAGGGATGTATTGGACCTTCAGCCGCCGAAGACGGTGAAAGATGTTCAGCGTCTTACTGGCGGTCTCGCAGCCTTAAATCGTTTTTTGTCTAAAGAAGTTCTAATGGACTCCGCAGTGCACCGAAGCCTTTGAGGCTTTAAAGCAACACATCAACCAATTGCCTACTATGTCCGCGCCCGTTCTCGGGGAGCCTCTTTATGTGTATTTGGCATCCACCGAAGAAGCCATCAGTGCGGCCCTCGTCCGCGAGGATCATGGAAGTCAATAGCCCGTGTACTTCGTTAGCCGAGCACTTCAAGGGGTAGAGACTCGGTATCCTGTAGTAGAGAAAACAATATTGGCCCTGGTTATGGCGGCCCGCCGCCTGCGTCCCTATTTTCAAGGACGCGATATTAGGGTCCTCACTAACCACCCCATTCGTGAAATCCTCGCTAAGCCCGATGTGTCGGGACGCCAGGTTAAGTGGGCCATCGAACTCGGGGAATATGACATACAATTTCTACCTCGCCGGGCCATCAAAGGCCAAGCCTTTGCGGATTTTTTGGTGGAAGCACCATTCACTAACCCCGAGGCAGTCACGTGTGCTGCCCTGCTCACCACTCTGATCTCAAAGTTGAAGCCCACAAGTGGCAAGTATACGTGGACGGTGCCTCTGCGACCCGAGGCAGTGGCGCCGGGGTCCTTCTCATTGGCCCCGACAGCATTGAGATCAAGTATGTCTTGCGTTTTAAGTTCAAAGTGACCAATAACGAGGCGGAATACGAGGCAGTCCTTGTTGGGCTCCAGCTCGTTCAAACTTTCGGAGCTTCACATATCCAGCTTTTCACTGACTCCTAGGGTGGTTTCCAGTCAGATCAATGGCACTTATGCAGCAAAGGATGATACATTGAAGAGGTACCTAGCTTTAACACTTAAGCTTTTGTTAACTTTTGCTTCGACTGATGTCCAGTAGATACCCCGCGAAGAAAACGTCAAAGCCGATATTCTTAGCAAAATGGCCTCCGCGGTACAGTCAAATATGTCTCCGAACATAATCGTCGAAGAAGCCACCCACCCCTCCATTAATGAGTTGGCGATCACCGTATTAACTGATGCCGATCCCAATTGGATGACTCCTATCGTCCAATATCTTCGGAATTCCACAAAGGGGCCTGCGCAAGTCATATTGGGTCGCGGACGTTGGCCAAGAAAGTCCTCCGGTGGGGATACTACTGGCCCACATTGTTTATGATGCCCATAGTTTAGTGTCAAAGTGTGACAAGTGTCAGCGACACTCCAGAGTGAAGCATCTGCCGCAGACCGAGCTTACTGGCATACAAAGTGCCTGGCCATTCATCCAGTAGGGAATCGACATTGTGGGTCCGTTCCCCGTTGCTCTGGGAGGATTGAAATTTCTTGTGGTTGCAGTGGACTACTTTACTAAATGGGTCGAAGCCGAGCCCCTCACTGCTATAACCGGCCAAAACATCCTGAAATTTTTTTGGTGTAACATCGTATGCCGCTTCGGCATCCCAAGCGCTATTATCTCCGACAATGGTAAACAATTCGCAAATGACCCCTTCCGGTCCTGGTGCGAGTAGTTGCACATCAAACAAATTTTCACCTCGGTTGCTCATCCTCAAGCTAATGGCCAGGTCAAAGTCACTAATCGCACTCTGCTTAACGGTTTAAAGAAGTGCTTAGATCAGGCTAAAGGCCTCTGGGCCGAGAACCTTCCGCAAGTTCTCTGGGCCTATCGTACTACGCCGCATTCGTCAACCGGGGAGACTCCATATAGCCTCACCTATGGATCCGAGGCTGTTATACCTGCCGAGGTGGGAATGCCCAGTCCCAAACTTATTAACCTCGACCCCGAGACTAACGGGCAAGCACTCTGTACTAATTTGGATGAACTCGAACATCGCCGTGAGCAATCCTTTATTCGACAGGCTAAAAGCAAGCAACAAGCAGCTCAGTATTACAACCTCCGGGTTAGGGGTACTCAGTTTCTGATCGGAGACCTCGTGCTCCGGTTAAATTCTGCCAGCAAAGCTGCCCCCGAAGGCAAACTGCACGCCGCTTGGAAGGGCCTTATCGTGTCGTTACCGCACATGCCTCCGGGAGCTATCAGTTAGAGCATCTAGATGGCACACCGATACCCCGAACCTGGCACGTTAGCAATCTGCGGTGTTTTTATATATGATTTCCGATCGTCAAGTATCTTCTCTTCCTTTACGTTCTTTGTACGTTATTTCATTTTCGTACTGTGGCATTTTCTTTTTTACGAATGCCTTTGTATTCTTTAGTTGTTCCGACAATCACTTTGAATAAAGTTTTAACTTTTCATACACTACTGTTCTTTCTTCTATGCCGCGGGGACGCCCCGGCCTAGACTAATAATTGTTTGTCTCCGGACACATTGATCTCTCGCCTGATCCGTCCGGAGATATCAACACTTAGTCCCCGGACATATGTTCCCTCTCGCCTGATTTAGCCGGAGAGGTCATTAACTCCCGCCCGATCCGTCCGGGGAGATTCTATGCCGTTGATAGGGGTGGCCCAGTAACTCTGGGTCGGGTCAACACTCCGAGTCGGATCAACCCGACCCGAAGCAACTGAGCCCAGGAAAGCAGGCCCAACAATCGGCCCAGAAGCGCACACGAGCCTGGAGCAGCCCAGTCGCGGCATATTTGGGAAGTAAGATAACCACGATCTCCTTCCAACTTCTATGCATATTTGTGGGCGTAATTATAGGGATTTAGTTAGGGTTAGAATCGAGTAGTATAAAGAGGAGAATTGTACTCAGAATTAGGGTTCACATTTTGTATTCCTAAATTGTAACGTGCCCAATTGAAGGAAGATAGTGAAAAAACACCTCGGCAGGTGATATTTTAAGCCCGTGGATGTAGATCTCCGGATCGAACCACGTACATCCTGCGTTCTTTAAGTGTCTCGCATTGATTTACGTTACAAACTGATTTTCGTTTGGAGTTCATTTGATAACCGGGTTGCGCGTTATCAATTGGCGCCGTCTGTGGAAAACATTGGCAAGAAAACCCTAGTTTTTCATCGCAATCGCTATGGTGAATACTCGTAGGTCCGCTAATCCTACCCGATCCCGTCGTGATCCTCCTGTGGACCAGAATCCGCCGCCCCGTCAGCGAAACCAAGATCTGCCCGCGGAACGCGCTAACATGCCGAATCATCCCCCTGCTGATGATCCGGCGCAAGTTAATCCCCCGCCTGCCCCCGAGCTGTCGCAGGTGCAGCGAGCCTTTCTTCATGAACACGCCGCTCTGTTCCAAGAATGGAACAATCGGTGCGCCCACTCCGGTGAGCGTGCCAACAATGGCGCAGTAAATGTGAGAAATCTGCCCCGTGATTTGTCACGTGAATTGGACGAAGATCCCCCTCATCGAGCGAGGCTTGAGCGTCGACGACGGAGGACAGCTTCTCCGGTGGATAATCGCAGTTCTAATGGGTCGAGGCTCCGAGACGTCGACGAAGGCGTGCATCGCCGAAGACCTGCAGATGCCCCGAAGCGTGCTCGCTTCGACCAATCCCGTCTGCTGGATCCCATGGAACAAGAGCAAGCCCAATTTGCCGCGGAGCTTGACAAGGTTTTGGGTCTTGATGCTGACGGGGAAATCATCACCCCGTTCTCTGACGAGATTCTTGCTGTCCCACTCCTTGATGGGTTCAAGCTTCCCCCAGTGGCCGTATACAACGGCACTGTGGATCCAATTAATTTTTTGAACACCTTTAAGTATGCTATGTTCAACCGCAACTGCACTCCTCACCACCTGTGTAAGGTGTTTCCTGAGTATCTCCAGGATGAGGCTAGACTTTGGTTTGATTCTTTACCACGGGGTAGCGTTACTTCTTTTCGCGATCTCGCCGAACAGTTTTGGCCGACCTCATGAATATGGAACAGCGGGATGGAGAACTGTTACCCAATTTCTTGATCGTTTTACGGCGGAGAGTCTTAAAGTGGGGAGCCGGTCAGACGATGTTATCATTAACGCCTTCATGAATGGCCTTCGCCCTGGACCATTTTACACCGAGCAGGTTCGGAACCCTCCAGCTAAGCCCGGACTTTGTTTAACATTGTATGCAGGTACGCCAAGGCTGATGAGCAGACTTGCCGTAAACATGAGAAGCATGCTAGCAAACGGCAATCAGATAGAGCACAAGCCGGGCCCAGTACTCGGCCTAGTGCGTTCTCTCGTCTAAAACGAGGACGTCCGGAATCTCGCGGAGATATTCCCCAGCTTACTCCGCTTACAAATCACGAGCCGAAATTCTCTCTGTTCACAAGAATGATCTGCGGCCGTGTCCGCGGATGACTGCTCCGGCAGAAAAACGTAACCGCGACAAGTGGTGTGCGTACCACCATGATCATGGACATGAAACAGAGGAGTGTAGAGAGCTCGGAAAAGAAATCGAAGATTGTCTAAAGAGAGGTTTCTTACGGCAGTATGTTGCTCGGACCGACGATAGACCTCGGTCAAGCCAGAATGGAGGTTCGCAACAAAACCGCGGAGGCAACAATGACCGTGGTCCACGACAAAACAAGCCACAATGGCAGAATAACAGGCCTGGGTACAACAACTATGCGCGACAGGACAAAGGAAATCTTCAACAACCCCACTTTTTGCCGCCACCGCCTCCTCATGGAGGACCCGGAGACAATCTGCCTACTCACGTCATAAATGTGATTTATGGGGCCATCCCCACCGGAGCTTCCCGAAGTGCTTTGAAGGCGGAAGCACGCAGGCCTCCTCCCGAGGAGCCACGCCACAAACGCCTCCATCAATCCGAAACCGTCAGTTTTACTGGCAGAGATCCTATTCCCGAGCTCACCCCACATACTGATGCCATCGTCATTGACATGACCGTAGCTAATGTTATGGTAAAGCGGGTTTTCGTCGACAAAGGAGCTGCAGTTAGCGTCATATTTACCGACTGTTTTCAAAAAATAGGGTTTCCTCGTGAACAGCTCCGACCGGCCCCTGGGCCGCTACAGACCTTCACCCAGGGTGAAGTCCAACCTGAAGGAGTCATCAACCTCCCCGCATCTCTTGGAACTTATCCGGCGATAAAAACCATCTTCGTGGATTTCTATGTGGTTAATTCCCCGTCACCATACAACATGATTTTGGGTCGGGACTGGCTTACTCCGGCGAAAGCCGTTTGCTCCACATACCACCTCGCGCTAAAATTCCCTACATCGCATGGCGAGGTGGCTATCCGCGGCAATCAGCGAGTCTCTAAAGAGTGCATGTATGTTGCACTTAAAAAGGCAACAAAGGTACCCCCTAAACCACAATTTCAGGTAACCATCTCGGTTCCCACCTCGGATTCATCTATATTGCTCGGGGAACAACACTGTCCAAGTGCCGCTCGATCCAGCCAAACCTGAGCAAACTGTAACTGTCGGCGCTGTGGATGTGCCTTGGTTACATAATGCCATCATCCAGACCTTGCGGGAATATTCTGAAGTCTTCGCGTGGTCCCCCTTGGACATGCCGGTGGTCTCTCCGGATGTCATAACTCATAAGTTAAATATTGACCCCAACGTGAAGCCCATACAAAAAAAATGGAGGAAATTCGCTCCGGAGCGGAACGCAGCCATCCGAATTGAAGTACAACAGCTTCTAGATGCAGACATCCTGTTTGAGGTGCATTACCCTTCTTGGTTATCTAATCCGGTGATGGTGACGAAGTCTAGCGGGGCATGGAGAATGTGCGTAGATTTCTCTGATCATAATAAGCACTGCCTAAAGGATTGTTATCCTTTGCCCTCTATCAACCAAAAAGCTGAAGCCATTACTGGGCACAAGGCACTTTGCTTCTTGGATCTATACAAGGGATACCATCAAATCCATATGGATCGCTGGGACGCACTCAAAACGGCATTTATCACCGACTTCGGATGCTTTGCCTTCAAGAAAATGCCTTTTGGGCTCAAGAACACAGGAGCCACTTACCAGCGCCTTATGGACCACGTCTTCCGAGGTCAAATTAGTCGTAATGTTGAGGTATATATTGACGACCTTTTTTTAAAAGGAACCTCTCAATCTGCATGTGTGCAAGATATTGCTGAAACGTTGAGCACCTTGCGGCGTTATAATTTGCGTCTCAATCCGGTAAAATGCACCTTCGGCATTGGCACCGGAAAATTTCTGGGCTATGTGGTCTCACAGCACGGCCTCCAGGCCAATCCGGCCAAGATTCGAGATGTATTGGATCTACAACTGCCGAAGACGGTAAAGGACGTTCAGCGCCTTACTGGTGGTCTGGCAGCCTTAAATCGTTTCCTGTCTAAGGCCGCGGAGCGCCAGCTTCCTTTCTTCAAAATTCTGTGGCAGACAAAGCAATTTGAGTGGACCCCGCAGTGCACCGACGCCTTTGAGGCTCTAAAGCACCATATTAAGCAGTTGCCCACTATGTCCGCTCCTCTCCCCCGAGAACCTATGTATATTTAGCATCCGCCGAGGAAGCCATCAGCACGGCTCTCGTGCGCGAGGCTCACGGAGGTCAGCACCCCGTATATTTTGTGAGCCGAGCACTCCAAGGGGCGGAAACCCGATACTCCGTGATGGAGAAAACAGTGTTGGCTCTCGTCATGGCGGCCCGACGTCTGCGGCCTTATTTCCAAGGGCGTGATATCAGGGTTCTTACTAATCACCCCATTCGTCAAATTCTTGTCAAGCCCGATGTGTCAGGGCGCCTCGCTAAGTGGGCTATCGAGCTGGGAGAATATGATATTCAATTTCTCCCACGCCGAGCCATCAAGGGTCAAGCCCTCGCAGATTTTTTGGCCGAGGTGCCAGTGGATAACCCCAAACCGTCTGCAAATAACGCCAGTCCTAACTCCGCTGCCCTCGAACCTCCAATCCGCAAGTGGCAACTGTATGTGGATGGTGCCTCTACGGTTCGAGGAAGTGGCGCTGGGGTCCTTCTCATTGGCCCCGAGGGCGTTGAAACTAAATACATCCTACGGTTCAAATTCAAGGTGACTAACAATGAAGCGGAATATGAGGCAGTCCTTGCCGGGCTCTGGCTCGCTCAATCCTTTGCAGCCTCCCATCTCCAGCTTTTCACGGATTCCGAGGTTGTCTCTAATCAAATCAAAGGCACCTACACGGCCAAGGATGAAACGTTGAAAAGGTACCTCGCTTTGACGCTCAAACTTTTGTCATCTTTTGCTTCGGTTGATATCCAACAGGTACCTCGCAAACAGAATGTTCAAGCTGATGCCCTCAGCAAAATGGCCTCCGCGGTCCTTACTAACATGTCTCCAGACGTCATAGTCGAAGATGCCCTTCATCCGTCCATTCGTGAGGCCACAGTCTCCGTGTTGACTGAGAGCGGTCCCAATTGGATGACCCCGATCATCCATTATCTCCGGGATGGTACGTTGCCGGATGACAAATTATAAGCTCGGAGGATAGTTCTTAAGGCACCTAAGTATGCACTCCACGATGGGATTTTATACCGCCAGTCGTACTTACAACCGAGTCTTCAGTGCCTTGCTCCTACCCAGGCTGATCAGGTTCTTCGGGAATTTCACGAGGGGGCCTGTGCCAGCCATATTGGCTCGCGGACATTGGCCAAGAAAGTTCTTCGGTGGGGGTACTACTGGCCCACATTGTTTAACGATGCCCATGATTTGGTGGCCAAGTGCGACAAGTGTCTGCGACACTCTCGCATAAAGTATTTACCACAAACCGAGCTCACTGGCATACAAAGTGCCTGGCCATTTATCTAGTGGTGAATTGATATTGTGGGCCCGTTTCCAGTCGCTCCGGGGGGACTGAAGTTTCTTGTGGTCGCTGTTGATTACTTCACCAAATGGGTTGAAGCCGAACCTCTCACCGCCATCACGGGTCAGAACATTTTAAAGTTTGTCTGGCGAAATATCATATGCCGCTTCGGCATCCCGAGTGCCATTATCTCAGACAACGGCAAACAGTTCGCCAATGACCCCTTTCGGTCATGGTGCGAGGAGCTCCACATTAAGCAAGTTTTCACCTCGGTCGCTCATCCTCAAGCCAACGGTCAAGTCGAAGTCACCAATCGCACACTGCTTACGGGTCTGAAGAAATGCTTAGATCAAGCTAAGGGTCTTTGGGCCGAGAATCTTCCGCAGGTTCTTTGGGCCTATCGCACCACGCCGCACACCTCAACCGGAGAAACCCTCTAAAACCTTACTTACGGTTCCGAGGCAGTCATTCCTGCGAAAATCGGCGTGCCTAGTCCTCGCCTCGTTACTCTGGATCCCGAGGCTAATACTGAAGCCATCCGTGCTAACTTAGACGAGCTCGAATATCGCCGTGATCAATCCTTCATTCAGCAAGCCAAATGTAAGCAACGCGCAGCTCAGTATCACAACCTCCGGGTTGGGGGTACTCAGTTTAATGTCGGAGACTTGGTACTCCGGCTCAACTCAGCTAGCAAGGCTGCCCCTGAGGGTAAATTGCATGCGGCCTGGGAAGGTCCTTACCGCGTCATTACCGCGCATGACTCCGGGTGCTACCAGTTAGTGCATCTAGATGGAACTTCGATTCCCCGAACATGGCATGTTACCAATTTGAGGCGTTTTTATCTATGAGCACCAAGGGTCAAGTATCGTTTCTACCTTTACATTCTTTGTACGTTATTTTTTTTTTCCATATTATCGTGTATTCTTGTTTGTGAACTCCCTTGTATTTTTTAATTGTTCCGACAATTACTTTGAATAAAGTTTTTACTTTACGAATCTTGTTGTACTTTCTTCTACGCTACGGGGACGCCCTAGCCTAGACTTACTATTCTTATCCGTCTCTGGACAATTTGATCTCTCGCCCGATCCGTCCGGGGAGATCAACATTTAGTCCCCGGACATTTATTCCCTCTCGCCCGTTTAACCAGAGAGGTCCTTAACTCCCGCCCAATCCGTCCGGGGAGATTCTTTGCTTTGTTTCTCTAACAGTCATCATGTACATATGGTGCTCCCGAGTACATTACAGTAACTGCGCATGCATTTTGATCAAAAGTTCATTACTTTTCTTTCAACATACAAAATATTACATATCAACATATTTCTACCATTTTTATCTTACACAAAATTTTCTTCGCATATTTGCATACAAAGCTACGAAAGTAAGCCCTATTTTCGGCCTCCGAGCCAATACTCGGCGCTCCAGCGTTGAGACCCATCTCGGGAACTTCTCCGTGTCCTCCGGGATCTCGAGGCTTCTCGGCTTTGAGCCCCTGCTCTTTCCCTACTGCGACTTCCTCTGCGCCGCGGACTTACCCTTGGCATCTGTCCTGGAGCGTCACCCCTTGCCCTGCCCTGAGGACTCGATTGAGGTGCTAATCTCGGAGTCTTGGCCCATTCCGCGGGATCCCACTCCGCGGGGTCCATAACCTCGATCTCCTCAGCCAGCTTCTCGACCTCCTCTTCCGCAACAACTACGGGGACTTCCTCGGCTGCGGTTACCGGGGCTGGCTCTTGGATTACTATCCCTTTGCCTCTTCCCGTCGGTCTCTTTTTACCCTTCCGAGGCGCTTTCGCAATCTCTTGGCCCCGCCTGGAGCTCGCGATATACTCTTCGGCAGTGTGCCGCCACCTGCCGCGTCCTCTCAGACCTTCGTACCTATTCAGGAGTAACTCTCAGACCTTCGGCATGTCCAGTCGTCATCAGCGATGAGATTTCGCCTTAGATCTCGGTGATCCGCTCCTCAACCTCTTCGAAAGTCAGCAGGCCGTACTCCGTTAGTATCCGGTCATACTCCCTTTGATGGATGATGACGCGGTCAAGTTCGGCCACCGTCGACAAGTACTTCAGTTCCTGGTCTCTAGCCTTTTCCGCGGCCTTGGCTCTTGCCTCCTCGGCCTCTTTGGCCCTTCTCTCTGCTATGGCCAGCCTTCTCTCCAACCGAGGAACCACTTGCTTTTGCAGGTTATCCTTCTCCCCGCGGAACCAGTCTAAGGATTGCATAAGTTTCTTTATTGTATTATGCAGCTCCTCGGTATTCTCCTGATCGCACAACACAATCAGCGCAACAGATTACACTCAACACATCGCTAGGCAATAACTCAATCATGTGGACAAATCAACTTTATATTCAAAATGCAAATGCGCATACATTGTCAGAGGTTTTTACATCAGAATTACACTTATCTCTATCATCTACTATATTTAAACATGGCATCAAAGTTGCGGGGAAAGACTGACCTCCCCCTCTTCGATTCTTTCAACTGCCTCCGGCCCCTCCTCATCCACCTCGTGCTTTCCCTCCGGCGGATCCTCGATCACCCCTGCCTCATTTCCCGCGGCCTCCGCGGCGATCTCCATGCGTGGAGGTGGCTCATTGTTTTGGGGCTCTGGGACGAACTCACCCCGGCGAAATGCCAAGAACTCTTGATCTTGGTCCACCTCGCAGTTCGTGATCTCCTCGGCACTTAAGATTTTCTTCTTTTCCGCCAGTGCCTTAACGAGAGGCCACTCCGGGACATGAGACAAAGCATCATAATACGCCTCCTCCACCCCTCCCACGGCGTTGAAGTCATATCCGAACTCAGGACGGTAGATATCCACATTCGGCGAGACTTCTTTGATTTTCTCCAGCAGCACTGATCGGGTGGCCGTATCCCCAACTCTGACGAAGTTGGTCTAAAAATCGAGGAAGGTGCTCGTCTGGAACAGCTTCTCGGCAAACACCCTCAGCACCGCCTCTTGCCCGTCCACCACAGCCGCTTCCCGGGCCTTTATCTCCGCCCGCAGTTCGGCCGTTTCACCACGAAGTGCCCTAGCCTCCGCCTTCACTTCGCGCAACCGCGCGACCTCCTTCTCCACCAGGGCGGCTCTCTTGCGCGCCTCGGACAGATCATGCGTTAATCTGTCGTTGTGCGCGTGCAGCTCCCTTGCAACCTCGGCCAACTCCTCTTTGGCCTCCCCCTCACTCCTTCGGCCAAGCTCCATAATTCCCCGCACCAAGCGCAGCAGCTCCTCGGCATCCGCCCCCTCCAAGCCCAACACACTTATGGGCCCGTGCCCCTTCAATAAAGCAAATACCAGAATCAACGTCCGCAATTTACAGAAAACATTAACCAGGTTTTCACCTCGGCAGAGGATTATGCATGCTTTACCTCGGCGCTCTCCTCCGTGCGGAGTCTTTTGGCCGTCCCCGGAGGTGTCACGGATGGTTCCGACCTCCTTTTCGTTCCGGGGGTTGACCCCGTTGCCACCACCCGCTCCTCCGGCCCCGCTGATGGCCTCGGACTGGGCAACGCCCTCCCACTGGGGGACACTTCGGTCGCTATCCCCTTTTTCTTTGCTGCCACGGGCACCGCGGGGCTTCTAGCAGACTCCTTTCCAAAGCGTCCCACTGGACAAAATTTTTTGGGGTTAGTCCTGCACAAAATACCAATATCACCAGTTTTTAGAGTTCCTACCCTCCTCGGCAGCCCCGGCCTCCTGCTCCTGCCCCCGAGGGGAGACCTCCTCTGCATCGCCCGAGTAATATGGGCTTAATCCTGCGTCCTCCAACTCCTCCTCGGTGCAGAGGGTCTTGAGTGTACCAACCGCACGGAATTTCCTTACTAGCCCCGGCTCCGGCTCCGTCACCGGGGCATTATCCAACACTTCCTCCCTCCTCCACCTCGGAAGGACCAGCCCCGTCTTCACATAAATAAATTTCTCCTTCCACCCCTCCACCTTGCTTGGGTTTTGTACTTTGAAACTTCCTCGGGCCCGGGGGCTGAAGGAGTACCAGCCTTTTGATTTCCCGAAGGCCTTCAGTTGGAAGAAAAACCTGAACAACTCGACACTAGGTTCTACCCCGGCATCTTTACATACCACGGTAAACCCGACTACCTGCCTCACAACATTGGGCGCTAATTGACTCAAGGCGATGTTATAATACCTAAGCAGCTGCACCACGATGTCCCACAGCGGGAATTTTATTCCTATCTTCAGATGATCTATATATACGCTAATGAAGCCCTTCGGCGGGCAACTTACCCTGTCGCGGGGCTCCGGCACTATGTACTCTAAGTTAAACGGAAAGTAAAATGAGGGGATCAGGGCTTCTATTTGCACCCGTGTCATCCGCAGTGCCACCACCGACACTTCGAAGCCCTCCTCCAGACATTCCCCAAATCCTACTACCCGGGTGCCGGATTCCATAAAATCTGCCCTATATACCATCCTATTCACTCGTCTTTCTGGAATAATAAAGCGTATGGGTGGTACATTCAACGGGGATTTATCGGTTCCTACCTCCCTAAGTGAAGATGAAGACGAAGAAGAAGACATACTTACTTGGTCTTGGTTTGAGATGGTTCACAAATGCACAGATGAATCTCCTTTTTTCCCGCTCTCTGTAACTTGCAAGTCGCAAATGAGAAAGATGGCGTTTACTGTGCGAGCGCTTTATATATATACTCTTGCATCAACGGCTTAGATCTGGCCTTTTTAAATTTCGCATCTCAGATGCGCGCGTGGTGGCCACGCGCGTTACAGTTACCAAGACGCGTGGGAGACACGCGTCTTGGACATCTCAAATGCGTCGCTTCACATCCCTCTTTCTAATGATGGCGCCGCCAATCACATCAACCTCATTCTTCCCCTGGAAGTTTTGGGCCTCATTCCGGTGTTCCCTCCACCTCGGGCGAATCCAGTTCGATTCCGCTTAACCTTATTACCCCGGGGTACCCTAGTTCGGGCCCGATCGACCCCGTGACCGCGGCATACTTCAGTTCGCAGAGCCCCTCACTTTGGGTATGTATTGCCTCGACTTCGGTCGTTCTCGGACCCTCGAGGGTACTTCGGCTCGGCAAAGGCCGCATATCCTCTCGCTCGCCACGTCGTTCCATCGATCTACCTTGGCACCTATTATACCTAGCCCTACTTGTAACCGCAGCTCCTACCTCGCTCCAACTGGTGGGGGGGCATCTGATAGGGGTGGCCCAGTAACTCTGGGTAGGGTCAACACTCCAGGTCGGATCAACCTGACCCGAAGCAACTGAGCCCAGGAAAGCAGGCCCAACAATCGGCCCAGAAGCGCGCACGAGCCTGGAGCAGCCCAGTCGCGGCATATTTAGGAAGTAAGATAACCACGATCTCCTTCCAACTTCCATGCAGATTTGTGGGCGTAATTATAGGGATTTAGTTAGGGTTGGAATCGAGTAGTATAAAGAGGAGAATTGTACTCAGAATTAGGGTTCGCACTTTGTATTCCTAAACTGTAACGTGCCCAATTGAAAGGAAGATAGTGAAAAAACACCTCGGCAGGTGATATTTTAAGCCCGTGGACGTAGATCTCTGGATCGAACCACGTACATCCTGCGTTCTTTAAGTTTCTCGCATTGATTTACGTTACAAACTGATTTTCGTTTGGAGTTCATTTGATAACCGGGTTGCGCGTTATCAGCCTTGTTTCCACACAAGGGCTTATTTGCGTCTCGTACTCCGGAGTACTAACTACAACATTATTTTCATAATGACATATCAAAATAATTTTAAGCACTTGTCTCATAATCAACCACTTAGCTACTCTTATCTAGCATACTTGTTATATATATCAAAATATTTTAAGAAGTTTTGTTTACTAAGTGTTCCTTACATATACACATACATTGTTTTACAACATATTTATCTCCGACCCCGTAGCCAATACTCCGCGCTCCGGCATTGGGATCCGCCCCGGAAGCTCCTTCGTGTCCTCCGAGATCGGGAGGTACCCCGGCTTTGGGCTCCGGTCCTTACCCTGCTTTGACCTCCTTTCCGCCGAGGACTTATTCTTGGGACTGGCTTGGGAACGTTGTCCCTTCCTCGATCTTCTCGGCGACGAGGACTTGGTTGTGACGCTGGCCTCGAAGTGTTAGCCCATTCCACGGGATCCCATTCCGCAGGATCCATCACTTCGATCTCCTCATCTAATTTTTCAACCTCCTCCTCAGCAACAGCCACCGGGGTCGGCTTTTGTATTATGATCCTAGTTGTTTTTTCGATTATTCCCTTCTTACTCCTCCGCGGAGCCTTCAAGGAGTCATGTCCCCGGCTGGAGCTCGCGATGTACTCCTCTGGAGTACGACGCCACCGACCACGGCCTCTTAAGCCCTCGTACATGTTGAGAAGTATTTCAAGTACTTCCCGCTTCCTAACCAGCTCAGAGGAGTTTGTGCGACCGGCCGCCATCAGCGCGGTAATTTCCCCCTAAATTTCGGTCGTCCGCTCTTCGACCTCCTCAAAGGTTAGCAGGCCGTACTCCATCAGTATCCGCTCATACGCTTTTTGGTGGACGAAGAGTCAATCCAGCTTGGCACATGTCGACAAATATTTCTACTGATGGTCTCTGGCTCTTTCTACAGCCTTGGCTCTCGCCTCTTCGGCTTCCGTTGCCCTTTTCTCCTCCGAGGCTACTCTTCTCTCCAACCGAGGCACGACTTGTTTTGCAAGTTATCTTTCTCCCCGCGGAACCATTCCAAGGACCGCATGAGCTTCTTTATTACGTTGTGTAGCTCCTCGGTGTTCTCCTGTTTACAGCACAGATTCAGTTCTAACATGTCATAGTCAACACCGAAGAGCAGAGCAGTAACTCAACAAAATTTACTCAAACAGACTTCATTATTCAACAAAATGTCATACACATCATTTGCGAATACACTATAAACAGGAATACAACTTTTTCCTACCACCTACGGTATTTACAATTTATCAAAATTGTGGGGAACTGACCTCCCCCTGATCGACCCCCTCGGCAGCCTCTGGCACTTCTACCTCCTCTTCGTGCTCCTCCTCTGGCAAGGCCTGGTTCACCCCCGTATCACCCTCCATTGTCTCTACCTTGATTTCCATGCGCGGGGGTGGATCTTTTGTTCGTGGCTCCGAGGTGAACTCTCCCCACTGAAAGGACATGAACTCTTCGTCCTGATCCACATTGCAGGCAGCGATCTCCTCGGCACTCAGAATCGTCTTCTTCTCGGCCAGTGCCTTCACCAAGGGCCACTCGGGGACCTGGGCCAGAGCATTATAGTACGCCTCTTCCACGGCGCCCACAGACTTGTAATCATATCTGAACTCTGGATGATAAACGTCCACATTTGGATAGATCTCCTTGACCTTTTCCAGCAGCACAGAGCGTGTGGCCGTGTCGCCGATCGCAACGAACCCCATTTGGTAGTCGAGGAACGTGCTCGTCTGCAGCAGCTTCTCTGCAAAGGTCTTCAGCACGGCCTCCTGACCCTCGACCACCGTCGTCTCCTTGGCACTCAACTCCGCGTGTAGCTCCGCCACTTTGCCGCGGAGCACCCCGGCCTCTGCCTCCACCTCGCGCAATCGCGCTACTTCCTTCTCCACCAAGGAAGCTCTTTTGCGCGCCTCGGACAGGTTGTGAGTTAACCTGTAGTTTCGAGATCGCAACTCCCTCAACGCCTCGGCTAACTCCTCCTTAGCCTCTCTCTCATTCCTTCGACCAAGGTCCATGATCTCCTGAGCTAGTCGCAGTAGCTCCTCGGCATCGGGCCCCTCTAGGCCCAGCACACTTGTTTGCCCCTGCCCCTAAAACACACAAAAAAAAAAAAAAAAAAAAAAACCAACACATCAGAAGAAGAGCTTCAGCAGCAATTTTTCCCTTAGGCAACGGCTATCTCTACTGTTCCTCGGGGGCTGGCTCCGTGCGCAGTCTTTGGCCACTCCCGGCGGAGTCGAAGACGGCTCCGGTCTCCTCTTCGACCTCGGGGTCGACCCTGCGACCACAACATCATCCTCCGTCCCTTGTGACGGCCTCGGACTCGGCGTCACCCTCACTCTAGGGGCCACTTCGGCCGCAGTCCCCTTCTCCTTCGCCGCCGTAGGCACCGCTGGGCTTCCCGAGGTCTCCTTTCCGAAGCGTCCCACTGCAAAAGAAGACCAATGGTTAATCTCAAGCCAGTTACAAACAGTTCAAACATATTCAAAGTTCCTACCCTCCTCGGCTGCCCCGGCTGCCGAATCCTGCCCCCGGACGGGATTCTCCTCTGCTCCTCCCGAGTAGTAGGAACTTAACCCTGCCTCCTCCAGCTCCTCTTCGGTGCAGAGAGTCTTGAAGGTACCCATGGTGCGGAAATGATTAACTACCTCTGGCTCCGGCTCCGACACCGGGGCGTTGTCCACTACCTCCTCCCTCCTCCACCTCGGGAGGGCCACACCAACCTTAACAAATATGAACTTCTCTTTCCAACCCGCTACCTTACTCGGGTTTTTTTACCTTAAACCCACCTTGGGCCCTCGGGCTAAACGAATACCACCCCTTTGATTTCCCGAAGGCTTTACGTTGGAAGAAGAATCTAAATATATCTACATCCGGTTCCACCCCGGCCCTCTTGTATACTACTGAGAAACCAACCACTTGTCTCTCAGCATTGGGTGCTAATTGGCATAGGGCAATGCCGTAATACCTCAGTAGCCGCACTACGGAGTCCCAGAGAGGGAACCTAATTCCTATCCTCAAATGGTCTATATACACACTTATGAAACCCTTCGGAGGGCAACAAGCTCGGTCACTAGGCTCCGGCACAATGTATTCTAAATTAAAAGGAAAATAAAATGTTGGTATCAAGGCTTCTATCTGCACCCGCGACATCCGCAGCGCCTCCGCGGCAACTTCAAAGTCCTCCTCCTCGCAGTCACTAAACCCTACTGCCCGGGTGCCATACTCCGTACCATCGGCCCTATATACCATCCTAATCTCTCTTCTTTCCAGAATAATAAAGCGCAGGGGTTGTACATCTAATGGGGTTTTAGTGGTCCCTACCTCTCTAATTGAAGACGAAGACGAAGAGGAAGGCATACTTTCTTGGTTTCGATTTAAGATGGCTCACGACCTGGCACAAGATGATTCTCTCTTTTTCTCTCGCTCTTTGTCTCTCGCAAACCGCAAATGAGAATAATGAAGCTTACTGTATAAGCCTTATATATATACTTACGAATAAATGGCCCAGATCCGGCCTTTTCAAATTCACGTTCAAGATTTGTGCGTGGCAATCACGCACATTACAGTTACCTAGGCGCGTGGGGAACATGCTTCTTGGGATTCCCAAACGCATCACTTCACATCCCTTTCCCTCATGATGGCGCCGCCAATCACATCAACTTTACCCTTTCCCAGGAAGCTTTGGGTTTCCCTCCGGTGGCTCCTTTACTCCGGGGATGCATCAACTCGGCTCCGGTCGATCCCATGACCCCGAGGGTGCTTCGGTTCGGTCCAGATCGGTCCCTGATGAGTCCTTTACTCCGGGGATGCATCAACTCGGCTCCGATTGATCCTATGACCCCGGGGGTACTTCAGTTCGGTCCAAATCGGTCCCTGATGAGTCCTTTACCCCGGGGATACAACAACTCGGCTCCAGTCGATACCATGACCCCAGGGTTACTTCAATTCGGCCCAATTCGGTCCCTGATGGGTTTTCCACCCCGGAGTCATGCATCAGCTCGGTCCCAGCTACGCCTTTACATCATTCTACATCGCCGCCCATTACACCATACCTTACTTTTAACCGAAGCTCCTACCTCGCTCCGGCTGGTGGAGGGGCATCTGATAGGTATGGCCCAGTAACTCCGGGTCGGGCTAACCCGCCAGCCGGGTCAACTAGGCCTAGAAGCCCAACATAGTTGAGCCTAGTTGCGGCATATTTGGATATCAAGATCCCCATGATCTCTTCCCAATGGCCATGCAGATTTGGTGGGCGCAATTATAGGGATTCAGTTAGGGTTTTGTTTGTGATAGCATAAATAGGAGAATTGTACTCGGATTTATGGTTCGCACTTTGTACTCTAAAACTGTAATTTGAAAGATTGAAGAAAAGATAGTGAAAAAACACCTCGGAAGGTTATTGCCTCCGCCCGTAGACGTAGATCTCCGGATCGAACCACGTATATCTTGTGTTCTTCATCTTTTTTGCGTTGAACAGTTTCATTGATCAGGTTTTATTTCGAATTCCTTTGGTAAACGGATTGAACTTTATCAACGTGCATATTTGACTGGCATTCATTTATATTTATCATATTTGGGTCATTTGACTATTTCGACTTGTTTTGAAGTTAATTAGGTAATTTTATTCCATTTGGATAAAGTTCGAAGAAGAAACAAGTCAAATAGGGTTAAAACAGATGAAAAGAGAGTTAAAGGAGCAAAAGGACAAAGAGGGCCGCATCAAAAGTGGCCTAGAACATGGAAAAACGCACTGCCAACCAACACGGCCGCGTCAAAATGTGTCCCGAAAGTGAAGTTTTCTGTCAGCTTGACATTCCTCTAGTATTTTGTCCATATCTTGAGATCTACAACTCTGATTGAGGTGAAATTAGTGGCGTTAGAAAGATGATTCAAAGGGATACAACTTTGTCTGAAAGAGACAAATCCCAAAAATGATCGAAAGACCCTAAAAAATGGCTGGGAAGTCAGACCTGAAAACTTACCTGAGCAAAACGGACGCGGCCGCGTTACAATGCCAAAACGGCCGTGTCAGAAAGCCTTTTCTACGAAAGTTTCCTTGTTTTAGTAGGATTTTGATACTATATTCCCAAGGATTCGTCCCCAACTCTATAAAAAGGACCCCAAGCAATATAAATTAGGGGAATCAGATAGAAAACATCAACAACATCAATTACATCATCATTCTACTGAGAAGAAGTCTTGGAGGACAAAGAAGACGAAGATCATCGAGAAGGATTCATCCGGGTTTAGTCGTTCTTTCCTAGTTTAATCTTTTACAATGTTTTCCATAGACTTTTGTATTGGATTATTGCTAGGCATGAGTAGCTAATCTATTCGTGTCCTAGGGTTAGAGAGTAAGGATTATTATGACAATGTTTTGATTTATGTTTTGATTCATTGATTCCGTTCTTTACGTGTTTATCTCTATGTTTGTGCTTATAACTGAATTTAGTTTGATGACCTAGATTTAGTAATTTAGTTTAGCAATTCCGCTTCGATAGGAGGGAATCATTATCAGACTTATGACATAGAGCGCAGTTGTCTATAACTGTGTAGGCCGTGGCTTAGGATCGTTTGGGAGTTATTAGGTTTAATTGACTCGAGACGGGAATTAGCTTAATTAATCAACGGTTTAATCGCTTCGAGAGAAGGGTTAGATTATTGTAGCGCCACCTAATAAACACTAGAATTGGTAAATCTATAGGTTAATCATATTCAGCATAGAAGTAATATCCTGAAATCGAGGCCCTATGTAACACCCCACATTTTTCTGCATATTATTTATTTATAATTATATTATATATATTTAATAAAAATATTATTTATTTTGGCCAATTATAAGGTTTAGTCTCAAATCACCTCGTGGCAGCATAAGGCCCGACTAGTTGTTAAGTAAGTCCATTCGAATTTTTCAAGCCCAAGTACATACATGCATCATAAATCATTCATTTTATCAAGCCCAAAACATGCATCATATTCCCATTTAATAATTATTACTTATTTAATTTATTTTCTTGTTACATATCCGTAAAGTGTCGTAGATTACAATGTTTCTTGATCAGATCCCAATATATAGAAGAATTAGCATTCCTAATCTTTTAAGATATACACTTAGATATTGATCCTCTAATCTTCATCCTGTCAGAATATAGCCTTATCTAATAAGATATGGAACCCTAGGAGACCTATTAATCCCTAACTATAAATACACCATTATATTCAAGCCTAACACATGCCATCTTTATACACTGAAAAGAAAGAAAACGGAGTCAGCCGTTCTTATATTTTTCTCGAGCAACAACAGGGTTTTCTAATCAATCTACAACACAGTGGTTAATCATTTACGCAAGGTTTTCAAGGTTTTATCAAAATTGCTTTTCTAAGGTGGGGGTTTCTTACTTGTTTGTCGTTATTAATTATGTATGTATGATATGTGTACATGTTTAACTTTTATTATATGATTTGTGCTTTGCACCCCTAAGTATGATTGATTAGTTCAATCCCTCAAGTTTTGCATGCTACTTTGCTACATGCCCCTAAGTTATAAGTTATGTGGATACTCGTTACCCACCCTCAAGTTATAAGCCATGTAAGTATTTATTACTTACCCTCAAGTTTTATGTCATGTTTATAATTGTTATTACATGTTATACTATCATGGGTGTAATTAGTTTTGACAAGCACGAGCTGGATGTAGCTCACCCCCCAATACTTTTAATATTTCAGGTCAAGAGGCTGGACGTAGAGGAGATGGCGGTACGGTGAAAGCATATGCTCCAAATATAAATTGAATTTTTCCTATTTTTAGTATTTTATTTGCAAGTTAGTCTGAGACATTATTTTCTTAAAAGTTAGATTTTGCTAATTGTAATGAGTTGGAAACAATATATATATATATATATATATATATATATATATATATATATATATATATTATTTAAATGATTCAAGTTCTTTCTTAGATTGTGGTACTTATGAAATTTAGTTAAAGTTTGTGAAGTTATTTTGGTTGTGAATATTATTAGAATCTGATTAAGTAGGAATTGATTTGCATTTTATATAGGCTTGTACATTAGGTATGTTGTACATTCACACACACAAACACTTATACTTAATAGGATAAATTAAAGTACACTCATATGGGTCTCTTTCCATACGGTCAATGTTATATTATGTGTTGTTAATTAATTATATTATAAGCATGTCAATGTATGATACTAAATAATCCCTTATTGAAGATAATTGTGTTCGCAACTAAATTTAGATGCGTTTTATTTGGTTCATCTAATGCCCTGATTAGAAATTATTTTATTATTATATAAAACGTCTGGATATTGATTATTGCTATTTAAAATTACTTTAAATTATTTTATGAAAATCGGGACGTTACACCCTAGGATACCCTTTCTCATTAATTGTTAGTTCTTTTTGTTTGCCAAGTCATAAGTAACATAGTTATTCGTTAAATTCCTCACTTTTTTTGTTAAAATCAACCTTTTACAACCTAGTAGCTAGTTAGGACATTCCTAGAGTATAGAGGTATCAAAGTACCTAAAACTATTCCTTGTGGGATCGACCTTGATTATCGCTACTACACCTACATCCGAACACTTGCGGAACACTAGGTTAGAAACCGACATGTCAAGTTTTTGGCGCCGTTGACGGGGAGTAGGATTTAGTGCTTAGTTTTTATCTTGAAAAATAGGAGGAAACCAGAATAGATTTTATTTTTTCGTATTTATTAATTTATTTTCGTTTTCATTTTTTTATTTAATTTTAGTGTTACGCGGTATTTGCTATTTTTGGTGTTTTCAGGCTTCGTATGCACACTAGATCAAAAGGGAAAGAAACTCTTCGTCCTTTCGATCCAGAAATTGAAGCAACAACACGTAGATACCGAAAGAGACAAAATCCAGTTTTTGATATGGAAAACGCACAACAGCATCCGAATCAAAATGACGCTCTTAACAGAGTACTGATAGCTCTGGCACACTTGGATGATCGAGTCACTTATATACAGCAGCAGCTACCTCCACAAGGGCCACAGCTGCAACAACAGCACGACCCAATTCAAATAGAACCAGCTGCAGGCGATGAAGATGATACTCCTATTAGTGACTGCCTGAAGCCTAGTCCAAATCAGCAGGCAAGAGGAGTACAACCTCCACCACTCAATGCCAACAGTTTCGAGCTGAAGCCTGCACTAATCAACATAGCGCATCAAAACCAATGCGGGGTAAGTGCTTTAAAGGACCCAAATGCTCATCTGATAAAGTTTCGTAGACTGGCAGATACTATTAAGATAAACCATGTGCCGCATGAGCAGGTCAAATTGAGATTATTTCCCTTTTCCCTGAAAGATAGAGCCCTACAATGGTTCAATTCATTGGAGGATATTACAACCTGGGAGGACCTGAGTACTTCTTTTCTGTTGAAGTATTTTTCACCAAGCAAGATGCTTGACTTGCAGAATCAGATCAACTAGTTCAAGTAATTGGACAAAGAGCCATTCGGAGAGGCTTGGGAGCGATTCCGGGATCTTATCCGAAGTTGCCCTCAACATGGTTTTACGAAGAAGCAGCAGGTATGTAAGTTCTATAATGGTTTACTTGCTCCGACTAGAAACCAGGTGGATGCAGCTGCAGGTGGTAGTTTGATGGAGAAGTCAGTGAGGATGGCATTCTCAATCCTGGACGCTATGGCCAAAACAAGCTACCAATGGTCGAATGAGAGAAACATGCCAAGGAAAGTGGCGAATGTAATGAAAGTCGAGCCAGTCAACAATGAGCCAATTGAAAAGTTCACATCACAGTTAACAGCCTTGACGAGTCAGGTAAATCTGCTAACTAGTCTGATGTAAGCACAACAGCCAGGGGGTCAGGAAGAAGTTGAAGATGTAAACTTTGTGAATCAATGAAACTTCAACAATTTCCAGAACAATCAGCCTCGGTACAATCAGTACCCTCAGAATCAGAACCATCAGAACTTCTCGTATGGCAACTCACAGAATACACTTAATCCGCCGCCCGATTTTACTGTTGCACATGGGATGATTCATGAGGGCACAAAGCCCACACAAGAGGAGATTGTGCAGTCTCAGTTTGCTATATATGACGAGAAACTAGCTCAGTTGGAGAAGAAAGTAGATGGAAAGTTTATTGAGCTAAACAAGAACATAACTGGACAGGGGGCTGACATCAAAAGGCTCGAGGATACAATGGTTCAGACTCAAGCAAGCATTGGCGAATTGTCATCAAACATGAGTCAATTGATAAAGATTGTAGGGGCTCAACACAAGCAGGGCCAATATCCGAGTGACACAGTGGTTAATCCGAGGGAGCACTGTAATGTTGTGAAGCTAGAGGAGCAAAAAGATGCTCTGAACTCAAGTGAGGTTCAAGACACCGAAGCAGACGAACCAGCATATGTGCCTCCACCGGCATATGTACCTCTTCCCCCATTTCCTCAAGCACTGAATAGAAGGAAGATGGAATCTAGTGGCGACAATGGTACTATGAGCACGAAGGACCATGAAGTGAAGAAATCAATTGAGAAAGTAAAAAACATTGAGAAGAAGGAGGAAGTCAATACCATCATAGATAAAAAAATTTCATCTCCTATTCTTGATGAATCTTTTGATTTTTGTTTTAAAAATTCATTCTTTGCTAACCTTGAGCCTGTAGATCGCTCTAGCAATGTTGTTGTGCAACAGGAATCACTTCAGGAAAGAGTCCAAGATAGGGGTAACAAAGAAGGAAGAGCTTCGACCCAACCAAGAGGAAACCGAGAAAATGAAGGATGGAAAAGAGACAATGAAGAAGAAAAGGAGTAGTCTCAAAAAGAGTGCAAAAACAAGCATGAAACCAAAAAGAGCAACAAAAGCAAAAGATCCATGGAGTTTTACTATTTCTTGCTCAATTGGTAGTCATGATTTTCAAAATGTCATGTGTGATTTGGGGTCTAGCATAAATTTGATGTCTCTTAAGCAGTATAGACAATTAGGATTAAGGGAGATTAAACGATCCTTTACTACTATCCAATTGGCTGATGGATCTTCATTAACGCCATTGGGAGTAGCGGAGGATGTAGTGGTGAGAGTGCTGAATTTTGAATTCCCTAATGATTTCTTAGTTGTCGACATGAAAGGGAATGATGAATTTCCTTTTATCTTAGGACGACCTTTCTTGATGACTAGCCAAGCACTTATAGATGTGCCCAAAGGGGAGTTGATTTTTCGTGTTCAAAACGAAACCATCACACTCCCAATACATAAGTCGGGTCTAAGGGGTAGGCACAATTGTAGCATTGTTTATACTACCCAAGCTACTATAAGAAATCTACACACCCCACATAACTCATTAATTGCTCATAAATTACCAAACTCGGGGTGGTTGGAAAATGGTTGATAGGAAAAGGACGTCCGACTGATGATGTAAAACAAAGCGCTTGTCGAGAGGCAACCCGATGTTTATCGGTTTTATTTTTATTTTTATTTTATTTCAATTATTTCTTTAAGTTTTAAGTTTTACTTGTGTTTTTTAGTGTTTAATGTTTTTAGGAATCAACATGGACAAGTGTTGCAAGAAACAGGGGTCAAAGATACGAAAAACTCGAGCTAAAAAAGAAAAGAAGCAACACGGCCGTGTCGCACTATGGACACGGCCGCGTTAAAATTGAGCCAAAACAACACGGCCACGTCACACTTTGGACGCGACCGCATTAAATTCCCCCTGCATTCACTCGAGAGATCTGGACCAGCAACACGGCCGCGTCACAGAAGCAACGCGTCCGTGTCAAAATCGCACTCAATAATCCATTTTCAGTTCAAAATGAACGCGGCCGTGTCACTTATATAACACGGCCGCGTCAGTACCTCAGCGGCTTAAAAATGCGAAACTCAAGGTTGAGAAGCACATATGGAGACAACAGAAATAGACTCAGTGGGAGGACATGGCATAATTTTGGAGCCAATATGGGTTTCAAACCCCGCCACCACCACCGTGATTTGTAAGTTAGCACCAAGGCGTACCACTCGTTTTCTCCAAACATTGGCTTTCAGCCAAGTTTGGGGGAGGGGGTGTACCCTGGGACGTCTTGGCAGCTATATTTTTAGTTTTGCTGCTATTTCTTCTTTTAGTTGATTGGTCGGTTGATTTGCTTGCTGTTTGATAATAGTGTTTAATAGTGAGTCCGTGAGCCCATTGTGCAGATTTTTATTACTTCAATTGGAGTTATTGGGTCTGTGAGCCCAAGTTTGATTACATTTCGTTTTCATGTTGAGTTTTAGGAGTCTAAAGTTTAGAGTCTTATTATTACTTTAGAGTTTAGAGTCAGTAAGAATGAGATAAACCCGAGAAGTTAATAGGTAAAAAGTGAAAAGAAAAAGAAAAAGAAAACAATAGGGAAAGATGGATGATGAATATTTAATGATGAGATGATTTTCAGAAGTAGATGAAAAATGGCACATAATAGAGCATGAGAGGTGACTTGAGACAAAATTGAGCTTGAACTTAGAATATTAAATAAAAAATTAACCCTATGAGAATTTGAGCCTAATTATACTCCTATTTTCATAGTAATATACTTTCTTTCGGTGTGAATTTGATTGAATATGTGTACTAGTCTCTAGAACTTGTCTTCAGTCTTTACTAAGAATGTGTCAAGTATGGGTGTGATTGAGGAAATGATCTTAGGCAATTTTTTGTTTAAGCCTATTTATTTGAACCATGAAAATTACCTTTGAGCCATAATGTCATAAAAAAAAAATAATAATAATAATAATAATAAAAAAATTAAATAAAAAATTGTCCCTAGTTAGCCCACTTGAGTCTTATAGCCTTATTTATTCATAACCTAACAATGTCAGCCGAAACCTTTTGATTTATCTCTTTTGGCCCTAATTAGATTAATCAAGTTAGAGGGAGGAGAATTGGAAGGAATTTTGGGTGAACAATTTGTGGAAAGGAATGGGAAGTAGGGATATTTTCAAAGGATGAAGGGAAGAGCAAAATGATAGGTGAAAATCCAAGAAAATAGCCTCTCCTAGTGCGAATGTCTATAAAGAAAAAAAAAAACAGGAAAAAAAAAAGAAAGAAAGTTTTTTGTTGTTAGTATTCTTGAGGAGAGGCTAGGACATAAATGATTAATTGTGAATTTTAATAGAAAAATCGGGTAGTCCCAAGATGTGGTACCCACAGAAATGAAAGGCACTTAAGTTGTACGGACTTTTGAAGGTGAAGTCACTTTGCGGGGTGATTTGCTGAGATTTGAAGAGTGAGGCTGAGTGATTATATTGAGGGGTAGTCGGGTTAGACGTAACTTGATTAGTCCAATGAATAGTCATTTATATCCAAATGTATCTCACCTTACCTTAAGCCCACATTACAACCAAGAAAAGACCTTTTTGATCCTTTTTCACACACATCAAGTACGAGGTCTAGTTTAGACGATTGACAAGCATATTGTAGGTTTTGCATATAATTCAATATGAGTGAAAATTATTTTAGCCTAAACACTTGAGAGATGAGTGAAACACTTACCCGGTAAGGGTTGAATAATTCGAAAGTTCAAAGTCTCGAGATTAGTTGATTTTCGCGTTATTACATATGCTCAAGTGAATTATGTTGCCTAGTTGTTTTAAGAAAAAACAGTGTGAAACTGAATTCATCATCTAATCGCCCTAAACAAATGCATAATCACTTGTATTCTTTATGTCTTTAGTTATGTTGTTCGAGACGAACAACAGTTTAAGTTTGGGGGATTTTGATACACGTTAATTATGCATGTATTTAGGTCGATTTAGGATCATATTTTATATCATTTACGTGCATATTTGACCGGCATTCATTTATATTTATCATATTTGGGTCATTTGACTGTTTCGACTTGTTTTGAAGTTAATTAGGTAATTTTATTCCATTTGGATAAAGTTCGAAGAAGAAACAAGTCAAATAGGGTTAAAACAGATGAAAAGGGAGTTAAAGGAGCAAAAAGACCAACAAGGCCGCATCAAAAGTGGCCTAGAACATGGAAAAACGCACTGCCAACCAACACGGCAGCGTCAAAATGTGTCCTGAAAGTGAAGTTTTCTGTCAGCTTGACATACCTCTAGTATTTTGGCCATATCTTGAGATCTACAACCCCGATTAAGGTAAAATTAGTGGAGTTAGAAAGCTGATTCAAAGGGCTACAACTTTGCCTGAAAGAGACAAATCCCAAAAATGACTGGAAGACCCTAAAACATGGCTGGGAAGTCAGACCTGAAAATCTGCCTGAGCAAAACGGACGCGGCCGCGTCACAATGCCAACACGGCCGTGTCAGAAAGCCTTTTCTACGAAAGTTTCCTTGTTTTAGTAGGATTTTGATCCTATCTTCCCAAGGATTCGTCCCCAACTCTATAAAAAGGACCCCAAGCTTTAGAAATCAGGGGAATCAGATAGAAAACATCAACAACATCAATTACATCATCATTCTACCGAGAAGAAGTCTTGGAGGACAAAGAAGACGAAGATCATCGAGAAGGATTCATCCGGGTTTAGTCGTTCTTTCCTAGTTTAATCTCTTATAATGTTTTCCATAGACTTTTGTATTGGATTATTACTAGGCATGAGTAGCTAATCTATTCGTGTCCTAAGGATAGAGAGTAAGCATTATTATGACAATGTTTTGATTTATGTTTTGATTTATTGATTCCGTTCTTTACGTGTTTATCTCTATGTTTGTGCTTATAACTGAATTTAGCTTGATCACCTAGATTTAGTAATTTTGTTTAGCAATTCCGCTTCGAGAGGAGGGAATTGTTATCAGACTTATGACATAGAGCGCAGTTGTCTATGACTGTGTAGGCCGTGGCTTAAGATCGTTTGGGAGTTATTAGGTTTAATTGACTCGAGAGGGTAATTAGCTTAATTAATCAACGGTTTAATCGCTTCGAGAGAAGGGTTAGATTATTGACGTGCTGCCTAATAAACACTAGAATTGGTAAATCTATAGGTTAATCATATTCAACATTGAAGTAATATCCTGAAATTGAGGCCCTAGGATACCCTTTCTCATTAATTGTTAGTTCTTTTTGTTTGCCAAGTCATAAGTAACATAGTTATTCGTTAAATTCCTCAGTTTTTTTGTTAAAATCAACCTTTTACAACCTAGTATCTAGTTAGGACATTCCTAGAGTATTGAGGTATCAAACTACCTAAAAATATTCCTTGTGGGATCGACCTTGATTATCGCTACTACACCTACATCTGTACACTTGCGGAACACTAGGTTAGAACCGACGTGTCAGTTGGTACCCAAAGATTTTTGGAACATCTCAACCCTCATGGAAAGAATGTTCATCTTCGTTTTGGAGACAAGAAGTGGGAAGTATCTTTGAAGTGTGAAGGAGTGATAACACGTTATTTATGCATGTATTTAGGTCGATTTAGGATCATATTTTATATCATTTACGTGCATATTTGACCGGCATTTATTTATATTAATAATATTTGGGTCATTTGACGTGTTTTGACTTGTTTTAAGGTATTTTGAGCATTTTCAGGCTACCGGACGAGGAAACAAGTTGGAAAAGAGTGAAAACCGGCCCAAAAGAGTGAGAACCGTCGAAGAACCGGTCCAAACCGGTCCGAACCGACCTGAACCGGTCCAGTAGCAAAACAACGCATGAACCGACACGGCCGCGTCAGACTTGTAACACGGCCGTGTCACAACTGCAACACGGCCGTGTCAAATGTTGAGCAGAAAGTGAATTGTGCAAAGCAACACGGCCGTGTCACTTAAGCAACACGGCCGTGTCAGAAGGGTTTTTATGCGAGGATTTCATATTTTTAATAGGATTTTGATCCTATCTTCCCCAAGATTCGTCCCCAACTCTATAAAAAGGACCCCAAGCTCTAGGAAAAAGGAATCAATCATCAAGAACATAAATTACATCATCTTGGAAGACAAAGAAGACGAAGATCATCGAGACGGAGTCATCCGGGTTAAATTGTTCTCTCTTAGTTTTAATTCTTACAATGTTTTTATTAGAATTTTGTATTGGATTATTACTAGGCATGAGTAGCTAAGCTATTCGTGTCCTAGGGTTAGAAAGTAGGGATTTTTATGACAATGTTTTGATTTATGATTTAATCTATTAATTCCGTTCTGTATGTGTTTTATCTCTATGTTTGTGCTTAAAACTGAATTTAGCTTGATCACCTAGATTTAGTAATTTAGTTTAACAATTCCGCTTCGAGAGGAGGGAATTGTTATCAGACTTAGAACATAGAGCGCAGTTGTCTATGACTGTGTAGGCCGTGGCTTAGGATCGTTTGGGAGTTATTAGGTTTAATTGACTCGAGAGGGTAATTAGCTTAATTAATCAACGGTTTAATCGCTTCGAGAGAAGGATTAGATTATTGTCGTGCCGCCTAATAAACATTTGAATTGGTAAATTAATAGGTTAATCATATTCCACATTGAAATAATATCCTGAAATCGAAGCCCTAGGATACCTTTTCTCTTTGATTGTTAGTTTTCGTGTTTCCTAAGTTTGAAGTTATATTTAATTGAGTAGTTTAATTAGTAAAATCAACCTTTAAAACTTAGTATCTAGTTAGGACATTCCTAGAGTATTAGGGTATCAAACTACCTAAAACTATTCCTTGTGGGATCGACCTTGACAATAGTACTACACCTACATCCGTACACTTGCGGAACACTAGGTTAGAAACCGACGTGTCAAGGAGAAAAAGTATTGCTCAAGAATGGAGTGGAAAACTTTTTTACAGATAGTGGTCTCGAGGTTGGGAGCACCTGCATTTTCAAGCTTATAGATGAAGAAAAACTTGTGTTTTTGGTGTCTGCTTGAGAATTATTTGATTTTTTATTTGGTGTTCATAACTATTTTATCATTGATATGTTTGAAATATATTGCTACTATGACAAGCATATTGATGTCTTGCTTCTCAAACTTCAGACTACACTGACTGAGCCTTTCAAATATCTCAAGACCTGTTTTAAAGCTTCCCAATGAGCCTTTCCTGGATTTGACATGTACCTGCTTACCAAAGAAACACTATAGGCCAGATCTGGCCTGCTGCATATCATTCCATACATCAAGCTGCCAACCCTACTGGCATATGGAACATTCTTCATGTGAATTTCTTCTTCTTCTGTCTTTGGATATTGTTCTTTGGATAGCTTGGTTTGTTGGTTAACTGGAATACTTAGTGGCCTTGACTCATGCATGTGAAATTTCTCCACAACCTTTCTGCAAATACTGCTTCTGTGAGAGCCAAAGTGTTCCAGACTTCCTTCTTCTAATGATATCCATCACCAGAATCTTCCTTGCTTCTCCAAGATCCTTCATGAATTTTGAGCTTAATCTTCCCTTTAACTGTTGTATTTTGTCCATACTCTTACTAGCAATGAGCATGTCATCCACATATAATAACAGAAACACTTGTTCAAACCTTGGACCTTTGTTAAAGTATACACAGCTATCATACAAGCTTCTTATGAAACCTGCATTGATCATGAACTCATTGAACTTCTTGTTCCACTGCCTTGGACTTTGCTTCAATCCATAAAGTGATTTCCTGAGAAAACAGACCTTCTCTTCTTTTCCTGGAGTCATAAAGCCCTCAGGTTGCTTCATGTATATTCTCTCAATGAGATCACCATGCAAGAATGTTGTCTTAACATCTAACTGTTGTAGCTCCATGTCTTCTTGTGTAACTTTTGATATGAGTAGCCTAATAGAGCAATGCTTCACCACAGGAGAGAATACCTCATTATAATCACCTTCCCTTTGTGTAAAGCCCCTTGCCACAAGCCTTGCCTTGTATCTGATTCTATCAGCCTTTCCAGCCTCCACCTTCTTCTTGTAGATCCACTTTGAACTAACTAACTTCTGTCCCTTTGGTTTGTCTACAAGTTTCCAGGTTTGGTTCCTCTCCAGAGATTCCATTTCCTCCATCATGGCCCCTATCCAATGCTCACTTTCACTGCAGTTGATTGCTTCCTTGAAACTGTTTGGCTCTTGAAACTCCAAGTCTTCTGCTACACTTAATGCATAGTAAACACTTCCAGCTTGTCCATAGAAATCAGGCCTGTGGATTTGCCTCCTTGGTCTATCTCTACCAATACTATAAGTTCTGAGATATGAAATCTCAGGTTGGTCTTCATCCTCTTCTGATGAACTGTCATTACCTGGTTGAGTTGGAACATTGTTCTCTGGTGATTTCTCTTCATCAGTAGGCTCCACCTGAATGGAAATTCTTTCAGAATCTATAGCACCATCAGCCTCTTCTTGACTTCCAGTAGAGTTGTATCCCATCACAGCCTCATTAAATCTCACATCTCTACTTATCAAGAGTTTCTGGTTTCCTTGTTCCAAACACCATAACCTGTAGCCTTTGATGCCCTCAGGGTATCCTAGGAATGCACACCTCTGTGCCCTTGCATCCACTTTGTCTTGCCTGATGTGAGCATAAGCCAGACAACCAAACACTCTCAAGTCATGATATTTTGGTACCTTTCGACTCCAAACTTCTTCTGGAGTCTTAAATCCTAGAGTTGATGATGGTGATCTATTTATCAAATAACATGTTGTGTTCAGTGTTTCTCCCCAGAAAAATTTAGGTAATCCAGCATCAATCAGCATACATCTAACTCTCTCAAGCATAGTCCTGTTAAACCTTTCAGCAACACCATTTTGTTGGGGGTTCATTGGGACAGTTTGTACTTTGTGATGCCCTTATCATCACAAAACCTTGTGAACTCAGTAGAAAGATATTCCAAGCCATTATCAGTCCTAAGATGTTTCAATTTCTTCCCTCTTAGATTCTCCACCTGGCTCAACCATGTTTTAAAGTTAAGGAATGGATCACTCTTGTTCCTTAAGACATATACCCATATTTTTTTACTGTAATCATCAATGATGGACATGAAATACCTTCCTCCTCCATGTGTCTCTGTCCTTGAAGGCCCCCATATATCAGAATGTACATAATCAAGTGGTTCTTGAGTAGAATGAACCCCTTTTGCATAAGGCAGCTTCTTGGCTTTTCCTAAGGCACATTTGTCACAAAACTCAAGTGTTTGATTTCCTATTTCACCAATTATACCTCTCTTGGAAAACTCCTTCAACCCTCTCTCTCTAATATGACCCAGTCTTTTATGCCACTTCATGAAATCCTCTCTATTTATCACAGATTCAACACAACCTATCACAGAGGAACCAATCAAGATATACAGGCCATTATGTTGCCTTCCATTGATTACCAGCTTGTGTTTAGTGATATGTTGATACCTATCTGTGGAGTTGAACTGACAGCCATTTGCCACAAGAGAACTAAGAGATAGAAGGTTTCCCTTAAGACCAGGAACATACCTCACTTTTGAAATAGTTCTGATGACTCCATCATACATCTTGATCTGAATTGATCCTGTGCCTTTAACTCTTTAGGAGTGGTCATTTCCCTGTAGTACACATCCAGCATCTTCTTTCTTTAAGTCCTTGAACCAGGATTCATTTGGGCACATGTGGAATGAACAACTTGTATCAAGAACCCATTCCTTTTCCATCTTTGTATCTGTGATGTTTAACACTTCAGGGGCATCATCTTGATGTTCAGTTACAGCCACTTCTGCCCTTTGATTATCCTGCTTCTTCTTCTTTTGTGGGCAATCCTTCTTCAAATGTCCAGTTTGCTTACACTTGAAACACTTTCTATTTTCAACCCAGTCTCCATTCTTCTTTGAATTCTGAGTTCCAGCCTTGTTATCCTTGGATCCCTGGAACTTCTTCTTTTGGTAGTTCTTTTTGAACTTTATGTTCAAGCCTTCTCCAATCTGAGTAGGGCCCTTCGCTCCCTAAGTTTGAAAACACTTTGTCTTCAAAGTTGAGAGGATAGACTCATAACTGACCTTTCCATTCCTCCCAAACATTAATGCATCCTTAAAACTTTCCATGGACCTTGGAAGAACATTCAACACCATCAAAGCCTTGTCATCATCCTCCAAGTTCACACCCAGCTCTTCTAGTTCTTTAATCATCTTTACAAATTCATCAAGTTGATCAGAAATGGCCTTTTCATCAGTAATCTTGAAAGACATCAAATTCTGCTTCAGAAACAGTTTGTTTGATATTGACTTGGATTGATACAGTTCTTCCAATTCTCCCCATGCCTCTACTGCATTCTTGCAACTTGATATCTCCCTCAGAGGTTTATCACCCAAACACAGAAATATCAGGCTCAAAGCCTTCTTATCCACTTCTGAAAACTTTGGTTTCTCAGCATCAGACATGTTGATCAACAGGAAGAAGTGCAGAGTCTAAACCATTTTGAACTAATACAGCATTCATCTTGATTTTCCAAAGTGAGAAGTTATTTTTACCTGAAAACTTCTCCACATCCATCTTCACTCCAGCCATTCTCCTTGCCTCTTCGAGTGTGTGTGCAAGTTTCCCACAGACGGCGCTACTTGTTAAGAATCAACTCTTCTCACACACACAAACAACACTCAAACCAGAGAGTGAATGAAAAATAACAAGAAATTCAGCCACAAGAAACCAAACACAGAACAGGAATAGAAAATGATGAACATAGGGATTTTACGTGGTTCGATCAATGTGATCTGCATCCACAGAGGTTCTATACACCTCAATTCACTCCACTTATCAATCAATTACAAGAATTAATCCAGAAAACTAGAAACCCCAATTCACAGACCGAATTGAGCTCAAGAACCCTAGTTATCTAATTCTATTGATTGAGTAATGTTTACAGAGGGAAAGTAACGTGAATCAACTCGCATCTTCAAGTGGTTTAGATGTATATAAAGGACGGAGCTCGAATCAGGAAGTAGAAGCAGTTGTAACCATTTTGTTCTCAACTGCACAAAACTGTTTAGCGGGCTTTCAACAACGGTTTTACATGCAACAATTTTAATCCGTTGCAAATAACAGTTATAACAGCCTTGACTCCGGTTTCCTTTTTAACCTTGTAACTGATCCGGCTAAAACCCGGTTCTCTAACCCGGTTCTTCACATACTAAATCCGGTTCTGGAATCCTCAAATCCTCTACTACAATCCATGATCACTTGATGATATTGAACTGATGTCTACAATAGCTAATCCCATTCGTGGCATCTTGGGATGTTAGGAAAAGATCCCCATGATCTTTTCCTAAACGGCGATGCAGATATGCTCGCCGGAGTTTTAGGGATTCTGTTAGGGTTTCAATTGTATAGTATAAATAGGAGAATTGTAGATGGATTTAGGGTTCGGATTCGGTATTCAAAAATGATGGCTTGTAATATTGTACTTCAACAGTGAAGGAAAGATAGTGAAAAACACCCCGGAAGGTGATTGTCTTCTCCCGTGGACGTAGATCTCCGGATCGAACCACGTAAACCTTGGTGTCATTTTAATTCTTGCATACTGTGATTGTGATTTGTTTGATATTCGGTTTTGCGCATTATCAATTGGCGCCGTCTGTGGGTAACGATTGAAAGGCAAACCCTAGTATAGTTCACAGTTGATTCACATCAGCCATGGTGAACACCCGTCGATATGCTAACCCTACCCGGTCTCATTGCAATCCCCTGTGGATCAAAACCCTCTGTTGCCACGTCAACAGAATCAGGACCCACCTGCGGAGCAAATTGACGCACAGCATCTCGCACCCGCTAACGCGCCAGCACAGGTTAACCCTCAACCTGCCCTCGAATTACTACCGGCACAGCAAGCCTTTCTTCGGGAGCATGCCGCTCTATTCCAAGAATGGAATAATCGGCGCGCTAACTCCGGTGGGCGCGCTGACAATGTCGTCAACCAGGTGGAAAGACATCCGCCACGCGATCGATCTCGTGAATTTGAAGAAGATCCATCCCACAGAGCCAGGCCTGATCGCCGCCGACAGCGTTCAGTATCGCCTGGGGAGAACCGGAGTTCTAATGGTTCGAGGCCCCGTTATGCTGATCACGAGGATGTAGACCGCCGCATACCTGTAGACGCGGCAAAGCGGGCTCGCTTGGAAAAGTCTCGTGTACTTGATCCTTTGGAACAAGAGCAAGCTCAGTTTGCTGCCGAGCTTGACAAGGTATTGGGCCTTGATGCTGATGGGGAGATAATCCCCCGTTTTTCGAGGAAATTCTTTCTACTCCACTCCCCGAAGGGTTTAAACTTCCCCCAGTGCCCGTCTATAATAGCACTGGAGACCCAGGTAACTTCCTAAGCGCCTTTAAGTATGCTTTGTTCAATCGCAGTTGCACACCGCACCACCTGTGCAAAGTGTTTCCTGATTACCTTCAAGATGAGGCCAGACTTTGGTTTGATTCTTTGCCTCGTGGCAGTGTTACCTCTTTACGGGATCTCGCCGAACAGTTTTGGGCACGTTTCCATACACGAGCAAAGCTCATGGCCACTTTGGCTGATCTCATGAATTTAGAACAGCGAGATGGGGAGACCGTTACCCAGTTTCTTGAGCGCTTTATAGCAGAAAGCCTAAAAGTAGGTAGCCAATCTGATGACGTTATTATCACTGCCTTCATGAACAGCCTCCGACCCGGGCCCTCTTCGGCACCGTAAGTAGGTTAGCCAAGGCTGAGGAGCAAACTCGCCGCAAGCGGGAGAAGCATGCTCTCAAAAAGCAACCAGACAAAACATAGGCCGGGACTAGCACCGGGCCCAGTGCCTTTAGCTGTCTAAGCAGAGGTAGGTTGGAACCTCGCAGTGATGTCCCTCAACTCACTCCCCTTACGAAATCAAGGATAGAAATACTTTCTGTTCACAAGAATGACTTGCGGCCGTGCCCACGGATGACTGCTCCGGCAGAAAAGCGTAACCGTGATAAGTGGTGCACGTATCATCATGATCACGGCAACGACACCGAAGAATGCCGCGAGCTCGATAAAGAAATTGAGGACTGTTTGAAGCAGGCTTCCTACGCCAATACATAGGTCGGGCCGAGGATAGATCTCGGTCAAACCAAAATTGAGGTTCACAACAAAGTCAGGGAGGTTACAACAACCGAGGTCCAAGACAAAACATACCTCAATGGGAGAATAACAGGACGGGGTATAACAACTACACAAGGCCAGACCAGGGTAATCGCTAACAGTATCAACCACAACAGTCTCAATTGTTACCACCTCCACCGCCTCATGGAGGACCCGGAGACAATCCATCAAATCACGTTATAAACGTGATCTATGGGGCCATTCCAACAGGGACTTCCCGAAGTGCCCTTAAAGCCGAAGCGCGCAGACCTCCTCCCGAGGAGCCACGCCATAAGCGCTTCCACAGATCTGAAACTGTGAGCTTCACCGAAGAGGACCCCGTTCCTGAGCTCACCCCATACACTGATGCCATTGTTATTGATATGGCCGTCACAAACGTCACCATTAAGCGAGTCTTTGTCGACAATGGTGCCACTGTCAGTGTCATATTCACTGATTGTTTCCAGAAAATGGGCATACCTCGCAAAGAGCTCCGACCCGCCCCCGGGCCATTACAGACCTTCACTCAGAGAGAGGTCCAACCTGAGGGAATAATCAACCTCCCAGCTTCGCTTGGTACTTATCCGGCGATAAAAACCATCTTTGTCGATTTCTATGTGGTCAGCTCTCCATCTCCATATAATATGATTCTGGGCCGAGATTGGCTCACCCCTGCGAAGGCTATCTGTTCCACATATCATCTTGCATTGAAATTTCCTACACCCCCCGGAGAGGTCGCCATCTGTGGCAATCAAAGAATTTCCAAGGAGTGCATGTATGTCGTGCTTAAGAAGACAGCCAAGGCTCCTCCTAAGCCTCAGTTTCAAATAGCCACCTCGGCTCTTACCCCGGGTTCATCTGAATCACTCGGAGACGATACTACCAAGGTGCCGCTCGATCCCGTTAAACCAGAACAAACTGTTACAGTAGGCGCCGTGAACATACCGTTGTTGCACAATGCCATCATCCAAACACTGCGGGAATATTCTGAATTCTTTGCTTGGTCTCCCCTGGATATGTCGGGGGTCTCTCCCGACCTTATCACTCATAAGCTGAACATTGACCCTAATGTGAAGCCAATACAACAAAAGCGACGACAATTTGCCTCAGAGAGGAACGCAACCATCCGAATTGAAGTTCAACAACTTTTGGATGCCGACATCCTATTCGAAGTTCACTATCCGTCTTGGCTTTCTAATCCAGTCATGGTGACGAAGTCTAGTGGGGCATGGAGGATGTGCGTTGATTTCTTCGATATCAACAAACACTGCCCGAAGGACTTCTATCCTCTGCCGCCCATTGACCAAAAAGTCGAGGCCATTACCGGGTATAAGGCGCTTTGCTTCCTGGATTTGTACAAGGGATATCACCAAATTCGCATGGATCGCCGTGATGCCATTAAAACGGCTTTCATTACTGATTTTGGATGCTTTGCCTTCAAGAAAATGCCCTTTGGGCTCAAGAATGCCGGAGCCACTTACCAACGTCTTATGGACCACGTCTTCCAAGACCAGATAGGCCTCAATGTTGAGGTATATTTCGATGACCTCGTTATTAAAAGTTCCTCTCCTACATCATGTGTGCAGGACATTGCCGAGACATTGAACACATTGCGGTGCTATAATCTTCGCCTCAATCCAGCCAAGTGTACCTTTGGCGTTTGGTCAGGAAAGTTTCTGGGGTATATGGTCTCACAACACGGTCTCCAGGCCAACCCAACCAAGATTAGGGATGTGTTGAATCTTCAGCCGCCGAAGATTGTGAAAGATGTCCAGCGTCTAACCGGCGGCCTCGCAGCTTTAAACCATTTTTTGTCTAAGGCAGCGGAGCGTCAGCTTCCTTTCTTCAAAATTGCAAAGAAATTTGAATGGACTCCGCAGTGCAATGAAGCCTTTGAAACTTTAAAACAACATATCAACCAGTTAACCACTATGTTCGCGCCTCTCCCCAGAGGGCCTCTTTATGTGTATTTGGCATCCGCCGAAGAAGCCATTAGCGCGACACTCGTATGCGAGGATCATGGAAGTCAACCACCCGTATACTTCGTCAGCCGAGCATTACAAGGGGCGGAGACCCGATACTCTGTAGCGGAAAAGACAGTACTGCCCCTAGTCATGGCGGCCCGCCGCCTGCGTCCCTATTTTCAAGGACGTGATATTAGGGTTCTTACAAATCAACCTATTCGTCAGATTCTTACTAAGCCCATTGTGTCGGGGCGTTTTGCCAAGTGGGCAATCGAGCTCGGGGAGCATGATATACAATTTCTACCTTGCCGAGCCATCAAGGGTCTAGCTCTTGCAGATTTTTTGGTCGAAGTACCATTCAATGATCCCGAGGTAGTCACATGTGCTTCTACTGCACCCCATACCGATCCCAAAATTGAAGCCAACAAGTGGCGCATATGCGTGGACGGTGCCTCTGCAACCCGAGGCAGTGGCGCCGGGGTCCTCTTCATCGGTCCTGATGACGTTTAAGTTAAATATGTCCTGCATTTTAAGTTTAAAGTGACCAATAACGAGGCTAAATACGAAGCAGTCCTTGCTGGGCTCTGGCTAGCTCAAACCTTTGGAGCTTCGCATATCCAGCTTTTCACCGACTCCGAGGTGGTCTCCAGCCAGATCAAAGGCACCTACGCGGCAAAGAATGATACATTGAAAAGGTATCTGGCTTTAACACTTAAGCTTTTGTTAACTATTACTTCGACTGACGTCCAACAGATACCCCGCGGAGAAAATGTTAAAGCTGATGTTCTTAGCAAAATGGCCTCTGCGGTCCCGTCAAATATGTGTCCAGACATAATCGTTGAAGAAGCTACCCACCCTTCGATTAGTGAGTTGACGATCTCTGTTTTGACTGACGCCGATCCTAATTGGATGACTCCTATCATCCAGTATCTCCGAAATGGTACCTTGCCCGAAGATAAATTACTCGCTCGGCGGATAATTCTCAAAGCACCGAAGTACACACTTCACGACGACATTTTATACCAGCAGTCATACTTGCAGCCGAGTCTCCGATATCTTGACCCGATCCAGGCTGACTATATTCTTCGGGAATTCCACGAGGGGGCATGCGCGAGTCACATTGGGTCTCGTACGTTGGCTAAGAAAGTGCTTCGGTGGGGTCACTACTGTACCACCTTGTTTAATGATGCCCACAATTTGGTGTCAAAGTGTGACAAATGTCAGCGGCACTCCCGAGTGAAACACCTGCCGCAGACCGAACTCATTGGCATACAAAGTGCCTGGCCATTCATACAGTGGGGAATTGACATCGTGGGACCATTCCCAGTTACTCTAGGGGGATTGAAATTTCTTGTGGTTGCTGTGGATTATTTCACCAAATGGGTCGTAGCCGAGCCTCTTACTGCCATAACTGGCCAAAATATCCTGAAATTTGTTTAGCGTAACATCATATGCGCTTCGGTATCCCAAGTGCCATTATCTCTGACAATGGCAAACAATTTGCAAATGATCTCTTCCGGTCATGGTGCGAGGAGTTGCACATCAAACAAGTTTTCACCTCGGTTGCTCATCCTGAAGCTAATGGCCAGGTCGAAGTCACTAACCACACTCTGGTTAATGGTCTGAAGAAGCGATTAGATCAGGCCAAAGGTCTCTGGGCCGGGAACCTTCCGCAAGTTCTCTGGGCCTATCGCACTACGCCACATTCTTCCACCGGGGAAACTCCATATAGCCTCACCTATGGCTCCGAGGCTGTCATTCCTGCTGAAGTGGGAGTGCCCACCCCTAGACTCGTACACCTCGACCCCGAGGCTAACGAGGAAGCACTCCGTACCAACTTAGACGAGCTCGAGCATCGCCGAGAATGATCCTTCATTCGGCATTGTAAATGTAAACAACAGGCGGCTCAGTACTATAACCTCCGGGTTTGGGGTACGCAGTTCCGAGTTGGAGACCTTGTACTCCGGTTAAATTTTGCCAGCAAAGCTGCCCCCGAGGGCAAACTGCATGCCACTTGGGAAGGGCCTTATCGTGTCACTGCCGCCCATGCCCCCGAGAGCTATCAGTTAGAATATCTAGATGGAACACCGATGCCTCGCACCTGGCACGTTAGCAATCTGCGGCGCTTCTATCTATAATTTCCGTTGTCAAGTACTTTTTCTTCCTTTACGTTTTTTGTACATACTCTTATTTTCATACCATGGTACTTTATTTTTCAAGTTTACACTTGTATTCTTTAATTGTTCCGACAATCGCTTAAATAAAAGTTTTAACTTCCAATACATATACTGCTTCTCTTTCACGCCGCGGGGACGCCCCGACCTCGAATATTTGTTGTGCAAATCATTATTTGTCTCCGGGCACATCGGTCTCTCGCCTGATCCGTCCGGAGAGACCGCAAACTTAGTCCCCGGACATGTATTCCCTCTCGTCTGATTTATCCGGAGAGGTCAATAACTTTGTTGTTAAACATTAACTCCCGCTCGATCCGTCCGGGGAGACTCTATGCCTTGTTTCCGAACAAGGGCTTATTTACGCCTCGTACTCCCGAGTACTGACTACCACATTATTTTCATCATGATATATAAAAATAATTCAAGGCAAATTGCATCATGCCAAAGTACTTAACTACTCTATTTTATTTGCAAAACCTATTTGTTGTACATGTCCAAATATTTTCACTAAAGTTTTATTTACAAAGAGTACTTTACAACTACAAATGATGTGTTACAACACAACATCTTTATTTATCTGCGGCCCCCTAACCAATACTCCGCGCTTCGGCATTGAGACCTATCTCGGGAACTCCTCCTTTGCATCCACCAGGATCTAGAAACAGCCCGGGACTCGGCTCCGGCCCTCCCCCTACTCTGGCCTCCTCGAGCGCGAGGACTTGGTTGACGACCTCTTTGCGCATGGGAACTTGGTTGCCGAGATGGCCCTGAAGTATTAGCCCATTCCACAGGATCCCACTCTACGGGAGCCATCACCTCAATCTCCTCGGCTAGTTTTTGCACCACCTCTTCGGCAACCACCACCGGGGTTGGTTCTCGGATTATAATACCGGTCGGTTTTTTCGCTGACCCCTTTTTACTTCTCCGCGGAGCTTTTAAGGAAATCCCCCGGCTAGATCTGGTGACATTTTCCTCCGCAGTATGGCGCCACCTTCTGCGGCCTTTTAGGTCCTTGTACATGCTGAGGAGTATCTCCAGTACTTCCCGCTTCCTCGCTAGCTCGGCGGACTCAACATGCCCGCCCTCTATGAGTACTGCAATCTCTTTCTGAATCTCGGTAGTTCGCTCCTTGACCTCTTCAAATGTCAGAAGACCGAAGTCCGACAAGATTCGCTCATACTCTCTTTGATGCACGAAGAGTCGCTCCAGCTCGGCACATTTAGACAAATACTTCAATTGATGGTCTATGGCCTTTTTCCGCAGCCTTAGCTCTTGCCTTTTCAGCCTCAGTTGCCCCCTTCTCCACCGAGGCTAGTTTCTTCTCCAACTGTGAGGTGGTGTTCAATCTCATCAAGTGAGCTATACTTTGTAATATGGTGTGTTGGGAATGTGGAACCGGGATCAGGAAGTGAAGAACCGGAGGTTTGAACCGGGTTTGAGCATCAAGAAGCTAAGCTGGTCAGAATGAGCCGGGTTCATGGCAGTTGAGAATAACCATTGATTGTGACGAGTTTGTTTCAGAGTTTGTGACGAAGAAAACTGTCACTTTTGTCCGGTAGCTGAGCTCAACTTGATTCAGTTAGAATTTTTTGTACGGTTACATTCGAGCTCCAATTCATATATCATTGTAAAGCTCTCATCAAGGAGAACAACACTACGTCGAGCAATTTCCTTGTTTCTTAGATTAGAGAGAGTATTTTGAGAGAGAACGTTTTCTGCCCTAATTTGTTCCAGAATTGGGATTTTTGTTTCTTGAGTGTATTCTCTGTAATTGGTTGGATTTCTTAGTGGATTGGGGTGTGCCTGGCCTCCGTGGATGTAGTTCATCTTGAACGAACCATGTAAAAGTTGTGTGTGATTCATTTATATTTCCTGTTCTGCGCAAGTCGTGTTCGGTCACAACTCTGGCCGAACTGAGTGTGTGTTTTTCAGATTGGTCTTTGTGCGAATTCCAGATTCTGTTTAGCTGTGTGTTTAGGAGTTGAATTCACTAACAAGTGGCGCCGTCTGTGGGAAACCAACTCTCACAGCTTGAAGAAGAGAAGGAATGGCTGGTATGAAGATGGCTTTTGAGAAGTTCACAGGGAGAAATGATTTCACACTGTGGAAGATCAAGATGAATGCAGTATTGGTTCACAATGGCCTTGATCTTGCATTCATACCTCTGGATTCATGGGAAGAAACTGAGAAACCCAAGTTTGCATCAGTGGATAAGAAGGCCCTAAGTCTTATCTTTCTGTGTTTAGGTGATAAACCGTTGAGGGAGGTTTCAAGATGCAAGAGTTCCTCAGAAGCATGGAAGAGATTGGAAGATCTGTATCAATCAAAGTCAGTTTCCAACAAGCTGTTCTTGAAGCAGAAGATGTTGGCCTTCAAGATCACTGAAGATAAGGTAATTTCTGATTAACTTGATGAGTTCATTAAGATGATTGAAGAATTGGAAGACCTGGATGTGAAATTGGAGGAGGATGACAAGGCATTGATGGTGTTAAACATCCTTCCAAAATCCATGGAAAGCTTTAAGGATGCCTTGATGTATGGGAGAGATGAGCAGTTATCTTATGATGGAATAGTGAAGGCTTTGAGGTCTAAATACTTCCAGACTCAAGGGGATAAAGGCATGGTGCAATCTGGAGAAGGTTTGAATGTCAAATTCAAGAAACCTTGGCAAGGCAAGAAGGGACAGAATGCTAAGGATCCAAAGGCAGGAGACTCTAATCCAAAGAAGGGAAATGAATGGGTTGAGAAGAGGAAATGCTTCAAGTGCAAGCAGCCTAGTCACTTGAAGAAGGATTGTCCCAAAAGAAATAAGAAAGGTGGAAATCAAGGGGCAGAATCTGCTGCCATTGATCATCAAGAAGACCATCCAGAGGTACTAAATGTTACTGAATCAAGAATGGTAAAGGAATGGGTCTTGGACACCGGCTGTTCCTTTCACATGTGTCCACACCAGTCATGGTTTGATGAACTGAAGAGAGAAGATGGTGGAAATTTTCTCCTGGGAAATGACCAATCATGCAAGGTCCAAGGAGTTGGATCAGTGAGCATAAGGATGTTTGATGGTGTGGTCAGAGTCATCTCAAATGTAAGATATGTTCCTGGCCTTAAAAGAAATCTTCTATCTCTTGGTTCTTTAGTAACTAGTGGGTGTCAATTTAGCTCAGTAGATGGATTCTTGCATATCACAAAACATGGAAAAATGGTGATAAAAGGTAGACAGCATAATGGGTTGTTTATCTTGATTGGTTCACCTGTTGTTGGGAGTGTGGATATGGTCTTGAGCAGTTCTGAGCTTGTTAAATGGCACAAGAGACTTGGACACATAGGAGAGAAAGGGTTGAAGGAACTGTCAAGGAGTGGAGTAATTGGAAACATGGGAAATCAAGATCTGGAGTTCTGTGATCAGTATGCTTTGGGCAAATCCAAGAAGCTGCCCTATGGAAAGGGTGTTCACACAACTCAAGAGCCATTAGATTATGTTCACTCTGACATATGGGGTCCTGCAAGGACAGAGTCTCATGGTGGTGCAAGGTATTTCATGTCCTTGATTGATGATTACAGTAGAAAGGTGTGGATCATGTTGATGAAGAATAAGAGTGATGCTTTTCATAAGTTCAAAACATGGTTGATTCAACTGGAAAATGTCAAAGGGAAGAAGCTGAAGCACCTTAGGACTGATAATGGACTGGAATATCTATCTACTGAGTTTACAAACTTCTGTGAAGAAAGAGGAATCAAGAGACACAGGACTGTACCAATGAATCCTCAACAGAATGGAGTTGCTGAGAGGCTTAACAGGACTCTTCTTGAAAGGGTGAGGTGTATGCTGTTGGATGCTGGGTTGCCAAAGGTATTTTGGGGAGAAACCATTGCTACAGCATGTTATCTCATTAACAGGTCACCCTCATCAGTGATTGGGTTCAAAACACCTGAAGAGGTGTGGAGTGGACAGAAACCAAGTTATGAAGGGTTAAGGGTGTTTGGGTGTCTTGCTTTTGTCCATGTCAAGCAAGACAAGCTAGATGCAAGGGTTCTAAGATGTGTATTTCTTAGATATCCGGATGGAATAAAGGGCTACAGATTGTGGTGCTTAGAGCAGGGAAATCAGAAGATAATCACAAGTAGAGATGTAAAGTTTAATGAGAATGTGATGGCTTACACTTCTACAGGCTCTAAGGAAGAATTTGATGGTGCTAAAGAGACAGAGGAGATATCAATTCAGGTGGAGCATCCTGCTGAAGATAATCACACACCTCAACCACAAGAAAATCTACAAGATAGTGATTCATCATCTGAAGAAGAAGAACAAACTGGACCTTCACAAAATGTCAGAGAATACAGCATTGGAAGGGACAGGCCTAGAAGAACAATCAACAAACCTGATTTCTATGGTCAAGCAGGGAGTGTTTACTATGCCTTGAGTGTTGCTGAAGACCTGGAATCACAAGAGCCTAGTAGTTTTAAAGAAGCACTAGACTGTGAAGAAGGTGAACACTGGATACAGGCAATGATTGAAGAGATGGAGTCCCTGGAAAAGAATGAGACCTGGATATTGGTGGATAAACCAAAAGGTCAGAAACTTGTAAGCTCTAAATGGATATACAAGAAGAAACTAGAGACAGCAGGATCCAAACAGGTGAGGTTTAAAGCAAGATTGGTGGCTAGGGGCTTTACACAAAGAGAAGGAATTGATTTTAATGAAGTTTTCTCTCCAGTGGTAAAGCATTGCTCAATCAGGTTGCTTTTATCAAAAGTCACACAAGAGGACATGGAATTACAACAACTGGATGTAAAGACAGCATTCTTACATGGAGAACTCAATGAGAAGATATATATGAAACAGCCAGAAGGCTTTGTTGTTCCTAAAAAAGAAGACAAAGTTTGTTTGCTGAAGAAGTCACTATATGGACTCAAACAAAGTCCAAGACAGTGGAATAAGAGGTTCAATGACTTCATGATCAGTGTTGGCTTTGTAAGAAGTCTTTATGATAGTTGTGTTTACTTCAACAAAGGATCAAAGCAAGATAAAGTCTTCCTTCTATTGTATGTGGATGATATGCTAATTGCCAGCAGGAACAAGAAGAGGGTACAATGGTTGAAGGATAGACTTAATACTGAATTTGACATGAAAGATCTGGGAGAAGCCAAGAAGATTTTGGGCATGAACATTCTAAGAAACAGAGAAGCTGGAGTGCTTTGGTTATCTCAGAGGCAATATCTACAGAAAGTGTTGGAGAGGTTTCATATGCATGAAGCCAAACCTCTCTCCACTCTAGTTAATCTACAGAAGAAACTTTCCAAAGAACAATGCCCAAAGACTGAAGAGGAAATCATACATATGAGCAATATCCCTTATGCAAGTGGAGTTGGAAGTCTCATGTATGGAATGATTTGTAGCAGGCATGACTTGGCATATGTTGTGTCTTTAGTAAGCAGGTTCATGTCAAACCCAGGAGGTGAGCATTGGGAAGCTTTGAAACATGTGATGAGGTATTTGAAAGGATCAGTGAACTTGTCTCTGAAATTTGAAAAGAAAGTGGATGGAAGTACTGTTGCATTGGAGGGGTTTGCTGATTCTGATTTTGCAGCAAACATAGACACAAGGAAATCTATTTCTGGATTCGTGTTTACCTTATTTGGAACAGCCATCAGCTGGAGAAGTGTACAACAATCAGTTGTATCACTGTCAACAATAGAAGCAGAATATATCTCCTTAACTAAAGCTATCAAAGAGGCAATCTGGCTGAAAGGGATTTTGAGAGATTTGGATATCAAGCAGAAGTGTGTGACAATATACTGTGATAATCAAAGTGCTTTACATCTTGTGAAATACCAAGCATTTCATGAAAGGTCAAAACACATTGATGTTAGGTTACATTTTGCTAGAGATATCATTGATTCTGGTTCTGTGGAAGTGAAGAAGGTACACACATTGCATAACCCTGCTGATTTTCTTACCAAGGGTGTACCTGGGAACAAAGTGGAGCATTGTTCGAGCTTGCTGCAGCTTGAGCAATGTCATGAAGAATATTAAACAGAAAGGCAGTGGTGAGGTAGGAAGAGGTACACTTGATTCATTGAGGTGGAGATTTGTGAGGTGGTGTTCAATCTCATCAAGTGAGCTATACTTTGTAATATGGTGTGTTGGGAATGTGGAACCGGGATTAGGAAGTGAAGAACCGGAGGTTTGAACCGGGTTTGAGCATCAAGAAGCTAAGCTGGTCAGAATGAGCCGGGTTCATGGCAGTTGAGAATAACCGTTGATTGTGACGAGTTTGTTTCAGAGTTTGTGACGAAGAAAACCGTCACTTTTGTCCGGTAGCTGAGCTCAACTTGATTCAGTTAGAATTTTTTGTACGGTTACATTCGAGCTCCAATTCATATATCATTGTAAAGCTCTCATCAAGGAGAACAACACTACGTCGAGCAATTTCCTTGTTTCTTAGATTAGAGAGAGTATTTTGAGAGAGAACGTTTTCTGCCCTAATTTGTTCCAGAATTGGGCATTTTTGTTTCTTGAGTGTATTCTCTGTAATTGGTTGGATTTCTTAGTGGATTGGGGTGTGCCTTGCCTCCGTGGATGTAGTTCATCTTGAACGAACCACGTAAAAGTTGTGTGTGATTCATTTATATTTCCTGTTCTGCGCAAGTCGTGTTCGGTCACAACTTTGGCCGAACTGAGTGTGTGTTTTTCAGATTGGTCTTTGTGCGAATTCCAGATTCTGTTTAGCTGTGTGTTTAGGAGTTGAATTCACTAACACCAACCGGGGCACAACATGCTTCTGCAAGTTGTCCTTCTCACCCCGGAACTATTCTGGGGAACGCATAAGCTTCTTTATCATGTTGTGTAGCTCCTTGGTATTCTCCCGGTAGCAGCACAGATTCAGTACTACATACATCACAGTCAAAACCGAGGCAAAAGCGCAGTAACTCAACAATATTTATCCAACAAACTTCATTATCCAGAAGACTGTCATATACACATTCATTTTACAATACAATGAAAAAAATACAGATTTTTCCTACCAGCTATGATATTTACAATTTATCAAAATTGCGGGGAACTGTCCTCCCCCTGATCTGCCCCCTCGGCCGCCTCTGGCTCCTCCTCCTCCTCCTCCTGCTCCTCTTCTGGCACGGTTTGGTTCACCCCCGCATCACCCTCCGTTGCCTCTGCAGTGATTTCCATGCGCGGGGGTGGGGCCTTTGCTCGTGGCTCCGAAGTGAACACCCCCCGCCGAAAGGCCAGGAACTCTCCATCCTGGTCGGTGTTGCAGGGAGCAATCTCCTCGGCGCTCAGTAATGTGCCCTTTTCCGCAAGTGCCTTCACCAAAGGCCACTCCGGGACCTGTGTCAGTGCCTTGTAGTACGCCTCCTCCACGGCACCCACGGAGTCGTAATCATATCCGAACTCTAGACGGTATACATCCACATTCGGATAGATCTCTTTTACCTTCTCTAGCAGCGCGGAGCGCGTTGCCGTGTCACCAATAGCCACGAACCTCATTTAGTAATCGAGGAACGTGCTTGTCTGCAGCAGCTTTTCTGCAAAGGTCTTCAGCACAGCACCCTGGCCCTCCACTGCCGCGGTCTCCTTCGCCTTCAGCTCAGCGCGTAGCTCTACCACCTCGCCGCGAAGCACCCCGGCTTCCGCCTCAACCTCGCGCAGCCGCGCCACCTCCTTCTCCACCTCGGAAGCTCTCTTGTGCGCCTCGGACAGGTCGTGTGATAACCTGTCGTTTCGAGACCGCAGCTCCCTCACCGCCTCGGCTAACTCCTCCTTAGCCTCCCTCTCACTCCTTCGGCCGTGGTCCATTATCCCCTGAGCTAGGCGTAATAGCTCCTCGGCCTTGGGACCCTCCAGGCCCAGAACACTTGTTTGCCCCTGCAAACCACAAAGACAAAGAGGAGTCTCAGAACGGTATGATTTCCTAAGAAAATAACTATCCCTACTGTACCTCGGGGGCTGTGTCCGTGCGAAGTCTCTTAGCCTCCGCAGGCGGCGTCAAGGGGGGCTCCGGCCTCTTCATCGACCTTGGTGTCAAGCCGGTGACCACCACTTCATCCTTCGTCCCTTGTGACGGCCTTGGGCTCGGCGACACCCTCACTCTTGAGGCCACTTCCGCAGCGGTCCCCTTTTTCTTCAGAGCCGGAGGCACCGCCGGGCTTGCCGAGGTATCTTTTCCGAAGCGTCCCACTGCAAACAAAACAATGGTTAATATCATACAAACTCCACAAAATTCATAAATGTAAGAATTCCCTGCCCTCTTCGGATGCCCCGGCTGCCGAACCCTGCCCCCGGGTGGAATTCTCCTCTGCTCCTCCCGAGTAGTAGAGGCTTAACCCTGCCTCCTCCAGCTCCTCCTCGGTGCAGAGCGTCTTGAACGTGCCCACGGTGCGGAAATCATCAACTGACTCCGGCTCCACCACCGGGGCATTATCAACGACCTCCTCCCTCCTCCACCTCGGAAGGGACACATCAACCTTCATATATATAAACTTCTCCTTCCAACCCTCTACCTTACTAGGGTTTTTCACCTTAAACCCACCTCGGGCCCTCGGGCTAAAAGAATACCACCCCTTCGATTTCTCGAAGGCTTTAAGTTGGAAGAAATTCTAAAAATATCTACATCCGGCTCTACCCCGGCTCTCTTACATACTACTAAAAACCCAACGACTTGCCTTACCGCGTTGGGCGCTAACTGACATAGGGCAATGCCGTAAAACCTCAGCAGACGCACTACGAAGTCCCAGAGAGGGAACCTCAGTCCTATCTTCAGGTGGTCTATATATACCCCAATGAACCCCCTGGGTGGACAACAAGCTCAGTCCCTAGGCTCCGGCACAATGTATTCTAAGTTAAAGGGAAAATAAAATGACGGTATAAGGGCTTCTATTTGCACCCGCGACATCCGCAGTGCCTCCGCGGCAACCTCGAAATCCTCCTCATCGCAATCACTAAAACCTACTACCCGAGTGCTGAATTCCATACCGTCTGCCCTATGAACTGTCCTAATTTTCCTTCTCTCAGGGATAATAAAGCGCAAAGGTTCTACATTTAAAGGGGCTTTCGTTGTCCCTACTTCCCTAATCGAAGACGAAGACGAAGACGAAGAGGAAGACATACTTACTTGTTTTCGATTTGAGATTGCTCAAAGACTTGGCACAGATGTTCTCTCTTTTTCTCCCGCTCTTTGTCTATCGCGAATCGCAAATGAGAGTGATAAGAAACTTCCTGTACACGCCTTATATATATACTCAGGAATTAACAGCTCAGATCTTGACTTTTCAAATTCAGCGTTTGGGATGCGCGCGTGGCTGTCACGCGCATTACAATTACCTAAGCGCGTGGAGAACACGCTTCTTGGGATTTGCAAAAACATCACTTCACATCCCTTCAACTTATGATGGCTCTGCCACCACGGCTACCACTACTCCGGTCGATTCCTCTACCCCGGGGGTTCCGGTCGATTCCTCTATCCCGGGGGTACTTCAGTTCGACTTCGCTCGATTCCTCTGTCCCGGGGGTACTTCAATTCGACTCCGATCGATTCCTCCCCCCCGCGGATACTTCAGTTCAACTCCGGTTTATTTCGACACTGATTGATTCTTGTACCCCGTCAGTAGTTCAGTTCGGCACAGGATTGCCTCGTTCACCAAAGGCTTCCGATACTACTCTGCCTCAACTTCGGCTTCAGCGCATATACCTTGGCCCACAACCCCTTCTTTTTAACCGAAGCTCCTACCTTGCCCCGGCTGGTGGGGGGCATCTGATAGGTTTGGCCCAATCTCCCCGGGTCGGTCTAGCCCGCCAAACGGGTCAATTGGGTCAAAGGGCGTAAGCCCAACATAGCTAAGCCCATTCGTGGCATCTTGGGAAGTTAGGAAAAGATCCCCATGATGTTTTTCTAAACGGCTATGCAGATATGCTTGCCGGAGTTTTAGGGATTCTGGTAGGGTTTCAATTGTATAGTATAAATAGGAGAATTGTAGATGGATTTAGGGTTCGGATTCGGTATTCAAAAATGATGGCTTGTAATATTGTACTTCAACAATGAGGGAAAGATAGTGAAAAACACCCCGGAAGGTGATTGCCTTCTTCCATGGATGTAGATCTCCGGATTGAACCACGTAAACCTTGGTGTCATTTTAATTCTTGCATACTGTGATTGTGATTTATTTGATATTCGGTTTTGCGCATTATCACACACTAAATCATATATTTCATAAAAACCTCTCAAAATTTGATTATAAACTCGTAACTTTACATAATATATCATATTAAAACAATTTTTAAAACTCTGAAGGGAATAAATTTATAAAAATCATCTTCTAGAAGTAAATTCAGCGATGTTATAACTAAAATAATCTTATCTTGTAAACTTCATTAAAAATCATTAACTCGACGAAATTACGTCAAATGTTAACCATAGACCCCTAACACCATATGTTATAACATAGTATACTAGTTTTTGAAAATATTAAGTAAATATTTTTATATAATTTTTTAAAGTTGTATGTGAAACATGAATTTTAACAAACAATGTATTTAAATAAAGTTCACACATTTAGATAATATATATAAAACCTATAATGATATAAAAACCTTAAGCAATCAATAATAAAAATATTCAAAAGCACCCTACTTATTTAATTAACATGTGTGTAGCGATTTTGCATCACGTAGCAAAATCGATAAGTCATGTATACTTACCAATATGAATCCTATCAAACACCTACTTAACATAAAACAATAAAATAATTAAATTACTTAACAATATAAATTACAACAATAAGAATATAAAATTATTAAAGAAAACATACTTTACAATATAAATTACAACAATAAGAATATAAAATTATTAAAGAAAACATACTTTACAATATATACACTAAAAGCACGACCTCCAAAAATGTCGAACCTCAAAATTTCGTTGGATACAACGAGTCTCTAAACGACATTTGAAATTAAACTAAGGACCTCCTAAATAAAAGAATTCCTATATATTATAATATTTATTCCTTAATATGTCGTCTTACTTTTCAAAAGGAAAGAGAAGATTACAATTTATAGACTTAATTTGGTCGGTCACCCCTTCCTATTGCCGATGTGGGACGAGAGAGGGAAAAAGGTGAGGCTTTTATTTGATTATCTGAATACATATTAATCTACTTCCATCTCTAAGAAATATTAAGATAATATAATATATATTAAAATTGCATGCACAAACATGTATCTTATGCATGTATGTCCGTAGACGTGTCTCTCAGGGAAGGAATGAGGGTTTGCTGATCTTTGAATTCTTAGTTCATAAGGAACTTATGTGGCATAGACAAGGCTATTATCATTTTGATGCTAAAAGATTACATAAAAATATTGAATTAATTGCTGTGTGATCAACATGTTTAATTGACGGCTTTTAAAGTAATTAAATGCCCTAATTTTAATCCTTAATACTTCAATACTAATTTACACAGAGTATCACTATTATAATTAAGATTTATGTATCATTTGCTAACTCATCATATTTTAGTATAATATAATAAGGTATTTATGTAATCAAATTCAAATAATGTATAATGTCGGACGATAACTAACTAGTACAAATCATTTTCCCTTATATTTCGAATATTACTCTAAACGTTAGGGTAGTATTTTGATTATATTATACGTATACAAAGACTCATGTAAACTCATACAAATAATTAATTATTATTTATATTTAAAGTCTATTTATAATTCTTAACATTACCTTTTAATATCCCTTATCTTTATACCTTTCCTACTTATACCAGACGAGTGATACGAATGGAGTCAGTCCCCTTGATAGTTTTTCTTGTAAAATTAATTAAAACCATTTTCTCCCAAGAAACTTCATTAGCCTCAACATTTGGATAAAAAACTTTGAAAGCATTATAACAAAATAAACTTAAATAGTTCTTTCTGGAAAATTAACTAAAATGCCAACAAAAATGTCAGTTGTTTTTTATTTTGGGGTATTATAACGGCGGATTGATAAAGCATCTCCTCAGATGGCCATTGCAACAAACGGTTCCGAATGGTGGCGGTTTGCTTCATTATCACAATCTCGAAGAAATGAAGAGCAAGGTCGAAGAATTTTTTTCTTCAAGATCTACATCTTCAAGGTCGAAAGATTTCATTGAAATAGCTTCATCTTCAAGATATACATTTTCAAAATTTACATCTTCAAAATTTATAGCTTCATTTTCAAGATCTATGTTTTGTACTATATTCTAGTTTTGAGCAAAAAAAGAAAAATAAGTCGGTTCTACATTGTCATCATTTTTTCCCATATAAATTGTCTAAGAAATTGAGTTTTTTCATTAACATTCTTTATGAAAAAGTTAAAGTAGCGAACATGTCTGGTCCTGGGTGTAAAACCCTATCTTAACGAACAACTTTATTGATTTTTTTCATATCTAAGTTTTCTTTTTATTGAATTCAATTTATATTGAAATATATCAGTGTATATAACTTGAAGAAAATATGAGTATTTCCCCCATTGATATAACTTGTATATAACTAGATTTTAAAAAAAAAAATAGAAATTTTTAAATAATATTTAGAATAAAAAAAATTATTCTTTTAAGATTAAATGGTTTTTAGAATTTTTAAATAATTTTCTAAATTTTATATTTATTTTCTTAACTTTTATATTTATGATATTTTATATAAAATTATTTAGAGTTTTATATATTTTTTATATTTTTAATAAGTTATTTATTTTTTTAAATAAATAAAAAAAATTCTATAATGTATAGTATAACATTAAATAACTTAAATAAAATGAAAAAATAGAAAAAAATGGATCATGTGAGAGGCACATGGCCTATATCGCCGAAAAATATGGCCGAAGTCACTACGTGTAACAACTCGCATTATACAGGTTCCAATCAGAAAAAATAAAAAGTTTAGATTGCAAAGTGCAAAAACTCGCATCGGTCAGGTTGCGAACTGAAATTAACCCTATTAAATAGTATAATAAGAAATATAAGAAGTTATTAACATATTGGTTACTTAAGTACATGAGAGGTAAACTATATTATCATGTCATACTCAAACAAAAAATAATCGGCTAATTATTTTTGTAATTAACATAATTTTTTCACAAAATAGAAAAAAAAAACCAAACTAATTCAATCAACAAATCACTTTAATAAATATATCTAACGTTTTTATGGTAAAGTGTAAATTTACCTAATGTATTTTTTTTTTATCAATTTCTTAAACAAAATAATTCAAACTATCCAACAATTATTAAGATTAAAAAAATGTAAAATAAAAGTAAATAATTATAATCTTCTTAAAAAGTAGATAACTTTAATACGTTAAAAAATATAAATTTTGAAATTATATCACATTTTAATTTTTAAACATAAATTTTTAAAAATAAAAATATATCATAATCATCCTAAAATATGTTGTACACTTAAAAATTAATATCTTAGTTATATGTATGCATCATTTATGTCAAATTGAAGATTGTAAAAAGAGCATTAATTTCATATATTTTTCATCAAAAATCTAGTTGAGACAAAAATATAAGACCTTCAAATTTCGAACGGAAAATACAAAAAAAAAAAAAAGAGAAAAAAAAAACTTGATTAGAGGAGAAACAAATAAATAAGGGGAGAAGGACGCCTCAATGGGACACTTGTCAAAATATGATGCATCTCTCCCTACCTCTTTAATAGTAAAGGAGGATTGTCCAAGCAAACACGGTAAATGGAACTAATTTAATACCTAGTACTTCCTCCGTTTAAAATAAGTGATGTTTTAGCTTGTGAATGATTTTTTTAAATTAAGTGTTGTTTTAGATATTTTTCACGATTTCTTCCCATTTTAACCCCACTAGTAAATTACCGGTGCGTTGCACGGTTATAAGACGCTTTAATAATATGAGTATATATAATAGGTGTAATGAATGTCAGTTTAAGTTCTTCACATCATATTTGTTGTTGAAATATGTAAAGAGAAAGTGATGAAACAACACATATAAATACTTCAATATAAGGGTTTTAGTAAGAAAAAGTTACATAATGATGCAAGATTTATGATTTAAACAAATGTAAAAGATCTATACATTCCTAAACACCTTTTTGTACACAACATTCGGGGTTTTGTTACAACTTTTATTTTCACTTTCACAAATCAGTACCTTCAATCTTTGGCAATTCGTGACGAGTGAAACTGCAACATAGAGTTGATCGTGACTGAATACAGGTTTTTTTAGGAACAATCTAACATGAGACAAATATTGGCCTTGACTCTTTCTAATTGCCATGTCATACGAAACAATTAGGAAATTGCCTATGCTGGAACTTGAAAGGCAATGTTGGGCAGGATGGTGTAAGTGATATTCTTGGTATTAATACCAAATGACCGACATTGCTTCCTGTCAAAACTTTTCTTTTGAGAACATGGAAATCATTTGCAATGACCAATCTTGTACCATTACAAAGACAGGTTAAAGGATCGGTGTTCCTTAAGAGCATGACGGGCGTTCCAACTTTCAAAGTCAAATCATGATTCGGAGTTCGTGAACATCTTAGTTTGTTTAAGAATTCTGATGTGTGCACTTCACCCATCACGTCTCCATTTGGTCGGACTTGCAAGCACTATTTGAGGTGTAATATATTCTTTAACCATTTGTTCTTTTTTTTTTTTTTTTTCGATCATGTGATTACTTATAGTGCTGACTAAATCAAGAATTGGGCACCGAATGACTCGCTTCTGCAAATACATAGTATCATCCAATCTATTGCAGAAATTTGGGTATGTGCTCTGTACAATCTCCTCGATTGGGTTATCACGAAACTTCAATGGTATTTCGATATCTGAACATCTATGATGTGTCCCACCAATTGTTCCATCACCAATGCTTGCAACCCAACCAGAGAATTGTTTAAGTTCGTCGTCCTCTTTACTAGGTTCTCGATAGTCTCATATTCTTAGTCAGTCTAAGAACAGTGTAGTGATCCCATATTTCGGAAGAGTTAATCGTTGCACAAACTACATCTTGTTTAGTTCCTTTCGGTACAACTGGAAATATTCGGCTAAAATCACAACCAAACACTATAGTCTTCCCACCAAAGGGAGTAGTTTTTTTTAATGGATCATTTAATTGGATGACGTCCTTCAATGACTTGTCAAATGCTTTAAAAACGTGCATATGCATCATAGGAGCTTCGTCCCAAATTATGAGTTTGCATTTTTGTATTAACTCAACAAGTTCTGTTCCTTAATTGATATGCCCAATTATTGTTATCACACAATTTATTAAAAATAATAAATACTACAATGACTAACTATAGACTTAGATCAGCATATCATATACAAACTACTGAAAGCATTCGATTCTCAATCTCATATTTAATTTCATAAATATATAGCTGGGAAAATTTTGGAGTGCCTCCGCCGACGGGCAAAAAGACTTCCCAGCAAATGGTAGTTATGTCCATTTAATTTAAAAATTGGAGGTGAACTACCATTATTAGTGCTTTTGTCAACCTTTCTACCTAGCGAGGTGAAAGCAAACATAGTATTGTACGAACAAATATTATCAAGGAAATGCTTGCTCTTCAACCTATCTTCGGAAAATAAATTAAGCAACGTCTGTGGTGGTACTCTCATTTCAGATAACTACCATTTCCTTTCATACATTACAAAGATTACTTTGGTGATTTTGACTTATAGTCAGATCGCAAGCGCTCCTCATACTAAAACATAACACCACACCATTCACACGTGAAAGTAGATCTCCAACATCCCAAATACTCTTCAGCTAAAACAAATTTATACGATTTAATTAGACTATGGTTCTGTAAATTGTTAAAACGATTATATACGTAAAGAAACTTACAAACAATATATCCTTCTCTCTGACTTGTTTCATCAAATTTGTCGTATACATCATCATCATAGTTGTCCTCTATATTTTGGGGCTCCACTTTGTCATACTCATCTTTTGTTATGTCAACAACTTCTGTTAAATTTATATCAACGGAAGATGATGTTAGCCAAGTATTTGTATTTGAAGGTCCAACACCATAAATATATGTGGTATGATATCTTGATTGGCCAATGACTACAATAAAACATAATATAATTGGGTTACTGATTTAATAATGGGGACAAAATGTATAATTTATTATAGAAACCAATGTATGATGTAATGTTCGTGTAATAATAAATTGTACCATTGATCATGTTAATATGTGCTATATCAGGCTCGTCTTCAGTCAAGTCAATAACTTCATATAAATCTATGTTGATGGATGATGAGGTTGGTTGAATAATAATACTTGAATGGCTACCATTGGAAACATTTATAATAGTGTTTCTTGGTTTCCCCGCAACTACGTTAAATCAGAAAGTAAACGGGTTAATGTATTAAGAACAATATTAAAAATCTCTACTATTTTTCATAAATCAATATATTATTTAACTGTACATCTAATATACAATGTACCATTTGTGATGTTACTAAGCGGACTCGTAAATTGGGAAGTGGATTTACCCTGTAGAAATCTTTTGGCCAATACAAATTGAACTTTCATCTTATTGTTTACTCATGACTTATTAGTATCTATTAGAAAAATAAAAATTCATCACTTTATTCGGAAATAGGTGGTGTTTAGCATATGTATATGGAAATATTATTATAATAAAAACGCTCAAACAAAAATAATGGACAAAAAAAACATTGTAAGTTACACTTTTTTGTTTCACAAGAAAACGGTATGCTGCTAGTATAAAAGAAACATGTCACATGCATGGAAATAAAATAATTTAGACGATATAGTTGACTAAGACATTATTTAGTATTACAAAGCCGCTCTTCTAGGGTTTCTTCCCTGGCGTGAGTTTTTCTGCGCTTCATTGCATTTTTTCTACCGATTTTCATCTGTTTTCTTTCGATTTCCTTGGTTTACTCAGTATACGTGACTGATTTGCTTGGAGTGGTTCTTTGTTTGGGACTTTTGATCCATTGTGGGACGACTGGGGTTTGCTAGGGTTTCGCTTGTTATTGGACTACTTCTCAGCCTCAACAATTTAGCTATTCATAATCATGGCTTCCAGTGACATTACTTCTTTGGCCCACAAATGGGCATCATTGCAGTTAATGGAGTCGGAGGCGGACGAAGTGGTTGTTACTTCGACCGAGGAGAAAGACGTTGATGGTTGTTTGTATGTTCAACTGGTGATGAAGAAGTCGATCGGATTGAGGGATCTATGTAATGCGATGAGGCGTATTTGGCATCTATCAAACGCTCTAGATGTCGCCTCAGTTGGTCGGGACTTAATTACTTTCTAGTTTGGGAAATCAGGCGAATGCGGGTGAGTGTTATGGACACAGCCATGGAACATCAATAGTGCACTGCTAGGTTTGGCGAAACTTAACCCGGATCAGAAACCTGACTCTTTATGCATTACAAAAATACCGTTTTAGGTACAGATGCATGGTTTGAAGTTTAGACACATGACGGAGGCGACGGGTCAAGCGATGGGAAGTAAAACTGGACCTGTTTTGGATGTGCAGACGCCGAAGGTGCTAAGCCATTATCTTCGCTTGCGAGTCTTGGTGATTGTGGCCCGAAACGGTTGTGCCGAGGTACGTCGGTTTCATTTAATGGGGAGAAGGATGTTATTTTGTTCCGGTATGAAAAATTGTCTGAATTTTGTTACAAGTGTGGGATGCTTACGCATGTGGAGAGGGATTATGGAGTGTCTGATGGTGAGGGGGCTGTTAGGAGTGTGGCGGCGCGTCCCTATGGGTCATGGTTACGAGCTGATGGGGAGAGTTTATCAGAGCCTTTTTTTATTTTCAGTAAATTATTTTATTTTATTTAAATAATTTACAAGTTTTCTCGAATTTTTTTATATTTATTTTCAGAATTTTTAAAATTCATTTTAGAATTTGTTGTTTATTTCTGAATTTTAAAGTTTCAAAATAAAATTCATAATTTTATATCTTTAATAAATTATTTAAAAAACAATTTATTTTCAATTTTTCAAAATAAAAGTATTTTAAGTGTTTTTTATTAGTGGCCATGTGTCGCCATATTATTGGCCCATGGGGTCATGTGCATGTCATATGACCTATATAGCCTGAAATATAGCCGGAGTAGCAAACTACAACAAAAACGCGTTATACATGTTGCAATTGGAAATATTTTTTTTGTTTAGACTCAAAAATGAAAAATAGCTAATAGTTCAAGTTGCATTCTAAGATTAACTCTAATAGTTATTAAGGACAAAATTCTTAAACTTTATTAAAAATAAAACTTTTGCAAAAATATATTTCGTCTCTAAAGAGCTCGTTTAGGAAATTTTTTAGGGTAAAAATCAAAACCTACCCCAAGTTTAGGTCATTTAGCATTTTACTTTATCATATTTTAAACTCAATCGTTTACCATCCCAAGTTCACGGAGTGGTGACTCAGTAAAATTTGTCGAAATTTTTTAAAAACTTGCCGGAACTCACTTCACGTGACTCGCTCGTGAGGGAATTTAAGAGTAAAATTGACATTTGTGTTATTGGGCGGCTTTTCCCCGTAAATTTTTGTTACCCCTCCAAATTGGTGGATCGACCCAAACAAAAAAGACACACCCTCCAAATTGCTGAAAGAATTTACAAACAATTGTCACTATCCAATATCTTACAACGGGGTTCACTACCATATTCATTGAAGGAAATGAGATGAAAACAGAAATGGATGAGAAAGTGACGCATTTATGTAATGAGAGTCTATCCAACCATATCTGAATAAATCAATGGAAGTTATGCTGAGTTACAATGTAAAAACGTGTTGCAGTTGTAGTTCAATAAAAGTTCTTATTTTCTTCATGAACTAGATGCAGGAGTTACACAACTTGTTGCTGATAGACCTCCAAACATAATTTTTTCCTCCATTTGGACATTTCATTCTAGAAAGTAACATGAAAAAAAAAAAAAAAAAACAAAACCCTTTACAAGTGGCTCAATTTGAATATTCTGACCTACACTTCCCCTATGCTTCAGTTATCTTTGTTTTTGTGTTCAGAAAACATTATTACATTCTCTTGGAGTCGCCTGTTCAGAAAGATTTACATATTGTATTCTTTGATGAACAAAAATATGGTATATATTTAGAGAGAGAGCCTGATGAACAAGGTAGATAAGAACATGGAATATGGTAGAATAACATAACTAAAGATACAACAACTTTTCTGCAGTCACACAAATCTGTTAAAAAAATCATGTTAAATGATTTTACAATGTTAAAAAAGAACATGAAAAGTTCATCAAGAAAAAATAAAATTTCCTTACGAAAACTACGCCCCACTTTTGTCATTGTTGGACCATATGCATCAAATTAAACTCCATCTGATTCTACTTCATCCTTAAACTAGAATTGTTGCAATTAACATTCACTGACTTGGATTAAATCTCCATCAATACCATTAATAACTAACAAGGCAAAAAAATGGAGCAGAACTAGAAGTCTAGAATCAAAATAACAACTAACAAGGCAAAAAAATGGAGTAGAACTAGAAGTCTAGAATTAAAATAACATATGCTGACTTTAGAGCAAAAATAAATTTGAGAACACCTCAAGCTAGTTAGTAGTAGAATCAAGCTCGTTGTCACTGTCAGGAACCCAATCAGCAAGACAATTACCACTACACAATATAAAAAAGGACTATATTCTAACGGAATTGAATAGAGAAGCTAGAAATAGGTATACTCCATTGATAGAAGAAAAAGTCTATGAGCTTTAACTGCTCTTCTAAAATAAGGTGCATCGACTGATCCTTAATTCAGGAGCTGCCCGTGGTCTTTCTCTATACACTTTAACGCACGAGACAGAAAAATTAAGTTGGATTGATAAAACAGAAACAAAATATATATATAAAAATATGGTGGAGCAGAAAAGTAGCAAAATAACATATACTGAGTAATTAATGAAGTTGAAGCTAGTAGAATTGTCTAAATTGAAATAACAAAATAGGTTAAACTCTGAAACAAACAAATATATCAAATTGCATTTAATATGAAGACATAAAATTTGTTATATTAGAGAGCAATTTCAAAATAAACCTAATATTCCAATTGGTAGTTCAGAATCGGAAAGGCTAGACTCTCTGGACATTGGAGTAGTTCTAACCTTAGTTCTGAACTTATCTGCAGACCAGATAACTCCCCAAAAAATTCCTTTTCCAATCTCTTGTCACGGCTATTGTTTGAAATCACTCTCGAATCTTTTAGAGAGATCATCACCACATTATCTTCTTGTGTTAAACATATTGGCTTACCCAACTCTTGATTCTCCATTTGAATTAACTTCCTCCATGAAGAGCTGTGGCTTTCCATTATCCAGACTTGAAGCAAGATATCGTTGCTGCTGTATAAACACAAACTCCCCGACAACAAACACAAGTAGACCTCACCTTTCAGGCCATCAGACAGTTGCAGTATCTTCCTCTTGTCATCTCTAACATCAAAACATAAAGTAGATACATCCATCCACAAAGACTGTCGAAGCTTGATTCAACAACCTATCGGGAACACTATGTTGTTTTTTGTGTCCTCAGGTTGTCGTTTTGCACGAGAAGATAGAGTAGTAACCATCAGAAATAATTACAACCTTGTAATCATCATCATCATGGTCATAATAGAGGCCGTAGCTATAGATCGATGACTGATGATCAAGGGGGAGCCGGAAACTTGTTTGTTTTCTTATAGATGGATTCCATAATATCAATCCTATACCGCCCCACAAGAGTAGTATGCCATTACAAGAGCACACAGGAAATGGTAATGGCATCCTAGGTGTACTAATTATCAGCTCTTACTGAGTTCGAATTTCTTTATTTTCTAATTTAATGAAAGGAAAAATTAAATCGGGTAAACGCGGCGCATAGAGAAAGCGAAGCTTGGGTGAACGCAGTGCGAGGGCAAAGTGAGTCCGGGAGTAGACTTGTCGCATACTAAAATTTTGGGAGAATGGAGAGTTGGAGATGATAGCTTGCCATAATTTGCAGGTTGTTTTAAACCTAAGAAGGGACTTAACTGGTAATCTTAACAGGATAGCTTCTGTGATATCAACCGGGAGATACGGCGGCGTTTTCGGATTCTTCTTCTCCAAAGCTGCTGCCGCCAAGTTCTCCAAAGATGCTGCCGCCAAGTTATTGTTGGTTGTCGCCATCGTATCTTTATGTTTTCTTTGAGGCAATGGCGAATATCTTCGTAGAGGCAGTGGCGAATATCTTCGTCGAGGCAATGTCCTTTCCACCATCGTAACTGTAACTGCAAACTGAATTTTTTTTATTTTGTATAAAGTTAAAGGTTTATGTATATTCACGATGTATATATTATATATAAAATAAATATAATAAAATCTATCGATAAATTTTATATTATTATTATATATATATATGGTTATTGAGGGGTTTGGGTATCCTAATCCAAATTGGATTCTATCTCAAATAGAGCGGGGTTTTAGTCCGTCGATTGATCATATAATAAGTGGATAGCTCTCGATCCAGATTGAAGATTGGGGAATCTCTCGATGAGCACGGTGTGCGGGGCAGTTGTTCCGCCATCGCCATCGCCGTAGCTTATGTGTCCCCCCTCCTTCAAAGGCCGCGACATGACTTACAACTTCTACAGTCCCTCCGATAGCAAAGTAGTAAATTTGAATGCTAAAGAAGAATTAATGAAACTAAATTTGGAGGATAAAACAACTAAGGTGGTGGGATCGATGCACGGGTGGCTGGTCCTGTTCAACGAGCGCAATCTAGATCTATTTCTCATCATTCCACTTTCCCATCAACAAATAAAGTTCCCACCCATTCACACCCTACCCATCCAAAAGAGAACTTGACCGGCGGCTATGGTTGCGTGACAAAAGTCATTATCTCTACCTCCCGCAACGATCACCAAGGCTGCCAAGCCATGATGACTTATGGACCGGCAAGCTATCTGGCTTTTTGCGGTCTAGGCAGCAATGGCTGGACACCCATTGCCAATGAAAGGGTTTACCATGATTTTGTCTACTCGAGCAGAGACACAACTTTTATCACCCACCAATTTTTGCCGCTCCAGCCTGGAGGGGTGGGATCTTCGTGACCCTGGATCTCCAGAAAGGATTATGAAGGTTCCAATCCACAGAGGTTTCATGAAAGATTACCCAGATTACCCGCTCAACTACTATTGCGGGGAACAAAACCATCTGGTTGTCACAGACGACGGTGAGATCCTGGTGGTGCGGCAACATGTGTTGTCCGATGCTAAACTCTGTTCCGATGGTTCCTTGGAGTTATCTAAAGGGTTTGATGAATTTAGAAGAAATCCCACAAGACTGTAGGGTTTGATGTGTATAAGTTTGACAAGAAGGAAAATAGGGTAAGATACATGGAGGGTTCCTTGAATGGGGGGTTAGTCTGTTTGTTAGGCTCAACCATTCGATGGTGCTTGAGGGCCCTTAACTGAAGCCCAATTCCATTTATTTTATAGATGATGACTATTTACCTGAAGATCATGTGTATGGTGGGCACGATAATGTCATATTCAATTATGAAGACACCATCTTCTCCTCTTGCCATTCCTTATGATGTTAATGCCTTAAAAAGGATTGATCCGCCGCCTATATGCTTCTTTCCCAACTCAGAATGACACTTCTTTCATATTCCTTTTTCTTTTAGGAGTCATAGCATGTTTCGCTTTTCTTTTTATGTGCCTAATTTATGGTACTAGGACTCTTATTCTTCTTTGAATTGGTCTTTTACATTTTGATCAAGTTATCCACGCTTAATATTTTATTTCAATTATATTATATTCATTCACAAAAATAGGGCTTGTGCACAAATGAGAATGGGGTCTTGCTTTTTTGGTCTTTGCCGCGTAACTCTTCAGAATAAAAAATTTGGGTCTTTGCACTGAAACTCTTAAACTAGCGCTTGTATGCATAAAGAAAACAAATTGATCTTTCCCTTGTAACTCTTTAGATGGTGCTTGTTTGTAATTAAAAATTTGGTCTTTGCAGTGAAATTCTTAAACTAGTGATTGTATGAATATAAAAGTTGCATCTATTTGTACCATCCTCCTAGTTGAGTGATTTAATGATTTTTCTCATTTATTTTGCCCGGGTTGATTGGAAGATCATATGAGTTAGCATTTGTGATCTCTTAAATATACGAAAATGCATTTCTTTTTTGCTTTGAATGGTCAATGCATAACATTGTGGTATGCTCCATCTTTTGGTCTCACATCCTTAATTAGAAAGTTGTTGGCTTTCTTTTGCATCTGTCTTTCCTCAATTATAAGTTGAAGAAGATATTGTGATATTGATATGCTGCAATAGTGCTCCCCACCCACTGCCTTTGCTGATTTTAGATAAACGATTTAGATACGTCGTCGTCGTCATCATCAAGTAATGTGGGGGAATTAGCTACCTCCAGAGTGGCAGTTCCTTCCCAACGACAGTGAGGCTTTATGTTACTTTTACTTTGTTTTTTTGTTTTTATGTGCTTTTGGTTCAAAATTTAATATTATGGGTGACCACGGATCTCGGAGATAATGCGCTCCGCATCGAATCCCAGACTGAAAGCACCCCGAACTGATATTTTCCATGGACTATTTGAATTTGTACAAATCGAACCAATTCGAGTTTTTTTTTTTTTTTTTTTTTTTTTTTTTTTTTTTTTTGGTTGTAAAACCAAATCGCTTCGAACCGAAAACTAAGGTAGAACAGATTCTAAGTAATTAACATTTAAAAAATTTTACATATCATTTAATTCATTTCTTCTATATTATGATATTGAATCATTATAAATTTTAGTAAAGTTTAATCTTACTTAATATAATAATAAAACTGTCCCGAAATACTTAGGAGTTTTCCCGCGCAAAATCACCTGCCACTCCTGAAGTAAACGTTTTACTCTTTGAAGTATCGATTTGTTTATAAAACAAGCATTTTTATTCTATAGATCAGCTTAATTTTTGCCAAAATTAAAGAGATTTTGTAATTAAGTTCCAATGTAATCAACTAAAATATTATCCCCAAATTATCAAATATCTTATTGATATTGAAAGATGTTCTAAATAATAAATAAATCAGATATATGAAATATATGCTAAAGATCAGTGAAAGATATTCAATATCAAAATATGGAAAGATATTTGGGCAAAATAAAGATATTTGGCTAAAGATCAGCGATAATTATTTTACCTATCAGAATATGGAAAGATATATGTGCTAAATAAACCAGATATATGAAATATATATGCTAAATATCAGTGAGAGATATCCAATATCAAAATATGGAAAGATGTTTGGGCTAAAGATCAGCAATACTTATGTTTACCTATCAAAATATGGAAAGATATTTGGGCTAAAGATCAGCAGTAATTATGTTTACATTTATACGAAAGATATACATCAACATCGTTTATATGAAAAGAAATGCTATTGATTAGCAATAATTGTGAATCTTCTAAACTTTTATGTCAGTTAGCCAAAATATATAACCAAAGTAATATGTCCAGTTTTTTCCAATAATACAACCAACATTCGCGAACTTTTTTACCTTCAACCAATATACCTGCAAATTTTGTAAGCATCAATCACCATTATATTTTTTCATGTGATATTCTCTAATAAGTGTAAGTTTTTTGTTTTGTTTCTAAAAATTGTCCAAACTAATTGTAAGTTTGTTGCAAAATAAATAAATAAATAAATGAATAAATAAATAATAATAATAACAACAACAACAACAACAACAACAACATTATCATACTTACATTAGCTTTCCTATTACCACATATCAATTTCGTATGAATTTTTACTTGCAATAGATAAACATTAACCCTATTCTCATAGTATTTAATACGATATTGATATTTAAAAAATTTAATATAATATATTAAATTTGAAATAAACAATTGTTTGGGTTGATTATTGTACTTGAATGGATTGAACTATTTTATATTGGATATGAATTACGAATAAAAATAAATTAAATATTTTTTATTAATAAAATAAAGTTACTAAAACATTTAATATTCTTTATTGAACGAAAATTAAGTTATTCAATTTATGGTTTCAATTTTTTTTTTTTTTTGCTAATAAATATATTTCAAATCGTGCATCGCACAACGAGATGTTCTAGTTTATGTAATTAAAATTGAATCTAGGGGTATTTTGAAGATATAATGTATAACAGATTTTTGTGTGGATAAACAGTGTCCCTTATTTATTGGGGGACACTGTTAATTCATTCCCCAATTATAGAGAGAAAATACAGAGTAAGGTTGGGGGAATATTATGCACAATTCCCTCCCAAATTTAGAGATATAGAGGTGGGTTGGAGATGCCCTTATAGCTTAACCGAACAATTCTTAAGTACAAGACTTTCAACTCATTGTGGAAAATTAGGTCTCATTCAAACATGTGGACTAGCCGAAGAAAATGAAAAATGTGCCAAAATAATATATAGTGGAATTATATTAATGCAACATGTGCTCAAAGCTTAAAAAACATCATTATGAAGTAAATTAGGTAGTTCATCAACTATGACACCATTGTTGCCCAATAAAATCCCTTGCCCTGTGACTGCATGCACATGATACACGTTAATTATGCATGTAATTAGGTTGATTTATGATAGTATTTTTATAGGAATTATGTGCATAATTAGTGAGGAATTGGATAAAGTGCTATGAATTAGACCATTTAACGTGTTTGACTTGTTTTAAGGTATTTTTTAGTATTTTCAGGAGTAAAAGTTGTGATTTACGACTAAGGAACATCAAGAACATCGAGAACATCAGTTACATCATCATTCTACCTAGAAGAAGACTTGGAGGACAAAGAAAACGAAGATCATCGAGACGGATTCATCCGGGTTTAGTCGTTCTTTCCTAATTTAATCTTTTACAATGTTTTCCGTAGAATCTTGTATTAGGTTATTGCTAGGCATGAGTAGCTAAGCTATTCGTGTCCTAGGGTTAGAGAGTAGGGATTATTATGAAAATGTTTTTATTTATGTTTTGATTTATTGATTCCGTTCTTTACGTGTTTATCTCTATGTTTGTGCTTATAAATAAATTTAGCTTGATCACCTAGATTTAGTAATTTAGTTTAGCAATTCCGCTTCGAGAGGAGGGAATTGTTATCAGACTTATGACATAGAGCGCAGTTGTCTATGACTGTGTAGGCCATGGCTTAGGATCGTTTGAGAGTTATTAGTTTTAATTGACTCGAGAGGGTAATTAGCTTAATTAATCAACGGTTTAATCGCTTTGAGAGAAGGGTTAGATTATTGTCGTGCCGCCTAAGAAACACTAGAATTAGTAAATTTATAAGTTAATCATATTCAATATTGAAGTAATATCCCAAAATCGAAGCCCTAGGATACCTTTTCTCATTGATTGTTAATCCTCTTCGATTGCCAAGTGTTAAGCCATAGTTAATTAGGTAATTTAGTTGTTAAGTATTGTAGTTAGTAAAAACAAACTCTTTGCAACTTAGTATCTAGTTAGGACAATCCTAGAGTATCGAGGTATCAAACTACCTAAAAATCTATTCCTTGTGGGATCGACTTTGACTGCCGCTACTACACCTAAAACCATACACTTGCGGAACACTAGGTTAGAAAACCGACGTGTCAAGTTTTTCGCACCGTTGTCGGGGAATAGGATTTAACGCTTAGTTTTTATCTTGAAAAATAGGAGGAAACTAGACTAGATTTTATTCTTCGTATTTTTTATTTAATTTTCGTTTTTATTTTTTGGTTAATTTTTGTGTTACGCGGTAGTTCTTGTTTTTGGTGTTTCCAGGCTTCGCATGCACACCAGATCAAAAGGCAAAGAAACCCTTCTTCCATTCGATCCCAGAATTGAAGCAACAGCTCGAAGACACCGAACTAGAAGGAATTTCGTGTCTGAGATGGAGAACCCACCACAGCATCCGAATCCCGATGAAGCTCTTAACAGAGTACTGACAGCTCTGGCACGCTTGGGTGATCGAGTCACTAATATACAGCAGCAACTACCTCCACAAGAGCCACAGCTGCAACAACAACACGACCCAATTCAGATAGAACCAGGTGCAGGAGATGAAGATGGTCCTCCTATTAGTGACTGCCTGAAGCCTAATCCAAATCAGCTGGCAGGAAGAGTACAACCCCCACCACTTAATGCCGACAACTATGAGCTGAAGCCTGCACTAATCAACATAGTGCAGTAAAACCAGTTTGGGGGAGGTGCTTTGGAGGATCCGAATGTGCATCTGATCAAGTTTCGCAAATTGGAGGACATAATCAAGATAAATCATGCGTCGCACGAGCAGGTCAAGATGAGATTGTTCTTTTTCTCACTGAAGGACAGAGCACTAATGGTTTAATTCGCTAGAAGATATCAGAGATTCGGAAGACCTGAGTACTTCTTTTTTGTTGAAGTACTTTCCACCGAGCAAGAAGCTCAACCTGCAAAATCAGATCAACTAGTTCAAGCAATTGGATCAGGAGTCATTCGGAGAGGCTTAGGAGCGATTCGGAGATCTTATCCGGAGTTGCCCTCAACATGGTTTTACGAAGAAGCAGCAGGTATGTAAGTTCTATAATGGTTTACTTGCTCCGACTAGAAACCAGGTGGATGCAGCTGCAGGTGGTAGTTTGATGGAGAAGTCAGTGAAGATGGCATTCTCAATCCTGGACGCTATGGCCAGAACAAGCTACCAATGGTCGAATGAGAGAAATATGCCAAGGAAAGTGGCGAATGTAATGAAAGTCGAGCTAGTTAATAATGAGCCAATTGAAAAGCTCACATCACAGTTAACAGCTTTGACGAGTCAGGTAAATTTTCAAACTAGTCTGACGTTAGCACAATAGCCGGGGGTCAGGAAGAAGTTGAAGAAGTAAACTTTGTGAATCAACGAAACTTCAACAATTTTCAGAACAATCAGCTTAGGTACAATCAGTACCCTCAGAATCAGAACCATTAGAACTACTCGTATAGTATCTCGCAGAATACACTTAATCCGTCACCCGGATTTACTGTTACGCATGGGATGATTCATGAGGACACAAGCCCATACAAGAGGAGATTGTGCAGTCCCAATTTGTTAAATATGATGAGAAACTAGCTCAGTTGGAGAAGAAAGTAGATGTAAAGTTTATTGAGCTAAACAAGCACATAACTGGATAGGGGGCTGACATCAAAAGACTCGAGAACACATTGGTTCAGACTTAAGCAAGCATTAGTGAATTATCATCAAACATGAGCCAATTGATAAAGATTGTAGGGGCTCAACACAAACAAGGCCAATATCCGAGTGACACAGTGGTTAATCTGAGGGAGCACTGTAATGTTGTGAAGCTAGAGGAGCAAAAAGATGCTGAGAACTCAAGTGAGGTTCAAGAAACCGAAGCAGACGAACCAGCATATGTGCCTCCACCGGCATATGTACCTCCTCCCCCATTTCCTCAAGCACTGAATAGAAGGAAGATGACATCTAATGGCGACAATGGTACTATGAGCACGAAGGACCATGAAGCGAAGAAATCAAGTGAGAAAGTAAAAAACATTGAGAGGAAGGAGGAAGTCAATACCATCATAGATAAGAAAATTTCTTCTCCTATTCTTGATGAGTCTTTTGATTTTTGTTTTAAAAATTCATTCTTTGCTAATCTTGATCATTTAGAGCGATCTAGCACTGCTGTTATGTTACAGGAGAGAGTCCAAGATAGGGAGGTAACAAAGAAGGAAGAGCTGCAACCCACCCAAGAGGAAACCAAGACGAGGAAGGATGGAAAAGAGACAACGAAAAAGAAACCAAGCAGTCCCAAAAAGAGCGCAAACACAAACATGAAACCAAAAAGAGCAACAAAAGCAAAAGATCCAGGGAGTTTTACTATTACTTGCTCAATTGGTAGTCATGATTTTCACAATGTCATGTGTGATTTGGGGTCTAGCATAAATCTGATGTCACTTAAGCAGTATAGATAATTAGGATTAAGGGAGATTAAACGATCCTTGTCTACTATCCAATTGGCTGATGGATCTTCATTAACGCCGTTGGGAGTAGCGGAGGATGTATTGGCGAGATTTTTGAATTTTGAATTCCCTAGTGATTTCTTAGTTGTTGACATGAAAGAGAATGATGAATTTCCTTTTATCTTAGGACGACCTTTCTTGGCGACTAGCCAAGCACTTATAGATGTACCTAAAGGGGAGTTGATTTTTCGTGTTCAAAACGAAACCATCACCCTCCCAATACATAAGTCGGGTCTAAGGGGTAGGCATAATTATAGCATTGTTTATACTACCCAAGCTGCTGTAGGAAATCCACACGCCCCGAATAGCTCTTTACTTGTTCATTAAACATCTGTCTCAGGGTGGCTAGAAAATGGTTGATAAGAGGAGGACGTCCGGCTGATGACGTAAAACAAAGCGCTTGTCAGGAGGCAATCCGATGTTTACCGTTTTATTTTGATTTTATTTCAATTATTTCTTCAAGTTTTATGTTTTTACTTGTGTTTTTAGTGTTTTATGTTTTTAGGAATCAACATGGATGAGTGTTGCAAGAAATAGGGGTCGAAGAGACGAAAAAACTCAAGCTAAAGGAGAAGGAAGCAACACGGCCGTGTCGTACTATGGACACGGCCACGTCAAAATTGAGCCCAAAACAACACGGCCACGTCACACTTTGGACGCGGCCACGTCAAATTCTCTCCACAAACGCATTTTAGCACTGGACGGGTAACACGACCGCGTCAAACATAGGACACAGCCGCGTCAAAATCACGACAAAAATCAAGATTTTATGTTCAATTGAACGCGGCCGTGTCAAACCTTCAACACAGCCGCGTTAAAAATTCGGCTAATTTAAATGGTCCACTTTCAGTACCAGATTCAGTAGGAGGCTTGATGCGGAGAAAGCAGCAATAGATTCAGTAGGAGGCGAGGGCACAATTTCGAAGCCAGTATGGGTTTCGATTTGTAAGTTAGCACCAAGGCGTACCACGTATTTTCCTCCAAACATTGGCTTTTAGCCAAGTTTGGGGGAGGGGGTGTACCGTGGTACGTCTTGGCAGCTATATTTATAGTTTTGCTGCTATTTCTTCTTTTAGTTGATCGGTCGGTTGATTTGCTTGCTGTTTGATAATAGTGGTTAATAGTGGGTCCGTGAGCCCATTGTACTGATTTTTATTGCTTCGATTGGAGTTATTGGGTCTGTGAGCCCATTTATCTGCTTTATTAGTGTTGTTGGGTCTTTGAACCCAAGTTTGATTACATTTCGTTTCCATGTTGAGTTTTAGGAGTCTTATTATTACTTTAGATTTTAGAATCAGTAAGAATAAGATAAACCCGAGAAGTTAAATAGGTAACAAGTGAAAAGAAAAGAAAAAAGAAAACAATAGGGAAACATGGATGATGAATGGTTAATGATGAGATGATTTTGAGAAGTACATGAAAAAATGGCGCATAATAGAGCGTGAGAGGTGATTTGAGACGAAATTAAGCTTGAACTTAGAATATTCAATCAAAATTTACCCTGTGAGAATTTGAACCTAATTGTACTCCTATTTTCGGAGTAATATACTTTCGTTCGGTGTGAATTTGATTGAATATGTGTACTAGTCTCTAGAACTTGCCTTGAGTCTTTACTAAGAATGTGTCAAGTATATGTTGTGATTTAGGAAATGATCTTAGGCGGTTTTCGTTTTCAGCCTATTTTCGAGCCTTAAAAAGTTGCCCGTTGTACCAAAAGATTCATTATTTATCCCTAGTTAGCCCATTTGAGTTTAATAGCCTGTTATTTCGTAGCCCGACAATACAAACCAAAAACCTTTCGATTTAAGCCTTTGGCCTTAGCTAGCAAGTAAGAGGGAGGAGGATTGGAAGGTAGTTGGGAAAAATTTTGGGAAGAAAAGGAAAAACTAGTGGATATTCACAAGATGAAGGGAAGAACAAAACGATAGGTGAAAATCCAAGAAAAATAGCCTCTCCTAGTGCGAAAGTCTATAAAGCAAAAAAAAAAAAAAAAGAAAGTTTGTTGTTGTTGTTAGTATTCTTGAGGAGAGGCTAGGACATAAATGATTAATTGTGAATTTGAATAGAAAAATCGGATAGTCCCAAGATGTGGTACCCACACAAATGAAAAGCACTTAAGTCGTACGGACTTTTGAATGTGAAGAAGTCACTTTGCGGGGTGATTTGCTGAGATTTGAAGAGTGAGGCTGAGTGATTATATTGAGGGGTAGTCGGGCTAGACGTAGCTTGATTAGTCCAATGAATAGTCACTTATATCCTATTAGTGAAAACAACTCAAGAACACACAACACCAAAGAACCTGGAAATCGTACGAAGAAAACACTCCGAATTCACACCCACAGTTCGGCCAGAGTTGTAGCCAAATTGAGCTTATGCAGAACAGAAATTAGAAATGAATCAAACACAGTTTTAACGTGGTTCGTTCAATATGAACTACATCCACGGAGGCAAGGCACACCTCAATCCACTAAGAACTCCAATCAATTACAGAGAAATAGCTCAAGAAATGAAATGCCCAATTCTGAATGCGAATTAGGGCACGCACACTCTATCTCTAAAATACTCTCTCTAATCTAAAGTACAGGAGATAATGCTACACGATTATATTCTCCTCAATGAGAGCTTTACAATGATATATGGCTTGAAGCTCGAATACAACTGGATAGGAAGTTATAACTGCAAGAAGTTCACGCTGAGCTACAGGACAAATGTGACGGTTTCGCGTCGTCACTGACTGAAACTGCTTCGTCACAAACGGTTGTTATTTACCTAACTTGAACCTGGTTTGCTCATGACCAGTTTGTCTTCTTGATGATAAACCCCGGTTTAAATTGCCGGTTCTCCACTCCCTAACTCCGGTTCCACATTCCCAACACACCATATTACAAAGTATAGGCTCACTTGATGAAATTGAACATCACCTCACAAATCTCCACCTCAATGAATCATGTGTGCCTCTTCCTGCCTCACCACTGCCTTGTCTATCAGTGCTCTTCATGACATTGCTCAAGCTGCAGCAGGCTCGAGCAATGATCCACTTTGTTCCCAGGTACACCCTTAGTAAGAAAATCAGCAGGGTTATGCAATGTGTGTACCTTCTTCACTTCCACAGAACCAGAATCAATAATATCCCTAGCAAAATGCAACCTAACATCAATGTGCTTTGACCTTTCATGAAATGCTTGGTGTTTCACAAGGTGTAGAGCACTCTGATTATCACAGTAAATCACCACACACTTTTGCTTGATGTCCAAATCTCTCAAAATTCCTTTAAGCCAGATTGCTTCTTTGATGGCTTCAGTGAGAGAGATATATTCTGCTTCTGTGGTTGAAAGTGCTACAACTGATTGTTGTACACTTCTCCAGCTGATGGTTGTTCCAAATAAGGTGAACACAAATCCAGAAATAGATTTCCTTGTGTCTATGTTTGCTGCAAAATCAGAATCAGCAAACCCCTCCAATGCAACAGTACTTCCATCCACTTTCTTCTCAAACTTCAGTGACAAGTTCACTGTACCCTTCAAATACCTCATCACATGCTTCAAAGCTTCCCAATGTTCAACACCTGGGTTTGACATGAACCTGCTCACTAAAGAAACAGCATAGGCCAAGTCAGGCCTACTACAAATCATACCATACATGAGACTGCCCACTCCACTAGCATAAGGAATATTGCTCATATGTATGACCTCCTCTTCAGTCTTTGGGCATTGTTCTTTGGTGAGTTTCTTCTGCAGATTAACTGGAGTGGAGAGAGGTTTAGATTCATGCATGTGGAACCTCTCCAAAACCTTCTGTAGATATTGCCTTTGAGATAACCAAAGAACTCCAGCTTCTCTTTTCCTCAGAATGTCCATGCCCAAAATCTTCTTGGCATCTCCAAGATCTTTCATGTCAAATTCAGTGTTAAGTCTGTCCTTCAGCCATTGTACACTCTTCTTGTTCTTGCTGGCAATCAGCATATCATCCACATACAAAAGAAGGAAGACTTTATCTTGCTTTGAACACTTGTTGAAGTAAACAAAACTATCATAAAGACTTCTTACAAAGCCAACACTGATCATGAAGTCATTGAACCTCTTATTCCACTGTCTTGGACTTTGTTTGAGTCCATACAGTGACTTCTTCAGCAAACAAACTTTGTCTTCTTGTTCAGGAACAACAAAGCCTTCTGGCTGTTTCATATATATTTTCTCAATGAGTTCTCCATGTAAGAATGCTGTTTTTACATCTAGTTATTGTAGTTCCATGTCCTCTTGAGTAACCTTTGATAAAAGCAACCTGATTGAGCAGTGCTTTACTACTGGAGAGAAAACTTCATTAAAATCAATCCCTTCCCTTTGTGTAAAGCCCCTAGCCACCAATCTTGCTTTAAACCTCACTTGTTTGGATCCTGCAGTCTCTAACTTCTTTTTGTATATCCATTTAGAACTCACAAGTTTCTGACCTTTTGGTTTATCCACCAATGTCCAGGTCTCATTCTTTTCCAGGGATTCCATCTCTTCAATCATTGCCTGAATCCAGTGTTCTCCTTCTTCACAATCTAGTGCTTCTTTAAAACTACTAGGCTCTTGTGATTCCAGGTCTTCAGCAACACTCAAGGCATAATAGACACTCCCTGCTTGACCATAGAAGTCAGGTCTATTGATTGTTCTTCTAGGTCTGTCCCTTCCAATGCTATATTCTCTCACATTTTGTGAAGGTCCAGCTTGTTCTTCTTCTTCAGATGATGAATCACTATCTTGTAGATTCTCTTGTTGTTGAGATGTGTGATCATCTTCAGCGGGAGGCTCCACCTGAATTGATATCTCTTCAGTATCTTTAGCACCATCAAGTTCTTCCTTAGACCCTGTTGAAGTATAAGCCATCACATTCTCATTAAACTTTACATCTCTGCTTGTGATTATCTTCTGATTTCCCTTCTCTAGACACCACAATCTGTAGCCCTTTATCCCATCTGGATATCCAAGAAATACACATCTTAGAGCTCTTGCATCTAACTTGTCTTTCTTGACATGGACAAAAGCAAGACAACCAAACACCCTTAAACCTTCATAACTTGGTTTCTGTCCACTCCACACCTCTTCAGGAGTTTTGAACCCAATCACTGATGAGGGTGACCTGTTAATGAGATAACATGCTGTAGCAATGGTTTCACCCCAAAATACCTTTGGCAACCCAGCGTCCAACCGCATACACCTTACTCTTTCAAGAAGAGTCCTATTAAACCTCTCAGTAACCCCATTCTGTTGAGGATTCATTGGGACAGTCCTATGTCTCTTGATTCCTCTTTCTTCGCAAAAGTTTGTGAACTCAGTGGAGAGGTATTCCAATCCATTATCAGTCCTAAGGTGCTTCAGCTTCTTCCCTTTGACATTTTCCAGTTGAATCAACCATGTTTTAAACTTATGAAAAGCATCACTCTTATTCTTCATCAACATGATCCACACCTTTCTACTGTAATCATCAATTAAAGACATGAAATACCTTGCTCCACCATGAGTCTCTGTCCTTGCAGGACCCCATATGTCAGAGTGGACATAATCTAATGGCTCTTAAGTTGTGTGAACACCCTTTCCATAGGGCAGCTTCTTGGACTTGCCCAAAGCACACTGATCACAAAACTCTAGGTTTTGGTTTCCCATGTTTCCAATTACACCACTTCTTGACAATTCCTTCAACCCTTTCTCTCCTATGTGTCCAAGCTTCTTGTACCATTTAACAAGCTCAGAACTGCTCAAGACCATATCAACACTCCCAACAACAGGTGAACCAATCAAGATAAACAACCCATTATGCTGTCTACCTTTAATCACCACTTTTCCATGTTTAGTGATATGCAAGAAGCCATCCACTGAGCTAAACTGACAACCACTAGTTACCAAAGAACCAAGAGATAGAAGATTTCTTTTAAGGCCAGGAACATATCTTACATTAGAGATGATTCTGACCACACCATCAAACATTCTTATGCTCACTGATCCAATTCCTTTGACCTTGCATGATTGGTCATTGCCCAGGAGAACATTTCCACCATCTTCTCTCTTCAATTCATCAAACCATGACTGGTGTGGACACATATGAAAGGAGCAGCCTGTGTCCAGGACCCATTCTTTCACCATTCTTGATTAAGTAACATTCAATACCTCTGGAGGATCTTCTTGAAGGTCAATGGCAGCAACTTCTGCCCCTTGGTTTCCACCTTTCTTGTTCCTTTTAGGACAATCCTTCTTCAAGTGACCAGGCTGCTTGCACTTGAAACATTTCCTCTTCTCAACCCATTCATTTCCCTTCTTTGGATTAGAATCTCCCGCTTTGAAGTCCTTAGAATTCTGTCCCTTCATCCCTTGCCAAGGTTTATTGAATTTAACATTCAAACCTTCTCCAGATTGCACCATGCCTTTATCACCTTGAGTCTGGAAGCATTTAGACCTCAGAGCCTTCACTATCCCATCATAAGATAGCTGCTCATCTCTCCCATACATCAAGGCATCCTTAAAACTTTCCATGGATTTTGGAAGAATGTTTAACACCATCAATGCTTTATCATCCTCCTCCACTTTCACATCCAGGTCTTCCAATTCCTCAACCATCTTAATAAACTCATCAAGTTGGTCAGAAATTACCTTATCTTCAGTGATCTTGAAGGCCAGCATCTTCTGCTTTAAGAACAGATTGTTGGAAACTGACTTAGATTGATACAAATCTTCCAACCTCTTCCATGCTTCTAAGGAACTCTTGCATCTTGAGACCTCTCTTAGCGGTTTATCACCCAAACTCAGAAAGATAAGGCTGAGGGCTTTCTTATCCACGGATACAAACTTGGGTTTCTCACTGGCTTCCCAAGAATCAAGAGGTATCAAAGCAAGATCAAGGCCATTGTGAACCAAAACTGCTTTCATCTTGATCTTCCATAGTGTGAAGTCATTTCTCCCTGTAAACTTCTCAAAGTCCATCTTCATACCAGCCATTCCTTCCCTTCTTCAAGCTGTGAGAGTTGTTTCCCACAGACGGCGCCACTTGTTAGTGAAAACAACTCAAGAACACACAACACCAAAGAACCTGGAAATCGTACGAAGAAAACACTCCGAATTCACACCCACAGTTCGGCCAGAGTTGTAGCCGAATTGAGCTTACGCAGAACAGAAATTAGAAATGAATAAAACACAGTTTTAACGTGGTTCGTTCAATATGAACTACATCCACGGAGGCAAGGCACACCTCAATCCACTAAGAACTCCAATCAATTACAGAGAAATAGCTCAAGAAATGAAATGCCCAATTCTGAATGCGAATTAGGGCACGCACACTCTATCTCTAAAATACTCTCTCTAATCTAAAGTACAGGAGATAATGCTACACGGTTATATTCTCCTCAATGAGAGCTTTACAATGATATATGGCTTGAAGCTCGAATACAACTGGATAGGAAGTTATAACTGCAAGAAGTTCACGCTGAGCTACAGGACAAATGTGACGGTTTCGCGTCGTCACTAACTGAAACTGCTTCGTCACAAACGGTTGTTATTTACCTAACTTGAACCCGGTTTGCTCATGACCAGTTTGTCTTCTTGATGATAAACCCCGGTTTAAATCACCGGTTCTCCACTCCCTAACTCCGGTTCCACATTCCCAACACACCATATTACAAAGTATAGGCTCACTTGATGAAATTGAACATCACCTCACATATCCAAATGTATCCCACCTTACCTTAAGCCCACATTACAACCAAAAGAAAGACCTTTTTTATCCTTTTTCACACACATCAAGTACGAGGTCTAGTTTAGACAATTGGCAAGCATATGGTAGGCTTTGCATGTAATTCAATATGAGTGAAAATTATTTTAGCCTAAACACTTGAGAGATGAGTGAAACACTTACCTGGTGAGGGTTGAATAATTCGAAAGTTCAAAGTCTCGAGATTAGTTGATTTTCGCGTTATCGCATATGCTCAAGTGAATTGTGTTGCCTAGTTGTTTTAAGAAAAATCAGTTTGAAACTGAATTCATCATCTAATCGCCCTAAACAAATGCATAATCACTTGTATTCTTTGTGGCTTTTGTTATGTTGTTCGGGACGAACAACAGTTTACGTTTGGGGGGTTTTTATATACGTTAATTATGCATGTAATTAGGTCAATTTATGATAGTATTTTTATAGGAATTATGTGCATAATTGGACAAGAATTGGATAAACTACTATGAATTGGGCCATTTAACATGTTTGACTTGTTTTAAGGTATTTTTGACTATTTTTAGGAGTAAAAGTTGTGATTTACGATTAAGGAACATCAAGAACATTGAGAACATAAATTACATCATCATTCTACCTAGAAGAAGACTGGGAGGACAAAGAAAACGAAGATCATCGAGACGGATTCATCCAGGTTTAGTCGTTCTTTCCTAGTTTAATCTTTTACAATGTTTTCCTTAGAATCTTGTATTAGGTTATTGCTAGGCATGAGTAGCTAAGTTATTCGTGTCCTAGGGTTAGAGAGTATGAATTATTATGACAATGTTTTTATTTATGTTTTGATTTATTGATTCCGCTCTTTACGTGTTTATCTCTATGTTTGTGCTTATAAATAAATTTAGTTTGATCACCTAGATTTAGTAATTTTTAGTTTAGCAATTCCCCTTTGAGAGGAGAGAATTGTTATTAGAATTATGACATAGAGCGCAGTAGTCTATGATTGTGTAGGACGTGGCTTAGGATCGTTTGGGAGTTATTAGTTTTAATTGACTCGAGAGCGTAATTAGTTTAATTAATCAACGGTTTAATCGCTTCGAGAGAAGGGTTAGATTATTGTCGTGCCGCGTAATAAACACTAGAATTGGTAAATTTATAAGTTAATCATATTCAACATTGAAGTAATATCCTAAAATCGAACCCTAGGATACCTTTTCTAATTTATTGTTAATCCTCTTTGATTGCCAAGTGTTAAGCCATAGTTAATTAAGTAATTTAGTTGTTAAATATTGTAGTTAGTAAAAACAAACTCTTTGCAACTTAGTATCTAGTTAGGACAATCATAGAGTATCGAGGTATCAAACTACCTAACATTCTATTCCTTGTGGGATCGACCTTGACTGCCGCTATTACACCTACAACCGTACACTTGCGGAGCACTAGGTTAGAAAACCGACGTGTCAGCATAGTAAGTAAAGAATTTGAAAAAACGTGTACCGCCATAGAACCACAATCAAAATTGCATTCCACTCACCACCGAGTGAAGCTTCGCCTCCATAACTGACCCAGACCATCGCTTGGATGGCACCTCGCTGCTACCAACCTGCTGTCAGCATCTTTCAGAGCGAATCTGACCCCATAACAGCCCCGAGTTGCATCCGCACAGGCATCAACATCAAGATGGTACTCCCCAACCTCTAGCACCATCCATCGAACAACAACCCTTTCTCTCGATACATTTTGCCCAGATGCAACATTTGCAACGTTAAAGTCATGCAAATATGCCTCCACCCATGTCAATGCAAACGACTTTCACACATCCTCTTTCCCATGCCTCCTTTAACATACCGTATACTATACAACCCACATAGCAACAGCAAATAGTCGGAATAAATCCTCCCCGAATAGCTGACTAATTAAAAATATCACCACATTCCCAAAAAAGAACAAGAACTCAATGATGTTGGCAACATCCAAAGACAACTCCTTTTCCAAAAGTTCCTAACCAACCTAAAAAACATAAACCGTGCATCATGCCATCATGGTCTACTGAGAAAAACCACACTCCACACACAATGAATCCTCTGTTAGTAAAACATGGGACGGGTTGAAAACATTGTTTTACACGTACGAATATTTTTTTTAAAGAATTAGGAAAAATACATCTTAAAATTCAAAAAAATTACGAGCCTCCAAATAAATGCGTACCATGATAGTTACGAGTATAACTCGTTTATCAGTAAAAGAAACGACATTAAAAAAAGGGCAAAACTTGCATAATTTTCACTGGATGTAGCATATTTATGAGAAAATTAAACTGAAAATTTCACATTATTAAGGGATACATTAGAGTAACTAAATAAAAGACACCTTATCTAACATAAATATAGAAATGGAAAGTTATTTTTACTATTTGTTAACGATTACTCATTAATCTGTAGATTCTGCACGAATTAAAACACAAAATCTATATACCTTAACCAAAATTCAAACAAATTAAAAGAATAGCACACATCATTCAATCATAATACGATAAAGAAACTTGAATTGTAAATTGGAATAATAGAAAATTTAGCCTTACATGTTTTTGTCTCTGCAGATTAAAAAGAACTAATGAGAACTAATGATGATGTTTGATTCCTAGGGTCCACAAGGTCCTCAATTACTTCTCATAGAATAATTTCTCAAGATATATGCAATGGAGTAGAATGTAGGGCTTGGCACATTGAAACTTGGAAACAGACGTGGATTTATATGTGGAACTAGAGTCATAAGAAGTTTTCTGTATAGGGTATTCTAGATATTTCAATATTAATAAAATTAATAAAATAATATAAAGTGGTTAAAATTTTCGTATTTTAAGGAACTATTCAAATAATTGGTGAATTTAAAGGTGTGCCCTTTAATTTGTAATAAAAAGATTCACATTTTATGCCGTATAATTGCAATCAGAATGGCAAATGCCCATTATTTTACTTTTGACGTATCAAAACGTTTTTAACGCATAATTTGGCGTGTTTTTACAACATAGATTGAATCAACAAGAACATGATGGTAATTCAAGTTATAAGCTAGCAAAGGAAGAAAATTAGAAGTGGCTTGCCACAAGAATGTTTTTTCCTTGGGCGGCAGAGATAGGACCCACAAAAACTTCCACCAAAGACACCGATAACCAACTTATACATACTTTTAATCGTGAAAACACCATTCACATCAAACTTCCTACAATGCCGATCATTCGAACCATCAGCATATAAAGGAATATCCATAATAAAATCAACTTCATAAGACAAAAACGCAAGCCGGAGACTCTACTCGTCCCATCTCCGTCCCTGAATAATAAAATTTGACACCTGACACCAGAGACCACAAGCCATTAAGTTATTCTCCAAGATAGTAAACCCAGAATCAATGCACGCTTATATGAAGCAATATTGTTTCCATTTGCAATCCTCCACATCAGCACATCCGAATGCAAATCCCTACTCCAACACAAAGACCTCTAATTATATGTTAGGTTTGTACCTAGAATGACACTTATTTGTGAACGAAAAGAGTACATTGTTAAAATTAACATTATTAATTTAATATCATAAACATAGGAAAATGAATTAAATGATATATAAGAAATTATGTAGTTAATTCTTTAGAATCAGTTGTTCCTAGTACTATTTTGGTTCTTCTATTTTGAACGGTCTTTCTAACAACAGAAAAATTGTATTGGTTTGGATAAATCAAATAGTCAACGGTTATTATCAGTTCGGGGTACTTTAGGTCTGAAGTTCAATGCGGATCGGATTATTTTCGAGACCTGTGCTCACCCTAGTTTGGACTGCTAAATTTACAATAATAAAATAGGCATTAGATAAAGTCCCAAAGAGAGTGAAAATAATGGCGGATATGATAAAAAAAAATATGTAGATCTAACAGCTGAGACTTATAAATATGTTAATACTTATAAGTAAAAGGGTCAAAACTAGCACCCTTGGTGACTTTTATATTATAGTAGTGAAAACTAGTGTAAATAGCATTTATTGTAACTTATACTATAATTTTAGTCATTCTTGTAACTATACCATAATATTAGCCTTGCCACAAATCGTAATTATATTGACACGATACAGATTCGTGGCAAATGTGTGTCGTGATAAATGTGACACGATTTGTGGCAGTAGTGCCACGAAAGTCTGGAAACGCTAAACACGACAGTTTGAAAGGCTAAAATTACACAAATTCGTGACAGATACATATCGTGGTAAATTTGCTACGATTTATGGATATACAATTTGTGACGAATGTGTGTTGTGGGTGGGGATTGGTGGTGGAAGCATTAAAAAGAAAAGAAAAAAAAAATTGATTTTTTTTATTTGCTTATAGGATTTCTGGGCAGAGGATGTGGGCCTGAGGGATGGTTGTTGGGTTTGAAATTTTGGGAATAAAAGAATTAGTTAGGTTTATTAGATTAATTGGTCAGGGTATTAATCAAAGAGTACTAGATTTATATTCTAAAAGCTAAAATTATGGTATAGTTACAAGGATGTCAAAATTATAGTAAAGTTACACAAATGAATATTTTATATTATCTCCCTTCAATTTAACTATGAGTAACTATAAATTAAAACTAACGCTTCTGGACAAAAATACCATTGGCCCACTTTTATATAATAAAAAAAAAATTGTGCTACCAGTTTTCAGTTTTTCGTGCCAACCATTTTCGTGCCAATGACTTTTATAATTTTCATGCCAACGTTTTTCGGTGCCAAAAATAATTTCTTTGTGCTAATATTTTTGTATCACCGAATAAAACCAAAAGTTAATAAAAGGCTTGAAAATGGTATCATCTTCGTGCAATGTTTATGTTTGTGCCAATTTTTTTTTTATATTTCTTGTCATGTTTAGGGTTGGTATCATGTCTAGAATTTGTGTCAAGTATATTTTACACCAATAAAAGACAGAGACCACTATGTAAAGACATTTTGGACATAAATTGTCAGGTATATACAAGGGCCAATCCAGCTTTGGCCAATACGGGGTTCCAACCCAGCACAAAATTCACAGGACTTCATTTTCAGTAGTATGCTTTTATTATTTTATTTACTGTTCACTCCAAATTTTAGCTAAGTTCACCCCCATTTAATTTATTGTTCATGGCTCGAGTCTCTAATGCAGATATGACTAAATAATACATATTCAAAATTATACCCTATTATTTCTTCTCAAACTCATCCATTGGTTGTTTTAGTAAATCTTCTATAGAAAAAGAAGAAAAACGTCTATATAGACTCTTGTAACAATAATTTTCGTGTATTAAATGGATAAACACGAAAAAGATGTAAAAAATTAAATATTCGGATCAAATGAATAAATTTTACAATTTTGTAGATCCTATCTCTAATTCTCCTCTGATTCCTCTCTTCATATACGTCTTCAAACTCGTTGACTTGAGCAACATCAATCCAAAGCTTGTAAGCTTAATTTTGGATTAAACGCCATTTGTTGCTGATTTTCTCAAAGAACGTGGAAGAACGTCGAAGAACGTCGAAATTCCTTTGTACTAGAATTCTTCACTTGATTCTTGACTTGTTTTGTTGATGATTTTGGTGGAGAATGAGTCCCTATTTATAGTTGTAGGATGGAAAACCCTAATGAGCTTGAGTCTAAATGGAGGATATGACTGGTCTCCACAATATCATTATCCATAAGATAATTATTAAAATAATTATATTTAATTTAATAATTAATGCAACAATTCCATTCTGATTGGTCCACCATGTCTTGATGTTTATCTTCATCTTCTTGGATAATTACTATAATTTAAATTAGTAATATCTGTATCATCTTGATACGTGGCGGCTTCCCACTAATCAATAAAATATATAGTAAATCACGAATTAAATTGATTGTTTAACTTAGGAATTTTATTTAATTAATTCCTAATATTAATTTAATCAATATAAATTGATTTTGAACCCATATTTTATTATGTGGCACATTTTAATTTGATGTGAAGTTTGTGTATCAACAATTGCCCCCTCGAGACTTGTTCACTGATGGGCTGTCTTGAAGTGGATGAGTCTCGAACTGATTTCTGGAATTTTCTTTGAACATACTGACATTTTATACTCTTGACAAGGAGTACTTGAATTTAGATTTTGGATTTGATTTTCGACCTTTTAAACTCTTGTCAAGAAGTTTTAAATTTGAATTTAGTAGGTATTTTATTCTCATACCTATGAGTCTTCCACTTGAATTTGAAATTTGATGATAGTTTATACTTGTATCAAGAGTGAGACATAAACCTTGATACATGAACAAGTTGAAATTGGGCCCGTAAGCTAAGATGACCAACCAACCCCATGTTGATGCTTTAAAATCTGCACTTGAAATACAACCCATATAAGCCCAACTTTTGTTCCATGACGTGACATTCTAATAAGTAGCATGCAATCATATGATCAAATTCAATGCATTAAACTTTATGAGCTTGGGGGTCCACATATCTTCTTTGCATGCATGAGATATATTAAGCTTATCTGATAGCCTACAGACGCCAGAATTTCATTACTGAACCTCCTTGGACAAAGATTAACAAATATATCCCTGAATATCAAACTATCCAACTATCATCCACATGCATATCCACCTATGGTTACGCATATCTCCCAACTTCATAAGATTTAATCTTTTCTTCCTCAAAGATCTTGAATATTTGTCGATTTCCATTTGGATAACTTTTTTCATTAAATTTATTCTTATCCAAGATGGATGTTGAAATCCATGTTGTAGTCTGATTCGTCTTCCTTCCTTCAAACATTGCTGATAGAGGTCGAGATCATATAGATTCTGTTGACGTCATTTATCGGACGTGTGTCCGGGTCAACAATTTTGAGCCACGTCGATTGACAAAAGCACAAAAAATAAATATGAAATAGGCAAGGAATTTGAGTTAAGTAAGACGAGGTTAGCGAAACGAGCTAAGTGATATTAGCTTTGTCATTTTATTGCTATTTTCTGGTGTGTCAATTCAGGTTGGGCGTTTCGCCTGTGTTACATTTGCTACAGTGATTTTTCTAGTGGTAGTGGGAGAAATCAGAATGAATCCTGTCATGAGAATTGAAAGCTCTTATTTATACTAGAGAGGCCTACTCCTATCTCGCCTAGGTAGGCCTTAGGGATAATGATTACATCTGGTACATATTTTTCTCCCTATCTGGGATACAAGATCCCAGAATTTATGGGATTCTTGACAAATGGTGTTTTGAGAGGATTTCATGGGATCTGGTCGGCCACGTCACGTCTGTACGATTTGATTTGATCCCACCTGGAGTATGTCTGGGCTGATTCCATGTAGTAAATGAATCTCGAACCTGGCTTAGCCGGATCATCAGAGTTCTCCTGGTCTTTGCTAGCGTGGGCAAAAGTTTCAGGTTGATCGTACCCGGGTCAGGTGGGAATATAATCAGGTTGACCATCTTCAGGTAGGTCATCTTCTTGGCACTTTCGGATAAAAGTCAGGTCGAACAGTCCAGGTAGGACATCTTCTCGGCGCCGCTACGAACAAAACATTCAGGTAGGACAATTCCAGGTAAGACATATTCCCGACGTCGCTACAAACAAAATATTCAGGTAGGACAGTTCTAGGTCGGCCAAGTTGGGGAGCCACGCTATAGCTGAGTCATCTGGCAGGCCGAATCCAGCTTGGCCTCATGGTGAGGTGCCACGTTAGTTTGGTATGCACAGACTTGATGATATGCGCATTTGAGCTGGCGGGGATGTTCCACGTCAGCTAGGGGCACAACAATAGCCCCCAAGTTCGGGTGCCAAAATCTCTGATGTCTGGCACACGGACTTCAGACCAGGTAAGCCAACGAATTTCCAAGCCGGCTTAGGTAATAATAATAATAATAATAATAATAATAATAATAATAATAATAATAATAATAATAATAATAATAATAATAATAATAATAATAATAATAATAATAATAATAATAATAATAATAATAATAATAATAATAATAAATTATCATTATTATTAATATTTTTTGAATTGGGCCTATATCAGCCCAACTCGTTCGTTTGGGTCAGGTCCAATTGCCGACCTTGAAATATGGGCCAAGGTTTTCCTTCCTACACAACCTTCCCTTCTACTATATATATACCCCTTCACTTATATCCTCCATCCTTCAATTGTTGTCTAGAAACCCTCTCAATTTTACCCACCTGAATCTCCATAGGCGGTTTTCCTTAGGCGAATCCATCAAGCCGACGGTGTTCGAGATTATACAACTTCGCCCCAGGTACGCCTATTTTTCAAGTTTCGATCTGTTATGCTTCTTTGACCCGAACGGGTATGGCCGACCTGATTTAGTCGTACCCGGGTTTGTCCGACCCGATGTTGAACTTTCTCGTCGGAGTTTCCGCCGAGCTGATATAAACCCAACCTGTTTATTTATTTTTTTTTTTTTTTTGTGCATCCATATTCGTTTGTGTTTATATATATCCACCTGGATATATCAGACCTGATTTTATACTTACGTATTTTGTGTCAACCTGGATTTATTCGACCCGACGTCGATCTAACCCGAATCTACCAACCTGGGTATCCCAACCCGAATTAGACTCGGATATGACCGACCTGAATTAATTTTTTCTCGGCTGGATATAAAATCAATCGGATGATTTGTTTATTTAATTATTTACTCCTGCCGACCTGAATTAATATTTCAGCAAATACTTACTACTCCAGCTACCTTTGTTAATAAGGACTTTAGGCCGATTCTGTTAGTATCATTACTGTCATATGCTTTAATTTCAAGACATGTACATCAGGCCGGCCTGAGTATAGCTGATTTGTTTTACATGTATAGGTTGCTTTGTGTCAGCTTGTACATATACATATATATATATATATATAGGTATATATATATATCAGACATGCCTGACCTGGATTTATGTATATGAATTTCGAAATCTTTGGCTTGGACGTTTATAATACATATTTTATGCCCATTCCAGCATATCTTTTGTTAAATAGAATTCATGCCTTACCTCATATTTTGTACTGCGTACTTAATCTGTAGTGAACCTTGGTGATCCATCCTCTATCTGCTGGCCCTTTTTTTTTTTTTTTTTTTTTTTTTTGCACCCTTTTTTTCTGACCCGAAATCGGCTGATCCCGACTTTAGATTCGGAATCACCCTACCCGAATTTCCTGACCTGAATTTTTTCGATCCGAGCATGTCGGACCTGGATAGTCCGACCTGAAAATACCGGACCTGAACAGTCCCACTTGACTCCAGCTATACCTCATCTTGAATATGGCCCGGCAAAAATTTACTTCAGGGTTCTAACCCGATTTTTGCCTCTTGATGTGCAGACGTGCTCCACTCGTGTGTGCTAATTTCCAGCTCCGCCATACTTCCAGTCCGCCTCAGGTAATAATTCCTTTTGTGATGAGCTCTGAAAGTTCATATTCTGGGGGGGGAGAAAATGAGTGGTAATGGCGATCGGGATTCTATTGAGTTGAGTATCGAAGCTGATATGATGGATGTAGAAGGATCTGATTAGGCTGGAAATTCAAATTATGAGGTTGGGTCTAAACAAAACGAATACGAAAGTGTTGAGACCTCCTCCGAGTCAACTGATAGCGGAAGTGATGAGGTTATTTATGGTCAGATGAGTGATGAAGATAGTGAGGGTGGGGTTGGGCATACTGAAGCTATCTTGGACGCGGTTCCGTTAGAGATTAGGTTTCCTCACTTCATTCGTATAGACGGGGATGATCCTGCCAATCGAGGGCCTTTTAGTGGGATGCCAGCGGCTGCTCCATATTATAGACCACCAGTCCTTCCACATCAGTCCACGTCGGAGGCAGGCGAGTATGCAAGTAAAGTAAAGGAGTCTCGAATGTAGGGATGGCGAAATCAATACAATGTGCTGACCACTGTTAGATTCTATCTGCCTGACCCTTGTGAAAGAGCTGATTGTCCAGTATATAGATGTGTCGCCATAAACCTCCGCTCCCTCCAGGCTGGTCTCAGGTTTCCTCTTCCCCCCATCATAACTGATTATCTCAATTATTGGGGAGCAACACCTCAACAGATTAACCCCAACGGTTGGGCATCTTTGCTTGGCACATTAATTCTCTTCTGGAAAAAAGGGTTTCCACCTCCAACTCCGATAGAGATGACTTATTTACTTCACTTCCGAAGGACTCCAAAGCCCAGGTCTATCAAGAACACTGTTCCCGCCTATTTCTATCTGATGATTCGACCCCACCTGAGCCCCCTAGTGGACATTTCGGGTATCTCTGTTAAGGAATGGAAAAAATTGTGGTTTTGGGTTAGGGGTAACTGGATGAGTTTGGCCCAAGGTGGCGATGAGGAAATATGGACTCCTTGTCCCACCACCTTTGCTAAAAGTCTACGTGAGTATCTTTTCTTATTTATCTAACTATAATTTTCCTGATAGTGATACCTCATTCTTTATATGCAGATTTCGACATCCCGGAGGTTAGCGATGAATTTCTGACCCGACTTGAAAAGCTCTATGAAAGTGAGATAAGTGAGAGAGCTGCAAAGGCTTTGGTGACCGAGAAGAACCTCCAAGGGGCCGGGTTGATCTACCCTCATTTGTCTACTCCTTTCGTTGAAGAAGGTAAGTCTAACCCGACCCGAATTTTTATTGGCTCCAACCTATTTTTGATTTTTTGGTGTATCTTTCAGTGCATTCATCGCCTTTGTCGGAAGATATGGCTGGAGATGGAAAATCTGCAGCCGAGAGAATGGCTGAGAGAAGAGCCCAGCTGGCTGCAAAGAAAGCGAAGACCACGGCTCCCTCGTCCAGCCAGGTAGGGATGGGACGAAAAAGAAAAGTACATGAGTCTGCTACCGTGGCTATACCAGCAGCCACGATCTCACGTCAGCCAGGCGATGAAGTCATACCTGAGATACTCGATGCATAAAACGCCAGTCAGCCTCATCGTTCCCGAGATATAATTGACCTGACTGCTGATGATACCTTTGTCGGCTTGGACGCCTCCCAGGTCGGGATTGCTCAATCCCTGGTGGGCAAACTGCCTGATTTTCTACTCGAGTACCACAAGACCAATCAAATCGTATTTGATGCCTTGAAGAACTTTCCTCGAGCCGTTCAAAAAGCAGCTGAAGCTCCTGCTCGGGCATGGACCCGATCATATGATGAGGTTTCTAAAAAGATGTCGGCCTCTGATTTGGCTATGGCATCATGTGCTCTTCAGGCCTTGTCTTCCAACTTCAGCTGGCTTTCTAAAGAGAAAGCTATGGAAGAGGAGGAGCACCTTGCAGGTTGGAAATTTAGGGCAAGGGAAAACAAGAAGGAACTTGCGAAATAGGCTGAGGTGATCGAAGATCTCAGAACAGAGTTGGATGAGGCGAAGAAGAAAGTTGATAACTTGGCCTTAGAGTTGGGAACGGCTAGGAAAGCCGCTGCTGAACTGGCCACGGAGAAGATTGCTAGGGCGGAACTGGAGAAAGAGCTTGAGGCTGCTCGAAACCCCTCAGGTGTTGTAACCCAGCAAGTCATCGAGGATTACAAGAAATCAGTTGTGTATAAGGGTGAAACTGATCTGATCTACATCATGGCCTATAAGGACTTGATCAAGAAGGCCAAAGCCGCTCAACCTGACCTGGATTTGAGCTTCTGTGAGGCGGCTCTCAAGGACTATAAGGAGAAGAACCCCCTCCCAGCCGAGTTAGAAGGCATGGATGAGTCTGATGATGAGGCGGCGGTGGATCATTCAGCTGACCCCAGCAGAGATACCTCCGTTTAGACTAGTCTTTCATTGTTGCTTTATTTACTTTTTGCTATGGTAGGAGTATGAGGCATGCCTCCAGACTTATGTTTTGGGTGGATTTAATATTGTACTTTCTGCTTGGATGCTTTTGTTATTTATTCTCACCTAGGATTTATGATTTACTTCTTCGTTTGCACTTTATTCAGCTCGGCTCTGCCCTTGATAAATATTACTGACCCGATCCAGGTCGGCAACCAACCTATGTGAAATGAAATTTGTATATACCGACCTGATTCAGGTCAACCAAATCAGATTTGTATTGGTTGACCTGGTTCAGGTTGGGCAGTTAACTTAATAGTACCTATTTATATGCATTTGAAATTTCCTCATTGGAATTTCCATCCAAATCAGTTAGATTCATGCTTCTACATGAACCACTTACATTTTCTTCGCCATTGCTGACCTGGTCTAAGGCCTATCAGTCTGGCCAGGTCAGTTATTTATATTATTCTCTCGGGTAAAACCCGCACTCTGGATTTTTATCAAGGGCGTGGCGTTGCCTTGTCCCTTGCCGACCTGGTCTAAGATTTATTAGCCTGGCCAGGTCGGTTATTTATATTATCCTCTCGGGTAAAACCCGCACTCTGGATTTTTATCAAGGGCGTGGTGTTGCCTTGTCCCTTGCCGACCTGGCCTAAGACTTATTAGCCTGGCCAGGTCGGTTATTTATATTATCCTCTCGGGTAAAACCCGCACTCTAGATTTTTATCAAGGGCGTGGTGTTGCCTTGTCCCTTGCCGACCTGGTCTAAGACTTATTAGCCTGGCCAGGTCGGTCATTTATATTATCCTCTCGGGTAAGACCCGCACTCTGGATTTTTATCAAGGGCGTGGTGTTGCCTTGTCCCTTGCCGACCTGGTCTAAGACTTATTAGCCTGGCCAGGTCGGTCATTTATATTATCCTCTCGGGTAAGACCCGCACTCTGGATTTTTATCAAGGGCGTGGTGTTGCCTTGTCCCTTGCTGACCTGGCCTAAGACTTATTAGCCTGGCCAGGTCGGTCATTTATATTATCCTCTCGGGTAAGACCCGCACTCTGGATTTTTATCAAGGGCATGGTGTTGCCTTGTCCCTTGCCGACCTGGTCTAAGACTTATTAGCCTGGCCAGGTCGGTCATTTATATTATCCTCTCGGGTAAAACCCGCACTCTGAATTTTTATCAAGGGCGTGGTGTTGCCTTGTCCCTTGCCGACCTGGTCTAAGACTTATTAGCCTGGCCAGGTCAGTTTAACACTTCATCATCTTGAGACCAGCTTTGAGTCGGTTTATGCTTATGAGATTAATAGCAAAATACTTACATCTGAAGAAGTTCGAACAGAAACTGATTTCTAACTTGAGCTCGTTATATAAAAGGTGAGCTCATTAACATGTAGAAAGGAGGGAAAATGCCAAAATAATGTCTTCTGTTCGGCTTTACTGGTAATACTTCTTCAGATGTTCCGCATTCCATGGGTGAGGTAGTATCTTTCCTTGAACGGTCTCCAGCTCATATGCTCCATTAATCAGTGACCTGGTTACTTTGTAAGGGCCTTCCCAAGTGGGACCAAGTGTCCCGGCATTCGACTCCTTAGTGTTTTGAAGAACTTTTTTCAATACAAAGTCCCCAACCTGAAACCTTCGAACCTTCACCTGAGCATTGAAATATCGGGCTCTTCTCTGTTTGTATATTGCATTATTGAGCTCTGAATCTCTCCGTTTTTCGTCCAACAAATCCAGGTCGGCTCGGATAGATTTCTCATTCATCTCTCGGAGTAATTCACCACTCTCCAGGTAGGGATGCCGACCTCAACTGGAATCATTGCTTCAGCTCCATATGCCAAGGAGAACGGTGTTTCGCCCGTACCAGATCGGGTTGTGGTCCTATATGACCAGAGCACACCTGGCAGCTCTTCTGCCCATGCTCCTTTCAGTTCTTCCAAGCGGGTTTTTAGGGTATGCTTTATGATTTTGTTCACTGCCTCGACTTGGCCATTTGCTTGGGGGTGATGTGGAGTGGAGAAATGCTTCTTAATTTTCAGGTCGTCACAGAACGACCTGAACCTCTGGTTGTCAAATTGTCTGCCGTTATCAGTGATGATGGAATGTGGGATTCCAAACCTGCAAATTATGGATTTCCAAACAAAATCTGTTATCTTCCCTTCAGTGATCTTGGCTAAAGGTTTCGCTTCAGCCCATTTGGTAAAGTAGTCCACGGCTACCACAACAAATTTCACTCCTCCTTTCCCGGTGGGCAATGGTCCAATCAGGTCTATCCCCCATTTGGCGAATGGCCAAGGGCTCATGACTGATGTCAGCTCTTCAGGTGGGTTTTTTATCAGGGGAGCATTCCTTTGGCACCTATCACATCTTCTTACAAAGCTGATGGCATCTTTTTTTAGGTTGGGCCAAAAATAACCTTATCTGATGATCTTAAAGGCTAATGCTTGGCCTCCAGCGTGGTTTCCACATATGCCTTCATGAACTTCCCTCAGGGTGTATTCGGCTTCCTGTTCGATCAAGCACCTAAGAAGTGGAACAGAAAATCCCCTTTTTGTAGAGAATACCATCTGCTAAAGTATACCTAGCCGACCTGACTCTTAACTTGCGTGCCTCGGCATGGTCCGAGGGCACTACTCCCCCTTCTAAGTACTGGATGATAGGGGTCATCCAGGTTAGTTGAAGCTCTTCTATAGTGTTAATTTGTTGATTTTCCAAAGCTGAGTGCTTGACCATCCCAATATTTACTAACCCGATGCGAGCTGCCCCTTCGCTGGTGGCTAACCTGGCTAGTGCATCTGCCTGGGTGTTCTTAGTTCTCGGAATTTGATTCACTCTAAGTTCTTTGAACTCTTTCAAGGCGACTTCAACTGACCTCAAGTAGGCTAGCATTTTTTCATCTCTGGCGGTGTAATCCCCGTGTATTTGATTTACGACCAGCTGTGAATCACTATGCAATATCAGGTGGGTAACCCCCATCTGTTTTGCCATGTCCAAACCAGCTAGGACTGCTTCATACTCCACCTCGTTGTTGGTGGCTGGGAACTCGAACCTTAGCGCCGAGCAGAAATATTGGTGTTCCGGGCTGATTAGGACAACTCCTGCTCCTGAGCATTCCGAGGTGGATGACCCATCAACAAACAACTCCCACGGGTCTGACTGATGCTCATTTAGTTCCACACCTGGTGTGAACTCAACAACAAAGTCGGCTAAGTCTTCTTGAGGTTCGGCCGCAGCTGGGACATGACCTCCATCCATATGCTCCTCTAGCTCACGTGCTTGTGGTGCGAGATGATCAATCTCGGGTATAATCCCCATATTAGCATCACCCTGGTCATGGATGACATCATTCTGAACTTCTCGGTGGAGATGTTCGAGCTGGTTCATACTTGCCTCCTCTTGAATATTCTGGTCGGGAAGTCCGACCTGGTCGAGATTTGTATTCATGTGAACATCCAGGTCGGGCAGTTCGACCTGGTTGAGATTTGTGTTCATGTGAACATCCAGGTCGGGCAGTCCGACCTGGTTGGAATTCGGATCCTCATGACTCTTCTGATTTGAAAGTCCAACCTGGTTGGGGTCAGTATTCTCGTGAACATCCTGGTCGGAAAGACCGACCTGGTTGGCATCATCGAATATATTTTCCACCTCTACTCCACCATCTTCGATCACATTCAACTCTCGAGGTTGGAGGCCCAAATCGCATTCTCTAGCAGTTCTCTGATTTCCCCTTACCACCATCACACCAACCGGTGTTGGAAATTTCATACATAGGTGGTACATTGAGGTCACAGCTTTAAGTTGCATCAAGAGTGGTCTGCCTAGGATAGCATTATACTTGGATGGGTTGTTGACCACCTTGAACTCCGTTATGACTTCCATCTTGACATTGTCACACTCGAACTTGACTTTCAGGTCAATTTCCCCAAGTGGTGTGGAGGCTTGCCCATCAAAACCGACTATTCTATCATTGGCAGGACGTAGGAGGCTTCGGTTCATTCCCATCCTGGAATAGGTGTTGTAGAATAAAATATTTGCATAGCTTCCAGTATCCACCAAGATTCGGTGTACCAGGACATCGGTCACGGTCATGGATATGACCAGCGGATCAGTATGAGGCTGGACTACTCCTTGTGCATCCATCTCAGAGAATATGATTGGTACATCTTGCTGTCCTTGATCCATGACATGGCATACCTGATAACTGTTGTTCGCAGCCCGGATCATCTCCTTCCTGGCTCGCTTCGATACTCGAGGTTCACTTGCGTTTGAATTGACCAGGGTATGGATTTCTCTACCGACCTGATTGGGGGGGGTGGTAGCTGGGCCATCTGAGGTTGCTGATTTTCTAGCCGACCCGGACCGGGTTGTCCGTGTTAGTGAAGAACAACTCAGAAACACACAACTCCTAAGAATCTGGAAATGTACGAAGAAAAACAATCTAAATTCAAACTCACAATTCGGCCAGAGTTGTGACCGAACTGAACTTGCGCAGAACAGGAAATAGAAATGAATCAAACACCAATTTAACGTGGTTCGTTCAAGATGAACTACATCCACGGAGGCAAGACACACCTCAATCCACTAAGAACTCCAGTCAATTACAGAGAATACACTCAAGAAATGAAATGCCCAATTCTGTTGACAAATTAGGGCACGAACGCTCAATCTAAAAATACTCTCTCTAATCTAAGAAACAGAGAAATTACTCAACGTAGTGATCTTCTCCTCAATGAGAGCTTTACAGTGATATATGGATTGAAGCTCGAATGCAACTGTACAGGAAGTTCTAACTGAAAGAAGTTGAGCTCAGCTACCGGACAAAAGTGACGGTTTTCTTCGTCACAATTCTGCAACTGCTCCGTCACAAATGACGGTTATCTTCAACTACCTCGAACCCGGTTTATTCTGAACAGCTTGTCTTCTTGATGCTAAAACCCGGTTTAATCCTCCGGTTCTTCACTCCCTGATTCCGGTTCCACATTCCCAACACACCATATTACAAAGTATAGCTCACTTGATGATATTGAACACCACCTCACAAATCTCCACCTCAATGAATCAAGTGTGCCTCTTCCTGCCTCATCACTGCCTTGTCTTGTTAATGCTCTTCATGACATTGCTCAAGCTGCAGCAGGCTTGAACAATGCTCCACTTTGTTCCCAGGTACACCCTTAGTAAGAAAATCAGCAGGGTTATGCAATGTGTGTACCTTCTTCACTTCTACAGTACCAGAATCAATGATATCCCTAGCAAAATGCAACCTAACATCAATGTGTTTTGACCTTTCATGAAATGCTTGGTGTTTCACAAGGTGTAGAGCACTTTGATTATCACAGTAGATTGCCACACACTTTTGCTTGATGTCCAAATCTCTCAAAATCCCTTTAAGCCAGATTGCTTCTTTGATAGCTTCAGTGAGAGAGATATATTCTGCTTCTGTTGTTGACAGTGCTACAACTGACTGCTGTACACTTCTCCAGCTGATGGCTATTCCAAATAAGGTAAACACAAATCCAGAAATAGATTTCCTTGTGTCTATGTTTGCTGCAAAATCAGAGTCAGCAAACCCCTCCAATTCAACAGTGCTTCCATCCACTTTCTTCTCAAACTTCAGTGACAAGTTCACTGACCCCTTCAAATACCTCATCACATGCTTCAAAGCTTCCCAATGCTCAACTCCTGGGTTTGACATGAACCTGCATACTAAAGACACAACATAGGCCAAGTCAGGCCTACTACAAATCATCCCATACATGAGACTTCCAACTCCACTTGCATAAGGAACATTGCTCATATGTACGATTTCCTCTTCAGTCTTTGGGCATTGTTCTTTGGAGAGTTTCTTATGTAGATTAACTGGAGTGGAGAGAGGTTTGGCTTCATGCATATGAAACCTCTCCAAAACCTTCTGTAGATATTGCCTCTGAGATAACCAAAGCACTCCAGCTTCTCTGTTCCTTAGAATGTTCATGCCCAAAATCTTCTTGGCCTCTCCCAGATCTTTCATGTCAAATTCAGTGTTAAGTCTGTCCTTCAACCATTGTACCCTCTTCTTGTTCCTGCTGGCAATTAGCATATCATCCACATACAACAGAAGAAAGACTTTATCTTGCTTTGAACCCTTGTTGAAGTAAACACAACTATCATACAGACTTCTTACAAAGCCAACACTGATCATGAAGTCATTGAACCTCTTATTCCACTGTCTTGGACTTTGTTTAAGTCCATATAGTGACTTCTTCAGCAAACAAACTTTGTCTTCTTGTTCAGGAACAACAAAGCCTTCTGGCTGTTTCATATATATCTTCTCATTGAGTTCTCCATGTAAGAATGCTGTTTTTACATCTAGTTATTGTAGTTATGTCCTCTCGAGTAACCTTTGATAAAAGCAACCTGATTGAGCAATGCTTTACTACTGGAGAGAAAACTTCATTAAAATCAATTCCTTCTCTTTGTGTAAAGCCCCTAGCCACCAATCTTGCTTTAAACCTCACCTGTTTGGATCCTGCAGTCTCTAGTTTCTTCTTGTATATCCATTTAGAACTTACAAGTTTCTGACCTCTTGGTTTATCGACCAATATCCAGGTCTCATTCTTTTCCAGAGACTCCATCTCTTCAATCATTGCCTGAATCCAGTGTTCACCTTCTTCACAGTCTAGTGCTTCTTTAAAACTACTAGGCTCTTGTGATTCCAAGTCTTCAGCAACACTCAAGGCATAGTAAACACTCCCTGCTTGACCATAGAAATCAGGTCTGTTGATTGTTCTTCTAGGCCTGTCCCTTCCAATGCTGTATTCTCTAACATTTTGTGAAGGTCCAGTTTGTTCTTCTTCTTCTTCAGATGATGAATCACTATCTTGTAGATTTTCTTGTGGTTGAGGTGTGTGATCATCTTCAGCAGGATGCTCCACCTGAATTGATATCTCTTCTGTCTCTTTGGCACCATCAAATTCTTCCTTAGAGCCTGTAGAAGTATAAGCCATCACATTCTCATTAAACTTTACATCTCTACTTGTGATTATCTTCTGATTTCCCTTCTCTAGACACCACAATCTGTAGCCCTTTATTCCATCTGGATATCCAAGAAATACACATCTTAGAGCTCTTGCATCTAACTTATCTTGCTTGACATGGACAAAAGCAAGACAACCAAACACCCGTAAACCTTCATAACTTGGTTTCTGTCCACTCCACACCTCTTCAGGTGTTTTGAACCCAATCACTGATGAGGGTGACCTGTTAATGAGATAACATGCTGTAGCAATGGTTTCACCCCAAAATACCTTTGGCAACCCAGCATCCAACAGCATACACCTTACTCTTTCAAGAAGAGTCCTATTAAGCCTCTCAGCAACTCCATTCTGTTGAGGATTCATTGGGACAGTCCTGTGTCTCTTGATTCCTCTTTCTTCACAGAAGTTTGTGAACTCAGTAGAGAGATATTCCAGTCCATTATCAGTCCTAAGGTGCTTCAGCTTCTTCCCTTTGACATTTTCCAGTTGAATCAACCATGTTTTGAACTTATGAAAAGCATCACTCTTATTCTTCATCAACATGATCCACACCTTTCTGCTGTAATCATCAATCAAAGACATGAAATACCTTGCTCCACCATGAGTCTCTGTCCTTGCAGGACCCCATATGTCAGAGTGAACATAATCTAATGGCTCTTGAGTTGTGTGAACACCCTTTCCATAGGGCAGCTTCTTGGATTTGCCCAAAGCACACTGATCACAGAACTCCAGGTTTTGATTTCCCATGTTTCCAATTACTCCACTTCTTGACAGTTCCTTCAACCCCTTCTCTCCTATGCGTCCAAGCCTCTTGTGCCATTTAACAAGCTCAGAACTGCTCAAGACCATATCCACACTTCCAACAACAGGTGAACCAATCAAGATAAACAACCCATTATGTTGTCTACCTTTAATCACCATTTTTCCATGTTTAGTGATATGCAAGAAGCCATCCACTGAGCTAAACTGACACCCACTAGTTACCAAAGAACCAAGAGATAGAAGATTTCTTTTAAGGCCAGGAACATATCTTACATTTGAGATGACTCTGACCACACCATCAAACATCCTTATGCTCACTGATCCAACTCCTTTGACCTTGCATGATTGGTCATTTCCCAGGAGAACATTTCCACCATCTTCTCTCTTCAGTTCATCAAACCATGACTGGTGTGGACACATATGAAAGGAGCAGCCTGTGTCCAAGACCCATTCCTTTACCATTCTTGATTCAGTGACATTTAATACCTCTGGAGGATCTTCTTGATGGTCAATGGCAGCAGCTTCTACCCCTTGATTTCCACCTTTCTTGTTTCTCTTACGAAAATCCTTCTTCAAGTGACCAGGCTGCTTGCACTTGAAGCATTTCCTCTTCTTAACCCATTCATTCCCCTTCTTTGGATTAGAGTCTCCTGCCTTTGGATCCTTAGCATTCTATCCCTTCTTGCCTTGCCAAGGTTTCTTGAATTTAACATTCAAACCTTCTCCAGATTGCACCATGCCTTTATCATCTTGAGTCTGGAAACATTTAGACCTCAGAGCCTTCACTATTCCATCATAAGATAGCTGCTCATCTCTCCCATACATCAAGGCATCCTTAAAGCTTTCCATGGATTTTGGAAGAATGTTTAACACCATCAATGCTTTATCATCCTCCTCCAATTTCACATCCAGGTCTTCCAATTCCTCAACCATCTTAATGAACTCATCAAGTTGATCAGAAATTACCTTATCTTCAGTGATCTTGAAGGCCAACATCTTCTGCTTCAACAACAGCTTGTTGGAAACTGACTTAGATTGATACAGATCTTCCAATCTCTTCCATGCTTCTGAGGAACTCTTGCATCTTGAGACCTCTCTTAACGGTTTATCACCCAAACACAGAAAGATAAGACTGAGGGCCTTCTTATCCACTGATGCAAACTTGGGTTTCTCACTTTCTTCCCACGAATCAAGAGGTATCAAAGCAAGATCAAGGCCATTGTGAACCAACACTGCATTCATCTTGATCTTCCACAGTGTGAAATCATTTCTTCCTGTAAACTTCTCAAAGTCCATCTTCATACCAGCCATTCCTTCCCTTCTTCAAGCTGTGAGAGTTGTTTCCCACAGACGGCACCACTTGTTAGTGAAGAACAACTCAGAAACACACAACTCCTAAGAATCTGGAAATGTACGAAGAAAAACAATCTGAATTCAAACTCACAATTCGGCCAGAGTTGTGACCGAACTGAACTTGCGCAGAACAGGAAATAGAAATGAATCAAACACCAATTTAACGTGGTTCGTTCAAGATGAACTACATCCACGGAGGCAAGACACACCTCAATCCACTAAGAACTCCAGTCAATTACAGAGAATACACTCAAGAAATGAAATGCCCAATTCTGTTGACAAATTAGGGCACGAACGCTCAATCTAAAAATACTCTCTCTAATCTAAGAAACAGAGAAATTACTCAACGTAGTGATCTTCTCCTCAATGAGAGGTTTACAATGATATATAGATTGAAGCTCGAATGCAACTGTACAGGAAGTTCTAACTGAAAGAAGTTGAGCTCAGCTACCGGACAAAAGTGACGGTTTTCTTCGTCACAATTCTGCAACTGCTCCGTCACAAATGACGGTTATCTTCAACTGCCTCGAACCCGGTTTATTCTGAACAGCTTGTCTTCTTGATGCTAAAACCCGGTTTATTCCTCCGGTTCTTCACTCCCTGATTCCGGTTCCACATTCCTAACACACCATATTACAAAGTATAGCTCACTTGATGATATTGAACACCACCTCACAGTCCGGGTTGAGGTTGGTTCTTCACAAATCTCCTCAGGTGCCCCTGGTCAATCAGTTTTAGGAGCTCAACCATCAGGTCCCTACACTCACCTGTGTCATGACCAGCTGACTTGTGGTAACGAAAGTACCTTGTCTGATTCAGTTTGGCCGCCTCTTGCCGTATTGGTCTCGGTTCGGGTAGGATGTTAGAGTTCTGAATTTGGGCATAAACATTCTCAGGACTAGTATTTAGCAAAGCCCTGACTTGTAGTACCTGAGCTGGTTCTTGGAAGGTTCTGAAATTCCCAGGTGGCTTGAAAGAGTTGTTCACCACCCCTGGTTTCTTAAGTTCTTTCTTCTCATCTTTTTGTCCGTCGTTCGAGCTGGAGGTCGCCTCCTCTGCTCCGATGTACCTTTCTGCTCTTTGCAAAAAATCCTGGTAGGTCCTTGGCCCCGATTCATGAACGGACCACCAGAAACGTGCCTGCGGTCTTAGACCTGACATGACGGCCATGAGCATTGCGTCATCTGATATCCTCTCCATCTCCATCACCAGCTTATTAAACCTGTCCAGGTATTGCTTTAATGACTCTGTACCCCCTTGTTTCACAGTTACCAGCCTTTTTTTCGGGGTGGTTCGTGCCTTTGCTCCGATGAAGTGTGTGAGAAATTGGGAGGTCAACTCATCCCAACCAGTAATAGAGTGTTGAGGGAGTAACCGAAACCACTTCTGAGCTCGATCCCCAAGGGAAATGCTTTGCTTTGCACATGATCGCCTCTCCAGCTCCTTGTAACTCCATCCAGGAAGCGTATTTGTCAAGGTGGCAGGCCGGGTCAGTATCCCCGTTATAAGGGCTGATTTGTGGGACCTTGAACTTTGGTGGTTGGGGTTCGAGCAGAATTTCTGAGATGAATGGGGAGGGTCTCTTGAAGATGTATTCATCCGGAGCCGACCGAGAATCCCTATTCTCCAGCTCAGCTAGGCGCTTTTTTAAGTTCCGTATCTCAGCATCCCCATTTCGGGTCGGGTCGGCAACATGTGTCCGACCTCAGTTCGGGTTGTGCGTGTGGTCGGGAACTTTCTGTGTATGTCCCCCTCCTAGGCGAGAATGTACTGACCTGACCTGGACATGTCCATCGTTGACCCCCTCCCGAGCTCTTCGGTTGTTTCCCAGCCTAGAAAAAAACACTTGCCTCCCTCTCGACTGCCGCAGGTGGCTGCCTAGATGGGTGTGGGCTGTCCCCAACCTGGCTACGTGCAGGTCCTTGTATATCTGCCACCTTCCGTTTTCCTCTTAGGCCACCCCTAGTTTGTCTTTGGGAGTGAACTTCTTCATCTATTGGGCCTTCCTGCTCGGCTGGCAACTTATCGCCTCCCTCAAACACGTCTAATTCGTACTGGAGGTACTTCATGAGCTTGCGAAGATTTTCCGCAGTTTTCTTGACCTGGGGAGATGACGTTCCTGCTTGATTGATCTGATCGGGTAGTGCTCGATTGTGTTGCAATAGGGTGTCTTTTCGTACTTGGCTCCCCACCCTTGACCTAGATCCTGCTTGGGAATGATTCTGGTCATCCATTGTGGAATGTCAGGCAAGAATGATGTTGCTGTCAACGACAAGCAGCCCCTCCTTCTAGCGCCATTTTGTTGACGTTATTTATCGGACGTGTGTCCGGGTCAACAATTTTGAGCCACGTCGATTGACAAAAGCACAAAAAATAAATATGAAATAGGCAAGGAATTTGAGTTAAGTAAGACGAGGTAAGTGAAACGAGCTAAGTGATATTAGCTTTATCATTTTATTGCTATTTTCTGGTGTGTCAATTCAGGTTGGGCGTTTCGCCTGTGTTACATTTGCTACAGTGATTTTTCTAGTGGTAGTGGGAGAAATCAGAATGAATCCTGTCATGAGCATTGAAAGCTCTTATTTATACTAGAGAGGCCTACTCCTAGCTCGCCTAGGTAGGCCTTAGGGATAATGATTACATCTGGTACATATTTTTCTCCCTATCTGGGATACAAGATCCCAGAATTTATGGGATTCTTGACAAATGGTGTTTTGAGAGGATTTCATGGGATCTGGTCGGCCACGTCACGTCTGTACGATTTGATTTGATCCCACCTGGAGTATGTCTGAGCTGATTCCATGTAGTAAATGAATCTCGAACCTGGCTTAGCCGGATCATCAGAGTTCTCCTGGTCTTTGCTAGCGTGGGCAGAAGTTTCAGGTTGATCGTACCCGGGTCAGGTGGGAATATAATCAAGTTGACCATCTTCAGGTAGGTCATCTTCTTGGCACTTTCGGATAAAAGTCAGGTCGGACAGTCCAGGTAGGACATCTTCTCGGCGCCGCTACGAACAAAACATTCAGGTAGGACAATTCCAGGTAAGACATATTCCCGACGTCGCTATAAATAAAATATTCAGGTAAGACAGTTCTAGGTCGGCCAAGTGGGGGAGCCACGCCATAGCTGAGTTATCTGGCAGGCCGAATCCAGCTTGGCCTCATGGTGAGGTGCCACGTTAGTTTGGTATGCACAGACTTGATGATATGCGCATCTGAGCTGGCGGGGATGTTCCACGTCAGCTAGGGGCACAACAGATTCGACTTGATCACATCCTACGACCAGTAGAAATCTTTTCAACTAGGCTTTTTTTGCCTTGGCGCACAGTGAGCAATTTACTATAAATAAGTTGTTATACTCGAAACTTTTTCACTCCATACTGGTTGAAGAACATTCGTAATGCCTCGAATCCTCTCTACACTGGTCATCAGCATCCCAGATCATCTCTAGGAAGGAGATTGCTAATCGACAGTTGAACTTCCTATCCAAAGGCATATCCCGATCGACGGTAGTCTGAGCTCTTTGTACAAAAGAGTATCTTGATCGACGGTAGCCCGAACTCTCTGTACAAAAGAGTTTCTTGATAGACAACATCCCGAACTCTCTATACAAAAGAGTTTCTTGATCGACGGTAGCCCGGACTCTCTGTACAAAAGAGTTTTATGATCGATGGCAGCCCGAACTCCCTGTACAAAGGAGTATCTTGATCATTGGTGGTCCGAACTTCCTTTACAAAGAAGTTTCTTGATCGACGGCAACCGAATTTTTCATCATCTTCGGCATCCTATTTCCATCGTTTTCCTCAAGTACAAGCAACCAGTATCTCTCCTTTCCTTTATTTTCATGTATACCTCTATGTCAATACTAGGTGTTCCATTCTCCATAGTTTGTCATAATTTAGGATTTCGTCAATTTGTCTTCTAATCACTTGTTTCTTTAGTGTTCTTTAATACTGAGGCATGAAACACGGAAGTGTTTTCCATAAGTTGTCCCCAAATCAACATTATTTCCATTGTAGTAGTGAACACTGACTTTCGCAAGCATTGCATAATACTCGTTCCCCGATTTTCTCAATGGCGACCAGTTATTCGATATAAGTATAAATTTCCTTTTGGAATTGCGGAGAGTTTTGAGAACGGTCTTGTAACCAAGGGTGGTGATACCATTTTAAAATTTATCTCTTTTTTGTTATTTTGCTTATACATGTAGCAAATTTCTTTGTCAGCTGTCTCAATGGTGTACTTCAAGAATGCTACTTTCGCCACGGGGAAATAATACTTTGTAATAACTGATGATGAAAGTCAATCCATAGAAAAGGGCACAAGTCTAGTAGTTTATGAAGCTCTTATTTGCAAGTACACGAGTTTGTGGAGAAATTGACGAATCCACTCTACACTAAGTCATGGACAGAAGAAATTTACTTGACCAAAACCTCGAACTATTTTAAACTACACACATGCAATATGAAAATTGAAGGATTGGGTCAGCATTCTGAAGAAAATACATCCCTTTAGATTTTTTATCATTAATATTTATATGTTGAGTCATGTTTTATATAAATGACAATAATGCACTAAACAAGATGGTAACTTAATCTCTTATTTTTCCTTTTCGTACATGATTTACATAGATGATACTATTGAGTAATGTGAGAGTCATAGCTAAAAGATAACTTATTCTTCTCTCTTTTTGTACATTTGACAGATTATGGCGATAGCTTGATGGAGTTGTACATTCACATTTGCAGTTAATGATGTTGGTGGTTTGTGACTGGACTTTTTGTCAATTTACTAACAACAATGGAAGTAAAGTCTGCCTTCTACATTATGTATTAGTAATATTCTAATTTTATGATACATTTTGTGTGGACAAAGTCTATTATAGATAAATTGCATTAATGAGAGCAATGTTTATATATCTTATTTTGTTAAATTTGGTTATTGTTAATTTTTTCTTCAATTTTGCTTAATTATACTGTGGCTCTTAGACAATGAGTATTGGATAATTGAGTAAAAGTAACAGAAAATGGCCAAAAAATCGTTAGAAAGAATAATTTAAAAACCTAATGTCTATGACTATAAAAGACAACGGATTTAAAATATTGTCTTTGATGCAAAATAATTGTTGTTAAATCCAGTGTTGTCTTTGACTAACTAGGATAAACAACGGTTTATAACTGTTGTTGTTACATGACAAGACAACGGCTCTTAATCGTTGTATATAAGGAGAAAGACAACGATTTAAATCGTTGTCAGAGCGTTGTGGTATAGCTAAAAGACAACGGATCTAAAGCAATGCAGGACCGTTGTCTTTGTGCGGAAATACAATGGTTTTAAAACGATGCATACCGTTGTCTTTGTTTGGAAATACAACGGTTTAAAATTGTTATCTTTTACCCTAGTAAAAGACAACACTGGATTCTACAACACTGCGACTCTATCATAGACAACGGCTAAAAACCATTGTCTATCACCTTTTTTCTTGTAGTGAGAGTTAGCCCATTCTTTCATAGACTTTTCTCGTGCCATTTCTACTTATTCAAATTCTGACTCAGGCTAATTTTTAGTATCGAAAGGTAAGGCTTCGAACTGCTCTCGATTCTCTCTCACTTGCTTCCTCCGAATTCGGTCTCTTCGAATAATCTCAGGGTCGTATTGCAATTCTTTGTTACCGTGTCAACGAGTGATCATTCACAGCCGTAATAAGATGCAAACAAACAAGCGAATGCCTAGAATATAAACAAAAATAAAAAAAAAAAGAATAATAATGATTAAACTAAACCTAATAATGGCCAATACTCAAACGCAATTAATTTCAACCATTCCCCGGCACGACACCAAAATTTGACCACGCTGTCGAGGCACGTCAAATTAGTTATTTATTTTCTAACTTTACTTCCTAATAGTAGGTAGAGTAAGTAAGGATCGATCCCACAGGGAACAGTGAAACCAATTATATCTTATGTATTTACCCAAATTATGCTAATAATAATAGAATATACTATATATAAAGTATGGGGGGAATTTGATGAGAATTAATTAACTACTGCAGCTAACAATTAAACTAACAAACTAATGATGAATTTACTTATGATAAAAGTATTCATGCCTTTAATCAGTATCCGCCTAGTCCGAATGAGTCCTGTAATTATTGCAATCGTTTGACAAACTAGTTCTGAAATCCCTATCCAAAGAATTAACAAATACGCTTAGCTAATCCTTGTTACCCCTTAAGTATAATTAATCACAGGTTCGCTTAGCAATTAATCATATCCAATTAAGTAGTCTCAGGATACGATCGCTAGCACACCGTTAATCGAATACTTAAAGAATTAGGGCAACAAAATAGGTACGGTGTTGTACTCGCAAGCTCGGTATAAGTGACCGCGACTTATGTTATCCTAGCGAATAAATCACTATTTGCTAGTTTTAGACACAAACGCATAACAATTACATATTATGATTTATGGCCTAGCAACAATTATATGCCTAATACTCGGGTGATCAGTCCAAATAGCAAACATATAAAAGATATGAAGAAAACAAATAACATAAATAATTTCAGAACATAATTTAGTCAAATAATCACCGGAATAATCACATAAATATCTTCCTAGGGTTCAACGTAGTTAAAGACGGAAAATAAAGGCTTAGCCAATCATAGCGATCGCTAAGAACAAACTAATAAAGGAAAAGATAAAACTAGAAAACTCAAGTCGCCGAATCTTGATTCTTCGTGCTCTTCGTAATTCCCAAGTCCATGCTCTCAAAATTGATGTAAAATTTATAATTTTGGACTTGGGATCTTCTATTTGTAGTTGGGGATGAATTAGGCTCAATTTGAGTTGGAAAAGGAGTATCCGCGCACAAATCTGAACTGGGCCGCCTTCTGTCTCGGCCAGGACTCACTGGCTCGGCCGCATCATCTTGACATGTGACGGCTTCCCACTAGTCAATAAAATATATAGTAAATCACCAATTAAATTGATTATTTAACTTAGGAATTTTATTTAATTAATTCCTAATATTAAAATAATCAATATAAATTGATTTTCAATCCATATTTTATTACGTAGCTCATTTTAATTTGATACGAAGTTTGTGTATCAACAACTCTATTATTGTTTTATTTTTCTTTCTTTTAAAGTTTATAGCAAGTCGCAACTTCGTTGAACTCTAATAACTTTTCAGTGTATATAATTTTTTATGTGTTATATCACCATATATACTAAATCCTGGATCCGCCTCTAAGTATATATATTTATACCCTATTATAAAAGTATGAATGTTTTATTTCATCCATTTTATGTTATGCCTAATATATCCTTAGTAAAATTAAAATTTAAGGGTAACTAAGTAATTTATAAATTTTAAGTGTTTATTTATTAGATTATAAATATCTATATCTATATTTATCTATCTATCTGTCTATGCATATCTATATGTTATTATTATTATTCGAATATAAAAATATGAATTATTTCGTCTTTTCTTGTGACGATTATAATACCCTTATTAAGTATTAATTTCATAGGGTAGTCAAGTAATTTTGATTTTTTTTTTTTTACTTCCTTGATTATAAAAAGAAATAGAACTTTTATACAAACTCACATACTTAGTTTCTCCTAGCACTTCTACTAGCTTGAATTTGGAATAAAATAGTTTTATATTAAAACAGATTTAAAGAGCTTTTTGATATACCAATTCATAAGTATGGGTATCGATAATTGAATCGGCATTTTGTATCTGGGTCTCCTCATTGTAACAATACTACAAATTTGGGTTCTTCTACTACGTGGTTAAGTTTTGGATGGACTCATTATAATGATTGTTACACTAAAACGAGAGTTTAAATAGGTTTTAGTATCATAAGATTTTCCTATTGTTATTAGGGCATTTAAATCCACTTAGGAAGGTTTCTTAATCCTGTTCGGATATGGAAATTCATAGTTTAATTTGAAATAGAAAAGTTTGACTAAGCAAGTTGCATGATTATATTTCGTTTTAAAATATAGCTAAGTACTTTTCTTAGATTCTTTCACTTGAAACATGGGAGCTCTGAAAATATTTGCAAATTAATTGAAGTTGGGTATGAATAATTAAGTTGTATCTATTGGTCTTTTTGGGAGTTTTATTCTAAAACATAGGTCACAAACCTAAATGATAGGTCAACTATCAATTCGGGTTTCAAAAAAAAAAAATTATATTAATCTAGGGCCTAAAAGATTTAAAATTATCAATAGAAGTTCTATAAATTTAAAATCATTACGGGATCTCTTTGAAAATTGCAAAACCCTCAAAATAAAATTTTCTCAAAGTGATAAGCAAGGAACATAAACATCAAAAGTCTTTCACTACATTGTTATTACTAAAATTATTATTTGATATCTAAAATAATTCAATAATTTGAATTCTTTTAAAAAATATATAATAACGAAAAAAGTATTTAAATAAACAAAAAAATATTGAAGTGAATATGTATACATTAATTTAAAAATTATGAACTCAAAAAAGAAATTACAGAAAAAAAATTTTAAAAATAACAAATTTCCCTTGCGTATGAATTAAAAAATAAATTGCATAAATTTTTCAGAAAAAAAAATTAAAAATATAAACTACAGAAAATTTAAAAGATAATACTTTTTTTTTTTGAAAAATAATAAGTATAAAAATAACAATGCAACTAAAGGTTTTTTAAGTATATTTCAACTGTTGATTACTTCAAGACAATTTTATTTCTTGGGTTTTTCAATTTTCCAAACAGGTCACGTAATGGTTTAGATTTATGGGTAGATTGATATAATTTTTCTTCCAGGACCTGAATTGATTGTTGACCTATCTTTCAAGTCCTTTACCACTAAAACTTTTTTTTGTCAACCTTACTCTATAACTATCGTATTTTACTATAATTACTACAGGAAATATAAAATAACACGCACACTAGCATTGTTCTAAAGAGAAAGATAAATTATATGGCATAATTTTACAACTTTTATAATACTAGGTATACATTTAATTTTTGGTCTTTATATTTGGATTATACCATCAATTTTATGTTTACATGTTAAATTCCTCTTCTTCTTTTTTTAGAGTACATGTTAAATTCCTTTATTTGATAATGAACATGTAAATATAATTCAATCGTTATGCTTACAAATAATGAAATTATTTATTAAAAATATTTTTACGGAGTAGCAAGTGGGAAAATATATAAATAGGTGAAATCTAAATATTTTTCTTTCTAGGCACTATTTATTTAAGTTAAATCATATCGTAAGAATTTGCAATCTAAAGTATTTGAATGAGGAAATATTAATAGGAATAATTTTTTGTGATATATTGTATCTCACTGACACCAAACACTACAAAAAAAATCATATTAGAGACGAAAATTAGTAACGGATAATATTGGTCACAAAATAAAAACAGAATAGAAATAGAATAGTGACGGAAAGTGGCAAAAAAATATTAGTATCCGATTAGTGACAAATTAGCAACCGAATATTAGAGACGAACATAATCCGTCTCTATTCTGTAGGTAATTCGGTCTCTAATTTCATAATAGAGAGGGAAATTCCGTCACTAAATTTAGAGACCAACATTATAGAGACCAACCACTTCGTCTCTAATTCGTCACTACTTCAATTTAGAAACCGATATCATGTAATTAGAGACGGATTTTTCTGTCTCTAATTTGATTTTTTTCTAGTAGGGAAAATATTTGTATAATGAAAAATAAAATCTATATTTGAATGCTCTCAATTTATGTTTGATCATGTTCCTCTATTTATTTAAAAGTGTTAAGCCCATTGTAATTTTACTTTCATTAAAGCTAGGTTTGCTTTGTAATGTTTCAATCATTGTACTTCTCTTTAAATTGAATTTATACCACATAAATTGATCATTAATTGCCAGAACCCAATTTTTAGTGGAAATCCCTAAGGAAGGGTAATAAGGAGTGTGATATATATTATGAGGATTATTATTTTAAAAAGTTTTAGTTGTGTATATCATTGTAGGTAATGACTTCTATAAAAAATTAAGAATGATGAGTCGCAAATTAATTATTTCTTAACAAAAACTAAAGATGAAAACTTTGATTATTAGGCAAAATATTGTTATGTGGTAGTTTAGAGAGTCTCTCGATAAAACAAGTTAAGTTATTGAAATATGATACTCCCTCCATCTGAAATGAACTTGCACACTTTCTTTTTCCATCCGTCCCAATCAAATTTGTGCACCTCTTAAAAAGGAAAGTTATAACACAATCTCTACCCTCAAAATCTCCACCTTTAATCCACCTTTGAAAAGTCAATATAAAAGCAAAAAGCAGATTTTCTCAATATGTGTGCACTCTTAGGGATGCAAGTTCATTCGGGTCAGAGGGAGTATAATAGTAAAGAAAAGAAGAAAAGATGTGGAACATATTAAAATTGAGTGGTGAACTTACAGAATAATTATAATAATAAATTCTACAAAGTGCATCAGAATCTACAATTTGGAGAGTGGAAGACATGGTCATTTAACATAATTATGAAAATAGAGAAATTATATAACTAATAGAGAAATAGCGTATTAACACTTATATATATGTTAATAAAAAAATAAAAATTGTGCACATAGTAGCAGATAAATTATTGAGAAAATAGACAAATGCCATAGAAAATCAATTTTGTTCATGGCTAAGAGATCTAACATGAAATCTATACACTTAATAATTTATATTTGTAAAAGGTAAAATAATAGAATATAATATTTGATATATGAGTTTTATTGACCTAATCCTACATCTCTATACCTTCAACGTAATATGTTTAATCACATCTTACAATTCTTGAAGAACTATCCTCAAATGTAACCTTTAAATATAGATGAATAGACTAAAGAAGAATAAATGTTAAGTAAAAATTTGGAGAGAGATATGAAAATTTCAAGATTTTATGCAGAGTTAAGACTAAAGTACTCAATTTTATTTGTGAGAGAAAACAATGGAAGATAATACATGAAGAAAGTTCACAACCACGTAGATTTTAGTTTTAATAATAGAACATAATAATATTTAAAAAATAATGGAAAATGAGATGTCATACTAAGATTAAGTAGTGACCATAAAAAAAAAAAAAAAAAAAAAAATAGTAATATTAATGGCAAATGAAGCTCACCTATACTTTGCCCCCTTCTCCCTGAGTCCACACTCTCTTTGGCGCCTGTTATCAGAGAGCACATAAACAACTACCCCTACTGGAACGAACGGCACCGACCATATCTTTCCATCCCTTAATGGTATTGACCACTCTTCCGATCGGAATTCGTTGGAGATGCAGAAAAATTTAGTTCAAATCTCCCCTAACCCTAGGGTTTGATTTCAGCGGTGGGTTCTTTGAAATCCGGAGAGGTTTAGGAAATTCGTGTTTGCTTAAGTATTCTTTAACTTTAATTTACTAATGTAATTTTTTTAATAGATAGGTAATTTAAAAGAATAATTTTATTCTGTAAATAAAAGAAAAATTGCGAAAAGATCCCTAATTTGACCATGCGACGTGTGTCATTTTTGTCAGAATTGGTCACTGAAAATGAAATTCGTGTAAGTATAGGTTGCTATTTGATACAAAACATAGTTTATGTAAGAAATGAAAAAAAAAATGCTGATAGTTCAGGTGACAATTTGATACTAACCCTATTTGTAAACTTTACAACTAAATAATATAATCATTGAGATATGAATATTATTGATTATAAAAATATATGATAAAGTCATTTATTATCTCTTTGATATTTTTAAGATGAAAGAGATGGGGAAAGACGGCAAAAGTAAGTTACATATAAAGCAAAAAATAAAGATATGTTTGAAGATTTAATTTAAATATATTTATATGTTGAACATTATTTTTAATCACATATCTTACAAACCTATAAAAATCTTAGATAAGCAAGAAAATGTTAGGTTTGGAAATTGGAGAGAGACATATAAATAACAAGGTTTACAATGATAGAAGTTTAGAGTGTGGTATAAAATTTTATTGTACTAATAATAGTAGTAAAAGGACTAACATAAAATTAGTGAACATAAATAATTACACCTAATATTTTTTTAATATATAAAAGGGTTAATTTACAATGCAATTTGGACTATTCGTCATTTTTCAGTTTCTAGTCTAAACAAAAAACTATTTCCGATTGCAACCTATATAACGCATTTTTGTTGCAGTTTGCAACTTCAACCACATTTCAGGCTATATAAGTCATGTGTCAAGTGAACTTGTCGTGGAAATCATTCCAAATCGATGTGATTGGAACGACCTTCTCAAACAGCAAGCGTACAGTTTGTGACAGAGGTAGTATAAAAGATATCGAATCCACAGGGAGGATTTTCCGTGAGACTCGGCTCAAGCACGTTCGAGCAAGTTAAGTCAAATGAAAATTGAGAGTGATGACTAATCTAATGATATAAAGCAAAAGCAAAGAGGGAACTGATCGATGGGGAGATATTCTCGAAGCTCGGTTTCACACAAGCAAAATAGAATTAACAATTCGAAGACAATTAAAGGAAACAAGTGTGAGCTCTATGTGATTGAATTCTTGACCCAATCGATATCCTAATTGGGTGATAATTTCGGAATACGGTTGAGGTGCCGTATTCTCTCAGGATAGGTAAGTAATTGGGGTGCAATGTAGATTACCTACACGAATGAGATGTACAAACTCAATCCCGAGCACCGGGTTACCAACTATGGAAAGCTAGAAGAGGTTAGCCCGACTTCTCCTACTTTAAAGACCGGCATAGGGGTGTAGTACCTACACACGCGACTAATTCTAATTTCGTCCGTCCTAGCCAAGACCCCCTAGGCTCTACTCCCCCTTTCAATAAGTCTTCTCCTCCATAGGTCTCCGTCCTATCAATTGGGTTTCGATTGATTCACGTTCTCAGATTAAATTATCCTTCCCTAACAATCTAAAGCATATAAATTCAATCCTAAGCTCATTTAAGATCAAATCGAGTTTCCTCGAAAGGGTGGCAAACCCTAGCCTAGGTTCCATTATCCTTTCTCAAATGCACAAATAAAATAGGGCTAAATTATCAAGCCACCGAGTCAAACCTATAATCAAGCCCTAATTTCATATGAAAATCATAATAAATCAATCAAATCCTACCCTAGGTTACCACAATCCTCAACAATCCAATAATCAATCAACTAATCATCAACCCCAAAACATGGGCTACTCCGGGCTTTGGAAAACACGGAAATCACTCACAAATCATCAAACCAATAAAAGGCATCATCAACAATCAAGCAATACAAGCAATAAAAACTGAAAATAAACAGACTAGATAGAAATTGATCAATGTATTGAAGAAACCCTTGAAATCCTTTGATAAAATAGTCGGGTGTCACAAACCCGAGAGTAATCTCCAAGTTCTCCTCCAAAGATGGCTTCCTCCTTGAAGAGGAGGAAGAAAAATCCTATTTTTCTAAGTTAAAATCTGAAAATTGAAGAAGAAAGAGTAGTGGGGAAAGGAGGCAAATGTTGAATTGATAATTGTTGCCTTACAAATGAGAGGGGAAGGGATATATATAGATCCTCCTAAACCTCAAAATCAGCTGAAAATAAGCCCTAGTAAGGGCAAAAGTGAAAAAATATAAAAGGGAATGCTTGGTCCTTTAAGTTGTTGAGTCGAGCCCCTTGTGAAAGCTTGACTCATACTTCTCTTAATTTTTGGGAAACATTCGTCTAGAATCAGCCTCCAACTTCAACTACAAAATTGTAGATTTTTCTCTCTTCTACGCGTGGCAACTTAAATCACTTGAATCGGAGCTTGGACGAGGAAGTTACGGCCAAAATAATAAAACTGCACGAAACAAGGTCCGCACGCGCGAACTACCGGGACAGCTGTCGGTCCGGCAGGTGGTCCCTGGGTCGCTTCTGGACTGACAGCCTGTCCGGCAAGTGGTCCGGCTGTTGGTCCGATTCAGTTTTCAGTTTTGCACCTCCGTCTTACGTCGCCGTTTCGGAGCCCTTTCTCTCGTTTTCTCGACCTGATCCCTTCACGGTTTTTGTTTGACTCGATGAACTTCGATTTAAGCTCTTGTTGGGCCTGATCCGGGTTTGTTTGGGCCTCGATTTGTGGGCTAGAACGTGGCATATGTGCGATCCACCTCTTCTTCTTTCTTTCTCTAATTTGAGGCATTTTCATCTATTTTCTTGGTCCGACTCCTTCACGACTTTTACTCGCGACTTGATGATGTTCAGTTCAGGCTTGACCCCGACCTATTTTGGACCCGTTTGGGCCTCGAGATATGGGTCGGAGTATGAATATGAATGCGAACGATCTTCTAAATTCTTCCAAGTTTCCTAACCTTCAAAATACGACTTTAAAACACCCAAAAGCGCATCAAATCATATTAAAAAGGAAAATCCATCCGGAAATACAATAAAACACAAAATCACATATAAACACAACAATTATACGTAATTCTCCACAAAATATGAATGTGAAAGTGTAAGAAGAACGGTAATTTTCGCGTTCATCATCAAGCACATGACCTCATTGGCCAATAATATGGCTACATGTGGCCACTAATAAAATTGAAAAAAAGAAAAACAGGAAATACTTATAAATTATTTTTAAAAAATTAAAATAATTTATTAAAAATATAAATTATATAAATAATTTTATATTGAAAAAATATTTTGAAAATTTTAAAATTCAGGTAATTAACAAAAAAATTCTAAAATTAATTTTCAAAATTCTAAAAATAAATATTAAACAAATCAAAAAAATGTAAATTATTTTAAAAATTAAAATAATTTATTATAAATATAAAACTTATATAAATTTCTAAACCGTTTTATATAAAAAATTAAAAAAAAATGAAATTTTAAAATTCAGGAAATTAAAAAAATGTAGTTTTATTTTAAAAATTCTAAAAAAAAATACTTATAAAATAAAAAAATTCTAGAAAGAATAAAAAATGAGAAAAGAAAATTTTATAAAATTTAATTTTAGATTGTTAAAAATAAAAATAAATCTTGAAAATAATAAAAATTCGAAAGTAGTATATAGAAAATATATTTTTAGAAAATAAAAATAAGAAATTTAATTTGAATTTAAAAAAAAAAATCAAAATTAGTGAAAAACAGAAGAAAATTTTGAAACAATTATATAAAAAAAAAAAAAATAGGTTTCATAGGAAAAAAGGAGAAAAATGGAATTTTTCGTTAAATTCTATTATAGTTTTCAATTCTTATAAAAAAAAATTAAAATTCAGAAAAAATTGTAACGCAAGAACACTTGAACCAGCAAACAACACAACACAATCTAACAAGCAATCAATCAAACACTTGTAACGCGAAATAGAGAAACACCAAGATTACGTGGTACAGCTATTAATGAAGCCTACATCCACGGGAAAGATCACTCACTATGCACTTCGTGAGATTACAAGAACATTTCCCACAGAAACACTAACCCCGAGCTCTCTCAGCTATGTCCGCTGCTCTCATTCTTCCAGGATCTGTTTTCTTATTGTTTGTGTATCAAATCTCATGATCACACACACATCTCTCTTATATCAGTTAATTTGTTACAAGCTATATATAAGAATGATGTTACAGAAATGGAAATGGAAGAATACTCCTAACAGAAAATGCTAACTGCCTTTCTTAAGCGAAACTGTTTATGCATGAGGACATTTAATGCATAACCGTATGCATGCACGTGCACTGTTAACCTTCAGGAGAATAGAAATGCAATACTGAATTGATTCTGCTGAATTAACTGACTATCATCTTAATAATCTCCACCTTAGTTGTTAATGAAGCTCAATGAGTCACACAATTTGTAACCTCTTCAATTCTACCCCAAATAGGGCCTAATCCAAATATGATCTGAACTCCTTAATGTTAACTAAACTGAGACAGTATCTGAATTTCCGAACTGGCAACACTTTAGTTAACATATCTGCTGGATTATGTTCTGTACCAATCTTGCATACTTCAACTGATCCTTTTTCAACAACATCCCTTATGAAATGATGTCTAACATCAATATGCTTTGAACGCTCATGAAACACTTGATGCTTTGTAATATGAATTGCACTTTGGGAGTCACAGAATACTCTTACCACATCCTGTGTGATTCCAAGATCCCTTAATATCCCTTTAAGCCATATAGCCTCTTTTACAGATTCTGAGAGTGCCATATATTCTGCTTCTGTAGTGGATAAAGCCACTACTGATTGTAACATGGATTTCCAAGAAATTGCAGAGCCAAATAGTGTAAAAATATATCCTGTCTGTGATTTTCTTGTGTCCAAGTTTGTGGCATAATGAGAATCTACAAACCCTCTTAGAAACTCATGATTACCTTCAGCAGATTTCTCAAACATCAGACTGTTATCAGCTGACCCTTTCAAATATCTCATTACCCATTTTAAAGCTTCCCAATGCCCCTTTCTTGGGTTTGACATGTACCTGCTAACAGAGCTTACTGCATGTGCTATATCAGGTCTAGAACACACCATGGTATACAAAATGCTACCCACTGCATTTGAATATGGAACATGACTCATTTCTTCAACTTCTGAATCAGTAGTTGGTTTAAATGTTTCAGACAACTTGTGATGTTGAGCTAACGGAACTGAAACACTCCTGGATGCATCCATGTTGAATTTTTTCAACGCCTTCTTCACATAATCCTTCTGATGCAACCACATAACACCCTTTGCTCTATCTATGGTTATATCCATCCCAAGAATTCTCCTTGCTTCTCCCAGTTCCTTCATCTCAAATACAGCATTCAGCTCACCCTTTACCTTTGATATCTCATCATGATATTTGCTTGCAACTAGCATGTCATCCACATACAAAAGTAAGTAAACTATTACTTCAGATTCATTCTTCTTCATGAACAAACAGCTGTCATGCTGAGACTTCACAAATCCAATCTTCTTCATATGTTGATCAAATCTGATATACCATTGTCTAGAGCTCTTCTTTAGGCCATATAGAGACCTCTTCAGCAGACAAGCCTTGTTTGAATTCTTAAGCAGTATAAACCCCTCAGGTTGAGTCATGTAAATTGTCTCCTTTAAGCTACCATGCAGAAATGCAGTCTTTACATCCAATTGTTCCAATTCAAGGTTCCACTGGTCCACAAGTGCTAAAAGGATTCTGATAGAACAATGCTTGACTACTGGAGAAAACACTTCATTATAGTCTATTACTTCTTTCTGAGTAAATCCCCTTGCTACAAGCCTTGCTTTAAATCTAATTTTCTCCTTTCCTGCTGTGACTTCAGTCTTCCTTTTAAAAATCCATTTGTAGCTAATGAGTTTCTGATCAACAGGTTTATCAACCAATATCCATTTACCATTTTTATTGAGTGATTCCAACTCTTCCTTCATGGCAACCATCCATTTTTCTCCATCTTGACTATCAACAGCTTCCTAATATGTTTTTGGTTCATAATAAATCTCTTCTTCAGTTACTGACAGTGCATAGGCAAGCAGAAAATCATCCCCATATCTTGTTGATGGCCTAGGAATTCTTCTTTCTCTATCTCTGACCAATTGATATTCATTTGAGTCTTCCACTTGATCTTCTGCTTTTTGTTCAAGCTTCCCTGATTGATCTTCTTCTTCAGCAAAAGCATGCTCCACCTTAAGTGGTAAATCATTTTGATCAGAGTTACTTTCAAACTCAAGATCAGTTTGTTGATTATTCTTGAAAGGCATCTTTGACTCATCAAAGATTACATCCCTGCTTACTATTATTTTGTTCATACCAGGCTCTATAAACCATAGCCTGTAGCCTTTTACACCAGGTTGATAGCCTAGCAATACACACCTCAGTGCTCTTGACTCCAGTTTATCCTGCTTATTATGAGCATATGCCAAGCAACCAAACACTCTCAAATTTGAATAATCAGCAATCCTGCCATTCCAAACCTCATCTGGTGTTTTCATTTCAAGAGCATATGATGGTGATTTGTTAATCAGAAGAGCAGCTGTTGTAACAGCTTCTGCCCAAAACTTTTTAGGCAAACCAGATTCTAGTATCATGCACCTTACTCTTTCCAATATAGTTCTATTCATTCTTTCTGCAGTGTCATTCTGTTGTGGTGTTCCAGGCACTGTTATGTGCCTCTGTATCCCCTTTGATTTGCAGTAGCTCAAGAATTCTTCTGACAAGAATTCCATCCCATTGTCAGTCCTCAGACATTTCAGCTTTGCATCTTTCTCAAGCTCAACTTCAGTACACCAGTCTCTAAATTTGCCAAATGCATCTAATTTGTTTTTAAGTATATAAACCCACAGTTTTCTAGAGAAATCATCTATGATGCTTAGGAAATATCTTCCCCCTCCTAAGGAGTTCACCTTTGAAGGTCCCCACACATCAGAATGTGCATAATCCAGTGGTTTTGTTGAACTTTTCTTACCCACAGGAAATGGTGTTTTCTTGCTCTTTCCCATGATGCAATTCTCACACTTGCCAAGAATTGTCATACCTTTTCCTTTTATTAGATTCCTCTTATAGAGTTCTGCCATGCTTTTTTCACTAAGATGAGCAAGCCTCTTGTGCCACATCATGCTTTCATTTTCACTAACACTTCCACTTTCTCCCATGATAGGGCTAGCTTGCAAGTAATACAAACTGGATCTTCTAATCCCTTTCATTATCACATGTCCCTCTTTCATCACAAGCATGTGTCCACCTTGACTTTTAAAACTACACCCCCTTGACTCTAAAGTCCCAAGACTTATCAGATTTCTTTTTAGTTTAGGTATGTGTCTTACATCACTTAAAATCTTTACTGAACCATCCTCCATCTGTAGTTTTACCTGGCCTATCCCTTCTACAGTACACATGTGATCATCTCCTAGGAGCACAGATCCAAGATTTTGTGCATGATATTGCATAAACCATTCCTTGTGAGGTGTCATGTGAAATGAACAGCCAGAGTCAAGAATCCATGTACCTTCTACTAATTTATTAGTTATATTGAGGACCTCTGCATCATGTGTGTCCACAGCTTTCACAGTGGAGTTAGTTTTCTGATTCTTCTGAGCCTGCTTCTTTTTCCAAGAAAAACAGTTCTTCTTGAGGTGTCCAGGCCTTTTGCAGAAATGGCATCTTCTTGTCTCCTTTCCATCAGGATTCATAGTCTGTTCTTGATTGGGTTTCTTTTCATTTCCAAAATGTTGTTGTTTCTTATTCTTGAAAAAAATTCCCTTCTTAACAATCAATCCTTCTCCTAATGTATCAGCCTTACTATTTTTTGTTTTATGTATCTCCTTTGCTCACAAAGCAGTTTGTACTTCAGACAAGGTGATGGCAGTCTGTCTTCCATAGAGCATAGCACCTTAAAAAAAAAAAAAAAAATCTCCTAATCTAAGAAACAAAGAAAAACCCCACCCCTCCCCCCACGGTGACTCGAACCCAGGACCAAAGGCCTAGGTAGTAGATGCTCTGCCACTTGAGCAATCCAACTTCGTCAGAGCATAGCATCTTTTAGATGTTCAAAAGACTTAGGCAATGCATTTAACAACAAGATTGCCTTGTCTTCATCTCCCAGTGTCACATCTATACTTTCCAAATCATCCAGCAATTTTTTGAATTCATCAAGCTGATCCTCTGTAGATTTATCTTCTGAAAACCGAAAGGAGTATAACCTTTGTTTGGTGTAGAGGCGATTTGCCATGGATTTAGTCATGTAAAGGCTATCCAGTTTTGCCCAGACTCCAGCTGCGGTTTGCTCTTTCGCAACCTCTCTCAAAACTTTGTCTGTTAGGCATAGGATGATCATGCTATGAGCCTTATCCATAATTTCATTCTTCTAGGTAACATCCATTTTCTCAGGCAATCCTTCTTCCCCTTTCAGAGCACCAGCTAAACCATGTTGTGTTAATAATGCTTTCATCTTCAATTTCCATAGACTGTAATCATTCTAGCCGGAGAATTTCTCCGTGTCAAACCTCGCCATGGACATGGTGAATCCCTAATTCGGATACCTCGCACCTTCTTCTCACAGACGGCGCCACTTGTAACGCAAGAACACCTCAACAGCAAACAACACAACACAATCTAACAAGCAATTAATCAAACACTTGTAACGCGAAATAGAGAAACACCAAGATTACGTGGTTCGACTATTAATGAAGCCTACATCCACGAGAAAGATCACTCACTATGCACTTCTTGAGATTACAACAACAATACAAGAACATTTCCCACAGAAACACTAACCCCGAGCTCTCTCAGCTTTGTCCGCTGCTCTCACTCTTCCAGGATCTGTTTTCTTGTTGTTTGTGTATCAAATCTCATGATCACACACACATCTCTCTTATATCAGTTAATTTGTTACAAGCTATATATAAGAATGATGTTACAGAAATGGAAATGGAGTAATACTCCTAACAGAAAATGCTAACTGCCTTTCTTAAGTGAAACCGTTTCTGCATGAGGACATTTAATGCATAACTATATGCATGCACGTGCACTATTAACCTTCAGGAGAATAGAAATGCAATACTGAATTGATTTTGTTGAATTAACTGACTATCATCTTCACAAAAATAATATGTTTAGAAACAAAAATATATTGCAAATTACTTAAACCCATCTTCTTCACTGTAACCCTTTGCCCCCTCTTTCTCCACTGCTGCCGGCGAACTCTCTCTCCAACGCGTCTTCTCTCTCGCTGGCAGATACATTGAAGGAGATTCAAATGTCTGGTGTAGCAGTCAAACTAGAAAAAATAAAAAAATAAAAAAAAAATAAAAATAAAAAAAAAAAGAGAAGCCGACCTTCCCTATTAGCAGTTCCGTCGCCGTCTCGTTGTTGCTGCCTGAGTCGCTATCGAGCCGTGATCAGGCCGAGAAGCCATGTCTATCAGAAAAGACCCCCGCTTTTTCTGCTGTCAACCATCATTATCTGGATTTTAAATGAATTTGAAAATTTTCAAGATAATTATCTAATATTTAGTTTTAGAATTTTAAAATAAATTTTAGATTTTTTTGTTACTTTTCTGTATTCTATAATTTTCAAAGTAATTTTTCAATTTTTATGTTAGAAATTTATCTAATTTTATATTTTTTTTTTATAATTTACAAGTTTTTTCGATTTTTTTAGATTTATTTTTAGATTTTTTAAATTAATTTGAGTTTTTTTGTTAATTTCCTGAATTTTAGAATTTTCAAATATTTTCTTTTTTATATAAAATTATTTAGAATTTTATTTATTTTTATATTTTAAATAAATTATTTTATTTTTTTAAATAATTTATAAGAAATTTTTTTTTCTTTTTTTTTCCTATTTTTCAAAATAAAGTAGTTTTTTATTTTTTTTTATTTTTTTATTTGTGGCCACGTGTCTCCATATGCGCCATATTGTTGGCCCATGGTCTATATAGCCTGAAATAATGGCGAAGTTGAAAATTACAACAAAAACGTGTTATACATGTTGCAATCGGAAATATATTTTTATTTAAACTAGAAAGTGAAAATTGGCTAATAGTTCAGGTTGCATTATGAAATTAACCCTATATAAAATCTAACATTAAATAAAATTATTAAATTGATAAAAATATTATGCATATTTTTCAGCATATATTATAACTTGAAAGATGTATGTACTTGTTATATATAATTATAAGGTATAAAAAGGAAAAAAAAAATTATTATAAGAAATAATAGCTAAATTGTATTATATGAATGATTAATTTTTTTATGTGAATCAATATCATAATAAATAATAAGTATATTAGAATAAAGTGTGATATAGTCCAAATAGTAAATAATTGGGAAAAAGAAAATAAGAATAATTTAAAAATGCATATATTTAAATAAATGTAAAAATATACAAAAAAATTGGGAGTATTTCACTAAGGTTGTGTTTGGATGGACAGGTTTGTAATGAATGGATTTAGAATCAATGAATTTCAAATTCACTCAAGATGGAGGGGATTTGAAATCTACTCAAATCCTTAAAAAAATAGCTCAAAACGAAATTATGGATTTTCAAATCCATTGTAATCCAAACACCACAAAAGGATTTGAGACTGACTTTTAAACTATCCTCAAATCCTTCCATTCAAATGCAACCTAAAGCTAAACAGAGAAGTAAGGACATAAAAAACAATTAACACATTGAAAAAAATATATTATATTTATATATAGATTGGAGCATGTCTCTCAATTGCATATTACGAGGCACTATGTATATAGTCAACCCTCCATAAAAAGAAACATTATTCATTTTATAATTATACTATACTAGGATTTTTATTTTAAATCATACATAATTTTCAAAATTCGACGTAGAACTGAAGAAATGATTGAGGTTATTTCAAATAAGCAGGTTTAAAATTTATAGGTAAAATATACTAAAGCGGGTTATACTTGAATTTTTTTAAAAAAAAAAAAACAAGGCTTCCATAACAGAAGTTGGATAATGTTCAAGTCTGACCTGCGATTCGACCGAGTTGCATTGCCTCGATCGAGTTTGTGTGTGCTGGAAACGAGCATCTTTTGCCCTGATTTGCGACTGGGTCGAGTTGCCTAAGGCATCGACCGAGTTGGTACGTGCTGGACAACATCACTATTTTTAACCGCTAAACCTTGCCTCGGTCGAGTTGTCTAAGGCCTCGACCGAGTTGAACCTCACTGGACCAGCCATTTTTTGGCCCAAAACTCGCCTCGGGCGAGTTTGTGTTATCCCCTATTTTTTGCCTTCTAGACTCCGTTTTTACTCTTTTTTCTCTCATATTTTCACTTTTTCCATTGCTTCTTCGACTATGTCCTGTTAACCTATACTCATGAACAAACAAATTAAAACACTTCAAAATACTAAAAATAAATACATAAAATTAAAATGCAAAAAATTAAATAAAAAAAGAAAAACCGTAAATGTCAGGTTGCCTCCCTCAGTTTCTTTACTAACCAAAGCCCAACCAACTAAGTTTACTTGCTCTCTGATTAGTTAAAACTCTATTTAGCAACTCTGGACTCTTCACAACAGTATAAACGACACAACACGTGTCCTTTTCTTTTAGTCTTGCCCTATTATAAATGGGGATTGTGACTACCTCATTTTGAATACGAAAAGTAAACTTTCATTTAGGCATGTCTACTACAGCTTGACTTGTTGCCAAGAATGATCGACCTAAAATGAAAGGGACATACATATTCTCTTGCATGTCAACAACTAGAAAATCTCTAGGGAATTCGAATTTTTCAACTCGAACAAGCACTTCCTCGATTACCCTCAATGGCGTTAGTAATGATTCATCCGCCAACTGGATAGCAGTAGAGGATTGCTTTACTATCCCTAATCCTAATTGTGCATACATTTTGAGAGACATTAGATTGACACTTGATCCTAAGTCACACACACATTTTTGAACAATTGACTACCAATTGAACAAGATATGGAAAAACTCCCTGGATCTTTCATTTTGGTTGCCCTTTTTGTGTGAGTGTTTGTGTGCTTTGGGGGACTCATGATTTTCTTCTTTGTTGCCTCTTTCTCTGTGTGCATCATCTTTGAATCCTTTAGCACATAATCAGCTTCCATAACACTTCTATCCGGAGACTCTTTCATGACCCCCTTATTCTCAATTTCCTTCTCGGATTTGTCCCGCATTATAGACAACGTAGTAGAAAATTCTAAAGGAATAGGTTTGCAGAGATATTATCATGTAAGTCTAATTCAGATGAATCATCAACAGAAGAAAGTAACATTTTCTTATCTTTGGCATCGCTGCCTTCTTTCTTTTGCTTTACAACTTTCTCTCTTGCTAATCTCTTCCTTGCTGCCCGTTCCTCTTTTGTCAACTTCTTCTTAGCTTCACGTTCCTCCAAGAGCTTAGCATGTTTGATGCGGAGTTGCTCATTCCTCTTTTCAATGAGTGCTAGAGAAAATGGAAGGGGAGGTATGTATTCGGGGACATATTCAATTATTAACCTTTTTGGTGGTGCAAACTTAAATTCGACCACCTCCTTTTAGTTTTGTTCAATCCCCTTTTCAGCTTCCTTCGGCTCTTAACTCTCTTGTTCAATCTCGCCCTTGAATAGATAACATTACACTTCTCCCTAGGATTGATGACGATGTCACTAGGAAATTGTCTCTGCTTGTGTTGAGCCCCAACAATCTTTATCAATTGATTTAGGTTGTTGGATATTTCATTCATATTCTCTCCCGGTTGCTTGATCTCCGCTCCTTGACTAGTCACTTGCCTGTTTAGCTTAATAAATTTCCCGTTCATCTTTCTCTCCAGTTGAGCTAATTTTTCATCGTACTTTTAAAATTGTGACTGCACTATATCCTCTTGTGTCGGCTTTTGGCCATCATGGATCATACCATTCATGATAGAAAAACCAGGCGATAGATTAAGCGAGTTATGAGGATTGTCATATGAGAAGTTGGGTTGATTCCTATTCAGTTGGTACTGATTGTACCTCTGCTGATTATTCTGGAAGTTATTGAAGTTCCTCTAATTCACGAAGTTAACTTCTTCAACATCTTCCTGACCCGATGACTGTTGTGATGAGGTATCAGTGTGCTGTGCTAACGTCGGACTAGTCAGCATACTTACTTGGTTTGTCAAAGCAGACAACTGAGAGGTAAGAGTATCAATCGGCTCGGCTTCTACAAAACTAGCCACTCTTCTTGGCTGATTCCTCTCATTCGGCCACTGATAACTAGTTCTGGTCATTACATCCAAGACTAAGAACGCATCCCTTACATTCTTTTCCATTAGACTACCTTTATTGCTGCATCTACTTGGTTTCGTGCTGGAGCAAGCAATCCATTGTAGAACTTGCACACTTGCTGCTTCTTTGAAAATCCATTATGGGGACAACTTCGGATGAGATCTCGGAATCGCTCCCAAGCTTCGCCACATGGTTCTTGATCCAGCTGCCTAAATTGATTGATCTTATTCTGCAGATCTATCATTTTCCTCGGCAGAAAGTACTTCAATAGAAACCTCGTGCTTAAGTCCTCCCACTCAGTGACATCATCTAGCGAATTATACCACTTGAGTGCTTTGTCCTTCATTGAGAACGGGAACAACCTTAATTTTACTTGCTCGTGTGGCACATAATTCATCTTGATTGTTTCAGCCAACCAACAAAACTTATTCAGATGCACGTTCGGGTCTTCTAGCGCGCCACCACCAAACTGGTTTTGTTGCACAATATTTATCAGCGATGGCTTCAACTCGAAGCTATTGGCATTTAATAGCGGTGGTTGCACCCCTCCAACCGACTGATTTGGCATGGGACGAAGACAAACACCTATAGGTGTGACGTCCTCGTCTACATCATCTTGTACAATCTGAGCTCGTCTCTATTACTTTCGTGGTGGATGATGTTGCTGCAGATTAGTTACTCTATCATCGAGATGGGCCAAGGCCCCTAATATCCCATTCAGTACATCCTCTTGGTTCGGATTCTGTGGAGCGTTCTCCATCTCAAATGTGGGATTTGTTCTCGTTTGGTATCCTAGTGCAGTTGTTTCAATCTCACGGTCGAAAGGAACAAGATGCTCTTTCCCTTATGATCTAGTTTGGATGCAAAAACCTAAAAACACCAACAAGAAGAATACGATGTAACACAGAAATAAATAAAATGAAATTAAAGAACAAAAATTAAACTGCAATAAAATAAAATCTAGTATAGTATCCTCCTATTACTCAACATGAAAACTAAAATGTTGAACCTATTCCCCAACAACGGCACCAAAAACTTGACAGGCTCTAATCCTAACTGTTAACTTTTGAACCACTTACAACACACACAAATGAATTCAATCCAGAAAAGAATGAAAAATAAACTGAAAATCGGCCAACAAAGAACCGAACGCAAAACAAGAAACCAAATGAAGAACACAAAGCTTTTACGTGGTTCGATCAATGTGATCTACATCCACGGAGGCTCTTTACACCTCAATTCACTCCACTGAACAATCAATTACAAGAAATATCCCAGAAAACCAGAAGCCCCAATTCACAATCCAAATTGAGCTTAAGAACCCTAGCTTTCTAATTCTAATGATTGTATAGTGTTTATAGAGGGAAAACTACGTGTATCAACTCGTCTCTACAAGTGGAACAAATGTATATAAAGAACTAAGCTCAAATCAAGAAGCTCCAGAAGCTGGAAGCAATTCTGTTTCAACTGCTTTAAAACTGGCACGAGCCTTTGACAACGGTTTCACATGCAACGGTTCAAAACCGTTGCATAATTCTGTTATAACTGTCATGACTCCGGTTCTTCAACAACCTCCAAAACTGAACTGCTTTAAACCCGACTCTCTGGCCCGGTTCTTCCCAACCTAAACCCGGTTCCTGATTCTTCTCAATCTCTACTACAAGATATGTCCACTTGATGAAATTGAATTGACATCTACAAACCTCCACCTCAATGAATTCAAGTGCACTTCATTACCTCAAACTGCCTTGTCACCTCCAGGTTTAATTGCATTGTTCAAGCCTTATCAGGCTTGAGCAATGAACCATCTTGCCCCTAGGAACTGCCTTAGTCAGCAAATCCGCTGCATTGTCCATAGTATGCACTTTCTTCACTTCAACAGATCCAGCTTCAATTATATCCCTTGAAAAATGAAGTCTAACATCAATATGCTTAGACCTCTCATGAAAAGCTTGATGTTTCACTAAGTGAAGAGCACTTTGGTTATCACACTGAATAGTAACACAATCTTATCTTATCCCCAAGTCCTTGAGGATTCCCTTGAGCCACAGAGCTTCCTTGATTGCCTCAGTTAAGGCAATGAATTCTGCCTCAGTTGTTGACAATGCAACCACAGGCTGTTGCACACTCTTCCAACTTACAGCTGTCCCATACAAAGTAAAGACATACCCTGTAATAGATTTCCTAGTATCCAAGTTCCCAGCAAAGTCTGCATCAGCATATCCAACCAAAGGTATAGTACTAGCTTCTTGTTTCTGGAACTTTAACCCCACACTGACAGACCCTTTCAGATATCTTAAAACCTGCTTCAAAGTTTCCCAATGTGATTCTCCAGGATTTGACATATACCTGCTTACCAGAGACACACTATAGGCCAAGTCTGGCCTGCTGCATATCATTCCATACATCAAACTGCCAACACCACTGGCATATGGAACATTCTTCATGTGAATCTCCTCAGCTTCTGTCTTAGGACACTGATCTTTGGATAGCTTAGTTTGTAGATTAACTGGGATATTTATTGGTCTTGACTCATGCATGTGAAATCTCTCCAAAACCTTCTGCAAATACTGTTTCTGTGAGAGCCATAATGTTCCAGTCTTTCTTCTTCTAATGATGTCCATTCCCAGAATCTTCCTGGCTTCCCCAAGATCCTTCATGTCAAATTCTGAACTTAACCTTCCCTTTAGCTGTTGTATCTTATCAATACTCTTACTGGCAATGAGCATATCATCCACATATAACAGCAGAAACACTTGTTCAACTCTTGAACCTTTGTTAAAGTATACACAGCTGTCATATAAGCTTCTTATGAATCCTGCACTAATCATGAACTCATTGAACTTCTTATTCCACTGCTTGGGACTCTGTTTCAACCCATAGAGTGACTTCCTGAGAAAACAGACCTTCTCTTCATTTCCTGGAATCACAAAGCCCTCAGGTTGCTTCATGTATATCCTTTCAACTAGATCACCATGCAGGAATGTTGTCTTGACATCTAACTGCTGTAGTTCCATGTCTTCTTGAGTAACCTTTGATAGAAGTAACCTGATAGAGCAATGTTTCACTACTGGAGAAAACACCTCACTATAATCAATACCTTCTCTTTGTGTGAAGCCCCTGGCCACTAGCCTTGCCTTGTATCTAATTTTATCAGCTTTTCCAGCCTCCACCTTTTTCTTGTAGATCCATTTTGAACTAACTAGCTTCTGCCCTTTTGGTTTGTCTACAAGCTTCCAGGTTTGGTTTCTCTCCAGAGATTCCATTTCCTCCATCATGGCCCCTATCCAGTGTTCACTCGCACTGCAACTTATTGCTTCCTTGAAACTACTAGGCTCTTGAAGCTCCATTTCTGCTACACTCAATGCATAATATACACATCCCGCTTGTCCATAGGAATCAGGCCTTTGGATTTGTCTTCTTGGTCTGTCTCTTCCTATGCTATAAGTTCTGAGATTTGCAATCTCAGTTTGACCTTCTTCATCTTCTGATGAACTATCATCTTCTTGTTGAGCTTGAGTATCCTTCTCTGGTGGTATCTGCTCCTCATTAAGCTCCACCTAAATAGAAATTCTTTCAGGTTCCACAGCACCATCAGCTTCCTCTTGACTTCCAGTAGAGTTGTATCCCATCACATCCTCATTGAACCTTACATCTCTACTTATCAAGAGCTTCTGGTTTCCCTGTTCCAAGCACCATAACCTGTAGCCTTTTATGCCCTCAGGATATCCTAGGAATACACATCTCTGTGCTCTTGCATCAAGTTTGTCTTGCCTAATGTGAGCATAAGCCAGACAACCAAACACTCTTAAGTCATAGTAGTTTGGTACCTTTCCACTCCAAACTTCTTCTGGAGTTTTAAATCCTAGAGTTGATGATGGTGACCTGTTTATCAAATAGCATGCAGTGTTTATTGTTTCTCCCCAGAAGGATTTAGGTAATCCAGCATCAATCAGCATACATCTAACTTTTCCAGCACAGTTCTGTTAAATCTTTCAGCAACCCCATTTTGTTGGGGGTTTAGTGGGACAGTTATGTGCCTTGTGATGCCCTTTTCTTCACAAAACCCTGTGAATTCAGTGGATAGATATTCTAAACCATTATCTGTCCTAAGATGTTTCATTTTCCTCCCTCTTAGGTTATCCACCTGACTCAACCATGTTTTAAACTTGAGGAATGCATCACTCTTGTTCCTTAAAACAAATATCCATGTTTTCCTACTGTAATCATCAATGATGGACATGAAATACCTTCCTCCTCCATGTGTCTCAGTTCTTGAAGGCCCCCAAATATCAGAGTGTATATAATCAAGTGGTTCTTGAGTAGAATGTATCCCTTTAGCATAAGGCAGCTTCTTGGCCTTTCCCAGAGCACACTTGTCACAGAAATCCAGTGTTCTATTTCTCATTTCACCAATGATGCCCTTCTTTGGTAACTCCTTTAACCCTTTCTCTCCAATATGACCTAGTCTTCTATGCCACTTCATAACATCTTCTCTGCTTATCATAGATTCAGCACATCCTATCACAGGTGATCCCATCAAAATAAACAAGCCATTGTGTTGCCTTCCTTTGATTACCAGCTTGTTATGTTTAGTGATGTGAAGATAACCATCTAGGGAATTGAACTGACAGCCATTTGCCACAAGAGAACCAAGGGATAGGAGATTTCTCTTCAGTCCAGGAACATACCTTACTTGAGAAATAGTTCTGATGACTCCATCATACATTTTTATTTGAACTGATCCTATGCCTTTAACTCTGTAGGAGTGGTCATTTCCCAGTAATACACATCCACCATCTTCTTTCTGTAAATCCTTGAACCAAGATTCATTGGGACACATATGGAATGAACACCCAGTATCAAGAACCCATTCCTTTTCCATTTTTGTGTCTGTGATGTTTAAGACTTCTGGAGTGTCTTCTTGAAGCTCAGTCATAGCTGCATCTGCCCTCTGATTTTCCTGCTTCTTCTTCTTTTGTGGACAGTCCTTCTTTAAATGTCCAGCTTACTTGCATTTGAAACACTTTCTGGTTTCAACCCAGTCTCCTTGTTTCTTTGCATTCTGAGTTCCAGATTTGTTATCTTTGAATCCCTGGAACTTCTTCTTTTGAAAATTCTTTTTGAACTTAATGTTCAAACCTTCTCTAGCCTGTGCAGAGCCCTTTTCTCCCTGATTTTGAAAGCACTTTGTCTTCAATGCTGACAGGATGGATTCATAGCTGATTTTTCCATCCCTTCCAAACATCAGTGCATCTTTAAAACTTTCCATGGACTTTGGAAGAACATTCAACACCATCAGAGCCTTATCATCATCCTCCAAGTTCACCCCCAGATCTTCTAATTCTTCAATCATCTTGACAAACACATCAAGTTGATCAGAAATGACCTTATCATCAGTGATTTTGAAAGACATCAATTTCTGCTTCAGAAATAATTTGTTTGACATAGACTTTGATTGGTAGAGTTCCTCCAGTTTTCCCCATGCCTCCACTGCATTCTTGCACCTTGACAACTCCCTCAAAGGTTTATCACCCAGACATAGGAATATCAGACTCAAAGCCTTCTTATCCAATTCTGGAAACTTGGATTTCTCAGCATCAGGCCATTGATCAACTGGAAGAAGTGCAGAGTCTAGGCCATTTTGAATCAGTATTGCATTCATTTTGATCTTCCAGAGTGAAAAGTCATTCTTACCTGAAAACTTCTCCACATCCATCTTTACTCCAGCCATTCTTGCTTCTTCTTTGAGTGTGTGTAGTGTTTCCCACAGACGGCGCCACTTGTTAAGTTTTGAACCACTTACAACATGCACAAATGAATTCAATCCAGAAAAGAATGAAAAATAAACTGAAAATCGGTCAACAAAGAACCGAACGCAAAACCAGAAACCAAATGAAGAACACAAAGCTTTTACGTGGTTCGATCAATGTGATCTACATCCACGGAGGCTCTTTACACCTCAATTCACTCCACTGAACAATCAATTACAAGAAATATCCCAGAAAACCAGAAGCCCCAATTCACAATCCGAATTGAGCTTAAGAACCCTAGCTTTCTAATTCTAATGATTGTATAGTGTTTACAGAGGGAAAACTACGTGTATCAACTCGTCTCTACAAGTGGAACAAATGTATATAAAGAATTAAGCTCAAATCAAGAAGCTCCAGAAGGTGGAAGCAATTCTGTTTCAACTGCTTTAAAACTGGTTCATGCGCCTTTGACAACGGTTTCACATGCAACGGTTCAAAACCGTTGCATAATTCTGTTATAACCGTCATGACTCCGGTTCTTCAACAACCTCCAAAACTGAACTGCTTTAAACCCGACTCTCTATTCCGGTTCTTCCCAACCTAAACCCGGTTCCTGATTCTTCTCAATCTCTACTACAAGATATGTCCACTTGATGAAATTGAATTGACATCTACACTAACCCTTAATTACCACAAGTGTACGGGTGTAGGTGTATATAGTGGAACAAGATCGATCCACGGGGAATGAGGTTAGGTAGTTCGATACCCTAATTATCTAGGATTATCCGAACTAGATACTAGAATTTGGAAAGAGTTGTTTATTACTAAACTATATTGCATATAATCTATTAAATGAATTAATTAACAAGAATTGATTTCCAATCAAAGGGAATGTATTCTAGAGTGTTGATTTCAGATATTACTTTGATGAATGATTAACCTAAAAACTATAGACTTTTAAACATGTTTTATATTTATTAGACGACATTGATTTAACCTAATCCTTCTCCTGAAGTGACTAGAACGTGGATCTATTCAGACTAATTACTCTCCCGAGGCAATTAATCTGAAAGACTCCTAACAGCCCCTAAACCTATGTTCACACGGTCATAGACAATCGTGCTATGCGTTCCCATCTATTAACAATTTCCTTATCTCGAAGCGAAATTGTTAAACAAATAAATGAAACTTAATTAGCCAGATTAAATTCAATCATAAGGATGAAAACAAACGCATTAGATAAATATATTAAGCTGGAGTCTATAATTTAAAAGTAAAATCAAAACATCATCGTAAAATCCTACTTTCTATCCCTAGAACACGAATACTTTAGCTACTCATAACTAATGTTGAATTCATACAACATTCAGAAAGAAACATTATGGAGATTTTTGCACTTTTTGTCCCATAGGACATCTGATTTTTTAATTTTGGTCCCAAAAGTTGCAAAACTGACCCCTTTCGACTGGACAGTTGCAAAAATAGTCCTTCTGTTACGGAAACCGTTAGATTTTTTGCAATATTAGTCCCAAACATTATATTCAAGTTAGTCCCCTGTTACCATTGTAGAAGTAGTCCCAATTCAACTTGCAAATCTAGTCCCAAACCAGACTAGCTGCTTATTTAGAGGGAAAAAATGCATTTTATGGAGGGAAACTTCCTTTTTTTTGGAGCTAAAACCTGTTATACTTGTTATATATACTCCATACATTCATGGAAAGAACAACAACACATCAAACACAAATAAGCACTCAAAACTGATCATTGAACATGTCATCCTCATCATCAAGTAGGCAAAGACCATATCCTCCTCCCCATCCCGGTGTTGTATGCTATTGTGGCCGAACAACACGTACTTGGGCATCGTCGAGGCCCAACAGCCGAGGACGACTCTTTTACAGTTGGCCAAATTGGAACAATGGCGGCTGCAATTTTTTTATTTGGCAAGATGAGGTGGAGAACCCACCAAATGTTCCTGGGGTGGGACTGCAGCTGAAAGAGTGATGCAGAGGATGGATGGCCTGGTTGAGATTGAAAGTATCCTAGCTCAAAGGGAGAGGGAAGCAAGTCGAGTGGTCCAAAGCACCGAGACCATAGTTGGCGATATGAGTGAGGAGATGAGAAGAGTGGTTAGGGAACTTGTTGTTCTCAAGAGGATGCTCAAGTTGTTGTTATGTGTGTTTAGCGCAGTGACTGTTATTGTTGTTGCTAAATTGGTACTTTAAGTGTGTAGGGTGCACAAAATGTACCTCTAGTATCAAATGTGCCAATAGGGCAGTCTATGTAGTGTATGACTAATGATATGTATTACTAAGGGTCAATTACCAAAAGCAACCTGTATTATGAGTCTTTTTCAGTTTTGCAACCTAAACTTTTTAGTTTTTCCGATGACAACCTGTATTAATTATTTTTTTTCAATTTGCAACCTCCGGCTATATTTCCGGCTATATAGGCCATGTGACTTGCACATGTTCTTTTTTGGACCAATAAGATGGCGACACGTGGCGGCTAATAAAATATTTAAAAAAATATTAATAAATATTTTAAAAATTTCAGAAATTTCATTAATAACTCTAGAAAATACAAAAAAAAAATCTGAAATTCTTTTAGAAATTCTAAAAATTTATTTAAAATTTAAAAAAAATATTTAAAATTTTAAAAAATTATTTATAATCGAAAAAATAAAATAAAATAATTTTGTAATTAATTAAAAATTTCTGAAAATTCATTAATAAATCTAGAAAATTAAAAAAAAATCTAAAATTCTTTTAGAAATTCTAAAAATTTATTTAAAATTAAAAAAAAAATTAAAATTTTAAAAAATTATTTATAATCGAAAAAATAAAATAAAATAATTTTGTAATTAATTAAAAATTTCTGAAAATTCATTAATAAATCTAGAAAATTAAAAAAACAAATCTAAAATTCTTTTAGAAATTCTAAAAATTTATTTAAAATTTTAAAAAATATTTAAAATTTTAAAAAATTATTTATAATCGAAAAAATAAAATAAAATAATTTTGTAATTAATTAAAAATTTTTGAAAATTCATTAATAAATCTAGAAAATTAAAAAAAAATCTAAAATTCTTTTAGAAATTCTAAAAATTTATTTAAAATTTTAAAAAATATTTAAAATTTTAAAAAATTATTTATACTCGAAAAAATAAAATAAAATAATTTTGTAATTAATTAAAAATTTCTGAAAATTCATTAATAAATCTAGAAAATTAAAAAAAAATCTAAAATTCTTTTAGAAATTCTAAAAATTTATTTAAAATTTAAAAAAAAATATTGAAAATTTAAAAAAATTATTTATAATCGAAAAATAAAATAATTTTGTAATTAATTAAAAATTTCAGAAATTTCATTATAAATTCCGAAAAAAAAAATTATTTCTAAAATTAATTTGAAATTCTAAAAATTTATTTAAAATTAAGAAAAATCATTTAAAATAAAAAAAATAATTTTAAAAACAGAAAATAAAAAATAATAAAAAAATTTTTTATACCGGAATATACGAAGTTCCCTCTCTTTTATACTAATTTTCTACAATTTATAATTATTTTTTATTATTTAAAAATTAATTTCTAAAATAATTTTTTTAATTTTCTAAATTTTAAAATTAGCTATCTGATTTTAAATGATTTTCCTTAATTTTAAATAAATTTTTATTATTTTTTATTTTCCGTTTTTAAAATTATTTTTTTGATTTTAAATGATTTTCCTTAATTTTAAATAAATTTTTAGAATTTCAAATTAATTTTAGAAATAATTTTTTTTTTCAGAATTTATAATGAAATTTCTGAAATTTTTAATTAATTACAAAATTATTTTATTTTATTTTTCGATTATAAATTATTTTTTTAAATTTTAAATATTTTTTTTAAATTTTAAATAAATTTTTAGAATTTCTAAAAGAATTTCAGATTTTTTTTTAATTTTCTAGATTTATTAATGAATTTTCAGAAATTTTTAATTAATTACAAAATTATTTTATTTTATTTTTTCGATTATAAATAATTTTTTTAAATTTTAAATAATTTTTTTAAATTTTAGATAAATTTTTAGAATTTCTAAAAGAATTTCAGATTTTTTTTTTTAATTTTCTAGATTTATTAATGGAATTTCTGAAATTTTTAAAATATTTATTAATATTTTTTAAAATATTTTATTAGCCGCCACGTGTCGCCATCTTATTGGTCCAAAAAAGAGCATGTGCAAGTCACATGGCCTATATAGCCGGAAATATAGCCAGAGGTTGCAAATTGAAAAAAAATAATTAATACAGGTTGTCATCGGAAAAACTAAAAAGTTTAGGTTGCAAAACTGAAAAAGGCTCATAATACAGGTTGCTTTTGGTAATTGACCCTATTACTAATGTAGTTTATGACAAATGTATTCTGCCTACCTATAATATCAATGCAGAAAATTTTCCCTAACTGTCACTTAAGTTCAGAAAAAATCACAATTTAGCTATAATGATTACCTGGACAAAATAATACTTAAACTGTGTAAAAACTCTTAAACATAACACCAACATCAGTTTTTAGCTAACTGTTTTAAAATACGCATCAAAGATGCACAAAAGCATAACACCAACAGTGTTTAGAAGTGCACAAAACATTATGAACAAAAAGTAATGCTTAAAATCCACATCAAATTTGGCACAAAACACCTCAACACCCCACACTCTTACACCCTATCCTTTCCTTTTGAAATTTTTCTCAGCTGTTTTTTTCAAACTTGGCATGGTAACAAACTTCTTACCTTTGGACCTAATTACCTTCATTCCACTTGATTCATTTTCAGCAGCTGGTGATGGTTCTTTCTCCCAAGATATGAATTTGGCCTGAATGACATGGGAGGTGGTGCCCTTATGTTAGGACCTTTAGGCTTTGGGGGTGGACAATTCAGTGAGGTGGCCATTGAGTATGCCACACTGCTCTTTGAGTTGGGCTTCTGATATCCAACACCTCTGCCTATTTCAGCTCTTTTCCTTGCCTATTTCAAAGATCACATAATCACAACAGTTTCAGTTTAAGTGATTAAAAATAGTTACTTCAACAAATTGAGGCCAATTTGATTCTTACAAGTCTTCTTCTCCCTTCTACTGTTGCTGGCCTCACTTTGTTCGCTTTTGCTTGGGCTGCCTCTTCAATTTCTCTTACCAGTGCCTCCTCTTCCTGAGAAAGAGGTGGATACTCCTCCTAGATGTCCATCTCCTCTAGCTGGTTGCCTTGTGTTTCTTCATCAGGTTCATCAGCCTGCAGTCATGATTCAAGTAAAGTTCAAAACCACAACTAATTGGCATAAAAAAGAATAATAATAATAATAATAATAATAATAATAATAATAATAATAATAATAATAATAATAATAATAATAATAATAATAATAATAATAATAATTATTATTATTATTATTATTATTATTATTATTATTATTATTATAATAATAATAATAATAATAATAATAATAATAATAATAATAATAATAATAATAATAATAATAATAATAATAATAATAATAATAATAATAATAATAATAATAATAATAATAATAATAATGACTGTAAATGACTGTTTGGGCAATTTCTTAAGGCTTGCTTTCAGTTTCTTCTTCCCTTTTGACTCCTCAACAGAAGCATCAAACCTCCTAGCCTTCCTTGGTCTACCTTTCTTCTTTTTCCTAAAGTTTTGGGGCAATGGTGGTATGTAGTTTGTTTTTTTCCATAGCTCCTCACCATTCATGGGTTCAATGTGATGAGCATACATATTATTGTAGATTTCAACAGAATAACATGTATGAACATAGTCTTCTGGATCTTTACCAGCACAATTGATTGCACTAACTGCATGTTTGCATGGAATACCATTAACATCCCACTTCCTGCAATCACAAGATTTACCCAATAAGTCAACTGAGTACCTAGATCCATCAGAGCTATTCACTTCATACATATATTTATTTGATTTCAGGGGAATGCAATCAGCTGAGTCATCTATCATTTTTCTTAGAATCTTCTTGATCCTAGGGCAAATTAACTGTCCCTCCCATCTTTTCTCACACTTGTCCCTGTTTTTTTGTAGCCTAGACATACAATATTCTTTGATCCACTCTAACATAGTCATGACTGGCTTCTCCCTAGCATCAAGCAAGGCTGCATTCCATTGCTCACACATATTGTTGACCAGAGTATCACATTGTTCAAAAGTATTAAAATGTGACCTAGACCATTTTGATGGATGTTTTTTGTCTTTAAGCCATGCTACACATCTCTCATCTAACTGCCCAATCTGCTCCATTGCCCTTTCAAAAGCTGGAACTGTTTTTGCTCTGGCTGCCTTCCACAACAGTCTCTTGAATTCATTTCCTCTAAAACATGTCCTCTTCATATTCCCATGTAAATGCCTAACACAAAATCTGTTTTCAACTCCAGGTATAAACTTTTCAAATGCATTTATCAACCCTTTTTGTTTATCAGACATAAAAGCATAATCATCCTCCTTTTCGCCCATCAAATCTTCCTTAATCAAATTCAAAAACCAAGTCTAGTTATCCTCATTCTCTACCCCAACAATAGCACAAGATAGTGGATAAGGATCATTGTTGGGATCCATGCAAACATCTATAAGAAGCACTCCAGGTGAACGCCCTCTCAAATGATAGCCATCCACACCAATCCAAGGCCTGCAACCTGCTTTGAAGCCCTGTTTCAGTGCATGAAAACAAATATACACCCTCTAAAATCTGTTTTCAGCTGGTGTATTGTCAACCTCAAGTTTTACTGTGGAGCCTGGATTTTTCTCAATCAAAGTACCAACATAGTCCCATAGTTTAGCATATTGATCAGTGCCTTCACCTTCAATCATTTTCAATGCCTTCTGCTTTGCCCTGGATGCCTTGAATGGTGAGATGTAGCAACTCAGTTTTTCAGTGGCTTCCCTTCTAAACCCCTTCACACTTCTCTTTGGATCAGATCTGAATTCCTTCTCAAACTTCTCTGCCAGCCACCTTGAATTTGCATTATCCATAGTGTATTGTTTTGGACATGTATGAGTCAAGTCCATTTGCCTAATCTGAAAAGATTCTTCAATTTTCACCTTCAATGCATTTATATGCCATTCACACCCCTCTGTTTTGCATCTGGCATATATTCTTCTCCCATCATTCTTGGTGAACCTTGTAGCATGACCCACCTTGACAGAATAGTTGTTAACAACTTGTTTGAACAATGTCTTGTTGCAGAAGATATGTTCAATCCTGAACTCAGGATTCATTGCAGAGGAAGCTCTAAACACTATTGCATCCTGATTGTTTGCTTCATCCTCATCACTGCAAATAGACTCAAAATCTGATTCAATACTGTGTATGTCATCTCTAAAGCCTTCACTCTCATATTCATCATCCTCTTCATCAGCTTGTATTGCTAGCCTAGGACCCAACCATTTAGCATCCAGGTCTACATTCTCTTGGTATATAATATCATCCAGCAACTCATCACAACTATCCTCCTTTCTGGATAATCCTCATCCTCACTGCTCCCTTCAACTTCATCCATGTCAATAATTGCAAGTTGTTTTCCCAGATTTCAATCTTCAGTTGCAACATTGCCATCTTTTTCAGCAAAGCATCCATCAGCTGTGTGTTCATGTGGTAGAGCAACCTTCTGATGGTGCTTTACTTTCGTTGACTTTTTTAATAGAACTGTCTTCCTCAGGTTGTCCACAAGATCCTCCACTTTATCACTCTCCTGCAGCAACACAACCTCACCCTCAATCTCTTCTTAGTCAGGAATTTCAGTCTTATTTCCTTCAAGAAAGAGTGTGAACTCTCTCCCCTTCCCTCTTTGAATGACCATCCCCAGGTCATATTCACTCTCCACTTCCTTCAACTCAATTCCTTCCACCATGCCATAGAACTTTTTACTTCCCATGTAGCCCAACAAATCAGCCAAGCCTTGCAGGTACCTTATGCTAATATTTCTTGAGTCTACACAATCCCAAGCAGAACAGGTCCCTTCTATCCACTTCAACCCCTCCCAGTCATTTACTACAATACCCCCACGTTTCAGTTTAAAAGTGTACCAATAAGGGGTACCACCTGTCAAATAATAAATAAAGGGGTCAAACACCCACTCACTCAATCCAAAGACCAATAAAGCCATAAAGAAAACAGAAAATTCATTAACAATGAGAACAACAACACAAGTGGGACAGACTATCCTATAAAAGGGAACCTTTTCAAATGGGTATGGACCACACTAAACAACAAACATATAAAGATGCAGTACACATGCATCCAAACCTCGAAATCAATCATGAAAAACTGAGAAAACACACATCAGCACTACTACACTAAAAAATGTGGAAAATATACGTGAAAAAACGACTTCAACTGCGCCTAATCTAAAAACATTGCTTGGAAGCACAAAAAAACAACACAAAAGTGAAGTGAAAAACTCACGTTCTTCATATTCTAGAGTTGGGTAGTGCACCATCCACTTTCTACAATATCTTGCCGATTTCGTTGTTAGTCGTTGATTACCCACGAAAATTTGGAAGAGTAATGACAATCTTTGTAAAATCGAAATAAATTTTGGGTGTAAGAAATTAGGGTTTTGCAAATGGGGCAAAATCTACCCGTTTTTTACCCCTTTTTTTTCATTTGATTTTTTTTATTTAAAATTGAATTTATGACGTCATTTTTATTATTTTTAAAATGATTATGGTATCAGCAAACGAGCACGTGTCACACACGTGGCTTAAACATTAAGTGAAAACGGTTTGGGACTATTTTTGCATTTTTTTGGGACTATATTTGCATAAAATAAAAATAAAAAATTGACTATTTTTACAACTGCCCAGTCGAATGGGGTCATTTTGCAACTATTGGGACCAAAATGAAAAAATCAGATGTCCTATGAGACCAAAAGTGCAAAAAGCCTAAACATTATATAAAAACGAACTAGAAACAAATAGATAAAACCCGATTTTGTCGGCTCGTGATCTTCGTCATTTCCTCCCCCGTTTTCGAACTTTTCCGAAGGTGTATTGTATATATTTTCGGACCTAGAGACCTTCTTTTATAGTTGGGAACGAATGTGGGGTGAAGATGAGCTTGAAACAGGCAAAACTCGTAAAATCCATAATTGCACTGCCTGACAGAACTCGCCTGAGTTGAGGGTAACTCGACCGAGTTGGCAACTCGGCCGAGCTAAAGGGGCCTCGACCGAGTTATTGCTCTCGGTCCAAATCTACCTTTTCCTTCAGCTCGGCCTCGACCGAGTTGCTTTCAGGCATCGGTGAGTTAGCTAGTTCTGCCCAAGCTCCGATTCTTCTTCGTTTCTTCTAACTTTCTTGCTTGTTTTTCGTTCGGGTTTAGTTTAAACGGACTTTTTAGTCTTTTTATACCCGATTATCACTAAAACATGCACAAACGCGTCATCTAGTTCAAGATCATGAATTTACGCATATTTCAACTAAATACACATGCAATTGTTATCAAATATGTCTTTATATCAACCTACAATACTTGTATAAAGAACGTGTATCATCTGTCACATAAGCGATGTATAAAATGGTGCTAGTGGGCGTGTGATCAATTGTAGGAGAATTTGTATTCCTAAACAATACGACCATTTTGACACACAACTAAACATCATAATGTTAATTAAAATAATATAAGTATAAATTAAAGATTATTAAATATTTGTTTGAGCAGTATTCAAGCGCCAGCCTGCGATTTCAAGGTAACCAGTCTACCAAAATGTATATCGTCATTACTGCGTGCAATCTACACTTCAACAACGACGACTATTGGGCTTCAGTCAACTCTTCCATTTTCACACTTCGTTTCTTTAATTTGGTTTAAGTATTAGGACAACATTTTCGCTATTACATACGACTAAACAAATGTCGGTTGTTGGTTTCTTCTTCAACTGGTGGCACCTCTTTTGCCCTTTCTTCTCTCTTTTCTGCAAGAACCCATGATCAAGATTCATTGGGTTGTTGGAAGTGAGAGTTTGTAAAGAACAAAAATCTGCCTTGGTGGTTTTGATATTAGAAAGTTTCTCCATTTTCTTCAGAAATCTTTTCGAGGTAATATTCTGATGGGTTTATGGTTTTTTCTTCTTCTCTTTAGTGGTAAAGTAGAAGATATTACTTACTATTTGAATGTTGGTTGCTGGTGTGGTGAGACTCAGATATGGGTTGAACTTAATTTTTTATATTTACCATGTGTGCTCGGGGGAATTTGATGAATAAGACACGATGAGATGAATTTCTTATGTTCTCTTATGGGTGGACTGAATTTGAAACTCTTTCTTTATTTTGCTTGAATTTGGTTTCAAGTTGATGAATAGCAGTAATGATTGGTGATCAGATATGGGTCTTGAATATTCCTAGGTTTATATGGGAACAAAGATTTTACTGTGTTTATATGTGAACAAAGATTTTACTTTCTCACAGCTTCTGCTAATATGTCTTTTAAATTCATGTTTTCTTAGAGTTATCATCTGATATGGAGCTAATTCGACTTTAAAATGTGATAGGACACTGCACACTGTAGTTAATCTGGAAACTGAGGTTGCACTCTGTTATTTCTCAAGATACATATATGTGTGCGCGCGTGCGCGCGCGCGCGCTCGCGCATGTTTGTGTTTATTTTCTCAATCGAACAGCTAATGATTCATATACCTAAACACAACGGCGAACTATGACTCATATAGTGGACTGAGATTAAGGCTTAGCTTGATGTTGTTGAACTCACATAACCAAGGATTGTATAGTTAGCTGCCAATGGTTTGCATGTTATCTAGTTAGTGTCTCTTATATATGTCTCCATCCTCATCTTAACTATGTTGCGTTTGGACCAAGGATTTGGAGTTCGATTTGAGAACCCACAACATTAGTGGTTTTCTGGATTGATATGGATTTCAAATCCATCACTTCCCTTTTGAGTTGGAGAGTTTTTTAGGGATTTCGGTGGACTTTGAAATCTGTTCTAATTCGGATGGTTCAACTTCAAACTCCTCAATCCAAACGCTAACCTAAAGGGGATCTTGATTATGCAGACCAGAAGAACTAACAGATTGTAGCTCTTTTTACATAGTTGCTTTAATTTGATGGCTGAAGGCCGGGATGGAGGTTATGACCCGAGCAGCCAATCAGACGACAGCTATCATTTCGAAAAACTGCGTATAGAACCAATATATGATGCATTCTTATGCCCTCTGACAAAACAAGTGATGCATGATCCTGTGACTTTAGAAAATGGGCAAACATTTGAGAGAGAGGCGATCGAGAAATGGTTCGAGGAGTGCAGGGAGAATGGGAGAAGGCTGGTCTGCCCGTTAACACTGAGAGAGTTAAGAAGCACCGAACTAAATCCAAGTCTCGCGCTAAGGCACACGATCGAGGAATGGCATGCAAGAAACGAAGCAGCTAAGCTTGACATGGCTCGTAGAACTCTAACCCTGACCAGCCCAGGGAATGACATTCTGCAGGCTTTGAAGTTTGTTCAGCAACTCTGTTTAGACAACCCTTCAAATAAACGGGTCATTCGTAATGCAGACTTGATTCCAATGATCGTTGATGTCCTGAAGAGCAGTTGTCGTCGAGTTCGGTGCGCATCTCTTGAGACGCTTAGGATTGTGGTGGAGGAAGATTCTGATAATAAGGTTGCCCTTTTGTTTTTATTAAATAATTAGCTTAGTCAAGGTGTGTTTTGTTTCGTTGCACTCAGTTATGGAGTCTTGCAGGAAATGATGGCTGAAGGGGATACCGTGAGGACTATAGTCAAATTCTTATCTCATGAACAATCTAAAGAGAGAGAAGAAGCTGTTTCACTGCTTTATGAGCTCTCCAAATCAGAGCTACTATGTGAAAAGATTGGTTCGGTTAATGGGGCAATTCTTATTTTAGTTGGAATGGCTAGCAGCAACTCGGAAAATGTGTTAACAGTTGAAAACGCTGATAAAATCCTGGAGAATCTTGCACAATGCGAGAACAACGTAAGACAGATGGCTGAAAGTGGAAGATTGCAGCCTCTCCTCACACTACTGCTTGAAGGTCCAGTCCCTTACTCATTTTGTAGTGCTTTTGGTATTACAACGACAGTAAATTCTGCTATAAATTTTAAAGTATTGACTCTGCTCTTGAAAAGAAAAACACTAGTGTTGAGGTTTGACAATTGACATTATTTTTGCAGGCTCTGCCGACACTAAACTATCAATGGCTGCCTATCTTGGTGAACTGGTTCTAAACAACGAAGTGAAAGTATTTGTGGCGAGGACGGTTGGTTTTTCACTGATCAGTCTCATGAACCCTAATAATAGTATGCAATCCCGAGAGGCTGCTCTTAAAGCTCTAAACCAGATTTCGTCAGACGAGACGAGTGCCAAAATCTTGATAGAGGCAGGCATTTTACCTCCTCTAGTCAAGGGTCTATTCACAGTCGGACCAAATCAGCTGCCAACGAGGCTCAAAGAAGTCTCAGCAACGATTCTTGCCAACGTTGTGAATTCAGGCCATGATTTGGATTCAATACCAGTAGGGCCCCAGCATCAAACTCTGGTCTCAGAGGAAATCATCCATAACCTCCTACATCTTATTAACAACACCGGGCCTGCAATAGAGTCGAAGCTGCTCCAAGTCCTTGTTGGGCTCACTGATTCTGAAGCAACCGTATCCAGTGTGGTGCGTGCTATTAAAAGTTCGGGTGCAACCAACAGTTTGGTTCAGTTCATTGAAGCACCTCAGAGGGATTTGAGGGTGGCCTCGTTGAAACTCCTCCAGAACCTCTCTCCACACATGGGCCCGGAACTAGCTGGCTGCTTACGTGGCACTGCTGGCCAGCTCAGCAGCCTACTCCGTTTGATATTAGAAAATGTGGTGATAACGGAGGAACAGGCAGCAGCTGTTGGGCTCTTAGCTGAACTCCCCGAAAGAGACGCTGGTCTCACTAGACAGATGCTAGATGAGAGGGCCTTCCCTCTGTTCGTTTCAAGAATAGTTCGGATTCGACAAGGAGAGACAAGAGGGAACCGTTTCACAACCCCATATCTAGAAGGGCTTGTTAAGGTTCTCGCAAGAATCACATTTGCCTTGTCTGAAGAGTCGGGTGCAGCTCGTGCACTATGCTGTGATTGCAACCTAGCGTCGCTCTTCATAGACCTTTTACAATCTAATGGGCTCGACAATCTGCAGATGGTATCAGCTATGGCTCTAGAGAACTTATCCCAAGAAACACAAAACCTGACCAAATTACCCGAGTTTGCAGCCCCCGGTTTCTGTGCCACCTTCCTCCCTTGTTTTAGCAAGCCACCTGTCATAACCGGGCTGTGTCCTATTCATCGAGGGACATGTTCTTTAAAAGAGACATTTTGTCTATTGGAAGGATACGCTATTGACAAATTGGTGGCCCTCTTGGACCACAAGAACGACAAGGTGGTGGAAGCATCGCTTGCTGCACTGGCGACGTTGTTAGAAGACGGGGTTGATATAGAGAAGGGAGTAGAGGTGTTGCTAGAGGCGGAAGGAGTGAAGCCGATACTGGAGTTGTTAGTGGGGAAGCGGTCGGAGAATCTGAGGAGGAGGGCAGTGTGGACAGTGGAGAGATTGTTGAGAAGTGAGGAGATATCATATGAAGTAGCAAGTGTTCCAAATATAAGCACAGCATTGGTAGATGCTTTCCAACATGGAGATTATAGGACAAGGCAGATTGCTGAACGTGCTTTGAAACACGTTGATAGGATTCCAAACTTCTCTGACATTTATCCAAGCAGGGGATAAGTAATCCTATTGTCTTCTCTTACTTAATTCAACTGTTTGTACATTGCTTTTGGTGGACGTCTTGTTGAGGTGAAATCTAAAATAGATTTGCTCTTTAGATGTGCATAATTTATCTGTGCTGTGTCGTGTGAATGCTCACCCGGTGTTACATTTACTATTTATATAATCCTCCCGCACTAAGACTCATGTTTGTAAATATACAAATTTTTAAATTTTATCAATTTGATAAAAATACAACTCTAAAAATTTATCAATGTACACTAATATGATCTATTTTATTTGACTTATTCAATAATGTCTTACTAGTTTGTGAAATTAAAAATTTATTTTTTTATTAACTATCAAAACGAGACATTGATTTTTGAAATAAGACTATTTTTGGACAATATTTTTTTAAAACAAGACTTCCATTATGGGATTGGGAGAGTATTATGTAATGTTGTAAAAGTCGCTAGGTAATAGTTGAACGGGTAAATTAATGGTCTATTGTCTAGTTCGAGCCTAGACGACCAATGGTGGAACATAGATATAGTTAAACAAAGAAAATTTGAAAAAAAATATATACATATATATATAAGCAATCAATAAAAATTGTAGTGAATAGTTCAAAGTCCAAACTATTCAGAACTAGTCTGAAAATATGAGATTGCATTGTAGTCCAAGGGCTCAATAAAACATAGGGCTTGTTTATTAATGTTTTCAAATAAATCTTTTTTTTTATTTTTACTATATTAAACATTGTTTATTAACCATTTTCATATATACATCTTTTACTAAATTAAAAATTAATTGGATTCTATTACTTATTAATTTATTTAATATAATATCATAACTTTCAATAATTTCTATGTAATGGGACTCACCATTAGTATACACTTTCAATAAAATATCATATATTATCCTAACATTCAAAAAGTGGATCTTGCCACTATTAATTAAAAAATATTTAATATAATAATATAAATTTTAATTATCATCATTTAATAGAGTCCATCATTTACTATTATCATGATAGAATATCAATATCTAAGTGACTAAGCATAATATTTTTAAAATGGGTTCCATCTAAATATCAATCACCATTCATCCGAACATTACAAATAAAATCTCACAAACAAGGCTGATAATACTAAAAATTGATAATTGAAACTGAAAATACGACCAAACATCTATTCAAGTTAAAGAGCTTTTCTTTTTCTTTTAAATAATTCATAGAGCTTAATATTCCAAAATAAAGTGTGAGGCCTCATGGGATATGGTGAATCACATTCAGCACCAAGAATTAAGTATGTAAAATAAATTAAACACTTTTATTCGATTCGTGATTCAAATTCAATTTAGATGATTTAGATGATTTAGATTTAGAAAGTTCGAATTCGAAAATAAATTAATTATTAAATTCATGTAATTTTTGAATTCAAATACCAATATAATTATATTTGATTTGTTTATATATAATATATTGTAAAAAAAAAATACTATATATATTGTGTATTTAACATAAATTTATATAATACTCCCTCCGTCCCGGCCCAATTTGCCTATCTTGATCGGGCACGGAGGTTAAGAAAAAACAGATTTTGTGGAATCTTTGGCTTTTTTAAAGGTGAAAATTGAATGTGAAGATTTTGAGGGTGGAGATTGTGAGAGAAATTTGTCATTTATGGTTGACAATTAGATTGGGACAAACCAAAAAGAAAAGTAAACAAATTAGAGCGGTATGGAGGGAGTATATATATCAATAAAAGTTGTAATTGAAAAAATTAATATTTGAACATTCTAAAAAATAAAGATATTTAAAAATAAAAATGAACTTTTCAAATTTCGAATCAAATCGAATATGTTTGAATATTTTTCACGAATCGAATTCGAATAATCTTTTAAAATTCAATTAATATTCGATTTGAGTTCGAGTTCAAATTATCCGTTTTGTTCGATTCGTTACATTTCTACCCACAATGATGGTTGGCCAAAATATCAATAGATCACTAGGTTTAGGAAAATTACACTCAAGTAGTTTAACAATGAAAACACAAACACTCTCGTCATGCTTCCTAGGCCCCTATGTTGAAAATTTAGGGGTTAGTTTGGTTATGTTTTCATCTTCAATTTTCAGTTTTTAGTGTTTTCAGCGATGTTTATGAGATTTTGTTTGATATGATTTCATAAATGTGATTGATGTTTAAATAAATGTGATTAATTGTTGAATAATATGTTTGGATAATTATATTTATATATATATATATATATAAAAGTAAAATGGAGGACATTAATGTAATTTTAGTTTTCCCTCCAAAATACAAATAACTTTTTCATTTTTAATCTGATTTTTATGCATAATATATCAGATTATTCATCTTTTCACGATCTTCGATTCGACATTCATATCACATACATTATAATGTGATATTTGATTTGAATAAACAAATTATTTGTTGGTTAATTATTTGTGCTATAATTGATGTTTATTGTGAATTGGACTAAAATATTTTGGTTTTAGTGGTAACTAAAATTAGTAAAGTAATTTCTTTATAAAAATATATGAGTATTTTTTTTTATAAAAATACAACTAATCAGTTTAATTTATTTGACATGAATTTTCCAATATATATAATTCTTTTTAAGTCATGGAGAAAACTCATTGTTTAAATAATGAAAGTCCTACTTTATTAAATCAAAGACAAAAAAAAAAAAAAAAAAAAAAAAATAATATCTATTTTATAATCAACTTATTCAATCATCAAATCTGCTAAAATATCTTCTTATCACGACTTTGAGTATATATATAATTATGTATTAAAATAGTTACTGAAATTATTTTTAATTACCTATTTATATTTTTAATAATGAGTATTTTGTTAAAATTACTCTTTTATGGAAATTTACTCTTTAAGTTATGACTTTTATTACATTTGGCAATCTTTTTAATATTTTACTTTTACTAAAACTTCAATTATATATTTTTACACTTTCTAAGCTAAATAATAATTGGACGCACAAATTAACATTGAATGTCTTTTTTACTCTTAACAATATAATAAATTTGTTAGCATTAATCAATTTTTATCTTCAAATAAATAAACTATTTATAAGAAGACTATAACATTTATATAAATAATTTACAATACCAAATAAATTATGAAAATATTCAAATATTTTGAAGAAATCAAAGACTTTAATTTGTTATTCGAATCATTAAATAAATATTGAATTTTATTTTGTTAAAATAAAATTTTATTAAATAAAATTATTTAAGTATGTTTGAAATCATGACCAAATGAAATTTTAAAAGTTGCAAATGAAAATTCAATGTTATAAAGAAAAAATTAAATATTTATAATTAGAACTTGAAAGTTTATTTAGAAAAATTAAAAGTTTAATATAAAATAAAAACAGGGATATAATGAGAAAAGTATTAAACTTTACATACATATGATCCAAATAAAATATCATTGTTCCTTTTATTATATATTTTATGGTTATTTTTAATTTTTTATAGTTAGAATTTAAAAATTATTTTATAAATTAAATATATATATATATATATGTGTGTGTGTGTGGGTGTGTGTGTGTGCGCGCGCACGTGTGTCTGTAAGCCACGGTAGTGACAATTCTGTAAGTAACACTTTTCAGCCTAAAATTTTAGATTGCGATTGTTAAGTTGTCACTTTTGGTATGAATCAAAATTTATTTACTTTCTAAAGTAGCAATATCTTCTTTTTTTTTTTCATTTCTAATCTATTTATTATGTATAGTATATCAAATTAATCATCTTTTGACGATATTTGATTTAAGATATATATATATATATATATATAAAATAAGATATTCCAAATACTTTATTATTTTTCGTTGATTATTTACGTAAGATTTCAGTGTTTATTGTGGGTTGTACAAAAAATATAGAATTGGTTTGGAATACAATTAAAAATCATTCAAATAATTCTCTTTTACAAATTATTTTACTTCATTATTTCATTAAAACCACAACTAATCAGTTTGTTTTATCTGACTTGAATTGTCTCAAGTTAATATTTGATTTATAATCAGCTTATTACATTATTGAATTTGCTAATGCTTATTTGATATAATAATTATTTTTGTTGATAAATCACAAAATTATGATTTTTGCTCATATATATAAAACTTTATATATGATAACTAATCTTATAGATTTTTTTATTAATTTTTTATATTTTAGATATATTAATGATATTTTTCTATAAATAATTACGATTTGCAACCTGTAGTATGATATTATATAAGTTGCAACTAAACTTCTTTAAAATAAGCAAAATTAACCAACTAGAACTATATTATTTTTGGACTTTGCAACCTAAATAATATTGAGTCACATTAACCGATTTTAATTATGTCTTCTTTTCTTTTTTCACATTTTGCAACCTAAGCAAAAAAAATTCTACATTAACCAATGTATATATTTAAATGAATCTACTAATTATAATATAAATTTATAATTTAATTGAAACTTTTCAACATATATATGAAAGTATTAAGAAATATTGCAGCATTCATATGTTTTATTTTGTTATTCCAACTATTGAATTATTTTGTTATTCAAACTATTGAATAACTTTTGAATTTTATTTTGTTAATTTTTTATTCTTTGTATATCAAAAATACCAAGTAAAGTACTAAAACTTGCAAATAAGATAAAAAGGAGATGGTTATAGTTAGAATTTAAAACTTTATTTAGATAACTTCAAATATTTATAGTAAAATGGAAAAAATTAAAGAAAAATAAGTTTCTTATAACATTACCCAATTTTTTTTTTTTTAATAATATGAGTTGATAGTTAGATATTTATGTTTGCTTTAACATTCATAATTGACTAAGATATTATGCACATAGCTGAAGAATGATGCAGCCACACAATTGTTTGTATTTCAAAGATAAGAAATGATCATTTTGAAAAAGTTTTTTTTTTTTTTTTTTATATTAAATATTTATCTTAATGTTAATCTATAATATATATATATATAAAGTAAGTTATACTAAATTCATATATGATATGCGAGAAACTTATATTTACATTACTTATAATTTTATTTATGTTTTATCCTATATTTTAAAAAATATATATTTTATTAGGATAAAACGATCACATATTTAAATATTAGATTATATTATATTTAATTTTATTAAAATCATTACTTTTTAAATAAACTTCAGTGCATCGCCCGAGAATATTACTAGTTTTATTAAAATAGTGGTAAATAATAGGTGATGGGACACAAAAGTGATTGATTATGATTGAAATATATTGTATTATATTAGATTAGTTAATAGTGATAGGACACATGTAATTATTGATTTGAAAAAAGTATATGAATAAAAATAATAAAACAAACATAATTTATGTGTTTAGCGTAGTAAAAAGTGAAAAAGACGCTTGTGTAAATATAACGAAGCATTAGTCTTCCCAGTGGCTGTCTGATGGTAATTTTCACAAATCTCAAGGGTAATCCGACCAAACCTTAATTGTCCTATAATAAAATGTAAAAGTACCATTCTTGTTTAAAAAAATCATGGGCATGATGAACTATAAATTTACATTACAAATGCAATTCACCATAGACTACAATACTTAAACCAATGTTATACAACATGCTCCAACTGACAAATAAAGAAATTTCAAAAAGAAAATCAAAGGCAACCAACATAGTTCTTTTCCAGAAAATAATAATAATCAAACAATGGAGGTTCATCTTATTTACAAGCGCAGTACCGTCATCGATTTCGTCATGCAAGACGAAGCATCCAAATCGTGCGCGGAGTGATTCCTCGCAATGTGATTCCACCCTGTTCTAACATCGCACACATTAAACATCGTCACAAAATTTAGTACCTGTCCGAATATTTTGAACATTTCGAGGCCAAAAATCACTTCTCCATCAGCAACAAATGTAGCGTTCCAGTCCATCGGAGCATCAGGATGCGTCGACACTTCAATCCAGTTAAGGTTCATGAGATCGAGCTCCCAAAGCTTTCTCACAGCTTTGTTTCTCCGCCCAATTTGCCCGTCTCCCTCACACCAGGATACAGAAAGCATAAACAGCTGGTTTCTACAGGAGATAAGCTTCGGATAGTACTCATGCACACGGGCCAGGCTTGAAACCGTTTGGATCCTGATCCAGTATCCCCTTTCTATGTCGTACCCAATAAGCTTATCGCTTTCTGAGTAAACGTAGAATATCCCGTTACATACAACACCAGAACAAGCCACACCAAAATCCAGAGGCACCCTTTGGATCTCAGTCCATTTATTCGACACTGGATCGTAAATTTCACCCGAATCCAATGGTTCATCCCAAGATCCAAGACCTCCCACAGCAATCATTACAAACTTTTTACAATCTTTTCTAAATGATGCTTCACGTTTTTTTATCTTGCAGGGTTTCATGGTTTGGAATGATGTAATTTCATTCTCATCAAGAGAGTGCCTAGATTGCCTCCTTACTGAAAGTCTATGAGGATCCTCGTAAACATCTGATACTCCACCAACTCTTGTCCTGTAAAAACGTCTGTCCGAGCGATTTTGTTGGTTTTTGAAGATAGAACAATCTCGATTGACATCTGAAATTCCAAGAACGGGCGATGACCTAGCGTACTTCATCGCTGCAGCTTTACGCCATGACTTGGTCAAGGGACTAAACACCAAAACTCCTTTATGTGTCTTGAACGAGCTTCGATCCACCCTTCCGAAGTTAGCCAAGCTAGAACAACCCCCAACTATATAAACATCGTCGTTTATGCTAGCAACGGAAAACAAGAACCTCCCTTTGAGAGTCTGACAATGTATCTTGTGCCATTGGTTTAGGGAGACATCCAATGCATGGATTTCTCCAGAACAATATCCATCCTTTACAACACCAAACAAGAATAGCCATGAGCTCTGGAATAAGCCTTCCCTCCTAATCTGCATAAACCGAGGCGTTGTAGTCAAGTTCCTCCATTTCCTGCAGACAAGACGAGCGGTCATGAGACTCACCAATGGGAGCCTCACCAAGCACATTTCTAGAATGTCATCGGGAAGGCGTGCATTCACACTATCGCTTTGTTGCTCTTCATTGTATGTTAAAAACTTCCTATTGCTTCGTCTAAAGAACCTCTCCCTTAATCCATAGGAAAAGCAATCGAAAGTTGCTTCCTCTTTTCCATGCGTAGTGTTACAACCTCTTCCATCCTCACTTGCACTTGATCTCCTTCTACTGCCCGGATCCCCAAACTCTTCGTCCATGTCAGCACTCACTTTGCATCCTCCACCTCTGCCGTAAAGGGTAAGACATCTCAAAGAAACCCCAGTAGCCTCATCCTCTTCAGAACTTTCGTTCTTATGGTCCTTTATTTTCAATTTCTGGCTCATACTTCTTACAAGACGCTTTGAAATACTCAGAGACTTAAACTCTTGATTGATGTGTTCTTCTCCTGTTAATCTTTGAGAGGTCATCCCATATCCTTATTTTACAACGACAAACAATAAGATGACCGACCCTGTAGCAATCAAGGTCCAGAGTTTGTAAATCAACCTACATGAAGACATCAATGATAGTTATAGGCTGCTATCATCCAGAGTGAAGCAAGTAATACTAAAACGATGGCTCCAATTGCCACAAAGGCATCTACCGTAATAGACAGAAGAACTAAAACATTAACCTTATCAGAATAAAGAATCTCTCTATACAAAATCGTGCAAGTCAGAGGAGATCCATAAAGCAATTGATTCTATGCATATAGAGAGGCGCATTTGGCTATTCTCAGTGCAAAACCCACAGATTCATTTAAGCTTGAACATATTATATTTTCTTCCTAAATGATGATATTAGACCACTTTCAAGAATTGCTGTAGAAGTGCTCGCTAGTCGGACTAAGACTAGGGCCCAGTGCCTAGTCCCGATCTAGGCAGGGTGGTTAGACCGGGAAAGTATTGGGAAAAGAAGAATAGGCGACCAATGGGAGAATAGTGTCTAGGCAGGGAGAAGTCGGAGTAAGTCGGGCATCTTTTCAAGAGAGCTTTCAAGTTTCAACTTTGTGTGAGTGTGTTCACTCTACCACTAAACTGAACCTTTAACAATCAAATCGAAGATAAAACAAAAACAAGAGCGAGAAAATACAAGTAGCCTTCAAGTAAAACTTATATGGATATATACATGGATGCAATATTAATCTGATCTTGTATCGACATTCAACAGACTCATGAAATCAAACTGGCAGATCCACACCCGCTAAAACCCTAACTGTACTTCAGAATTACAATCAAGAATGTGGTGAACATCTCTTCTCAGTTCTCAGAGAGAGAGAGTGTGCGCTAAACATTCAGAAACATATAAACACGAAAAGATACAAAACATTGAATTGAAGAAAAATTCTCAAGAGAGATTGAGGGAGAGAAGTAACCTTGAATTTCAAACTCCAGAATCACCAAACAGAGTTAATCTACGAGAGCCCATCCCAAGATTCACTCTATTAATGATAAAGATGAACCCCATGAGATCCAATCTGTAGAAAAAAGTTTAAATCTTTAACCTTCGGACAATATTAAAATGAAGCATTCATGGTGTGAACATGGGAAAATCATGCCTTGGAATATCTTTTTTCTACATGATGAGCATTTTCTTTTCTTTTCTTCCCTTTGGAGGAATGATGGTTTTTATTTTTAGGTAAAGTGGTGATGATAACATTCAGCTACACCTTTCTCTTTATTTAATTCTTCCGAATATATTTGTGCACTAGCATACAATTATTTCTGCTTTTTGTTTTTGTGATTTCAATTTTATATTTTTTGTGTTCTGTTGTGTTTTTTTTCTTTTTTTTTTAATTAGTGGATGAAATCATTCCAACAATTGCTTTTTCAATGCTGTTCATCAGTCATCTCATGCTGCTTCATCCAACTTTTTCCTAATTTCTAGGCCATTTTTTCTGCCTACAATTTGCAGCAGACACTAATTCTGGTTACATCTGGAAAACAGGAAAAAGATATTCCATTTGATTTTTAATTTGGAGTTTATTTCTATTAAGTATGAATTGTTAATTTGTTATTTTATATTTTTCTACATGATTCACTGAAAATCTGACTAAAATGAGCCAACAAATTACAGTCCGACATTTACATTGTATAAGTGGAATTACACTCAACATCCAATTATGTGTAAGATCGTATAATTCTTTCTAAATTAGGTACTTTCATTAATCACAAATATATAGCGATACAATCCTAATTTATGTATAATACAAATACAAAATACATAAAAGTCCTAAGAATTACATAATTACACAAATATACTAACAGACAATAATAAGGATTACTATGTAATCTTATTGGCTAATACGCCCCCTCAGACGGAGCGGGAGGACAACGGACGTTGAGGCTGAATCTGAAGTCAAGGAAGAGTTGTCGGGGTAGGCCTCTGGTGAAAATGTCGACAAATTGATAGAAAGACGGAACATGCAACACCCGAACACGGGCCAAGGCGACCTGCTCGCGAACAAAGTGAATGTCAGCTCAACATGCTTGGTACGTTGGTGTTGAACTGGATTAGCAGAGAGGTAGACAACAGAGATATTATCACAACAGACGAGAGCAGCAGTGCGAAGGGGACATCGCAGCTCAAAAAGGAGGATAGCCAACAAGTTTCGGCAACGACATTGGCAACACCACGATACTCGGCCTCGGCGCTGGAGCGGGAGATTGTGGCCTGCCGTTTGGATGACCAGGAAATCAAGTTATCCCCCAAAAAGACGCAAAACTCGAGGGTAGACCGACGCGTATCAGGACAGCCCCCCTCTCCCCCTCCCCCCCACCCTCCCCCCACAGTCGGCGTCGATATACGTGAGCAAGGTGGGAGGAGTAGATGGGTAGAGATGTAGACCATGATCAAGAGAGCCCTGTAAGTACTGGAGGATGCGTTTAAGAGCCGCAAAATGTAGTTCACGAGGCGCATGCATGAACAAGCAACACTGTTGAACAATATAGGCAATGTAGGGTCGATTAAATGTTAGATATTGAATAACGCCGACTAAACTACGAAAAAGTGAAGGATCGGAGACCGACTCACCATCATTGGTGCTAAGTTTAGACTTGGTGTCGACGGGTGTGGCAACCGGTTTGCAATTGGCCATCTTAGCGCGAGATATGATTTCCTGGCATAATTCTTCTGACACAAGAACATGTGTTGTGAGGTGTGAGTGACAGAAATACCCAAGAATTAGCTCAGTTTCCTAAATCAGTCAAGGCAAAATCAGATCATAAGAGGTTAATAATACGAGTTTTGAGAAGATCAGACGAGGCAGCTAACACAGTGTCATCGACGTAGAGAAGGAGATAGGTTGTGTGGTGACCGCGGTGAAAAATGAAGAGTGAATTATCACTCTTTGCACAGACGAACCCAATAGAGTGAATATAAGTGGCAAACCGTTGATACCAAACCTGAGGGGCCTGCTTCAAGCCATACAACGATTTGTGAAGACGACATACATGCCGAGGAAACTGACGATTAACAAAGCCGACCGGTTGATACATATAGACTATTTCTGGAAGATTGCTGGGGAGAAAAGTGTTCTTGACATCAAGTTGGTGAATCAACCAATTCTTACTCAAGGCGATGCTTAAGACGGTCCGGATGGTAACCGGCTTGATATCGGGGCTAAAGGACTTCCCCACAACCGACTCCCACCTGTTGTGAATTTTCATTAACTACCAACCGGGCTTTGTGACATTCGAAAATGAACAGAGGTTTTCCTAACCCTAAGCTACCGCAAGTATACGGTATAGGTGTAGGTAATGGTAGTCAAGGTCGATCCTCAGGGACTGACTCTAAACGTTAGTTCGATACTCTAATTAATCTAAGTCTCTCCTAATTAGACTCTGAATTTGTGGAAGTGATTATAATTAACTAAACCTAAAAGCATATAAATAACTAATTAATGAAGAAGTACTTAGAAGACAATCAATATAGCAAGGAAACTCATATGGATATTAACCAATTCTTATTGTTATTAGGTGGGACTACTCTATATCAATCCTTCTCCCCAAGTGGCTAACGTGTAGATCAAATAAGGATAACCACTCTCCCGAGTTGATCAAACCTAAAAGACTTCCAAGGGTTCCCTAAACCAATGCCTATGCAGGTCCTCACTCCTCTCAGATAATATTAGTGCCTACGCTATATGCTCGTATGCGTATTAATAATTCCTTTCTCGCGAAGCAAAATTATTAAGCAAGTATAATAAATTAATTGGCCAGATTAAGCAATTCATAAAATAAAACACATCATATAGATAATCAATGTAAGAACGGTGTCTAGAATAAAATAATAATAATCAAAACATAATTAGTAAATAACCTACTCTCTAACCCTAGAACACAATGGTGTTTAGCTACTCATGTTGATAATCGAAAGAAACAATAATTCGTAGACAAACATTATCGAACGATAATATAAACAAAGAAAGAATAAACCTCGAATCTTGATCTCAATCTTCGTCTTGTCACGCCTTGCTCTTCAATCCTCGCTTCCAAACTCTTCTCCGATGATATCTGTTTCCTCTAATGATGTCTAGAGCCTTGGGGTATTTATACGAGTATATATCTAGGATAAAGAGTGAGAAAATCTAATTGGAATAGGAAAACTCGTCCAAAAAGCTGGTTTTAGGGCTTGTGGGCCAAGTAATGGGCCAACACTACATTATTTTTTCAACTTCAAAGCTGTTATTGAGGGTCTTCCGATTATTTTTGGGTTTTTCCTCTTTCTGAAAAAGTTTTAGCCCTTTGAATTATCTTTCCAATTCCACCAATTGCACCTCAATCGAAGTTGTAGATCTCAAGATATGGCCAAAATACTAGAGGTGTGTCAAGCTGACAGAAAACTTCACTTTTGGGAAGTTTTTCGTCACGACCGCGATGGTTGGCCAGCGTATTTTTCATGTTCTAGGCCACTTTTGACGCGGCCACGACCATAGACGCAGTCGTGGTCGACCCTTTTACTCTTTTAACTCCTTTTTTTCATTTGTTTTTACCCTAATTGACTTGTTTCTTCTTTGAACTTCGTCCAAATGGAATAAAATCACCTAATTAACTCCAAAACAAGTTAAAATACGTCAAATGACCCAATATAACAAATATAAACAATTCTTCGTCTAATATGCATGTAAATTGTCATAAAATATATACCTAAATCGACTTAAATACATGCATAAATAACGTGTATAAAAAAATTTCACGATCCCTGTACTTGTGCCTGTATAACCACATGTAATGAAAAATATTAACCCCCTCAGGGGGTCTCAGGACAAGATCCCAAGTGTGTTGTTTAATAAGAGAATTATACTCTTCGGTCATGGCCATATTCCAATTTGGGTCAAGCAGGGCAAGTTTTGGGATTTTCGGTAAATGAGAGATGTGTTGGGGTGTGTCTATTTGAGTATGTAGATTAAATAGAGGTTTTGGTTCGACGATCCCATGTTGGGCTCGAGTAGTCATGGGGTACCGAGGCGGTAGATTAGCAGAGGCAGACTACGGCGGGTTGGGCGCGAGATCAAGGGGGAGATTCGGTGAGGAAAGATGGGTTGGTGTTCGGGGTCTATGTGTATGAAAGGGTTGGTCGATGAGGTGAGGGAGGAGAGGAGGGAGTGTGGGAGATTAGTCTAGAGTTGGTGGGGTATATGCGGCTAAGTTGGAGAACGGGAAGGTGTGTTCGACAAACTTGACGTGCCGAGATATGATAAGCTTATGCATAGACAAATCGAGACATTTATATCCTCTGTGATTGTTCGGGTACCCAAGAAAAACACGATGGGTAGAACAAGGGGCGAGTTTATGGGAGGTGGTGGTGGATATATTAGGATAGCACAAACAACCGAACACACGAAGGTGATCGTATGAGAGCTGCTACCGGAATAGGACTGCTGTAGGTGTGAGGTTTTTGAGAGTGCGAGTGGGAAGTATATTGACGAGATATGCTGCCGTTTCTAATGCATAAGCTCAGAAAGATGGAGGGAGAGAGGCATGAAGAAGAAGAAGAAGAAGAAGAAGAAGAAGAAGAAGAAGAAGAAGAAGAAGAAGAAGAAGAAGAAGAAGAAGAAGGAGAAGGAGAAGAAAAAGGAGAAGGAGAAGGAGAAGAAGAAGAAGAAGAAGGAGGAGGAGGAGAAGAAGAAGAAGAAGAAGAAGAAGAAGAAGAAGAAGAAGAAGAAGAAGAAGACTACGAATGATGTTATTTAGAGTGCGAATGATGCATTCAACTTTCCCATTTTGAGGAGAGGTGTGGCGACAAGAGAAGCGGAACACAATGTCGTGATCCATGAAAAATTTATTGTAAGAGGTGTTATTGAATTCATATCCATTATTGCATTGGAAACTCTTAATATTGCGTTCGAACTGGGTTTTGACATAGTTGTGAAAATGCACAAACACATAATACGCTTGCGATTTAAATTTGAGAGGATAAACCCAACAGAAATGACTGAAATCATCCAGTAAAACCATGTAATATTTATGTCCTAAAGTACTAGCAATAGGCGAAGTCCATAAATCAGCATGAACTATATCAAAGGGAAAATTAGTATTGCTAATAGAAGTAGAAAAAGGGAGACGAACATGTTTTCCCAATTGACATGAATTGCACGTGAGAGAAACATGTTGATTACAACAAATAAATCTATTATTCCTAAGAAAACTAAAAACGGGATCACCAGGGTGTCCAAGACGATTGTGCCAAATATCTGGAAAGAGGGCAGCTAAGGCGAGTGACGAATGTGTTTGGGCAGCGGAAGGAGTGGAGAAGGGATAGAGTTCCCCGGTGCTATTGCATCTCGTAAGAATTTTCCCCGTACGAAGGTCATTCATAGAACAACCAAGATGACCAAATTCAATTGAAACTGAATTATCACGAGAAAACTGACAAACGGAGATGAGAATCTTAATTATCGATGGAGTGTATAGGACATCTTTTAGAGTAAAGGGTGGGGCAAGGGTGGGTGTGTAGGTAGTGCCATAACCTTCGATCGAAATACGGGAACCATCACCAACAAGTATAGATTGGGGAGTGATCAAATTAAACAAGTGAGGGAGGTTACCTAAATTGTTCGTAAGATGGGACGAGGCGCCCGAGTCCATGTAATACTGCTCGTTGAGCTGATGAAGGCTCATAAAGCTGTAAGATTGGCCTAAGTTGGTGGGCGACATAGGCTGACCAGGAAATTATGTGGGTGTTGGGGAATTGGGGATTGTGCCAAAGGATTTATTCAGGATGTAATTTGAATACTATTTTCATAAGTAAAAAAACCATGATTGAAACATTCAAATCACACAATTCATGTATTGAATAACGGTAAACCATACAATAAGCCCTAAATATGTGGAACTAAGGGATTATCATATTTTACCTTCGAATTGGAGAGACACCGTTGAGAAGAATTACTCTTTCAACCCAAAGATCTTCTTGAGTATTCCTTAAGCCCAAGCTTGCCAATCCGATGTGGAATCAAACGAACTTTCCAACACTCGAGGAAGAATTTATTTTCTAGGAAAAACAGCCACTGGCTTATGCATATGGGGACCAAATGGTCCCCTATTTATAAGGGGTAGGGGCCGAAAATTTCAACTCTCAAGGAGGAGATTGGATTGAAATCCTCTCCCACCTGAGAGAGAAAAATATGGATAAATCATAATCCCCTTTGGATTTAGATTCTTCCATATCTTTTTTTTCCTTATCTCCTACTTCATTATTAATTCTTATCCTCTTAGTTAGTGGACTTTTATTGAGTTACTCAAGGGGCCTTTAGGAGGAATAGGATTGGCTCTCCCAATGGGCCTAGATATCAATATTGAACCATCAATATTATTCTAACCTATTAATATTAATTTATTCCACTATAAAATTAATATTGAACTACCCATCCTATCCATATTGCGAAATATGGCTCCCAATTATTATTTCCCGTATTTCAGATTCAATGTCCATTAATTAATTTAAGGTACTGAATGCTTTAATCAATTAATATCTTTTATTCCTTGAGAACAAATAGCTCAACATTATTATCATATCGGAAGTTAATCCACTGTACATGTTTGATATGATAAACATTCTGAGCCCATCAATGGACATAATTAACTTGTTTCACCAAGACACGGTTTTTTGTATTAATTTAGCAATCAGTCATATAATAATAATATTGCCCAAAGTATAGAGGATTGAGTCTCGTCGACTCTTTGGCCAAAATAAATCAAAGCAACATTAATTTTATACAATCCCAATTAAGTGATAGAAATTAAGAAATCAATAACCACTGAGATCCAGTTTTTTTGTATCAAGTCAGTCTAGAAAAACTATCTCGTTGTTGGTCCAATTCAGTGCAACAAATGCACTAGTGTAATCTCTTCGCTAAGACAAACCAATCCGAGCCTTACACATCAACTTCTACCAATGGATTTTTCAATTTCAACTAAGTTGTGAATCTTTATACTTACAAGGAACCGACAATTTGATCTTTTGTGATCTACTACATACCACATCAACTTCGGTGGGAGAGGTGTGTTCATCCTGTTTGGCATGACGAGTCTCTTCGAGAACCAATTGAGAACGGGCCTTATTGAAATTAGGAAGGGGGCCGGACTGCTGTATGAGGATCGCGAGGATGTCGGACTCCCCTTTTGTGAGGCCCAAAATCAGTTGAAGAACCATATTTTCCTCAGAGACGGGATTGCCGACGTTCTCGAGTTGGTTGGCAAGGAGTTTGAGGTGTTTGCAGTACTCAGAAACAGATGCAAAATTTTCCAGACAAGTGCTTTTGAACTCTTCCCCTAGATAGACAACATGAGTGTGTATCATGAAAAATCTCCTCAAGGTGCTTCCATAGTTGGAGAGTCGTATCGCTAGGTTTCATGATAGTGTTAACAAGGTCTTTGGAGATGGTACCATAGATCCATTATTGACGATGGCGTCGAGACAACGCCATGTATGGTCGTCGAGATCAGGGGGACGAGGGGAGAAGGCATCGACGTGGTCTAGGATGTTAAAGACACACGCCTGGATCTGAAATAGTTCGACCCATGTCGTGTATTGACCGTCATCTTGATCGAGGACAAATTCCATGAGGTTTTTTATATTGGTAACGGCAAGTGAAACGGGGTAGAGAGGGAAGCAGACGAGGTGCTGCTAAAGGAGGTAGTGGTACCATCCACCAGTTTGGTGGTGTATGGTAGATCTACCATGAGAGCAGCCGCGAGATACGGTGGGGAAGAAAAGGGGCGGAGGGGAGGGTGTAACAACCCAATTTCTTTTTTAACTTTTTTTTAATAACAATAAGTTTTATTTTTAAAAGAGGAATAATAAAAACATTTACCGTTAGGAAAACATTCACGTAACTTAAAACTAAGGCTGTTATAATTTTAATAAAAATATAATTATTGCTATGCTTCAAAGGATAAAGTCATATTATTTTCACCCTTTTCAAAATTAATATGAATAGTACTTTTATAAATATACGGAAGCAATTTCAACCACTATAACTTAAGAGTTAACATAAAGTTTTTAAAGAATGCCTTGAAGTATAATAAAGACATTTTTCTTTATAAAAACCGTAGATCAGGTTTTCAAAGAAATAAAACTTTTCGGACTAATAATATATTCCTAACTTATGGACAAGTGAGTAAAATTTAAACTTATAAGTCGTTAGGAAAATACTAAATAAAATACTTTGAATAAAAAAAAAACATTCATATGATAACCAAATAATATTCCACTAAATAACATTTAATAAAATACTTTTGATAAATTATAAACGTTAAATCTATAATATAATAAATTACTTTAACACTTCAAATAGAACTCATGTGTGTATCACCATAAATATCTACTACCTCATTATATGCCATCACATCCTTCTCTTGCCTTCACGCGCAGCTCCATCAACCTAAAAGGGTTTTTTTTTTTTTTCTTTTTTTTTTTAATAAAGGGTGAGCTACATCCAGCTTGTGGGGTTAGTTTGCCAAAATTAATTACAAGCAAGCAGTTTCAAATATGAGCAAATCATCATAATTATCACCATAATACCACCTTAGCATGTATCACCATAACATCATATCACCATATCATGTATCATCATAACATCATATCACCATATGCCCTTAGGTCATTCACATAAATGGATCAAATAAATTTGAATCTCATATCATAAAATCAGCATAGCATCATATTAAACATAACAAGTATCATATTTAATTAAAGCAAACAATAAAAGAAAACCTCACCTTAGTTGTTAAATGAATGATGTCGTGCGAAAAAACCTAGTCAACGTGCTATTGACCAGAGAAACCTAACTAATACATTTTATATCTTAATTAATATTTGATGAGGGATCCTAATTAGAAAGACCGATAATATGTTGGCAGGAAGGGATATAAGCTTGTATATTGGTAAATATTAAAGTTTGATAAAGGGTAAAAATGTTCTGCCAAAAGAGAATTGGGATAATGGAAAAATAAATCCCCTTTTTCTGCAGTTATTATCTTACATGTGGTCCCCCATAACACACTCATTACTTCTATTAATACATACAAAACACACACCCTCTGCATACTCACACAACACAACACCAAACTTTATATAATATATATATATATATATATATATATATATATAACACATACACCCCATAACATATTATATAATATAGTTATAACACACACTCCACCAACATCTATATATATCTATACATTAACATGCACACACACTACTACAATCACTCTCACACAGACACCCCGTACTCACAGCTGACTCCAACATATATATATATATATATATATATATATATAACTCATACAATCACTCACCATATGTTTATATAGACGCACCCGTACACACATATGTATACATATCTACCATCCCTTATGACATAACCGAGTCTAGAGAAATAAATCTTTAAAAAAGAAAAAAATTGTTTGCTACTGATCTAAAGAATTCAAAAAAGGAAATGATTTAAGGAATTCAAAAAGTAAACTGTAAATTACCTGTTGTAGATGTGAAGAATGGAACGAACTTATCCACAATCCACAAAGAAGAAAGGATGAGAAAAGAAGAAAGGGTGGCGCTTTTCTTTTAGGAAAGGAGGCGTGATTTATTTTGTGCATTGTGTAGGGTTCTGTTCTACAATCTTATATTTATACTAGGGTATTCTCCAACTGGGTATTAATCAGAAGCTCCATAGAAAAAGTGCTTTCCTATCAGATATCAGCCAGGAGAGTATCTAATGGATATATATATATGGTCAAGATACGTAATAACTGACAGCCCTTTTATGGATAAACATGAATTATGATTTGGGCTCAATCTGGGCCCAAATAACTTGACTTGACCTACATAAAATTTATGATGCATGTTGGGCTTAATAAATAATGATAATAATATTAATAATAACTCGTAAAATAATTCGGGGCGTTACAGAGGGAATCCGGAGAGGAAAACCTAACAGGATCAGGGTGTATCTGATACCATGTAAGATCATATAATTCTTCCTGAATTGGGTGTTCTCATTAATCACAGATATATAACGATACAATCCTAATCTATTTATAATACAAAATACATAAAAGTCCCTAAGAGTTACATAATTATACACAAATATACTAACATAATATTATCATCTCTCATCGTGTATAGGTGATAGGTAGGGTTGAGCACAGTTCAGAGCACTTCGGATGTATGAAAATTTTCAAAATCGAATCAAAACTCAAAGATATTTGCAGATTTTTAAAATAAGATCTCCTGAATTGTTCAGTTGATCGATTTAGTTCCTTCTGAAGATCGGATCTCTTCGGTCCGATTATTCGGAGCCTTTTGGAGTTTTTTTTTCCATTTAATCTTATTAATAAAATGCACGAAAGATGTCTTTACAATAATACAATACTAGAATTTTCTCGCCGTGCGATGTACGACTTAAAAATATTTATTTATAAGAAAAATTAAATTAAAATATCATATAAAATAAATTGAATTTATTAAGTATCACAGATTCTGTGAGATACGAGTTTAGATTTTTTTTTTAAGGTTGCGTGAGCGTCTCATTTTATAGAGTTGGACAAATTAAGCTGATTATGAGGGATTTATTATTGAATTGAGATCATGGTGCCTAAATATATTTTGGACAAATATATGTCGATCTATACCAAAAATAGCCTTTTTACCAAATAACACGTGAAATGTCCGGCTGGCACATGATTTATACAAAAAATAATTTTTTTCAGAAATAGCAAAGGGATTTGGGCGAAAAAATTCCTAGGTTACTATTTTGAGACGGTTTTGTTTTTATATTAAGTACGATTATTAAGATCTCCATCTCTTGAAAGTTTAGATCCCTTCCTCCTTCTTCCCTCATCCTCCAATTATAGGAGGGTGGGAGAACACTTCTAACATGTTATTGATTATTTATTTTGCTTTTGTTTTGTTTCGTCTTGGTTTTTATCTGTTTTTTCTTCTCCTCAAGTTTGCCTTTGTGATATTTTTCCCTGTCTTTGTACATTTTTCTATGTCTTATGCAAAATCCGATCTATTTTTTCAGATGGGTTCTCATACTGGTTTCTCCGACTTCCTATGGATTTTTCGGCTATAAAGGTGAGCAACTTTATGGATTCCTTGCTTGTGCATGTAGTTACAGAGCAAGTGAATTCTTTGAATTATTATGGAGTTATTGTGGATGAGATTTAGAGGCTCATTTATGGGTGTAATTTTTACTCAATTTCTCATTTGTCTAGAGACTATAATAGTGGTATGCATCGTTTAACCCGTTTTTCATTTACTTCAGTCAACCCGTCTATTTGGGTTGGACCAAATATCCCTTTTTGGGTTGAAAATATTGTACGTCCAGACTTTTGAGTAATAAGATTCCCTTATTCAAAAAGAAGGAAAAAAAGATTCAAGCCCTAACTTACAAAAACAATTACAAGTTACTGAACTAGGTATTTCGTCTAAAAAAGAATTACACTAAATTATAATGTTATCAGCTATCAATAACATCTTTGGACATTTTATCTATTATCTTAATATGATCTATCTCATACACATGTTCTCTTTTTTTTGTTACAAATAATTGCACACAATATGAGGAGAATAGACTATGGAAATGAAAAATTAAAATTGATATGCCTAACTACAGTGAAATTAATCAAAATTGACTTCAAGAGAAAAATATGAGTGCACGAGAAAGATGAAAAATCAACTAAGAAGAGAACAAACAACAAGGCACTATGAGTATCTGTCTACGATGCAATTCAAGTGTAGGATATTAACTATGTGCAATGAGTTCAGGTCTAAGATTTTGACCTTTATAAATAGAAATAATTATATATTAGATGTAATAATAAATGTTAATGGCTAGATTAAAGAAATGCAGAGTTGAATTTAAAGATATCATGTAATGCATTTATTTATATAAACTATAAATTATATGGTTCATATATCTATAGTTAATACTTATATGTTGAAAATTATTCATTATATATATTTTACTCTATTATTAATTATTAAATTCTTTTATAAAATTCTGAAACAGTAGTATTCTTGTATATGCACTGCTAACTAAAATTTATAAGCATTCAATATCATAAATAGAACAAATGAATTAGATGATGTACAAAAAAAATCTATAGTTAATTACTTAGGATTGGTTCTACTAGATTCTGTTTCGATTTTTTCGGTTCGGAACAGTTAAACTTTACAACAAGAAAACCTTGGATTTGTTCGATTTAGAAAAAATCAAATAGTCAACGAATATTATCGGTTCGAGTGCTTTCCATCTGGAGTTCGATGCATAGCGGATTATCTCATACCCATGCTCACTCCTAGTGATATGTGAAGATAATGATATTATTTAATGAGTCCACTCCCCTAACCACGCTGACTTATGCCATGAGTTGATGTGTTAAGATCTCACAAAATGTAGATAATTATCTCATTCATAATTGGGAGATAAGATATTTACATTAACAATGGACACATTAACTTGTATGCACCGATGGAGAAGCAATTCGATTATTTAATTTCCTTATAAAGGGTGTAGTAATTTTTTTATATATAAATATGCCTTTCTAAATTATTTACATTTATCGTTAACATATTTTAATTCACTATATTAAATATTAGTGTAGCTTACATTTTTATGTGTGTTAAATAAAAGCCCATGTAACATTTTAAAGTGGGTTGACTATATTTTTTAGACGGAAGTAGTGCATCTTGAAAATATCAATGATTTTACACACGCCTACACAAACACACATATATATTTAAGGCATAATTGAAATCAAAATCATGTGTATTTATTCAAGGTTCTCGTCAATATATTGGGGAATGTCATACCGATTTTTTCACCAACTTTTCACCACTTGACCTCAGCCAAAAGTACTTCAGCACTCACCAGCTTTAACCAAACACACACCTTTTCAAAAACGGAATTTAAGCCTCACTTTTTAAATTTAACAAGATAAACTACTTTCACACAAATTTTCATGTCACTTATACATTTCCAATGATCAGCATCCACGTGTCGGGAAAATTTGTCCCATCATTCACTACATCAATTAGTAAAAAATCACATCTTTTTTCCAAATTAAAATTTAATCCTAAATGTTAAAATTGTAAAGAGGAAAAAAACAACCCTTCATATAATTTCAAATTAAATTTGCAAAAGGAAATACAGAATTTTTTTTAAAAGAAACTCAGCATAATTCCATTTGTATTCTGCATTTTACGGAACTAACAAGATGAAGGTACATGGTTATAATTATTTTTATATGTGAATTTTACCGAATCATGTACTATAACGTGTTAAATTATAGTTGTCTTCATACATTTAGCTTTAAGGGAGACTTAAAACAATTAACCGGATGAGATCACCTATTCAAAATGGTGTTCTACCGCCTATTCCAAATGTACTAATACATATATCCTTTATACAAAATAACATCATTGTGGCATACCAAATAAACACATGGCATGTGTTGATTAAGTTGAAATAAGAGATGAAATATCATTTTAAGTAGATTATTTCATTTGTAAATTAACATTGCAACAGTCATCGCAATGCATCACTAGGTTAATGATTTAACGACACTTTATTAAATTGCTTAATTAGCCATATTAAATATTTTCTTAAAACTACACACTGTATTCACTAAAAAAAAAAAAAAAAAAAACAAAAACAAAACAAAACTACTCACTTTGACATAATTATTACATAATCTCTTAAATATTAGGCTCATTTATATTAAATTTATACATTGAAGTAAAGAATGGTGCAATTCGCACGAAAAGGTTATGATTTATTTTGTAATTTTCAATAAATTAGCTTTAGATTGCAATTTTTGAAAGATTCTATTTTTTTCAATTGTACGATAGATAATTAAGCCAACCAAGCAGCCAGTTTTACTATTTTCTTTTCTAGGTACCAAAGTTCCCAATTTTTTAGTAATGTGGAATATTTGTTTATCTTTGTACATGTTTCCTAAGGTCTTGTTTGGTTTTTGGAATTGATATAGATAAAATGGGATAAGATCGTACCGTTCAATATTAATTATTTGTAAGTATATATTTTGTTTGAACTATAAAATGGGATATAATCGCACCATGAAATTACTGTAGCAAAACAATTGGGTCAAATACTGCAAACAAATTACCGCGCCTATTTTAAAGGGAAATCTCATTGAAAAGATGGAATCAACCAGGAGTGGATGACAAGAGAAAATCAAGTGGCGAATGTCAAACCTTGCAATCGATTAAATTAGACTTAGCAAACGTAACTAAATTATGGGCTATAAAATTCTCAGCTCTATTGATCTAGGAAAGTTTACGTGGTGAAAATGAAGTCAACATAAGCTTGATATTTTGGAGCAAAGCGAGGCAGGTGAATGAACACAATCCAATTCAGCGAGGGAGGCGAAGATTGCTGAAATTTAGTCGCCAAAAATGCAGAGATCATGTCCTGGGAGGTCGTTGGACAACTTTAAAGCTTCTTGCAAAGCCATAAATTCAACATTCTCACCGTCACATGAATCTAGAAAAGTATATGTAGTCGCTCAGATGAAATAGCCTTTGCTTAAGCAGATATACATTCCTGCATAGAATGAATTCCTTTTGATGGATGTGCCCCCATTAAAATAGACATAAAACTTAGTCAATGGAGGTGGTTGAATTGATAAAAGGCCAACCGAGCTACTACTTTGTTCAGGAACTATTTAAGAATATTGAAAATCCAACAATGACCGGGTACCTTGGGAGACAATTAGCATGGCATCAACTTTTACCCCAGAGAAGACGTGACTGTTCCGAGCATACCATAGCCTAGTCGCAAGTACAACAAAATATTGTATACATTTTGAATCCCCCGTAAGGAGAATATCTATAAACCAAATGTAGACGCATAAAATTCGTGTCCAATCAAATAGTCAGCGGATATTGTCAAGTATCCAAATCTTTATTTTATTGGGAATCAAGATAAAATCTTGCCCAATATGGAAGCGAATTGCCAATGTTATTATAATAAAACCAAATCAAATCATATCTTTATATCAAAGGCAATGATCATCACCAAATAAAATAATATCTCTCTATTAAAGGAAGTCATCAAATCATGAATGACCGATCAAATTGTGTTATTCTATGGCAAGATATTTCATCCTAAACTTATATAAAGGGGCATCTTCGCAATTCCAAAACACACCACAATGAAGTTGGAGAATTTTGGAGTAAAGATGTAATTTATCCGGCAGTCCAGGTATCATTCGAAGGCACTTAAATATGTTCTTCATCAAACTCCAGAAATGGAGTTTGATCCAAATCAAGGTGTCAAACCCCGTGGGTCGGTGTTGATCCAAGTTAAATCTCCATCAAATTCCAAAGCTCAACCTAAAGAGAAGAACCAGAGGAAGAAATAGAGATTGTAACACAAATTCTCAATTCCTTCGTAAATTATAGTTGTAAAGATTTATTTTGTTACAAATTTTGGCACGCCCAGTGGGACAATCTCTATTTCTTATCTATTCTCTTTGAAGCCAAGTTTAAAAATCTAAGGAAGAACTCATCTTTCATTAGTGAGAATGTTTCGATGAGCCATGAAGTATTAACTCCAAACCAAAAGCATGTGGGCGCAAAGCTTCTGCCGAAACTCCAAGTGTGGAAAATAAAATAAAATTATGCTCCTACAAGCCTACATTGTCTATAATGCTCCCAGATATGATCTAAAACTTATATACAGCCCCAAAATCAAATGAATCTCCCTGATATGAGCCTGAACTATTCACAATGCTCCCGGATATGAGCCAAAACTATTTAAAGTCCCAAAATAAGTTATGCTCCTTGATACGATTTTAAACTGTCTAAAATGGTCCTAAATATTAGTCAAAATTGTCCAAGTCCCTCAAATCAAGGCTCCTTGACCCGAGTTTAAAAGGTCTAAAAATCAAATTCAATCAACGCTCCTTGACACGAGTTTAAAAAGTCTACAAATTAAATCCAAATCAAGGATCCTTGATAGAGTGTAAACTATCTACATATCTAGACAAATCAAAGAAGACATTAACTCTTCTATGAAAGGTTTCGAGACTTATTCACTCCACAAGTCAAATTCAAATTCAAGAACTCATTGGTATGAGTATAAACTACCAACAAGTTTCAAATTCAAGTTCGAGGCTCCTTGGCACGAGCTTAAAAGGTCTACAAGTCAAATTTAAATCAAGAACTCTTCGATATGAGTATAAACTATTGATAAATCCAAGTTCAAATGAAGAACTCCTTGATACGAGTATAAACTATCTACGAATCCAAATTTAAGTCCAAACGAAGAACTCCTTGATACGAGTATAAACTATCTACGAATCTAAATTCAAGTCCAAATGAAGAACTCCTTGATACGAGTATAAACTATCTATAAGTCCAAATCCAAGTCCAAATTCAAGAACTTTTTGATGCGAGTATAAAAATGTCGATATGTCCAGAGGAACTCCGAAAGTCAGTTCGAGACTTATCCACTTCAAGACACATCGTCTGTGAACAAGTCTCGAGGGGGCATTTGTTGATACGCAAATTTCGTATCCAATTAAAATGTGCCATGTAATAAAATATATGTTGAAAATTAATTTTTTATTGATTATTTTTAATATTAGGAATTGGATAAATAAAATTCCTAAGTTAAATAGTCAATTTAATTGGTGATTTACTATATATTTTATTGACCAATGGAAAGCCGCCACGTGTCAAGATGATGCAGATATTACTAAATTAAATTAAATTAATTTAGTAATTATCCAAGAAGATGAGGATAAACATCAAGTCATGGTCGACCAATCAGAATACTCCAAGTGTCAAGTTGTTGCAGTAATTATTAAATTAAATACAATTAATTTAATAATTATCTTATGGATAATGATATTATGGAGGACTAATCATATCGCTCCATTCAGGCTCAAGCCCGTTAGAGTTTTCCCATCCTACAACTATAAATAGGGCCTCATTCTCCACCAAAAATCACAACAACACAAGTCAAGAATCAAGTGAAGAATTCTGGTACAAAGGAATATCAAGCGAAGAATTCAGGTACAAAGGAATTTCAACGTTCTTCGGTGTTCTTCGACGTTCTTTGAGAAAATCAACAACAAGACAAGCTCAAGAACGGTGGTACAAAACCAATCTTGAGCTTAAGGCGGTACAAAGCCAATCTGGTATTACAATCCGGCATTACGAAGCCAATCTTGAGATTTTTTCAAGGTTTACAAAGCCAATCTCAAGATTTTCAACATTTGATCCGAGATCAAGGTTCTAAGCCCCTCCGATCGGCGTTTCAAGTCAAAACTTCGAAGATGTTCTTCGTCGTTCGTCAAGATCTTCGAAGACGTTCTTCGCATATTGAATCAAAAGTATCGTTTAATTCAAAATCAAGCTCACAAGCCTTTGAATTAACGTTACTCAAGTCAAAGTCCAAAACCGGAGAAAATCAAGGTTAATTCTGACATCAATCAATCGAAGAGAAGAATCAGAGGAGAACTAGAGATAAGATCCACAAAATTGTAAATTTACTCATTTGATCCGAGTATTGAATTTTGTACATCTTTTTCGTGTTTATACATTTTATACACGAAATTTGTTATTACACCCTTCTTCATATTTTGTAATTGAAAAAGTAGATTCATATCCTTAGCTTTCGATGACGATTTAAACAAAGATTCTAAAACTAACAATGACTCATTGGATGTTTTACATCTATTCACATGACCCAGCATACCTTCAAAAATTAAGGCTAAGAGCCATCAAGAAGAAGCATATCTCTCATCAGCCATGTCAAGTATTGAGGATTTGTCTGCCGAATCGCATTCGCAGACGTTACTTCCAAAAACTGATCTGGAATTGGCACCGTCCAAACAATAAGCCATCATAACTGTGTGCCCTTGCAATCACCATCACGTGGTTCTTCCAGAATGTATAATTGAATCTTTGGAGTCGGAGCGCAATTGGTGCCATGACAGTGTGTTTGGGAAGAATTCCATCACCTATCGTAAAATAAAAGATTATTTTAATTCTTATTTTCTTATTTTCATAAAATCCATAAAAAAATATTGCTTTAATATGTAGAGTACTTTGAATTGGACAAATAATTAAAAAAATTATACATTTAGGCCTCGGTTACTTTGAGTGATTAGCGGTGATAGGACAAAATAATAATCCTAATCCATTTATTACTTTCAGGGATAGATTTACCGGGCCATATCTTGGCCCGGGGCTATTTTCAAAAGAAGAGTCTGGAAGAGTGATTCTTATCTCTCGTCTATAGGAGGGACGCACTCTATCACCTCCACTAGTAGAATTATTTCAAAAATTGTCCCCACTTTTCAAATGTGATTAAAGAAAAAATCCTTCACATCTCTTTAACAACCTCAGCAGCTCAATCCCCTGTTCTCATTTAAGGTCAGAAGGGAAAAAAAAAAAAAAAAAAAAAAAAAAAAACCCTACCATGGCTCTCGCACAACGTTCTTGAACTTGTCGCGAAAGTCGCTCCAAATCGCTAGGATTGGAAACAACCTTCTCAACCCGCAAGCGTACAATTTCTGACAGAGGTAGTATATAAGATATCGAATCCACATGGAGGATTTTCTGTGGGAATCGGTCTTAGCACTTTTGAATTAATTAGGTCAAATGTAAATTGAGAGTGGGGATTAATCTAATAACATAAAGCAAATAAATAAAGCAAAGAGGGAATCGATCGATGTGGAGATATTCCTGATCCTCGGTTTCACACAAGAAAGATGGAATTGATATTTATAAGCGATTATGAGACATTGTTGTGAGTTATATGTGATTAAGCTAATCCTAAATTCTCCAACCAAGAGAATATTGCCTAGGGAGCGAGGCTCTAGGACAATCTTCGAGATCAATGAATTCTAGGAAAAAGTTCGAAGTTTTCCTAATACACTAGAATCAATGAGTAATCAGGGTTCAATATAGACTACCCACATGGATGATGAACGTAAAAATTACCTTTTTTTTTTTGCACTTTTCACGTTCATATTTTGTAAGGAATTACGTGTAATTGATATGTTCATGTGTGATTTTTGAACTTTAGTGCATTTCCGAGTTGAATTTCCTTTTTAATATGATTTGATGCGCTTTCAGGTGTTTTTAAGTCTTATTTTGAAGGTTAAGAAGCTCGGAGGAATTTGAAGAGTATTCGAGTTCATTTTTGCACTCCATCCCGAATCTAAAGGCCCACACGGGCCTAAAATGGGTCGGGGACAGGCCCAATTTAAAGATCATCAAGCCATGAATAAAGTTCGTGAAGAACTCGGGTCGAGAAAATGAATAGAAAAGCCCCACATTGAAGAAGTAAGAAGACAAGGACAATTGCACATGCTCCGTGTTCAAGCCCGCAAACTGAGGCATAAAAGGGCCCAAATCATACCTGAAAAAATCTCAAATTGAAGTTCGTTGAGTCACGAACAAAAGTCGTGAAGGAAGCGGGTTGAGAAAACGAGAGGAAGGGGTCCGAAACGACGACAGAAGACGGAGGTGTAAAACAGGGGAAAGGGGCACTACCGGGGCCACTACCGGACCGGCAGGACCACCGGTAGTCGGTCCAGTATGTCATCTAAAAAACAGCCGCTGTCACGACCGGCCCGGCGGCCGGACCGGCAGTTGGCCCGGTAGTTCGCGGCCAGTCCCTTGTTTCGCGTCCTGTTCATTTTTCGGTCGTAACTTCTTCATCCGAGCTCCGATACGAGTGATTCAAGCGGTAACGCGTAGCCAAGACAATGGTCTACAATTTCATGTTTTGACCGAGAGCCAATTCTGATCCAATTCTTTCCAGAATTTGCATAAAGTTTGAGTCGAGAGCACGAAGGAGGGTTTGACCAACAACTTACAATCCCTTGTGTTTCAATTTGCTTTTGACTATTTTACCCTTACTTTTAGGGAACTTTTTAGCTGATTCCTTACCCTTGTATGTTTGGGGAGTGGGTGTCTATAAATACCCCCTCCCCCTTTTATTCAAAACAACTTTACACTTAGCCAATTTCACTTTCACTCTAGAATTCTCTCTACTTGCATCTCAGATTTTGAACTAGGGTTTCTTCTTTCTTAAAGAGGAGTGATACACGTGTCCTGTGCACGCACTTTAGGGCACTTTTAGTGACATTTTAATGTCATTAATGTGCATAATCACGTGTATTTAGTGTTTTTGTATTCTCATGGGCAAAATAATGTGTTTGTGTTGTTAATGTGTTAAAACAGGTGCAAAAGGATCGAAAAAGAGCATCAAACGATCGAGGCAACAAAGGATAGGGTAGAAAGTTTGATCTCAGCCGAGACAGGATGCAAATCTCGACCGAGATGACTCCCCAGGGAAATCCTAAAATTCAGAGAAACTGAAGATCTCGGCCGAGACAGGTATTGCATCTCGGCCGAGATGACTCTCCAGGGAAAATCAGAAATTTATGAGATCAAGATCTCGGCCGAGATGAAACCCAATCTGGGCCGAGATAATCCAAACCCTAAAAAGCCCTAAATTCTCTTTTTTCACGTCTCGGCCGAGACACAATTTCATCTCGACCGAGATCATCCCTCGACGCACAAGCTGAAAAAACCCTTTTTTCACTTCTCGGCCGAGACACACTTGCATCTCGGCCGAGATTCTTTTCCCTGTTTTAAATTTCTGAACGTGATTTCGCCTATTTTTTACCAGCACTTTTCTCTCTTATATATATATCCTCCCATTCGAACTTACCCTATCTTTAGCACGAATTTGGAGCACTTTTCAGCCACCATCACTTCCAAGGAGGAGAGAAGGGCAAGAAGGAGTCATCTCATCTTCCCCATTGATCACCCTTGAGTTCTATCATTCTATTTTCATGATTTCTTGTATTTCCTTTAAATTTCTGTTAGTTTTGGGTAGAATGGGTGAGTAGCACCCCATTTTCTACCCTTGATCATGTTGAACCTTGATTGAAGATGAATATGTGATTATTGGCTTTTGGTGTTACACTTTTTATGCAATTTAAATGTTCTATTATGCTTGTTTGAATTGTCTCATGCCTAGATGCTTGTTTTAGGATTGATCACCCTTTAGGAAGCATTTATTATATGTTGCTAGAGATTGGAATTCACTTTCCGTTATTGTTGAATCTTCAATCTCCCTTAGTAGTGAACAATGCTTGATATCATTGGTGGCATTATAGAGTTTGGCCTCTAAACCCAATCCATTCGAGGTTTATGCTTTATTTATCCCGTTGTTCTAGTTCGTGATCATCCAATATCAATTAGTGTGAAAAGAGCTTGTTTGGATCACTAATTGATTTGGGTAGGGATTAATCGATAAGCGGACCTTCGATTTATCCACAATTATGGAACAACACAATTTACATAAGCGGACCTTGTAGATTGTGGGATAAGGATTTAAATTGCACTAAATTGGGGCATCAATAATAATCCATAGGTAGTCGGATTCAAGGGGATACTAGATCGAGGGTAGGCCTTTTTAATATATTAAAAAACCGAAAATATTTGCTTGTTGTTTTTCTTTAATCCTTTGATTAATATAAAACACCAAAAACATCTATTGCTTTTCTAGATTGGTAGTTGGTTACTTGGTAGAATTTAGTTGTTATACTCAATCAACCCCCCCCCCCCCCCCAATTTACTTGTTTATGTTTATTGCCTTTATTCCAACTTAAATCATTAATTGCTTGAAATATTTGAATCAACACTACTCAATCGTTCTCCGTGGGATCGACTCGGACTTACCAATTTACCTAGTAAAGTCGGAAAAGTTCGGAACTCAATTAATATTCTAATTTGGTAGGGAAACCGGTTCAACGACATGTTTGTTTCTTCCCTACCAAGGAGAACTAGGGTTCTTAACAAAATTGTAAGGATAGCTCAAAGGGGGTGACAACCTTGAAGTTGTATCGAAGATTTCTCGATTTCTATCATCAATAAGTTTTTCTTATCCTTATCTCTCTCTCTCTATTTTACTTTATTTTATTTTCTTGCTTGATGATGATATTTATTGGGTTATTGTTGATGATTCGTGAGTAGTTCTTCTACTTTCTCGAAGCAAGGGAGTAGCCCGAGCTTCGGGGTTGATGTCCATGTTATTTTGATGATTGATTTGATTTGGGATTGATAACCTAGGGTTTGGTATTTAATTGATTTGTATGATTTTTATATGAAAGTAGGCTTTATTATAGGTTTGACTCAGTAGCTTGAGCTCTCGACAATTTAGCGTTCTTTTATATAATTGTGCACTTAGGAAATGATGATTTGGACCTTAGGCTAGGGTTTGCCACCCTCTCGAAGGAATCCAATTTGATCTTAAGTGAGCTTAGGATTAGATTTTGTGCCTTAGATTGATAAGGAAGGAAATCTAATTCGCGAACTCAAATTAATTAAAAATCGATTTATAGGACGGAGACCTATGAAGGAGAAGGCCTATGAAAAGAGGGACTAGAGCCTAGGAAGTCTCGATTGGGATAAACAATGATAGTCTAGGTTGTGCGTGTAGAGAAATCTCACCCCTACATCGGTCTATAATGTAGGAGAAGCCACAATAGATTATTTTAGACTACTCAATTGGTAATTCGGGGCCCGGGGTTGATTTTGTTTGCTATCCATTTAGGCCTTCTTTATAGAACCCCGTTTATTCTCCAACACTAGGGGGATATGGCACCTAAACCATATATTCTGGGATTTCTATCTATTGGGACGCTATTTAGGTAGGAGTTCAACCAATTGTTCCCTCTTTATCTTGACTTAATGGTGTTTGGACATTAACCCTTCAAAATTTGGGTGGAACCGAGTTTTGGAAAGCATTTTCCCTTATTTATCCCTTTCTATCTTTTTATTCCATTTAGTAAAAATCAACTCTTAACTCCAATCGCTTAACTTAGGAAATCATGATCCAAGTAGTTCACATGGATGTCCTCTCTGTGGATCGATATAATACTACCTCTGTTTGAATCTCGTACGCTTGCGAGAACGGAAAGTTATTCAATAAATATTTTTGAACAATTTTTCGAAACAAGTTCACCCACACGGATTATGGTTACATAAGACTAGAATAGGATAGCCCGATACGCTAAAGATCGGCATAAGGGTGCGACTAAACCTAATTTTGTCCATCCTAACCAACTCCCCTAGACTCTACTCCCCCGCTCGGTAGAGCTTCTCCTCCATAGGCCTCCCTTCTACCGATTGGTATTTGATTAATCTAATTATCCAAGATTAACTTCCCACCCGAATATACTAAGGCGTAGCAATTAACCTATAAACTCAATTAAAATCTAGTCGACACAATCCTCGAAAAGGTAGCTATCCCTAGCCTAGGGGGGTCAACTATCATCTTTTAATTGCACGATTAATTGAACTGATCATAAGCCACCGAAAGCCGGAGCTACCATGAAGCAAGCATGTGGTCAAAGGCTCAATATCAACTAACTATTATTACAAATTAACCAAATTCTAACCCTAGGTGCTACAACTCACAACAAATCCAATAATCAATCAACTAATTATCAACCCCGAAGCTTGGGATACTCACAGACTTTGGGAAACACGAAAATCACTCACAAATCATCAAAGAAATAACAAGCATCATTAACAATCAAGCAATACAAATAATAAAAATAAAAAATAAAGAGAAGTGAAAAGAAAATGCTCAATCGATTGAAGAATCCTCGTAAATCTTTGATAAACTTGGCAGGTGTCACAAGCCCGCAAGTAATCTCGGAATTCTCCTCTAAAGTCGGCTTCCTCCTTGAAGAGGAGGAAGAATCTAAGACCAAAAATATGAAAATGAAGAAGAAAGGAGAGGAGGTGTGTTTGGGATGTTTACAAAGGAGGCAAAGCTTGAAAAAAATTACAAATGAGAGGGGAAAGGATATATACAGGTCCCCCAACCCCTAAAAGCTTCAGAAATTAGACCTAATAGTAAGGGCATACAAGTAAAACACAAATAAGAAAGCAAGGGATCACAAGTTGTTGAGTCGAGCCTATTATTTGCGCTCGACTCGGACTTCTCACGATTTATGGGAATTTTAGGTATGGAATTTGTCCTTAACCCAAACATAAAAGTTGTAGATCTTCGTCTCATGATGGCGTGGCATCTTGAATCGCTTGACTCGAAGTTTGTATGAAGAATTTATGGCTAAAAAACAAAGACAGTGCAAGAAAATGGGGCAAAAGGGCTTGTGCACGAGCCGGTAGCCGAACCGGTACCGAGTCCGGCTGAGAGCCCTAAACCCGATGGACTATGTATCAACCGAATGCTTGTCCGGTACTGTTCGAACCAGTCCGGCACTCCTTTTCCACCCAGTTATTTCCTATTTTCTCCCAATCGTCGTTTTGGCTCTTCTTCTTTCATCTTCTCATCCCGACTTCTCACTACTTCTATCCACGAATCGATGAACTTGAAGTTACGATTTTGTAGAGTTTGATTTGGGCCTGTTTGTACCTTGTTATGCGGGTCAGAACGGGGACACTCGTGCGATTGACCTCTTCTTCGTATCTTGTCGTTTTGAAGCCCTTCCACCCATTTTCTCGACTTGACTCCTTCACAAATTTTGTTTTGTGACATGTTGAAATTTAAATCGGGCCCAAATTCAGCCCAGATTGGGCCCGTTTGAGCCTTGGGATGTGGGCCGGAGTCGAGTAAATGGGTGTAAACGATCTTCTTTATCTTCCAAATTTTTCTAACCTTCAAAACACGACTCAAAAACACCCAAAGGCACATCAAATCATATTAAAAAGGAAAATCAACCTGGAAAGACAATAAAGTACGAAATCGCACTTAAACATTATAATCACACACAATTCTTAATAAAAAAATGAACGTGAAAAGCATACAAAAATCGGTAATTTTACGTTCATCAGTTCTTTACACAACTTCCATAGATTGAAAATTTCTCTCTGGATTATCTTCTTCCCTTGCTCATGGTCTAGCTCGAACAAAGGTCCATCATTTACTGCTAAAATATGGAAGAGAGGAGTACGACCATCATGGCTTCCTCCGTCCTCGCCCATATGAGAACCAATTTGGTTCAGGTTTTCATTATATGATTTAAATGAGTTCCATCATTTAATTAAAATGTAGTCAAGTTTGAGCTCAGATTAAGGAAAAGTTACAGTGCAAGGAGCGTCGGTTGGTTGTATCTGTAGCAAAAGTTCTTGTTCACAGACTAACAATGGAAGAAATTGTGGTGCTTATCAGTTTGCCCATTAATTCTACAAATTTAAGGGTAATTGTAAGTACTTATAAAGTAACTAAAAGATAAATTTAGTCCAATGATATCTACCTGACATAGTCAATAGACTGAAAGATTAAAGTTGTCCATTTCCCCCTTTAGTCACTCTTTATTCCCATCCCTTCTCAATCCCAAACTCAAAGTAGTCGATGCCTTATATGTAAATAGTAAAGCAGATCACCGGCATATACTGATATCGTAATATCTCATTCTAACATACTCATAACTTTACTACTAATGCCCTAATTAGGATTTTTAATTTGTACTGATTATTGTTAATTAATGCGGTGATTAAGGAGTTTGATAGGACGTTTAATTGCCAACAGTAACTAGGGAACAAAGGAATTGTTGAAGGAAAAATATAGTTAGTGTGCCTTCATCAAAAGTAAGTGATGAGGGGTAATATAAAGTTTACTATATTTTTTTTATTCTTGTAGCTCTATTTTGCAAACTCTATATAAAGGGATCTCTGCTGAATAAGAAAATCTAATTATGCATCTCTTTTATGTCTTGTTTCTACTTTTTCTTAAAACAAGTTATCAACACAAATACTTTACTTGCTGATCCATGGTGAACGAAAAAAATCCCCAACTTCTTGAATCTGGGCTGCTATTTCCTCCGAATTCAAAAGAGTCGGGTCTACTATGTCTCCAAATTGCAGTCAAACAAGCGCCATAAACTGGTTGCTCTCGAAACTCTTATCGGCAAATTCTCGAAATCAGTGTTTCAGTTGATCAAGTAGTTGAGAGGCATTTCAGTTTCTTACGAAACATAATATTAAATATGTCAAGATAAAAAAAAACTTCCTAGTATAACAGTGCTAAACTAAATAGTGAAAATAACCCGAAAGTAAAAGGAACAAATGTGTCTATCCCTAAAGTTGTGATAATGATACCCCCACAAAGTAAAGGACGTAGGGGCTGTAGAGGCCTTCCAATGTGCCTACCTCAAATGGACATGGTTGTTATGACACCAAGGTGCAATACACACCTCAGAACTCTCTAAATAAAAAGAAAAGAGTTGGTAATGAATTTTACACAAAAGTGTAAAAATACTACACATTTGTATTAAAACTGCTAGAGCAGTTAATATAATAGATACATGAAGTCGAAAGAATAAATAAGACTCGCTATAAAAGGTGGAGCTCATTATGCCTACCTCATGATTGTAGTTTCAAGTGGCAAGAAGTACTTTGCTTAATTTATGCAAATACATTTCTTAATATTTCGAAAAAGTTGTGAAGGTACACATATACATCTGTAAGTATAATGATTAGACCATCATTGAATCATAAGTACTAAAGGTAGATGAACTGCCAAATTCTAAATGCCTAATGGCATAATGATTAAAGTCATAAAAGCTTTGTATGCTTCAAGAGCTACCTAAACTTTGTTCAACAAAGTTATTTGTGTAACAAATTATTATAAAAACCAACTGTGAGAATGAAATTGAATATATTGGTTATAATGTATGTGGAAGAAAACACATCTTAGAGAAATTAAATGAGTCGGTCTGGCGACATGTACACCACTACTATTTTGATTGTTGGATCAAATGTTGTCACCAAAATGGATTTTGGAACACATAATCATATTTTTACCCAAAATGGACTTTGGGACACATATTGATACATTGGAACCAACAATAAACTTTGGGACACAAACTCATATAACAAACAATGAACTTTGGGACATTGATTCACATAGGTTTTGGTTCGACTTTCTTAGACATTCAAGTCATGACATGAAGATCCATATTTAGGAACTTATATGGACATTCTTTTTTTCGAGTGAAACATAAAATGTGATCTGATATGATGCACAGTGTCAGTCCTAATATTGTTACAATGCCATAAATGCTTTCTAAAGCACTGAGGCACGACCTACATTTCGCTCTACCTCTTTAACTATTTTACTCATTCTGCCAAGCCTATTGTTTAGCAAAAAGTAAGATCGAGACCTTCCTTTGTCAAATACATAAGTAAAACATTTCATTCTTACAAAAAAACACAATATAATATATGTGGACCTATCAAATCACTGAGCGCGCTATTAAAGTATCTATGGTTCTAGTAAATGCTTTGACACATTAAATGATTACTATTTTTATTATCCACAACAAATGTTGCATTTTAAAAACTCCTAGAAAATATTATATAAGAGTTTACCACTCCCACTCCACAAAGTCTGTAAGACTTGTTAACTCTAGAGAGTTCCCATCACAAGGATTCAATGATTATTGCATATCTATTAGGAGTAATGTAGATCATCGTTTAACCCATATACATACACAAAATGGTCCCACATAAGCCACTATCAAAAGGATATAGATGGAGGTCAGGTCATTAGAAATGCGCACTAAAATACCTATTTGGCATGGGCTTATGCAATAACGCAACAACTTTACTTTATTCGTCTCAGATCCACTGCTTATAAAAGATCTACGCGTAGCAGTCGGTAACTGAATTTAGCCTGATATGTTTTATATTTACACATATTTTGTTACGCGGTATATGTGCCTAGTGCGCCCCCACATCGCACTAAAATAGGTCTTTAAAGACCACTAATTATTATGTTGGATATGGATTCCCAACTATTACCCACTAGTAGAAACCTTTGATAGGCGAGTGTTTCCCAGTATGTCTCATTAGGAACCCCACACTTCATAATGTAAAAGTGAAATGAAAATGAATTATCAATCTTCAAAGTATGAAAGATTTGATTGCTGATGCATTTGTCAAAATTACTAAAGTGATAAGATCATATATACCAGCTGCAAATATGTCTGTCAGGTTAAAAGCCCCGGTAAGGGGCACAATACTGCAAATAAAGGTGTTACAACCACATTTAGTGAATGTGTGGTTGAGGTCGTGGCTCCCAAAAGAAAATGGGGGATGCCACGTGGTTTGATATACCTGCCCAAGGAAGGTGGTAGATATGGCACAACTCGAATCATCACCCTACCTTTAAAAGTGTAGGTAGTTACTTACAAAATAATGCAGTGACTAAAAAGTCCTTCTACCATTCATTTTTATATAAGGAGACTCATAATGGACAAATATGTAATTTATCTTACTAATATGTATTTATTGTAAGTAATTAATAAATTTTGGATCTTAAAACTGGGTTTAAGATAAGCAACACTTAAAAAATTCTTTAAGATTAGATAGAATTCTAGACTTGTTATTTTATTTTGGATCTTTATTGATTAGTTAATTGTCATATAACCTTGTGTGTTGTATATGATTTAAGTATAACTTAATTTAGCATTTTGAACATATTTTTTTTATCAAATATATACTATAAGTATAAAAATGTGAATTTTAATAATCATAATGACAAATTGAAAAGAATGTACGCGATTTTGGCACTAATTTAAAATCGCATATTATTATGCGCAAACATGGGATGAGATTATAGAGTTACTTTATAATAGAAAATGATTCATATATAAGAGAACTCTTCAGCATTTCACTAAAATCTAACTTTTTAACATATTCTCCTTATCCAATTTTGTTCTAAAACTATGTAGTTAATGCATGACACGAGTGAAAATTGATTATAGCTCAGGTGGTAGAATACTTTGTAACCCAGGCCATAGATCGGAGATCAAATCTCACCGATCCCTCTCCCCAATTATGATCGTACAAAAAAAATGCATGGCATTAGTTATTATTTGAAAAATATATAATTTTATTTTTATTTTTGGTCAATTAGGTGAATGTATAACCTTCTAAAAGTCGTAAGTTCTCACATATAAGACTTTGTTTATTATTTTCATTTGAGTTATCCAACCATATTAATTTATTCTTAATTTTAATATATTACTTTGACCTATAGTAATACAGTGCTTCGTCTTTCTGAAAATTTAACTCCTTTTTAGGACACAATAAACAATATCATTGTTTAACTTTGATAAAGAAATCTCGTTTAATTACAAATTGTACTTAATCTATTTCTTTTTAGTTTGTCAAGATTAAGCATTCAAAGTAATCTATCAGATTATGTAAGCCATTAATACAAGATACATATGCATCAAAGAGTATATTTTAGTCAATTAGAAAATTATATTTTAAGGAGTATTTATTTTTATCTTGACATATCATACCAATATTTAAGATATTTATATAGGAAAGATATATTAGTATATTTTTGTATATTTTATGGATCGCGTGCAACGACATGTGTCTCTAACTAGTCAATAAAAAGAACTATTCACATGAAATTATCTCTGATTAATTATTCCACGAATCACCATTGGACAACACTCTAAAGTTTAATATGATTCCAAAGATAATGAGAGTGCATGTGAGTTGATGGAAAGATCTTTCACACATATTGATGATGTATAAGTTGTTGCTCAAGGAATCGTAGAGCACGATAATATCGAACCACACTTATTAGTTATATTTTATTCAGGACAACACAATATCAGTTGAATGATATCAAAAAGTATTTTGACATCTAAAAGAAACCATTGACATAAATTTGTTCTTCTCATATAAGAGACAAGAGAGATTACAAATGAAATTGTAAACTCTAAAGAAAATGTCAAATGCTCTGATATAGAGAGATAAAAAGATTACAAAAGGATATGTAACTCTAAGAAAATGTTGAAGCTACCCCCTTATCAGAAATACCAAATATTACCTTAGTTGGTTTCCTTGATGCTGATTATCTTATTGGCCAATGTAAAGGTCATTACTAAACCGATTATGTATTACCACGACGTATGATAAAATCTTGAAGATCAACCAATCACGAACTCTCAAGTTACCCCATCACATCATTCAGAGACCATTATCCCATATGTAGCAGTTCAGAGAATGTCTATGGTAAAGGTCTACCATCACACACATTCGAAGAAGTAAAAGTGACTTGAGTTATACCACTAGAGCCTACTCCAATTTATGGAGATGAATTTATTTGCAACAAACAAATAAAATTATGCTACATCAAAGGTGACTAGACGAAGCATGTATCGTCGACATGTTTTCTATCATTATCAGGAACCACAAAGTATCCTCATGGTTTATGTAAAATTGAGGCTGCAGAGATTTTCGAAGCTCTCTTGATAGATGTACGTATCAAGAGGTATAGACTTTAGGAAGAGTCTCAACAAAGATGTATTGCACTTTTTTTCCCTTCGGCAACGTTTTATTTTTTTCCACTGAGTTTTGTTACTTGACAAGGTTTTTAACGAGACAACAATCATGCACCATTCGCCCTTTTGATTTGGCATAAGGAAGAGTATTGAAGAAAAAACACAATTAATATGTCTTCATCAAAATTAAGTGATGAGAGGTAATATAGGCGTTTACTGTATAAAGATATCTCTGATGAATAAGATAACATAATTATGTGCCTCTTTTATGTCTTCTTCCTACTTTTCCTTTACACGAATTAATTTTTAGGCCATTTTTTAGAGGGTTAGGTAGGAAACTGAGTCTACATAATTAGTTCAGAAGATTTAATTTAGCGTAGGCAATTACGGTGATTTGAATTTTGGTTTTTATTATCCTTTTCTTTCACCAATCACATGTACACTAGCCACAAGATGTACAAAGACTTGTTTATACGAAGATGTACTGTACCTAGTGGGCAGACGCAGAATTTTATATTCGAAGGGTGATCGTATAAATAAAAGTATACATAATTTACGCTAAATTCTGATACATTACAACCTTTTTTATATCAGCATCCCTCACATTTGCATATAAACATGATAAATGCATATGAAAAAAAATGTCATTTATTTTAAGGGGACAAATTTCTATGTCGATACCCGGATACACATGTATACATAATATTCATACTAAATATATATAAATAAAATAAAATAAAAAATTGTGGGGAAGGGCATATACGCTCCTGACTGCACTTCTTTGAAAAGAGGTATTACCTTTTTGACATAATACATTTGTTGAAAACAAGAAATACCTTTCAACATTAACATTAATACATTTTTAAGATAATACAATTCACTAGAACAAGTAATATCTTTCGACAAATACACTAATATATTTTCACAAAAAATTATCCAGGACACGAATTCGACCGATCTTAAAAGAGAACTAGTCTTACAGTATGAAAACTTTTAATTTGTACACCCAAAATTTTTAAACACTATAATACAAACATTTATCAATTGACTAATACTACAAAACCGAAAACTTAAACCAACTTGTACATACATCTGTGATGTATATACATATATATAACTGTAACAGCTCTCTGAACAAACAAAAGTGCCTAAGCCTAAAATTTAGAAATATTGCATTGATGAAGAAAGTAAATGATTTATAAACTATAAATAAGATCTATACATGATGAGGAGAAGAGAAAACCTCAATACCCAATTAATACAACAACACACACTCGCATATACATCATGTTAAAATATCAAGAAATGCCAGAACCCAGATAAGCCGCCCGTGGCAAGAAAAGGATGAACTGCACCTGATACATATTCTCTCACATGTTACCTTCCAGGACACCTTTCAGAAGATTCAGCCCATCCGCCGATATACTCCTCCGAACCCTAGTCGGAGCGATCTCGATTCTTGGTGGAGGATCTTGCGAGAAACAAATCACTATTACAGTTAAATTATCACACGTATTGCGTTTCAGGGCTTCCCTAACCAGTTCTCTAGAGCATCTTTCGGGATCGTTATGTAGCATCAGCTCTTTCCTAGCCATTGTGACTGCACATTGGCTGCTCATCACATCCCATAGCCCATCACACCCCATAATCAAGAACTCGTCTTCTTCGGTTAACAATGTCTCTTGTAACTCCGGCTCCGCGCTTAATGGACAAGCAGACCCTTTCGGACCTTTCATGTGCCAGTCACCCAAGGCCCGTGACACGGATAGTTGACCATTAAGGTAGCCGTCGTATATGGCTCCTCCTAGTTTTTCTATTCTGAGTTTTTCGGATGCGTAGTTGGGCTTGTGGTCTTTTGACATTTCTATTGCTCTGCCTCGTTTTCCTAGCACTGCTCGACAGTCTCCAGCATTGGCAACTATCATTTTTCTGCAGAGCATAAAAACTTTATTTATGTTTGGAGGGAGGGAGGGGTGGGGGCAGAGAGAGAGAGAGAGAGATGTAGCTTTCTTACCTTCCAGATATGAATGCAGTCAAAGCCGTGGTGCCAGATGATATGTCGAGGGAACTATCATCGGCAAATGCATAATCAGCTTTCAAAAACGCACTCTTGATTGCTTTCTCCAAACAAGTGGGGAAAGAGGAATTCTCGACAATGAACTTAAGAATATTGTTCCTGACAAAAGATGATGCATCTGTACCTCCATGGCCGTCAAACACCTGATAACATATTCTGTGAATCAATAAATGCAGAATATAGTAATAAATAATAAAATAGGAGGAACAAGAACATAAACCCAATGGATTTATGATTGTTTAGCAGCTATAAGAAAACTAACCATTCAGAAAATACAAGGTTTGAAAATCAGGTGATCATACATCAAGTTTATACGGATTTTCTTAATCTGGTTGCAAGCATGTTCCACACATCAGGTAAAACGTAAATTGCTAAACATGACAATCATGTATCTAAAATCCCTTTATCGAAATTTAGTGGCCAATCTTCATTGTTTGTAGAAGCTTCTTCTTCTATGAACAATCAAAGGTAAAAGACATGTTAATAGAATTGCCTACCCCGTAGAAAGCTCCTGGTGACGAGAAACCAGAATTATCATTTAAATGATGAGGCAAGTCATCTATACAGATATGTTCGTCCTCCATGTATGGTTTAGGTCCTTTCTCAGCACAGCTTCCAGACCGAAAAACTGGTGTATAGCTTGATATTACATCTGAAGGGGACTTGATTACAGTCGCTCCAACACAAGAATCCTTGTAAATATAGAAAGACAGAATAGTAACAATCAGTTAGTAATCCATCGAACAGAAAGAAATAATAAAGCATTATGTTGCTTTGGATTGAGCGCTTTGGTGATGGATCTGAAGTCTCACATTGATTTTGAACTAAGTTCTGAGTGATTGGGGCAGAAATCCTCTTGGATTTGGATGGACTCGAAATGTACTAATCACAAATCCATACAATACAAAGCCCTCAATTCAAACACAACCTCAGGCATGATAGCTCAATAATTTCCTGAAGTTGTTAACCAGCCTGGAACATTTATACAAAATACATCTTATACCTTACGTCCTCATGAAAGAGACAGGAAAAATCTCAAGAAGTCATTAGTTCAGGCGAAGGATAAGCATGATCTCATAGAATTGTTCAATGAACACATTAAATACTTTGTAACTGTTGCATTTAAATTATCATCGTTTCAATTTTCCATCAATATAAATGTCAATTGTAATCGGAAGAGCTTTTTTGGAAACAATGACCCTATAGCAGCCTAGCCTAGACCAATTCTCTAGGCTTTCCTTTGTGAATTAATGATCCTAGCAAATAGATCTGGGTATGTATCCGTTAACGCATCAGCACAGATGAAAATTCAAGTACGAATTCCAGGCTCAAATTAGACATGCTGATAAAACCAAATACAAGAATGGGCTCAACTTGTTAATCAAAACAATCAGATAAAAGAAAATTAATATTCAAACTGAGGGGGTAAAACAACTTCAACAACAAATTCCAGAGAACATCCCACACCCAGGCTCAATTCTTTATTATGTGGTAACTCTGCTCGTGAATATATTTTTTAACATGCGATAGAACATGAGCACAGACAACAAAAGAGCTAATGACATTGGCACAATTTCAAATACAGTAATTAAGTACAGGAAAATAGACTTTGGATGATGATTAAATAGTGCAACCAATCCTCTATTCTAGAGATGGTGGAAACACGTGTTTATCTCAGCTCATCCTCATTCAAATTATCAACACGGTTAAAATTTCTGTCAAAGTCATTATAAGCTGCTCTCAAAGCCGAGACTATGCATAGTATCAAGAGATTTGTATTGGTATTAGGTCTCCATTCTATCAGCATCTCTGCCTCCCACATTGGAGTCCATGAATTGGAAAGACAAATTGATGTCTTCCAGTGACAGGAAACAGCATAACCGTGATGACATTTTCATAGACAAGTCAGAAACTCTAGCATGAATTTAAATTGGAATTTTCAAATTATCACAAAACCCAGCATCAATCTCACAGTTTAAATTTTAAATTCAAAACTCAAAACACATACATTATCCTTGGTTAAGTAGCTAAAATAAAGATAGCTTGTGAAATGAATCAACGAACAGATCCCGCTTGATCAAAAAGCAACATATTACTTGATAAAACTGCAGAACTAGAATACAAAAAAAGAAAATTGCTCACCAACTCCGTAGGCGACATAACGGGCGGGCTGATACAATGCCGCACGACAGACAGATGCCGTGGTGGTTTACTGATCAAAGTTTGCCTCGAATCATCAGAGTTATCTAATATTTCATCTTTCACCTCAGAATTTTCACTGCTATCATTACCAAAACCACCTTCTACATTAGTGAATGAATGCGAAAAAGCAGTACCCGCAGCCATTTTCATTCCCAGATCGTATATATAAGTATCTCCACAACCAAAGGATCGAACTGGACAAAATTCTCCAATCTAAGACACAACAGCAGAATCCCCAAAATTTTGTAAGAAAACCCTAACCTAATCTGCTAATCAAATATCAACTAACTCAGATACAATTGCTAATAGATAACGCTACCCCTTTTTATCAAAAAAAAAAATTCCTTTCTTAGACGATAAAAGATGAAATAATTAAATTCCTTAGAAAATTATCCTTCCATTGTTCTAGTCTTTAACAACATGAAATTCCAATAACACCTTGCAGAATCATTCGTAACCCCAGATCAGAATCCATGAACCAACCCAAACCAAACACCTTCTATAAACAAATCAAAGTCGCCGAAAAAAACAAGAGTCCACGAGATTCTTTCAAAGCAAAGTTTCGGCATAAACCGATCACAAATCTGTTAGAAGAAGATAGCAAACAGCATAAAATATTCCAACCTTTGCGCCACCATAAGAATATGGAGTCCCTATCAAATTATAAGCGTGGAAAGGATATTCCTATTCCCTAATCTCACGAACTACACACAAAAAATGCAGAAAATCCCCTTCGGAAGAAAAAGGAAGAGAGCAAATTCTGATTATTGTTTGGAATGAAAATGAAAAGCTAGGAAAGTTTATTTCGTTAAATGCGATGCGGTTAGTTTCTGACAGCCGATCATAGGTAAAAGGGTGTACCTCACCGACACGTGGGGTGTATTGGTCGATGGGAATGTTGATGCCAACTGCAAATGCTTCCTGTCCGTTGGATTAAGTGCGAGGATGGAATTTCAACGGCTGATATTCGGCGGAGTCTTATTTGCCTTTTGCGGTTTGGGAGGGGGCCGGTAAGTTGACGGCCGTTTAGGACATCTCTCATAGTTGCCGGACACGTTTCGAAAGCTCATTGGGTGAAGTGGCTTTCTTGCTGATGTCAAACAGTTTTTTTACTTTCTTATCACTTTCTAGATATAGGCTAAAGCGAACAGTTTCTACCCTATATTTTTCAATGGTTAATTGTAGCGACCCTTCTTTTTACATAATAAATGTTCGCTCGTGCGATGCACGGAACAAAATATTTTATTATATTAATAATATGTAATTAAATTTTAATAGTGTTACCAATCATTATAAAATATATATAAATCATTATATATATGTGTATATATTTTACTATATTTTATGTATTAAAATTAAGTAAATATTATTCCCTTCATTTCATAAAGAATGTCATTTTAACTATTTTTTTAGAAATTAAGAATTGATATTTAATTGGTATGTTTTTCGAAATAAGGAAAGAATCAACTAAATTAAGTATGTTGTTTAAGATAATATTGGAAGAATTGTAATTTTTTTTTGTAAAGTGACAGTTATTGTGAAATTTTTCAGAGTGTCTAAAATCACATTCTTTATGAAATAGAGGGAATAACATTTAGTTTTTTTTTTTTATCTAAGCAATATGAATTTTAAACTCAATTTCACAAAAAAATGAAATAAGTTATTTGTAGTATGCCCTTCTTTTTCTAACATGAAATAAGTTATTGGAAACAAATATCCATATTTTTTTCTAACATACATTTTTTGTACAATTGACCAATGTAAATCGAACAAATTTATTATATGCAATATGGATGTCTATTTGAATATCGTGAAATAATGATTAATTTGATATATTTTTCATCAATGATTAAGTTGATATGAAAAGTTATAAATGTTTTAAAATTTTAAGTTAAAAAGAAATAGAATTGAATAGAGAATTTTATTGATTAGTACATCCAAATCTTTTACTCCTTTTTAAAAATAAAAATAAAAATAAACTCCTACAATCTGTATGACTGATACGTGTTTTTCCTGATAGATGACTTATATAGATGACATGTGTGTTCTTCTTACTTTTATAGTAAAGGGGATTTTTTTTACAATTTTTGTTCATAAACAAAATTTATAGAAATAACCACATATTAAAAAATATTATAATGAAACAATCAATATTATAAATTTAAGAATCTAATTATTTTTTATTATAAAATTAATAAATTAAATACTTATAGTTCAAACCAATAAAAATAATTTAATAATGTACATATTACAAAACTAAGCAAATAATTCAATCCTACAAAAAAAATTATAGTTCACATTTTAGGTCTACTATTTTGTTGTTAAGTAATCGATTTTTTATATATTTAATATTAATATGTGTGTCAAACTAACGATACTAGAAAGAAGATTAATTTGATTTATTATTTGTCGAATATAAATTAGAAACGAAAAGGTAATGTGCAATTTAAATTATAATTAAAAAAAATAAAAGATAAGAGAGGGACAGAATCGCCGTTACGTTTGTTGGTTACTTTTTTCTTTTATTTTTTTTTTTTTTTTTTTTTTGGTTTAAAGCCTAGAATTAAGGTGGTGAAGACACATCACCCTAAATTATCCTACTTTTATATTAAGTAGGGATAGGGATAAAAAAATTATCAAAAAAGTTATATAAACTATACGAGGTTATTAAATTTATTTTCGTTATTTTTACTGGATTTATGTACCTGTTGTGCATGACCAATTTTAAGAACTTTTATTGTGTATGCAACTAAGTCGATTTTCTTCTTGTTACATGCTTAGTAAATTTTATATCTGAATTAGTGAAAAGCAGCCATAAAAATTTTCACGTACATGTAAAAATTCAGTAAAAAATAACTGAAAAATAAATTTGGTGATCTATTTACAAAATTTGTATAGTTTTTATATATCGATACAAAATAAAAATTTAATGATTTATGTGCAAAATTGCAGATAATTTGGTGGACATGCTAAACTTAACAATTTTTTATTTTTCTAATGTATCAGAGCATTGTCTCGGTTCTAAACCAATCCGTTTAATGGTTTTAGTTTTGAATCAGAATCAAAACTGCATCATTGTATTTTAGATTGGATTTCATTTCAAGTCTTTGGTGGTTTTAGCATCGGCAGTTCCCCTCTCTTCAGTATCTTTTATTTTTGTAAAAGTTAACAGGAAAGAATAAAGAGAACAAGAAGAAAGCAAAAATAGATTGAAAAACGACGTCTATTATTTCACAAGAGACGTCTCTTATATAGGTATACTTTGTAGAGTTTTATGTATACAAGATATAATGAAACGCCTAAATTACCCCTCAATCAATTACTTTTGATGAAGGCACACTACTGTGTTTTTCCTTCAACATTCCCCCATGTGCCAAATCAAAACGGTGAATGGTACATGAAATGTTGCCTCGTTAAAAACCTTGCTAAGTAACAAAACCCAGTTGGGAAAATAAACCTTGGTCAAAGAAAAAAAGAGTGCAATGCACCCCCCTGAAGTCTACACCTCTCACCTGATACGTACATCTATCAAGTGAGCTCAAAAAGTCTACGCATCCCAATCATTTTCACATGTTTCTCAAAGATTGTCTTGGGTAGTGATTTTGTAAATTGATCAGCTGCAATTTCTTCAGAGCTGACTTGAGTTACTTGAATCTTGACCAAAGCTTGTTGTTGCTAGTTGTTGAAGAACTTCGGTGATATATGCTTCATATTGTCGCCTTTGATGTATCCTAGTTTCATCCAACATAGTCTTCATATATACAAGTAGGCTCTACAGTGGTAGAACTTAAGCCATACTTCTCCGAATGTGTGTGATGATCGATCTTAACCAAATAGACTCACGAACTGCTTCATGTAAGGCAATGATCTCTGAATGGTTTGATGAGGTAGCTACAAGGGGTTTGCTTAGATGATCTCCAAGATATCACCGTATTTCTAATGGTAATACGTAACTAGTTTGGGAACACCCTTTATATGGATCGGAAAGGTAACCAACATCAGCGAAACCAACTAATACATTATTTGGTGTATCGGTGTAGGGGGTAGCTTCAACATTTGCTTTAGGGATTGTAATTTCATCTGTGTTCCCTTTTTTCTCTTTATAAGGAAATAACAAGCCCATGTAAATGGTTCCTTTTAGGTATCGAAATATATTCTTGACACCATTCCAATGACGCTGCATTGGTCCTGAACTAAATCTAGCTAACAAGTTCACTGAGAAATCAATATATGGTCGAGTACATTAAGCTAAGTCCAATAATGCACCTATTGTACTTAAATAAGGAATTTCAGCTCCCAATAGCTCTTCGTTATCTTCCTTTGGGCGAAATGGATCTTTCTTTAAATCCAAACTTCGATCGATCATGGGAGTGCTAACAGGACGCACTTTGTTAAATCGCCTGAGCATCTTATGGACATATGCAGACTGGTGGATAAGTATTCCACAAGCTCGGTGCTCTATTTCAATGCCTAGACAAAATCGAGTTTTCCCAAGATCCTTCATCTCAAACTCGGATTCAAATAGCTCGTGGTTTCTCTTATTTCATTAAGAGTACCTATTATGTTCATATCATCAACATAAACTGCTACAATCGCAAATCCGATCACTGTTCATCGTTCTTGTAACCTTTCCCAATCAAGTAGTCACTTATACGGGTATACCACATCCGTCCAGATTGTTTCAATCCATAAAGTGAATGTTCCAATTTGATTGCAAACGCACTCCGTGGTTTAGAGTCACTTGACTTGGGCAATGGAAGGCTATAGGCACTTTTATATATATCTCTGAATCAAGATCCCCATAAATTTATGCAATAACCACAACTATTAGCTGTATTTCCAGTCCTTCGAAAACTACTAGGCTAACTAAGTAGTGGAACGTTATGACGTCCATTACGGGAGTGTATGTCTCCTCATAGTCAATTCCAGGGCGCTGTGAGAAGCCTTGCGCTACAAGGCGGACTTTATATCTCAGGGCCTCATTTTTCTCATTACACTTTCTAACAAAAACCCATTTATGTCCTATAGACTTTACACTCGGTGGGGCTAGCACTACTGAACCGAATACCTATCTCTTTGTCAGAGAATCAAGTTCTACCTGGATTGCTTCTTTCCATTTAGGTAAATCTGCTCTTTGTTGACATTCTGCAACAGAGCGTGGTTCGATATCATCATGCTCTATAATTTCTTGAGCAACAGTATAAGCAAATACATCATCAATTTGTGTGCAATGTTTCTCCATAAACTCGTATGCATTCTCATAATCCATAGAGATTTCTCTATTCTTTGGAACCATATCAAACATCAGAGCATCCTCCAGTAATGATTCTAGAACATAACTATAATCAGAGATAATCTCATGAGATGGATTCTCAACATTGATGATTAATGGATTGGGTTGTGCCACACCTACCCTTTCTTCCTTAGGTGGGTGTCAATCGAACCAAGTGGCATCCCCTTTTTCATTTTGGCAGCCACGACCTCAACCACATCTCCACTAGGTGTGATTGCAACACCTTTATCTGCAGTGTTGTGCCCCTTATTGGGGACATCTAACCTTGCAAACACATTTGCATCTGGTATATGAGACCTAGTCACTTTTGCAATATCAGCAAATGCATCAAACATCGAATCTACTACGTTCTGAATATCAATTATTCTTTTTACTTAACTTTTACATTGTGAAGTTCGGGGATCAAAATGAGATAGAGTGGGGAGAGACCACGATAATTCCTGTCCTTCCCTTAAAAGTTTCTTTTTCTCATCTTTCCCTAACGACGGGAAGTCTGTCTCATTAAAGTGACAATCCACAAATCTAGCGGTAAAGAGGTCGTCTCTCAAAGGTTCTAAATAGCGGATAATTGTTGGAGATTCATATCCAACATATATACCTAATCGTCTCTGGGACCCATTTTTGTGCGCTGTGGGGCCGCAATGGGCACATATACTGCACAACCAAATATGCGTAGGTGTGAAATGTCAGGCTCATATCCAGGTATCAACTGGTACGCAGAAAATGTTTGGTCAACAGTGGGTCTGAGACGAATAAGTAAAGTTGCATGCAATATTGCATTACCCCATGTAGAGATAGGCATGTTGGTGCGAATAATCAAGGCCCTAGCCACCATTTGTAGTCTTTTGACGGTGGCTTCTGCCAGACCATTTTGTGTATGCACATGGGGTACGGGTCGCTCTACATCGATCCCAATAGACATGCAATAACCATCAAATGCTTTTGATGTGCACTCTCCAGCATTATCAAGTCTTATGGCTTTATAGGGTTATCAGGGTTGTTAGGATTAGCTCAAACTCTCACAAGACAACACACAACAGAATTCAAACGAATAACAAACTAGAAATCGGCCAACAACAACCGAACCAAGAACAGAAATGAAAAATGATGAACACATGGATTTTACGTGGTTCGATCAAGGTGATCTACATCCACGGAGGTTCTATACACCTCAATTCACTCCACTAATCAACCAATTACAAGAATTATCCAGAAATCCAGAAAACCCCAAATCACACCTTGATTTGAGCAGAAAACCCTAGAGATCTAATTCTCTTGATTGAGTAATGTTTACAGAGGGAAAAGTCTACTAGCTCGCAACTACAAGTGTTTACAATGCATATAAGTGTTGAAGCTCGAATCTGGAAATTGAGGAAGTTGTAACCACTTTGACTCAAGCTATTCAAAACTGTTGCAGCGAAGCTTCCACAACGGTTTTTTATGCAACAGAATAAAACCGTCGTAATCAGCGGTTATAACTACCACAAGCCCGGTTCTCCTTTTAACCTCTTTTTTTATTCTGGCTAAAATCCGGTTCTCTGATTTGGTTCCTTGCACTTTGAACCCGGTTCTGGAATCTTCAAAACCTCTACTTCATACCATAAGCACTTGATGATATTGAACTAATATCTACAAGGGTGGTGAGCCCTTAAACGAATAATTTGTGCTAAGAGTTTTGCAAATGCAGAATTTATGTTGGACAATAACGCGACATGTGACCAACGTGTCGAAGCATCAACCAGAAACATAAAATACTTAAATGGTCCGCATTCTGGATGAGTAGGTCCACAAATATCTCCTTGTATCCTGTGTAAGAATGGAATATTTTGTTTGGTATCTTTAGCATAAGACGGTCTCGATGTTACTTTTGCTAAAGAACAGGCTTTGCAAAATGAGTGATGTGCCTTTAAGATTTGTAATGAGGCAGGGTGCGATGTAGATAGTGCATCTGATGCTTCAGAAAACACAGGTTGTGATGGAGCAACAACATGACCGATATCGTCCATTGTATTGGATTTTCGTCCCTTTCTATGCTTTCCTCGAAAAAAGGGATGTCCGTGTGAGTTTTTCAAAATACGAATCATCATATCACGACCGGGATGTCCAAGATGGTCATGCCAAATCTTGTATAAACTAGTGTCACATAGTTCATCATTAGTGGCAATATAGGATTCGAAAATTCAAAGTAGTGATGTACAACCCACTAGATTGACTCATTAGTTTCTCTAGATGCGTTTTCTTCTACATTCATTAGAAGTAATATATATAATGGTGCCGTTAGACATCAAGAATTTGGCAGTACCTCGCCTTTTTATTAATTGGGATGATCCAATCATTGTAGTTACAGATGAAGTGTAAGGAATAGGTTCAATGAATAACTATTTATTCCTTAAAATTGTGTGGGTGGTCCCACTATCAGCTAAGCACTCTATTTCTCCGCGAGACATTCCTACAAGTAAATGTGATTTGTGTTATTAATTTAGTTATATAATCTCATTTTCTTTTGAGTATTTCAATTTTAATAGAATGATTTACTTGTCATTCAATATTCCCTTTTATTCCTTAGATGTATTACTTCACATCGGGATAATGCTATTTCGAACCATGTATATTGATGTGCACTAAATTCAAATAAATTCAATACTTTAGAATACCATTCAAACTTATTAAAAAAACCAACGTCAACAAAAGTAAAGTCTCATACCAAAAATCTAACTAAAAAGCAATTAGTTTAAGTAACTTGAAGACTAAAAACAATTCTCCAAATAAGATGAGGCATAATGCCTTAACACCATTCTTGAAAAATAATAATAAAGCAGATCAGTCAAAATCGGGAGTATCCATTGACTAAGCAAAGTCCTTGTTGCCATTGAAATCTGCAATCCTAAGGTTAACATATGTGGGTTGGTCATCGCCTTCCATGTAGTGGGTCTCTTGTTCTTTAGTCTCTATACCTCTTATAGTTGGCTGTTATATTGTTGCTTGCACGACAATTGCCATACCAATGGTTGGTGTCTCCACACCTATAGCAAGGTTCATTGTCAACTCGTTCCTTTTTATTCGATAGGTTCTTAGGTGCCTTTTGCACCTTGGCTCCACGACCACATTGGCCACTAGGAGCACCAATACCTACTTGCCGCCTCCAGGGGGAAGGCCACCACGACCCCTGCCACGGCCTCTACCATAGCCCCCACGACCCCTACCCCGTGGTGCATTGTTCCCATGTTAGTAAGGATTAGCACGTCCTGCCCCCTTTTCTTTGGGGTTCTTTCCACTGTTCCCTTGATTAAAGTTTGTCTCGGGAATTTTCTTTGTCCCAGCAGGTCTGACATTGTTGTTCAGAAGAACTTGGTCATGCCTCTCAGCTACTTGCAACATGTTCATCAACTTATTAAATGTTGTGATTCTTTTGTTATCATATTCAAGTCTATACTAGTTTACCAGTATAAGTGCTGAGGTAGGAAAGATGGAAAGAGTTTTTTGTATCATATCATCTTCAATGATTTTCTTTCCATCGAAAATAAGACGTGCTTTAAGGCGTAACATATCCTTATTGAAATCATTGACCCTTTTATAGTCAAGTAAGCAGATTTCATTCCACTGGACTGTTAATTCTGGAAGCAGAGTGTCATGTATGTTTCCAAAGCGTTCCTTTAGGGCATCCAATAGTTCTTTAGGGGGTTTCAATTAAAGGTACTCCCAGCATAAATTAGGATCAATATGTCGCCTAAGTAACATTAGGGCATTGGCTTTGACCTTGTCGGATGGTTCTTCATCCTTTGGTCAGTGGATGTTTGATTGTGGAAAGATAGTCCTTCCCTAAGAAGGTAGTTTCCATATTAGAAACCCAACAATGATACTCAATTCATTCTGAGTCCAAAATTTCAAATTCAGGTCGAGTTGGTTCAGCCATTTACTGTAAACAAAAAGGAATATATATATATATATATATATATATATGTATATATATATATCAATTAGGCAAGCGTAGCAATATACAAAATTTTCTTCTTCAAGAATATGAGTTGAGTTAGATTTTGAGACAAATTGGTCACAAATTTTTTTCGATGCTGTGTGAAAATGCTTTATCACATTTATTTATATTTATATGTATTATCCATGAATTTTCTTTATCATGGGAGTACGCAATAGCAAATTTATACACAAGTAACTGTTAGGAATTGTGCCTTGAATCTGGTTCGATTTTGGTCGACGTTCGTGTCAAGGTGGGAGAAAACATTGAAGCAATGCGACGCGGTCGCGTCCAATAATGCTTGGAATATTGATTTGGTGATGTTAAGTTAGAGCGGTCGCGACAGGATGGCATGGCCGCAGCAAAGAAGTAGACACGGACGCGGCCTTTGGTCACAGCCGCAGCGAGAAGTGGACAGAAAGCGGGCCCGGGCATAAAGGCTGGTCGCGACCGCAACTGGTTAGGCGGCTTAAAAGATGGGCCAACGCGAGTTTAGCATTGTTGATCTTTCTCGTTTATCCTTTGTTATTCGTTGTGATCGTAATTTCCCAATTGTAACATGTGACATAATAAAAGAAATCAAACGAAGCAACACAGCCTATGATCTACTAGCCGCAAACAGACGAAAGAAAACAAAAATAATTTTTCATCCCAATGGAATGAACAACTAATCAAGAAACATAAGGAATTGTAAAAGGAATTGTCACATAGGAGATATGATAGCCTTGAGAATCAACTGATTATATAAATAATTAGAACAGTTCCGTAAAGATATATCGCTACATATTGACGCAAATTCGTGTTTTTTTTTTAGCTTCAGCAACATATGTAATCACAATTACATATGTTTCCCATATTATAATATCCAAGCATAGTCACAATAAAAAAACTTGCAGTTACAACAGAAGTCATACTTTTAATATCATTGTGGCAAACAGAATACATGTTTATTAATATAAGAAAGTACAACTAATATTTATGAAAGCTTGTCATCAATATGTGTGTTTCCAGGTTTCAATAACAAATCATAAATTATGCATAATTATCGGATACAATAAATTTCTATTGCATCATATATAAAAAAAAAACACGCACGGAAGTCAAAGATGTAATCATAACATATGCATCTAATCATTAATTGAATTCAACAGATGTGGCGTTATCATGTACTTTAATTGAATCCATTACATATGTGATTTCCAGTTATTAAATCAAATATAGTAATACTTGAATTGGAGAAAAGGCCTTGTCAGATTTATGGATCATAATCACGAATTAATAAAACCAAATTACACAATGGAACAAGGCACATATGTATGTATTGCAAGTATGTCTACCTAATTAGCGATTCAATACAATCGTTATTTAAGAATTAATAAATCGACTAATGCGAGCAGTTTAAAATCAGGGGGTTTACCTTGTCAGATGATATCTTTTTTTTTTCTTCGTTCTTCGCCCTAGAGTAGTTAGATGATATCCCTTCCGTTCTTCACCGTGGAGCAAAAAATCGTGCTGATAACGTGTAAAAGTTAACTGGGAAGAATAAAGAGAACGAGAAGAAAATAGAAATAGACAGAAAAACAACGTCTATTATTTCACAAGAGATGTCTCTTATATAGGTTACATTGTAGGGTTTTTTGTATACAGGATATAATGAAACGCCTAAATTACCCCTCAATCAATTAATTTTGATGAAGGCACACTAATGTGTTTTTCTTTCAACAATTTTAATATTTTGTAATTTGTAATTTTTGGTTGCTAACTTTATCCTTTTTAGTTAATATTTGTAATTAAGTTAGTATACATAGAATCCGCCTTTACTATTAAAGAAGAATCGTAGGTACGTGTCGCTCATTCCTCTATTAAAACCCCTTAAAATCCACTTCATATTATTCTGCTTCTCTTATTTTTCCCATTCTTTTCTCCCTAAATAAATGGCTACGGTTTCAAAACTGCCTCCTCTCTAATTTCTCTTACACGAAACTGCAAATGTGGGTTTGAGAAAGGGGGAGATGCAGTTTCTCTTTATTTTCGATTCCTATTCTCATTGTGCGAATGGTTTCTCAACATCACTCTTGGTTCATATTGTTTGATGTTTTTAGAGCACATCAATCCTCTGTTTCTTCCATCCATTTCTGCTAGAAATCGAAGTAAGAATCGACAATACACGATTTTCACAATTAAGCGTGAGTGTCTGATTTCTATTAGAAATAATAGTCGACAATCTTCTCCGTCGCTTAAAGCGAGTGTTTATCTCTCTCCTCAGAAAATCATTTTGAACTTTGACAAGGTTCCAATGTAAACAACTTCTTGGACTGCAGAACGCATGTTGTCCCTTCTCAGTTCCTCTCTAAGGTTTAATTTCTTTTCCCCCTTTCCAATAATTTCTTCATATTCATCAATTTGTCTAGTTAATGTTACAGAGATTGTCGAAGCTTTCATTACTATTTTGAATTACCATTTACATATATGTTTCTTCAATTCTATTCATGATGGTGGATTGAATTATGGCGGTTCTCTCTCTCTCTCTGATAGAGTGAGGCGAAGAAACTTAACAGGCAATGGCATCCATGGGAAAGGGAAAAAGTAGACTATTTTATACTGGTTGATCTATGAAATCGTTATGATGAATGGAGTGCATATGGTGCTGGAATTCCAATCGTTTCTAAAGATGGCCAAAGTCTAATTTAATATTTTGTGCCTTATCTCTCTGCAATCTAGATCTTCACCAGTAGTTCTTCTGCAAATAGTTTACGGTAATTAATCCATGTTCTTCAGCCCTTCTACACCAAGGTAATCTAATGTTTATAGCCTGTTGTTTTTAATTTGTTTTAATATTTCTACTTAAACTGTATTAGGTCATTATATAACGCTGCATTTAGTTCATATCTTCTTTTTTATGATGGATCATGAGTTCTGATATCACCCTTACCATTAGAGCATTGCATTTTTCCTAATGTAATCCAACAACATAACATTTTACATTATCTAGAGACTCAATGATTTTTGCAATCCGAGACCTAGAGCCCTAGAGTGGCCCAGTTTTTCAACAGAAATATATTACTGTATTTCCAGTGATAAGATGGTTTGGGAAAGAATCAATATGTGGGTGAAATGAAGATATGCCTTAGTTTTTTCTTTTCGCTTAGTTGCCTGCCTTATTATTTCAGTTTCTTGCTGCCAATAACGAGATCTTTGGTGCATGAAATAACAGTTACCTCACCTATCTTTGGTGCATGAAATAGCAGTTGCCTCACCTATTGCTTTCTTCTGGTTTGCTTTTTGACAACTCATCGAGAAGTAGAGCGGAACAAACACAGGCCTGTTTAGTGGAATTGTTGATACTACCTTCCAATATTTCATTAATCTGGAAGTCTGATTTAGTTGTGTCATTTTGTACTTGAAGTCATTATATGTGTTTATACTATTGACATCTACATGGCTTCTACATCATGTGCATATATATTGGCCTTTGTAAGGGGCTATGTGCCATCGATGGAATTATTTTTTTGGTTCTCATGCATTTTAGGTTTTGGATGGTAACATCATCTTTCTTATTTGTCTAAAATTTGCATCGTTGTTGCATCTGTTGGAGGAGTGAAGTTTCATTTAGTTGCCATGCATTCGAGAAAGTATGAAGCACGAGACCTTTGGTTTTGGGCGTTCAATGTGGCCTCAAACCTGTACAATTCTTTCTTGATCATTATATTTTGATTTCTTTAGTTTTCTTGATTGTTACAACATTGCAAAAAAATTAATTCCAAATGCGCTGGGATGAGTAGTCGGCGATGCTTTTTTATATGTGGATGTCGATGGAACAATGGAAGCAAATAGTGAGGGTTATATTACATAAAAGGAAATCAGTTTTGTTTTTGTTTTGGTGTACTGCATTTCCTTCATTTGTTGAAGTACAATTTTTATTATTATTTTGGCATAAGATTGTGTGAGGATCCTCTTCCAGATCAAATGATGCAACAAAAAATATTTTACACTTACAATTGCAATGTTAACTGTGAATTCATTACAAGCCAAAGACATGAAGGGGGTTAAGACTCAAGAGTTCAATAGAAGATTGAATACTCATTTCTATGTCATGACTTGGTGATGTATTTCATTGTGTTATGAAATGTGTGCTAATAATTTTCTCAAGGATAAGTGATATGTATGTCTGAAATAAATAAATATTTTAGCTTGATAGAAGTAAAATATGATTCTCCTTCAAGTTCACAGACTTATATTTTTGCATATTTTTTATGTTTCAAGTAATGATTTGTCATTTTCAATTGATTAGTAATTTTCCCACTACTATATTTTTCATCATTTACCTTCTTACTGGATAACAAGTAGTATAACTTTAGGAGTTTCACAAAAAAAATGTTTAATCCTCAATATAACTTTTAAATAATTCAACATGAAACACAGTAGCTAGCTGCATTTGAACTTCGCTTTTAAAATCTATCTAGATGACACATTAATATAATGAATATAATAATATAAGAAACACACCGATGATCATTAGTGGATTGATATTATTAGAGGAAAAAATTACACTAAATTATATAGAAGATATATATTGTTATATATTTGTCATTATATATATATATATATATATATATATATTATATTAAGTGTCAATAAAGTTTGTGGAGTCGGTACATAATTCTTCAAGGCTATATCATCACTAATATATTTATATTTCTTTATATAACCATAATATAGTTTTATCAGATACTACTAATATAATCTAATAAATTATAATGTCTGTGCATCGGACAGGTGCACATCTAGTATGTTATTACTTAAATATAAACTATTTAAATTTAATTTACAAAAGTAAATAAATAAAGAGGAACAAGAAACTACCAGAGTCGGTACAGTATAAATGACGGTTCGATTTCATTTCCACCCTTTACAGCTCTAGAAACCAACATTTCTGAACATTTTTTTTTAGATCTAATCCCTACTTAATACTAAAGGTGAAAAACAACAATTCATGTGCTGACAAATTCCCCTACTTAATATTAAAAGAAGGAGACGTGTCTAGTCCACCTTCTTTCTCTACTTCTCTTCCAACCAATCTATTTCCTTTTTTTTCTTCGAAATTTAAAGGACTTTTAACTTTTTCACATCAACTCGATTTTTAAATGAAAAATATATCAAATTAACTCTCTTTTCACAATCTTCTATTTGACATCCATGATGTGTGCGTGTGTATATATATATATAGTTAAAATATTGATTTTCAAATGTAAAATATTTTAGTTTAGGATGATTATGATATATTTTGACTTTTGAACAATTGTATATAAAATAAAAAAATTTGATAACTAGAAAAATGTTTTAATGGATTCAAATTATTTACTTTTTTTAGAAGATTACTATTATGTACTTAAATTTTACCTTGTTATCTTAATAATTTTCGGATAGGTTGAATTATTTTGTTTAGTAGAAAATTGATATAAAAAAATAAAAACCACACAAATTTGGTAGTTTTACAGTATACATTAGTAGAGAAAAATAGATATATTTGTTAAAGTAGTTTGTTGATTGAATTACTTTGCTTATTATTTCTTTCTATTTTATGAAAAGAAAAATTATGGTAATTACACAAATAAAAAGTCGATTATTTTTTATTTGAATATGACATAATAAATATAGTTTACCACTCATATAATTAAGTAACTAATATGTTGTGGCTTGCTATACTAATATTATGTTATTTAATATAACTGACTTTCAAATGATAATTACTCAATATATTTGACCTTTTTTTGTCCTTATACTAGTATATAATTATATTAATATATCGTTAAAATATTACAACTCATGGTATGAATCTAATTTCAATGTTGTATATAAATTTCATTTAAAACATTCAGTCTCACCAAATCCTGCATTCAAATAACTGAATTAATGAAATCTATGAAAATCTAATTAATAGTATCTATTTATGATAATGAAAGGTATTAAAATCAAGGTTGCAGATATTGAAAATCAGTAGTCGGGTGGAGAGTAGTCGAGTAGCGCCTAGGCCGACTAGTCGGTCCGACCTGTTTTTTACATTGCCCTGTAATAAATCAACTGATCTGCTGTATATTAAGTAAATAAGTGTAACTACAAATAAAGCTGCTGTAAAAATTCAAATTCACCAATATCCTAAACAACTACTAACCAACAACATAAAAGAACTACCAACTTTCAAATGCAAATGCAAATAAACAACCACAAACATCCAAAAAGCCAAAAACAAAAACTACTTTCAAATGAAAATATACTAATATAGATATACACTGGTTTGTGAGAAAATGAGAATAAAATTTGTAATTTTTTTTATTTAAGTACTAAAACAACGCCGTTTTATTTATTTTTTATTTTTAAATAAAATTATTAAAATCGACTTGGACAATTTAGCCGACTAGTTGGCGAATAATTGGCACAACAACTAAATGGGCCGATTATGGTGAATTCATGTCGGCCGGTGGCGGACTAGCGACTAGGCGCCGACTAGCTCGAGTTCTGCAACCATGATTAAAAGTAAAAACATAAAAAAAAAAAAAAAAATCAAAATCTACAAAATTTATGAAAATTCATGAAAATTCAATTATGTTATAGCATATATACTTGTATGTGTGCATGTGTCACACACACACGCACGTGATAATTTAGAACGAGAGAAGTTGAGAGGGGAGCTGAGAGTTGTTAGTTTGTCACGATAAGTTGTTAAGCTTAGCATCTTTATTGTGATGCATATATAATGTAAACTCAAGTCAGCAATAAATAGTTTTTCTTCCCTCTCATTTGTGTTATCCTTCTCCCCCTCTCTCTCTCCATCTCACATCATGGTATCTAGAGCCATTTTGATGGCGGTTACCATCTAACCGATCATTGCTGATTTTTTCCCGATCAATCCTACTGTTTTTTCGATTACTTGTCTCCGATCAATCATTTATTTTTTATTACAACATGGATCCTGCTAATTCACCTACGAATCTAGTTGTTCCAGCTAATCCAACTATTCCCGCAGCAGCACCAGCCGCTCCTCTGACTTCGCTTCGATTGCCGCATCTGAATCCACTCGCTCTCCGATTGGATCGGCAGAATATCACTACTGGTGATCACATATTTTATCCACTATAAAGGCGCATGCTATGGATAAAGTTCTCCTTGGTATCGAAAAACAACCATTGTGATGTCTGGCACGAATCAGGTACTCAATCCTAATTACTTCATTTGGATGCGTAAGGATCATTTACTTCTGAGTTGGAGTTAATGTCTATTTCTGAAACAATGCTTGGTTATGTTAATCGATTTATATCCACATTTGAAGTCTAAAATGTGTTCTATTCATTGTATCAATCACAATCAAAGTGAGAATTCTTCAACTTCAGTTTAAACTAGGTTCCTTTAAGAAAGGAGATCTTAGTGTTGATGATTACATATTAAAAATGAGAATCATAGCTGATGATTTGCAAGCTGTTGGACACAAGATTACTGATGATGAATTGTTGTTGTACATCCTAAATGGCATTATTTCGGACTCTGAAGGTGTAGTTGTAACCTCATCTCTAGGGCAGGATCTGTTACACTATTAGAGGTGCAATGTCTGTTGCAAACTCATGAACAAAGAATGCAGAAGTAATTCTTCATCTTTTGCTCTCCAAACCAACACCACTAATGATACACATTTTTCTACTAATGTGGCTTATGGTAGAGGTTTTAATCAAAATAACAGAGGTGGTGGTAGGTTTTCTAAGGGTAAAGATCGTGGTGGTAGGTTTCGAGCTGGAAATGGAAATAAGCACTCAAACAGTTAGTTCTACAATAATACTAGTTACATTGGCAAATATGTCAATCACACTGCTCTCAAGTGTTATCAAAGGTTTGATATAAGTTTCACAGGACCTGAGATCCCTCCTCCCAATACTCCATCATTATCCTCCTCACATAATGATAACATGTGCTACTTTAATAGTGGTGCTACTAATCACATCACAACAGATCTTCAAAACTTGTTTGTCAAATCTGACTACCAAGGGAATGAGAAGTTGGCAGTAGGTAATAGATCTTTGTTACCTATTTCTCACACTAGTTTTTCTTGTTTGCCATCACAAGATCACACCAAGTCATTGTTGTTAAATCATATACTGTATGTGCCTCAAATCACCAAGAATCTACTAAGTACTCCCTCCGTCCCAGTTAACTTGTCCTACTTTTCATTTCGGTCCGTCCCACTTAACTTGTCACACCCATAAATGGCAATTAAAAGGAACAATCTCCACCCTCAAAATATCCACATTTAATTTCCACCTTTAAAAAAGAAAAAGATTCCACAAAATCTGCTTTTTCTTAATATCCGTGCTCGATCAACTGTGACAAGTTAACTGGGACGGAGGGAGTATCTCACAATTTACCAAAGATAATGATGTTTTAATTGAGATCTTCCATGACTGTTGTTTTATCAAGAACAATATTACCAAGAATATACTATTGGAGGGCAAGCTTAACAAAGGTTGTACCAACTTAATGTGCACCATCTGTATCAAAAGAGGTCTCAAGAAAAAGCCTCCAAGCAATGTTACTCTTCTACATCAACTTCTGCTTCTGGTTCTGCTTGTAATAGTTATGTTAATTATGTTGTTTCTTATAAAGGTTTGAATAATATTTGGCATAGGAGACTTGGCCACCCTTGCTCAAGTGTATTGTCAAATGCCTTGAGAACAATGAATTTTGTGTAAAAAACTACTGAATTCTGTGATGCGTACAAATTTGGGAAATTACATCAGAATCATTTTGCTTCTCAGTCTACTAAGACTAGTGCTCCTTTTCATCTTGTGCACTCTGATATATGGGGACAATCACGTGTTTTATCAACTCAGGGGTATAAATACCATGTCCATATTATTGATGATTACGCAAGGTACACTTGGATATTTCCTTTAAAAATAAAAGGTGAAGTTGCTTATGTGTTCAACAGTTTAATGCTTTTGTTGAGAGAATTTAAAACAAAGATTAAAGCTCTTCAAACATATTGGGGGGAAAGAGAGGGGGGGGGAGGGGGGGGGGGAGGAGTGAGTACATGTCATGAGTACCTCTTCTTGCACAGTTACGCATTCATTTCGTACACCCTGGCCCTCATGTGCATCAAAGTGGAAGAGCAAGAATCATCTACACATTGCAGAAATGGGTATTTCTCTTCTATCTCAAGCAAAATTTCCATCAAAGTTTGGTGTATATTTGTTATACAACAATTTTCCTTATCAACTAACTTCCTGCTGGTGTTCTGAACCATGTGTCTCCACATCTAATGTTGTACAATACCAGCCTAACTACTTGTTCTTAAGAACCTTTAGATGCACTTTCCTTACCTCAGTCCATACAATAGTCACAAGTTTCAATATAGAAGCACCAAGTCTGTCTTTGTTGAATATAGTCCAAATCATAAAAGTATCTGTGTCTATCACCTGCTGGAAGAGTATATAATGCTCTGCTGCCACTGTTGAATGCAATGAAGAAGAGTTTCCATACTCTGCCCTTTTTTTTTATCAAACGAGGAGCACTCTACTCAACCATATCCTTTGTACTCAAATCCATACTATACTATCCTACTTCAAGCTGCTACATCAACCACTGGTTCTATCTTTCAGCTACAACACATTCTAGCTCATCTGCTACAGTTCATCTACTGATTTAGGTCATAATCCACCTCTCACAGTGACTCACATGATGGTCAGGTTGCATATGCTCACTCATAGCATTCTTCTCAGTCATCCTCTTCATCTGAACCTGTTAATGTTCATTCAATGACCACCAGGGCAAATGCTGGAAACGTCAAGCCCAAAACCTACTTAGCAAAGGCTCAAAGCACCATTATCTGAGGAACCTGTTATTATACAGGAAGCCTTGGCAAATCCAAAATGGTTAGAAGCAATGCAAGCTGAACACACAATTCTTGTTTAAAACATAACATATACCCTTGTTCTTGCCACCTCTGACATGAACATAATCTCTAACAATTGGGTTTTTAGGGTCAAGCAGAAACTAGATAGGACAATTGAATGGTATAAAGTAAGGCTCGTCGCAAGAGGATTTCAACAACATCCAAGAGTTGATTTTTTTTAAAGTTTTAGCCCGTTGTGAGGGCCTGTACTATCAGACTTATTTTTAGCTTGGCTGTTACATACGACTGGAGGATAGATCAAAGAGATATTAATAATGTCTTCCTCAATGGAATACTTATAGAGCTAGTGTCTATGAAGAAACCTCAAGGATTTGAATACTAATGCACCCTCCCCATGATTGTAAACTCAATAAATATCTCTATGGCTTGAAACAAGCCCCTAGAGCTTGGTTCAATACTCTGAAAAAGTTTTTTGCTGTCTCTAGGCTTCAGTGTTTCTAAGTCAGACAACTCCTTGTTTCACAGAAAAGGTCTTTACATTCTAGTCTATGTTGATGATAACTTGTTAACTGGTGAAGATTCAAAAGTTGTGGCCTCTGTGATCAAACAACTACGTAATGAATTTGGTTTGGAAAATCTTGGGGAAGTCAGATATTTCCTTGGAATAGAAGCTCAAAAAACATATGATGGATTGTCGTTGTCTCAAATGAAGTATATTCTTGATCTTTCTTGCCAAGACATCAATGTTAAATAGTAAACCTGTCTCCACACCAATGGCTACTGCATACAACCAACCTTTCTCAAAGCCTACTGAATATAGGTGTATTATAGGTGCACTAAATACCTCACACTTACAAGGCCAGATATCAGCTTTGTTCTAAATAAGCTGAGCTAATTTCTTCAATAGAAAACCATTGGAAAGCTTGTAAACATCTACTGTGGTATCTCAAAGGTTCTTGTAAAACTGGTTAACACTTTGTCCTAATCCAAAGATTCATTGTTGAAGCCTACTCAGATGCTGACTAGGCAAGCTGCACAGATGATAGAAGATCCACATGAGGCTATTGTGTTTTCTTTGGTAAGAATCATGTTAATTGGAGTTCTAGAAAGCAGCCGGTGGTGGTATCAATGAGTAGTGTAGAAAATGAATTTCGAGCTCTTGCTAATACATTAGTTGATTGTTTGGATAAACTCTATCTTGAAGGAGTTATCAATACCATTTGAGCAGCAGTCACTTCTTTGGACAGACAGTGTTAGTGTAGCAACTTTAGCATCAATTTTGGTACATCATGCAAGAAAAAAAACATGCGGAGATAGATGTTCATTTTGTGAGAGAAAAAAGTGCCCACTAAGGAGTTAGCTGTGAGGCATATACCATCACAAGATCAATTAGCAGACATATTGACTAAACGTCTATCAATTGGCAGGTTTAATATGTTGTTTCAAAGCTACCGTTGAAGAGCAGGGAGATCAAAGGGGGAGTGTTATAGCATACATGCTTGTACATGTGCATGAGTGTGCATTTGTCACACACGCAAGTGATAAGTTAGAATGAGAGAAGCTGAGAGAGGAGCGAAGAGTTGTTAGTTTAGTATCATCCTTATTGTAATATATATATAATCTAAGCTCAAGTCAGCAATAAGCAATTTTGCTTCCCTCTCATTTCGGTTATCTTTCTCTCTCTCTCTGCATCTCACATCAAATTAGTAGTTCCAATCTATGATAATGAAAGATGTTAGAAGTACAAAAAAAATACATGTTGAAAAGGATATAGGAGGAAGAAAGATATTTAGACAATAAAATATTACCTCACAATGTTGTGTTTGAACTTTTCGAAAGTCGCTCCAAATCACTAGGATTGGAACAACCTTCTCAAATCGCAAGGGTACGATTTGTGACAGAGGTAGTATAAAAGATATCGAATCCATAGGGAGAATTTTCCATCAAAATTGGCATTAGCACTTTCGAATTAATTAGGTCAAATGCAAGTTGAGAGTGGAGGCTAATCTAAATAACATAAAGCAATAAATAAAGGCAAGGAGGGAACCGATCGATGGAAAGATATTCCCGAGACTCGGTTTCACACAAGCAAGATGGAATTGATATTTAGAAGCGATTATAAGACATTTTTGTTAGTTATATGTGATTAAGCTAATCCTAAAATCTCCACCCCAAGAGAATATTGCCTAGGGAGTGAGACATTAGGACATTCTTCGAGATAGATGAATTCTATGAAAAAGGTTGAGGTGCTCCTAATATCTTGGAATCGGTGAGTAATCGAGATTCGATGTAGACTACCTACACGGATAAGAAATTATAATCCAACACTGGGCCACGGGATTGTGATTACGTAAGACTAGAAGAGGACAATGCGATATTCAAAAGACCGGCGTAGGGGGGTAGTTCCTACACACTCGACTTGTGAGGTGATGTTCAATATCATCAAGTGAGCTATACTTTGTAAAATGGAGTGTTGGGAATGTGGAACCGGAATCAGGAAGTGAAGAACCGGAGGATTGAACCGGGTTTTAGCATCAAGAAGACAGGCTGTTCAGAATAAACCGGGTTCGAGGCAGTTGAAGATAACCGTCGTTTGTGACGGAGCGGTTGCAGAATTGTGACGAAGAAAACCGTCACATTTGTCCGGTAGCTGAGCTCAACTTCTTTCAGTTAGAACTTTCTGTACAGTTGCATTCGAGCTTCAATCCTTATATCATTGTAAAGCTCTCATTGAGGAGAAGATCACTACGTCGAGCAATTTCCTTGTTCTTTAGATTAGAGAGAGTATTTTAGAATTGAGCGTTCGTGCCCTAATTTGTCAACAGAATTGGGCATTTCATTTCTTGAGTGTATTCTCTGTAATTGATTGGATTTCTTAGTGGATTGGGGTGTGTCTTGCCTCCGTGGATGTAGTTCATCTTGAACGAACCACGTTAAATTGGTGTTTGATCAATTTCTATTTCCTGTTCTGCGCAAGTCCAGTTCGGTCACAACTCTGGCCGAATTGTGTGTTTAAATTCAGATTTTTTTCTTCGTACATTTCCAGATTCTTAGGATTTGTGTGTTTCTGAGTTGTTCTTCACTAACAAGTGGCGCCATCTGTGGGAAACCAACTCTCACAGCTTGAAGAAGGGAAGAAATGGCTGGTATGAAGATGGACTTTGAGAAGTTTACAGGAAGAAATGATTTCACACTGTGGAAGATCAAGATGAATGCAGTATTGGTTCACAATGGCCTTGATCTTGCTTTGATACCTCTGGATTCGTGGGAAGAAAGTGAGAAACCCAAGTTTGCATCAGTGGATAAGAAGGCCCTCAGTCTTATCTTTCTGTGTTTGGGTGATAAACAGTTGAGAGAGGTCTCAAGATGCAAGAGTTCCTCAGAAGCATGGAAGAGATTGGAAGATCTGTATCAATCGAAGTCAGTTTCCAACAAGCTGTTCTTGAAGCAGAAGATGTTGGCCTTCAAGATCACTGAAGATAAGGTAATTTCTAATCAACTTGATGAGTTCATTAAGATGGTTGAAGAATTGGAAGACCTGGATGTGAAATTGGAGGAGGATGACAAAGCATTGATGGTGTTAAACATTCTTCCAAAATCCATGGAAAGCTTTAAGGATGCCTTGATGTATGGGAGAGATGAGCAGCTATCTTATGATGGAATAGTGAAGGCTCTGAGGTCTAAATGTTTCCAGACTCAAGGTGATAAAGGCATGGTGCAATCTGGAGAAGGTTTGAATGTTAAATTCAAGAAACCTTGGCAAGGCAAGAAGGGACAGAATGCTAAGGATCCCAAGGCAGGAGACTCTAATCCAAAGAAGGGAAATGAATGGGTTGAGAAGAGGAAATGCTTCAAGTGCAAGCAGCCTGGTCACTTGAAGAAGGATTGTCCTAAGAGAAACAAGAAAGGTGGAAATCAAGGGGCAGAAGCTGCTGCCATTGACCATCAAGAAGATCCTCCAGAGGTATTAAATGTTATTGAATCAAGAATGGTAAAGGAGTGGGTCTTGGACACAGGCTGCTCCTTTCATATGTGTCCACACCAGTCATGGTTTGATGAACTGAAGAGAGAAGATGGTGGGAATGTTCTCCTGGGAAATGACCAATCATGCAAGGTCAAAGGAGTTGGATCAGTGAGCATAAGGATGTTTGATGGTGTGGTCAGAGTCATCTCAAATGTAAGATATGTTCCTGGCTTTAAAAGAAATCTTCTATCTCTTGGTTCTTTGGTAACTAGTGGGTGCCAGTTTAGCTCAGTAGATGGTTTCTTGCATATCACTAAACATGGAAAATTGGTGATTAAAGGAAGACAGCATAATAGGTTGTTTATCTTGATTGGTTCACCTGTTGTTGGGAGTGTGGATATGGTCTTGAGCAGTTCTGAGCTTGTTAAATGGCACAAGAGGCTTGGACACATAGGAGAGAAAGGGTTGAAGGAACTGTCAAGAAGTGGAGTAATTGGAAACATGGGAAATCAAGACCTGGAGTTCTGTGATCAGTGTGCTTTGGGCAAATCCAAGAAGCTGCCCTATGGAAAGGGTGTTCACACAACTCAAGAGCCATTAGATTATGTTCACTCTGACATATGGGGTCCTGCAAGGACAGAGACTCATGGTGGTGCAAGGTATTTCATGTCCTTGATTGATGATTACAGTAGAAAGGTGTGGATCATGTTGGTGAAGAATAAGAGTGATGCTTTTCATAAGTTCAAAACATGGTTGATTCAACTGGAAAATGTCAAAGGGAAGAAGCTGAAGCACCTTAGGACTGATAATGGATTGGAATACCTCTCTACTGAGTTCACAAACTTCTGTGAAGAAAGAGGAATCAAGAGACACAGGACTGTCCCAATGAATCCTTAACAGAATGGAGTTGCTGAGAGGCTTAATAGGACTCTTCTTGAAAGAGTAAGGTGTATGCTGTTGGATGCTGGGTTGCCAAAGGTATTTTGGGGTGAAACCATTGCTACAACATGTTATCTCATTAAAAGGTCACCCTCATCAGTGATTGGGTTCAAAACACCTGAAGAGGTGTGGAGTGGACAGAAACCAAGTTATGAAGGTCTAAGGGTGTTTGGTTATCTTGCTTTTGTCCATGTCAAGCAATACAAGTTAGATGCAAGAGTTCTAAGATGTGTATTTCTTGGATATCCAGATGGAATAAAGGGCTACAGATTGTGGTGTCTAGAGAAGGGAAATCAGAAGATAATCACAAGTAGAGATGTAAAGTTTAATGAGAATGTGATGGCTTATACTTCTACAGGCTCTAAGGAAGAATTTGATGGTGCTAAAGAGACAGAAGAGATATCAATTCAGGTGGAGCATCCTGCTGAAGATGATCACACACCTCAACCACAAGAAAATCTACAAGATAGTGATTCATTATCTGAAGAAGAAGAACAAACTGGACCTTCACAAAATGTTAGAGAATACAGCATTGGAAGGGACAGGCCTAGAAGAACAATCAACAGACCTGATTTCTATGGTCAAGCAGGGAGTGTTTACTACGCTTTAAGTGTTGCTGAAGACCTGGAATCACAAGAGCCTAGTAGTTTTAAGGAAGCACTAGACTGTGAAGAAGGTGAACACTGGATTCAGGCAATGATTGAAGAGATGGAGTCCCTGGAAAAGAATGAGACCTGGATATTGGTGGATAAACCAAAAGGTCAGAAACTTGTAAGCTCTAAATGGATATACAAGAAGAAACTAGAGACTGCAGGATCCAAACAGGTGAGGTTTAAAGCAAGACTGGTGGCTAGGGACTTTACACAAAGAGAAGGAATTGATTTTAATGAAGTTTTCTCTCCAGTAGTAAAGCATTGCTCAATTAGGTTGCTTTTATCAAAGGTTACTCAAGAGGACATGGAATTATAACAACTGGATGTAAAGACAGCATTCTTACATGGAGAACTCAATGAGAAGATATATATGAAACAGCCAGAAGGCTTTGTTGTTCCTGAACAAGAAGACAAAGTTTGTTTGCTGAAGAAGTCACTATATGGACTCAAACAAAGTCCAAGACAGTGGAATAAGAGGTTCAATGACTTCATGATCAGTGTTGGTTTTGTAAGAAGTCTTTATGAGAGTTGTGTTTACTTCAACAAGGGTTCAAAGCAAGATAAAGTCTTCCTTCTATTGTATGTGGATGATATGCTAATTGCCAGCAGGAACAAGAAGAGGGTACAATGGTTGAAGGACAGACTTAACACTGAATTTGACATGAAAGATCTGGGAGAGGCCAAGAAGATTTTGGGCATGAACATTCTAAGGAACAGAGAAGCTGGAGTGCTTTGGTTATCTCAGAGGCAATATCTACAGAAGATGTTGGAGAGGTTTCATATGCATGAAGTCAAACCTCTCTCCACTCCAGTTAATCTACAGAAGAAACTCTCCAAAGAACAATGCCCAAAGACTGAAGAGGAAATCATACATATGAGCAATATCCCTTATGCAAGTGGAGTTGGAAGTCTTATGTATGGAATGATTTGTAGTAGGCCTGACTTGGCCTATGCTGTGTCTTTAGTAAGCCGGTTCATGTCAAACCCAGGAGTAGAGCATTGGGAAGCTTTGAAACATGTGATGAGGTATTTGAAGGGGTCAGTGAACTTGTCACTGAAGTTTGAGAAGAAAGTGGATGGAAGCACTGTTGCATTGGAAGGGTTTACTGATTCTGACTTTGCAGCAAACATAGACACAAGGAAATCTATCTCTGGATTTGTGTTTACCTTATATGGGACAGCCATCAGCTGGAGAAGTGCACAACAGTCAGTTGTAGCACTGTCAACAACAGAAGCAGAATATATCTCTCTCACTGAAGAAATTAAAGAAGCAATCTGGCTCAAAGGGATTCTGAGAGATTTGGACATCAAGCAAAAGTGTGTGGCAATTTACTGTGATAATCAAAGTGCTTTACACCTTGTGAAACACCAAGCATTTCATGAAAGGTCAAAACACATTGATGTTAAGTTGCATTTTGCTAGAGACATCATTGATTCTGGTTCTGTGGAAGTGAAGAAGGTACATACATTGCATAATCCTGCTGATTTTCTTACTAAGTGTGTACCTGGGAACAAAGTGGAGCATTGCTCGAGCCTGCTGCAGCTTGAGCAATGTCATGAAGAGCATTAACAGAAAGGCAGTGATGAGGCAGGAAGAGGCACACTTGATTCATTGAGGTGGAGATTTGTGAGGTGATGTTCAATATCATCAAGTGAGCTATACTTTGTAAAATGGAGTGTTGGGAATGTGGAACCGGAATCAGGAAGTGAAGAACCGGAGGATTGAACCGGGTTTTAGCATCAAGAAGACAGGCTGTTCAGAATAAACCGGGTTCGAGGCAGTTGAAGATAACCGTCGTTTGTGACGGAGCGGTTGCAGAATTGTGACGAAGAAAACCGTCACATTTGTCCGGTAGCTGAGCTCAACTTCTTTCAGTTAGAACTTTCTGTACAGTTGCATTCGAGCTTCAATCTTTATATCATTGTAAAGCTCTCATTGAGGAGAAGATCACTACGTCGAGCAATTTCCTTGTTCTTTAGATTAGAGAGAGTATTTTAGAATTGAGCGTTCGTGCCCTAATTTGTCAACAGAATTGGGCATTTCATTTCTTGAGTGTATTCTCTGATATTGATTGGATTTCTTAGTGGATTGGGGTGTGTCTTGCCTCCGTGGATGTAGTTCATCTTGAACGAACCACGTTAAATTGGTGTTTGATCCATTTCTATTTCCTGTTCTGCGCAAGTCCAGTTCGGTCACAACTCTGGCCGAATTGTGTGTTTAAATTCAGATTGTTTTTCTTCGTACATTTCCAGATTCTTAGGAGTTGTGTGTTTCTGAGTTGTTCTTCACTAACACGACTAAAACTAATTTCGTCAATCCCAACCAACTCATCTAGACTCTACTCCCCCACTCGATAGAGATTATCCTACATAGGTCTCCCTTCTACCGATTAGGTTTTGGTTAATCTAATTATCCAAGGTTAACTTTCCACCCGAATACACTAAGGTGTAGCAATTAACCTTTAAGTTCAATTAAAATCTAGTCGACATAATCCTCGAAAGGATAGCTATCCCTATCCTAGGGAGGTTAGCTATCATCTTTTAATTACACAATTAATTGAAGTGATCCTAAGCCACCGAAAGCCGGAGCAACCGTGAACCAAGCCTATGGTCGAAGACTCAAATCAACTAATCATTATTACAAATTGACCAAATCCTAACCCTAGGTAACTCAACTCACAACAAATCTAATAATCAATAAAAATATCACCAATCCCGAAGCTTGGGCTACTCCCGGGCTTCGGGAAACACAAAAATCACTCACAAATCATCAAATCAACAAAAGGCATCATCAACATCAAGCAATAAAAATCAAAAATAAAGAGACTTAATGTAATGAAGAAATCCTCCAAATCCTTTGATGAAATAGTCGGGTGTCACAAGCCCGCGAGCAATCTCTAAGTTCTCCTCCAAAGACGGCTTCCTACTTGAAGAGGAGGAAGAAAAACCTAGCTAAGAACTATGAAAATCTGAAAAATGAAAAAGAAATGAGAGGAGGTGTGTTGGGGAAGTTTACAAAGGAGGCACAACTTGAATACTTACAAATGGGAGGGGAAAGGATATATATAGGTCCCCAACCCCCAAAACCTGCAGAATTTAGACCTAATAGTAAGGGCATAAAAAGTAAAATACAAATAAGAAAACAAGGGATAATTAGTTATTGAATCGAGCCTCTCGTTTATGCTGGACTCGGACTTCTCGTGATTTCTGAGAATTTTAGGTACGAAATTGCTCTTGGCTTGAACATGAAAGTTGCAGATCTTTGTCTCATGATCATGTGGCATTCTGAATCACTCGAATTGAAGTTCATATGAAGAAGTTATGGCCGAAAAACAAAGACAACGCAAGGAAATGGGGCAAAAGGGCTTGCGCGCGGACCGGTAGCCGAAGCGGTACCGGGTCCGACCCGCTGGATTGTGTGTCACCCGAGTGCCGGTCCGGTGCCGGTCCGTCACGCATTTTCCACCCTTTATTTCCTATTTTGTCCCATCTTTTTTCATCGTCGTTTTGGCCCTTCTCATTTCATCTTCTTATCCCGACATCTTCACAACTTTTGTCCGCGACTCGATGAACTTCAAGTCAAGTTTTTGTAGAGTCTGATTTAGGCCTCGTTATGTGGGTTAGAACGGGAACACTCGTGCGATTGACCTCTTCTTCTTATCTTGTCGTTTTGAAGCTCTTCCAACCATTTTCTCCACTTGACTCATTCACGCAGTTTGTTCGTGACATGTCAAAATTTAATTTGGGCCTAACCCCAGCCTAGATTGGGCTGATTTGGGCCTTGGGATACGGGCCATAGTCGAGAAAATGAGTGTAAACGATCTTCTTGATCTTCCGAATTTTCCTAACCTTCAAAACACAGCTAAAAAACACCCAAAATTGCATCATATTGAAATGAATCAACCCGAAAATACAATAAAACACAAAATTTAAATTAAATATGATTATCACATGCAATTCTTAATAAAAAAAAATGAATGTGAAAAGCATAAGAAAAGCGGTAATTTTCACGTTCATCATCCCCACAAACTTAAGCATTGCTCGTCCCTTACAAATTAGACACTTAAGCACGATGAGAAAATGATGAGCAAAGCCATTGGAATCTCTCTTTGCATGATTATCTCTGACTATTGAACACGTTTTCACTTTTCAATTCACCAATCTTGCCTTAATCATTCTTTTACAAGAGATTTCATAAATGAGTAGGGGAATAAAAGGGCATAGGAATTCGGAAAGGTACATAGTCTTTTTATTTCACCTAGTACCTTAGGTCACGCGCTAAGAACTTTTACTTCAACCCAAAATGTGCATGGTGAAGTGACCTTGGACCACTCGTTATTCTTCGAAATCCTCAACTTTAGGTGGTTCGACTCGGTTCTTTTGAGGAAGACGCCACACACTCACTCGGTGTAGGTGATGTGGCTTTTTTCTCCCTCAAGCCAACTGATTTTCAATGTACAATTTTTTTTTTCTTATACTACAAGATTTTTTCAAATAGACAACATATTTTATCTGTTGTCTAGTTATAAATAAGTCTGTTATTAATAGTGGTATTGTTAAAACTACCCTTTGGCAACAATTTAAAACTGTTGTCTGTACAGCAATAAACAACTGTTTCTACAATGTAAAAAACCATTTTTCTATTCAATTGCAGACGACCGTGGAAATTGTTGACCTTCTTGTAAAACCGTTTGTCTTTTCTAGCAAAAAAAAAAAAAAAAAAAAAAAAAATTGTTGCCTTTCAGTGAAAGACAACGATTTTATTATTGAATATTGTTATTTAAATGCATGTTCTCATATGAAACACTCAATAGTCAAATTAAACAATCTCAAAAGAAATAAAGTGAAATAATCAAAAGCATTATCCACAATTGGTGTCAGCAAACAAAACAAGTACATCGTAAAGGAGTTGTACCTATACATCAACAACCATCGACCCAAAATTGAACTAAATCCTTATTTTCTTTCCTCAAATATAACTCTTTGTACTTTTCTTGTTAGAAATGATGTATGTAATTGCATCCCCTTTCTATCCAACGGATTGGAGATATACATCCATAGATCTTCATCCAAGGAGGTAATTTCTAGCTCTCCTCGAGCTCGCTCAGGAGCTTTAAGAGGTATTTGTTCATCAATATATAATAACATTGTTGTCGGTATAGTACGTAGTCTTGCAAACTAAGAAATGTTCAATTTACTGTGATATATTTATGAAGTGCCTCGATTTCACATTTTTCCAATTTTGTCAGCATATCACAAATGAACATATTTTACTTTGATGCTAAGTTATAATCATCAAAAGTAATATACATATTTCATGTGTGTAATTAATCATATGGTGGAGTAAGGCATGACTTACCAGATCCCCAATCATGAAAAGTCGAATTTTGCAGCCACCTTTTTCGCGTTGAAAGTATTAAATCTGTATTAACCTGCAGAAGATGTAGGTAGTTGAGGTTGGTGCAAGGAGTTATGATAAAAGAAGATTGAGGATTCGTCATCCAAGTTCTTCAGATGCATCATGAATTGGACTAATCGGTGAAATTTGATGGAGTTTTAGAAAAATGAAGTCCAATTCTCTTACTTGGAGGAATAGAGAAACTAAATGAAGATATAAATGGCGTCATTTGGTATGCCGAAAATAAAAAAAAATCCGTTTATTGAGTCTGATGGATCTGCGGCAGATGCAGGGATAATGGAAATAGCACTCTGGCAGTGTACAAAAGAATCTGAGGATGAACTAATCTTTGTACCTTATCCCCGGACCTCCAAGTCACTATAACATCAAAATAAGTAGAATATTCTAAAATAGCGATACTGTAAGATAGAATTACCTCTATAAGCATGTGTCCAGGGTGATCCAGATCTTTAAAAATGATGGGGCACAACTGATTCTGATTTCCTGATTCTATGGCACAACTTGCCCCATTCTGATGGCCGTATTTGAGTTCAAATGTTCATAAATTCATAATCGATGTGTAGAGGGAGAAGAGTTTAGGAGTCCCTGCATCCCTGTTCTCACTATAAGTTATAATTTTTTAAATTTATACATTGTCCTATGATTATATTTACAAAATTGTATGACAACAGATAACAACTACTGAGGCAATGCATATCACAAGGGAAAGAAGTAGGGTGATATTTAAGAGCTTACTCCCGCCCAGAAAACTCACTAGGGTGATCGTTCCATCTGCAACAACGCGTGCCAGTGTCCCAACTTCTGTCGACAGAATATTGCTGTTTTAGGTCGCACGGGATAGCCGCGATGACATCACTCTGGAGAGATGAGACAAATTCACACCTGTAATGATGACAAAGTCCTAGGACAATGTTAAACTAATACACCATTGACTGCTATCTTTGTGTACCAGTACTAGAGATGGTGATACCTCTCCCATCTCACATGCATCAAAGGTATTTATGTATTTTACCCTCAAAAGTGACAAAATCATGTATTTTAATAAAGTGACTAAAATATTCTAACCTTGTAATATTTGAATAAAAAACTTTCGAACCTTATTTACAATCATCAATTTCTTCACATGGATAATAAGTACATCTTAAATGATAGCCAGTACAAAAGTTAGTTATGGGAGAGAAATTGCATGTATATTTCAAAGCAAGTTCATGGGTTGTTAATGCATGCTACGTCAACTAGATTGGTTACTAATGAAACTAGAAAAAAGTTGTTCTGGTTGCAACATACGGCCATAAGATATTTCTTGAACCACTCAAAAGTAGTAGAATGATTGTAGATTGAAACTTTTACCTTCCAATACTTCAGCAGATACAAACATGATGAGGCCCAAATAGACATTGTGGCACTGAATATGGGATAATAAAGTGAAAGCTGAAAAGTATTCCGATGAAGACCACAAATTCGGATGCTATTAGTATTTGCCTGCAAACAAATCGATGATATAAAGTTTCAATGGGTCTTCATAGCCAACCATTATTGAGGTTAGATGTTCTAGAACTAAGTGATGACACAAGGAAGCACACCAAACTAAGTAAACATCGAACATCTAGAACTAACACTTCATTAGAATCAATTTGTTCATGCTTTCCCCTGACTGCTGCACAACCGAAATTCAATAAAATGTTGCTAACGTACTAGGTGAAGAAAAAATTACCAGGTATTTCAGATTTGCTTGAGAAGAGCTACTTCCGAGATTTACCACTCCAATAAAAAAATTGAAAAAAGCCCCGTTTACCACTCACTTTTCAACCTCCATTTTAATCAATTCCTCAAGAATTCTTTACAGAAACACAAGATAAACCAAGTAACACCCATCTATTACAATGCAGAAAGGTTTACCAATCATTATTTTACAAACCAACAAATTAAAATAGGAAAAAGGAACCAAAACTAATTGTTAGAACTCCTTTTACTACTTATGAAATGAGACACAATCTGAAAGATCGATGAAGCCCTAACAAAATGCAACATAATTACAAAAATCTTTAGAACATTTGTCCATTTCGAAGAGCATAAATCATTGGGCATTAAATCAAAATCTGCTACCTAGATCACCTACACACCTATCACGATGTTAACAAGCATCAAGGAGGAAGTAGTTTTTCTTTTAAGACTTAATTAGTTAACTGAATTTGAAAATGTAACTGCAAAAACTTGTCAGTAATACAAAACTATCCGCTTTCTTCATATTTTCTGCAAATAAACACAAGTATCATTTACCTTATTATATAAAAACGACATTCCTTTCTCTTGTTCCCAGGCTTTTACTTTTGTAGTTAGTCCCTCAACAAAAGCTTCATTGTAGTTCTAAAAATATTAAACATCCCCATCTTAGATTTCAAATTAGTTAATCAATGAAAAAGCTAAATATGTGTGTGACCTAAAGATGGAGAAACAGGGGTACAAGCAAGATCTTGATTGGCATGAGAAACTGCCAAAATAATGCAGTAAGGCTGCAATTAAATTCTCAATAAAAGTAAATTGGTGAACAAGTCACCTAAAATAATAATGTAATAAAATATATTAAAGCTTCAACAATCAATATATCAAATATATATGGGGAAAGAAACAAATTAGGACAAATCTATTGACTTATTTTTTTGTCGTCAAAACACGACCTTGCGTAACTATCTAAAACATGTAGCTAACATCACCTACCAAGACATTTAGTGATTTAGAGTAAAATGCACCAAATCCTTTTAACAATTAACCAGGCTCAACATAAGAATACATGAATGGAATAAGGCAATTAAAATTAGTAACTAATTCCGAGCAGAAACATCAATTAATAACTAAAGGAAATGGAGTAATAAAACATAGTTTGAGTGAGTATACATTCTCCTGACTTGGGAGGTAATTGGATTTTAAAATGAGAAAACCCTTAGTTGGGACTCCACATGTGTAACTTTCATCATATCCAAGAACAACTGCAACGAATGAGCAATATTCTAAGGTTATAAAATCAACTTGATGTGCTTAGTTTAGATTTTGTATTACATTATTAAAATGAACGAATAATGAAACATTAAATGAAGACAAACCTACCCCACCAGAAAAAACTTAGAATAAAATACGGTGCTAGCCTGCTCAAAATACTAATAAAGGGAAAGACGAGAAGAAACATATTCACCTGCTCAATAAGATATTAGGATGAATTAATATGATTTTTAAAAAACAAATACAATTCTTTTTTATTTACATGCTACATAAATAAAAATTCCATTTATGATTGTAAGATTACGGTAAAACAAAAACCATAAGATGTGATTTATAAGGACATAATTATGCAGGAAGCCTTACTTAAATGATTTGGTGGGAAAAGTGGTAACAGGTCCCCTAAGATTGTAGATGGACAAATCCTGTGATATTTCAACAAAAAATATTCACATGTAGAACAAAATCTCCATCATAATTCAGACATGACACATAAAGGATAATAAAAACCTGAAACATAATAAGAAAACTGGAAGAAATATAGTGAGGATCAGTATTCACAAGAAAGATTGAGGAAGACTGGCTACATATTCTGTTACATCCCTCAACCTATTTCATGACCAGATGTAGCTTTCATCAACAAATGGTATTTCTCTATTAATTTTAGAAACACCCTGTAATAGTAAGTATACATTAATCCACCAGCAATAAGAAAACTTACATGAAAGGAATCATCCTATAATTAAGCCTTTTGCCTAGCTCACTAGCAAGAATGGTGTCACATCCAATCTCAAGTAAGATATCTTAATTCTAGCTCGCGATACAGATAAAACTAATTCATCTTCGGCCTGTATTCTGAACTTCAACACTCTGAATTTCTGAACAGATAATTGGCTTTTCTAAATTCTTTTGATGCTTAATTTTCTGGTATTATGTATTTTCCATAAGCTTTTCTTTAGATTAATAATTCCTAGTGGGTGAAACAGGGGCAAAAATTTCATGCACAAGTCATCAGCCTGCAACTGCTTATCAAACATATTCAAAGAAACATCTGAAATTGCAGGATCAGTTTTAGCAAAGAATTAGTCTTGAAGTACAAAAGTTAGTTTTATCAAACATATCACTGATAATCTTCTCTCTTGGGCACTGCAGATTTTCAGACATAGGAATTATGATGAAAGTTAGTTTTGCAGACAAACTTGGATACATTTTTTCTATTAGCATGAATACTTAATGATAGATAATCAAACTTCAACAAGATAGATTACTAAAATTTGAATTGATTGAACACAAACATTTCATATATTCTCGAAGCCAATATAAACTAACTAAATCTGTAGAGTACACACAAACACACATGCACAGGCACACCCACAGGAACGTAGATATCCTAATTTACTGAAATAGAACAAATAGAACAGGGTAAAGTAGATACAGGACTATTTTATCCAAAGTAGAAACATTGATTATTGACGTGTTCTAGGTTGCTTATTCACTACGAAACAAAGACAATGGCAGAATGTATACAAATTTGAGCTCAAAATCGATCAATTATCATTTTAAAACCCGAGAAATATGTACCATATATGTGTGCATCAGTGTGTGTATACAATCATAAAGCCATCAATTTTCATATGCAACAGAATTAGTTCACAAGCTGGTGTACAAACATAATTTTTTCACTGATCCTGTGGAGCTAACAACAAACAGATGCAAACAAAAGCATAAAAAAATTGAATTAATGTTTTACTTGAAAGAGAAATTGGAGGTGACCTTAGATTCATAAGAAAAGGAAGTCACCATGAATAGAAGAACGAAGAATCTCTCGCTCATTTTATCTGTTTTATTGCATTCCTTCATCACATCATTAACCCATGAAGCTTCACTGTTTTTCCGTCTCTTTGCGTACCTCCTCTTGTGTTTGTTGAATCATCAATTGCTCTTTTCCTTTGTCGCTCATTTCAATCAGCAGATTCAATTGTTGAATTTTTGACCGTTCACACTATATATATACATAAATGTGAAGAAATAAATGCTCATTGTAACACAATCAATCAAAAAGAGCAGTCTCAATTCCACAAAACAAACATTAACTAGCAAAATGAAGTTAATTAAGCAGTGAGTACAATTACATCACCAGCCTTTGCCTTCAACACATCATCTCACTAGATAGAAGAATCGTCCATGAAAAGTTTTCAACGAAAAATTAGATAACTAATCAATTAGAGATTTACACTTATGCTTGAACCTTAGGACGATAATGGCGATGGAGGAGAACTGAAATCCTTCATTCCTTTTGTGTGGATAACTAAAATTCTCTTTAGGCCTCATAAATAACTATTAGAGCAAAATCCTAAAACCTAATAACATTTTTTGCAGGATACAACATATCAGAACATGATTACAAAATTAAGAAGCATGATACTCAAGAACGAAACAAACTTCCAAGTGAAAACGGACAGCCTTTGGAAATGAATAAATTCAGAAGCACCCATATGAACTCACTAAATCATTTGTATATCTAAAAAGCGATTATAAAGACAAAATACATACTAGATGAACATAAACATTAATCCAAAGTAAACATAACAATGAATTCACACGCATTTATCTCAATCATTTAATGGAACTAGATCGAGCAAAAAAGGTAAGTTAAAAATCGGTAGTCAATTCATGAAAGAAGCTAAGAATCAAACACTTAAATGAAGAAATCCATATAAAACAAAAAATCATACAGGCTACAGACTAGGGGGATGGGGAGTCCAGAGTGACACTTAAGAAACGTGTTGTTGGGATTATTGCACAGGAAGCAGAATGTTTTAAGTATTCAACAAACTCACACTGGCACCATCCAATACTAAACGTTTATCTCCACAGAGACACCCATTTATAGAGCTCCCATCGTGAAAATTATAGCCAAGCTTATTATGTCCATCAGCTCTGCCATGGCTCCGCTGTGCAATGTGTTTCTAGAATTTTTCAGAGAGTAAATCAATTAATTAATCGATTAGCAATTCAACTTAGCTCAAAATTAAGCAATCGACTAATTGATTAGCAATTAAATTCAGCTAAAAAAGCAATCGACTAATTGATTAGCAATTCAATTCAACTTAAAATTAAGCAATCGACTAATTTTAGCAATTGAATTCAGCTTAAAATTAAGCAACCAATATGAAACTGAAAAGGAATTAGGGTTATTATCTCTCACCAGAAGGTGAGGGGTAACAGTCGCGTTCGATGTGCTCGATCTTCATACCTTGCATAACTATCTGTTCTATGAATCTCCTCGGCATAGAATCCACCGTGGATTTGTATGCGTCGTCATCTCTCTCGACGAGCTTCTTAACAGACTTGAAACCCATTGTTTTGCTAATTTTGTCGTCGGAATTCTTAACAGGGTTCAGTAGAAGCACATCGAAGATAGGAGTTGGAGATCGCGAAGATAAATGGAAATGAGATCGGTGGCGCGTCGGAGAGAAATGCGACAGTGAGCGGTAGAGACCGACGGAGCGCAATGTTAGCGACGTTATGCGAGGTGAGTGAATTAATATATATAGGTCCCCTAAACCCCTAAAATCTGTGGAATTTAGACCTAATAGTAAGGGCATAAAAGTAAAATACAAATAAGAAAGTAAAGGATCATAAGTTGTTGCGTCTAGGCATCTTGAATCACTCGAATCGGAGTTTGTATGAAGAAGTTATGACCGAAAAATAAATATATCACAAGAAAATGGGACAAAAGGGCTTGTGCGCGGACCAGTAGCCGAACCGGTACCAGGACAGGCTGAGAGCCCTGAACCCGCTGAACTTTGTATCACCCGAGTACTGGGCCCGTACTGGTTCGAGCCAGTCCGGTAGTCCTTTTTCCTCATTTATTTCCTATTTTGTCCCATCTTTTTCCATCACTGTTTAATCCTTCTCCTTTCGTCTTCTCATCCCGACCTCTTCACAAATTTTGTTTGAGACTCAATGAAGTTCAAGTCGGGCTTTTGTAGAGTATTATTTGGGCCCATTTTTGCCTCATTATGTGGGTCAGAACGGGAACACTTGTGCGATTGACATCTTCTTCGTATCTTGTTGTTTTGAAGCCCTTCCACCCATTTTCTCGACTTGACTCCTTCACAAATTTTATTTATGACATGTCAAATTTAATTAGGGCCAACTCCAACCCAGATTGGGCCTGTTTGGGCCTCAGAATGCGGGCCAGAGTCGAGAAAATGGGTGTAAACGATCTTCTTGATCTTCTGAATTTTCCTAACCTTTAAAACACGAATCATCAAATCATATTAAAAGGAAAATCAACCCGAAAATACAATAAAACACGAAATCGCACTTAAACATGATAATCACATGCAATTCTTAATTAAAGAATGGACGTGAAAAGCATAAAAACAGGTAATTTTCACGTTCATCATCGTTCCCAAATACTGTTGGAATTTCAGAGTGTGAACAGGAAATGTCTATAGATGAAAATGTGCTTTGAAAAGTTGCAACTATTAAAGTGGAATAGATGCAAACAGAAGGCCATGACTGTTCGATAAATGATGCAATCTAATCCTAAGATAATGATCTTTAGTCAAGAGGTACGATCTAGCAGTTGTTATTGATCAAGTTGAACGAGTGCAACTATTCGCGAAATTTTGCCTAAACGTATATAAGTAGGCGACCTCAGCATTTACATCTCCAATCACTAAATCACTCAACCAAATCGAGAATCTCACTATAATTTGCATATATCATATTCGATTTTTTTAGTCTTCAAGAAAGTCTTGAGTATCGAGTAGCTCGCCGAAAATTTTTGTTTTGTTGTGTTGCGATCTCAAAGTTAAAAGTCATTGTGTTGTGGGGATGATTGTCGAACTCCGTGAACACTTGTATACGGGGAAATATCATCTTATGGACGATCTTCAGATTAGATGATTAGCAAGCATATAAATTCAACCTACTTGATACACTTGAGAGATGAGAGATACATTCATCTCGGTGAGGATCATTTGTTGAGATTCTTGATAGGTATGGCCCAATCTCCCGGGGTTGGTCCAGTTCGCCAACCGGGTCAATCGGGCTCAAAAGCGCAAGCCCAACACAACTAAGCCCATGCGCGACCCAACTTAGCAAAACCCACGTGCGGCGTCTTTAGGAAGGAAAGGATCCCCATGATTCGTTCCAACGGCCATGCAGTTATGATTGGCGGATTTTTAGGAATTTTGTTAGGGTTGTTATTGTACAGTATAAATAGGAGAATGATTGTTGAGATTAGGGTTCCAATTCTGAATTCTAAAATCACTGTTTGTAAGGTTGTACTCCGGAATTCGAAAAAAAGATAGTGAAACATCTCGGAAGGCGATTACCTTCACCCGTGGACGTAGATTTCCGGATCGAACCACGTAAATTCTTGCGTCGCGTATGTTATTGCTTGTTTGATTATTGTGTGGAGTCATCTTAATCATTAACCACTTGATATCCGGGTCTACGGCCTTATCAATTGGCGTCGTCTGTGGGAAACAAAAAGCAAACCCTAACATCGTCCATAGCTGTAACACGTAAAATATGGTGAATACCCGCCAATCAGCCAACCCAACCCGATCTCGTCGGAACCCTCCAGTCGATCAAAATCCTCCGTTGCCGCGTCAGCAAGTCCAGGATCCACCCGCGGGACAAACAGATGCGCAGCACCCCGCGCCCGCCCACGCGCTGGTGCAGGTTGACCCTCAACCGACCCCTGAACTATTGCAGGCACAACAACCGTTCCTACAGGAACACGCTGCCCTATTCCAAGAATGGAATCATCAGCGCGCCGACTCCGGTATGCACGCTGACAACGGTGCCAATCCGGTGGCAGGACATTCCCGCCGAGATCGATCTCGCGCATCCCATGAAAATCCACCCCACAGAGCCAGACATAATCGCCGCCGTCACCGGTCAGTGTTACCCGGGGAGGATCGTAGTTCTAACGGCTCAAGGCCCCGCTATGCTGATCATGCTGACGCTGACCGACGTCGACCTGTAGATGCGGCGAAGCGGGCTCGCCTGGAGAGATCCCGTTTACTTGATCCTATAGAACAGGAACAGGCTCAATTTGATGCCGAGCTTGACAAGGTGTTAGGCCTTGATGCTGATGGGGAAATAATCACCCCGTTTTTCGCGGAGATTCTCGCCACCCCACTCCTCGAGGGGTTTAAACTTCCACCAGTGCCAGTCTACAATGGCACCGGGGATCCAGGTAACTTCTTGAGTGCATTCAAGTATGCCATGTTCAACCGGAACTGCACGCCACATGACTTGTGCAAGGTGTTCCCCGAATACATTCAAGACGAGGCCAGAATTTGGTTTGATTCCTTGCCTCGCGATAGCGTTACTTCTTTCCGAGATCTTGCCGAGCAGTTCTGGGCTCGCTTCCATACACGAGCAAAACCTATGGCCACTTTGGCTGATCTGTTGAATCTTGAGCAACGAGACGGGGAGACTATTTCTCAGTTTCTCGAACGCTTCACTGCGGAGAGCCTCAAGGTAGGCAGCCGATCTAATGACGTTATCATCACTACTTTTATGAACGGCCTCCGAGCCGGACCACTTTACACCGAGCTCGCGCAACATCCTCCGACTACTACCCGGGCTCTATTCGGCGCTGTAAGTAGGTTTGCCAAGGCTGAAGAGCAAACCCGACGAAAGCGAGAGAAGTACACTTCTAATAAGCAATCAGACAGGACGCAAGCCGGGACTAATACTCGGACCAGTGCTTTTAGTCGGTTGGGCAAAGGAAGGTTGGAGCCTTGCAGTGATCCTCATCAATTCACGCCCCTCACGCGATCAAGAACAGATATACTTTCTGTTCACAAAAATGACTTGCGGCCATGCCCGCGGATGACTGCTCCGGTAGAGAAGTGTAATCGTGAAAAGTGGTGTGCGTATCATCATCGTATCATCATGATCATGGACACGACACCGAGAAGTGTCGCGAACTTTGTAAAGAAATCGAGGACTGCTTGAAACGAGGCTTTCGCCGGCAATACATCTCTCGGACCGAGGACAGGTCTCAGCCAAACCAAAGTGGGGGTACACAACAAGGTCGGGGAGGTTACAATGGCAGAGGCCCAAGACAGAGCAGACCCCAATGGCAAAACAACAGGTCGGGATACAACAATTACCCTAGGCAAGACCAGGGTAATCGCCAACAAAATCAAGTTTCAACAACCTCAATTATTGCCACCTTTGCCACCTCATAGAGGTCTTGGGGACAACCCACCAAATCATGTTGTCCACGGGATAATAAATGTGATCTATGGCGCCATACCCGCAGGGACTTCCCGAAGTGCCTTCAAAGCCGAAGCGCGCAGGCCTCCTCCCAAGGAGCCACGTCACAAGCGCCTCCATAAGTTTGAAACCGTGAGCTTTACCGAGGACGATCCTGTTTCCGAGCTCACCCCTTACACTGATGCCATCGTCATTGACATGGCCGTGGCCAACGTCACTATTAAGTGAGTTTTTGTCGACAATGGCGTCGCTGTAAGTGTTATATTCTACGATTGCTTCCAAAAGATGGGCATACCCCGCGAGCAGCTTCGACCTGCTCCCGGGCGTTTGCAGACCTTCACCCAAGGGGAGGTCCAACTTGAGGGCATTATCAACCTCCCCGCATCGCTAGGTACATACCCAACGATAAAAACTGTTTTTGTGGATTTCTATGTGGTATCTTCCTCGTCGCTGTACAACATGATTCTTGGTCGGGACTGTCTCACCCCATCCAAGGCCATTTGTTCCACATATCACTTAACATTGAAGTTTCCTACACCCCATGGAGAGGTCGCCATCCGTGGCAACCAGAGAATTTCCAAAGAGTGTATGTATGTTGCACTCAAGAAAACAACCAAGGCTCTTCCTAAACCTTAATTTCAAATAGCCACTCTGGAACCCACCCCGGGTGTTCCCGAGCCACTTGGAAATGACATCGCCGAAGTGCCACTTAATCCTGCTAAACCGGAGCAAACTGTTAAAATAGGCGCAGTGGGCATGCCTTTGTTGCACAATGCCATCATCTAGACATTAAGGGAGTACCCCGAAGTCTTTGCCTGGTCTCTCCTAGATATGCCGGGAGTCTCTCCTGACCTCATCACTCACAAACTAAACATTGACCCCAATGTGAAGCCCATACAACAGAAGCAGCGGCAATTTGCCCCGGAGAGAAATGCAGCTATCCGCGAGAGGTTCAACAGCTCGTGGACGCCGACATCCTATTCGAAGTCCACTATCCATCCTGGCTCTCTAACCCAGTGATGGTGACAAAGTCCAATGGGGCTTGGAGAATGTGTGTCGATTTTTCTGATCTCAATAAGCACTGCTCGAAAGATTGCTATCCTTTACCACCTATTGACCAGAAAGCCGAGGCCATTACAGGGTATAAGGTACTTTGCTTTTTGAATTTGTATAAGGGATACCACCAGGTCCATATGAACCGCCGGGACGCTGTCAAAACAGCTTTCATCACTGATTTTGGTGTCTTCGCTTCCAAGAAGATACCCTTCGGACTTAAGAATGCCGGGGCCACCTATCAGCGTCTTATGGACCACGTCTTCCGAGATCAGATAGGCCGCAATGTTGAGGTATATGTCGACGACCTCGTTATTAAGAGTTATACTTCTGAATCATGTGTGCAGGACATCGCCGAGACATTAAGCACACTGCGACGCCATAATCTTCGGCTAAATCCAGGGAAGTGTACTTTCGGTGTCGGATCGGGAAAATTCCTTGGTTACATGGTGTCGCAGCACGGTCTCTAGGCCAACCCAACGAAAATCAGGGATGTACTGGATCTTCAGACGCCGAAGACCGTGAAAGACGTCCAACGATTGACTGGAGGCCTCGCCGCTCTGAATCGCTTTTTATCCAAGGCAACAGAGCGCCAGCTTCCCTTTTTTAAACTTTTGCGCCAGGCAAAGAACTTTGAGTGGACTTCGTAGTGCGACGAAGCCTTTGAGGCTTTGAAAAAACATATCAGCCAGTTACCCACTATGTCAGCGCCTCTCCCTGGAGATGAAGCCAATAGTGCGGCATTCACCGCAAGGACCACGGCAGTCAACAACCCGTGTACTTTGTTAGCCGAGCCCTCCAAGGGGCAGAAACTCGCTACTCCGTGGCGGGAAAAACAGTTTTGGCTCTAGTCATGGCGGCACGCCGCCTACATCCCTACTTTCAGGGGCATGCTATCCGGGTCATCACCAATCAACCTATCAGCCAGGTTCTTATCAAGCCCGGCGTATCGGGACGTTTGGCTAAGTGGGCAATTGAGCTCGAGGAACACGATATACAGTTTCTACCTCGCAAAGCAATCAAGGGTCAAGCTCTCGCGGATTTTCTTATCGAGGTCCCGTTCAACAACCCCCAAAGCGATAACAAGTACCAGGGCGGCACCCCAACTCGACTCCGAAGCTTAAGCCAACAAGTGGCATGTATACGTGGACGGCGCTTTTGCTACCCGAGGCAATGGTGCCGAGGTCCTTCTCACTGGTCCTAATGGTATCAAAGTCAAATATGTCCTGCGCTTCAAATTTAAAGTAACAAACAAAGAGGCTGAATACGAGGCCGTCATTGCTGGGTTCCGGCTCGCTCAAACCTTTGGGGCTTCGCATATCCGGTTATACACTGATTCTAAAGTGGTCTCTAGTCAAATCAAGGGCACATATGCGGCAAAGGATGATACGTTGAAAAGGTATTTAGCTTTAACTCATAAACTTTTGTTAACTTTTACCTCCACTGATGTTCAGCAGATCCCCAGCAAAGAAAATACTAAGGCCGATACTCTCAGTAAAATGGCCTCCGCGGTCCCGTCAAATGTGTCTCCGGACATAATTGTCGAAGAAGCTACCCATCCTTCAATCAATGAACAGGTGGTCTCTGTGTTGACTGATGTCGATCCCAATTGGATGACTCCGATCCTCCAGTATCTCCGAAATGGCACCCTGCCAGAGCATAAACTGCTTGCTCGGCAGATACTTCTGAAAGCACCGAAGTACACGCTTCACGACGGGATCTTATACCGTCAGTCATACTTGCAGCCGAGCCTCCGTTTTCTTGGCCCGGTCCAAGCTGACTATGTCCTCCGAGAACTTCACGAGGGGTCATGCGCAAGTCACATCGGGTCACGCACTTTGGCCAAGAAAGTGCTTCGGTGGGGATACTACTGGGCCACCTTGTTTAACGATGCCCACAAACCGAACTCATCGGAATACAGAGCGCCTGGCCATTTATACAATAGGGTATCGACATCGTAGGTCCATTCCTAGTTACCCCGGGAGGATTTAAATTCCTCGTGGTCGCCGTGGACTATTTCACTAAATGGGTTGAAGACGAGCCACTCACTGCCATTACAAGTCAGAATATTCTAAAATTTGTCTGGCGTAACATTATATGCCGCTTTGGCATTCCAAGTACAATCATATCCGACAACGGCAAACAGTTTGCCAATAATCCCTTTCGGTCCTGGTGCGAAGAGTTGCACATCAAATAGGCTTTCACCTTGGTAGCTCACCCCCAAGCTAATGGACAGGTCGAAGTCACGAACCGCACTCTTGTTGACGGTCTTAAGAAACGACTGGAACAGGCGAAGGGTCTCTGGGCGGAGAATCTTCCTCACGTTCTCTGGGCTTACCGCACAACGCCACATTCTTCAATGGGGAGACTCCTTACAGCCTCACTTACGGCTCTGAGGCGGTCATTCCTGCCGAGATCGGTGTTCCCAGCCCCAGACTTTTAAATCTTGAACCTGAGGCTAATGAGGAGGCGCTCCGGGCCAATCTCGACGAGCTTGAACATCGACATGAGGAATCCTTCATCCGGCAAGTTAAGTGCAAGCAACAAGCGGCTCGGTATCACAACAACTGGGTTCAAGGTACACAATTCCAGGTCGGAGACCTAGTGCTCCGGCTAAACTCTGCCAGCAAAGCTGCCCCCGAGGGCAAACTGCACGCTACTTGGGAAGGGCCTTATCGTGTCACTGCTGCTCACGCCTCCGGAAGCTATCAGTTAGAACAATTGGATGGCACCCCGATGCCTCGCACTTGGCACGTTAGCAATCTGCGGCGTTTCTATCTATAGTTTCCCATTTCAAGTACTTATTCTTCCTTTAATTTTCTGTACACGCCTTTACTTCCCCAACGTGGTACTTTATTTTTCAAGATTACTCTTGTATTCTTCAATTGTTCCGACAATAACTATGAATAAAAGTTTTTACTTCCAACGCATACACTGCTTCTCTTCTACGTCGTGGGGACGCCCCGGCCTAGACTACACGCATATTTGTTGCGTCAATCGCTAACTGTCTCCGGACGCATTTGTCTCTCGCCTGATCCGTCCGGAGAGGCCCTAAACTTTGTCCCCGGACACGAATCCCCTCTCGCCTGATCCATCCGGAGAGGTTATCAACCTTGTCATCGTACAAGTGTTGACTCCCACCTGATCCGTCCGGGGAGATTTTATACCTTGTTTCCGCACAAGGGTTTATCTACATTCTGTACTCCCGAGTACTAATCAATATACTACTTGTATTACATCATGTTAACACAATTAAAGCAAGCATCGCATCATGCTACGCATACATCACTAATATGTTATTTACAAAAGAATTTGTAACATACATGTTCATTTTTCAATACATTTTATTTACAGTATGCATTACATTTATAAAACAACTTATCTACCTATCACCTTCTAACCAATACCCTGCACTCCGGCGCTGAGGCCCGCCTCGAGAGCTTCTCTGAGTCCTCCGGGATCTGGACATACCCCGGGTCTGGACTCCGGTCGTCCCACTCCTTTGGTCCCCTCGCCGGATGGGACTCAGATGCCGAGTTGGCCTTGGGGTGTTCGCCCATCCTACAGGGTCCCACTCTGCTGGGGCCATCACCTCAATCTCCTCGGCGAGTCTCTGGACTTCCTCATCGGCGACTACTACTGGGCTCGGCTCTCGGATCACAACTCCGGTTGGTTTTTTAACCGCACCCTTTGGCCTCCTCCGGGGAGCTTTCGATGATTTACCCCGGCTGCAGCTGGCAATATTTTCCTCCGCAGCACGCCGCCATCTCCTGCGACCTTTTATGTCTTCATACATGCTTAGGAGTATCTCTAGCACCTCCCGCTTCCTAACCACCTCGGCGGAGTCTGTGTGTCCGGCCTCTATCAATACTGCTATCTCCTTCTGAATCTCAACAGTTCGCTCCTCAAGCTCCTCGAAGGTTAATAGGCCGAACTCCGACAGGATCCGCTCATACTCCCTTTGGTGGACAAAGAGCCGCTCCACTTTGGCGCATTTTGATAAGTACTTCAGCTGATGATCCAAGGCTTTTTATGCAGCCTCGGTTCTCGCATTTTCGGACTTGGTTGCCTTCTTCTCTGCAACGGCTAGTTTTTTCTCCAACTTGGGGACCACCGACATCCTTAGGTCGTCTCTCTCCCTCTGCAGCCAGTTCATTGACTGCATCAACTTTTGAATGACCTCGTGAAGGTCCTCGGTGTTCTCCTGCTGCACGTGTGATATTTAGAGCACAATTATAACAACACCAATAAACAACACATATTATGTTCTAGCTCAAGGCATGATTTCGGTATTCGAATCAAACAGACATCGATAAGTCATCATTTATAAATCGACAAAACCGTAATTACAGGACAGTGTTTGTTACAATTACACATTTAAAAACATGTGCTCCTATACTACGTCTTCGCCTGAGTTAGGAGGGGCACTGACCTCCCCTGGGGCCGAGGTGGTGGCACCCGGCTCTGTGACTGGGTTAGCTGCCAGCTGTAGGACACCACCCTCCTCGGGAGCTGGTTCCAGTGTCTCAGGCTCACTCCTTGGGGGTGAGGCCCTCTGTCACGGATCCGGCACGTGCATCCCCATTCGATATCCCAGGAACTCCTCGTCCTGGTCTACGGTACAGCTTATCACGTCCTGAGCCGTCAGGATGGTCCCCTTCTTGGCCAATGCCTGCCACTTCCGCATCTGAGACAAGGTGCTGTAGTAGGCGGCATCCACGTTGCCTACAACTGCGAAGTCGAATCCGAACTCCTTTTTATACACGTCTACCTCCGGGTACGCATCCTTCACCACCTCCAGCACCTCGGAGCCGTGGCTACATCGCCCACCGCCACGAAGTTCGTCAAAAAGTTCACAAATGCGACAGCTTCTTGACGAACGCCCTCAGCATAGCTCCCTGGCCCTCAGCCTTCTTCTTCAGCCCCTCCCGAGCTGCGGCCAACTCTCCCCGGAGAAGGCCCGTCTCCGCGACTTCGCCTCGGAGATGGGCAGCTTCCTTCTCAGCCTCGAGCGCTCTACCCCGCGCTGTCACTTGGCCACTCTTGGCCTCAGACGCCTCGGCACGGAGCTTGTCGCACTCCCCGCGCAACTTCCTCAGCTCTTCAGCCAACTCCTCCGTCTCCTCCCTCTGCAGACGGCGCCCGAACCCAATGAGCCCTTGGCTCAGGGTCCATACCTCCTCCATCTCGGACACCTCGTGCCCCGCCACTCTTGTCTGGTCCTTCAGGAATGTTATCAGTCATGGCTAATCAATTGGAAACTTAATGCATGATAAAGCATACCTCCGAGGTGGGATCCGTGCGTATCCTCTTTGAAACAGAGGGCGGTGTCAGCATAGGCCCCGACCTCTTCTTCATCCTTGGGGTCGTATCAGACCTCGCGGCACCCTCTTCGGCCACCTCGTCGTGCCTTTTCCCCAAGGCCTTCCCCACCTCGGGAGTGGTGCTCTTTGGGGTTGCCGCCTTCTCGGGCACCAGAGTCTACTGCAAGCGCCCCACTGCAGAAAACAGTCAGCACATTAAAAAGCAATAATAATATGCTACACAATCACTTATGATAAAGAGTTCCTACCCTCCACTTCAGCCCCGGCTGAAGAGCCCTCGCTCTGGGGCGGCGAAGTCCTCGCCTCTGGCCCCTTTGTGTAATATAGACTCAATTCGGCCTCCTTCAACTTCTCCTTGGTGAACACTTGCTTCATTGTCCCCGCCTGCTCAAATACCTCCACTGACTCAGGTACACCCTTCGGTACCCTGTCTCTAGCCTCCACCCCGGGATCGGCTTTGACTCCTTTACATACAAAAACTTAACCTTCCAGTTTTCCACCTTACTCGGGTTTTGAACCTTGAACCCTTTCTGTGGCCTCGGGTTCAGCGTGCACCAACCCTTCCTCTTCCCAATTTATTTAAACTGATAAAAATATCTAAATAACTCTACCGAGGGGTCTACCCCCGAGGTCTTACATACTACCATAAAGCCGACTATTTGCCTTACGGCATTCGGCACTAACTACCCTAGAGCAATTCTGTAATACTCCAAAACAGCTCAACCACAAAATCCCACAAGGGAAACCTTAAACCTACCCTAAGCTGATCTATATACACTGATATAAACCCTCTTGGTGGACAGCAAGCCCTATCATTGGGTCCGAGTATTATATACTCTAAGTTTATTGGAAAATAAAAAGCCAGCACCTTCGCCTCGATTTGGGCTTCGGTAACCCGAGGCACCACTGAAGCCACCTCCAGATTCGCCTTCTCCTCTAGACAAGTGGGAAATCTCACTACCCGGGTCCATATTTCCCTTAAATCGGCCCTATATACTTTCCTACTTTCACTCATCTCTGGGAAGATAACTCGCAGAGGTGCAGCATCAAACGGGCTCTCTTCTGTTCCCACCTCCCTAACACTAGAAGCCTTTGAGGAAGAAGACATACTTACTTGATATTTCGAGGATGAGTGCACAAAGTTGAAGCAATTTCCAGAAATTTGCTGAGTTCTTTCTCGTCTTCCCGCTAGATTTTGATCGCAAATGAAAAGTAAAGTGAAACTGTCACTTCCGTTTCCCTCTAATACAGAGAATCAACGGCCCATATCGTGCTTGTTCAAATTCAGTGGCTAACATTAGCGCGTGCTTTACACGTGTCCTTGGGCTGCGCACCCGCGTGTCTCATACGCGCCACACACATGCTGATCACGTGCCCAATCAACTCAAGCTAATTCCTTCCCCAGGAAGCTTTGTAGTTCAACTCGGGTTGTTCCTTTCACCCTGGGGGTAACTCAGTTCGACTCCAGTTGATTCTTTCACCCCGGGGGTAACTCAGTTCGACTCCGGTTGATTCTTTCACCCCGGGGGTAACTTAGTTCGACTCCGATTGATTCTTTCACCCCAGGTATCTTTCAGTCCGACTCCGGTGGACTCTTTCACACCGCAGATATCTCAGATCGATTCTGGTTGCTTCTTTCACTCCGAGAGGATTTCCAGTTCGACTCCACCCCGGGAGTGTTTCCACGCACCCATGTATGGTGTCATCTTGCCACTTCACAGGACTCAGATACTACTCCGATACAACTTCGGCTACAGCGCATACACCTCGGCCAACAAATGCATCTTGTAAACCGAAGCTCCTACCTCGCTCCGGATGGTGGGGCGGCATCTGTTAGGTATGGCCCGATCTCCCCGGGTTGGTCCAGTTCGCCAACCGGGTCAATTGGGCTAAAAAATGCAAGCCCAGCACAGCTAAGCCCATGCGCGGCCCAACTTAGCAAAACCCACGTGCGGCGTCTTTGGGAAGGAAAGGATCCCCATAATTTGTTCCAACGGCCATGCAGTTATGATTGGCGGATTTTTAGGGATTTTGTTAGGGTTGTTATTGTATAGTATAAATAGCAGAATGATTGTTGAGATTAGGGTTCCAATTCTGAATTCTAAAATCACTTTATGTAAGGTTGTACTCCGGAATTCGAAAAAAGATAGTGAAACATCTCGGAAGGCGATTACCTTCACCCGTGGACTTAGATCTCCGGATCGAACCACGTAAATTCTTGCGTCGCGTATGTTATTGCTTGTTTGATTATTGTGTGGAGTCATCTTAATCGTTAACCACTTGATATCCGGGTCTACGGCCTTATCAGCTCTCAAGTCCCAAAAGTAGTTAAGTTGCTACGTCAAATATGCTCATTTTATCGTGATTGCCTTGCCGTCTGAAATTAGAATCGCCACTAAAATATTCCCTTACATGTGTCCTTTTCTTATTTTACTTTGTTTTAATTTGTTCGGGATGAACAAAGGTTTAAGTTTGGGGAGATTTGGTACACGTGTTCATGCATGCATTTTAGGTCGAATTATGTGTCGTTTTAATGACATTTGTATACATTTTCGATCGTGTATTGTTCATAATTATTTTATTGGGCAAATTGATGTGAAGATGACCATCTAGGGAATTGAACTGACAACCATTTTCCACAAGAGAACCAAGGGATAGGAGATTTCTTTTCAATCCAGGGACATACCTTACTTGAGAGATAGTTCCGATGACTCCATCATACATTTTTATTTGAACTAATCCTGTGCCTTTAACTCTGCAGGAGTGATCATTTCCCAGTAATACACATCCACCATCTTCTTTCTGTAGATCCTTGAACCAGGATTCATTGGGACACATATGGAATGAACAACCAGTATCAAGGACCCATTCATTTTCCATTTTTGTGTCTGTGATGTTTAAGACTTCTGGGATGTCTTCTTGATGCTCTGTCATAACCACTTCTGCCCTCTGATTCTCCTGCTTCTTCTTCTTTTGTGGACAGTCCTTCTTTAAATGTCCAGCTTGCTTGCATTTGAAACACTTTCTGGTTTCAACCCAGTCTCCTTGTTTCTTTGCATTCTGAGTTCCAGATTTGTTATCTTTGACTCCCTGGAACTTCTTCTTTTGGAAATTCTTTTTGAACTTAATGTTAAGGCCTTCTCCAGTTTGTGCAGAGCCCTTTTCTCCCTGATTTTGAAAACACTTGGTCTTCAATGTTGACAGGATGGATTCATAGCTGATTTTTCCATCTCTTCCAAACATCAGTGCATCTTTAAAGCTTTCCATGGACTTTGGAAGAACATTCAACACCATCAGAGCCTTATCATCATCCTCCAAGTTCACCCCCAGATATTCCAATTCTTCAATCATCTTGACAAACTCATCAAGTTGATCTGAAATAACCTTATCATCAGTGATTTTGAAGGACATTAATTTCTGCTTCAGAAATAGTTTGTTGGATATAGACTTTGATTGATAGAGTTCCTCCAGTTTTCCCCATGCTCCACTGCATTCTTGCACCTTGAAACCTCCCTCAAAGGTTTATCACCCAGACATAAGAATATCAAACTCAGAGCCTTCTTATCCAATTCTGGAAACTTGGATTTCTCAGCATCAGGCCATTGATCAACAGAAAGAAGTGCAGAGTCTAGGCCATTTTGAATCAGTATTGCATTCATTTTGATCTTCCAGAGTGAGAAGTCATTCTTACCTGAAAACTTCTCCACATCCATCTTTACTCCAGCCATTCTTTCTCCTTCTTTGAATGTATGTGTTGTGTTTCCCACAGACGGTGCCACTTGTTAAGTTTAAGAACACTTACAACACACACAACATAATTTAATCCAGAAACGAATGAAAAATGAACTGAAAATCGGCCAAACAAAACCGAACGCAAAACTAGAAACAAAATGAAGAACACAAAGATTTTATGTGGTTCGATCAATGTGATCTACATCCACGGAGGCTCTATACACCTCAATTCACTCCACTGAACAATCAATTACAAGAAACAACTCAGAAAACTAGAAACCCCAATTCACAATCCGAATTGAGCTTAAGAACCCTAGCTTTCTAATTCTAATGATTGTATCAACTCGTCTCTACAATTGGAACAAATGTATATAAAGAGCTAAGCTCGAATCAAAAAGCTCTGGAAGCTGGAATCAATTCAGTTTCAACTGCTTTAAAAACTGGTACGCGTCTTCAACAACGGTTTCTCATGCAACGGTTCAAAACCGTTGCACAATTCTGTTATAACCGTCACAACTCCGGTTCTTCAATAACCTTCAAAACTGATTTGATATAAACCCGGCTCTATGGTCCGGTTCTTCCCAACCCAAACCCGATTCGTGATTCTACTCAACCTCTACTACAAGACATGCTCACTTGATGATATTGAACTGACATATACAATATAAGGTCCATAATTCAAAATTGGGGCATCTTTCACCTATTTTCAGCCTACATTCATCAATGGAGCAACGTTTCAGAAGAGGCGTGAAGATCAAGATCAAGTCATCATCATCTTTTGATTCATTCTATCTAGTTTTTGTTTCTCATTATGATTTCTATTAGTTTTATCTCAGTATTAGTTTCTATGAGTGGCTAGCACTCTTCTATTCAACCTTTGATCAATTATTGAACCTTAAGCTAGGATGATTATGTAATTTTTACGGTTATTATCCGATTAGATTGTGTTTTGGGATCTTCTATGTTGTTTGTTGTTATTGATTCACATTTATGAGTTGAGTTATGGTTTGATCACCCATGTTGAGGTTCATTTGTGTGCTGCTAGGATTGGATTTGTAATTCGTTATTGTTATAGATTTAATCCCAAGTAGCAAATAGGAGATCATTCTTCTAGGATAATATACTTTATGAACAATGAAATCGAGCTTGCGAATTTATGTCGTATCTACTCTGTTGTCTTAATTCGTAATGCATTTGACTATGGAAGACTGGAGAACTTATTCTAGGAGTCAATAAGTTGGGTAGATTAATCGGAGAACATATTTTGGTTAATTACAATTAAGAGACAACAAGGTTAATAGAGCTTGTTATTAATCTTGGAGTAGGGAATTTAGGACTAATCTATCGGGTAATAGCATCAATTACATAGTTAATCTGGTTTAAGGGGATACTAGATCAAGGGTTGGATTCTTTTTAATATCTTAAAACCAAAAATCATTTATTTGCTTTGTTTATTAAGTGTTTTTGTTTAGTCTTTGCTTTGGTTACTTAATTGCATTAGTGGTTAGTTGTTTGATATCATCCAAAACCCCCCATCTTTATTGCTTTCTTGTTTTGTTTACATTTTTGTCAATTAAGTTGTTTAATACATAAGACATGATTCGTTCAACCGTTACTCGTGGGATTGACTCTTTACTACCGGTCTACTAGCTAGAGTTGTGGGTTTAGGAAAGTATAAATCATATATACGTTAATTTGGTGGTTTGATGGACACACCAAATTTTGGTGCCGTTGCCAGAGAACGGTGTTAGAACTGTCTTGTTTTTAGTGTTAAACTTTATTTTTCTTATTTTACTTAAGAGTTTTTGCTACATTTGCTGCTTTGATAATCACTTGCTATTGCTTTTGTCTCGATACATTGGATGTTCACACGTTCTCAAGGAAACAAGGACCTATTATTTGAACCTAATATAGTCCTACGAGAACGAATTTGAGGAGGCGAGCAAGAGTAATTGAACAATTTCGTGGAGAGTTTGAAGGTCTACACCTTGATACCGAAGAGATCAATCTTGAACCGAAAGAAGAGCAAGTCGAAATGGTAGCCGAAAGAACAATGAAAGAGTTGGCAAATACCGGGGTCACACACCAACCATTATGCATCATATTTCCCGACTTGGTAGATGACACTACTTTTAAATTGAGGTCCGGCCTCATCCATTTATTGCCTTTCTTTCATGGACTTCCCGGTAAAGACCAACACAAGCATCTCAAGGAATTTCATATCGTGTGTTCAAGTATGAAACCAATGAAGATGACTATAGAGCAAATAAAGTTAAGGGCATTCCCCCTTTCCTTGAAAGACTTAGACAAGGATTGGCTATACTATCTCCCACCTACTTCTATTACCACTTGGGAGCAAATGGAAATGTAATTTCTAGCAAAGTGTTTCCCGACCTCTAGAGCCACGAATATCTGGAAGGAATTAGTGGGGCTCGACAGATGCAAGGGGAAACAGTATATGAGTATTGGGAGAGATTTAAAAAGCTTGTAGCGAGTTGCCCTCAACATCAGATTACAATCAACTCCTAATTCAATATTTCTGTGAGGGTGTATCAATTGCTGATAGGAATATGATTGATTCAGCGAGTGGAGGTGCTTTGGTAGATAAGACCCCAACCGTCTCTCGAGCATTGATCTCGAAGATGGCTGCGAATTCTCAATAGTTTGGTTTTCGTGAGCCAATGAAGACGGTGAGGGAAGTCCATGATTCGTCCATTGATGACAAAATTGAGTAGTTGACTAAATTGGTTAAGAAAGTTGCTTCAGGCGGCAAACAAGTCCCAAAGCCATGCCGAATATGTGAGACGATGGATCTCACCACTGATACTTGCAAAATACCTTGGTATGAGCTTGAGGCTCATGCCAATGTCGTTGGAAGCTTTCAAGGAAGAAGGTATGATCCCTACTCCCAGTCATATAACCCGGGGTGGAGGGATCATTCGAATTTTTGATATGGCAATCAAGGGGGCCACAAAGGGGGCCACCAAGGGGATCACGGCCAAAATTGAGCTACTTCATAAAAAGGCTCCCTATTCAGTGCTATGCATGGTTCCTTGGGTATTAATTCGGGGAACTCATCATGACCGTGACACTCTGTGCTTTTAAGGATCAGAATTCGCGATCACGGGTCATTTCCCCTCCCTCCCCCCCTTCTTTTCTTTGCTACTTACGCAAAAACACACCACCACACCTAAAAATTCTCAATTTTCACTACTTAATCTCCTTCAAAATCCACAGTCCTCACTACCCACTCAATTTCACACACATTCATCCGATTAAATTCGGTAGAATGCTTCTTGTGCTTTTATGATACAATGCTTTTTGTCGATTTTATGGTAAAATGCTTGGATTATTGAATTCGAAATATGAAATTGTTAGGATAGCTTGTGAAACTGAATGTTGATTGATATGGGAATGTTGTTTTGGATGAAAATTTTAAGTTTGGAATTAGAAGTTCACTCGGGAAATTCATCGAACACTTGATATACGTCGAAATTGCATTGTCTAGTTTAGCCATTTTCGATTGTTTGGTCTAATTCTTGAGCTTATTTATTAATCTTGTCATGATATATTGTTTCATATCATTTTATAATGTATGTGATTACAAATTTTATACAAATTGCTTGTTTTTGTTAGTTTGTCGGTCGAATTTGGCATCTCTTGGGCAATTTATACTTTACTTTGAGTGATTCGAGTTTTTGCACTTTTGAATTGGTTGTGTATTGCATGTTGGAATACCAAATGGCTCCCTAAAGAGGTTCCCGAAAAGGAAAGGGTAAGGCACCCGCGGTCGAACTCGAGGCTGAGCAACCTCCAATACCCGCGCCTATTGCTCATCATGTTGATAGTCGAGAATTCGACATCATTTTAGAGAACCCCGTACATCGGGAGTGGTTTGGCAAGTTGTACTACCGACCTATCATGCTGACCTGGAATGGTCGAGACGATATTCTGGAGGCTATGGGCATATTAGAGAATGTGAACACTTTATTGACCAAAGTGGGCCTCCGAGGACTTATGGAATCAAAGCCGACCTACAAACGCATTGTCTTTGAGTTCTTCAGTGCCTTTGAGGTTCGGTCAAACTTGGAAAGGTGTGGTAACAGGCCCTATAGCATCACATTCCCATTGTTGGGCGATACCAAGACCTTGAAGATGAGGGAATTGGTCGACATATACGGGTTCCCTCAGCGCATTTATGTTACCAATAAAGAAGAGCTCAAGGCTTTTGATGTCCAAAGTTTTTAGGGCCAAACCACAGCCATCCCCGGTATTGTCGAGCCTTAGATGTTCTCGGCGAAAAACTCGAAGGTGACATGGATTCAGAATCCAGTGGTCAAATACATCAGAAGGCTCCTTGCACTGACATTGTTTGGAAGAAGGGAAATAGGAGCCTGTCGTGTCAATGTGTTGGAAGTGTTGTGGTCAATATTGAAAGGCATCCCAAGGCACTTTGAAGATATTCTTGTGGATCAGTTCGAAAATATAGTGACTCGTTCGTCGGAGCAGATCTTTATAGGGAGTCTAATAACCCCAATTGCCGAATATTTCGGCGTTCCGTTGACCAGACCTTCCACTGGTATCCACGACATACCAGCTCACCTGGGATGATATGGAGCATATGCAAATCGTCACATTAGGGTATAGGGATGAAGCACCACACAGTCGAGAGAACAAGACGGTACTCTGTGTCATTCAAAATAGGGGTTCTTTCCTTTAGTTGCTTAACCCTCAGTTGACACGGATCGTCAACCTTCGGAATACCGAGAACCTGAATATGGTCTCGAATGCACATATAGCAGCCTCTCGGGACCCAAGTGGTACACGTGATCGTGCACGCACTTTAGGTTGATTTAAGTTCCATTTTAGTAATAATTGTGTGAATATTCACGTGTATTTTGAGCATTTATTTCTTATTGAGAAGATTAATGCATTCAGTTCATTTTTATGTCAAAACAAGTACAATTAGACCAAAAACGAGCATTAGACATTGCAAAGTTGACGGATCGAATGAAGTAAACAGAGGACAAGGGCTGAAGGAGCACCTCGGCCGAGACAAACCCAAATCTCGGCCGAGGCAACCTTCCAAGGGAATTGGAGAGTAAATCAGAGCTCAAGACCTCAGCCGAGACATGTATTCACCTCGGCCGAGGTGACCTTCTAGGGGAAAATGAAGGCTTCCAAGTTTTCAAGGCCTCGGCCGAGGTGAGTACATACCTCGACCGAGGTGATCCCTGAACCCTAAACTCATACCGCCTCGGCTGAAATGGATACATGTCTCGGCTGAGGCCAGCCTTGAGATAAAACCCTCTCAGCTTCACCTCGGCTGAGGTCAACTTGTGTCTCGCCCGAGGTCTGACCCTCTGTTTTAAAATATAAACGCATTTTTAGCTTTAAATCCAACTACCAACTTCTCCCCTATATATATCCTCTTATTCGAATTTTGACCTATCTTTGGACACTCCATCATCCATTTTTCAGCGTCCATTCCACCAAGAAGAAGGAATGGTCACGAGGATTGAAAATCATCTTCTCTAATCAACATTTTTAGGTTCTTTCATCTTGATATTATGTTTCTTTGCATTTTAATCCATTTTCTGTTTGTAATAGTTAATATGGGTGAATAGCACCCTAATTTCTACCCTTGATCGATTGTGAAACTTCGAGTCGACATTGTTTATGTGATTATTACGGTTGATGTTACCTTTTAATTGTGTATTCAAGAGTTTTATACCATTTGTTGTTATTGACTTATATTTACGAGTTAAATTTAGGATTGATCACCCCTTAGGAAGCATATAAAATTATTGCTAGAAATTAGGATCACTATTCGTAATTGTAGGATCTTCGATTCATGTGCAGCGAACAATGATAAAATAATTGGTGATAGTATAAAGTTTGACCTCTAAAACTGAGCTTGTGAGTTTTATGTCTTATCTATCTCGTTGTCTTGGTGCTTTTATCGTTTGGCTATCGAGCCGGATAGAGCTTGTTCAAAGGTTGGATTAAATCATATAGGGTTAGTCAAAGAGCTTGTTTTGGCTAGCTATTAAGAGACAACAAGGCTATTAGAGCTTGTTAATAATCTTGAGATAGGGACTTGAATTGCAATTGATTGGGCATCAACAATAGTCACATAAATCAATTAGACCGAAGGGAAACGAGATCAAGGATGGATCCTTTTATATATTTGAAAAACCAAAAAATCAATCTATTTGTCTTTAGATCACTTGTTACTTGAATTTTTAATAGTAATTTCTTTTTAGTTATTTATTGGTTTTTGTAATTTTAGTAATCGATTTGTTGGCAATCACAAATTTCCCCCCACAATAAGGTTGCTTTTGCTTGTTAGTTTCTAATACTATTTCAAAGTCCTAATTGCTTGAGTACATCAAAATGATACTATTCCTCCATTCCCTGTGGATTCAACCCGACTTGTCACTCTACTTAGTAGAGTTAAGAATTCGGAAATATTAAATTTGGTGGTGAGCGACGACTTCCTACCAAATTTTGGCACCGTTGCCGGAGAGCGGTGTTAAGAGTAGTATTGTTTTGGTGTTAAAGCATTATCGTTATTTACATTGATAGTTATTTGCTTGTTTTTCTTTAGTAATTTTGATACTTACTTTGGTTCTTTGTTTGATTTAGTTGTAGTGGATGATCTTGCGCTCATAAGGGGAGAACGGATTGTTATTTGAACCGAACATCGTTGAAGATTTAAACATCATTGAACAAGTTCGGGAGAGGACTATGAAAGAGCATGCAAACACAAGGGTTGCACATGAACCCTTGTGTATCACGTTTCCGGAGATAGGGAATGATACTACCTTTGAACTCAAGTCAGGACTCATCATCTCTTGGCATCATTTCATGGGTTATCCGGGGAAGACCCGCATAAGCATTTGAAAGAGTTCCATGTGGTTGCTCAAGTATGAAACCGACAAGAGTAACCGAGGTGTAGACTAAATTGAGGGCATTCCCTTTGGAGCAAATGGAGGATTGGCTATACTATTTGCTATACTATTTGCCACCCGAGGATTAGCTATACTATTTACCACCCGGTACCTTTACCACTTCGGAGCAAATGGAGACACAATTTCTTGAGAACTACTTCCCTGCATCTCGGGCTACCAACATCAGAAAGGAGATCAGTGGTATTAGGTGAATGCAAGGGGAAACATTATACGAATATTGGGAAAGGTTCAAGAAACTTGTGGCAAGCTGCCCACCGCATCAAATCACAGCGCAACTTTTGATCCAATATTGGTATGAAGGGCTTTGTCTGACTGATAGAAATATATTGACTCAGCCAGTGGTGGAGCTTTGGTCAACAAGACCCCTACTGAAGCCTGAGTATTGATTTCCGAAATGGCAGCCAACACTTAACAATTTGGGTGTCGGGATCCCGTGAGACGTGTTAAGGAAGTCATCGATTCAAGTATTAAGGAGAGGTTGGATTAGCTTACCAATCTAGTGACGAAAGTGGCTTCAGGTAGCATTCCTACTCCAAGACATTGCGGAATCTTTCAAGTAACCGAACAATCGACTGATACATGTCCTACTCTCGGAGAGGAGATGGAGGCTCATGCCAATGTTGTGCACAACTCTTATCCTAACCATGCCGGCAGAAAGTATGATTCATACTCACAAACATACAATCCAGGATGGAGAGATCATCCCAACATCAAGTACAGGAACCAAAATCCGAATGTGCAACAACAAGGCGAACAAAGTGGGCACAATCGACCCCCCACCCCAAGGGGATGTTCTAGCAAAGACAGCCCACCGAGCCAATACCCTCTAATCCATCATTGTCTGATATAGTGCAGAGTTTGGCAACCAGTACCCTTCAGCTTAAAAAAGAATCAAGTTCAATGTTCCAAAATATCGAGAACCAAGTGAGCCAAATCGCATCAGCAGTATCTCGTCTGGAAAGTCCTAAAAGTGGGAAGTTGCCCGCACAACCAGATATAAATCCCAGGAATGTCAGTGCAATCGCCTTTAGAGGTGGAGTAATGCTTAGAGAGCCTAAAAAGCCCGGGCATCACTCTAAGGGGGAGAGAAAAGCTGAAAGTGAAGAAGAGACCTCGGCCGAGGCACACACTAAACTCGGCCGAGGCACACACTAAACTCGTCCGAGGTGCCTAGCATCATTTGGAAGGGGATTCACCTTGTAAACTCACCTCGGTCGAGGTGGAGGAGGACCTCGGCCAAGATCAATTGCAACATGATGCAGGGCATTCACCATGTGAGATCACCTCGGCCGAGGCCACTCCAATCTCGGCCAAGGCACATCAAGATCCAAAAATCCACATTTCTACTCTGCCACTTCCCTTTCCGAGTCAAATCAAGAAGATGGAAGATAGAAGTAAAGATTGGGGGATTCTTGAGGTATTCAGAAAGGTAGAATCAACATTCCTCTGATTGAAGCCGTGAAGCAGATTCCATGGTATGCCAAATTCTTGAAGGATCTATGTACCACTAAGAGGAGGCTTCAGGGGAATGAAAAGGTACTCATGGGGGAGAGTGTATCTGCAATCTTTCAAAAGAGACTTCCACCAAAGTGTAAAGACCACGGAATGTTCGTAATATCGTGCAAGATAGGTAACTGTAAAAATTGAACGTGCAATGCTCGACCTAGGAGCTTCAATAAATGTTATACCACGCTCAATTTTTCATTATTTAAATTTGGGGCCACTCAAGGAAACAAGATTCGTCATTCAACTAGCCGACCGAAGCACTTCATACCCCGATGGGGTGATCGAGGACGTGCTAGTTGAAGTTGACGAACTTGTGTATCCCGATGATTTCTATGTATTGGACATGCAAGGCGAGTCATCAATATCCACACCGATCTTGTTGGGAAGACCATTTCTAAACACTTCCCAAACCAAGATCGATGTTCGTGAGGGTACCCTCACGATGGAGTTTGATGGTCGAATTGTCAAATTCAATATCTTTGATGCAATGCGGTTCTCGGAGGATGTTCATTCTATATTTTCCGTTAATGTTATTGATCCACTTGTGGAAGAGTTGTTTGAGTTGTCATGTAGGGACCCAATGGAAGTTGCACTCACCGCTCATTTAGAGAAGGGAAAAGAAGATATTTGGGAGACTAAAGAGGCATCGGGGGAAACAGTGGCACACATGCATGCACCTAAGCCATCCCTACCAAGATATGAGCATGTTGAGGAAATAAAGTGTTACAGAAAGTGTTTCAACACTTTCTGCAACACATTATTTCTTAATTTTATTTTTTATTTTGTCTTACTGATCTTTTTTGTGTTATTGTTTTCTATTCATAATTTTATTATTGTCAGTTTTTGTTAAGTTTTTACTATCTAGAATCATGGGGAAGTTATTTTCTTAAATAACTTCCAATGAAAGTTTTTATCCAAAAGATAAACTTCCAAGGGAAGTTATTATGCAAAAGTAACTTCATATCCTTGATCCTATAAGTAAAAATTCGTCTTTCTCTCCTTCCCCACGTTTTTGTCTCTCTTCTACGGGGATAAGATCATGGGGAAGTTATATTTCAAATATGACTTCCTTATCCATTAATCTTTTTCCCTCAATTTCTCTTTCTCTCTCTCTCCCATGTTTTTCTCACTCATTGAAACTGTTCTGCAGGTGTGGATCTCTATAAATACAAGTTCCCACGAAGATAGAAGTTGAACCACTCCGTCAAGGTTCCTGCGTCATATCGAAGTGTTATAACACCTACAACAACACATCAAGTTGCACACACACATTCCCAGTTTTCTTTGTGGGTTGTGTGATCCTTATGCTGGGATCTTTTGTGTGTGTGTGCAAATTAGTTTTAGAAAATAAATCAGTGGTGATTTTTCTTTTCATTTTGGTCTATGTAATTTTGGGATCAATCGACAATGTGCTCATTTAGTTGAGTAATAAAGTTTGTCTCAAGCTTTTGAATTGCTTGAGATTAAACTTATTTCGTTTGTTCTTTGTTGTTATTTGTTGTGTTTGTTTGTTTCCGCTGTTGTTTATTTGCTCTGCTTTTTTCTGGATAAACGAACCCAAGGTGTTGCAGTACTTGTTGCAACACCTTGCGCAACACTTCGTGTTCTGCCCGGGGATTAAGTTATAACAAGTGGTATCAGAGCACAAACTTGATGACACTAAGTGGGATCCTGCGAGAGAATCACATAATTTCCGGGTATTGCAGTTTTGAGAAGTCCAAATTTTGGATGGTCATAAGTATTCTATATAGAAGGTCAAAATGCATGACTATATCAAACTTCTTGATGAGTGTGCATGGAGAACCATTCTTGTTGGTTGGACCTCTCCAAAATTTGTCTAATTTGAAGGTGACTACTTGATAAGAACAACTTCGGTGAAAGATGATGATTCAATCTCCTAAGTCACGAAAGAAAAGTTTCGTCCATTGTACTCCAAAGAAGAAATCCTATCAAAGAAGTGTACAATCCTTTGTTTAGGGTATTTTAAGGTCAAGGTTGTAGCCGAAATCAGAAAGAGAAGCCTTTTGGTCGTGGAAATCAGTCTTAAGGATGTGTTAGAAAGGATACAAATCATGAACAACAATGTTCAAGAGGTTGAGTTCCATACAACATAGAAGATTTTCGGATTATGACACTACCTTGATAAAGAAGGGCAAATCTGGTTGTGAATGTGGGTGGTGATGAATCTTGAAGAAATGTATGAGAAAGATGATGTAGGAGCATGCTGAATTGATGATTAAACTCAAAGATATAGGTGCTGCAAAAGATGTCACAACACCTTCAGAAGGTGTTGCAGAAGGTGTCGCAACACCCTTCTAAAACACTGGCAGAAATTCAGAAGATGAAGATTCAGATTATGATCAGTTGTAGCACGCCTACTTGGAGAATGCTAAACTAATGGGGAATTACAATCATCAAAGATCAGTATTCACATAAAAGGATCATGAGTTTGAGAAGGTAAAATTGAGTTGATGCAAACATTTGAGGTAATTCATATACAAAACTCAGGTACTTCTGAATTCTATGATCTTTTTGTTAGAATCACGATTCCTATCCGATCCACAATATAGAATATCGAAGATCGGATACATCGTTGTAGGATCGACCAATTTATTTTATGTTCTACAATTAATTAATTTATGCTAGAAGGATTAAATTAATACCTTTATAGCGTGTAGCTTCAAACCTCCAAGTCTTCTTCGGTGTTCTCACGAACTATGTTGCAATACACGATGTGTGGACACCTCATTGGATATCTAATTGTATGCGTGATTATTGAGAGAGGGAGGAATAATTGCGTGACTTATATATATATATATATATATATATATATATATATAATATCCCATTATTCTTTTCGTCCAAGCAACATATCCTGATAGATATAGGAGATCCTGGATATCTCAATCTTCTATATTTATCAATATCCAATATATTTATTGTATTGCAATAATAAATTATAATCTCTATAATTTATTCTAGTTCATATTGAGCCACCGAAGGGACCCGATCGGACCCAATTAAATCAAGCTCTAATAAATTAATTATGACCCGGTCAACTCTTGACTTATCATATTAATTTATTAATTATATTCTATTCCACTAAAAGAATATAATTGCACTCTTAATTTAATCGGAATTATTGAAGCAATATATCAACAATTATTATTCTCTGATTGATCGATCCAACACTTTTGTCATCTAAAATGCATTGCAAATCTGATCTTGATTAATGTAGTTGATCTGGACTTCACACCTTGTTTGAAGAATGCAAAGTCTAAAAATTTGTTGAAAAGTGTGATGAATCTTTGCATTACTTTTCATTTCTGAAAATTGTATTTCTTCAAATCTATTTGATTTTGATTCAAATATTCTTGAGTTGATTGATAATCTGAAAAATAAAATATTTGAGAATCAATTTCAAAACACACTTCTGTTGTTGGTGATAAAGCCTATAAAATTGTGTTGAATGATAATCATGTTTCCTTAGATTAATTTTTCGAATGAAAAATAACCTAAGGACGACACTTTTATGTGTGATTATTGTTCATTCTGTACACATTAGCTTTTATTGCTTTATAAAACGAAATATCTTTCTTGTGTAAGATTTGCCGAAGTGTTCTCCAAAGTGTTTCAATACCCTGTCCAACACTACAGAAATTAAAAGTTTATCTGTCTAGTAGACTCTCAAAGATGTCATGAGATGATGAGTATTCCAATGTTGTTCCACTTCTTTGAGTGCTTATATTTCAGGTTCATGGAATTGTGATAGCTGTTACCCATGTCATACGACGGGTACAAAATGCTATCTCAAGAATTGTGAAGAATGTTATGAAGACGGATTTAAATTTGAACGTGGTGCTGTAAGAAGAATTATGGGCACAGAAACCTTGAATGTGGAAGACTCACCACACCTTAGTGATGTCTTTCATGTTAAGGGTGATTAATAGCTAACTTGATTAGCATTAATCAACTCTGTGATAATGATTCTTTCTTTCAAATTTTAGACGGATGTATGCACTATTTTTAACCTTAAAAATAAGTGTGTTTTGACAGGTATAAGAAGAATGAACTATTGTTGCTCATTAAAGACGAAGTACCTTGTCATTGTGCTCAAATTGTGAAGTGAAAATATGGCACCAAAAGTTTGCACATGTAAATTCTGGAAAGTTTTGTAGGCTGGTAAAAGTTGAGGCTATTAGAGGCCTACCCAAGCTTGATGGTAAGGTTGTTCATGTGGTTTATACAAGAAGGGTAAGCTATTTGAAGTGTCTCACAAAGTGTTGCCACACTTAGTACCACACACGGGTTCTGAACCATTTCAAATGGCCATAGTTGGCCTAATTGAGGTTGATATCTTGGTAAAACATTTGTTGTGTTAATGACTTTTCTTGTGTTACATGGCTTGAATTGTTTTTTTTGAAAAAGTCATAAACTTTTGAAGTCTTTAGAAAGTTATTTAAAATGATTTCATACAAGCATAGAGTCATAATTTCTAGGACAAAATCTGTTCTTTTTTTTTTTTTTTAAAAGAAAAATCTTAATGTACTTCTTTTGTAATAAAAAGGGTATTTTATTTTTTAAAAAAAAAATTCAAACGCCTAAAACCTCCCAATAAATTAGGTTTGTTGAATGAAAAACTAGATTTTGTTTTGATATTGACTCATGTTGCATTATGTACATAAGATCTTTCTAAAAGATTTTGAACTTAAGCCCTCTACATAGTATTTCACTTTATGAGTAGAGTTAATTTGAGAGTATGGTACACAATCCCTATGAAACTCTCAAAGGGAAGTGACCCAATCTTGATTAATTCTATTTATTAGGATGTTGTTATATTCTGAATGATGGTGAAACTATGGGCAAGTTTGATGCAAAATGTGGCCAAGAACATTCTCTTGGATATCCTATAAATAGTTGTGTTTATAGGGTTTTTAATGTTAAACTTGATATATCCTAGAAAATGTTAATGTTGCTTCTGATGATCTTTTTGATCTTGTGAGGTAAAAGAGGATGATAACTTTTTGAACCAGCTGGATGTAGAAGAATTAAATCAGTTTAATGAAACTACTGCTGAACCTAAGGTGTTGCATCACATGTTGCAACACCTAGTGCAACACCGAACCAGAATGCATCAGCAGCTTCAGAAACTGATGCAGAACAAAGCTCAGAAGATCACTCTACCAGGAACATATATTTACCATTGTCCCCTCCTAACAGAATATAAAGGGATCATCCTCTAACTCAAGTTTTTTTTGATGATGGAGTAAGAACTAGGAGGAAAAGATAGAGTATACTACTCTTACATAGTAAGACTTTTTATTGCTCACATTTGCATTCACTAAGGTAAGTTCTTGTTGTTTCTTGTCTAACATTGAACCAACGAATGTGATTGATGCTTAAAATGATATTTGGATCAATGTTTTTCATGATGTGCTAAATTTGTTTGTGAGTTGATGTGTGGGATCTAGTTCCTAGTTTTGAAAATGTCTTTATAATAGGAAGAAAATGGATAAGTTTGGTAATATAACCTTTAATGAATTCAGACTTGTTGCTTAAGGTTATGCAAATGTGGAGAAGTGGACTTTGATGAAACATTTGCCAACTTACCTAAACTTGAATCTATTTGGTTCCTACTTGTTGTGTCTTGTTTTCTCAATATCAAATTTCACCAAATGTTTGTTGAAAAAGTCTCTTTGATAACTATTTTTTTTACGAAACTTTTGTTGAACAGCCCATAGGACTTGTTGATCCATATAAGCCTAACTATGCTTACTAGCTTAACAAGGCCCTATATGGATTTTCAACAAACTCCTAATGCTTGGTATGATAGGTTGCTTATTCTCTGCTTCAACTTGGTTTCATAAAAGGTGAAATTGATTAAACTCTCTTCGTTAAAAATGGCATTGAAATAATTGTTGTTCATTTCCATATAGTTGATATAATTTCTGGTTCATCATGTAAAATGTCTTGAATGACTATGTGCAGTCTATGTTATCTATATTTGAAATGAGCTTAATTGGTGACCTAATCTTCTTTCTTGGGCTTCATATTTAAAATTGCATGAAGAGATTGTTAGGTCAGAGTCTAGATATGCCATATTTCTTGTGAAAAGGTTTCACATTGAGAATTCCATGCACATAAAAACCCCTCTAGGATCTTGTTAGAAGGTGTGTCAGAAATTGTTGTAGAAAGTGTTCGAAAACACCTTCTATAGAAGTATGATAGAAACCCTTCTGTAAGTGAAAGCCAACACACCATATGTTTGTTTTAGTGTCTTTGTTTGTGCTAGGTATCATAGTGACTCTAGAGTCACTCTCTTAAATGTCGTTGAAAGTATTATTTAAGTTTGTTCATGGTACATTTGATCTTGGAATATGGTTTACTAAAGTCACTAATACAAAGGTTTGTTTGGTTTATTGGCTTAATTTTTGTTAGGGATCTAGATGATTGGAAAATGTCAGGGGTACTTCCATCTTGGATCATTGATAGAATCCCATACCCCTCTCATTCATCAAACACATTAACTTAGGGACTCATATTTTTGTGTGCTTTGGTGGGAATGAACATAATTCAGATTAAGCACATTGTGAGTGAGAAACATCTGACTTATACCTTCACCAAACTGTAGACTTATAGAGATTTTCTCTCTTGAGGAAATCTCATGGTTTGTGTGTTTTGTAAACAGTGTTGCAGTAAGTGTTATAACACCTTGTATATCACTGTTATAACACTATCTTTTGCATGCATTCTTTTATGTTCTTGTTTTTATTGTCTTTCGACTTACATTGAATTTTTCAGAATACTTTGCTTAGTGAATAAGTGAGTAATGTTAAAAGTTTTAACTATTTTGAGGATTTTACATTTTCACTTTTTCAAATCCCTTACTAACCTTATGGATTTTCTTTAAGCCATCACCTTTGTCTGATTTTCTTAACCCTGTTAGTTTTTTCTTGGTGATGACTATTGGTCCAAGGTTATGTAAGTCTCTTCTTTCTGATATGTTCAGATATGGAGAATCATCTTGCTAAACATGGTCAGAAACTTTTGATCAAAAGTGTTGTGCAAGGTGGTGGATCACTTGGGAGTCAACAATTTTTTCTTGATCTTTAAAATAATTTCTAAGTTTTTCATTACTCACATTATTTTCATATGTGCATTCTGATTGATTTCAATATATTTTTTTGTTTATATAAAAAAAGGCGGGTGGGGGGGGGGGGGGGAGGGAGGAGAGATTTAAAAAAAAAACCATTCTGCATTGTCATTTAGGTATTGATCTTTGGTGAAGGTTAAGGAAAATTGATTTCATTAACTCATTAATTGCGTAAAGACATGGACATCTTAGTAATCACTCACTTATTTTTCAAGATGACCTTGTTTTGTATGGAATAGTGGGTTGTTGGTAAAATTAAAAAAATTCATGTTCTTTGTCATGTGAGTTGGATTGTGTATGTGTATAGGTGTACAACATTCCATCATATATTTCACGCACTACACAACTTTCTTGAAATTGTGCTTTACTTGAGTTAATTTGTGTGGAAAATAGGAGAAAGAAACCGAGTGCAAAAATCAAAATTTCTTCAAGACATTTTCTCACCAAAAGTCGAAGACTAACAACTTCATACTTCTCATATTCTTTGTTGTGAGACTTTATGTAATCTCTCTCTTAAAAGAGGATTGCTTTGTATATAAGATTGTATTTTGAGTGTAAATCCGATGGCTTGTTGTGTAATAGGATTTAGGTCGTTTAAGACTCTTGTATAAAACACATTCCGCTGTGAATGAGATAAAACTTGCTCAGGCTTTTGATGCTTTGCCTGAGTTTTCTTTATCCATCTCTGTTCTTCATTATAAGTTTTATACAGTTTTACATCTTGAATTTAAAATAAGAAGAGTGTTTGTTCGTATGTCACAACACCCTCAGTAACACTCCTCATGACCAGTCCATAAATTCTTTCAATTGGTATCAGAGCATAAATTCCTCCAATTGGATGATGAAGTGACTAACATCCTTAGCTCATTTATAGCATAATTTGAATTTCAGTGTGACTCTTTACCCTCTCTATCAATTCCTAACATTTTATCTTCTTTTGCAAATCAAACATCAAAATCCATTTCTTCTCATTCCTTCAATTTTTCTATCCGAATATGCAGGTGTCACAACTGAGGTGTGATACGAGGTGTTGCAACACCTTCTGTAACACAAACAGTTTCTGGCAAGAATTTGAGCATTAATTGTATAGTCTGAAGAAGCTTCCATTCCAGTTACCTGATGAACTTGGAAATCGCCTCAATGTTGACGTGCCATCTGATTTTGTCCAAGGAATTCATTTGGTTGATGAAAGACCAACCCTTGTGAAGTGTTTTGAAAAGGGACAAAGAGGAATTTCTTGATACTTAGTGAATCAGCTTATGGATAGAAGAAGGTGTTATAGGAGGGCATGACTTGAGTACGTCGGAGAACTAGACTAAATCTGCAGAAAGTGATGCAGAAGATATTGTTGAAGGTGTTGGAACACTTATTCCAACACCTCATCCTGAAATTCCAAAACTTCGTCCGAATAGTGTTACTGAAAATGTGACAATCAGTTGTTCCCAATGACAACATCATTCATGATGTCACTGAAGGAAACATTAACATGAAGGCCACATGGGCTGACTTCATAGTTTCTCTTAGGAAAGCACTCAAGAAGACTCGTTCTACTCTCTTATATTCTCTATTCATTGGTTGTGAGTATGAAGCTGAAGAAGAATAAGAAGAGGGGGAAGAAGAATGTCTTGAAGAATAGGAAGGAGAAGATCGAGAAGCTAAGAAGAAGAGGAAGCATGTCTAGTTGATCAACAAGGTGATGTTTCTAACAATGAGCCACTAGGTATGAATGCTTACTTCATTTTCTATTGTACTAAAATAGTTGATAGAAGAGGGAGTATCTTATAAGGATATGAAGGTTTAGTTGAAAGAAACATTCATTATGTCATTTGTGCAATAAAAGTTGTTTGGCTGGTTGAGTAAGTTGTGGAGGGAAATTCGCATGATGATGAAAATTGTGAATAGAATTTGTTCTATTAGGTTTGGTGTTATATAAGTGAGGGGGAGAGTTTATGAAAATGTTCCATGTCATCAGTTTCTTCTGTGAAGTCACATTGGTTGATGATAAGTCTTAGACAACTCCCACGTCTCCTTGTTAGTGCCTCAACTGGAGGTGCTTTAACATAGTGTCACAAACACCAACTCCACAATTTCCTCAATTACTTCTGAAAGATACCCTCCACCAAACTGTTTACTTAAATTGGTCTTCAAACACCTCCATTGCCGCTCATTAACTGATGTGTTGCTGTAGAAGATAAGGGTAGTCTATTTTGTATATGTTTTGTACTCTTATTTGAAACTCTACCACTTATCTTGACTATGACAACTAACTATTATGTTTGTAAGTGTTGATCAGTCTTGACAGGAATCATTTGGCAAGCTTCTCATGTAGATCTGACCATTAACAAAGATAACATTTTTGTACCACCATCAACCAGATCTGGTGTTCTATCACATGTTCCAGATACTGTTGCAACACCATCCTCACCACCAATGTGTTGAACAGGATCTTTCTTTCCTTTATACAATGAGGGAGTGTACCGAATATGCTCTTTGAACAAAAAGGGGGAGAAAATGGTGCTGTGTAGCTGCTGGTACAAAAGTTGAAAATGAAGCTGCAGAAGATAGAGTCTTTAAGTTGTTTTACGTAGGGGGAGTTAATTAAGGGGGAGTGTGACTGTTTGAGTCTCAACACTATTTCCTTGTTACTTCCAGTGTGGTTTCTCTAACATCTTATTTTTTTATTTGTTTTGTAGGTTTTGTCCAGTAAGGCAAAAAGGGGTAGATTTTTGGAAATGGTGTGGTGCAATGTGTCTCAACACAGTGCTCCAACACTCTTCCTATCTCGTTCTTTTGTATATATGTTTTTGCCTTACTTGACCTTCATGTTTGACTAATCTTTCTCTTTTGTTAGATGTTTGCAAGTTTTTATCAGTAAGACAAAAAGGGGGAGATTGTTGAGGAAATAAAGTGTTACAGAAAGTGTTTCAACACTTTCTGCAACACATTATTTCTTAAGTTTATTTTTGATTTTGTCTTACTGATCTTTTTCGTGTTTTATTATTTTATATTCATAATTTTATTATTATCAGTTTTTGTTAATTTTTTACTATCTAGAATCATGGAGAAGTTATTTTCTTAAATAACTTCCAATGGAAGTTTTTATCCAAAAGATAAACTTCCAAGGGAAGTTATTATCCAAAAGTAACTTCCTATCCTTGATCCTATAAGTAAAAATTCTTCTATCTCTCCTTCCCCACGTTTTTGTCTCTCTTCTACGGGGATAAGATCATGGGGAAGTTATATTTCAAATATGACTTCCTTATCCATTGATCTTTTTCCCTCCATTTCTCTTTCTTTCTCTCTCTCCCATGTTTTTCTCACTCATTGTAATCGTTCTGCAGGTGTGAATCTCTATAAATACAAGTTCCCACGAAGATAAAAGTTGAATCACTCCGTCAAGGTTCCTGCGTCATATCGAAGTGTTACAACACCTGTAGCAACACCTCAAGTTGCACACACATTCCCACGTTTTCTTTGTGGGTTGTGTGATCCTTGTGCCGGGATCTTTTGTGTGTGTGTGCAAATTAGTTTTAGAAAATAGATCAGTGGTGATTTTTCTTTTCATCTTGGTCTATGTAATTTTGGGATCAATTGGCAATGTACTCATTTAGTTGAGTAATAAAATTTGTCTCAAGCTTTTGAATTGCTTGAGATTAAACTTATTTTGTTTGTTCTTTGTTGTTATTTGTTGTGTTTGTTTGTTTCCGCTGTTGTTTATTTGCTCTGCTTTTTTCTGCATAAACGAACCCAAGGTGTTGTAGTACTTAAACACTTTGTGTTCTACCCGGGGATCAAGTTCTAATAGAGCAAAAGTTCATTCCATTGCCGGATACACACAAGAAGATGTTACCTTCCACGGAGGAGACCCCGACCCTTGAGCTCAAGTCGCTTCCCGACCATTTGAAGTATGCTTACCTTGGAGCGAATGAGACACTACTGGTGATCATCTCATCCAAGTTGTCTCCAAACCAAGAAGCATCTTTGATAAATGTCCTTAGAGAACACAAGGGAGCAATTGGTTGGACTATTGCCAACATCAAAGGCATTAGTCTATCTCTTTTAATGCACTGCATTCTACTTGAGGAGGATTCAAAACCAAGTTGGGAGCCACAAAGGAGACTTAACCCACCTATGATGGAGGTGGTAAAGAAGGAAGTCGTCAAGCTACTCGATGTTGGGGTTATCTACCCTATATCGGATAGCAAGTATGTGAGCCCAACACAAGTAGTGCCCAATAATTCGGGAGTGACGGTAGTGGAGAATAAAGATGGGGAAGCGGTTCCTACCCGTTTGCAAACCGGATGGAGGGTGTGCATAAATTACCGTAAGTTGAATGCCATGACCCGCAAAGATCACTTCCCCTTGCCATTCGTTAACCAAATGTTAGAAAGGTTGGCCGGACATCCATTCTATTGCTTCTTATATGGGTACTCCGGGTATTTCCAAATAGTCATTGCACCCGAAGACCAATAAAATACCACCTTTACATGTCCTTTCGGTACTTTTGCATGGAGAAGGATGCCATTTGGGCTATTAACGCCCCGGCCACATTTCAGAGATGCATGGTGAGTATCTTTTCTGAATGTGTTGGGCATATTATTGAGGTCTTTATGGATGATCTTAGCGTGTATGGTGAGTCTTTCGAAAAATGTCTTGATAATCTTGTTAGAATCTTGAAAAGATGCATGGAAACGAATCTTATGTTGAATTAGGAAAAAATTCATTTTATGGTTGAACAAGACATAGTTCTTGGGCATATCATTTCATCTAAGGGCATTGAAGTAGATAAATCTAAAGTTGATCTTATTACTGCCTTGCCTTACCCGGCAACTGTGCGGGAAGATTTCTTGGCCATGCAGGTTTCTACAGGCGATGTATCAAGGACTTTTCAAAGATTGCAGCCCCTCTATGTAGACTATTACGAAAGGATATCGAATTTGAGATGTCGACTGATTGCAAGATTGCCTTTGATCAGCTTAAGGAAGCCTTTACATCACCTCCCATTATCCAACCACCAGATTGGACACTACCGCTTGAGATAATGTGCGACGCTAGTGACTATGTACTAGGAGTTGTCTTGGGGCAACAGAAAGGAAAAGCGGTTCATGTGATCTACTATGCCTCAAGGACCCTGAATTCGGCACAAGCAAACTATACTACCACAGAGAAAGAACTTTTGGCTATAGTTTTTTCTTTAGAGAAGTTTAGTGTTAGGATAAGTTTAATCTCACACAAGATAGACAACACAACAGAATTTGGACGAACAATAAACAAGAAATCGGCCAAATAAAAACGAACCAAGAACATAAATGAAAATGATGAACATAGGGATTTTACGTGGTTCGATCAAAGATGATCTACATCCACGGAGGTTCTATACACCTCAATTCACTCCACTATTCAACCAATTACAAGAATTATCCAGAAATCTAGCTAAACCCCAAATCAATCCCTGATCTGAACAGAAAACCCTGGATATCTAATTCTCTTGATTGAGTAATGTTTACAGAGGGAAAATTATGTCTACTAGCTCGCAACTACAAGTGTTTACAATGTATATAAGTGTTGAAGCTCGAATCTAGATGTTGAGGAAGTTGTAACCACTTTGACTCAGGCTGTTCAAAACTGCTGCAGCGGGGCTTTCACAACGGTTTCTTATGCAACAGAACAAAACCGTTGTATTTGACGGTTATAACCACCTTAAACCCGGTTCTTCTTTTAACCCCTTTTCTGATCTTGGTTAAAACCTGGTTCTCTGACCCGGTTCCTTGCACATCAAGCCCGGTTCTGGAATCCTCAAAACTTCTACTTTATACCATAACCACTTGATGAAATTGAACTAATATCAACAAATCTCCACCTCAATGAATTCAAGTGTATGTCATTACCTCAACCTACTTTGTTCTTTATCTTTTAACCACATCGTTCAAGCCTAATCAGGCTTGAGCAATGAACTACCTTGCTTCCAGGCACTGCTTTGGTTAAGAAATCAGCAGCATTGTCACTGGTGTGAATTTTCTTAACCTTACTGACCCTGCATCAATCACATCCCTTGCAAAATGCAACCTGACATCTATATGCTTGGATCTTTCATGGAAAGCTTGATGTTTTACCAGATGTAAAGCACTCTGATTATCACAATATATAGTCACACACTCCTGCTTTATCCCCAGATCCTTCAGAATCCCTTTCAACCACACAGCCTCCTTGATTGCTTCTGTCAAAGCTATGTACTCAGCTTCTGTTGTTGATAAAGCTACTACAGATTGCTGTACACTTCTCCAACTCACTGCAGTATCATATAAAGTAAACACATACCCTGTAATTGACCTTCTGGTGTCAACATTCCCAGCAAAATCAGCATCTGCAAAACCTTCCAATGGAATAGACACATTTGCCAGTTTCTGAAATTTCAACCCCAGATTGATTGTTCCTTTTAGGTATCTCAACACCTGTTTCAAAGCCTCCCAGTGAGCTTTCCCTGGATTTGACATGTACCTACTGACCAGAGACACACAATATGCTAAGTCTGGCCTGCTGCATATTATACCATACATTAAACTTCCAACCCCACTTGCATAAGGCACATTTCTCATGTATCTCACTTCTTCTGCTGTTTTAGGACTCTGTTCCTTTGATAATTTGAGTTGTTGGCTTACTGGAACACTCAATGTTTTAGCCTCATGCATCTGAAACCTCTCCACCACTTTCAGAAGATAATGCCTCTGAGACAACCATAGACTTCCAGCAATTCTATCTCTAATTATACTCATCCCCAGAATCTTCTTTGCATCTCCTAAATCTTTCATGTCAAACTCAGAACTCAACTTCTTCTTTAGCAGATGTATTTTATGTTTACTCTTGCTTGCAATAAGCATGTCATCCACATAAAGCAACAGTTATAGAGGATCAATACAAGTACTCTTATCAAAGTATACACAACTATCATATAGACTTCTAACAAAACCAGCTTTTAACATAAACTCATTGAACTTCTTATTCCACTGCCTTGGACTTTGTTTCAATCCATATAATGATTTCTTGAGAAAACATGCCTTTTCTTCATTTCCAGGAATCACAAACCCCTCAGGCTGCTTAATATATATGTTCTCAACTAAGTCTCCATGTAAGAAAGTTATTTTGACATCTAGCTACTGTAACTCCATATCTTCTTGTGTTACTTTTGACAAAAGTAGTCTGATAGAGCAATGTTTCACCACAGGAGAGAAAACCTCATTGAAATCAATACCTTCTCTCTGAGTAAAACTCCTTGCCACCAATCTTGCTTTATACCTTATTCTATCCGAGTTTCCAGGTTCAACTTTCTTCTTGTATATCCATTTGGAACTTACCAGCTTCTATCCTTTTGGTTTATCCACCAGTTTCCAAGTACCATTCCTTTCCAGAGATTCCATTTCTTCCATCATAGCACTAACCCAGTATTCACTTTCATCACCACTGACAGCTTCTTTGAAATTATGTGGTTCATGGTGTTCTATGTCTTCAGCTATACTAAGTGCATAATGTACACTTCCAGCCTGTCCATAGAAGTCTGGTCTTTGAATTTTCCTCCTTGGTCTGTCTCTGGAAATGCTGTAGTCTCTCAAGTTTGTATTTCTGGGTGGCACATCCTCTTCTTCTGAAGAACTGTCACTTGAGTGTTCATTCAAGTTTTCAACCCTTTGTGGCCCAGGATCCATCTGAGTCTCCACCTGAACTGATAATCTTTCTGATTCAGTATTGCCATCATGTTCTTCTTGATTTCCAGAGAAATGATATCCCATAATTGATTCATTGAATTTCACATCTCTACTTATCATTAGTTTCTGATTTCCAAGTTCCAAGCACCATAGCCTGTAACCTTTTATTCCCTCTGGATATCCCAGAAACACACATCTGTATGCTCTTGGATCAAGTTTGTCTGATTTCATGTGAGCATAAGCCAGGCATCCAAACACTTTTAGACCTGTATAATCTGGAACTCTTCCACTCCAGACTTCTTCAAGTGTTTTGAACCCTAGAGATGATGAAGGTGATTTGTTTATTAAGTAACATGCTGTATTGATTGTTTCTCCCCAGAACACCTTTGGCAGTCCAGCATCAATTAACATACACCTAACTCTCTCAAGAATAGTTCTGTTGAATCTTTCTGCCACTCCATTCTATTGAGGATTCATGGGAAATGTTCTATGTCTATTAATCCCGTTCTCATTACAGAAGGTTGTAAACTCAGTAGACAGGTACTCTAAGCCATTGTCAGTTCTCAAATACTTGAGTTTCTTCCCCCTTAAAGTTTCCATCTGAAGTAACTATATCTTGAATTTAGTGAAGGCATCACTCTTGTTACTTAAGATAGACACCCACATTTTCCTGCTAAAGTCATCAATAACAGACATGAAGTACCTTCCTCCTCCATGAGTTTCAGTTCTGGATGGTCTCCAAATATCAGAGTGAACATAATCTAGAGGTTCTTGGGTAATGTGAATTCCCTTAGCATAAGGCAATTTCTGTAATTTGCCTAATGCACATTTATCACAGAATTCAAGTGTCTGGTTTCCAGCCTTTCCAATTATGCCTTTCTTGGATAGTTCTTTTAATCCCCTTTCCCCAATGTGTCCTAACCTTTTATGCCACAGTGTTAGTTCATCTTTGCCCAGAATGTTTCCCACATCTCATGTTGTCTTCCTTTGATTACCAGTTTCTTCTCTTTGGTTATGTGTAACTGACCATTAACTGACTTGAATTCACACCCAGTAGCAATAAGAGATCCTAGGGAGATTAGGTTTCTTTTAAGTCCAGGCACATACCTTACATTAGTGATTTGTCTTGTAACTCCATCAAACATATTGATGCTTACTGATCTCGTGCCTTGAACTCTGCAGGATTGGTCATTCCCTAGCAGTACACACCCTCCATCTTCTTTCTTGAGATTCTGAAACCATTCTTCATGGCGACACATATGGAAAGAGCAACCAGTATCCAATACCTACTCCATCTCCATTTTTGACTCAGTAACATTCAAGACCTCTGGTGTGTCCTCTTCATGCTCAACTGTAGCAGCTTCAGCACCCTGGCCTTCCTTCTTCTTCATCTTCTGTGGGCGGTCTTTCTTTAGATGTCCAATTTGTTTACACTTAAAGCATTTTTTGTTTTCTACCCATTCTCCAGATTTATTTGGAGCACTGTTGCCACTTTTGAGATTCTTTGAGGTTTGGCCCTTCTTCTTTTGGTAGTTTCTCCTGAACTTCACATTTAATCCTTCACCAGATTGAGTTGCCTTCTTATGTCCTTGATTTTGTAAACATTTGGTCTTCAAAGCAGTAATAATTGAGTCATAACTCAGTTTATCCTGCCTCCCAAACATCAAAGTATCTTTGAATCCTTCCATAGATCTTGGGAGAGCATTCAGCACCATCAAGGCTCTGTCATCATCTTCCATTGTTACCCCAAGATCTTCCAGCTCATCAAGAAGTTTTGTAAACTCATCTAATTGATCAGAAACGTCTTTTTCCTCCACCATTTTTAAAGCCAGCAATCTCTGCTTGAGAAACAACTTGTTTGATACTGACTTAGATTGATAGAGGTCCTCAGTTTGGTCCAGGCCTCAATTTCATTCATACACCTCGAAACTTCCCTCAAAGGCTTATCACCAAGACATAAGATGATTAGGCTCAAAGCCTTTTGGTCTATCTCTGTATATTTGGGTTTCTCAGTCTCTACCCAGTCACTATCAGGTTTATGAGCACTCACCAACCTATTTTGCACCAGGATGGCCTTCATCTTGATCTTCCATAGGTAGAAATCATTCTTCATGAGAATTTATCCAGATCCATCTTCATTCCTGACATCTTTGTCTTCTGTTTGGGTGAGAATGTTTCCCACAAACGGCGCCACTTGTTAGGATAAGTTCAATCTCACACAAGACAGACAACACAACAGAATTTGGACGAACAATAAACAAGAAATCGGCCAAACACAAACGAACCAAGAACATAAATAAAAATGATGAACACATGGATTTTACGTGGTTCGATCAAAGATGATCTACATCCACGGAGGTTCTATACACCTCAATTCACTCTACTATTCAACCAATTACAAGAATTATCCAGAAATCTAGCTAAACCCCAAATCAATCCCTGATCTGAACAGAAAACCCTAGATATCTAATTCTCTTGATTGAGTAATGTTTACAGAGGGAAAATTATGTCTACTAGCTCGCAACTACAAGTGTTTACAATGTATATAAATGTTGAAGCTCGAATCTAGATGTTGAGGAAGTTGTAACCACTTTGACTTAGGCTGTTCAAAACTGCTGCAGCGGGGCTTTCACAACGGTTTCTTATGCAACAGAACAAAACCGTTGTATTCGAAGGTTATAACCACCTCAAACCCGGTTCTTCTTTTAACCCCTTTTCTGATCTTGGTTAAAACCCGGTTCTCTGACCCGGTTCCTTGAACATCAAGCCCGGTTCTGGAATCCTCAAAACTTCTACTTTATACCATTACCACTTGATGAAATTGAACTAACATCAACATTTAGATCATATTTCTTGATACTAAAATTATCATTTTTTTTACCATGCAGCTCTTTGGTTTCTATTATCAAAGAAGGAAGCTAAACCAAGACTCATAAGATGGATTTCACTACTTCAAGAATTTGATTTGGAAATCAAAGATAAGAAAGGGACGGAAAATTCGGTGGCGGATCACTTAAGCCATTTGCCACAAGAGGAGAATGTAATGCCCTTGAGGGAGAGCTTCCCCAATGAACAGTTGTTTGTAGCCTCTGATGCTTTGACATCGTGGTATGCAGAGTTGGTGAACTACCTTGTTGCTAGAGTATTCCCTTGACTAAGGCTCAAAGAGACAAGTTAAGGAGTGATGCCAAACACTACGTGTGGGATGATCCATACTTGTGGAAACACGGATCCGACCAAGTTATCTAGAGATGTGTCCTGGAGTCTGAATTCCAATCCATACTTGCTTTTTGTCAGTCTTATGCTTGTGGCGGGCGTTTCGGTACAAGAAGGACTGCACACAAGGTCCTAGAGAGTGGTTTCTTTTGGCCAACCTTATTCAAGGACGCCTACTGTTTTTGCAAATCATGTCACAGCTGTCAGAAGACGAGGAACATCTCATAAAGGAATCAAATGCCCCAATAACCAATAATGGTGTGTGAAATCTTCGACGTTTGGGGCATGGATTTCATGGGCTCGTTCCCATCTTCTTATGGGAATCTTTATATTCTGTTTGTTGTGGACTATGTGCCCAAATGGGTGGAAGCAAGGGCTACTCGTACGAATGATTCAGGGGTTGTGGCGGATTTCATCAAGTCCAACATATTTGCAAGATTTGGGATCCCGAGTGCCATCATAAGTGATAGGGGTAGACACTTTTGCAACCGGACCATCGAAGCACTCTTCAAGATGTACTCAGTTTTGCATAAGGTGTCTACTCCATATCATCCACAAACACATGGGCTAGCCGAGACTTCAAATCGAGAGATCAAATAAATGCTATAGAAAACCGTCCAACCAAACCGTAAAGACTGGAGTTTGAGGCTTGATGGTGCTTTACGGGCATACTGGACCGCCTACAAAACTCCTATAGGTATATCCCCATATCACCTTGTTTATGGAAAACCCATCTTCCGGTTGAACTCGAGCAAAAAGCCTATTGGGCCATCCGGAGATGTAACATGAGCTTAGATGAGGCGGGTGTGCACCAAAAACTTCAACTTCAAGAGCTAGAAGATATTCGGAATGAGGCTTTCGAAAATGCTTTGATTTATAAGAAGAGAACCAAGGCCTTCCATGATGCAAGAATCTCCTGAAAAAAAAATTCATGGTCGGAGAGAAGGTACTTTTGTACCACTCGAGGTTGAAATTGTTTCTCGGAAAGCTTCGATTTGAGGTGGATTGGACCATTCATTGTCAAGAAGGTATTCCCATATGGTGCCATTGAGATAGAAAGCAATAAAACAGGCAAGGTTTTCAAAGTGAATGGACAATTGCTCAAACCGTATTTCGAAAGCTGTCAAGACAACCTGGGTGAAGAGGAATGAGTAGAAGACCCACCACTGAGCTAAAAGAGCCTCGGTTGAGCCAACGACATTAAATAAAACCGCTTGTCGGGAGGCAACCCGGTGGTTACTTGTTTTTGTGCATTTTGAATTCATAGTTTGGTAGTAGTTTTACTATTATTATAGTGTTTTGAATTGTTTTGTTTAAATTTGTGCAGATACCAACCAAGATAAACAAAAGATAGTCTACAACGGGGTTGAAGGAGATAAAATAAGAGGAAATTTTGCAGGGGACATCACCTCGACTGAGGCACATACTGATCTCAGTCGAGGCACACTGAAGGAAAAAATTGCCAAAGTCCCTGTAAAGTCACCTCGGCCGAGGTCCATCCCTGTCTCGGCCGAGGTCAATCTGGAGCAAAAACAGGTCAAATTCTTTGTGAAATCACCTCGGCCGAGTGAATCCATGTCTTGGCCGATGTCCATTTTGTGCAATACAGGGCCAATTTCTCTGTAAAGTTACCTCGACCGAGGTCCATATCAGTCTCAGCCGAGGCCTGCTGCTAAAATCCTAATTGCCCAGACGAAGCACTCACCTCGGCCAAGGCTAATCTGAGAAAAACACACATTGGCCGAGGCACGCCCCAGGTATAAAAGGGGCCTGCGCAAGCAGTTAGGTTAATTCTTTCCCCCCCACCCCCCACCCCCCATCCCATACTCGTGATAAACACACACACATACACACACTCTCAAATTTCACCATTTTTACTCAATCAAAGTCACTCAAACTCACACAGTCACTCACCCACATCACCACACACACTTCTATCCGAGTAATTTCGGATTTGGAGCAAATTTGGAGTTGGGTCGAAAAAGGGCGTGAAAAGCAAAATTCAAAATTTTCTCGATTAAATCCGATCAATAAGTACGGCTATTCCTTCCCCTTAGTTTTTTTATTGATTATTATGGACTTTTTTTGTTAGATTGGGGGCGAATTTTTTATTAGAATAGCTACTACATTGATATTGGTTATACACAAGCTTAATGTTGTGATTTTTTGTCAATCTTGATTTGTTTTGTGCATTCTAAGACTCAATTTGTTGTGATAGCTCTAGAATTTACATGTCGGTTGATATGGGATGATGATTAGGGTGAGAAGCTTTAAATTTGAAGATGAAATTGGTTGTGGCATATCACTGAACACATGGCATGCATTTCATTATTGTTATTCTTTTGTAGTTGCTTTGATTGACATGCTCAATTATTAGGTCGATTAGTTGAAATTGTGGTGAAAACTAGACAATTTTAGACTTTTGTGTTGTAATGAAACGAATTTAACCTATTTTTGTTGAGTATTGATCGATTTTAGTTACAATGGGGTAGTAATTGAAAATGTTTGACATATATGCAAACTGTGACAAGTCGATTGAATTATCTATTTTGTAAGTTCGTTTGTGATTTACTTGTTGATTGAATGCGAGTAATTGATATAATGGACTTAATTTTTATTAGATTATTTTTTTATTGAACTTGATGTATTAATTAGTGATGAAGTTTGACACTAGTGCACAATGATTGATTAGTTTTTTTAAACTCAGGAATTTTAATGTGTGTGTTTTTTATTTTCTATAGGCAAATAATGGCACCACCGAAGAACACAAGCACTTCCAAGAAAGATGCCACTACAAGCAGAAGAGTAACCCAAAATATCCGAGGCAAGGGCAAGGAAAAAGTAAATGAGCCCAATCCGGAGGCTCCTGGGACTGAAATCCCGATAATTCCAACTGTTATAGATCAGACCATGAATGTCCACCCCTTTGACATCGTGTTGGAGAAAGACGAATACAGAGACAGACTCAGACGTTTAATGAGATGGGAGGTGACACAGACCCGATTTGGTGATCCCAAGATCCTTGAGCCCATGGAGATCAAGGCAAATGTTGATGAAATCTTGAAGAGATCCGGCCCTCCTAAATGCCTCGCCCCTCGTCCCACATATGAGAGATTCGTCTTAGAATTCTTCAGCACTCTCGACGTCCGGGCAGACTCGAGCAAATGCAAAAATTCAGTCTACACTATCACTTTTCAATTGATGAACGAGACGAAGACTCTCGGGAGATCAGATTTGATTCGCATTTATGGGTTCTAGGCCAACCTCTCCACCAACACTCTTTATACAAATGAAAAGTTTGATATGCAGACCTTCTGGGGGTAAATCACAGCTGCCCCCGGAATAATCGAAGCTCAGGGTTTCGACTCAAGAAGTAAAAAATGACTTGGATTAGGAACTCGGTCGTTAAGTATCTTCAGAAGCTACTAAGCTTGAAGAATTTTGGACAAAAAGAGATGAGCGCCGCCCGGATGTTCGAGTTGGAGATCTTATGGTCGACCAACAAAGGGCTAAACAGGAGCTATGAAGAAGTCTTGGTCGAAAGCTTCGAGAAAATAATTAAAGAGCTGAAAGCGGATAAGAAGAAGGAAATGACGCTTCCTGACCCGATCTATTGTGGAGCCCTCATCACTCCTATCCTTGAGCACTTCGGTGTTCCCTTGATAGATTTTACTCCAATCACGGAGAATTATTTTCTGGATTGGGAGGACATGGAGAACATGAGGATAACGATGTTGGGGTACCACGAGGGGACTTCTGGGATAGCAGTGTCATACGTTCTACAGAATATGGGGCCATACCTTCGACTCCCGAATCCCACTCTGACTTACATTCAAGACCTCGATTGCACTACAAAATTGTCGTTGAGTTCAGAAGCTCACATGAGAGAGTCAAGAGATCCGACCAGTACGAGGTGATAAGGTATCAGAGAGGTAAAAAGCCAAGGACAGTGGCGAGGGAGCAGAGCATGAGGGAGGGAAAAGGAAGCAGTCAACTGAATAGACCACCTAGGAAGAGACCAGCATCTGTCGTGCAGTCTCAGTCCGAGATTCAAGAGCAACAGGACAACCGGCTAGCTGCGATGGCAGGAGAGATACAAGAAATGAGAGCTGACATCATAAAAATGGGAGCCGACTCAACAGAGATTAAGGAGAACCAGAACAAGCTTCTGGAATTGTTCAACAGCATTAGAGGATGCTTTACTGGCTCAAGTCCTCGGCATGCCCCTCCTCAAAGTCGCTGTGAGTGGAGCACCAAGGGTGTCTCGCCTCCTCTCCACAAACTTAGTGAGTTTGGGGAGAGAATGGGGGTGGAACATTTTTGGCCGCTCAAGTCCTCATCTCTCGTATCTCCCTTGCTATCTTCCTTCCTTTGGCTAATTTTGATGATTTCATTGGCCTGTGTGCCCCATTTCTATTTGACTAGTACTTGCCTGGGATTGATTTTGTTTGTGGCATTTGAGCCTAGACACTTGCCTTTATCTTTTTGTTAGTTTATTTGCATTATTGTTGGTATTTTGGTTTGATTTTGCACATTTAGGAATAATAATTTTGGCATTTTTATTCAATTTTTGGGATGGATGATTTTGAATAATGGGTTGATTTCGTTAAGCACTAATCCGTACCCCTTCTTTCCACAAACTTTGGTTTTCAACCAAGTTGGGGGGGGGGGGGTAGGTGTACAGATTTGGCTGCTTGAAAAAGTTGATTGGACCAAATTAAAACGAGAAATGTGGCAATGGTTAATGATGAAAATTTTTGGTCAAAAATTTTGAAAATGGGCCATGGTAGATCATGGTAGGCTTTTGAAACAAAATTAAGTTTGTATTCAAAACTTGTGATCAAAATTTTGCCAAAGTGAGCTTTTGAGCATTAAAAGATACTCCCATTTTAGGAGTAATTCAAATCTTCTTTCGGTGTGAAAATTAATTGAATGCATGTATTCGTCTCCAGAACTTGCCCTGAATCTTTACATTGAATAAGTTGGAAAATTGTGTGACCTTGAAAGTGATCTTAGGCATTTCTTGATTTAAGCCTATTTCAAAAACTTGAAAATGCTTCCTTTTCACCATATATTTTAAAGAATTTGCCTCTAGCTAGCCCGTTGAGCTTTTAGCCTTTTTGTTTGATAACCAACTCTACAAGCAGCCGAATCCCTTTCCATTAGCCTTTGAACCTAAATGGACTAATTGAGTATGAGGAAGGTGGTTGGAAGGTAGCCGGGTTGGAAAATTGGGATCAAATTGGGTAGAATAGAGGAATCATTGAAGGGTAAAGAAAAATTAAACAAATAGGCAAGAGTCGAGAACATTAGCCTCTCCAATGTTTGTAAATATTTATTAGTAAAAAAAAAACTCAAGTAGAAAAATAAAAAAAAAAATTGAAAAATCATAAAAACAAGATAAAGAGTTATTTGTATATGTCTTACTAGTGTTTAGGTTTGGAGAGGCTAGTGAAGAGTACAATGATCTTTGATCAACATTCTCAAAGTTTTAAAAGCTATAAAAAGCACACTCCAAGTGAGAATTGAGAACAAAAGAGTTGTAGGTTGGGTTGAGGTAAATAAATCGAACCTGAGGATCGATGTGATTGGGAAATGAGAGAGTGAGGTAGAGTGATTATTGTTTGAGGGGTAGATGAGAGTAGCTAACTAATTTAGTCCATTTTATAGTCACTTTTGCCCAAAGATTATCCCACCTTACCCTAAGCCAACATTACAACCCTTGTAAAGACTTTTTTTATTCTTTGTCACACATATCGAGTACACGTTTTAATTTAGATGATTGGTAAGCCTATGGTAGGCGATTCATGCTTTCAATGTGAGCACATATATTATCCACTTGATACACTCGAGGGTTGAGAGATACACTCACCCGGTGAGGATCTCAAGTCGAGAATGTCAAGTCTTTAAAGTAGTCGAATTAGTCAATCACATATGCTCATTATCATGATGATAGCCTAACTTTTGAGAAAATCTTCTAAAACCAATGTGCCACTTAAATCTATCCTAAAACGTGCCCATTCTTCTTTTTCATTATTTGATCGAGACGAACAAAAGTTCAAGTTTGGGGGGATTTGGTACACGTGATCGTGCATGCACTTTAGGTTGATATAAGTGCCATTTTCGTAATAATTGTGTGCATATTCACGTGTATTTTGAGCATTTATTTCTTATTGATCGTTAATATTTTAGAAATAATTGTGTGCATATTCACGTGTATTTTGAGCATTTATTTCTTATTGAGCAGATTAATGCGTTCAGTTCTTTTCTATGTCAAAACAGGTACAATTAGATAAAAAAACGAGCATTAGACATTGCAAAGTTGATGGATCGAATGAAGTAAACAGAGGACAAGGATTGAAGGAGCACCTTGGCCGAGACAAACCCAGATCTCGGCCGACGCAACCTTCCAGGGGAATTGGGGAGAAAATCAGAGCTCAAGACCTCAGCCAAGACATGTATTCACCTCGGCCGAGGTGACCTTCTAGGGGAAAATGAAGGCTTCCAAGTTTTGAAGGCCTTGGCCGAGGTGAGTACATACCTCGGCCGAGGTGATTCCCGAACCCTAAACCTAGAAAAACCCCTTTTTACTGCCTCGGCCGAAATAGATACATGCATCGGCCGAGGCCAGCCTTAAGATGAAACCCTCTCAGCTTCGCCTTGGCCGAGGTCAACCTGTGTCTCGGTCGAGGTCTGACCCTCTATTTTAAACTACAAATGTGTTTTTAGCTTTAAATCCAACAAGCAACTTCTCCCCTATATATATATATCCTCCAATTCAAATTTGGACCTATCTTTGGACACTCCATCATCCATTTTTCAGCGTATGTTCCACCAAGAAGAAAGAATGGGCAAGACGATTCAAGATCATGTTCTCCAATCAACATTTTTGGGTTCTTTTATCTTGATATTATGTTTCTTTTCATTTTAATCCATTTTTTGTTTGTAATAGTTAATATGGGTGAGTAGCACCCTAATTTCCACCCTTGATCGATTTTGGAACTTCGAGTCGACATTATTTATGTGATTATTACGGTTGATGTTACCTTTTAATTGTGTATTCAAGAGTTTTATACCATTTATTGTTATTGACTTATATTTATGAGTTAAATTTAGGATTGATCACCCCTTATGAAGCTTATAAATGTATTGCTAGAAATCGGGATCACTATCCGTAATTGTAGGATCTTCGATTCATGTGTAGCGAACAATGATTAAATCATTGGTGATAGTATAAAGTTTGACCTCTAAAACCGAGCTTGTGAATTTTATGTCTTATCTATCTCTTTGTCTTGGTGCTTTTATTGTTTGGTTATCGAGCCAGAGAGAGCTTGTTCGGTGGTTGGATTAAATCAAATAGGTTAGTCGAAGAGCTTGTTTTTGGCTAGCTAGGATTAAGACACAACAAGGCTATTAGAGTTTGTTAATAGTCTTGAGATAGGGACTTGAATTGCAATTGATTGGGAATCAACAATAGTCGCATAAATCAATTAGACCGAAGGGAAACGAGATCAAGGGTTGATCCTTTTTTGTATTTGAAAAATCGAAAAATCAATCTATTTGTCTTTAGATCACTTGTTACTTGAATTTTTAATAGTAATTGCTTTTTAGTTATTTATTGGTTTTGGTAATTTTTAGTAATCAATTAGTTGGCAATCACAAATTTCCCCCCACAACAAAGTTGCTTTTGCTTGTTAGTTTCTAATACTATTTCAAAGTCCTAATTGCTTGAGTACATCGAAACGATACTATTCCTCCGTTCCCTGTGGATTCGACCCAACTCGCCACTCTACTTAGTAGAGTTAAGAGTTCGAAAATATTAAATTTGGTGGTGAACGACGACTTCTTACCACCATGTGACATCTCGAGTGACATTGAGCTGCAAAAGTACTAAGTGGGATGAGGTCCGGCACCCGAATACCAAGAGGAAGGAGCCAAGGAGGAAGAAGTAGCCAACAGAGCCGACCATGGAGGGAGAGGCCCACCTCAGCTGTCCAATTCCAATTGGATTTTCAATAGGATGTGGATAGTTGTCTCACTTCTATCGATTTTTGTAAAAAATTTGAGAAATGGCACATGATAGAGCATGACAAGCAAATGAGATAAAATTGAGCTTGTGCTTAAAACGTTTGATTAAAACTTTTACCTTGTGAGTTTTTTAGCCTTTATCGTACTCCCATTGGTACGCGCGTCGAATACGCTACCAAATTAATATATCTCGTATTGTAATAACAACACTTAACCTTACAAACTACCCTACTAAGTAGAGTGGCAAGCAAGGGTCGATCCCATGAGGAACGGTCGAACAATTTTACTTTACGTATTGAGCTATTATAATCAAGCAAGATAATATAAATAAGTCAAAAGCAATACAATAGCAATCCCGACTACTAGAAACACATTCATAATCCCCTAAAGGGTGATCAATCCAATAATCAACTCATAAATGTGAATCAATAACAACAAATAACATAAAACACTTGAATATACAATCCAATCGGTAACATTAACCGCAATAATCACATAAATATCTTCGACTCAAGGTTCCACATTGATCAAGGGTGAATTTAAAGGGATCTAGCCACACATCTTCACTATTACAAAGATAAAACAAGTGAAAATCAAAGAAGACATGAAAATAAAATAGAATGAACCAAAATGTTGAGTTGATGATCTTGATCTTCAACCTATTTCCAATTCCTTGCTCCCTAAGGTGAATGGTGACTGAAAATGTATGAGAAATAGGTCATAGGTTAGGCCAAATTTGAAATTGACCTTATATATATTAAGGAGAAATTGTTGGGCTGAAAATTGGCAAAAAACGTATCTCAGGATTAAAAACAGTGTACTGGATCGAGGCCGCAGACCTAAGTCATTGCCGCGAACCCTTCATTTTTCTTGAGGAAGGGTTTGGTTCGCGGACTCAGTCGGGGGCGCGAACCGTGACTTGGCTCTTGGGCTAGGTTTCGGTGGATTGGTCGCGGCCGTGACCGTAAGTTGAGGTCACGATAGTTCGTTAGAACCTCTTCCCTCCTGTTTCATCCTTGGCTCATTCTTCGTTCCGGAATTCTTTGAGACTTGTTTTTGGCCCTATATTACCTATATTGTCCTAAATCGAGCTCAAACACATTTAATGGTCCAATAATACAAATATGAACAATACACAGTCAATTATGCATGCAAATGTCATTAAAATGACACTTAATTCGACCTAAAATGCATGCATGAACACGTGTATCAAATCTCCCCAAACTTAAACCTCTGTTCATCCCAAATAGATTGAAGAAAAGAAAAAGAACAAAAATGCCACGTGTTAGGGAAGATTAAAGCAACGAATTGAGTTTCAAACGAAATTTTCAAAAGCAAAGCAATCATGATAAGATGAGCATATATGACATAACAACTTCAACTACTTTTGAGACTTGAAAACCCGCAACTAAAGATCCTCACCGGGTGAGTGTATCTCTCGACTCTCAAGTGTATCAAGTAGGTAGTGTTTTTCGCTCACATTGAAATACATGTAACAACCACCATATGCTTGCCAATCTTCTAAATTCAAATTTATACTCGACACGTGTGACAAAAAATAAAAAAGGTCTTATTTTTTGTTGTAATGTTGGATTGAGGTAAGGTGGGATAGATATGGGCACAAGTGACTAATTCTTGGACTAATTAAGTTAGCTACTCCCAATCACCCCTCAAACAACATTCACTCTTCCTCACTGTCTCACTATCCTAGTAAACCAATCCTTGAATTGATTTCTTCATCTTACTACAAACTCACAACCTAGATGCTTGTTTTCCAATTCTCCCTTGGATGTGTTTTCTTTTGAATTTTTCAACTTTGAGTGTGAATTATGTTTCAATTGCATCAAAGATATCCAAAACTTTGTATAAAATGGTGCTGGATCAGGAACCGGGGTGAGTAGCTGAAGAACCGGTCTGGAGAACAAAACAGAAAGGAAACCGATTTCATAACCACCGGTTCAGGGTGATTATGAAGGCAGTTACAGAAAACAGAAAAGACAACGGTTTTGAAACCGTTGCAGAGCAGTTCAGCTTGCAGTTGCTTTTCCCTGATGATTCGAGCTGTTTCTTTTATATAGAGTTATGCTCTATGATGTAAACATATATGATTTACTGTTTTCCCTCTGGTTTTATCAACATCAAGAGAGAATTGAGTGATTAGAGTTACGAGCTCAGTTTTAGGGTTCAAAACTGAGGGTTTGTGTAATTCTGGAGTGATTCTTGTATTCTTGAGGTATTGATAGTAGATTGAGGTGTGTTGATCCTCCGTGGATGTAGAACATCTGTTCGAACCACGTAAAACTCTTTTGTGTTGGTTTTCTTTCTTCTTGTTTGCGCAATTTCGTTTTCATTCTCTGGTTCGTCTGAGTTAGCTGTTGCATTTCGGCCAGTGTTCTTCATTTTCTGGCCGAACGCGGTTTGGTAATTTTATGTGATCAACTTAACATTGAGAACATTGGTCAAAAAGTATTTATGTTACTAGTCTCCCCCAATCAAAAGCAATGAACTAAATATATTCATCCGACTTTTCTTCCCTTTCCTGATTTTTGAATTTTTTTTTCAACTATTTACAAACTAGGGAGACTAGTTTTCCCAATTCTTTGCCTATTGTTTCAATTCTCTTCACCTTCAATATTCCCAATAGTTACCCTTTTAATCCCTACCCGACTACCTTCCAACCGTCTCCCTCATACTCAAATAGTCTAATTAGTGTCAAAGGCTAAATCGAAAAGTACTCGGCTCGTATAGTTGGGCTATCAAACGAAAAGCTAAAAGCTCAAGGGGCTAACTACCGGAAATTTTCCAATTTTTTTGTGAAAAGGTGTAACATTTTCAAGTTTACAAATAGGTTAAAAGTCAAGGGTTGCCTAAGATCATTTTCTCAGTCACACAATGTACCGACTTATTCAAAATAGAGAATCAAGGCAAGTTCTAGAGACAATCACATGCAGTCAATGAAATACACATTGAAGGAAGGTATAAGTAACTCCAAAATTGGGAGTACAATTAAAGCTCAAAAACTCACAAGGCAATTTTTTCTTGATCAAAAGTTTTGAATACAAGCTTAATTTCACCTCAATTGCCTATCATGCTCTATCATTTGCCATTTGTCAATTTTTTTGCAAAAAATAATAAATAAAAAAAAAATCATCCCATCATTAACTATTCGCCAATTATCAATCCCCATCACTATCCATAGTCAAATCGAGAGCGGTCAATACGTACACCGACCACCCCTTTCCCCAAACTTTGTTGAAAAACCAAGGTTTGTGGGAAAGAAAGGGGTACGAATTGGTGCTCTACAAAAGACAATCAATCAATCAACACTATCGAGTGGTTCTTATTGATTCAAATTAACCATGCAAAAGAATAATCCATACAAAGATACCAATTCCAATCCAAGTCTAATCAATCCCAAGGGCAATAGAGTAGCATTCAAAAATTAAGCTCGCGGCAGCCAATACACACCCCCTCCCCCAAACCTGGTTGAAAACCAAAGTTTGTGGGAAAGAAAGGGTACGGATTGGTGCTCCAACTCACAGTGGCTTTTGGGCTCCGTCACCCCCATTAGGTGCTATCTCTTTGAATTTCATGGCTTGGTCGGTTTCTCGTCATCATATTCCCTGCACACTAAAAGAAAACCATAAGACAATATCAAAATATATAAGTAAACAATCTAAACTACAAAATTGAATACACAAAAAGCTGTAAATATCGGATTGCCTCCCGACAAGCGCCTTTGTTTAATGTCGTTGGCTCGACGGAAGCTCTTTCTCTTTAGTGTTTGTTCCAATGTGGTCTCCATATTGGCCTGGACTAGTTCAAGCACTTTACTTCCTATAGCTTCTCACCTTCCTCTTCATGATGCTTCAAAGATGTGAAAATGTTCAACTTATTCCTGCACCTTATCTCAAATTCTTTCTCAACAAGAGGGTTAGCATCATCATGAGGAAAAACAAGATGGAAATCTTTGGGAAACTGCTCGGCATAAAAAATATTAAATTGCAAGGTTCTTCCATCAAACTCCATCGTGAGTGTGCCTTCACGAATATCTATCTTAGTTCAGGAGGTGTTTAGAAATGTCCTCCCCAATAAGATAGGCGTGGGGATTGATGAATCGCCTTGCATCTTCAAAACATAGAAATCAACCGGAAACACTAAGTTGTCAACTTCAACTAGCACGTCTTCAATCACTCCATCTAGGTATGAAGTGCTTCGATCGGCTAGTTGAATGGCATCTCGTGTTTCCTTGAGTGACCCCAAATTCAAAGAATGAAAAATTGAGCGTGGCATAACGTTAATTGAAGCTCCTAAGTCGAGCATTACACGTTCAATCTTACAATTACCTATCTTGCATGGGATTGCAAATATTCCGGGATCCTTGCATTTTGGTGGAATCTTCTTTTGGAAGATTGCGGAGATATTTTCCCCCATGATTACCTTTTCATTGCCCTTAAGCTTCCTCTTGTTAGTGCACAATTCCTTGAGGAAGTTAGGATACCTTGAGATTTGCTTCACAACATCAACCAAGGGGATGTTTATCTCCACCTTCCAGAATACTTCTAGCATCTCTTTGTCTTTGTTCTTATCCACTAATTTTACGACTCATCTTGGAAACGGGAGTTTTTGAGTCGGGATAGGAAGTGAAACTTCATATTTATGGGCAGCAGGGATCGCAGCTGCGACAAGGGGTCGCGGGCGCGATAAGTCAACAACAGCTGGAGGGTGTGTGTCGCTGACGGCGGCGTTTTAGGGCGCGACCTTCTCCTCGAAACAACCCTCATTTTCAAATTCTCCTTCAATATCCCCCTGAATTCCATCCTCTAAAGGATGCCCGGGCTTGTTAAGCTTTCCAAGCACCACTCTGCTTCTGAGGGTGATGGCACTGACGTTTTTAGGGTTGATTTTCGGTTGAGCCGGCAGTTTGCCACTGTTTGCACTTTCGAGTCGAGACACTGAGGCTACAAGTTGGCTCACTTGTGTTTCAAGGTTCTTGATGCTCGATTAATTTTCCTTCTGAAACTGGACTATGTTGGTTGCTAGGCTCTTCACTATGTCTTCTAATGATGGACTAGATGGTGATTTAGTCGATTGCTGTTGTTGGTATGTCCCTCGCGGTTGAGGTGCTCGACCGACCTTGGTCACTTTGTTGGCCACCTTGGTTACCATACCGAAAGTTTGGATGATCTCTCCACCCAGGATTGTAACTTTGAGAATAAGGTACATACCTCCTTCCTCCATTGAAGTTGCCAATAGCGTTTGCATGAGCTTCGATCTCTTCATCCAAGATTGGGCCTGTGTCTGTATTATGCGCGGTGATTTGATAAATCCTACATGGACTATGGGCTTGAGTGTTGCCCGAGGCTACTCTTTTGACCAAATTAGTGAGCTGCTCCAATTTGTCATCAATGGTCGAATTATGTGCCTCCCTAACCGTCCTTGTTGGCTACGACACGCAACTTGTTGGGTATTTGCAGCCATATTGGAAATTAACGAACGAGCGGTTGTTGGAGTCTTGTCAGCCAATGCTCCTCCACTTGCCGAGTGGATCATGTTCCGGTCGGTCAAGGACAAGCCTTCATAGAAGTATTGTATAACCTGATCAGTGATCTGGTATTGTGGACAATTAGCAACTAACTTATTAAACATTTCCCAATATTTGTATAGTGTCTCTCCTTGGCATTGTCGAATACCACTGATTTGCTTCCGAATATTTGTGGCTTGAGAGGCCGGAAAATACTTCTATAGGAATTGTCTCTCCATTTGTTCCAACGTTGTAATAGAAGCTGGTGGGAGGTAGTATAGCCAATCTTTGGCTAGATCTTTTTAAGAAAAGGGGAATGCCCTTAATTTTATTTGCTCCTCCGTCACCTTTGTAGGTTTCATACTTGAACATACAATATGAAACTCCTTGAGATGCTTATGTGTGTACGAGTGCGTGTATATAAACATATGGTCAGTGGTTGTGTGAGTTTTATATATAGATGTATGTTGGAGTTAGCTGTGAGGTATCTATAGGTATTACTGTGTGTGCGTGTATATATATATATTATATATATGTGGTATGGTATGTGTGTTATGTATATATAGGTACGGGGTGTGTGTGTGAGAGTGATTGTAGTAGTGTGTGTGTGCGTGTTAATGTGTGTACATATATATATGGTGGTGCAGTGTGTGTGATAATTATATTATATAATATGTTTTGTGGTGTATGTGTTATACACACACACACACACACACACATATATATATATAATATAAAGTGTGGTGCTGTGTTGCGTGAGTATGCAGAGGGTGTGTGTGTTGTGTGTGTATGCAGGGTGTGTATGTGTTGTATGTATTAATGGAGGTGTGCTATGGGGGACCACATGTAGGGTAGTAAATGCAGAAAAAAGAGATTTATTTCCCCATTGTCCCAATTCTCCTTTAGGAGAACCTTTTTACCCTTTAGCAAACTTTAATATTTACCAATTGGTAAACGTGTTCATGCATGCATTTTAGGTCAAATTAAGTATCGTTTTATTGACATTTGCATGCATATTTGACCGTGTATTGTTCATATTTGTATTATTGGACCATTTAATGTGTTTGAGCTCATTTGAGGACAATACAGGCAATATAGGACCAAAAAAAAGTCTCGAAGAAGTCCGGAACGAAGAACGAGCCAAGGATGAAACAAGAGGGAAGCGGTTCGAGCGAGAAGTCGTGCCCGCAACTTATGGTTTCGACCGCGACCAATCCAGCGAAACCCAGCCAAAAAGCCAAGACACGGTTCGGTCCCGCGATCTTTGTTCGCGGCCACGATCCGATAACCTATTTTTAATCTTGAAACACATTTTTAGCCATTTTTCAGCCCAACACTTTCTCCTCTATATATATAAGGTCAATTTCGAATTTGACCTAACCAAGCACCCATTTCTCACATATATTCAACCACCATTCACCATTGAAAGCAAGGAATTGGTAGAGGGTTGTAGATCAAGATCATTAACTCCATCTTTTGGTTCATTCTATCTTATTTTAATGTTTTCTTTGATTTTCACTTGTTTTATCTTTGTTATAATTGATATGAGTGGATAGCAATCTAATTTCAACCCTTGATCATTAGTTGAACCTCCTTAGATTTAGGATGTTTATGCAATTTTTACGGTTATTAACCGATTGGATTATGTGAAAGGCCTACGAGTGTATGGTGATATGATGTTATGGTGATACATGCTATGGTGACATTATGGTGATACTTATGGTGATTTGCTCATATTTGAAACTGCTTGCTTGTATTTAATTTTGGCAAACTAAACCCCACGAGCTGGATGTAGCTCACCCTTTATAGAAAACCCCCTTTCAGGTTGATGGAGTTGCGTGTGAAGGCAAGCGAGGGATGTGATGGCATATAAAGTAGGTAATAGATATTTATGGTGATACACACATGAGTTCTATTTGAGTTATTAAAGTGATTTATTATATTATTGATTTAGCTTTTATAATTTATCAAAAGTATTTATTAAATGTTATTTAGTGGAATATTATTTGGTTACTCTATGAATGATGTTTATTAAAAGTATTTTAGTTAGTATTTTCCTAACGACTTATAAATTTAGATTTTACTTACTTGTCCATAAGTTAGGAATATATTATTAGTCCGAAAAGTTTTATTTCTTTTAAACCTGATCTGCGATTTTTATAAAGAAAAATGTATTCATTATACTTAAAGGCTTTCTTTAGAATTTATGTTAACTCTTAAGTTATAGTGGTTGAAATTGTTTCCGCATATTTATAAAAGTATTATTCATATTAATTTTGAAAAGGTTGAAATAATATAACTTTATCCTTTGAAGCATAACAATAATTATATTTTTATTAAAATTATAACAGCCTTAGTGTTAAATCATGTTAATGTTTTTATTATTCCCTTTTTAAAAGTAAAGTTTTATTGTTATTTATAAAAAAAAATTGCATATGAAAAATCGGGCTGTTACTGTTGGTATCAGAGCAGGTCTGCGCTTCTATGGACTTGCTTGGAAGATATATATTTAAGTCAATTAGTGGTGAATGTGTGTATATATATATATACGAAAAAAGAAAAGTTTTAAATATTCAAATTCAAAGACCACATGATAATTTAAGAATAAATGTCTCACTGTCCTTCTCAGCTTCATCATGCCATCTCCAAGGTACGGTCTAAGTTATGTTCATTTCAATTTTTTTAAACATGCAAAGACATGATGCATATGATCTTAAAGTATGATATGTAAGATATTATACACATGTTCAAGTATGCATAAATATATTTTTATTCCACGACATTATGATATACATAATATGACATACAAGTTAGGAATTTTCATATATAGCACCGCGAGGAAACATGAAGAGTAACTTTATGACATCCCATTATTTTGGAAAAATAGATGCAAGATACATTTGAACAAAACAAAATTTTATATTTTTGTCGTCTTACAATTTTAAGCTTGAACATTAAGTATGACTTATTTGCATATTTGAATTATTTCTACTACTAGGATTTTAAAATTAAATTTTCATAGTTAACTTATTCCAGCCTTGGTATCAGTTTCCAATTGACATATGATTTTTACTGGAATTTATATATGATTATGCCTAGCTTCAAAATCTCAAATTGAAACATCTAAGCTTCTCATATTTCAAACACATTTTGAAAAACAAGTTACTTTATCAATTCTCTATTCTCTTAATAATCTTGGAAAAAAAAATCAAGTGTTTCAAATCCCACTCTCTTCAAAATTTTAAGCCATGAGAAAATGATTTAAATCTTTCAAATACTACTTGCATTTAGTCTTGTTTGAAAATTAACCCTGGTTTCTTCTTTTTACTTGCATTAAATTCTGATGAAATCCTAAAATTGCATTTTGTTAATTTGCTGATTTCTATCTACTTTCGTTTTATGTTTAAGAGAGTTTTGGCAACCAACTCTTAAGTATAGACCAAAAGTTTCAATCCACGTTTGAATCATTTCAACTACTAGAATTTCAAAATTTGATTCTTCTAGTTAAAATATTCAAACATGAGCCCTAATATTAATTTCAAGTTAACCTGTAGTTTTTCCTAGATTTTATGTATGACTTACGTAAAGCCAACTGCAAAATTTTAATTCTGAAAAAAAAATAAAACTTGAGCCTTTAGTATCCAAAACCATTTTTTCAAAATAAGTCTTTTTATCAATTCTCAATTCTATAAGAATCATCATAGTAAAAAAACAAATGTTTTACCGTTTGAGAGTTTATTTAAGAAATCAAAATCTACTTACATTCTCTTTCATTTCTATCAAACATAGCCCATAAGGTTTCTACGAAACATAAAGTTATCTTCAAAGAAAATAATCCAGTTTTATTTTATCTCAACTTTGATTGTTAGCCAAAGTATAGTTGCTTCCTATTATTTGTATTCAAAGATTTTTCAAATTATCAAAAAGGCCTACAATATCTTTCCAAGTAATCATAAAATTTAATTTTACCTCAAATTAAAACATGGCGTCTATTACATTTTATAAAATGCATCTCCGTTTTTGTTAACTCTTAGAAGTTCTTTCAAGTCAAATTCAAAAGTCAAAAAAAAAATTCCAAATTGCCTCATTGTGTTACCAGTTATGTTCCGAAAAAAGTAATGAATTTACATTATCGCCTTGATTTTCATGGCAAACTCTTATATTTCTTATTTCATCAATTTCACTCCAGACTTTTTATATTCTGTTCATTTTCTAATTCTAATTGGAGAAATTCCAGTATACACTAGAATATCTACATTTTGAAATGACTCCTAAGTACCATTGTTTAAGGCCCATAACTATGATTCTTAGGCCATTCATTCACCATATTATTCAAGTCTTTGCATCATTCTAAAGTCTCTTTAATATATATGCATATATAAACTTCCTTGAGTTTATATCTTCAAATGAGTTCTCAATATTTTGATTGCAAATTACTCAATTTGAAATTCAATTAAAACATCATGAGATTCTCATTCCATCAAATATTTATTTCGGAAATTCTCAAAAGTATCTTATAATATTTTGTTTTGTCCGAATTCAGTATTATATTTAGCCCCAATGATGGTCTTCCAAATTCCTACTAAAAATTTTGAATTTTTTCTTGAGACAAGAAATGTTATTTTACCTAGTTAGGTCCGACTATATTTTGAATACCAAATATTAGGTTACTAACTCCAAAATTTCTATTTACATTTAAACTCAATTAGATTTTCTTTTCCGTTTGATTTTATTAGTAAAGAAAAAAAAAGAATTTTTTTATGGTGAATTAGTTAATTTGATTCCATTTCTAGTTTTAAGTTATTCAATTCTCAAATGGTTTGAAATGTTTATTTCCAAATGAGCCTTAAAAAAATCTTATTTCTTTCCCAAATCTATATTTTGTATTCAAGTTAGTTTACAATAAAATCCAAATGTATTGTGTGTGTTTCTCTCAATTTCTTTTGAATCGAAATTATAATATTATTCTGGATTTACTCTGGAAAAAAAAAAAAAAATATAATCATAAGTTTATCTTTTCATCCTATTCTAACTTCAAAGTGTGATCAAGGTATCTTTAAAAATTAAGTTTTACATTCATATCTTCTAATTTGTTCATATATATATATATATATATATATATATATATATATATATATTTTTTTTTTTTATATCGACCTCATTAGGTTGTCTTCCAAACTCCTCATAAGGTTCCAAACTTTCATATGAACCACAAATGATATTGCTTACCATTGAGCCCGATCATGTTTTAATTTCTAAATTATTGAGCATCGACTCCAAAAAGTTCTATTTACAACAAACACAAACTCCTTTCTCATCTAATTTTATTTGGAATAAAGGGCTATGAGCAACTAGCCGCAAGTTTGATTCCGCATTTAGTTTCAAATTGTTTGTTTCCAAACATATGAAAATTTTATCTTAGTTTCAAAGGAGACTCAATTTTCTATCCACCAAAGTCCATTGAAGACAAATCTGTTTTTGTTTTTTTTTCTTACACAACATTTTCCATCTTCATCATAAGAACTCCTTTTAATTCATTTTCAATCTAAATTTAGCATTACAGGTTATATTATTTAGCTCATAATTAGATAAGCCTGAATTTCCCAGTTCTTGTTTGAACTCAATCTCAAAATTTTAGTCCAATTTGTGCTTAATTCCAAAGTCAGAGAGTACTCAGGTCATAATTCATAATTTAATTCTACTTTTTATTGAATTTCATTTGACAAAAAAATTATTGGAGCGTAGTTTCTACCATCCAAACATTTCAATTTTGTATGTTAGTTAAATCAAAGTCTACTTTCAACTAGTTTGCGCTACTCAAAGTTACATCATGCATTTATTAATGGACCCTGACAAAAATATCCATGTTCTGTTATGGTCAAATTTGGAACAACACACACAATTGATACTTTTGATAAATACATATCATATTTGTTAGTACCCAGATTGTGCCCAAATCATAATTCATGTTTATCCATAAAAGGGTTGTCAGTTATTACGTATCTTGATCAGATATATATATATATATATATATATATATATATATATGTAGGAATTATATCTATTATAATACTCTTGAAGAAAGTAATATAATTAATTCCTTTCCCTAGGACTCTTCTTGGTTGTCATAATTTGTATCCTTATTGATTAACCCTAGAGGTGGATCTATAAATTTATATAAACCCTAACATGCGCCTACAACACATAGGAGTTAAGAGATTCGACCTGATAGTTGTTTACACAAAAAGTCGATTTCTAATTGAATGATTTCTGACTCTCGTCTTGACATTCTGGACTGTATCCCCTACTCAATCCTCAACGCCGGATGGACGACGAACTTTGAAGAATTCCAAGTGGGAAGGAACACCTTAAACCGCCGCCGCCTACTCTCTCTTTCTCTCTATTCAGTGATCTTTTTGAGTGTTAATTCTTCTATATTCACAGAATGAGAGACCATGTATTTATAATACATGGTTGAGTGTGGGCCAAGCCTGGTAGTTTAATTCCTTCTAGGATTAGGAATTTAATTCCTTATAGGAATTTAATTCTCTATTCCTACTTGGACTAGGAGTATATATGGGACAGTCCAAGGATCAAATGCAAGAAATAAAGATGGGCCTAACTATGAATTGATTCTTCCTTATTCAGCCCAGAACATAATTAATTCATAAATATTAATTCATTCCACTAGAGAATTAATACTGACTTACCCCTTTATTCCCGAGTTGAGTCGGGGCTTGAATTAGACTTAATTCATCCCCGTATTTAAGATATTGAATATCCATTAATTAATTTAAAGCCTCTGACAACTTAAATTAATTAATTTCTTATTTATTCCTTAAGTAGTACCACTGAACCTTATTATTGTACCTGAACTTAATCAACCTGCAGGGTTTAGTATAATAAACATTTTGAGCTCCTTAAGGGGATATCATTATCCTAAACGAATACGATTACCTAAATACAAATTACCAATTATTATATGCAAGTTGCTGTCACCCAAAATACATAGTATAAAAGTTATAACTTAACTCTTGCCAATAGTTAATTAAAGTGACACACAAACAAGCATTCATAACCGTAATCTTATTTAGGCTTTAGATTATTATAAGTCACTTAGATCTGTAGTTCTTCATTAAGGTCAGGCAGAAGAACTTATCTCACTGTGATCCTATCAATACGTAAATACGTACTAGTATAAGTAAATAGTCAAGATAAACCATTCCTACTTAATACTGCAGCCTAAACCAACAACTCGTCCTCAAGTTGTCTGAGCTATGATTTACATTTTATATCTCATTAAGTTTAACCAATCATATGATCTTCTGTGGTCTACAACACACCATATGATCTACTTATTTGCAAGAGATATGGGGACACATACATAATGAAAGTGCAAATATAATCAGATAGGAGATAACAGTGAATAATTGGAAACATTGTATATAAAAAGTTTTGCTTTCAGTATTCAAATCCAACAATCTTCCACTTATATTAAAGAAAACTTTTAGTATACTCGGTGTCTAACTATCTAGCTATTACATTCTCCCACTTATACTGAAAGTTTCCTAAGTGGGTGGCATCAATCGTAGTCCTAGTCCCTGGACATGCTTGTCGTAGACTTTCTGCGGTAAGCTCTTCGTGAATGGATCAGCTAAATTCTATGTCGTACAAATATCCTCAATCCTCACATCTCCTCATTTTACGATTTCTCGTATTATGTGGTACTTTCTCTCTATGTGTTTTGTCGCCTTGTGGGTCCTAGGTTCCTTTGAGTTTGCCACTGCACCTGAGTTGTCACAATAGATTGTGATAGTCTTAGGCAAACTAGGTACCACGCCTAGATCCAAGAGGTAATTCCGGAGCCAGATTGCTTCCTTAGCAGCCTCTGATGTGGCACATATTCGGCTTCCATAGTGGAGTCTGCAATGCATCTTTGCTTTGCACTCCTCCATGAAATGGCTCCCCCTCCTAAGGTAAACACATAGCCTGAAGTAGATCTCTTCTCATCCCGGTCTGCCTGAAAATCCAAATTCGTATAACCCAAGGGATTTAGACTGTCTGCCTGGTAAACTAGCCTGTAATCTCTAGTCCTTTTCAGGTACTTGAGTACATGTTTTACCGCAGTCCATTGCGCCTGTAAAGGGTTAGACTGATATCTTGCCACTATGGCGACTGCATAGCAGATATCGGGTCTCGTGCATAGCATTGCATACATAAGACTTCCCACTGCGGAAGCGTAGGGTACCTGTCTCATTTCCTCTTTCTCCTTTGGTGTCTTAGGAAACATCTCCTTAGAAAGTGGAACGCCATGTTTGAAAGGTAGGAATCCTTTCTTGGCGGTTTGCATGCTAAAACGAGCAATCACAGTATCGATGTAGGCCGCTTGAGATAAGCTCAACATCCTTTTTCTTGCGATCCCTTATAACTTTGATTCCAAGGATGTAAGCTGCCTCTCCTAAGTCCTTCGTTTGAAATTATTCGGATAACCATCTCTTTATGTCTGATAATACCTCCACATTGTTACCAACTAGGAAAATATTAACTACATAAAGTGCAAGAAATACTTTATCTCCGTTGACATCTATGCGATACACACAACTTTCGTTTTCACTTTGAGTAAATCCATAGGATTTAATCACCTCGTCAAAACGTAAGTTCCATAACCTAGAAGCTTGCTTGAGTCCATAAATGCACTTCTTGAGCTTCCATACCAGATGCTCTTCGCCTTGCCTCACATAACCTATTGGTTGCTGCATATAGATGTCCCTTCCTTCTTCAAGGTAATCGTTTAAGAAAGTGGTCTTGACATCCATTTGCCAAACCTCGAGATCTAAGTGAGCTGCTATGGCGAGAAGGATCCTAATGGACTTGAGCATGGCTACTGGCAAAAAGGTTTCATCATAATCTTTACCCTCCACCTGGGTATACCCTTTTGCCACTAGCCTAGCCTTAAAGGTTGTAGCCTCTCCATCCCCTCCTCTCTTTCTCTTGTATACCCACATAACGCCTATAACTTTACAGTCATCTGGAAGTTCGGTTTTCTTGTATACATCCATAGCAGTTATGGACTCATATTCTGAATCCATAGCGCGGCGCTATTCTTTCTCATCTTCGTCATTTACCGCCTCGGCGTAAGTCCAGGGATCTAGATCGGCATGTCCGGCTCCTGGGATCAAATCAGAAGATTCTCCCACAAACATGAATAGATCAGGCAGACGAGCAACCCTCCCACTATGTCGAGGCTGTGTAGGCATTATGTCAATGGGTTGTGCAGTACTTGGTATTATTGCCTCTTGCACTTGTGGCTGTGGAATTGGAATCGTACTGATATTTCCTTCGAGTTTTTGAAGGACAATATCGATTCTGGACTTCTGATTAATCATGTAGTCCTCTTCTAAGAATCGGGCATTAATTCTAATGTTATGAGAAGATCAAGATGACACAAGATAAATGAAAACACAATTCGGACGATATCAAGATGAAATGGCCGAACAACGTTCTTATGCAAACACAGAAACAAAATTAACAAACTCAGGGATTTACGTGGTTCGATCAAAGGTGATCTACATCCACGGAGGTTCTGTGCACCTCAATTCACTTCACCACACAATCAATTACAAGAATCTCTTAGAAAACTAGTAAACCCCCAAATCACACACCGATTTGGAGCAGAAACCCTAGACTTCTAATTCTCTCAATTGTGTAATGTTTACAGAGGGAAAACTATATCAACTAGCTCGCATTTACAAGTGATACAAATGTATATAAGTACTGAAGCTCGAATCTAGAAGATGAGAGAGTTGTAACCAACTTTAGCTCAACTGCTACAAGTTGCAGAAATAGGTCTTCCACAATGGTTTTTAGTGCAACAAATTAAAACCGTTGTATCCGGCAGTTATAATCAACTTCAACCCGGTTCCCTCTTAACCTCTTCACTGAATTGTGTTCAAATCCGGTTTTATGACCCGGTTCTTCAAATTACAAATCCAGTTCTGAAATCTTCACAAGTCATACTTCAAACAGCAAGTCACTTGATGAAATTGAACTAATATTCACAAATCTCCACCTCAATGAATTCAAGTGCATGTCCTTACCTCAACCTGTCCTTGTTCATTGAATATTAACCACATTGTTCAAGCCTAACTAGCCTCGAGCAATGCACTACCTTGTTTCCAGGAACTGCATTGGTTAAGAAATCAACAGCATTGTCAACAGTATGAACTTTCTTAACCTCCATAGACCCTGCATCAATTACATCTCTTGCAAAATGTAACCTTACATATATATGCTTAGATCTCTCATGAAAAGCCTGGTGTTTTACCAAATGAAGTGCACTCTGATTATCAAAGAATATGGTCACACACTCCTGCTTGATTCCCAAATCCTTAAGGATCCTTTTCAACCACACAGCTTCCTTGATTGCTTCTGCCAATGCTATATATTCAGCTTTTGTGGTAGATACTACTACAGACTGTTTTACACTCCTCCAACTCACTGCAATTCCATATAGAGTAAACACATAACCTGTAATAGATCTTCTAGTATCTATATTGCCTGCAAAATCAGCATCTGCAAATCCCACCAATGGAATAGTAACATTTGCCTGTTTATGAAATTTCAAGCCTAGGTTCACTGTCCCTTTTAAGTATCTCAACACCTGCTTCAAAGCATCCCAGTGAGCTTTCCCAGGATTTGACATATACCTACTAACCAAAGATACACAATATGCCAAGTTAGGTCTACTACAGATCATGCCATACATCAAACTGCCAACACCACTTGCATATGGTATATTTCTCATGTATCTAACTTCCTCTGCAGTTTTTGGACTCTGCTCCTTGGACAATTTAAGTTGTTGATTTACTGGAATACTCAAAGGTTTGGCTTCATGCATCTGAAACCTCTCCACCACCTTCTGAAGATATTGCTTCTGAGATAACCATAAGCTTCCAGAACTGCTATCTCTTATTATACTCATGCCCAAGATCTTCTTTGCATCCCCTAAATCTTTCATGTCAAACTCTGAACTCAACTTCTTCTTCAGCAACTGTATTTTATGCTTACTCTTACTTGCAATAAGCATGTCATCCACATATAGCAACAAATACACTGGATCAACATCAGTATTCGTATAAAAGTATACACAACTGTCATACAGACTTCTGATAAAACCTGCCTTTAACATGAACTCATTGAACTTTTTATTCCACTGCCTTAGACTTTGTTTCAACCCATACAATGATTTCTTAAGAAAGCATACCTTCTCCTCACTTCCTGGAATCACAAAACCCTCAGGCTGTTTCATATATATGTTCTCAACTAAGTCACCATGCAGAAATGCAGTTTTAACATCTAATTGCTGTAACTCCATGTCTTCTTGTGTTACCTTTGATAACAGTAGTCTGATAGAGCAATGTTTCACCACAGGAGAGAAAACCTCATTAAAATTAATACCTTCCCTCTAAGTAAAACCCCTTGCAACAAGTTTTGCTTTGTATCTTATCCTTTATGAGTTTCCAGCTTCAATCTTCTTCTTATAAATCCACTTGGAACTTACCAGGTTCTTCCCTTTAGGCTTATCAACCAGCTTCCAAGTACCATTTCTTTCCAGAGATTCCATTTCTTCCACCATTGTACTAACTCAGTACTCACTTTCACCACCACTGACTGCTTCTTTGAAGTTCTGTGGTTCCTGATGTTTTATGTCTTCAACAATGCTAAGTGCATAATGTACACTCCCAGCCTGCCCATAGAAGTCTGGTTTTTGGATTTGCCTTCTTGGTCTATCTCTGCAATACTATAGTTTCTTAAATTTTGATTTCTGGATTGTACATCTTCTTCTTCTGATGAGTTGTCACTTGAGTGTTCTTTTAAGTTCTCAACCCTTTGGGACTTAAAATCCATCTGAGTCTCCACCTGAAATGATATTTTTTCTGCTTCAATAGTTCCATCACGTTCTTCCTGACTTCCGATGGAGTGATATCCCATAGCTAATTCATTGAACTTAACATCTCTGCTTTTCATGAGCTTCTGATTCCCAGGTTCCAAGCACCATAACCTGTATCCTTTTATTCCTTCTGGATACCCCAAGAACACACACCTGTATGCTCTTGGATCAAGTTTGTCTAGCTTAATATGTGCATAAGCCAGACATCCAAACACCTTTAAACCTGTATAACTTGGAATTCTACCACTCCATACTTCTTCTAGTGTTTTGAACCCTAGAGATGATGAAGGTGATCTGTTGATTAAATAATATGCTGTATTTATGGTTTCTCCCCAAAAAACCTTTGGCAGTCCAGCATCAATCAACATACATCTCACTCTTTCAAGTATTGTTTTGTTGAATCTTTCTGCAACACCATTCTGTTGAGGGTTCATTGGGACTGTTCTATGTCTTGTAATTCCCCCTTTCATCACAGAAATTAGTAAACTCAGTAGATAGGTATTCTAGACCATTGTCTATCCTCAAATGCTATCAGCCATGTCCTGAATTTAGTGAAGGCATCACTTTTGTTTCTTAAAACAAACACCCACACTTTCCTACTGAAATCATCAATTACACACATGAAATATCTTCCTCCTCCATGAGTTTCATTTCTGGATGGTCCCCAGATATCTGAGTGGACATAATCTAAAGGTTCTTGAGTAATGTGTGCCCCCTTAGCATAAGGCAATTTCTGTGATTTGCCTAATGCACATTTATCACAAAATTCAAGTGTTTGATTTCCAACCTCTTCAATTATCCCTGTCTTGGATAATTCCTTTAGTCCTCTTTCCCCAATGTGCCCTAACCTTTTATGCCACAATGTTAATTCATTCTTGCCTAGAATGTTTCCCACACAACCAACCACAGGTTTTATTATCAAAATAAACAGACCATTATGTTGTTTTCCTTTGATCACCAGTTTGTTCCCTTTGGTTATGTGTAATTGACCATCAACAGACTTGAATTCACATCCAATAGCAATGAGAGATCCTAGGGAGATTAAATTTCTCTTAAGACCAAGTACATACCTCACATTGGTGATAGATCTTGTAATTCCATCAAACATGTTGATGTTTACTGATCCAGTGCCTTGAACCCTGCAGGATTGATCATTTCCCAGCAAAACATACCCTCCATCTTCTTTTGTGAGATTCTGAAACCATTCTTCATGAGGACACATATGGAAAGAGCAACCAGTGTCCAGTACCCACTCCCTCTCCATTTTTGACTCAGTAACATTCAGAACTTCTGGTGTGTCTTCTTCATGTCCAACCATAGCTGCTTCAGCACCTTGGCCTTCCTTTTTCTTCATCTTTTGTGGACAATCCTTCTTTAGGTGTCTAGTTTGTTTACATTTGAAACACTTCCTGTTTTCCACCTACTCTCCAGATTTCTTCTGAACACTATTTCCATTCTTAAAAACCTTTGAGGTTTGGCCCTTCTTCTTCTGGTAGTTTCTCTTGAAATTAATGTTCAATCCTTCACCAGATTGATTTACTTTCTTATCTCCCTGATTCTGCAAACATTTGGTCTTCTAGGCAGTAATAATTGAGTCATAACTCAACTTATCCTGTCTCCCAAACATCAGAGTGTCCTTGAAACTCTCTATAGATCTTGGTAGAGCATTTAGTACCATCAGAGCTTTGTCATCATCTTCTATTGTTACCCCAAGATCTTCCAATTCATTAAGAAGCTTTGTAAACTCATCTAGTTGATCAGAAATTTCCTTTTCCTCCACCATCTTGAAAGCCAGTAATCTCTGCTTGAGGAATAGCTTGTTTGAAACTGAATTGGACTGGTAGAGTTCCTCCAGTTTAGTCCAGGCCTCCATTGCATTCATACACCTGGATAATTCCCTCAAAGGCCTATCACCAAGGCACAGAATGATCAGGCTCAATGCTTTTTGATCCATATCACCATATTTAGATTTCTCAGTCTCTACCCACTCATCTTCTGGTTTGAGAGCATTTGCTAACCCATTCTGCACCAAGATCGCCTTCATCTTAATTTTCCACAGATAGAAATTGTTTTTCCCTGAAAATTTGTCCAGATCCATCATCATTCCTGACATCCTTTCCTTCTTCTTTTGTGAGAATGTTTCCCATAGACGACGCCACTTGTTATGAGAAGATCAAGATCACACAAGATAAATGAAAACAGAATTCGGACGAAATTAAGATGAAAATGGCCGAACAACGTTCTTACGCAAACACAGAAACAAAATTAACAAACTCAGAGATTTACGTGGTTCGATCAAAGGTGATCTACATCCACGGAGGTTCTAGGCACCTCAATTCACTTCACCACACAATCAATTACGAGAATCTCTTAGAAAACTAGTAAACCCCTAAATCACACACTGATTTGGAGTAGAAACCCTAGACTTCTAATTCTCTCAATTGTGTAATGTTTATAGAGGGAAAAATATATCATCTTGCTCGCATTTACAAGTGATACAAATGTATATAAGTACTGAAGCTCGAATCTAGAAGACGAGAGAGCTGTAACCAACTTTAGCTCAACTGCTACAAGTTGTAGAAATAGGTCTTCCACAATGGCTTTTAGTGCAACAAATTAAAACCGTTGTATCCGGCAGTTATAACCAACTTCACCCCGGTTCCCTCTTAACCTCTTCACTGAATTGTGTTCAAATCCGGTTTTATGACCCGGTTCTTTAAATTACAAATCCGGTTCTGAAATCTTCACAACTCATACTTCGAACAGCAAGTCACTTGATGAAATTGAACTAATATTCACAGCTAATAACGACCTTCTGATCCTTAGGACTATAGAAATAACCAACTTTCGCTCCCTTTGGATACCCTATAAACATTCTTACCTCAGACCTAGATTCCAACTTATCAGCATCCTTGTTCAGCACGTGTGCTGGACTACCCCAAATCCTTATATGGTACAAGCTAGGCTTGCGCCCTGACCATATCTCGATAGGGGACTTGTGTACCGATTTGGATGGTACTAGGTTTAACAGATAAGAAGCCGTTTCTAAGGCATATCCCCATAACGAAATGGGCAAAGATGCATAACTCATCATAGATCTGACCATCTCAAGTAAAGTTCGATTTCTTCTCTCTACTACACCAATCTGTTGGGGAGTACCTGGTGTAGTCAATTGGGATGTTATCCCAACTTCTGACAAGTACCGTTGGAACTCGTTGCTGAGGTATTCGCCACCGCGATCAGACTGCAATGACTTGATACTTTTACCTAGATTCTTCTCCACTTCCGCCTGAAACTCTTTTAATTTCTCAAAACATTCAAACTTGCGGCGAAGTAGGTAAACGTACCCGTATCTTGAGTAATCGTCAATGAATGTGATGAAGTACTCATACCCTCCACGAGCTTGGGTGGACATTGGTCCACACAAGTCAGAATGGATCAGTTCTAACACCTCTTTGGCCCTATTCCCCTTTGCATTGAAAGGCCTTTGTCGACATCTTTCCCTCTAAATAGTATTTACAGACTCTAGTCTAAATTGGTTGGAACGAATCCAACACTCCATCAGACACTATTCTTTGGATCCGATTTAGACTGATGTGACCTAGTCTTAGGTGCCAAAGATGTGTTTGATCCTCTTGAGAAGATAATTTCCTTTTCCTTGGGTTCGATGATGTTGATGCAACGAAGTTTTGGGTATTATGCAGAAAAGTTATAGTATAAAGAGAATTTTTCAAAACATCAGTGCAGATAACTATGTTATTTCTCATGATAGAAACATTACTACCAAAAACATCTGAATATCCATCACAATAAAGTTTCGAAATATAAGTTAAATTGCGCCGAAAACTTGGCACAAAAAAAAAACATCTCTTAAAACTAAAACAGTGTCATTAAAGCATAAAGAAAAATCTCCAACTGCAACTGCTGCGACTCTTGCTGCATTGCCCATGGAGATGATGATCTCGCCATCCCTAAGCCTGCCTTGTTGGCTGGAAGCCCTGCAGGTGTAACAAACATGATCAGTCGCACCCGTATTCACTACCCACGAATGGGCAGAAACAACAGCTAAGCATGTCTCAGTTACTAAAGCTAATGACGTACCTTGGTCATTTGACTTTAGCACTGGACAATCTTTCTTCCAATGCCCAGTCTTACCGCACTTGAAGCACTTTCCCTTAGGTTTCTAAACTCCAACACTGGGGCCCGCCCCGTTACTCCCAATGTTTGCCTTGGCCTTGCCCTTTTGCCTCTTTTTCTTGTTCTTACCTTTCGGTGGAACAGTGGGCCCATTAACAGTGACCAAAGCCTGTGCATGCTTTCCCATCACCCCCTCTGCTGTAACTAGGCCATTGAGCAACTCATTATGAGTATAGTCTTTCTTGGCCATAACAGCATTGAGACAGAAGTTATCAAAGGATTTAGGAAGAGTGTTGAGAATGATATCGACCTTTGCTTCACCGTCGATACCTCCTCCAATAAAGTCAAGCTTGTCCATGAGATTAATCATGTGCGTGACATGATTATGCACTGAGCTGCCCTCGGTCATCTGACTTTCCATGATTTGCCTCATTAAGTCAAACCGAGCAGCTTTGTCCGACTCCCCATACACCTCTTGAAGGTTCAACATGATGTTGGCAGCATCGTCCATGTCTTGATGCTGGAGCAGCAAAGCAGACGACATAGTGTTCATAATGTAGCACTTGGCCACATTATTAGACTTGTGCCACCTGTCATGCTTTGCCCGCTCCTCATCAGTGGGCTGTACAATAAGGGGATCCGGACGAGTAGTAACTAACGCAAAATAGTGTTCCTCAACGATAAGAATATACTCCAGATTACGTTTCCATTCTTTATAATTAGAACCGGTTAAGGGGTGTCGTGCGAGAATATTTATAACAGACGATAACGACATATCTAAAAATATTAAACAATAAACATGTAAAAGCACAATCACATATAATTTGAATCAACAATATTGTAACCTTTTGATAAAACCATATTGATTGAATCCTCCAATAGCCCAAGAGATTTGCATATAAGCCACGCGGGTGGACGTTTATATGTAAATCCCTCAACCAGACTAAAATACCTTGTCATTTTAATTTTGTAGATATCAGTTCAATATCATCAAGTGATCATAGTTTGTAGTAGAGGTTTTGAGGAATCAGGAACCGGGTTCAGCATGAGGAAAACCGGGCTAGAAAACCGGGTTTTAATCAGTTCAGTTTAAGGGTTAAAAAGGGAACCGGAGTTAAGGTAATTATAACTGCCATGTGCAACTGATTAGAATCGTTGAGTGAAAAACCGTTGTGAAAGGCCCGTCTAACAGCTTTGTGCAGTTGGAAACAAAATTGGTTACAACTGCTGCTACTTCTTGATTCGAGCTTCAACCTTTATATACATTGAAACCACTTGGAGATGCGAGTTGATACACGTTATTTTCCCTCTGTAAACACTACACAATCATTAGAATTAGTTAGCTAGGGTTCTTGAGCTCAATTCGGTCTGTGAATTGGGGGTTTCTAGTTTTCTGCATTAATTCTTGTAATTGATTATTTAGTGGATTGAATTGAGGTGTATAGAACCCCCGTGGATGTAGATCACATTGATCGAACCACGTAAAATCCTTGTGTTCTTCATTTATGTTTCTGTTTTGTGTTCGGTTTTTTCATTTGGCCGAATTCTTCTTGGTTTTTCATTCTCTCTTGGTTTGAGTATTATTTGTGTTGTGTTGTAAGAGTTCATTCTCTAACAAGTGGTGCCGTCTGTGGGAAACTTGAGCACACACTCAAAGAGGAAAGGAGAATGGCTGGAGTGAAGATGGATGTGGAGAAGTTTTCAGGTAAAAATGACTTCTCACTTTGGAAAATCAAGATGAATGTTGTATTGGTTCAAAATGGGTTAGACTCTGCACTTCTTCCTGTTGATCAATGGTCTGATGCTGAGAAATCAAAGTTTCCAGAAGTGGATAAGAAGGCTTTGAGCCTGATATTTCTGTGTTTGGGTGATAAACCCCTGAGGGAGATATCAAGGTGCAAAAATGCAGTAGAGGCATGGGGAAAATTGGAAGAACTCTATCAATCAAAATCAATATCAAACAAGTTATTTATGAAGCAGAAATTAATGTCTTTCAAGATTACTGATGATAGGGCCATTTCTGATCAACTTGATGAATTTGTCAAGATGATTGAAGAACTAGAAGACCTTGGTGTGAACTTGGAGGATGATGATAAGGCTTTGATGGTGTTGAATGTTCTTCCAAAGTCTATGGAAAGCTTCAGGGATGCATTGATGTTTGGAAGGGATGGAAAAGTCAGTTATAAATCTATCCTCTCAGCATTGAAGACAAAGTGTTTTCAAAATCAGGGAGATAACGTCTCTACACAAGCTGGAGAAGGTTTGAACATAAGGTTAAAAAAGAATCACCAAAAGAAGAAGTTCCAGGGATCAAAAGACAACAGAGCTGGAACTCAGAATTCAAAGAAGAATGGAAACTTGTTCGTCCCGAACAATAAAGAGAAAGACAAAAGGACACGTGTTTAGGGCAGATTTTAGTGGCATTTGATTTCGGAATTTCATGAAAAAAAATTGAAGCAAGCATGATAAAAGCGAGCATATGTGATAGACTAGATCCACTACTCTCGAGACATAACACTCTCAACTTAAAATCCTCACATGGTGAGTGTTTCTCTCGACTCTCAAGTGTATCAAATGGATAGTGTATACGCTCACATTGAAATGCATAAAATGCCTACCATAGGCTTGCCAATCATCTAAACTTCGATGTATACCCGACATGTGTGACAAAGAATAAAAAAGGTCTTTAACAGGTTGTAATGTTGGCTTGGCATAAGGTGGGAAAATTTCTGGTATAAGTGACTATAAAACGGACTAAATGAGTTAGCTAATCTCTTCTACCCCTCAAACAACAATCACTCTACCTCACTCTTTACTTCCTTAGTAAACCAATCCCAAAAATTGGTTTCTTCTCCTTACCACAAAGTCCACAACCTAATTGCTTTCTCAATTCTCCCTTGGAGTGTATTTTCTTTTGAATTTCTACAACTTTGAGAACATCTATCAAAAGGCATTTACATTACTAGCCTCTCCAAATCAAAAGCAACAACTGAGTATATACAATTAACTTTTTCTTTTGTTTTTCTGATTTTTTCGACTTTTTTCGATTTTTGACTTTTTTTTTTTTATAAATAAATATAAACAAATATTGGAGAGGACTAGTATTCTCAATTCTTTTCCTATTGTTTCATTTCCTTTCACCCTTAAATATTCCCCATAGATTACCCCTTTCAATCTCAAATTACCCGACTACCTTTCAACCGCCTCCCTCATACTCCAATAGTCCAATTAAGGTCAAAGGCTAAATCGAAAGGTGATTGGCTTGTAGAGTTGGGCTGTCAAACAAGAGGTTCAAAGCTCAAGGGGGTAACTAGGGGCAATTTTCCAATTTTTTTGGTGAAAAGGTGTGACATTTTCAAGTTTACAAATAGGCTAAAAAAATTTCAAGAATTGCCTAAGATCATTTTCTAAGTCACACACCGAATCATTCAAAATAGAGAATCAAGGCAATTTCAAGAGACAACTAAATGCATTCAATGAATTTCACACCGAAAGAAAGTTTAAATTACTCCAAAGATGGAAGTATTTTCCGAGGCTCAAAAACTCACTCGGCTGCAATTTTGATCAAAGGTTTTGAGTGTAAGTTCGATTTTGTTTCAAAAAGTCTATCATGCTCTACCATGTGCTTCTTTCAAAAATATTTGTCAAAATTTTTCATCATTAATCAATGCCACAGTTTTCTTTCCTAAACTCATCCAATTGCTTTCTCGAGCTGCCAATCTGTACGATCCCACCCCCTCCCCAAACTTAGTTGCGAACTAAGTTTGTGGAAAAAGAAGAGTACAAGTCCGTGCTCGTCGAATTCAACCAATTATTAACCAACCAACTAACTAACTTAACAGAAATAATCTTACTCCTAAAAATATGCAAGGTATCAAAATTCAATAAAGATAATATCAACATAACCAAAATAAGCAAAAGATAGCAATTGGCTCACAGTGGGTCTCGGCCGAGATGCTGTATGTTTCTCAGCCGAGATATTCATCCAGGGAATTGCCTTGTTGCACCTTCAAAACACCTCGGCCGAGATTCCTTGTATGTTTCCTTCATTTTGCTCCCCTTCACCCCCACTTTATGCTATCTCTTGATTGTTCTAATTTATACCTGCATATTTCTTAACAAAAACATCAAATATGCCACAAGGCATTTATTAAGCAACTAACTAGGAATTTAAAAAACGCGAATATGAAAAGATACCGTCGGGGTGCCTCCCGACAAGCGCCTTTGTTTAACGTCGTTGGCTCGATGGATGCTCTTTAAATAAACAAAACAAACAACTAGCATGTAAATAAAACTAACGCTTAACACATAAAACAAAATCGTTCTAAACAGTTCCCCGGCAACGGCGCCAAAATTTGGTAGCGTCGTTTCTTACTACCAAATTAATTTGTGTACAAAGAATACACTATACCTTATCCTACTACTCTAACTAGTAGAGTGGCAAGTAAGGGTCAATCCCACGAGGAACGGTCGAATACATTGTATTAAGCTATTATGATCAAGAAACACAAAGTAAATAAGCTAGAAAACAATAAGGAAGTGGTGGGATTTTAATGAAATAACAACTAACACCTAAGTAAACAAAGACAAATAAAGAGATTTTTTAGGTTTTTGGTTTTTAAATAACAAAACGATTCACCCTTGATCATGTTTCACCTTGGTCTTGGACGATTTATGCAACTATTGCCAATGCCCTATTAAATTGTGATTCTAGCCCTTATCTCAAGGCTATTAACAAGCTCTAATAGCCTTGTTGTCCCTTAATCTTAGTTAATTAAAATAAGCTCTTCGACTAACCCTATTCAATTTAATCGAATCCTCGAACAAGCTCTCTTAGATCCAATAACCAAATGCATTAAACACTAGGACAACGAGATAAATTCAACATAAAACTCGCAAGCTCGGTTTTAGTGGTTGAACTTTGTGTTATCACCAATAAATAAATCTATTGTTTGCTACACGGGAATCGAAAATCCTACAATTACGGATAGTAATTTCCTATTCTAGCAACACATTCACAAATCCCTTAAAGGGTGATCAATCCAATAATTAATTCATAAATGTGACTCAATAACAGCAAATAACACAAGACACTTGAATACACAATATTTTCGGTAACATTAACCGTAATAATCACATAAACGTCTTAAACTCAAGGTTCCATAATAATCAAGACTGAATTCAAAGGTGCTAGCCACCCATTACAACTATTACAAAGATAAAATAACAGAAAATTAAAGAAAACATGAAAATAGGATAGAAAGAACCAAAAGTTAGGGTTGAAGATCAAGATCTTCAACCCCCTTCCATTCCTTTGCTTCCAATGGAGAAAAGTGGTTGATTATGTGAGGGGGATGGGTTCTAAGTTAGGTTAAATTCGAATGGGATGATATATATATAAGGAGAGAAAGTGCTAGTAAAAAATAGGCAAAATCGCATTCAGGATTTTAAAACAGGGTGAGGAATCTCGGCTGAGATGCAAGTGTGTCTAGGCCGAGATGTGAAAAAGAGATTTTCAGCTGGTGGGTCGAAGGCTAATCTCGGCCGAGATTGGATTGCATCTCGGCCGAGAAGTGAAAAGAGAAAATTAGGGCTTTTTAGGATTTGACTCATCTCGGCCTAGATGAAACATCTGTCTCGGCCTAGATTTTTAATTTTTGCAATTCTTCATGATTACCCTGGAGACTCATCTCGGCCAAGATTTGCATCCTGTCTCGGCCGAGATCTTCAGTTAGCCCTTCCTTTTGTTGCCTCGATCGATCCCTCGACTCCGCGGTCGTTTGATGTTCTTTATCGATCCTTTTTCACCTATCTTAACACAAAAACAGTACAAACGCATTATTTTGCCCATGAGAGTATAAAAGCACTAAATACACGTGATTGTGCACATTATTGATACTAAAATGACACTAAAAGTGCCCTAAAGTGCGTGCACGAAACACGTGTACCAATATTTGAAGAAGGATTGCCCACAGAAGAAGAAGAAACAGGAAACTCAGAGGGCAGAAGTGGCTGTGACTGAACACCAAGATGACACCCCTGAAGTTTTAAACATCACAGACATAAAGATGGAAAAGGAATGGGTTCTTGATAGAGGTTGTTCATTCCACATGTGCCCTAATGAATCCTGGTTCAAGGATTTACAGAAAGAAGATGGTGGATGTGTATTACTGGGAAATGACCACTACTGCAAAGTTAAAGGCACAGGATCAGTTCAGATCAAAATGTATGATGGAGTCATCAGGACCATTTCACAAGTGAGGTATGCTCCTAGTCTTAAAAGAAACCTCCTATCCCTTGGATCTCTTGTGGCAAATGGCTGTCAGTTCAACTCCACAGATGGTTATCTTCATATAACTAAACACAACAAGCTGGTAATCAAGGGAAGGCATCACAATGGCCTGTTTATTCTGATTGGATATCCTGTGATAGGTTGTGCTGAATCTATGATAAGTAGAGAGGATTTCATGAAGTGGCATAAAAGACTGGGTCACATTGGAGAGAAAGGATTAAAGGAGCTATCCAAGAGGGGTAAAATTGGTGAAATAGGAAATCAAACACTTGAGTTCTGTGACAAATGTGCTCTAGGAAAGGCCAAGAAGCTGCCTTATGCTAAAGGGATACATTCTACTCAAGAACCACTTGATTATGTACACTCTGATATATGGGGGCCTTCAAGAACAGAGATACATGGAGGAGGAAGGTATTTCATGTCCATCATTGATGATTACAGTAGAAAGATATGGGTATATGTCTTGAGGAACAAGAGTGATGCATTCCTTAAGTTTGAAACATGGTTGAGCCAGGTGGAGAATCTAAGAGGGAAGAAATTGAAACATCTTAGGACTGATAATGGCTTGGAATATCTATCTACTGAGTTCACAAGGTTTTGTGAAGACAAGGGCATCACAAGGCACATAACTGTCCCATTGGACCCTCAACAAAATGGGGATGCTGAAAGGTTTAACAGGATTGTGCTTGAGAGAGTTAGATGTATGCTGATTGATGCTGGATTACCCAAATCCTTCTGGGGAGAAACACTGAACACTGCATGTTATTTGATAAATAGATCACCATCATCAACTCTAGGATTTAAGACTCCAGAAGAAGTTTGGAGTGGAAAGGTACCAAACTATAATGACTTGAGAGTGTTTGGTTGTCTGGCCTATGCTCACATTAGGCAAGACAAACTTGATGCAAGGGCACAAAGGTGTGTATTCCTAAGATATCCTGAGGGCATAAAAGGCTACAGGTTATGATGTTTGGAACAGGGAAACCAGAAACTCTTGATAAACAGAGATGTGAGATTCAATGAGGCTGTGATGGGATACAACTCTACTGGAAGTCAAGAGGAAGCTGATGGTGCTGTGGAATCAGAAAGAATTTCCATTCAGGTGGAGCCTATTGATGAAGAGAACACACCAGGGAATGATGCTCAAGCTCAATCAAGAAATGGCAGTTCATCAGAAGAGGATGAAGATCAACCTGAGATGTCAAATCTCAGAACTTATAGCATTGGCAGAGATAGACCAAGAAGGCAAATCCACAGGCCTGATTTCTATGGACAAGCTGGGAGTGTCTACTATGCATTAAGTGTAGCAGAAGACCTGGAGTTTCAAGAGCCAAGCAGTTTCAAGGAAGCAATCAACTGCAGTGAAAGTGAACACTGGATAGGGGCCATGATGGAGGAAATGGAATCTCTGGAGAGGAACCGAACCTGGAAGCTTGTAGACAAACCAAAGGGGCAGAAGCTAGTCAGTTCAAAATGGATCTACAAGAAGAAAGTGGAGGCTGGAAAGGCTGATAAAATCAGATACAAGGCAAGACTTGTGGCTAGGGGCTTTACACAAAGAGAAGGCATTGATTATAATGAGGTTTTCTCTCCTGTTGTGAAGCATTGCTCTATTAGGCTACTTTTATCAAAGGTTACACAAGAAGACATGGAACTATAACAATTAAATGTTAAGACAGCTTTCTTGCATAGTGATCTCATTGAAAGAATATATATGAAGCAACCTGAGGGCTTTGTGATTCCAGGAAATGAAGAGAAGGTCTGTTTTCTCAGGAAATCACTGTATGGATTGAAGCAGAGTCCAAGGCAGTGGAACAATAAATTCAATGAATTCATGATCAATGCAGGTTTTATAAGAAGCTTGTATGACAGTTGTGTATACTTTAATAAGGGTTCAAGGTTTGAACAAGTATTTATGTTGTTATATGTGGATGATATGCTCATTGCCAGTAAGAGTATGGACAAGATACAACAGTTAAAGGGAAGATTGAGCTCAGAATTTGACATGAAGGATCTTGGAGAAGCAAGGAAGATTCTGGGGATGCATATTATCAGAAGAAGGAAGTCTAGAACACTTTGGCTCTCACAGAAGCAGTATTTGCAGAAGGTTGTGGAGAGATTTCACATGCATAAGTCAAGGTCAATAAGTGTTCTAGTTAACCAACAAACCAAGTTATCCAAAGAACAATGTCCAAAGACAGAAGCAGAGGAGATTCACATGAAGGGTGTTCCATATGCCAGTGGTATTGGCAGTTTAATGTATGGGATGATATGCAGCAGGCCAGATTTGGCCTATAGTGTTTCTCTAGTAAGCAGGTACATGTCAAATCCTAGAGTGGCACATTGGGAAGCTTTGAAGCAAGTCTTGAGGTATCTAAAAGGCTAAGTCAATGTAGGTCTGAAGTTTAAGAAACAAGAAGCTGGTGTTGTACCTCTTGTTGGATATGCTGATGCAGATTTTGCTGTACCTCTTGTATGGAACAACTATAAGCTGGAAAAGTGTGCAACAATCTGTGGTTGCTTTCTCAACAAATGAGGCAGAATACATTGCCTTAACTGAGGCAATCAAGGAAGCTTTGTGGCTCAAAGGGATTCTTAAAGACTTAGGAATCAAACAAGGGTGTGTTACCATTCAGTGTGATAATCAGAGTGCTCTTCATTTGGTAAAACACCAAGCATTTCATGAGAGGTCTAAGCATATGTTAGACTTCATTTTGCTAGAGATATAATTGAAGCAGGATCTGTTGAGGTGAAGAAAGTTCATACTATGGACAATGCAGCTGATTTTCTAACCAAGGCAGTTCCGGGAAGCAAGATGGTTCATTGCTCAAGCCTGATAAGGCTTGAACAATGTGATTAGACCTGAAGACCAAAGGCAAAATGAGGTGATGAAGTACACTTGAGTTCATTGAGGTGGAGATTTGTAGATATCAGTTCAATATCATCAAGTGATCATAGTTTGTAGTAGAGGTTTTGAGGAATCAGGAACCGGGTTCAGCATGTGGAAAACCGGGCTAGAAAATCGGGTTTTAATCAGTTCAGTTTAAGGGTTAAAAAGGGAACCGGAGTTAAGGTAGTTATAACTGCCATGTGCAACGGATTAGAACCGTTGAGTGAAAAATCGTTGTGAAAGGCCCGTCTAACAGCTTTGTGCAGTTGGAAACAAAATTGGTTACAACTGCTGCTACTTCTTGATCGAGCTTCAACCTTTATATACATTGAAACCACTTGGAGATGCGAGTTGATACACGTTATTTTCCCTCTGTAAACACTACTCAATCATTAGAATTAGTTAGCTAGGGTTCTTGAGCTCAATTCGGTCTGTGAATTGGGAGTTTCTAGTTTTCTGGATTAATTCTTGTAATTGATTGTTTAGTGGAGTGAATTGAGGTGTATAGAACCTCCATGGATGTAGATCACATTGATCGAACCACGTAAAATCCTTGTGTTCTTCATTTCTGTTCCTGTTCTGTGTTCGGTTTTTTCATTTGGCCGAATTCTTCTTGGTTTTTCATTCTCTCTTGGTTTGAGTATTATTTGTGTGTGTTGTAAGAGTTCATTCCCTAACAAATTTCAATCCATGTCAACCTAAGCTTTTGACAAATGAAATTAATAATTGGATTTTTATACTAGACCATATTACTTTTAAGAAGGGAGTCTGCGGGGAGTTGTACTTAAAATTAATATTTAAGCAGTGACCACGTCCTAACACTTGTAAACAAATTCTTGGATTTGACACACTTTCGTGGACTACGTCGCTTCAAATATATTTAACCTTCGTTATCCCATTTGTTTCTAACTATCTAGAAAACTTGTGAATATCATACGTGTAAGCCACGCGTGTGGACGTTTATGCGTGTAACTCCCACTTTTCTTTTGGAATTAAATGATTTATTTAGAAGTCCCAGCTAGCAAACTTATAAATAATAAATATGAGCAAGCCACGCGTGTGGACGTTTACTAAATTTATTATTTATTTTTCCTAGAGACCGGTTGTGGAGGTCTTTCGACTTTTTTCTTTTAGAAATTAAAATTGTCGGGTTTGCTTAGTCTTTTACTTCAAAAGGTTTGTCCATTCAACACCACGTAATCCTAAGCATAAATAAAAACTAAGCACAACAAATAAAGCATGCTCAGAGAATTTAAATATGGTAATATACGAGAAGGTCCTAGCATGATAGTCTAAGCGCAATTAATAAATCACGTAGACATAATAAACATGATAATAAATAAATATCATTCATCCATTGAGCAATAAAGAAACAATAAAAATAAATAAAATTCATTCTTTGTGGCTCAACATGGAAAAATTAAATCCTAAACTATTACAATAATTTAGGAAATACAAATCTTCAAGTCTCTTGGGCCTTCATGTTGGGCCTCGCATACTCGGGTACGGACCGGGCAAAAACGAAAAACAAACTGGGCTAGTAAACAGGCTGCATGGGCCGATGGGCTGTCGGGCCAAAACCCTAGCCCACGCCCACGCCACGGCCGAGGGTGTCGAGCCGTCTAGAGCTGCCGGGGCCTGCTGGGCTGAAGCCCAGCGCCTCGCGCGCGCCCAGGCCCGTGCACGGCAACGATCTGCTAGGGTTTGCAAACCTTAGCCGCCGCTGCCCCTCCAACCACAATTTACCGAGCGCCGAGGCTAGCTGCTGCCGAGCGCCGGGCGCTGGGGGCTGCTGCTGCCTAGTGCCAGGAGGCGGGGGCTACTACTGCCGAGCATCGGGGCCTGCTGCTGCCGAGCGTCGGGCTTCGGGTGCTGCTGCTGGGTTCTTTGCGTTTTTCTTATTCTTCGTCTTCGTTCTTTGACTTTTACAGATTTTTCAACAAAATATAAGTAAAAACGAACCTATTCTAACCACGGATTTTCTCGTGGTAAAAAACAACACAACACCAACAAACATGACGTAAAACGAGCCACGAAGAACGACGAAAATTAAACATACACCGCGCACATACATAATCAATAAACAAAGAAAGAGACAAGAAGACAGATCAGGCTCTAATACCAGTTGTAGGAATTATGTCTATTATAATACTCTTGTAGAAAGTAATATAATTAATCTCTTTCCCTAGGACCCTTCTTGGTTGTCATAATTTGTATCCTTATTGATTAACCCTAGAGGTGGATCTATAAATTTATATAAACCCTAACATGCGCCTACAACACATAAGAGTTAAGGGATTCAACCTGATAGCTGTTTACACAAAAGGTCGATTTCTGATTGAATGATTTATGACTCCCGTCTTGACCTTCTGGACTGTATCCCCTACTCAATCCTCAACGCCGGATGGACAAAGAACTTTGAATAATTCTAAGTGGGAAGGAACATCTTAAACCGCCGCCGCCTACTCTCTCTTTCTCTCTATTCGGTGATCTTTTTTAGTGTTAATTCTTCTATATTCACATAATGAGAGACCATGTATTTATAATACATGGTTGAGTGTGGGTCAAGCCTGGTAGTTTAATTCCTTCTAGGATTAGGTATTTAATTCCTTATAGGAATTTAATTCTCTAATCCTACTTGGACTAGACGTCTATATGGGCCAGTCCAGGGATCAAATACAAGAAATAAAGATGGGCTTAACTATGAATTAATTATTCCTTGTTCAGCCCAGAACATAATTGATTCATATATATTAATCCATTACACTAGAGAATTAATACTGACTTACCCCTTTATTCCCGAGTTGAGTCGAGGCTTGAATTAGACTTAATTAATCCCCGTATTTAAGATATCAAATATCCATTAATTAATTTAAAGCCTCTGACAGCTTAAATTAATTAATTTCTTATTTATTCCTTAAGTAGTACCACTCAACCTTATTATTGTACCTGAATTTAATCAACCTGCAGGATTTAGTTCAATAAACCTTTTGAGCTCCTTAAGGGGATATCATCATCCTAAACGGATACGGTTACCTAAATACAAATTATGAATTATTATATGCAAGTTGTTGTCACCCAAAATACATAGTATAAAAGTTATAACTTAACTCTTGCCCATAGTAAATCAAAGTGACACACAAACAAGCATTCATAACTGTAATCTTATTTAGGCTTTAGATTATTATAAGTCACCGAGATCTGTAGTTCTTCACTAAGGTCAGGCAGAAGAACTTATCTCACTGTGATCCTATCAATACGTAAATACGTACCAGTATAAGTAAATAGTCAAGATAAATTATTCCTACTTAATACTGCCGCCTAAACTAACAACTCGTCCTCAAGTTGTCTGAGCTGTGATTTACATTTTATATCTCATTAAGTTTAACCAATCATATGAACTTCTGTGGTCTACAACACACCATATGATCTACTTATTTGCAAGAGATATGGGGACACATACATAGTGAAAGTGCAAATATAATCAGATAGGAGACAAATAGTGAATAACTGTAAACATTGTATATAAAAGGTTTTGCTTTCAGTATACAAATCCAACAATATATCTATTAGATACTCTCGTAACTTATATCTGATAGAAAAGCATTTTTCCTATGGGACTTCTGATTAATACCCTGTAGGAGAATACCTTAGTATAAATATAAGACCATGGAACAGAACCTTACACAATACACAAAATAAATCACGCCTCATTTCCTAAAAGAAAAGCCGCCACCCTTTCTTCTCTGTGAATTATGGATCAGTTCGTTCCATTCTTCACATACAGTAGGTAATTTACAGTTTCTTTTTTTTAATTTATTTCTTAGATCAGTAGCAAACAAATTTTTATTTTAAAGATTAATTTCTCTAGACTTAGTTAAGCCATAGGGAATTGTAGATATATATACATATCTGTGTACAGGTGCATGTATATAAATATAATGGTGAGTGGTTGTGTGAGTTATATGTATATATATATATATATATATATATATATATATAGATGCATGTTGGAGTTATCTGTGAGGTATGTATTAGATAGTAGTGAGTGTGCGTGTGTATATATATATATATATATATATATATATATATATATTTATTATATGTGTATTATGTATACATAGGTACGGGGTGTGTGTAAGGGTGATTGTAGTAGTGTCTGTGTGCGTGTTAATGTGTGTGTGCATGTATATATATATACTATATTATACTCCCTCCGTCCCGCTCAGATTTGCACACTCTCCTTTTCGGTCCGTCCCACTCAGATTTGCACACTCTTAAAAAGGAAATTTCTCAAATAATCTCCACCCTCAAAATCTCCATTTTCAATCTCCACCTTTCAAAAAGTCAACCAAAAAGCAAAAAATAGCTTTTTCTTAACCTCCGTGCCCGTCCCTATGTGCAAATCTGAGCGGGACGGAGGTAGTATAACATATTTTGTGGTGTATGTATTATACATATATACATATATATATTATATGAAGTGTGGTGTTGTGTTGCGTGAGTATGCAGAGGGTGTGTGTATTGCTTGTGTATACAGGTGTGTGTGTGTGTTGCATGTATTAAATGGAAGTAATGAGTGTGTTATGGGGGACCTTATGTAGGGTAGTAAATGCAGAAAAAAGGGATTTATTTCCCCATTATCCCAATTCTCTTTTGGGAGAACCATTCTACCCTTTATCAAACTTTAATATTTACCAATATACAAGCTTATGTCCCTTCCTGCCAATATATCATCGGTCTTTCTAATTAGGATCCCTCATTAAATATTAATTTAAGTTTGTCTGGTCAAGAGCACGATGGCTAGGCTTTTCCGCACGACATCTTTCATTCAACAACTAAGGTGGAGTTTTCTTTTAATGTTTGTTTTAATTAAATATTATGTTTGTTATGTTTAATATGTTGCTATGACGATTTTATGATAGGGGATTATGTGAATGGCCTACGAGTGTATGGTGATATGATGTAATGGTGATACATACTATGGTGACATTATGGTGATACGTATGGTGATTTACTCATATTTGAAATTGCTTGATTGTATTTAATTTTGGCAAACTAAACCCACGAGCTGGATGTAGCTCACCCCTTTATTAAAAATCCCTTTCAAGTTGATGGAGCTGGATGTGAAGGCAAGAGAGGGATGTGATGGCATATAAAGTAGGTAGTAGATATTTATGGTGATACACACATGAGTTCTATTTGAGGTATTAAAGTGATTTATTATATTATAGATTTAGCTTTTATAATTAATCAAAAGTATTTTATTAAATGTTATTTAGTGGAATATTATTTGGTTATGATATGAATGTTGTTTATTAAAAGTATTTTATTTAGTATTTGCCTAACGACTTATAAGTTTAGATTTTACTTACTCGTCCATAAGTTAGGAATATATTATTAGTCCAAAAAGTTTTATTTCTTTTATAACCTGATCTACGATTTTTATAAAGAAAAATGACTTAATTATACTTCAAGTCTTTCTTTAGAATTTATGTTAACTCTTAAGTTATAGTGGTTGAAATTGTTTCCGCATATTTATAATGTATTATTCATATTAATTTTGAAAAGGTTGAAAATAATATGATTTTATCCTTTGAAGCATAGAAATAATTATAATTTTATTAAAATTAGGGTTTATTACCAAAAGCAACCTGATGTATATCCGTTTTTACCACTTGCAACCTATTTTAAAAGTCGTCGCCGATTGCAACCTGACTTACTCTCATTTTACCGATTACAACCTATTTTATAAATTCCGGCCAAAATTAAGAGCGTGTGCCACACGCGCGTAATTTTGAGCAAGTGGTAAAAACGGGTATACGTCAGGTTGCTTTTGGTAATAAATCATTTTTCTTTTTTATTTTTTTCTTTTCTTCCCGCCATCATTTTCTCTCTCATCCTCCTTTTTAACAGAGCTAAATCGAATATCTAAGAGTTTAAGTGTAGTTCATTAATTATCGAGTCGAACTCGAGCTTAATTTATCAAATATATGGACGGCTCGTGAACTTACTCGAGCCTCTAGCGAGTCTAATCGAGCCCAAATGAATTCAATAAATATAAATTACAAATATGCTACTAATCATTATATAATTAAAAATAAGCTATAAATTCTTAAAATTATAATATACCTACTAAGATTAATTAATTACATATATACAAATGCATGATTTTAATTATATAATTCTATATTTTATTATAAGTATAACTATAAAATTAGAAATTAATTATAAGCATTAACTTAATATTTACGAACTAGCTCTCGAGCCAACAAATAAAATTGCTCGCGAGCCAACGAATCGAATATCATCAATCTTAAGTTTGGTTCGTTTATTTTAACGAGCCACATTAGACTAGCCCGATCGAGCTTTTCACGAACTGAGATCCGAATAGTTTACGAGCAAATTGCTTCGTGTACATCCCTATCCCTCCCTTCTCTCTCAGACCTAATTCTCCCTCATCCTAACACCAGTTCGTCTCCTCTCTCCACTAATTTCCGTAAATTTCTTCAACACGAATCCTCTTCTTCATTTATGATTTACAGATCCAGAAGAAACTAACTCTTAATCATAAAAAATTCGGTCATTATCCAGAAGAAGTACTTTGAACAGTTCGGTGAAATTTTGGAAGTTGTGGTCTGATAAAGCTACTGCCTACTGGAAGATTCTATGCTACTGTTGGATAAGAGTTCAATTCTCAGTAGAAAATCTAGCTTGGAGTTGTTCTTATTTGTATGTTTTTGTATCTATACTCATTCATTTCTTCAAATTATCCTGTTGAGGATAGTTCAATTTTCTTCAATTTATTTTTCATACGAAGATCTAGGTAGGAGTTGTTCTAATTTGTATATATTTGTATTTATACTCGGTCATTTCATCAAATTCTCCTGTTGAAAATGATGGAGGGAAGAAAAGAAAAAAATAAAAAAAAAGAAAAGAGTTTATTACCAAAAGCAACCTGAAGTATACCCGTTTTTACCACTTGCTCAAAATTGCGCGTGTGTAGCACGCTCTTGATTTTGGCCGGAATTTATAAAATAGGTTGTAATCGGTAAAACGCGAGTAATTCAAGTTGCAATCGGCGACGAATTTTAAAATAGATTGCAAGTGGTAAAAACGGGTATACCTCGGGTTGCTTTTGGTAATAAACCCTTAAAATTATAATAGCCTTAGTTTTAAATTATGTGAATGTTTTTATTATTTCCTTTTTAAAAGTAAAGTTATATTATAATTTATATAAAAAAAAAATACCTATGAAAAATCGGGTTGTTACATTAACCCTTTAAATAATAGGTAAGAAATATAATTAGCGACTCCTATTTCATAATAAAGTATAAATAATATATTTAAACTCCAACTCTATTAAGAAGTTAAACCTAACACAATATTCTACTAATTACTACAGATAGTGCTTAATTGTTATAACATGATAAATCTATTTTCCTTGGGTCGTTTAACTTGCTCGTGTTACTTGAAATTCGTCAGAGAATCAAAGATTTACAAAAGAATGTTAACCAATTCTATTGAGGCTCAACATGCAATGAAATTGACGAAACTAAACTATGGGATTGTTGTTGTTGTTGTTATTCTTGTTCTTGTTATTATATGTTCATTTATTTTCCTCTTGGTGATTAAACCCAATTAACTAACACTTTTTATCATGTGATGCACAACTATTAATACCCATTTAAGATATATTATATAAACAATAATTATAATCGTAAAGTGATAATAAAATATAGGTCATTACTAAACACACTACACAACTTACTCTTCACACCATATTTTTAATTATAAAAAATAACACTACAACGAAAAACGTAAAAGACTACGGTAAAAAATCGTAGTTAAAAAGACATAGAGCGACCGTGGGGATATCTTAGTCATAGTCCTACTACCAATAACTACTGTTAATGAACCGTAGTAGTTAATAATAAAGACTATGATTGTGAACCGTAGTCGTACTAGTAGCTTCTACTACTACGGTATGTACGACCATGATTTGGAACTTCCTTTTGGCTACGATTTCAACCGTAGTAATTTATACTAACGACTAGGGTTGACAACCGTAGTGGTAGATTCAATATCTACCATCATGGTATGTATGACCACGGTTGGTGATTTTCTTTTACTACTGTCTGAACCACAGTTATTAAAGATAAAAACAACGGTTGATAACCGTTGTCTTTACATAATTGTATTTATTTTATTATCTATATTTTTTAATATTTAATAATTGATTTATACATATTTAATAAGTTAAAATTAGTAAATTATATTTATAAACAAAAAAAAAAAAAATACAAGAATAAACTACAAAAAGAAGTACAAAAAATATCAATAGAAGTATAATTGTACAAAGTGTTAAAAAAATACAAGAATAAACTACAAAAAGAAGTACTACACAATCTTGAAGTGAAACAAAAACATCCCGAATCATCTAACTTGTTATCTTTTCACGGTACCCTCCGAGCAAAGATTAGATCCCAGAGCAAAGAGCAATGTGCTAGGACATGATTCAATTATAAGCAATTTTCACCAATAAGATCTATCAAAACAAACAAATAACATTTGAGTAATAATCAAATGATAATCTACCCAATATATATATTGACAATCCGGAAATAAACACGTTGTTTGCAACAAATCAGGAAAAAACACATTAAACAACTCGATCAATAATAATATTAATACCACATTGCCCATTGATAGGTATGGCCCAATCTCTCTGGGTCGGACTAGCCCGCCAGCCGGGTCAATTGGGCCCAAAAGCGCAAGCCCAACACAGCCAAGCCCATTCGCAGCATCTTGGGAAGTTGGGAGAAGATCCCCATGATCTTTTCCAACGGCCATGCAGATTTGGCTGGCGGATTTATAGGGATTTAGTTAGGGTTTTTATGGTAGAGTATAAATAGGAGAATTGTTGCTTAGTTTAGGGTTCCAATTTGGTATTCCAGAATTATTACTTGTAAAATTATATTCCGGTATTCAAAAGAGAATAGAAAAACACCTCGGAAGGTTATTGCCTTCTCCCGTGGACCTAGATCTCCGGATCAAACCACGTAAATCTTTGTGTCATTTAAGTTCTTGCATGCTTTGATTGTTTCGGATTATTGCAACAATTGTAATCCGTTTGATACCTAGGTTACAGCTTTATCAATTGGTGCCGTCTGTGGGAAACGAAGAAAAGCAAACCCTAGCGTCACCCAAAGTTAATTTACGTCAGTCATGGTTAATACTCGCCAGTCTGTTAATCCGGCCCGATCCCGTCGGAATCCTCCCATGGATCAAAACCCTCCGTTGCCACGTCAGCAGATTCAGAATCCACCTGCGGGGCAAGTTGATGCGCAGCACCTCGCACCCGCCAATACGCCAGCACAAGTGGATCCTCAACCGAATCCCGAACTATTACAAGCGCAACAAGCGTTCTTACGGGAACGCGCTGCCTTGTTCCAAGAATGGAATCATCAGCGTGCCAACTCCGGTATGCACGCCGACAACGGTGCCAATCAGGTGGCAGGACATTCCCGCCAAGATCGATCTCGTGCACTCAATGAAGATCCACCTCACAGAGCAAGGCATGATCGCCGTCGTCACTGGTCAGTGACACCCAGGGATGATCGAAGTTCAAATGGTTCGAGACCCCGCTATGTTGATCATGATGATCCAGACAGGCGCCGACCTGTAGATGCAGCGAAGCGGGCTTGATTAGAGAGGTCCCGTTTACTTGATCCTGTGGATCAGGATCAGGCTCAATTCGATGCCGAACTTAACAAGGTGTTAGGCCTTGATGCTGATAGGGAGATAATCACCCCGTTCTCCGCGGAGATTCTCTCCACCCCACTCCCTGAGGGATTTAAACTTCCACCAGTATCCGTATACAACGGCACCGGAGACCCAGGTAACTTCCTGAGCGCCTTTAAGTATGCTATGTTCAATCGAAGTTGCACGCTACATCACCTGTGCAAAGTGTTTCCCGAGTACCTTCAAGATGAGGCCAGACTTTGGTTTGACTCCCTACCTCGCGGCAGTGTTACCTCTTTCCGGGATCTTGCCGAACAGCTTTGGGTCCGCTTCCATACACGAGCAAAGCCTATGGCCACTTTGGCTGATCTCATGAACCTGGAACAGCGAGATAGGGAGACCGTTTCCCAGTTCCTTGAACGCTTCACTGCGGAAAGCCTAAAAGTAGGTAGCCGGTCTGATGATGTTATCATCACCGTATTCATGAACGGCCTCCGAGCTGGACCGCTTTACACCGAGCTTGCACGACATCCTCCGACTACTACCCGGGCTCTGTTTGGCACCGTAAGCAGGTTCGCCAAAGCTGAAGAGCAAACCCGGCGCAAGCGGGAGAAGTATACAACCAAGAAGCAGCTAGACAAAGCACCAGCCGGGACTAGAACCCGAACCAGTGCCTTTAGTCATTTGGGCAGAGGTAGGTCGAGGTCTCGCAATGATCTCCCTCAACTCATACCCCTTACGCGATCAAGGACAAAAATATTTTATGTTCAGAAAAATGATTTGCAATATGCCCGCGGATGACTGCTTTGGCAGAGAAGCGTAATCGTGAGAAGTGGTGTGCATATCATCATGATCACGGATATGACACCGAGGAGTGTCGCGAACTTTGTAAAGAAATCGAGGACTGTTTGAAGCGAGATTTTCTCAGATAATGCATCGCGCGGTCCAAAGACCGAAGTCAGCTGAATCAGAATGGAGGTACGCAACAAGGTCGGGGAGGTTACAGTGGCCGAGGCCCGAGACAAAACAAACCCCAATGGCAAAACAACAGGTCGGGGTATAACAGTTACCAAAGGCAAGACCAGGGTAACCGTCAACAAACTCAGCCACAACAACCACAACTGTTGCCACCTCCGCCACCTCATGGAGGTCCTAGGGAAAATTCCCCAAATCATGTTGTCCACGGGATTATAAATGTAATCTATGGCGCCACGCCAACAGGGACTTCCCGAAGTGCCCTTAAAGCCGAAGCGCGAAGGCCTCCTCCCAAGGAGCCACGTCACAAGCGTTTCCACATATCTGAAATAGTGAGCTTCACGGAGGAGGATCCTGTTCCTGAGCTCACCCCTCATACTGATGCCATTGTCATTGACATGGCCGTGGCTAATGTTACCATTAAGCGAGTTTTTGTCGATAACGGCGCCGCTGTGAGTGTTATATTCACAGATTGTTTCCAGAAGATGGGTATACCCCGCGAATAGCTCCGGCCTTCTCCCGGGCCTCTACAGACCTTTACTCAGGGAGAGGTCCAACCTGAGGGAATTATCAACCTCCCCGCGTCGCTTGGTACGTATCCAGCGATAAAAACTATCTTCGTAGATTTCTATGTGGTAACTTCTCCATCTCCATATAACATGATTCTTGGCCGGGATTGGCTCACTCTGGCGAAGGCCATTTGTTCCACATTTCACTTGGCATTGAAGTTTCCTACACCCCACGGAGAGGTTGCCATCCGTGGAAATCAAAGAGTTTCCAAGGAGTGCATGTATGTTGCACTCAAGAAGACAACCAAGGCTCCTCCTAAGCCTCAATTTCAAATAGCCACTCTGGCGCCTACCCCGGGTTCTTCTGAGTCACTCGGAAATGATACTGCCGAAGTGCCACTCGATCCTGCTAAGCCAGAGCAAACTGTTACAGTAGGCGCCGTGAACATACCGTTGTTGCACAATGCCATCATTCGGATGCTACGGGAATATTCCGAAGTCTTTGCCTGGTCTCCCCAGATATACCAGGCATCTCTACCGACCTTATCACTCATAAGCTGAACATTGACCGTAATGTGAAGCCAATACAACAAAAGCGATGGCAGTTTGCCCCAGAAAGAAATGCAGTTATCCGAACTGAGGTTCAACAAGTCGTGGATGCCGACATCCTATTTGAAGTTCATTATCTATCCTGGCTTTCTAACCCAGTAATGGTGACGAAGTCCAGTGGGGCTTGGAGGATGTGTGTTGATTTTTCTGACCTTAACAAACACTGCCCAAAGGATTGCTATCCTTTACCGTCTATTGACCAAAAAGCTGAGGCCATTACAAGGTTTAAAGCGCTTTGCTTTTTGGATTTGTACAAGGGATATCACCAAATCCATATGGACCGCCGAGATGCCATCAAAACAGCTTTCATCACTGATTTCGGATGCTTCGCTTTAAATAAAATGCCCTTCGGACTCAAAAATGCCGGAGCCACCTACCAGCGTCTTATGGACCACGTCTTCCGAGACCAGATCGGCCACAATGTTGAGGTATATGTCGATGACCTCGTTATTAAGAGCCCTTCTCCTACATCATGTGTGCAGGACATTGCCGAGACACTGAACATGTTGCGACGCTATAATCTTCGACTCAATCCAGCCAAGTGTACCTTCGGCGTCGGATCGGGAAAATTTCTTGGGTACATGGTCTCGCAGCACGGTCTCCAGGACAACCCAACCAAGATTAGGGATGTGCTGGATCTTCAGCCGCCGAAAACAGTGAAAGACGTCCAACGTCTAATCGGCAGCCCCACAGCTCTAAATCATTTTTTATCCAAGGCAGCGGAGCGCCAGCTTCCTTTCTTCAAAATTTTGCGCCAAGCGAAGAAATTTGAATGGACTCCGCAGTGCGACGAAGCCTTTGAGGCTCTGAAACAACACATCAACCAGTTGCCCACTATGTCCGCGCCTCTCCCCGGAGAGCCACTCTATGTATATTTGGCCTCCGCCTATGAAGCCATTAGCGCGGCCCTCGTCCGCGAGGACCACGGAAGTCAACAACCCGTGTACTTCGTTAGCCAAACACTCTAAGGGGCAGAGACCCGATACTCTGTAGCGGAAAAAACAGTATTGGCCCTAATCATGGCGGCTCGTCGCCTGCGTCCCTATTTTCAAGGGCATGTTGTTAGGGTCCTCACAAATCAACCTATTCGTCAGATTCTTATCAAGCCCGATGTATCGGGGCGATCGGTCAAGTGGGCGATTGAGCTCGGGGAGCACGATATAAAATTTCTACCTTGCCGAGCCATCAAGGGTCAAGCTCTCGCGGATTTTCTGGTCGAGGCCCCGTTCAATAATCCTAACACTGTCACACAAGCTGAGGCTTTACCCCAAGCTGACCCCGAAGCCAAAACCAATAAGTGGCGTGTGTACGTAGACGGTGCCTCTGCTACCCGCGGCAGTGGTGCCGGGGTCCTTCTCATTGGTCCTGATGGCGTCGAAGTCAAATATGTCCTGGCTTTAAGTTTAAAGTGACCAACAACGAGGCTGAGTACGAGGCCGTCATCGCTGGGCTCCGGCTCGCTCAAACCTTCAGAGCTTCGCATATCCAGCTATTCACCGATTCCGAAGTGGTATCCAGCCAGATCAAGGGCACATACACGGCAAAAGATGAAACATTGAAAAGGTATCAGGATTTAACTCATAAGCTTTTATTAACTTTTACTTCGATTGATGTTCAGCAGATACCCCGCGAAGAAAATGTTAAAGCTGATACTCTCAGTAAAATGGCCTCCGCAGTCCCGTCAAATGTGTCTCCGGACATAATCGTCGAAGAAGCTACCCACCCTTCGATTGGTAAGCAGGAGATCTCTGTGTTGGCTGATGCCGATCCCAATTGGATGACCCCAATCATCCAGTATCTTCGGAATGGCACCTTGCCCGAAGATAAGTTACTCGCTCGGCAGATACTTCACGATGGGGTTCTATACCGTCAGTCATATTTACAGCCAAGCCTCCGATGTCTTGGCCCGGCCCAAGCCGACTAAGTTCTTAAAGAATTTCACGAGGGGGCATGCGCCAGTAATATTGGGTCACAGACGTTGGCCAAAAAAGTGCTTCGGTGGGGATACTACTGGCCCACTTTGTTTAATGATGCCCACAATCTGGTATCGAAGTGCGACAAATATCAGCGGCACTCTCGAGTGAAGCACCTGCCGCAAACTGAACTCATCGGCATACAAAGTGTCTGGCCGTTCATACAGTGGGGATCGACATCGTGGGACCGTTCCCAAGTTCTCCGGGGGGATTGAAATTTCTCGTGGTTGCTGTGGATTATTTTACTAAATGGGTCGAGGTCGAGCCCCTCACTGCCATTACTGGAAAAAATATCCTAAAATTTGTTTGGCATAACATCATATGCCGTTTTGGCATTCCAAGTGCAATTATATCTGACAATGGCAAACAATTTGCAAATGATCCCTTTCGGTCCTGGTGCGAGGAGCTGCACATCAAGCAAGTTTTCACCTCGGTAGCTCACCCCCAAGCTAATGGCCAGGTCGAAGTCACAAACCGTACTCTAGTCAACGACCTAAAGAAGCGATTGGATCAGGCCAAGGGTCTTTGGGCCGAAAATCTTCCGCAAGTTCTCTGGGCTTACCGCACAACACCGTATTCTTCCACCGGTGAGACTCCATATAGCCTCACCTATGGCTCTGAGGCTGTCATTCCTGCCGAGGTGGGAGTACCCAGCCCTAGACTCTTACACCTTGATCCCAAGGATAACGAGGAAGCACTCTTTACCAACCTAGACGAGCTTGAACATCGGCGCGAGCAATCTTTCATCCGACAAGCTAAATGCAAGCAACAAGAGGCTCAGTATTACAACCTCCGGGTTTGGGGTACACAGTTCCAGGTCGGAGACCTCTTACTCCAGCTAAATTCTGCCAGCAAAGCTGCCACCGAGGGCAAACTACAAGCTACCTGGGAAGGGCCTTATCGCGTCACTGCCGCTCACGCCTCCGGGAGCTATAAGTTAGAACATTTGGATGGCACACCGATGCCTCGCACTTGGCACATTAGCAATCTGCGGCGTTTCTATCTGTAGTTTCCCTTTTCAAGTACTTCTTCTTCCTTTACATTTTCTATACATACTCTCACTTTCGTACCGCGGTACTTTATGTTTCAAGCTTATTTTTGTATTCTTTAATTATTCCGACAATCGCTATGAATAAAAGTTTTAACTTCCAATACATGTACTGCTTCTCTTCTACGCCGCGGGGACGCCCTGGCCTAGAATACGCGCATATTTATTGCGTCACTCGTTAATTGTCTCCGGACACATTGGTCTCTCGCCTGATCCGTCCGGAAAGACCATGAACTCTGTCCCTGGACATGACTTCCCTCTCTCCTGATTTATCCGGAGAGGTTATCAACTTTGTCGTCGTGCAAACGTTGACTCCCGCCTGATCCGTCCGGGGAGATTTTATGCCCTGTTTCCGGACAAAGGCTTACCTACATCCAGTACTCCTGAGTACCAACTATTACATTATTTGCATCACAGCGTATTAACACAATTCAAAGATAATTGCATCAATGCTCAAATGAATCACTAATCTATTATTTGCAAAAATAACTTGTTATATACATGATTGATTTTCACTACAGTTTTATTTACAAATATGCTTTACAAATGGTTTACTGCACAGCTAGTCTATTTATCTATTACTCCTCAGCCAATACTCAGCACTTCGGCGCTAAGATCCGCCCTAGGAGCTCCTCAGCGTCCTCCAGGATCTGGAAGTGCCCCGGGTTTGGGCTCCGGTCCTTCCCCTACTATGCTCTCCTCGCCGACGGGGACTCGGTTGCCGGGCTGGTCCTGGAGTGTTAGCCCATCCCACCGGGTCCCACTCTGCAGGGGCCATCACTTCGATCTCCTCGGCAAGCTTTTGGACCTCCTCCTCAGCGACCACTACCGGGCTCGGTTCTCAGATTACCACTCCGGTCGGTTTTTCCACCGAGCCCTTTTTTCCCCTCCGAGGAGCTTTTGAGGAGTTCCTCTGGCTAGAGCTAGCGATGTTCTCCTCCGCAGCACGACGCCACCTTCTACGGCCTTTCACGTCCTCGTACATACTGAGGAGTATCTCTAACACTTCCCGCTTCCTCACCAGCTCGGCGGAGTCAGTGTGTCCGGCCTCTTTCAGTACGGCTATTTCCTTCTGAATTTCAGCCGTTCGCTCTTCGACCTCCACGAAGGTTAGTAGGCCGAACTCCGACAATATCCGCTCGTACTCTCTTTGATGAACAAAGAGTCATTCCACCTCGGCACATTTAGACAGATACTTAAGCTGGTGATCCAAGGCTTTCTCTGCAGCCACGGTTCTTGCCTTTCGGCCTCGGATACCTTCTTCTCTGCAACCGCAAGCCTTTTTTCCAGCTTAGGGACCACCGACATCTTCAGGTCATCTCTCTCTCTTTGCAGCCAGTTCATTGATTGCATTAGTTTCTTAATGACCTCGTGAACGTCCGCGGTGTCCTCCTGCTGCACATGTGATACACAGAGAACAATTATAACACCACCAGTACACAACACATATTATATTCGAGCTCAAGGCATACATTCAAGATTCCATAGCACAACGTCGACAATCATCATTTATCATTCCCAAAAGCAGGACTACAGATCAAGTATTTTTTACAATTACAAGTTCAAAAAATGGTCTCCTATTCTACGTCTCTGCGTGAGTTAGGAGGAACACTGACCTCCGCTGCGGCCGAGGTGGTGGCAGCCGGGTCCACGGTAGAATTCGCTGCCAGCTGCAAAGCACCGCCCTCCAGGGGAGCTAGTTCCAAAGCCTCGGGATCAATTCTCGGTGGTTGGGCCACATGCATACCCATTCGATATCCCAAGAACTCCTCGTCCTGGTCTACCGAACAGCTCGCCACATCTTGAGCCAATAGAATGGTTCCCTTCTGGGCCAGTGCCTCCACTAATGGCCACTCCGGGAGCCACAACAGAGCGTTGTAGTAGGCGGCGTCAACATTGCCCACGGAGGCGTAGTCATACCCGAACTCTTTTTTATAGACGTCCACCTCCGGGTACACTTCCTTTACTACCTCCAACACTTCGGAGCGCGTGGCTACGTCCCCTACTGCCACAAAGTTCGTCAAGAAGTTCACAAACATCTCCGTTTGTGACAGCTTCTCGACGAAGGCCCTCAGCATCGCCCCCTGGCCCTCCGCTTTCTTCTTCAGCTCCTCCTGAGCTGCGGCCAGTTCTCCCCGAAGGAGGGCCATCTCTGCAACCTCGCCCCTAAGGCGGGCAGCTTCCTTCTCGGTCTCGAGCGCTCTGCCCCACGCCGTCACCTGGCCACTCCTAGCCTCCGCCGCCTCTGCGCGGAGCTTATCGCACTCCTCGCGCAGAATCCTCAACTCCTCGCCCAGCTCCTCGGTCTCCTATTTTTGAAGACGACGCCCATACCCAATGAGCCCTTGGCTCAGGGTCCACACCTCCTCCATCTCGGACACCTCGTGGCCCGCCACTCTTGTCTGGCCCTGCAGAAAACTTTATAAGAAATTGCACATCAACGGGAAACTTAACGTATGATAACCATACCTCCGAGGTGGGGTCCGTCCGCAACCTCTTGGAGACAGAGGGCGGCGTCAGCATAGGCCCCGGCCTCTTCTTCGCCCTTGGAGTCGTGTCCACCTGAGCGACAACCTCCTCGGCCCGCATCCTCACCGCGTCTCCTCCCCGGGGCCTTACCACCTCGGAGGTTGTGCTTTTTGGGGTGGCGGCTCTCTCGGGGTCAGGAGTCTGTTGCGCACTCCCCGCGGTCTTCTTTTGGAGACTGGCTTTAAAGCGTCCCACTGCAAGAAATGGTCAGCAGATTAGCAGGCAATATTAATCAGCAGCTGCAAACAGTTGTAATAAATAACTGCCCTAATGCAATGCCATAATATCCTAGCAGCTCCACCACAAAATCCCACAGTGGGAATCTTAACCCTACCCTAAGCTGATCTATATATACGGATATAAACTCTTTCAGTGGACAGCAAGCCCTATCACTGGGTCTGGGTATTATATACTCTAAATCTATTGGAAAATAAAAACCTGGCACCATCGGCCCGATTTGGGCTTCGGTCACCCAAGGCATCCTTAAAGCCACCTCCAGATTCGCCTCCTCCTCTAAACAGGTGGGAAATCCCACTTCCCGCGTCCAAATTTCCCTCAGGTCAGCCCTATAAACTTTCCTACTCTCCCTCCTCTCTGGGAAAATGGTTCGCAGAGGTCTAGCATCGCAGGGACTCTCATCAGTTCCCACTATCCTCACACTAGAAGATTCTGAGGATGAAGACATACTTACTTGCTTTTTCAAAGATGAAGTCACGAAGCTGGAGCGATTTCCAGAATTTGTTAGTTTCTTTCTCGTCTTCCCGCTTGTTTTTTCATCGCAAGTTGCAAATGAAGAGTAAAGTGAAACTGTCACTTCCTTTTCCCTCTAATACAAAGATTCAACGGCCCAGATTACGTCTGTTCAAATTCAGTAGCTCACATTGGCGCATGCATTACACGCGCCCTTGGGTTTCGCACCTGCGTGCCTCACACGCGCCACACGCACAATGATCACGTGACCAATCACATCAAGCCAATTCCTTCCCCGGGAAGCTTTGTGCTTCAACTCGGCTGAGTCCTTCACCCCGGGGGTACTTCAGTTCAACTCCGGTTGACTCCTTCACCTCGGGTGAAATACGGTCCGACTCTGGTTGACTCCTTCACCCCAGGGGTAATTCAGTTCGACTCCAGTTGACTTTCACCTTGGGATACTTCAGTTTGACTCTGATTGATTCTTTTACCCTGGGGTAGTTCAGTTCGGCATAGGATTGACCCTTTCACAAGAGGACTCCGATACTACTCAAACTCAACTTCGGCTACAGTGCATACACATCGGCCCACGCATAAATCTAATTAACCGAAGCTCCTACCTTGCTCCGGCTGTGGGGGGCATCTCATAGGTATGGCCCAATCTCTCCGGGTCGGACTAACCCGCCAGTCGGGTCAATTGGGCCCAAAAGTGCAAGCCCAACACAGCCAAGCCCATTCGCAGCATCTTGGGAAGTTGGGAGAAGATCCCCAAGATCTTTTCCAACAGCCATGCAGATTTGCCTGGTGGATTTATATAGATTTAGTTAGGGTTTTTATGGTAGAGTATAAATAGGAGAATTGTTGCTTAGTTTAGGGTTCCGATTTGGTATTCCAGAATTATTACATGTAAAATTATATTCCTGTATTCAAAAGAGAATAGAAAAACACCTCGGAAGGTTATTGCCTTCTCCCGTGGACGTAGATTTCTAGATCGAACCACGTAAATCTTTGTGTCATTTAAGTTCTTGCATGCTTTGATTGTTTCGGATTATTACAACAATTGTGATCCGTTTGATACCTCGGTTACGACTTTATCACCCATTTGGCTTCACTGACACATAAATTTATGAAAAATCTATCCTATCGATTATATTTGCATAGTTTGGATGTTTGACATTTAACTAGGTTAAGAAAATATTAATCACTAATATTTCAAATATACATAACACACATTAAAGTATTAGGCCATGGAGCCATCAGCAATTGACCATGGGGGAAGGAACCGTGAATTAATACCCACAAATTAGGAAGTTTGTACTTTAAAAAATACAGTAATAGTACTCGTCTTTAGTCAAGACTTCCATCTCCCAGGAAAAATGCTAGTATATATATCTGTCTATTAAAAAAATAGTAGGCAGCCATATGCATATGTTACAAATTTAGCTAGTTTTGATGATAGAACATACACATTTTGTATCCATGGGTGACCCGACAAAGACAAGAAAGAAGAAAATACATGTTGCAATTGTTGCATAAACACATATGAAACTAATGCAAATGTAAGTCCAGCCACATATGCTTGGACACCTGATGTGTAACATAAACAACAAATTATTCTTATTCCCGGAGAAAGACTAAAATGAAAAGCCAAACTAAAAATACCTGACGACAATTAGCAGCAGCTGCACGAGGATCGAAGTTGCTAAAAAATAAGGGAAGCTATAATTCGAGTACCTGCATCACCCACCAATAGGAGAAATACGTATAAGAAACTACGCAAGACTTTACATTTAAAGTAACACTGTAGTGACATTCTGCACATGAATGCATATATTCTTAGATTAGTTGAAATGTCTCAAAAGTTTCTTGGCTAAGCTCAGTGTTGAACATGAAGGTAAAATCAATCACTAAAACTATAGGAACCCAGAATAATCACCCCCATAAAGCATTACTCAGATGTCTAATTTACCTCCAAGAGATTTAAACCCATGAGAATAGCCAAAGACGAAGCAGCAGTGGGTAGCCCATGAGAATAGCCAAAAACTTGAAAATTTTCAAAAAGTGTGTACATAACTTCTCTGCTCTAATCACTTAAAATTTTAAGAACACTGATCTAATCTTTTGGCCAGGTTTCCTATAACCAGATAGCAACTGAAGCATGATTCGGGGAGAGGGGGAGGGGGGGGGAGGAGAAGAGAGATATGTACTGTTGGTTTACTAGTAAACATGCAAATGGAGCATCCCTGTTTCAGCATTTGCAATGATAGAGCTTAGAAGAAAAATATTTGTCGTCATACAAGATAGCAACCAGAGAGGGAATTGGGGGGGGGGGGGGAGAGATGTACTATTGGTTGGCTCATAAACATAGAAACGTAGCATCCTTGTTTCAGCATTTGCAATGATAGAGCTTAGAAGAAAAACTTACAAATCCGTGAAGTTAAAGTATATGGAACAAAAATAAGTCATGAAATTACAGCGGAAATCGAATACTAGAAACTTGAAGGAGAATCACCTTCTCCACCCTTCATTGAACTCAGCAATGTATAGATTTTTTATCATTGAAATTAAAGACATCGGCATGTTTAGATAGCCAAAAGTCATTTTCTACAACAAACTGAAAAACAATAATTTTTTAACATGATAGAAGGCAAAATTTGAAACAAATTATAATTTGACAATGGAGAATCCTAAATGCTGATAATTCCAAGCTACTAATACATTCTTCTTAAATATAAATACTTTTTTTAGGAAACAAAGCAACTCAATACATCAATAACTCAATGGATGTCAAAAAGTTACATCATACCAAGTAACAGTGAAATCCTCGAAAATAAAGGAAAATGTTAGCAAACTAGAGATATATCCGTATAACATATTTTCAATCCCCATTAGTGAAAAAGTCCAAGGAAATTAGGGAAAATAACTAAAATTATGAAAATAGCAACTCACCTCTGCAATAGAATTAGGTTTCATAACTTTGAGGAAATGAAAAATTGCCAAAGAGGATAGGACATTTGAGGCAGAAACAACAATTGCAAAGTCACTACTGTAGATTTTCAATGACTGCGAGAGGTATCTCGGCGGGGACGAGATGAGTGGCTGGCGTAGTTTGGAAGAGATCTGCGAAGGAGAATCGTCGTCTATTCAGATGAACAGAACAATGAAATAGCTTGAGAAATGTTAGATCACCTTTTTAAATGAATTCGAGAATCCTTGACGGCGATTATCTGCAGCAAAAGCTAAGTTCATTGACGGCCTTAAAACTTTTCAGTGTAGATCTGAAAGAATATCTCTAGAGAACTCAGTCAAAGGAAAAAGACATAATGGTTATAGTATGCCAATTTTTTTTCAGAGCATATAAAATGCAGAGAGAGAAGAATAGATGGCAGGTGGATAATCAATCAGCTCAATCAAAAGCACATCAGGATTGCTAGGTTGGTTCTAGTTTACCATTTAGAGGCCCTCATCCCAGACTTGGGCAGCCCAAATTGCGGACACTACATGAAATTCTCATCTTTATAATTGGTCTTGAATGGCTGGAATGTGTGGAGCTCAGTAATAGAATTTAGACAGGTGAAGAAACTGCAAGAACTCAGGCTATCGCATTCTGGATACTCAGGCAGAATTCCATCATCTTATTCTCAGTTGATGAATTTGAGCTCTCTTTCACTGCAAAACAACCAATTATCCAGCCAAATTTCAGCGGGGTTTATTAACTTGTCACACATTTATCACCTGAATTTGAGTAGGAACTTTCTGGAAGGAGTAGTACCTTTCAACTCAAGTTTCTTGAAAAGACTTGGGAAGAGTTTGGACCTGAGTGGAAATCCAAGGCTGTGTTTGAGCCCATTTAAAGAAGATGGTTTCAACGTTAGTGCTGATGTTTGTGGGAACAACAAAACCAACTCATTGCTCAAACAACTGAAGAATTCTGAAGCAGCTCCATTGCACTACTCCCAGCTGTTCATTGTGACATTTCACCGAACACTTTGTTGTTGTTAATAAGTTGGAGAGGGACAATAAATACTGTATTAAAATGCAATTCACAGTTAATCCCTATTTAGCCCTTCCGAAAGAAAATATCTGATCTGATAATGTCATAACAAATCCAAGCTCACTTCAGTTACTGTATGAGAGGAATTTTTTCAAAGTATTATTTGTTGAGCATTTACTTTTCTGTCAGCAGACAATGAAGCTTTGTTGATTGCATAAAGAAAATTATAAGAAGAAATAAAACATAAAGATTACATATAATTCAGAATTGACTCAAGGTATACAATACTAACATCGGAGGGCATACTCTAAAGAGGAAAAAATCAACCAAAATAAGAAATTCATCAAAATAAAAATCCAAGATTTATGTTTGGAGGAGGTGAGAAGGAAAGGCCAGAAAAGTTTTGTCCCTTGTTTCATTTTCTGACAATTATGGCCAAAAACGGAACTGAAGTTCAAACTACCTATCACTCCTAACTAAGGTGGAGCATTCTACTGATTCAGAAAGAACAATTTTGAGATTGGTTGAGTATAAAAATTTGCCTCCAGCTGGAATAAGAAACTAAAATCCTAGGAGTTATACCAGTTGAAATTTCATTAGGAAAAGGTAATCTAAATTGGAATCTAGCATAACAACTAAATATATGGATAGGCTTAAAGTACCTAAAAACAAGTTAGGATACGGAGAGTAGAATTAAATGATCTGCACAGTAGATTCACTAAATAGAACCCTAGATTCACTATCTCACAAAGAAAAAAACTGAATGTATAGGAAATAGATAATGGTATGATTTTTACCATGGTAATAGATTGCGCCGATTAATAGCACCGATGAACACTTCTGATGCAGGCGGAAGGCAGTGACAATAGTGAATGGTGATGCGACGACGTCAATGGCGAACTATGAGACAAGTGAATAATGGCAATAGCACCGGCGAACAGCGACGACAACATCACAAACTGCAATGAAGTTAGCGGCAGCAACAAGGGGCTTCAATAGAGATTCAATAGCGGCGAACCGCTATAAAGGTTTGGTAGCAATAAGGCGCGGATGAGTGTTCAGGGATATAGATGACACGAGAATGAGGGTGGAAAAACGATAGGGTTCAATTAGGTCAGAGCTTGAAATAGTCAGCAGTTGGGTTAGGGAGAGATCGATGGAGACTCCTCCGTCTTCATACTTCTAAAGAGGTTTGGGAGAAATAGCAAAAATGAGCGAATTTGATTTTTTAACAAAAGTAAGCGGTGGGAAAACTTCACCCATATTTTTGTGCCTACCAATTAACTAATAGTGAGATGCAATCCATTGCACAATATATATATATATATATATATATATATATATATATATATATCCTGCAGTATATAAATATATACATATATATATATATACTACATATATATATGTATATATATTTATATACTACAGGATATATTTATATATATGTATATATATATATATATACATATACATTTGTTTCTTGAAGAGGATATTCTCAATAAAATCTCTAATCTTCTTGTCGACTCTTCAGATGAAAACTCTGAAGGATATTATTCTTTCCATGATGAAGACAATAACATCCTCCAAATTGATGATACTCAGATTACTTCTACAGATTCTGAGGTTTCTGATACTCTCACTATTAATGTTATTTCCAAAGAACAACAAATCATTATTGATGTTTTAAAACAAATTGATAACCCTGATTTACAAAAATAATATCTTGAAAAATTCTTAGATTCTTTTACCACAAAACATACTAAGGATACTATCCTACCAACTACTTCAAAAAAACACTTATGACTTAACCAATATTCTTACAAAAAATAAAAAGAATAACACCAAAGATGTTACTATCCAAGAACTCCAAAAAGAAATAAAAGAAGTCAAAGGTGAACTAAAAGAGTTAAAAGAAAAACAAAAACAAGACTCCGAAGCTATTAAACAAATTATTAATGTTCTTAAAGTCAATCATGAAGAAACCCATGAAGAAGATACTGATAATGAGGAAGATACACATGGACTCCAAAATATTGCTAATTTACAAAATGTCCCTGGTGATTTTCTTTTTGTCCTAAAAGAAATTACTTCACGAAAATACATTATAAAATCACTCTTCAGTTTTCTGACAACTTCAAATTAGATACCATTGCGCTCTTTGATACGGGAGCTGATCTCAATTGTATTAAAACAGGTTTTGTTCCTCATAAGTTTCAAGAAAAAACTCATGAAAAAATTTCTGCCGCTAATAACTCTAAATTGACTATCTCTTCTAAGGTTGATGCATCCATTATTAATAATGGAACTCTTCTAAAAACTTCTTTTGTTGTTGTCAAAGAAATTCACCATACTGTTATTCTTGGAACACCTTTTATCAACTTGATCACTCCTTACACCGTGGGTACTGAATATATATTTTTTAAACATAATAAGAAAAAACTTCATTTTTCTTTCCTCGAAAAACCTAGAACCCGCAATTTAAACCTTTTGAAAGCATGCTCTATTCATGAAAATGTTGTTAACAACATTATACTTGTAAAAAACTTTTACCTTTCTGAATTACAAAAAGATGTTTTCTTACAAAGAATCAATAAACAACTTATTAATACAACTACACAACAGCAAATCTAAAAAATATCTGATTTATTTAAATCTAAAGTTTGTTCTGATCTTCCTAATGCTTTTTGGAATCGCAAAAAACATATTGTTGATCTTCCTTATGAAAAAACTTTTAATGAAAAAGACATCCCTACAAAAGCTCGACCTATCCAAATGAATAATGAACTTGAGCAATACTGTCGACAAGTAATCCAGGATCTTGAGCGAAAAAATCTCATTTCTAAAACAAGGTCTCCCTGGAGTTGTTCAGCTTTTTATGTCAATAAAGCTTCTGAAATCGAGCGAGGTGTCCCAAGGCTCGTTATTAATTATAAACCCCTCAATAAAGCTCTCCAATGGATTAGATATCCGATTCCTAATAAAAAGGACCTTCTTAATAAGCTCCATAAGGCTTTTATATTTTCAAAATTCGATATGAAATCAGGTTTTTGGCAAATACAGATAGCTCCTAATGATCGTTACAAAACTGCCTTTACTGTTCCTTTTGGACAGTATCAGTGGAATGTAATGCCATTTGGATTAAAAAATGCTCCTTCAGAATTTCAAAGATCCCTTCAGTTTACCAATAAATTCCCTGATAAAATCTGTGATAAAAAACAACTTCAAAGATATCTAGGTTGTTTAAATTACATTCTTGATTTTTATCCTAATATCAATCGACTTGCCAAACCCTTACATGAGAGGCTTAAGAACAACCCTTCTCCCTGGACCAATACCCATACCTCTATTATCCAACAAATAAAGAAACAAGTTCTAGAAATTCCTTGTCTTCATCTTGCCGACCCTCACCTACAAAAGATTGTTGAAACAGACGCCTCTGACATTGGTTATGGAGGCATCCTTAAACAAAAACAAAATCATAAAGAGTTGATTGTACAATTTACTTGTGCTCATTGGAACGACACTCAAAGAAAATATTCCACTATCAAAAAAGAGATCTTGAGCATTGTTTTATGCATACAAAAATTTCAAAGTGATTTACTTAATCAAAGTTTTTATTACGCATAGATTGTAAAAGTGCTAAAGAAGTTTTACAAAAAGATGTTCAAAACCTTGCATCAAAACAAATTTTTGCCCAATGGCAAGCTATTTTAAGTATTTTTTATTCTGATATTGAATTTATCAAAGGAGATGCAATTTCTGTCCCAGATTTCCTTACAAGAGAGTTTCTTCAAAACAGGTGCAAGGATGCCGCCGAAAATTGACAAAGGCAAAGCTATTGTTCCACTTACAAAAACTACAGATACAAAGCCTACAACACCCTCAGAAACAAAAAAGCCCGCCTCTTGGTATGAAGCTGTTATGCTAGAAGAAACAGCTCAGACTGAACCCCAAATTCCAAATTTTATAAACCTTGCAACCCAAAATATCATATCAGCCCTCTTGAAATCTTCCCCAGAAATTCAGAAAGTCTTTTCCCAAACCCTTGATACGACTGAATCATCAACCTCTAAAACATCCAAACCCTTATTACCTACTAAAGCAGCCACATTATTACCTTCAAAGCCAGAAACGTCCGTCACTTCAACTTCAACTTCTTTTAAATCCTTTTCAAAACCAGACTCCTCAAACACCCAAACCCCCTTAACCCAAATTTCTGAAATTCGCTCAGATTACTTTATAAAGTCCAGCTACCAATATATTGTCACCCTTGAAAAAGGGTTTCTACATAATGATCCCTTCCAAGCCATCCAGAAGTATTTTGGTACGGGATGGTTCTATAAACCATGGGATATACAAAAAACTCCGCTTTTTTATCAAGCTATCCTCGAAGCAACCGGATCCTCTACATTTAGTCACAAATACCTCCAACAAAATCATACTGAACCAGCTTTCTCTACCTGCAAAATCCATACTTTTATTGCCCCAGCCGATTGGTATGGCAATCCTACAGACCCAATGGCTTTTCCTGAACAATTTAAATCCTTTCCTTTTTATACCACCACCTTTAATTACTGGGATTACCAACAAGCCTAGTACAACTCTTTCCTTATCCAAAGTCCAAAAAACCAACATACATGGCTATTTCATTTTGATACCAGAGAAACAAATATATCCAATTACCCTTCATGGTGGGGTCATTGGTGGGACACCTTCGGTTCTCTGCCGGAAATTCAAAAACCCGTTGTTCTCAAATCTTACCAAATATTCAAGTCCAAGTATAAACCATCCCCGGAAGAAAGAAGATTCTCTGCGTTTGAAAATTTCTGTACAAAGTTCTATGTGCCATGGATTATGGCATGGTTTCTTGACAATTCAGAACACCACAATCCAGTTATTATGAGAAAATACAAGATCAAATGGTGGGACAAATATAACATTGTCAAAAGTGTCATTCCACAAAGTGTTGAAGCTTTGGATTACCACAAATACCGTTTCAGTCCAAAGAACAAATCGAGTTTTTAGCACACAAGTCTCAAATAGCAGCACTCCTGGCCGCAGTAAAATCTCCTGAAGAGACAGAGAAAATTCTAACAAAATTCTATCCTACAAAGACCGATACACCAGCCGGCTCAAAGACCAATTCCCCAGCAGGCTCAGAAAATTCTTTCAACCTTGAAGACGATGATCTGTTTGGACATAGTGGATACTAAAAGAATGTCACCCCAACTGTTGTCCAACTAAATATCACTCAAGTCCTGTTCATTTCTGACAAAGTAGAAGACATGATATGACACCACTAACTAGTGGAAATACTGTTGAAGATTCCGACTACTGTACAAATATTGCTGAAGATGCCATCCAGAAGTCTATAAATACCAGTCCATTTCCTACTTGAAAGGCACCACATATTTTAGAGAGAAAAAGAGAGTACGTGCTTTAAGCATCAAACACCTGCACCAGTCAATTGTAATAGTTTAGTGTGTGAAAAAAAAAAAAAAATAGTGTAGAAAGAGAGAAGGAGCCATTCCTTCTTCCGGTAGCCAGAAATTGTATCTCCAATCCTGTATTACAAATTCAGTATCAAATTCTATAAAAGGCTTGTTTTAAAAATATTTATTTTTATTTAAATTATTTATTTACGTTCATATGATCAGTGGAGGCCCTTGCAAAAGTATGCCTTGACAGAAACTGGGGGAACCACGATCTTAAATTCTGCTTTTTGTGTGCTAAAAACTCGGTTTGTTCTTTGGACTGAAACGTTATTTGTGGTAATCCAGAGTTTTTTGTTACCCAAGCTTCAACACTTTGTGGAAGGACACTTTTGACAATGTTATATTTGTCCCACCATTTGATCTTGTATTTTCTCATAATAACTGGATTGTGGTGTTCTGAAACGTCAAGAAACCATGCCATAATCCATGGCACATAGAACTTTGTACAGAAATTCGCAAACGCAGAGAATCTTCTTTCTTCCGGGGATGGTTTATACTTGGACTTGAATATTTGGTAAGATTTGAGAATAACGGGTTTTTGAATTTCCGGCAGTGAACCGAAGGTGTCCCACCAATGACCCCACCATGAAGGGTAATTGGATATATTTGTTTCTCTGGTATCAAAATGAAATAGCCATGTATGTTGGTTTTTTGGATTTTGGATAAGGAAAGAGTTGTACTAAGCTTGTTGGTAATCCCAGTAATTAAAGGTGGTGGTATAAAAAGGAAAGGATTTAAATTGTTCAGGAAAAGCCATTGGGTCTGTAGGATTGCCATACCAATCGGCTGGGGCAATAAAAGTATGGATTTTGCAGGTAGAGAAAGCTGGTTCAGTATGATTTTGTTGGAGGTATTTGTGACTAAATGTAGCGGATCCGGTTGCTTCGAGGATAGCTTGATAAAAAAGTGGAGTTTTTTGTATATCCCATGGTTTATAGAACCATCCCGTACCAAAATACTTCTGGATGGCTTGGAAGGGATCATTATGTAGAAACCCTTTTTCAAGGGTGACAATATATTGGTAGCTGGACTTTATAAAGTAATCTGAGCGAATTTCAGAAATTTGGGTTAAGGGGGTTTGGGTGTTTGAGGAGTCTGGTTTTGAAAAGGATTTAAAAGAAGTTGAAGTTGAAGTGACGGACGTTTCTGGCTTTGAAGGTAATAATGTGGCTGCTTTAGTAGGTAATAAGGGTTTATGAAACTATCTTTTATTGGGCAGCTATAACATCAATCAGCAAGCAAAAATAATCATCATTTTGATTAAGCTACCAAACAACAAAGACAGAACACACATGCATATTTATCAGCAATCAAATTTCATCATTTTTAACATAACAAGGGGGAAATTCATCACTGGTGTTGACCTAATTACCCACCAATCAAGCAAAAGGGCAACATTAATTTGGACAAATGAACTGACCAAATTAAGTTACACAAATGCTTTTAAATCAAACTCAATTTCAGCATAAATGTGATGAAACTGATTTTTATTGGGCAGCTATAACATCAATCAGCAAGCAAAAATAATCATCATTTTGATTGAGCTACTAAACAACAAAGAAAGAACACACACGCATATAACAGCAATCAAATTTCATCATTTTCAGCATAACAGGCAGGCAGCAGAACAACTGGATCAACAAACTAGGGTTTGCAGAAGACCCCCAAACTTCATCAACAAATTAGGGTTTTCAGAAGACCCCCAAACTTCATCAGCAAAAAAGTCAGAAAAATAACCACTTCGTCAACGGGACCCAGATTGCAACGGACTCGTAGATGTGCTGTTTCATTTCTGGATGTTTTAGAGGTTGATGATTCAGTCGTATCAAGGGTTTGGGAAAAGACTTTCTAAATTTCTGGGGAAGATTTCAAGAGGGCTGATATGATATTTTGGGTTGCAAGGTTTGTAAAATCTAGAATTTGGGGTTCAGTCTGAGCTGTTTCTTCTAGCATAACAGCTTCATACTAAGAGGCGGGCTTTTTTGTTTCTGAGGGTGTTGTAGGCTTTGTATCTGTAGTTTTTGTAACTGGAACAATAGCTTTGCCTTTGTCAATTTTCGGCGACATCCTTGCACCTGTTTTGAAGAAACTCTCTTGTAAGGAAATCTGGGACAGAATTTGCATCTCCTTTGATAAATTCAGTATCAAAATCAAAAATACTTAAAATGGCTTGCCACCGGGCAAAAAATTGTTTTGATGCAAGGTTTTGAACATCTTTTTGTAAAACTTCTTTAGCACTTTTACAATCTATGCGTAATAAAAAACTTTGATTAAGTAAATCACTTTGAAATTTTTATATGCATAAAACAATGCTCAAGATCTCTTTTTTGATAGTGGAATATTTTCTTTGAGTGTCGTTCCAATGAGCAGAAGTAAATTGTACAATCAACTCTTTATGATTTTGGTTTTGTTTAAGGATGCCTCCATAACCAATGTCAGAGGCGTTTGTTTCAACAATCTTTTGTAGGTGAGGGTCGGCAAGATGAAGACAAGGAATTTCTAGAACTTGTTTCTTTATTTGTTGGATAATAGAGGTATGGGTATTGGTCCAGGGAGAAGGGTTGTTCTTAAGCCTCTCATGTAAGGGTTTGGCAAGTCGATTGATATTAGGATAAAAATCAAGAATGTAATTTAAACAACCTAGAAATCTTTGAAGTTGTTTTTTTATCACAGATTTTATCAGGGAATTTATTGGTAAACTGAAGGGATCTTTGAAATTCTGAAGGAGCATTTTTTAATCCAAATGGCATTACATTCCACTGATACTGTCCAAAAGGAACAGTAAAGGCAGTTTTGCAACGATCATTAGGAGCTATCTGTATTTGCCAAAAACCTGATTTCATATCGAATTTTGAAAATATAAAAGCCTTATGGAGCTTATTAAGAAGGTCTTTTTTATTAGGAATCAGATATCTAATTCATTGGAGAGCTTTATTGAGGGGTTTATAATTAATAACGAGCCTTGGGACACCTCGCTCGATTTCAGAAGCTTTATTGACATAAAAAGCTGAACAACTCCAGGGAGACCTTGTTTTAGAAATAAGATTTTTTCGCTCAAGATCCTGGATTTCTTATCGACAGTATTGCTCAAGTTCATTATTCATTTGGATAGGTTGAGCTTTTGTAGGGATATCTTTTTCATTAAAAGTTTTTTCATAAGGAAGATCAACAATATGTTTTTTGCGATTCCAAAAAGCATTAGGAAGATCACAACAAACTTTAGATTTAAATAAATCAGATATTTTTTAGATTTGATGTTGTGTAGTTGTATTAATAAGTTGTTTATTGATTCTTTGTAAGAAAACATCTTTTTGTAATTCAAAAAGGTAAAAGTTTTTTACAAGTATAATGTTGTTAACAACATTTTCATGAATAGAGCATGCTTTCAAAAGGTTTAAATTGCGGGTTCTAGGTTTTTCGAGGAAAGAAAAATGAAGTTTTTTCTTATTATGATTAAAAAATATATATTCAGTACCCACGGTGTAAGGAGTGATCAAGTTGATAAAAGGTATTCCAAGAATAACAGTATGGTGAATTTCTTTGACAACAACAAAAGAAGTTTTTAGAAGAGTTCCATTATTAATAATGGATGCATCAACCTTAGAAGAGATAGTCAATTTAGAGTTATTAGCGGCAGAAATTTTTTCATGAGTTTTTTCTTGAAACTTATGAGGAACAAAACCTGTTTTAATACAATTGAGATCAGCTTCCGTATCAAAGAGCGCAATGGTATCTAATTTGAAGTTGTCAGAAAACTGAAGAGTGATTTTTATAATATATTTTCGTGAAGTAATTTCTTTTAGGACAAAAAGGAAATCACCAGGGACATTTTGTAAATTAGCAATATTTTGGAGTCCATGTGTATCTTCCTCATTATCAGTATCTTCTTCATGGGTTTCTTCATGATTGACTTTAAGAACATTAATAATTTGTTTAATAGCTTCGGAGTCTTGTTTTTGTTTTTCTTTTAACTCTTTTAGTTCACCTTTGACTTCTTTTATTTCTTTTTGGAGTTCTTGGATAGTAACATCTTTGGTGTTATTCTTTTTATTTTTAGTAAGAATATTGGTTAAGTCATAAGTGTTTTTTGAAGTAGTTGGTAGGATAGTATCCTTAGTATGTTTTGTGGTAAAAGAATCTAAGAATTTTTCAAGATATTGTTTTTGTAAATCAGGGTTATCAATTTGTTTTAAAACATCAATAATGATTTGTTGTTCTTTGGAAATAACATTAATAGTGAGAGTATCAGAAACCTCAGAATCTGTAGAAGTAATCTGAGTATCATCAATTTGGAGGATGTTATTGTCTTCATCATGGAAAGAATAATATCCTTCAGAGTTTTCATCTGAAGAGTCGACAAGAAGATTAGAGATTTTATTGAGAATATCCTCTTCAAGAAACAAATGTATATGTATATATATATATATAAATATATATACATATATATATATATGTAGTATATAAATATATATACATATATATATATTTTTCAAGATGGGTTTTCTTCATTTCCCACTTGAGATGTTTTTCAAGTTTTAAATCTTGGCAAATTTTTAATCCTTCTTGTTGGATTATACTAACTAATTGACCATAAGTGTAGAAATCATATGGTATAATTTGTTTTCCAGAAAGTTCACGAATTTTATTACGAACTTTTTCTCCTAATAATGTAGGAAGACCAGCAAGAAATTTTTCTTTCCAAAAAGGTTGGTTTGAGTCATCGCGAAGCATAACTCTTGTAAGAAAAGTATTTTTATAGACTTGGAAATCACTCAGTTTTTTACAGCGAAGATTTGAAAGAAGTTCAGTGTTTCTATCTTTAATATGAGAGGGGTCTCCAATAAAATGGAGAGAAATGGTAAGGATGAGAATTGAAACGGAATCTTGTTGTGGATTTCCGTCCTCATCTAATATAAGATTATCCTCATCATCAGTTTTGAAAGAATTCAAAATTTCATTTTGTTGGTCAGGGGTGAGATAGTAATCCCACCATCCTTTTAATTGGCCGGAAAATCCTGCAATAAGAAGTTCTGAGATAGTTTTGTCATGAACTCCATTTTGCGTTTTATAAGCATTAGCGGCCATAGTCATTTGTTGGAGCAGAGAAAGAATTTGGTATTCATTCATACCGTCAAGGTTCCAATTATAAACGGATGAGGCATTAAAACGAGTTTGTGTTTGCGGTTCAGCAGGAACGATATCAGGAGGAATAGTTTGTATGGGTCTGGGATTCCAATAAATCTTATTGATGTTTGGTATATGAGACGGTTCCGGATAATTGTCAGAATCAGAATATTGATCAATGGTATTAACATATAAATTTGAAATTGTACCCGGAGAATCAGGAACAACTCTATTTTCTGCGGAGGAACTAGTTGTCATTTGTTGTAACTGATTTTGAAGTTCTTTAATAAAATCAGTTTTTGTATTTTGGGTAACAGAAGAAGTAGAGACTTGGTATGGTTTGAAAATAGGATTTTTCAAGATCTTTGTATTTTTAGAAGATTCTGAATGATCGATAGAAACAAATGGTTGTTTCTGGATATGTTTTTCAAGTTTATCTGATTGTTTGCCAATGGTATTGATATTAGTATTAGTATAATTATTTTGGAGAATAATGTTTTTTATATTTCTTTTGTCATCTTCTCCTGGAGTTTTAAGGAGAGCAGCTTCAATAGATTGATTTTGTATATGAAGCTTAATACCTTGAAAAGGAGGATGAGTAGATTGGATTTTTTTAGAATCAACGAGAGTTTCCCATTCAGTATTTTTAGAACGAATTGTGATAGGACAAAGGGTTTTGGAAAAAGGATAACAAATATCATTATCTGTAGAGTAGATTTCAAACCAATCAAAAAAGAGAATATGTACTTTGTTATTAATAACAAAGTTATAATATTGATTTTGAATATCACTCCTTTGATCAAGAAAGTTTTTGAAAAACCAATCTCATTTATGAGAATTATTAGTTGAATAAAAATCATTATGAAGAAGTTTTTTATTAACATAAAATTCTTTTTCATTGACATTTAGTTCATTAACCATATTTTCAGTTATTGCAGAAAACGTTGGACTAGAAGGGCTTTGTTCAGTTTGTTGGTCTGTTGGATGTTCATAGACAGGCTTTGGAATAGGTGAAGAGTAATTGACATTCCGAAAATTGTGGGGAATATCCGAAGTTGAAAATCGGGGTTGAAAAGAATTAATAACGGAGGGGATTTGTGAAACTCTTCCTAGATCAATAGTATCTGGGATAGAAAATGAATCCTCAGATCTTGAACTAGTACTGACTCTTCTTTCAAAAGAGAGTTTGACTCTACCGTCAGTGTATTGGGTGATATTTTTGAGTTGAGAGTTTGGTTTTGGTATCTCAATGGGTTGTTGTTGGACAATATTTTCTAAAATCCACTCTTCTGGAAGATTTATATCATTCCATTGAATAGATCTAGAGATAACCGCATTGGATCTAGAGAGATCTGTTTGTAAGAGGAGGGTTTCTCCTTTCTTACTGTGAAATCTGACTTTTGTAGAAAAGGCAGAGATCATAGCTTTGTAATGGACACGAAAGACTATTGCCACTGGAATAGATCCTTCTAGCATCTTATAATTATGGGTTTTTATTTGAAGAACAAGGGATTTTAAAATATTAGGATCATTTAATGATATGGAGAAATTTGGCCAACAATCAAAAGAAATTGGACTTGTACAAATGCTAGACTCAACAGAGCTTAAAAGAGAATCCTCAAAATTTAAAAATCTAGTATCCCTAAGGACAGCAAGGATAGAGGTGTTAAGACCCTCTTTTGTAAGTGGTTTGATTCCGACCTGAATCAATCCAATATGGATGTATTTGTATGACTTGTTTCGGTGTTTTTGTAGTGAGCTAGAAGAGAGCAGTTGAATGGTTTCAAATGGTTTTGAAAGTTGAATATCACGTTCCTCAGTTTTTATCGTAAAATCAGATTTGAAACTAAGAAATCTAGAAGATTCATAAATTTGGTTTTTGTTCACTTTAGGAATTTTCCAATCATCAAGAGATCTATCGAAATCTTCAAATATTATTTCTTCTGTGTTTACAATCTTCTTAGAAGATTCTTGGAGAGAACTGGATGCAGATCCAGTAGAAGTAGTTCTACAAAATATCGTATCCATTATCCAATATATAAATATATTGTTTCATATCCAACGATTTTTTATCTTTGTCTTTCCCTGGTTGCTGAGTTATTATACATACATATATATATATATATATATAAGTGTCTCTAAAATGTTCATTTTCCCTCTTCTTATATAAAAAAAATTAATTGTAATTGATAGTGTCCCAAAAACTATCTTTTAAAACACTTAAAAAATATGTCCTTAAAATAAGTGTCCCAATAGTCACTTTTTGTTGTAGTGTCGGGTAAAGGAAAGGGTTGCGTAAGACGGAAGAGATAGTGAAGAAGGTTTCGAGGCAGCGTACAAAGGATTCATGGCGGCAGAAAAGAGGGTAGAGGTGGCGAAAAGGGGGATCGGGACTACGGAGAAGGAGATTCAGATGACGTTGGGCTTCGACGGGTTGGCGTAGGTGCGAGTAGTCGCTGGAGTGGAGGATGGCGACTTCAGAGGGGTAGGAGTGTTCGAAACAAATCTGAGAAGGGGAAGACTTCTCTTTTTGTTTAATTAGGGGGAAATGTTACCGCCTCCTTTTTCCAATCAATAATGATAGTACTTTTTTTTTTCTTTTTCCAACCGAAAATCTATTGGTATTGTTTACATAGAAAAGAATTGTACAACTAATTAATTCGAAATAATAGATAGGCCAATAAAAAACATTGAGGAAAGAATATTTAAAAAAATTAATAAAAAAATATTTTTAATTGTAAAACATTAAAAAGTATTTGAATCTTGTAAATACGTATTTAAAAAGGGTTACTGTTGTTAATCATAGAAAATAATTCTTTTAAGTTATCCACTAAAAAATATATTGACAACGCCCTTTCAACAACGGACGTATAGACCCTTGTTTTTAAGCAAAAAATAGGTATTCAACTACGGCTAAACCACAACAGTTATACGAATCATAGTTGTTTATCGAAAAATAGGTATTCGACTACGGTTAAACCACAACGATTTTGCGAACCATAGTCTTTTAGCAAAAAATAGGTATTCAACTACAGCTAAACCACAATGGTTTTGCGAAACCGTAGTCTTTTAGACAAAAAAAATGTAAAACACTAAGGTTTGTACAATAAGCACAGTTGAACACTAAAAGACCACGATTATTGCGTAAAACCGTTGTCTTTTAGATGTATTAATTAACAGTTTTTGTTGTAGCGTAAGCTAACATAAAATATCTAAACTACCATCCCCCTAAGCAATTATTTTAGTCTGGGCCTATACCATCTTCCCCAAAATTACCTGATAGGCTGACAGTGAGAAATTTCAAAAGGGAAGCTGATTATTATCGCATTTGCTGGAAAAGCTCCGAATGAGCTTAATTGGATTGATTGGAGAGGCGTATGCTCCGACAAGAGCACAATTTCCAATTTCTTTAAAGCTCATGGTATCCAGTTGTTAGTATGAAGAAACTGACTTATGTAATCAAATTGAATATTTTCAGAAAAAAATCTTGAACGAAAATCCAATTTGGCCGCAAAACCAGCGGTTGATTTCGGCCATCGTCCCCCCGACTACTCTCGAAAAATCGAAGTACCTAAACAAAAGCAAGCCCTGCACAAATTTTGGGGGAAACTGAAATTGTTCAAACTTGATTGATGAGGATGATGATAAATTAAATACTTAATTCCTGAAATAGCAATTAAAAGGAATAAAATCAACAGTGTTCAGTAGATCAACTTCTCTTTCCCTTTGGTGAAGCGTGGGAGTTGAGAGGGTAGAATCAACTTCTCTTCTCCTCTGCAGAAACGTGAGAGTTGAGAATTGAGGGGACCAAATCCCAATAAAACACACTCATTAACTCCCTCAACTAAATTTGGCTCAGCATTCCTGAGCCTTAAGTAAACACACCCTTAGACTTCTAGTTCCCAAAGTTCATTATGTTGCATATATTATACACACATTCTCATAAATATCATAAATTATCAAATGCACATAACCACCAAAGTTAGTGGGATAGATTTTGAATTTCACCCAATAATTTTAGGTAGCAAGGCCAATAAGCCACAAAAATACATATTTATGTAATAACTCTTAAGTGATTAATTTTTGTTTACTAAAACTAAAGACATTCTAAATTCTTTGAATGGTTCTTGGAAACTTACTTATAAAACTACTTATTTTTATTTCACTTTCCTTTACAGTAATAGCAAATTATTTTTTATTGTTTCTTCTTCCTATTTCTTTGAAAATTAGAAAATCATTTTTGATTTAATATTTTCATCATAAAGGTCTATGTCAACAACCATAATTATAAATTAAAATATTTTTTATTTCCTATATTACTTTAAATTGAAATTGAATATACGTAACTGTTCCATGAAGCTCCTTAATTTATTTTTTATTTCTTATCATAATCATTATATATATATATATATATATATATAGTTTAGGTTGATATAAAATTAGGGCCACTTTCTTTTGGAAAAACATCAACACTATCTTTTTCCCTTGATTTATGACCATGCCGTGTAAATGGTCTTATTTTTTGTGTATGCATGATGTTTGTGTGCTCTCTCTTGTTTTTTTTATTTAGACTTCTAGTTCTGTATGTTCATCGCGTTGTATTTTGTACATATGAATTTCAAAATTATAGTTTTTGATACTTGGGAAAAAATCATTTTTTATCCTGTATGATAAGGCTTGTCTAGGAAAAATTCTCTATATTACATAAATTCAATTTTAGTACTATATATTAAAAAAATGACCAATTTGAGGACACCTGTTATCGCTAGTCACTAATTCTGCTGGAATTTGACATGTGCACTGCACGCGACCCATTTAGGGTTTTCCAGGAGAGAGGTTGACGTGACATTTCTAGTATCTTAAAGACATGAATAACTATATGCAAACAACAATGACACGTTGTGTATTGTGCATAATAGTAGCCCGACTCATAGAATGCCCGAGATCTGATGGAACCTTAGCTCATTTGTAGAATTTGGGTGATGGATTTCTCGGATTTTTACCTATGAGTTTTGGGGTTAGATTGGGGATAGAATTGTAAGGTTAAATCTGTTGTTTTAGAGTGACATATTTGACATGAATATTATTTTATTTTATTTTATTGCTCTTCTCATTTTCGTATTTGACATGAATACTTGGGCAATGAAATTCCACGTCATCCTATCTGCCGAAAATTCCCAAATTAATGGGTCTCGTGCGGCGCACGTGTCAAATCTAGAAAAAAAAAATAGTTATCAGCGGTGAGTGGTGTCTCAAAGTGGCTATTTTTTGCAACATACATGACTAAAATTGAATTTATGTAATATAGATGGTTTTTTTTTCTAGATAAGATCTATCCTAGAGGACAAAAAATGAATTTTTCCCTATACTTTGATTAAATAAGCTAGAATATTTTTGGTGTTCTATGAATAAAGAATTAATTAGATAATTAAATATACTTAGAATACCGGTACTGACTTTTTTTCCATCAACACAAAAGAGTTTTTTGTGTGATTTATATCACACTATATGTGTAAGCTCTTATTTTATATTTTCTTGGTGGGTATTCATTTCTTCTTCCTTTTTTTTTTTCTTTTTGAAAAAATTCCATCTTAGATGGATTGTTGATGATTTTAGTAAAAATGGCTGTGTAGTACTATTAACACTAATAAAAAGTATACATAACCACAAAAGTTAATGGAATTTATAGTTACACTAAATTTTGAATTTTACTAATTAATTTTAGATGTAAAGCTAATAAACCACAAAGCAAGATATTTATGTAATAATTTCAAGTGATTAATTTTTGTTTACTCAAACTAAGGACCTTCTAAAATTCGTGAATGGTTCTTGGAGACCTCCTAATAGCCCTACTTATTTCTATATTGAATCTTTTTCACTTTTTCTTTAAAGTATTAACAAAATTATTTTTACTATTTCTCTTTCCTTTCTTTGCAAATTTGAAAATCATTTTTGAAGTGGAACTTTAATCTTATATATATGCATATGTGTGTGTGTGTATTTCTTGTTTCCTCTATTCCTTTATTTTAATACTAATTATACTTAATGTTACATGAAGCTCCTTTGATTTATTTTAATTTTCTTTTCATAACTATCGTAAATATATATGTATATAGATATATTATTAGATTGATATAAAACCACAGACATTGTTTCTTTTACTTTTTTCCTTTCACATGAAACTCTTTCTAAATTTTTATAATAAGATCTTACACAACTAAGAAATTAAATCAAATCATCCAACAACAAAAAAAAAAAAAAGAAGATATTTTAACAAATTAAAATGTTGTCATGTTTGTTAGGAATTAAATCCACACACGATCACGAAATTAAAGAAAACAAGAACGAGAAAAATGCACAAATTTGGTTAAGCAGTTTGTTACGATGTGTACCTACGTCTGTTGACGATACCAAGCCAGAAATTTCACTATTTCAACCAACAACAATAACAATGAGAGAACAACTATTTATATAATAGCTAATCAACCGATCTTGACCTCGAACTTGAGGCCCAAAAAAACTGCACGTGTCACCCTTGCGGTCGCGAGACATACCTGTCGCGCCCGCGTTACATCAAGCTCTTCGCCAGCTTATTCACGCTCCTTTTGTTACGACCGCGACTCATGTCTGTCGTGGCCGCGAACACCTTCACAGCTTCAAACTCATTAACGAGCACGCTTTTGTTACGACCGCGACTCATCCCCTGTCGCGGCCGCGAGCCTTTTACGCTAATCAGGCTCCATCACAACAATCTCCCGCTTGGAGACTGATCACTCTCAAAATCATCATGTCTTCTTATACTCTCTTCCCCGTTATCCTCTTAGTATCGCCTAGCCTTTTCTTCAAGTACCAAAGGCAGTTGAAGTTATGCATAACTTCAATTTCTCTAAAGTCACTTCCTTAGTAAACATGTTGGCTGCATTCTCACTCCCGAGAATTTTCACAAGTTGCAAGGTCTTTTTATCCGATAGGTGCTGAATGTAGTGATTTTTCAACTCAACGTGCTTTGTCCTTGAATGAAAAGTCGTATTACTAGCCAAGAAAATTGCACTCTGATTGTCGCTATAGACAACACTATTTTCATGCTTCTTCCCAAGTTCACCCAAGAAAGTTTGCAACCACACCATCTCTTTGCTTGCTTCCGTCACGGCTACGTATTCAGCCTCCGTGGTGGATAGAGCAACAACCTTCTGCAACTTTAATGTCCAAGAAATTGATGTACCGCCATAAGTAAAGACATACCCGGTAGTGCTTCTTCTCCCATCCAGATCATTTGATGCCAAGTCCGAATCAACATAACCAACAACTTGGAATTCCTTCCATCAAAGCACAAAGCTTCATTCGTGGTACCTCGCAAGTATCGTAGTACCTACTTTACAGCTTCCCAATGTTATTTCCCCAGATCACTCATGAACCGGCTCACTATTCCCACTGCATGCGTCATACGGCCTAGTACACACCATAGCATACATTATGCTGCCAATTGTCGAAGCATAGGGGACCTTCTTCATTTGGGCATTTCCTCCTTAGTACTCGGCGACTCTTTCTTCGACAGCTTGAAATGTCTTCCCAATAGGACACTCAGAGGCTTCGACTCCTCCACGTCAATCTTTCCAGGACCTTCTCGATGTAATCCGCGTGCGAAAGATACAAGTTCCCTGTCGCTCTATTTCTCTCGATTCTCATACCCAAAATTTGCTTTGCTTCTCCAAGATCCTTCATGAAGAACTGCTCGGACAACTGCTTCTTCAACTTATCCAACTCCTTTGGATCAGTTTCTGTGATCAATATATCATCAACATATAACAGCAGGATAAGAATATTTTTATCAAACCTCTTGTAGTAACAACAATGGTCGGCGTGGCATATATGGTAACCAATTTCAACAATGAAACTGTTGAATTTCTTGTACCACTACTTCGGAGCTTGCTTCAACCATAAGCTCTTTCTCAACTTGTACACAAGTTATTCTTTTCCTTCAGCTACGAATCCCTCTCGCTGTACCATGTAAAATTCAGCTACTAGATCACCATGAAGGAATGCCGTCTTTACATCCATTTGATGTAACAACAGGTTCTCTGCAGCAACCATACTCAACACCATGCGAATAGTCGTCAACTTCACAATAGGAGTAAACACATCAGTATAATCAATACCAAAACGTTGTTCAAACCCTTTCACAACCAGCCTAGCCTTGTAGTATTTGCTACCATCTGCTTCGTTCTTGATTCGATAGACCCACTTGTTGTACAAAGCCTTATTTACCTTGGGAAGCTCACTCAGTTCCCAAGCGTCATTCACACGAAGAGATGCCATTTCAGTATAGCTCTTAAGTTCACCACCATCATTAAGCAATAAATAATAGTTAGAGGGCGAATACCGATCAGGTGCACGGTCACTCTCTATCCGGTCTCTGTAACGGAACAACATCCTGAGGTAGTGGTTGAGTTCTTGCCTCATCCTCAAGAACCTTCTCTTCATTCTGACCCTCCTTACTCCCACTCAAATTTGAGATGTCTAACTCGACTAACTTGGGTTTAGAGTTCTCGGCCTTCAATCTATCTTTGTACATCACCTGTTCATTAAAAACTACATCTCTACTGCGAATCACCTTCTGGTTTTGCTCATCCCAAAGCCTATAAACAAACTCATCGCCACCATAACCAATGAACTTACATTTAATAGATTTTGCATTTAATTTACTTCTATCAACAGAACTAACATGAGCATATGATATGTAGAAAGGACAGGCTTACCTCCTTTCCCGTCCATACCTCCTCCGGTATTCGATTCTCCAATGGAGTCGATGGGCCTTTATTGATCAAGAATGCAACTGTGTTTACAACAACAGCCCAAAACATCTTTGGCAACCAGCTTTTCAGCCTCATGCATCTAGCTCGCTCATTCAACGTTTTGTTCATCATTTATGCTACTCCATTCTGCTGGGGAGTTCCTCGCACTGTCTTCTCCATGCAAATCCTATTCTCAGACAGTAGTCTTTGAACTCCTTGAGGTCTTATTCACCTCCATTATCAGACATTAGGCACTTTACCTTAAGCCTTATCTCAGTTTCAACCATGGCTTTCCATTTCCTGAAAGTATCGAACACATTAGATTTACTTTTCAGAAAATAAACCCATACTTTTCTCGTGGAATCATCTATGAAGGTCATATAGTATGATGATCCTCCAAGGGACGTCACAGGCGCTGGTCCCAATAGATCAGTATGGACCAGCTCCAACTTCTCAGTCTTCAAGGCTCTGCCAACTCTTGAGAAACTCACTCGCCTCTATTTCCCAAACATACAGTCTTCACACTAGCCAACTTCTAGAGTCTTCAGGCCAGACAGTCTACCTTTCGAACACATTACCTTCATCCCCTTCTCACTCATGTGGCCCAACCGACAGTGCCACAAATTCATATTACTTGTTGCATCTACAATATCAATGCTATCCCTGGAATTCGTTGTCATATACAACGTACCTTCCTTCTCACCTCGAGGCATTACCATAGCTCCTCTGATAATCTTCCAATTGTTGCAGTCGAATGTTACCACGTAACCCTCCTTATCAAGCTGCCCAACTGAAATTAGATTTCTCTTTAGTCCGGGAATGTATCGAAATTCGTTCAACACCAAAGTGGATCCATTTGAGGTCGCAAACTTGAGGCCTAAGAAAAATTGCACGCGGCTCACCAACTTATTCACGCTCCTTTTTGTCGCGACCGTGACTCATGTCTGTCGCGACCGCGATACCTTCACAGCTTCAAACTCATTAACGAACACGTTTTTTGTCGCGACCGCGACTCATCCCTTGACGCGGCCGCGAGCCTTTTTCACGAATCAGGCCCCATCACAACAATGTTTACTTATAATTTTTATTAAATACCAACATTGAATAAACTTAATTATGAAATATCAACTCATTAGTCTATAATTTTTTTCTTCTCTATAGAATTGTAATATATTTACATCCATAATTAATTAAAATCACATATATATATATATATATATATGAAATGTCGATAATCCTTAACTTGAAAATGATGAAAGTAATATCAAATAAATTCTTACATATGTGCTTATGAGAACCCTTTTAAACTTTTATCTAAAAGATATGCCACAATTAAAATAATAAATTTCAACAAGAAAAAATCTTAAACTACCTCTATTATTTTAACTCACTTTATTTATTTGAAGCTTCATCAATAAAATTGTTCTTAATTTTCTCCAAAAAAATATATTTTTTTTACTTGCATCAAAATGGTCAAAATTGTAGATTTTTTATAATGTTTGGCTTAGAATGATAAAAGATAAATAAATGTTTGAGTATATGCTTATGATGGTTTTATCTTTATTTAAATTTTGAAAGAACTTCATGTTATAAATCAAATTATCAAACTCTCGTTTACCCTTCTCAATATAATTCAATTTTTCTTTTAATTCAATTCTTATTTAGGATAGTTATAATAGGCGTCTTAATCATCTAGTGTAATCTTGCTGAATATATATCAAATTACTTGATTATTTATATATGTTATAATATGATCTAAGGAAATTTTAGTTATGATATTAATTTGTAAGAAACAACTCACATTCTTAAGAATTAGGGGAATATGAATGATTTAAATGACAATACTTGAAGTTTACGTATAAATAATTTTTTATGTAGTGTCATCATCCATATCATAAAAACACTATTTTCTTTGGTAGTAAAATATCACGTTCTCACATAATTAATTAGGAGAAGACTCCATGATTCAAACATAATTTGAAATGCAAATTGCTCGTGAAAATTAAAATATTCGATATCAATGATCTAGAAAATAATATCGTATAATTTAAAAGGTGATACTCTATAAACTCAATCCTAAACACCACCAAATAAACTACCCATCCACTTAAAATCTCATTTACAACTAAACAAATACTCCCTCCGTTTCATAAAGAATGTCATTTTAGACACTTTGAAAAATTTCTCAATAAGTGTCATTTTACCAAAAAAAACTACAATTCTTCCAATATTATCTTAAACAACCTACTTAATTTAGTTGATTATTTCCTTATTTCACAAAATATAGCAATTCAATAGCAATCCTTAATTTCTCCAAAAATAGCTAAAATGACATTCTTTATGAAACGGGGGGAGTAATAAATATAAATATATTATATATTGGCAGGTAAAAAATTAAATATAAATAAGTGATTATTTTTGTTTTTTTTTTTTTTTTATGTCTTCTTTAATTGAGTGTGGGTTTATTCCACTTAATATAAAAGTATATCCGTCTATAAGTAGTAATCATCACATTTTCCCGTCCATTTTAAGTTGCCAATTGTGAAAAATGTATTTAATATTGTAATATTATTCTGTGAAAATTAAATCTGAATTGATTCCCAAATTAAACATGAATTTACAGTATTTTGTTCCAAATTAACTCAATGATTCAGTCCCCAAAATTAGGGTATTTATTTCGTAATTGTATCAGTTCCCAAAATTAGGAAATTTATTCAGTAGTTATATTAGGATACTGCTATAGAATCTTCTAAATAAGGGTCCAGTAAAAATTGTTGTTGCTATAGAATCTTCTAAATAAGGGTCCATTAAAAATTGTTGTTGCTTATTTTTGTAGACAAAAACTCGTATGTGACCGTCACACGGTGTGACGGGAAAAAGTATCACTTTTTGTGGTAAAAGTATCACGTTTATCTGTAAAAGTATCACTTTTTTTAACAAAAAAAAGTATCACTTTTTGTAGTAAAAGTATCACATTTATCTGTAAAAGTATCAATGTAGTAAAAGTATCACTGTTTTCTATAAAAATGTATTCCGTTACACGTGTGACCGTTCATACACAAGACTCACTCATTTTTTAAATATAGTCCCTTTTCCATCCTTTGCATATGTGCGGATGAATTTCATCTAATTACGTTGATTAGGGGTTGAAAAATCATATATATCTCCCCCTAGAATCTTACCCATTTATATCTGCATCTGTATATTAGCCCAAATTATTTCCTAAAAAAATTATATCAATCCTAATTTAAATTGAATTAACCCAAACAAAGATACGTCAATTAAGCAGATTTCAGCGCAGGTATTGTATATATACCTACCTCTGTAAAATGTTGCACATTCCAGACAATCGAAAACATTACGTGTTGCACTACTTAGTTGGTTCTCTACTTTTTTTTCTGTTTTTAGGTTACTATGTTTTAGCATATGGATATATGTATTGTGATAGGTATGGCCCAGTAACGTCGGGTCGGGTTGACCCGACCCGGAGCAATCGAGCACAGTCCAGAACCAAGCCGGTTCAGAAGCGCGCACAAGCCTGGCGCAGCTCAGTCGCGGCATATTTGGAAAGTGAGATCTCCACGATCTCCTTCCAACTCCCGTGCAGATTTGGTGGGCGCAATTGTAGGGATTTAGTTAGGATTTTGAATTGAGTAGTATAAATAGTAGAATGGTACTCAGATTTAGGGTTGACACTTTATACTCCAAAACTACAACGTGTAAGATTGAAAAGAAGATAGTGAAAAAACACCTCGGCAGGTGATTATTTACGCCCGTGGATGTAGATCTCCGGATCGAACCACATATATCTTGTGTTTTTTACTTTTTCTTATTTCGAATTCCTGGGATAAGTGAATCGCGCATTATCAATTGGCGCCGTATGTGGGAACGATTCGAAAAAAGTACTTCAGCGTCATCACAACCGCTATGGTGAATACCTGTCGATCTGCTAATCCTACTCGGTCCCGTCGCAATCCTCCTGTGGATCAGAATCCTTCACCCCGTCAACAGAATCAAGATCCGCTCGCGGAACACGTTAACATGCAGAATCTCCCTCCTGCCAATGATCCGGCGCAAGTTAATCCACCACCTGCCCTCGAGTTGTCGCAGGTGCAACAAGCCTTTCTTCGGGAGCACGCCGCTCTATTCCAAGAATGGAATAATCGGCGCGCTCACTCCGGTGAGCGCGCAACAATGGCGTCGACCAAGATGTGAGAAATCCGCCCCGCGATTTATCACGTGAATTGGATGAAGATCCACCTCACCGAGCACGGCATGATCGTCGTCGACAGCGATCAGCCTCTCTTGCGGACAACCGCAGCTCTAATGGGTCGAGACCCCGTTACGCCCACGAAGGCGTGGATCGTCGCAGACTTGTAGACGCACCAAAGCGTGCTCGCTTAGACAAATCCCGTGTCTTGGATCCTCTGGAACAAGAACAAGCCCAATTTGCTGCGGAGCTTGACAAGGTGTTGGGTCTCGATGCTGACGGCGAAATCATCACCCCGTTCTCCGAGGAGATTCTTGCTACCCCACTCCCCGAGGGGTTCAAGCTTCCCCCCGTGTCCGTCTACAATGGCACCGGAGATCCAAGTAATTTTTTGAACGCCTTCAAGTATGCTATGTTCAACCGCAATTGTACACCTCACCACTTGTGTAAGGTGTTTCCTGAGTATCTCCAAGACGAAGCTAGACTTTGGTTCGATTCTTTACCCCGGGGCAGCGTTACCTCTTTCCGGGACCTCGCCGAGCAGTTTTGGGTGGGTTTTCATACGCGAGCAAAACCCATGGCCACCTTGGCCGATCTCATGAATCTGGAACAGCGAGATGGGGAGACTGTTACCCAATTTCTTGATCGCTTTACTGCAGAGAGCCTTAAGGTGTGCAGCCGATCATCAACGCCTTTATGAATGGCCTTCGCCTCGCGCCGCTTTACACCGAGCTTGTCCGAAACCTCCTACCACGACCCGAGCTCTTTTCAGCATTGTATGCAGGTTCCCCAAGGCTGAGGAGCAAACCCGTCGCAAGCGCGAGAAACATGCCATCAAACGGCAATCGGATAAAACACAAGCCGGGACCAGTACCCGGCCTAGTGCATTCACTCGCCTAAGTAGAGGGCATTTGGAACCTCACGGAGATATCCCTCAACTCACCCCGCTTACAAAATCAAAGACAGAAATTCTTTCTGTTCACAAGAATGATCTGCGACCGTGCCCGCGGATGACTGCTCCGGCGGAGAAACGTAACCGGGACAAGTGGTGTGCGTACCACAATGATCATGGACATGACACCGAGGAGTGTCGCGAGCTTGGAAAAGAAATTGAAGATTGCTTGCAGAGGGGTTTCTTACGGCAATATGTAGCTCGAACCGAGGGCAGGTCTCGGTCAAACCAAAATGGAGGCTCACAACAAAGTCATGGAGGCTACAACGACCGAGGTCCACGACAAAACAGGCCTCAGTGGCAGAATAACAGGTCGGGGTACAACAATTATGCTCGGCAAGACCAGGAGAGTCGTCAACAACCCCAGTTGTTGCCGCAACCACCTCCTCATGGAGGACCTGGCGACAATCCGCCCAATCACGTTACAAATGTGATCTATGGGGCCATTCCAACCGGGACTTCCCGAAGTGCCCTGAAGGCGGAGGCGCGTAGGCCTCCTCCCGAGGAGCCAAGCCACAAACGCCTCCACAAATCTGAAACTGTAAGTTTAACTGATGAAGATCATGTTCCCGAGCTCACCTCACATACTGATGCCATCGTAATCGACATGGCCGTAGCTAATGTTACGGTAAAACGGGTTTTCGTCAACAACGGAGCCGCAGTTAGCGTCATATTCGCTGATTGTTTCCAGAAAATGGGCATCCCTCGTGAACAAATTCGACCGGCCACCGGGCCGTTACAGACCTTCACTTAGGGTGAGGTTCGAACTGAAGGAATCATCGACCTTCCCGCTTAGCTCGGTACTTATCCAGCAATAAAAATCATCTTCGTTGATTTTTATGTGGTCAATTCTCCATCTCCATACAACATGATTTTGGACCGAGACTGGCTCACCTCGGCGAAGGCTGTTTGTTCCACATACCACCTCGCACTGAAGTTTCCTACACCCCATGGCGAGGTGGCTATCCGTGGCAATCAGCGGGTCTCTAAAGAGTGCATGTATGTAGCACTTAAAAAGACAACAAAGGTTCCTTCCAAGCCACAGTTTCAAGTAGCCACCTCGGCTCCCACCTCGGATTCGTCTGCATCACTCGGAGACGATACTGTTAAGGTGCCGCTCGACCCGGCGAAACCAGAGCAAACTGTTACAGTCGGCGCTGTAGACACACCATTGCTACATAATGCCATCATCCAGACCTTACGCGAATATTCTGAAGTTTTCGCGTGGTCTCCCTTGGATATGTCGGGGGTCTCTCCGGACTTCATTACTCATAAGTTAAACATTGACCACAGCGTGAAGCCCATACAACAAAAACGGAGGAAATTTGCTCCAGAGAAGAACGCATCCATCCGAACCGAAGTACAACAGCTCCTAGGTGCAGATATCCTGTTTGAAGTACACTATCCTTCCTGGCTTTCTAATCCCGTGATAGTGACGAAGTCCAGCGGGGCATGGAGAATGTGCGTCGATTTCTCTGACCTCAATAAGCACTGCCCAAAGGATTGTTATCCTCTGCCCTCCATCGACCAAAAAGCCGAGGCCATTACTGGGCACAAGGCACTTTCCTTTTTGGATTTATACAAGGGATACCATCAAATTCATATGGATCACCGTGACGCCCTCAAAACGGCCTTTATCACTGACTTCGGGTGCTTTGCCTTCAAGAAAATGCACTTTGGGCTCAAGAATGCGGGAGCCACTTACCAACGCCTTATGGACCACGTCTTCCGAGATCAAATCGGTCGAAATGTTGAAGTATATGTTGACGATCTTGTTATTAAAAGTTCCTCTCCTACTACATGTGTACAAGATATTGCTGAAACGTTAAGCACATTGCGACGTTATAATCTTCGCTTCAACCCGGCAAAATGTACCTTCGGCGTTGGCTCAGGAAAGTTTCTGGGATATGTGGTCTCACACCATGGTCTCCAGGCCAATCCGGCCAAGATTAGAGATGTATTGGGTCAGCAGTCGCCGCAGACGGTGAAGGAGGTTCAGCGCCTTACCGGTGGTCTTGCGGCCTTAAATTGTTTTCTGTCTAAGGCCGCGGAGCGTCAACTTCCGTTCTTCAAAATTTTGCGTCAGGCAAAGAAATTCGAGTGGACTCCGTAGTGCACCGAGACCTTTGAGGCTTTAAAGTAACACATTAAGCAGTTGCCAACTATGTCCGCGCCTGTCCCCGGAGAACCCCTTTATGTATATTTAGCATTTGACGAGGAAGCAATTAGCGTGGCCCTCGTACGCGAGGATCATGGGAGTCAGCAACCCGTGTATTTCGTGAGCCGAGCACTCCAAGGGGCGGAGGCTCGGTATTCCGTGGTAGAGAAAACAGTATTGGCTCTCGTCATGGCGGCCCGCCGCCTGCGCCCTTATTTCCAAGGACGTGACATCAGGGTTCTCACTAATCATCCCATTCGCCAAATTCTCGTTAAGCCCGATGTGTCAGGGCGTCTAGCTAAGTTGGCCATCGAACTAGGGGAATATGATATTCAATTTCTACCTCGCCGGGCCATCAAAGGCCAAGCCCTTGCGGATTTTTTGGTAGAGGCACCATTTGTTGACCCCGGTTCGACTGCATATGACACTAATTCTAACCACTTCGATCTCGAAGCTAAAGCCTACAAGTGGCAATTATACGTGGATGGTGCCTCTGCGACCTGAGGCAGTGGCGCCGGGGTCCTTCTCATCGGCCCCGATGGCGTTGAGATCAAGTATGTCCTTCGATTTAAGTTCAAGGTGACCAACAACGAAGCGGAATATGAGGTCGTTCTTGCCGGGCTCAGGCTCGCTCAGTCCTTTACAGCTTCTCATATCCAGCTTTTCACGGACTCCGAGGTGGTCTCTAGTCAAATTAATGGCACCTATGCAGCCAAGGATGATACATTGAAAAGGTACCTCGCTTTGACACTTAAACTTTTGTCAACTTTTGCTCCGGTCGATATCCAGCAGGTGCCTCGCAAAGAAAATATTCAAGCTGACGCCCTTAGTAAAATGGCCTCCGTGGTCCCGACTAACATGTCTCCGGACATCATCGTCGAAGATGCAATCCACCCTTCCATTCATGAGGCAACAGTTTCCGTATTGACTGAGAACAGTCCCAATTGGATGACTCCTGTCGTCCATTATCTTCGGGATGGTACGCTGCCAGAAGATAAATTACAAGCTCGGCGAATAATTCTTAAAGCACCGAATTATGCACTCCACGATGGGATCTTGTACCGACAGTCATACTTACAACCGAGTCTTCGCTGCCTTGGCCCTGTCGAGGCTGACTATGTTCTCTGCGAATTTCACGAGGGGGCTTGTGCAAGTCATATTGGCTCACGAACGTTGGCCAAGAAAGTCCTACGCTGGGGGTACTACTGGCCCACGTTGTTCAACGATGCCCATAATTTAGTGACAAAGTGTGACAAGTGTCAGCGACACTCCTGAGTGAAGCATTTACCGCAAACCGAGCTCACTGGCATACAAAGTGTGCTTGGCCATTTATCCAGTGGGGAATCGACATTGTGGGCCCGTTTCCAGTCGCTCCGGGAGGCTTAAAATTTCTTGTGGTTGCAGTGGATTACTTCACCAAATGGGTTGAAGCCGAGCCCCTCACTGCTATCACCGGTCAGAACATCTTGAAGTTTGTTTGGCGAAACATCATATGCCGCTTCGGCATCCCGAGCGCCATTATCTCAGACAATGGCAAACAGTTCGCCAATGACCTCTTCCGGTCCTGGTACGAGGAGTTGCACATCAAACATATTTTCACCTTGGTCGCTCATCCTCAAGCCAATGGTCAGGTCGAAGTCACTAACCGCACCCTGCTTACTGGTTTAAAGAAGTGCTTAGATCAAGCTAAAGGTCTCTGGGCCGAGAATCTTCCGCAGGTTCTCTGGGCCTATCGTACCACGCCGCACACATCAACTGGAGAAACCCCATACAGCCTCACCTATGGCTCCGAGGCTGTCATCCCTGCTGAGATAGGGGTACCCAGTCCCTGCCTCGTTACCCTAGATCCCGAGGCTAACGACGATGCACTCTGTGCTAACTTGGATGAGCTCGAGAACCGCCGCGATCAATATTTCATTCAACAAGCTAAATGTAAGCAACGCGCAGCTCAGTATCACAACCTCCGGGTTAAGGGTACTCAATTTCAAGTCGGAGACCTAGTACTCCGGTTAAACTCTGCCAGCAAAGCTGCCCCCGAGGGCAAACTGCATGCCGCCTGAGAAGGGCCATACCGCGTCATTGCCACGCATGCCTCCGGGAGCTATCAGTTAGCACATCTAGATGGTACGCCGATACCCCGGACATGGCATGTTACTAATCTACGGCGTTTTTATCTATAATTCCCGATCGACAAGTACCTTTTCTACCTTTATATTCTTTGTACGTTATTTCATTTCCGTGCTATAACATTTTTTTTATGAGTCCCTTTATATTCTCCAATTGTTCCGACAATTATTTTAAATAAAGTTTTCACTTTACGTATATTACTGTACTTTCTTCTACGATTTGGGGACGCCTTGGCCTAGACTCATTATTATCTGTCTCCGGACACACTAATCTCTCGCCTGATCCGTCCGGAGAGATCAGCATTTAGTCCCCGGACATATACTCCCTCTCGTCCGTTTAACCGGAGAGGTCATTCACTCTCGCCTGATCCGTCCGGAGAGATCATTAACTCCCGCCCGATCCATCCGGGGAGATTTTCTGCCTTGTTTCTTTACTATGCCTTATTTACATATTGTACTCCCGAGTACTAATTACCTCATTATTTTCGTAATGAAATGTCAAAAATCATTTAAAGCAATTGCCTCATGATATAACATTAATCACTCTTATTTAACATACTTGTCAAACATATCAAAATATTTTCGCCATTTTGCTTCCCAAAAAGAGTTCTTTACATATATGCATGCGTTATTACAACAACTAAGCATTATCTTCGGCCTCCGAGCCAATACTCCGCGCTCCAGCGTTGGGATCCATCCTGGGAGCTTCTTCGCGTCCTCCGGGATCTGGAGGCTCCTCGACTTTGAGCTCCGGTTCTTCCCCTGCTTTGACCTCCTCTACGCCGCGGACTCACTCTTGGCACTGGCCTTGGAATGTCGCTCCCCACTCTGCCCTGAGGACTCGGTTGAGGCGCTAGTCTCGGAGTGTTAGCCCATTCCGCGGGATCCAATTCCGCGGGGTCCATTACTTCGATCTCCTCGGCTAGCTTCTCAACCTCCTCCTCTGCAACAACTATTGGGGCCTCCTCCCCAACGGTCACCGGGGTCGGCTCTTGGATTATGATGCCTTTGCCTTTCCCCGCGGTCTCTCAGGCCCTCGTACATATTCAGGAGTAATTCCAGTACTTCTCGCTTCCTCACAAGCTCGGAGGAGTCTGTGTGGCCCACCGCCATCAGCGCCGAAATTTCCTCCTGAATCTCGGTTATTCGCTACTCAACCTCCTCAAAAGTTAGCAGGCCGTACTCCGTCAGTATTCGCTCATATTCCTTTTGGTGGATGATGATGCGGTCTAGTTCGGCGATCGTCGACAAATATTTCAGTTCCCGGTCTCTCGCCTTTTCCACAGCTTTGGCCCTTGCCTCTTCGGCCTCCTTGGCCCTTCTCTCCGCTACGGCCACCCTCCTCTCCAACCGAGGAACCACTTGCTTTTGCAGATTATCCTTTTCCCCGCGGAACCAATCTAAAGACTGCATGAGTTTCTTTATTACATTATGCAGCTCCTCGGCATTCTCCTGTTTGCAGCACACAATCAGTACTCGTATGATATTCTCAAACCAACGACAAATCAGTAACTCAGCGATTTTGACAATAATCGACTTCATATTCAAAAAAAGACAAGTGTATACATCGTCTGCAGTCATTACATCAGAAATACAAGTTTTTCCTATCATCGATTATATGTGCAGTTCATCAAAATTGCGGGGAACGACTGACCTCCCCCTGTTCGTCTCCTTTAGCTGCCTCCGACACCTCCACCTCAACCTCGTGCTCTCCCTCCAGCAGTTCTTGGATCACCCCCGAGGCACCTCCCATTGCCTCCGCGGTGATCTCCATGCACGGAGGTGGATCCTTGTCTCTGGGCTCCGAGATGAATTCACCCCGGTGAAAGACCAAGAACTCTTCATCTTGATCCACATCACAGGCAGCGATCTCCTCGGCGCTCAGAATAGTCTTCTTTTCCGCCAGAGCCTTCACCAAGGGCCATTCCGGGACACGACCCAGTGCGTTGTAATACGCCTCCTCCACGGTGCCCACGGCGTTGAAATCATATCCGAACTCTGGACGATAGACATCCACATTCGGATAGATTTCCTTGACTTTCTCCAGCAGCACTGATCGTGTGGCCGTGTCCCCGACCGCGACGAAGCTTGTCTGATAGTCGAGAAACGTGCTGGTTTGCAACAGTTTCTCTACAAATGTCTTCAGCACAGCCCCCTGGCCATCCACTACGGCCGCCTCCTTGGCTTTCATCTCCGCCCGCAATTCCGCCACTTCGCCGCGGAGCACCCCGGCTTCTGCCTCCACCTCGCGCAGCCGCGCCACATCATTCTCCACTAAGGAAGCTCTCTTACGCGCCTCGGACGGGTCGTGAGTTAACCTATCTTTCTGGGAACGCAGCTCCCTCACCGCTTCGGCTAGCTCTTCCTTGGCCTCTCTCTCACTCCTTCGGCCGAGGTCCATGATGCCCTGAGCCGGACGTAGAAGCTCCTCAGCATCGGGCCCCTCCAGACCCAGCGCATTTGTGCGTCCTTGCCCCTTGAAGCACAAAACCAGTAACAAACATTAAAAAAAACAGAGAGAAAGGATTCAACAGCAGTTTTTCACTCCAGCAATGGTTACAAATGTTTTACCTCGGGGATCGACTCTGTACGCAGTCTTTTGGCCGCTCCCGGGGGAGTCACAGATGGCTCCGACCTCCTCTTCGACCTCGGGGTCGCTCCCGCGACCACCACATCTTCTTCCATCCCTGTTGACGGCCTTGGACTCGGCGACGCTCCACTCCTAGGTGCCACTTCAGTTGCAGGTCCCTTCTTCTTTGACGCCTCGGGCACCGCAGGGCTTTCCCTAAGTCTCCTTTCTGAAGCGTCCCACTGCAAAAGAAATTTGGGGTTAATCCTATGCAAGTTGCAATCAATTACACAAATTTAAAGTTCCTACCCTCCTCGGCTACCCCGGTTGCCGACTCCTGCCCCTGGGTGGGATCCCCCTCTACTCCGCCCGAGTAATACGGGCTTAACCCTGCCTCCTCCAGCTCCTCCTCGGTGTAGAGGGTCTTGAACGTACCTACAGTACGGAATTGTCTTACAACCTCCAGCTCCGGCTCTGCCACCGGGGCATTATCTAATACCTCCTCCCTCCTCCACCTCGAGAGGACCAGGCCAGTCACATAAATAAATTTCTCCTTCCAACCCTCCACCTTGCTCGGGTTTTGCACCTTAAACCCACCTCGGGCCCTGGGGCTAAAGGAGTACCATCCCTTCGATTTCCCGAAGGCCTTCAGTTGGAAGAAAAACCTAAACAAATCTACGTTTGGTTCCACCCCGGCATTCTTACATACCACTGTAAATCCGACAACTTGCCTCACGGCATTGGGTGCTAAATGACTTAAGGCGATGCCGTAATACCTCAGCAACTATACTACGAAGTCCCAAAGGGGGAATCTAATTCCTATTCTCAAATGGTCTATATACACACTTATGAAGCCCTTCGGCGAGCAAAAAGCTCGGTCACTAGGCTCCGGCACTATGTATTCTAAGTTAAACGGGCAGTAAAAGGTTGGAATCAGGGTTTCTATTTGCCCCCGGGTCATCCGCAGTGCCTCCACGGCCACCTCGAAATCCTCTTCCAAACACTCACTGAACCCTACTGCCCGAGTGCCGGATTCCATGTCATCTGCCCTATATACCATCCTAATCACTCTTCTTTCTGGAATGATATAACACAGGGGTGGTACATCTAACGGGGTTTTATCGGTTCCTACCTCCCTAATTGAAGATGAAGACGATGAGGAAGACATACTTACTTGGTTTTGATTTGAGATGGCTCACAAATGGCACAGATGAATCTCTTTTTTTCCCGCTCTCTGTATCTTGCAAGTCGCGAATGAGAATAATGAAGTTTTCAGATCTGGCCTTTTCAAAATTCGTGTCTCAGATTCGCGCGTGGACGTCACGCGCATTACAGTTACCAAGGCGCGTGGGGGACACGCTTCTTGGAATTTTCAAACGTGTCACTTCACATCCATTTTCCTAATGATGGCGCTGCCAATCACATCAACCTCAATCTTCCCTAAGAAGTTTTAGGTCTCACTCCGGTGTTCCCTTCACCTCGGACATATTCTAGTTCGATCTCACTTAACCTTACGACCCCGAGGGTACTCTAGCTCGGCTCCGGTCAACCCCCTGACCTCGGGGATACTCAAGTTCGGCTCCAGTCGACTCCATGACCTCGGGGTACTCCAGTTCGGTCAAGTTTTGTCCTCGCAGAGCCCTTCACTCCGGGGATGCGTCATCTCGGCTCCGGTCGACCCCCTGACCACAGGGATACTTTGGTTCGACAAAGATAGCATCCCTCCTTGTTCGCTACGTCATTACATCGCTCAACACCGGCACCTGTTACACACTGTCCTACTTATAACCGAAGCTCCTGCCTCGCTCCGGCTAGTGGGGGGGCATGTGATAGGTATGGCCCAGTAACGTCGGGTCGGGTTGACCCGCCCCGGAGTAACCGGGCACAGCCCATAACCAAGCCGGCCCAGAAGCGCGCACGAGCCTGGCGCAGCCCAGTCGCGGCATATTTGGAAAGTGAGATCCCCACGATCTCCTTCCAACTCCCATACAGATTTGGTGGGCGCAATTGTAGGGATTTAGTTAGGGTTTTGAATTGAGTAGTATAAATAGTAGAATGGTACTCAGATTTAGGGTTGGCACTACAACGTGTAAGATTGAAAGGAAGATAGTGAAAAAACACCTCGGCAGGTGATTATTTACGCCCGTGGACGTAGATCTCCGGATCGAACTACGTATATCTTGTATTTTTTACTTTTTCTTATTTCGAATTCCTGGGATAAGTGAATCGCGCATTATCATATTGCATTTAATACTTTATATCTAACAGTCTGGAGTTATATCTAATAGTTTTTATTTTATGCAAATATAACAATGTCAAATCCTACACAACTTGATATAAAGTTTATTTAATTTATTATTTTAGTTATGGAATGCAAAATTATCAGAAAGTATCATGGAAGGAGTGTTGGGATGGGGGTTGGATGAAGAGGGGATGGGATGAGAGATAAGATAATGATGATAGGACAAAATAGTCCTTACATTATACTATCTCCGTTCTACCTGAATTATTGGTACGTTGCACACCAATTTACACACCCTTAATATTTGTGCAACCTCATATATGCAAATACTCGGGGGACGGATGGAGCAGATGATTAAGAAAGGCTAAAGAATTATAACAAAAATTATAAAAGAAAAGAACTATTTTAATACATTTTATCTTATTTATATGTAAGTGTTGTATAGATTCTAGTATTCATACATCATAACTACGTAATTAATCACGCATACCATATTTTTTATGTTTTCCTTTTCTTGACGCAAATGCTAAAATGGGCTTTTCTAAGAATTAGAATATAAGTCTTATTTGATATACTGCTAAATTGTTGAATGTTTGACATTATTTTTGCGACCTAAAGTATGATATAACCAATTAATTTGTCATTCACAATACAGTTATAGCTTATTCATATGCAAGTACTGTGTAGATTATTTATGTGTTAATACATGATAACCATGCAATAAATCACAAATACAACTGACAGTTTGTAAGATTAAAAAGAAAATAGTGAAAAACACTCCGGAAGGTTATTGCCTCCGACCGTGGACGTAGATCTCCGGATCGAACCACGTATATCTTGTATTATTTGTCTTTCTTGCGTTTTACAGTTGATCAGGTTTTATTCCGATTTCCATTGATAAACGGATTGCGCTTTATCAATGGAAATCGGAATAAAACCTGATCAATGAAACTGTAAAACGCAAGAAAGACAAATAACACAAGATATACGTGGTTCGATCCGGAGATCTACGTCCACGGTCGGAGGCAATAACCTTCCGGAGTATTTTTCACTATTTTCTCTTTAATCTTACAAACTGCCGTTTTAGAATACAAAGTGCCCACCCTAAATCCGAGTACAATTCTCCTATTTATGCTATCACAAACAAAACCCTAACTGAATCCCTATAATTGCGCCCACCAAATCTGCATGGAAGTTGGGAAGAGATCATGGGGATCTCAATATCCAAATATGCGGTGACTGGGCTCAGCCGTGTTGGGCTCGCGGGCTCGCATAACTGGGCCGGCTTAGCTGTATTGGGAACTGGGCCAACTTAGTTGTGTTGGGCTCGCGCTTCTGGGCCCAGTGGACCCGGCTGGCTGGTTAGCTCGACCCGGAGCCACTGGACCATACCTATCAAATGCCCCCCCCCCCACCAGCCGGAGCGAGGTAGGAGCTTCGGTTAAAAGTAAGGCATGGTGTAATGGGCAGCGATGTAGAGTAATGTAAAGGCATGACGTCGGGGTGGAGAACTGGTGAGGGACCGAATTGGACCGAAGTGAAGGATCCCTGGGGATACGGGATCGACCGGAGCCAAGTTGATGTACCCCCGGGGTCATGGGATCGACCGGAGCCGAGTTGATGTATCCCCGGGGTAAAGAACTAATCAGGGACGGATCTGGATCAAACTGAAGTACCCCGGGGTTATGGGATCGACCGGAGCCGAGTTGATGTATCCCCGGGGTAAAGAGGTCACCGGAGTGAAACCCAAAACTTCCTGGGAAAGGGTGAAGTTGATGTGATTGGCGGCGCCATCATGAGGGGAAGGGATGTGAAGTGACGCGTTTGGGAATCCCAAGAAGCGTGTTCTCCACGCGCCTAGGTAACTGTAATGCGCGTGATTGTCACGCACAAATCTTGAACACTGAATTTGAAAAGGCCAGATCTGGGCCGTTTATTCGTGAGTATATATATAAGGCTTGTATAGTAAGCTTCATTATTCTCATTTGCGATTTGCAAGAGACAAAGAGCGGGAGAAAACGAGAGAATCATCTGTGCCAGGTCGTGATCAATCTCAAATCGAAACCAAGTAAGTATGTCTTCTCCTTCGTCTTCGTCTTCAATTAGAGAAGTAGGGACAACTAAAATCTCGTTAGACGTACGACCCCTTGCGCTTTATTATTCCAGAAAGAAGAGAGATTAGGATGGTATATAGGGCCGATGGTATGGAGTTTGGCACCCGTGCAGGCTGGTGGGGGAGGGGCATTTGATAGGTATGACCCAGTGGCTCCGGGTCGAGCTAACCCGCCAGCCGGGTCCACTGGGCCCAGAAGCGCGAGCCCAACACAGCTAAGCTGGCCCAGTTCCCAATACAGCTAAGCCGGCCCAGTTATGCGAGCCCGCGAGCCCAACACGGCTGAGCCCAGTCACCGCATATTTGGATATTGAGATCCCCATGATCTCTTCCCAACTCCCATGCAGATTTGGTGGCGCAATTATAGGGATACAGTTAGGGTTTTGTTTGTGATAGCATAAATAGGAGAAATGTACTCGGATTTAGGGTGGGCACTTTGTATTCTAAAACGGCAGTTTGTAAGATTAAAGAGAAAATAGTGAAAAACACTCCAGAAGGTTATTGCCTCCGACCGTGGACGTAGATCTCCGGATCGAACCACGTATATTTTGTGTTATTTATCTTTCTTGCGTTTTACAGTTTCATTGATCAGGTTTTATTCCAATTTCCATTGATAAAGCGCAATCCATTTATCAATGGAAATCGGAATAAAACATGATCAATGAAACTGTAAAACGCAAGAAAGACAAATAACACAAGATATACGTGGTTCGATCTGGAAATCTAAGTCTACGGTCGGAGGCGATAACCTTCCGGAGTATTTTTCACTATTTTCTCTTTAATCTCGCATAACTAGGTCGGCTTAGCTGTATTGAGAACTGGGCCAGCTTAGCTGTGTTGGGCTCGCGCTTCTGGGCCCAGTGGACCCGACTGGCGGGTTAGCTCGACCCGGAGCTACTGGGCCATATCTATCAACAACCTTTCTATTTTGGCTAAAAATATCATATTACGTTTTTCTTAAAAACACAATCAACGACTAGAACACAAGTTTTTATTTAATTGACGGAAAAATATTATTCTAAGTTTATCCGTATTTGGACTTAGAATTAGCGTATTTGTGACATTACTTTAAGGTAGAAACTCATGTAAGATTGTCTGATGGTAAGACAGATAGTTATATATATGGTCAACACAATTGATTGTGTTGATCATATTACATATATTTGACTATTCGATCATCCATCTTATTGTTATACTCTCTTACAAGAGATCATCTCTAATCTTAAACTTTAGTTTCAGCTCAAAAGAGCATAAGATATTGGATCTTTTTTTTCTTTTAAAAAAGAAAAATTACTCCCTTAGTCTCACTATGATAGTGCATTTATTTTTGGAAGCATAAAAAGATAGTCCTCTTTCATTATTGAGATGTATTAGATATTTATTTCTTTCTTAATGTACTCGTACTAAATGATTCAATAAATTTATCGTTTATATTTAATATTTTTCAATTCATCATATTTTTTTAGGTAACAATTCATCATACTAAATATGGGGTACAACAAGAATTTCTACGTGCACTAAATGGATTTTGGAATATATGTCATACTCTTTCTATTGTATTTACTTACTATTATTTTCTTTAGCTTCACGGAATTTAGGAGTTGGTTGAAATTCAGAACCCTAGATCTCTTGATTTCAAACTATGAGCCATGATATTGTAGTGCAAGACTCTTAGGCTAATGTTATTGCTAAAATAATTGATATTGAAAAGAAAACTATTAAGAAATATTGTTCACTCTCTTATTCATCTTTTCTTTTTAATGTATGATTTATATTACACTTTTTTCTATATAATCCAATGACATATGCTCACGATATTTGTATAAACCGTGCATTGCACGAGTTCATTATTGATTAATAGTAATAAATATATGTTATTTTTTCATCATTGTTGTCTTATAATTAATTAGTCCAACTTAATTTTATGATAAATTACTGTTTGACCTTAACCTATAATTATAAATGTAGAGTTACTTTTGTCTATATATTAATCTACTTCTATTATAAAAGTGTGAGTTGTTTCTTACAAAATTTGATTTGTCTATTATATCCTTAATGATTTATAATTTTTAAGGTTAGTTTGGTAACTATATCTTTAAAGTTTTATTTATAAATTATATCTTTAAATTTTTATTTATATGGTTAGACAAAATTTGATTTGCCTATTATATCATTAATGAATTTTAGTTTTTAAAGTTAGTTTATTAACTATATTCTCAAAGTTTTATTTATTTGGTTAGAGCCCTATATAGTTCATCTATCAATTCATGGATATGATATCCTAAAAAAATCATGGATATGATATATAATTCATCTAATGACATAAGTTAAACCTACATATTAATCATATTCTATATTTTTCTTTATTTTAATAATATACATAACATTATTATTTTTAAGTTTCTTTTTAAATTTATCATCTCTTTTATAATGAGATTCTTTAATATAATTGTCAAAAAAGAAAACTGTAGAAAAAGAAAAAAAAAACCATTAATTAGTAAACTTTTAACGCTAATTTAACTTTATATTTAAAGTTTTATTTCTTTAGTAAGATTCATTTTATAATTGAAATTGATCTCTCAAGTCTCAACTTATGGAATTTTCTATCACATTTCATATAATATATAGTTCAACTGATGACATAAGTTGAACCTAAATATTCATAATATCTTATACTATTATTCCTTTGTAGTAAAATACATTATATTATTTTTTGTATTTGTTTATATTTTATTCGATTCTTCATAAATTTTTGATAATTTTTCTAATTGGTTTCTTCTATAATTGAAGAGAAATGGAAAAGATCGATTAGCAAAAATGTACTTACAATAAGTAAAATTACTTTAGTATATGATTATCAGGATATTGAATAATTGAAGTTACACAAAAGATATTTACGTATTTATAAGAAAATTATTGAAATTTAAACATATTATAGGACATTAGTAACTCCAAAGTTTGATTTTTCTTACTAGGATAATGATTCCAAGACTTTTAATTTCGAAGAGTGGTACTTTAAAGTTATTTAGATATTAAATATTTGCAAAACTATTAAGTTTTAGTGTTTTCATGGTGAAAAAAAATACTAAAAGGTTTTACGATTAGCAACAACAAGAAAAAAAACTATACACATAAAAATTAGAACAGTTGAATAATAGTGAAAGCTCTTATTTATCATTTTTTATTTTAGAGATATTTTTTTATTTTTAGTTTACTTTTCCTTTTTAATTTAGGTACGTTGTTATAACATATATATACTCATTTTACTAACCACACAAAAAAAAAAAAAAAAAAAATTGACAGGACAACTATAGTGTATCATATTCCTTTTATTTATTCTTAATTTTTTGTGAATCGATCTTTCTCCTTTCTCTACAATTGTAAAAGAATCCAATTAGAAGAACTATATGAAATTTACAAAGAACTAAAAAAAGTATATAAAAAATTAAAAATAATAATATAATGTATAACTAAAAAGGAATAAGAATATAAGATATGAATATTAAAGTCTCAAAATATTAAATAATTGAAATGTACACGTAAGATATTTATGTATGTATAAAAAATTATAGAAAATTAAACATAGTTTAATAGGAGTTTAATAGCTCCAAACTTTGACTTTGTTAAGATAATGACCACAAGAATCTTTACTTGCAATAGTGGCATACAATAAAGGTATTTAGGTATTTGAATGTTTTATTAAGTTTTTGTGTTTTCATGGCGAAAAAGTACTAATAGGTTTTAGGATTAGCAACAAGAAGAAAAATTCATATACATAAAAATTAGAATAATGAATAATAGTGAAAGCTCTTATTGATTTAATTTATCATCTTTAATATTCTGGAGATAGTTTTTTTAGTTTACTTTTTTTTAACTCAGGTATGGAATGTAGTTATCACATCTATATACTCATTCCAATAACTATAACAATAAACATGTTAACAAGACAACAATAATATATAATATAATATTTAATTTACCACAATATATGAATGACTCAAGATTAATGATAGTTACATGATAAAATATTTAAAATATGAAAAGTGTAATAGTTTAATATGATTTCAATAGTTATAAGTTTGACTTCATAGTCGAATAACAGACACAAGATTATTGACATATGATCATACTTATACTTTTTTATTATATAAAAATGATTGAAAGTTAAATTTAAAAATTGTCATTAAATAATTTTTTGGAAAAGAAATAGATGAGATTAAACTAACTCTTTTAATCTACTTAAAATGTAAACATTATATGTCAAAATGATAACACGTTATTTATGCATGTATTTAGGTCGATTTAGGATCATATTTTATATCATTTACGTGCATATTTGACCGGCATTTAGTTATATTAATAATATTTGGGTCATTTGACGTGTTTTGACTTGTTTTAAGGTATTTTGAGCATTTTCAGGCTATCGGACGAGGAAACAAGTTGGAAAAGAGTGAAAACCGGCCCAAAAGAGTGAGAACCGTCGAAGAACCGGTCCAAACCGATCCGAACCGGTCTGAACCGATCCAGGAGCAAAACCGGGCAAGAACCGACACGGCCGCGTCACAAAGCAACACGGCCGTGTCAAAAGTGGTCCATAACGCGCTGTGGGTTCTGGAACAGAACACGGCCGTGTCACTCAAGCAACACGGCCGTGTCAAATGTTGCGCAGAAATTGAAGAATTGCAAAGCAACACGGCCGTGTCATTTAAGCAACACGGCCGTGTCAAAAAGTCCACCGATAAGAGAAATCGTGTTTTAATAGGATTTTAAGCCTATCTTCTCCAAGATTCGTCCCCAACTCTATAAAAAGGACCCCAAGCTCTAGGAAAAAGAATCAATCATCAAGAACATAAATTACATCACCTTGGAAGACAAGGAAGACGAAGATCATCGAGACGGAGTCATCCGGGTTTAATTGTTCTTTTCTAGTTTAATTCTTTACAATGTTTTTCATAGAATTTTGTATTGGATTATTACTAGGCATGAGTAGCTAAGCTATTCGTGTCCTAGGGTTAGAAAGTAGGGATTTTTATAACAATGTTTTGAGTTATGATTTAATCTATTAATTCCGTTCTGTATGTGTTTTATCTCTATGTTTATGCTTAAACTGAATTTAGCTTGATCACCTAGATTTAGTAATTTAGTTTAATAATTCCGCTTCGAGAGGAGGGAATTGTTATCAGACTTAGAACATAGAGCGCAGTTGTCTATGACTGTGTAGGCCGTGGCTTAAGATCGTTTGGGAGTTATTAGGTTTAATTGACTCGAGAGGGTAATTAGCTTAATTAATCAACGGTTTAATCGCTTCGAGAGAAGGATTAGATTATTGTCGTGCCGCCTAATAAACACTAGAATTGGTAAATTAATAGGTTAATCATATTCAATATTGAAATAATATCCTGAAATCGAAGCCCTAGGATACCTTTTCTCTTTGATTGTTAGTTTTCGTGTTTCCTAAGTTTGAAGTTATATTTAATTGAGTAGTTTAATTAGTAAAATCAACCTTTAAAACTTAGTATCTAGTTAGGACATTCCTAGAGTATTAGGGTATCAAACTACCTAAAACTATTCCTTGTGGGATCGACCTTGACAATAGTACTACACCTACATCCGTACACTTGCGGAACACTAGGTTAGAAACCGACGTGTCAAGTTTTTGGCGCCGTTGCCGGGGAATAGGATTTAGCGCTTAGTTTTTATCTTGAAAAATAGGAGGAAACTAGACTAGATTTTATTTTTTCGTATTTTTAATTTTAATTTTCGTTTTTATTTTTTTTGGGTTAATTTTTGTATTACGCGGTAGTTCTTGTTTTTGGTATTTGCAGGCTTCGTATGCTCACCAGATCAAAAAGGAAAGAAACCCTTCTTCCTTTCGATCCGGAAATTGAAGCGACAGCTCGCAGACACCGAACGAGAAGAAACTTCACAGCTGAGATGGAGAACCCACCGCAGCAACCGAATGATGAAGTATTAAATAGAGTGCTAACAGCCTTAGCACGATTGGATGATCGAGTCACGAACATACAGCAGCAGCTACCTCCACAAGGGCCACAGCTACAACAGCAGTACGGCCCAATTCAGATAGACCCAGCTGCAGGCGATGAAGATGACACGCCTATTAGCGACTGCTTGAAGCCCAGTCCAAATCAGCAGGCAGGAGGAGTACAACCTCCACCACTCAATGCCAACAATTTCGAGCTGAAGCCTGCACTAATCAACATAGTGCAGCAAAATCAGTATGGGGGAAGTGCTTTGGAGGATCCGAATGCGCATCTTATCAAGTTTCGCAGACTGGCCGACACAATCAAGATCAATCATGTGCCGCACGAGCAGGTCAAGATGAGATTGTTCCCTTTCTCACTGAAGGACAGAGCATTACAATGGTTCAATTCACTAGAAGACATCAGAGATTGGGAAGACTTGAGTACTTCTTTCCTGTTGAAGTACTTTCCACCAAGCAAGATGCTCGACCTGCAGAATCAGATCAATCAGTTCAAGCAATTGGACCAAGAGCCATTCGGAGAGGCTTGGGAGCGATTCCGGGATCTTATCCGAAGTTGCCCTCAACATGGGTTCACCAAGAAGCAGCAAGTATGCAAGTTCTACAATGGTCTACTTGCTCCGACTAGAAACCAAGTGGATGCAACTGCGGGTGGAAGTTTGATGGAGAAGTCAGTGAGGATGGCATTCTCAATCCTGGACGCGATGGCCAGAACAAGCTACCAATGGTCGAACGAGAGAAACATGCCAAGGAGGGTAGCAAGTGTCCAAAAAGTCGAGCCTGTCAATAATGAGCCAATTGAAAAGCTCACAGCACAAGTAACAGCATTGACGAGCCAGGTGAATTTGCTAACTAACCTAACGTTAGCACAACAGCCAGGGGGTCCGGAAGAAGTTGAAGAAGTAAAATTTGTAAATCAACGAAACTTCAACAACTTCCAGAACAATCAGCCTCGGTACAATCAGTACCCTCAGAATCATCAGAACTTTTCATATGGGAACGCGCAGAATACACTTAATCCGCCACCCGGATTTGCTGTTACAAATGGCATGATCTATGACGGTAAGAAGCCATCACAAGAAGAGATCGCGATGTCACAATTCGAAAAGTATGATGAGAAGCTAGCTCAGTTGGAGAAGAAAGTGGATGGAAAATTCATGGAGCTAAACAAGCATATCACTGGGCAAGGGGCAGACATCAAGAGGCTCGAGAACACGTTGGTGCAGACTCAAGCTAGCATTGGAGAGTTGACATCAAACATGAGTCAGCTGATAAAGATAGTAGGAGCTCAACACAAGCAAGGCCAATACCCGAGTGATACAGTGGTTAATCCGAAGGAGCACTGCAATATTGTGGAGCTAGATGAGCATGAAGAGAGCTTGAAGGACCAAGAAGCAAAGGAATCAAGCGAGGAAGTCAAAAACATTGAGAAGGAGGAGGTCAATACAATCATAGATAAGAAAACTTCATCTCCTATTCTTGATGAGTCTTTTGATTTTTGTTTTAAAAATTCGTTCTTTGCTAACCTTGACCCTTTAGAGCAATCTAGAGTTGTTGTTGTGAAACAGGAACCACTAAAGGAGAGAATCCAAGTTAAAGAGAAAACAAAGGAGTGGGAGGATGGAAAAGAGGCGACAAAGAAGAGACCGAGCAGGCCCAAGAAGAACGCAAACACAAGCATGAAACCAAGAAGAGCAACAAAAGCAAAAGATCCAGGGAGTTTTACTATTTCCTGCTCAATTGGTAGTCATGAATTTCATAATGTCATGTGTGACTTAGGGTATAGCATAAATTTGATGTCTCTTAAGCAGTATAGACAATTAGGATTAAGGGAAATTAAACGGTCCTTTACTACTATCAAATTGGCGGATGGATCTTCATTAACTCCGTTGGGAGTAGCAGAGGATGTAGTGGTAAAAGTACAAAATTTTGAATTCCCTAGCGATTTCTTAGTTGTTGACATGAAAGGGAGTGATGAATTCCCTTTTATCTTAGGAAGACCCTTCTTGGCGACTAGCCAAGCACTAATAGATGTACCTAAAGGGGAGTTGGTTTTTCGGGTTCAAAACGAAATAATCACACTCAACATACATAAATCGGGTCTAAGGGGTAGGCACAATTGTAGCATTATTTACACTACCCTAGCTGCTGTAGAAAATCCTCATGGCCCAAATAGCTCTTTAATTGGTCAGAAAACATCCGACTCGGGGTGGCTAGAAAATGGCTGATAGAAAAAGGACGTCCGGCTGATGACGTAAAACAAAGCGCTTGTCGGGAGGCAACCCGATGTTTATTGTTTTATTTTTTCGTTAATTTTATGTTTTTACTTGTATTTTAGTGTCTTATGTTTTTAGGAATCAACATGGACGAGTATTGCAAGAAACGGGGGTCGAAAAGACGACAAATCGCATGAAGATGGAAATCAGAGTAACACGGCCGTGTCACTTTCCAACACGGCCGTGTTAAAATTGACGTCAAAGGAAGAAATCTTCAGGAATGCAACACGGCCGTGTCACAAAATGACACGGCCGCGTCAACGTCAGCTCAAAATAACACGGCCGTGTCAAAAGATCGCTCCAAAAGGTAAAATGCACTGGAATGCAACACGACCGTGTCACATTACTTAACACGGCCGTGTCAAAAACGCCACAGAAATCAATTTTTGGTTCAAATAGAACACGGCCGCATTAGCATTATAACACGGCCGTGTCAAGATCAGGCAAAAAACATCAAGTTTGGCTCAAATGTAACACGGCCGTGTCACAACATTCAACACGGTCGTGTCAATACTTCAGCAGAAAAACATGAAAAATTCAGAGCGTGATGCGGAGACGGCCGAACCAAGATTCAGTAGGAGCAAAATGGCACGATTTCGGAGCTCGTAGGGGTTTCAAAAAGCCGTCGTCGAAACGATTTGTAAGTTAGCACCAAGGCGTACCACGTTTTTCCTCCAAACATTGGCTTTCAGCCAAGTTTGGGGGAGGGGGTAGACCGTGGAACGTCTTGGCAGCTAGATTTCTAGTTTCTAGATTTCTAGTTTTGATTTATTTTTTTTCGTTCGAGATTCTTGCTGTTAATTGCGGGCCCGTGTGCCCATTGTGCTGATTTTTATTGTTTTGATTGATGTTATCGGGTCTGTGAGCCCAGTTATCTGATTTATCAGTGTTATTGGGTCTGTGAGCCCGAAGTTGATTGCATATCGTTTCTATGTTGAGTCTTAGGAGTTTAGAGTTTAGAGTTTTATTAGTGTTTTAGTTTTTAGAGTCATAAGAAGGATAAAACCCGGAAAAAGGTAACAAGTGAAAAAAAAAGAGAACAATAGGGAAAGATGGATGATGAATAGTTAATGATGAGATGATTTTGAGAAGTAGATGAAAAAATGGCACATAATAAAGCATGAGAGGTGTTTTGAGACGAAATTGAGCTTGAACTGAGAATATTCAATCAAAATTAACCTTGTGAGAATTTGAGCCTAATTATACTCCAATTTTCGGAGTAATATACTTTCTTTCGGTGTGAATTTGATTGAATATGTGTACTAGTCTCTAGAACTTGCCTTGAGTCTTTACTAAGAATGTGTCAAGTATATGTTGTGATTTAGGAAATGATCTTAGGCAACTTTTTGTTTAAGCCTATTTGTTCGAACCATGAAAATTGCCTTTGACCCATAATGAAAAAATTGTCCCTAGTTAGCCCAAGTGAGCCTTATAGCCTTATTTATTCATAACCTAACAATGTCAGCCGAAACCTTTTGATTTAACTCTTTTGGCCATAATTGGATTAATCAAGTTAGAGGGAGGAGAATTGAAAGGAATTTTGGGTGAACAATTTGTGGGAAGGAATGGGAAATAGAGATATTTTCAAAAGATGAAGGGAATAAAAGAAAAGTGATAGGTGAAAAGCGAAGAATGGTCTCTCCTAAAAAAAAAAAAAAGAAAAAAAAAAAGAAAAAGAAAAAAAAAAAAAAAGAGAAAGAAAGATTGAAAAAAAAGAAAAAGAAAAGTTGTATTATAGAGGAGAGGCTAGAAAATAAAGTGCTTAAATTGTGAATTTGCTTAGAACACTCGGGTAGTCCCAAAAATGTGGTACCCACAGAATTGAAAAGCACTTAAGTTGTATGGACTTGGGAAGGTGAAGAAGTCACTTTGCAAGGTGATTTGCTGAAATTTGAAGAGTGAGGTTGAGTGAGTGTATTGAGGGGTAGTCGGGTTAGACGTAACTTGATTAGTCCAATGAATAAGTCACTTAAATCCAAATGTATCCCGCCTTACCTTAAGCCCACATTACAACCAAAATAAAGACCTTTTTGATCCTTTGTCACACATAGCAAGTACGAGGTCTAGCGTAGACGATTGGCAAGCATATGGTAGGCTTTGCATGTAATTCAATATGAGTGGAAATTATTCTAACTTAAACACTTGAGAGATGAGTGAAACACTTACCCGGTGAGGATTGAATAATTCGAAAGTTCAGAGTCTCGAAATTAGTTGATTTACGCGTTATCACATATGGTCAAATAAATTGTGTTGCCTAATTGTTTTAAGGAAAATCAAACTGAAACTGAATTCATCGTCTAATCGCCCTAAACAAAATGCATAATCACTTGTCATCTTTGTGTCTTTTTGTATGATGTTCGGGACGAACAACAGTTTAAGTTTGGGGGAGTTTGATAACACGTTATTTATGCATGTATTTAGGTCGATTTAGGATCATATTTTATATCATTTACGTGCATATTTGACCGGCATTTAGTTATATTAATAATATTTGGGTCATTTGACGTGTTTTGACTTGTTTTAAGGTATTTTGAGCATTTTCAGGCTATCGGACGAGGAAACAAGTTGGAAAAGAGTGAAAACCGGCCCAAAAGAGTGAGAACCGTCGAAGAACCGGTCCAAACCGGTCCGAACCGGTCTGAACCGGTCCAGGAGCAAAACCGGGCAAGAACCGACACGGCCGCGTCACAAAGCAACACGGCCGTGTCAAAAGTGGTCCATAACGCGCTGTGGGTTCTGGAACAGAACACGGCCGTGTCACTCAAGCAACACGGCCGTGTCAAATGTTGCGCAGAAATTGAAGAATTGCAAAGCAACACGGCCGTGTCATTTAAGCAACACGGCCGTGTCAAAAAGTCCACCGATAAGAGAAATCGTGTTTTAATAGGATTTTAAGCCTATCTTCTCCAAGATTCGTCCCCAACTCTATAAAAAGGACCCCAAGCTCTAGGAAAAAGAATCAATCATCAAGAACATAAATTACATCACCTTGGAAGACAAGGAAGACGAAGATCATCGAGACGGAGTCATCCGGGTTTAATTGTTCTTTTCTAGTTTAATTCTTTACAATGTTTTTCATAGAATTTTGTATTGGATTATTACTAGGCATGAGTAGCTAAGCTATTCGTGTCCTAGGGTTAGAAAGTAGGGATTTTTATAACAATGTTTTGAGTTATGATTTAATCTATTAATTCCGTTCTGTATGTGTTTTATCTCTATGTTTATGCTTAAACTGAATTTAGCTTGATCACCTAGATTTAGTAATTTAGTTTAATAATTCCGCTTCGAGAGGAGGGAATTGTTATCAGACTTAGAACATAGAGCGCAGTTGTCTATGACTGTGTAGGCCGTGGCTTAAGATCGTTTGGGAGTTATTAGGTTTAATTGACTCGAGAGAGTAATTAGCTTAATTAATCAACGGTTTAATCGCTTCGAGAGAAGGATTAGATTATTGTCGTGCCGCCTAATAAACACTAGAATTGGTAAATTAATAGGTTAATCATATTCAATATTGAAATAATATCCTGAAATCGAAGCCCTAGGATACCTTTTCTCTTTGATTGTTAGTTTTCGTGTTTCCTAAGTTTGAAGTTATATTTAATTGAGTAGTTTAATTAGTAAAATCAACCTTTAAAACTTAGTATCTAGTTAGGACATTCCTAGAGTATTAGGGTATCAAACTACCTAAAACTATTCCTTGTGGGATCGACCTTGACAATAGTACTACACCTACATCCGTACACTTGCGGAACACTAGGTTAGAAACCGACGTGTCACAAAACAATATGTAAATGATTCAAAATGATTTACTATGTATATTTATATTGGCAAATTATTACATAATGTTTGGTCATAAATAAAACAACCTACTCTTATTATAAATATAAATTAGAATAATCCTCATCAAATAGTAACAATTTATTTGTCTAAATCTGAATATTATAAATTTGCTACTTGCAATAATCTCCCTAATTTTCTAAATTGTTGAAGTATCAATACTAAAACATTGAGAACCAATAATAGAATTTATATAAGTTATCTAATGAAAAATAAAATTTGAATATAGAATAATTAGACTAAAGAGTAAACTATTGAATTGATCAAGTGTTAGAGCTTAATGCGAATAGAAACTTAAACTTCATTATAATATAAATTTGAAGCAAGTACTAAAATCAAAGAATAAAATGACTTGCATGTGAAATCGCTGAGATTATATTTTAAAATTAACTTTGAGTGAGTAAAAAGACATGTCAGGAAACTGTATGTCTATTTGTGTATACCACTTTATTAACGTCCAACAATAGAAAATGATGTCAAAATAATTAAATAAGAACTATATGATAATAAAATGAATAGAAGTGAGAAAATGCATTGTGAAGAAAAATAACACAAACTTATGAATAGACTGTATTATTAGTAGATATAACTTTATTAACATAATGATCAAAATTATAAAAAAATAAACGTAAAAATTATAAATATTAAAGGGTCTAAGTGAATTTTTATTATAACAAAAATTATAATAGACGAGTCTAGGTAATATAATAGAAAAATTAAAATCAACTAATGTGATAGAGTCAGATATATTATAGAAAAGAATACAAAACAAAAATTAAATATCTATATCGTAGTTAGATGTACATACAAGTTAATTATTACAATGTAGTATTTCAAAATTTGATTAAACTAGGCATACATTTAGCCTTACTGTTTAATGTAGATTAAACTAACAATATATATGTTTTACATGCTAATTTTTTTTGTATGAGCATTACTAAGTAAATATAAATCGTATTATTATGCTTCTAGGAAATGTGATTATATATTATATTATTTTCAATGATTTAGAAGAATGAAATAGATATAATTCATAAGTAACATTTATAAACATTATAACAAGAGAAAATAATAATTGATTTACGAATTTTATTGAATTCAAAAAGTATACGATAAAGTTATTTATATATATATACATATATATATATATATATATATAAGATGAAAAAGATGGAGGAAAGCAGTAAAAGTAGCTTATATATGAAATCAGTAAAAGATATATCTGAAGATATTAAAACTATAAATGCATTGGTAGTGATATTGTGTAAATTTAAATACTATTGGTCTATACAATGGATCGATTTTATTTGAATAAATCTATAAGTTGAACATCATTTTTAATCACATACCTTAAACACCTACACAAATATACTCACCAATGTAATACTTTTAATAGGTGATGTAATTTTAGTAGACCAAAGAAAAAACTGTTACGTTAGAAAATTGGAAAGAGACATTAAAAATCACAAGGTTTACAATAATTGGAGTTTATACCGAGATGTGAAATTTTATTGTACTAATAATAGAAATAATAAAATGACAAACTTAAAAATTAGTGGACATGAATAGTTGCAACAGATTCTTTTAAATATTTAAGATCAAATATTAAACAAATTATTAAATCAATATATATATATATATAAAGCATATGTAATAATTTGATAAATCAATTTACTATGCTATATAAATTATAGGGTACAATAAAGAATAAAAAAGAACTATAAAGAAATAATGAACAAAGTTGTACTGTGAATGATTCAAATATTGTACTATGTGAATGAGTATCAAATAATTAAATTAAACCATGTTGAAAGATAAAAACAGTGAAATGTGAATGTTAATATTAATTTGACAATAGATTAGATAAAAAATAATTATGTCGAATAGAGTACTGTATAGTCTAAATAAAAAATAAAATGAAAGAAATAAAATCGGAATGCGTAGTTTAAACATGTATATATAAGACTTTTAAATGGATGTGCAATGTTTGAAAAATTAGGAGTATTTCACTATAACTAAATAAGGAATTAAAGACATTACAAATTAGTTAAAACACTTATTATATTTTATATAGATTGTAGCATGTGTCTTGATTGAAAATTGTGAGACACTATGTATATAGTCAATCTTCAATAAAAAATATTATTTATTTTGGAATTATACTATAGTAGGATTTTTGTTTTAAATCACACATAATTTTTAAATTTCGACATTGCATTGAGAAAATAATTAAGGAGAATTGAAATAAGCAATCTTAAATCGATAAGTAAATTATATTGAAGTGGGTTATACTTAATAATAATAAAAAAATAGAAACTTTCATAACAAAAGTTGGATTTTGAACAGGGCTAAAATCATTTTTGGTCCCGTAACTCTTCACTTGTACAATTTTGGTCCCAAAAAAAGTTAAAAATTCAATTTAGTCCTGTAACTTTGGAATTGGTTCAGATTTAGTCCATTTTCTTTCCGATAGTGACAAATTTGACTGGAAAATTGCATGTATCATTCACATGACTCATTTTTCCAACATAATTTTTAATATGTGGCACCAACAAGTGATGAGAAACGAGAAAAAATAAAAAAATAAAAAAAATCTTCTTTCTTTTAATTTTTTTAATTTTTAATGTTATTTTTACTTTAAAATCACTTACCGATGCCAGGTATTTAAAAATTGGATGGAAAAATGAGTCTGCTGGCCAGTACATGCAATTTTCCGGCCAAATTGATCACCGACGGCAAAAAAAGGGACTAAATTTGGACCAATTCCAAAGTTACAGGACTAAATTGAATTTTTAACTTTTTTTGGGACCAAAATTATACAAGTGAAAAGTTACGGGACCAAAAATGATGTAAGCCCATTTTGAAACACTAAGTTGCTGGAAGTTTTTCCTCACATTAAAATATGTAAAGAAGTTCATGTGCAAATGTATGTTGAAATCGAAATTATTTATTAGAGAATTATAGAAAAGTACGTTAGGCCTAATATTTTGTGTTTTATATAACAAATAATTAACTTATGAATTTCAGTTGATAATATAATGAGACAATTAAAAATGTGTTTTTCTTCAAATGCCAGTGATTCGGTACAAAACATAAAAATATATGCCTCATTATTACGTATATAGTTTTTCAGTCATCGTATAACTTTATTCAAGATATATTAATGATAATCGAGTCTGTGTATAATAAGAAGTAAATAATAGTTTGAATAAATCAAACTTTACATGTATAATAGAAAATTTTATAAGACTAAATATTTCTACATTAAATTATGGTATGTCATTTTTTACGAATCTTTTAATGTTAATTATTATAACTTGTTTTATTAAGACTAAGGTTGTCTAACTTTTCTATTTCTCTTTTATGATTCTTTTAGTTTTTAGTTGATTCAAAATTATGTTTGTTCAATGGATTAATTTTTATTACATTGAATAATCTACGAAGGTGTGTATATATATTACAGTAATCACAATGTACAATTATTTTACGTTCAAATTAATTTTTTTACTAAATAATACTAAAAAATTATATACACGTGCAACGCACGTGCGTAGTGCTAGTTTATAAGAAACCACCCACACTTCTATAAGTAGGGGGATTGATGAATGAATTAAGGATTACTCAAAAAAATTCCTTTGGGATTAGGGTCCATTAGATTTACATTAACTAAAATTTGAATAATTATTAGCATCAAAGTAGCAAGATTTGACACTGGTGATGTCCAATTATCTAGTCTGATCAATGTAAAAGATGGCAAGTTGAAGAAACTGTTGCTACTTGATGGTCTAAAATTACCCAATGATATAGTTACAGTAGTTCGATTTAACTATCATATTGGGACGCTTGTCTTTGAAGAATCAGATCTTCAAACTCTGACCATACCCTTTACAACACATTAATCTGAATATAATATTAAATTTAAGCGTGCTTTTTATTTATTTTTTAAAAAGAAAATTTCACAAGCCAGCTCTTATTGACAAAGAAATTAATGGGGCGAAAATTAAACAGTCGAGGGGACGCAAACTGAACAATAGAATGGGAATAAAAGTTCTCCTTCCTACTAATCCAAAAAAGACGTCTACCAGAAAAAAGAAAGCAATAAATTCATCATAAGGGGATACGACAACAGTACTTGAATCTCCAATTATATAAAGATCAGATAGCCCAAGGTCTGAAGCATGGTTAACTGATTCATGTAAGGCAAGGAACTCAGCTAACTCCGGGAAACGAAAGGCCCCATTAGCATCACATATGTATAGGTGGAATTCCGCAAAGCCGAGACACCTCCACCATGATTCGGAGGCAAATGTGGTAGCAGATTATCAAATTCCAAAACGCTACGCTCAGGCCATGCTTTGGAGTCGTGTATGCACTTTAATAGTGAGTCGCCAGCAATGTATACAGATAATTCAAGCGTCCTACTTTAGTCATTCTGCAAGAAATCCATGATACAGCAACATTATATTATTGATGCTTTAACAATTCAAATGATAATGATTGACCAGAAATATAGAGATAAATGTCCTTAACATCTCAGTCAGATAGATTTAGCAATTTGCATTTTTATTTTATAGCAGAAGGACAGCAGGCAGTAGCATACAAACAAACAAACAAAAGAAGTGAATGAGACAATAAGAAGCGTTACCAGAATAAGAAGTGCCGCCCTATTTGCTTGATTAAGTGCACAAGAGATAACATGTTAAAACAAAACCATAAGGTGCTTCCCACAATAGCTCTCCATGTTTGTGTCAAAACAAATAACATCACATGCTCGCGTTTGCGCGTCTGATGGGTGGCGTCCTTCTCAAGGGAGTATCACCGGCCTAGGGTGCCTGGCCCTAATCGGCCCCCAGCATCTCTCATATCATGTTCTAACAGCCAGACCTGTGCAACCTGCTCATTTTACTTGATTTGTCTTTCCTTCCAGAACTGTTCCGATAAGACACAAGACACAATTATATATGATAAATATCAACTAAGAATTTGAATGGTAACTAACCACTGTTTTTTTTTTATTTGCAGTGCATACTATTTCCAAAACTCAATAGTTACACGAAAAGCAAGCATGAACTATTAACAAGACGAAACAAGAAGCCACACATTTCAAGAACTAAACACACCATTTTCGAGTAGCATGTCGTGTGAAAGGTGCAGTGCATACTATTTCCAAAACTCAATAGTTACACAAAAAGCAAGCATGAATTATTAACAACAAAACGAAACAAGAAGCCACACATTTCAAGAATTAAACACACCATTTTCGAGTAGTATGTCATGTGAAAAGGTGAATAGATCGAGCCTTGAAGGAGCAAACAGGGTTAGGATCTTTATGTTTTGAGTACTAAAAGAATTGCTCGCACAGAAACACTAAACTGTAACTGACAGTACAAATCTCACTTCCACAACTTGGCCTGAGAATACATGAGCACAAAGCGTGCATGTGCAGATTAATTATTAATAACCGAAACCAAAGAAGCTAGATCATATTGTCCAGCAGTCGTAAGATGTTTCATTATGTTTTCAGCATCAGCAGATCTCAAACGAACTCCTCTCTCTGTCATGATATTAACAACCTCTGCAGCTTCTGTGAAATGATTTTCTCGACAAAGATCAGCTAATAAAATTGAGTAAAGCTCCAAATCAATGCCTACCAAATTTCCAGACTTTTCAAGTGCATCAAACAATGAAAATCCATCAAGTACCCCTCCCTCCAACATGATCATTTTTATAATGTTAGTCGATGTCAAACCATTAGGTCTCACCCCACGAGCCATCATCGTCCTAAATATCTCCTCCGACTCCTTATGCTTCCCACCTCGCAATAGAGACATCACAATCACATTATATAGCTCATCATATGGAACTACTCCTCCACGAAATTTATCGATTACCTCACAAGCTTCCTCTACACGCCCCTCTTTACAAAGTGCATCAAGAACATAAATAAATGTCACCTTATTTGGTTTTAAACCAGAATCATCCATTCGCCCTAAAACCTCCAGTGCCTCGGTAATCATCCCTTTTTCAAGAAAGCCCTTTATCATAGTCGTGTACGTTACAACATTCGGCTTACACTCCACATTTTCTTTCTCCATCTCACCTAAGAATTTCAACCCCATCTCCAAACTCCCATGCATACAAATTCCATCAAGTAATATCGAATAAACCACAGCATTCGGCACACATCCATGCTCTTTCATAACCTTAACCAATCGAGACGCATCCTCTAACCTACCGGCATCACACAACCCCTTAACAATGGCAACATAGGTGACCATATCAGGATAAAGATTAATCAAACCCATCTCTCTCATCAAACCCATTGCCTCATCTATCCTACCCTTCTCCACAAGCAGTCTAATTACCACATTATACGACACCGTATCCGGCCTACATTTAAATTCCTTCATTTTCCTCAAAACCCACAAGCCCAAGTCAGCATCTTGAGCTGCTCTACACAAATTCAAAAGAACCTTAAACATCTTGAGATTGACTACAAAACCTTCAGTCTTATATTCATCAATAACATCAACAAGAATTCGTGGGTTTCTCTCAAGATCGAGTAATTTACTAGCTTTGGTATAGATATACGACGTGTGTCTGTGTGTGGGATGAAAAGCAGCCCAAACAAAGAACCTAACACCCAATTGGGGTTTATCAACAGCGCACCTTTCTAAAACTTGAGTGATGCATCCAGAATCCAGCTTCTCTTTCACTGTGTTAAGGGTTTTTTCAATTTGGGCATTATCTTTCTGTAAATGGGTCAGAAAAATTTCAGCTGCTATTGAAGAATAAGTGTTGAGAAGAAGAAATCTTTTAAGGGGAAAATCAGCGAATTTGGGTGCAATTGATGAGGAAGAACGCCGAATTACTGAGATGGAAATCGGCATACTTTATAAAGAAGAGATTGTTCTATAAAGAGAACGCCGAATTTGGGTGCCGGGTTTGAACTCCGCCGCGAACTTCTGGAGGATCCACAACAGCAGCATGCGGAGCAAATAGGTCGGAGTCGGACACCCCCGATAAATATTATTTTCACCCTCTTATCTTTACGTTTTTCTTTTTCTAATCTCGTACTTTAAGGTTATTTATTTTTTTAAACCCACCAACACTAAGGGCCTGTTTGTTTATGGCTGTGGGTGGCCGGAGTACTGTAGGCTGTGGAGAATAAAGTAGAATTTTTAGGTTGGGGTAAATAAATAAGTGTTTGTTTATGTTGATTGGGAGATTGGGTTTGAGTTGGTTTTTATTATAAAAAGTAGTAAAGGTGATTTGATGTGTGTAAGAGATAGTTAATGAATGATTGATTATTGATTAAAGTTGTATTGGAAATTGAGTTTGATTGATGATGTGTGTAAGAGTTTGTTAATGAATGATTGGTTATTGAATAAAGGTGTATTGGAAATTGGATTTAATTTATGATGTATGTAAGAGGTAGTTAAAAAATGATGATTATTGATTAAAGTTGTATTGAAAATTGAGTTTAATTAATGATGTGTTTAAGAGGGTTGGAGACAATATATTGTCTCAAACCCATAAACAAACACATGTTAGGTTGAGCACAATCCACAACAAATTGGCCTAATCATAAACAAACAGACCCTAAAATTATTTATTAAGCACTTGAACTTTTATTTATTTGTTCAAATAAAATATGTAGGGAAAAAATATATATTTGGTCCATACTTATTGCTTTCACGAGAAGTAGAAATTTCATTCGTGCACATGCACGAAATATTCATAAAATGCAATATTATTTTATTTACATATTTTAATATATATTATATAAGGAATAATTATAAAGTAAAATAAAATTTTAATGAACTTGAAAAATAAATATGAAAAAATGAGTTATTTCATTGCCGTCTAATTTACATTTACATGGAAATAACAAAACTACACATACCGAAAAATTTCTTGGAATACAATATTATTTGTTATCTTTTGTTTAACAGCTTCTTCGTAGCAATTCAATATTTTTAGTCCCTCTTTGTTGGTCACCCTCGAAACTACTACGTATAATTAACAATGACTGAATACTGATTTTCTTTTAAAAAGACTGACATTCGACATTAATTGTCCTTGACTTTTGTTGATTGTCATTGCATATGACATAATAATTGAAAACTGCATTTTTGAAATTTGAAGGGTAGCCTTGGATCCGCAGGATTTAGTGAAAGCCTTGAGATTATAACCATATAACCATAGTTATTTCCAATTATGATCTTTCCATCAATAACATGTTTCCCAAGTCTCGTTAAGACCATCCTTGTACCGTTGCACAACCCTCTTGAATGATTTATGTTCTTCAACAACATGACAGGAGTGTCCATCTTAAAGTTGAGCTCATGATTAGGAACACCTAAACACTTCAACGAATTTAAGATTTCAGGTGTATGGACATCCACCAACACGTCAACATTGCTTTCAGATTTGCAAGCACTGTCAGAGCTTAAATACATCTTGAACTCGCGTTCATTAAGCTTAATCATGTGATCATTTATCGAATCAACTACGTCCAAGGTAGGTGCAAGTATTGCTCTTTTCTGCAGAAATGATGGATCGTCCACCATGTACTCAAAATTCGGATAAGTGCTTTTAAAAATCATGTCTAATGCATCCTCACATTTCTCCAAAAGAATGTTGTTTGGAATCTCAACTTGGCACCCCAATCTCTCATCTCACCAATAGTGTCATCACCAAGTGCAACTATCCATTCTTAAATTTTATGCAGTTCTTGTCTTTCATCTTGTGATTGGACACTTTCAAGCCACATATTCTTTGTAAGTCTCATCACTACACATTCATCCCACATATACGATGAGTTTATAGTTGAGTGAAAGGTATTTTTTCCTTCAAATTAGATATGAGTAAGGCTTACGATAGACTGAAGTGGGTTTTGTTTAGAGAGAGTTATGTTTCGCTTGGGCCTAAATTGAAACATTATGAAATTGATTATGCGATGTGTGTCTTCAGTTTCTTTTTCTGTACAAAATGGGCATCCAGGTGAAGTTTTCCATCCTACCCGGCGTCTCGACAAGGGGACCTATTATCTCCTTATCTATTCATTTTCTGTTCAAAGGCTTTCTCAACTCTAATAAGGAGGGCGGGATTGATGGGTTTGGTACACGGAACCGATATCCCACTTATTTTTTTGCAAAGATAGCATTATTTTATGTCGGGCCAATAGGCTAAAATTGATGCTATTGGGGATATTATTAGGAGTTACGAGAAGGCATTAGGGTAGTTGATTTTGTTAGAAAAGTCGGAGGTGTTTTTCAGTAAAGGGGTGGAGGAGGAAAGGAGGAATCAACTAGCAAATAAATTATAAGTTAGGTTAGTGGAGAAACATGCAGTTTATTTGGGTCTCCCGATAAATGTGGGGAGATCCAAAGAGGCTATCTTTAGTGTTATTACTGCGAGGGTGGATAAGAAGCTGAAGAATTAGAAGAGTATTTGTTTATCAAATGCGGGGAGGTTGGCACTAATTAAATTAGTGGTACAGGAAATTCCGACTTACGTTATGAGTTGCTTTATGTTGCCACAATCTGTTCATAGAAGGATTAAATCTTTGTACGCAAATTTCTGGTGGGTCAGTAGAATTATGTGAAACGTATACATTGGGATAATGGGAATTTCTATGTCGCTGAAAGGAGGAGGAGGGACTTGGGCTACGGGACCTTGGAGGTTTCAATAAGGTCATGCTAGCTAAATAAGGATGGAGGTTGATGAGGGATGAGAGCTCACTTCTATCTGAACTTTCGAAGGCTAGATACTACCAAAATTGGTCTTTCCTTCACGCTCAGATTAACTATAATCCAAGCTATACATGGAGAAGCATCTTGCTGGGAGAGAGATCCTAATACGGGGTATGATTTGGAGAGTTGGCACAAACTCGGATGACAAGGTGTGAACAGATTCGTGGTTACCAAATTATCAAAACTTTCGGGTCAGAGGAGGAGGCCGGGTGGATGCTGCCCAAGGACGCTGCTCAAATAAGGTCCATTAATTTGCTGGGCATTTATTTGCTTTTTATTTATACCCAAGGATGCTGCCCAATTAAGGTCCATTATGTTGCCGGTCCAATAAACTGACTTGGAAACATTCGAAGACCGTAGTATATGAAGTGAAGTCAGGGTATTATGTGGCACGGGAGATAACGGGGGACCACCGACCAAGATCATCTTTGTCTGATTCCTCTAAAAAGTTCTGGAGCTTTATTTAGAACCTTGATGTACCACAGAAAGTTTGGGTGTTCCTCTGGAAAGATGCACGAGGGTTCTTACCGGTGGCATGGGGGCTTAGGAGAAGAGGAATGGATATTGATGGTGATTGTAAAAGATGTTGGGGCGGTGGTGGAGACAATAGAGCACACATTGAGGGGTTGTGCTTGGTGTGTGGGATATTGGCAAGCATTACCAATTCGACTTCCGAGAGAACTTTTGAATCCGAATGCCTCACTAGCGGACTGGGTTAAATTTTTGGCTTCGATGGAGTGCAAACAAATACGGTGTGCATTTGGGATGTTAATGTGGATGACTTGGAGAGCGAGGAACGGATTGTAATTCACAGATAAAACGACTCCAACATCATGAATGCTACAAAGCTACGATATGAATGCTTAGGGACTTCTATGCAACAAAAAGACCACGATTCACTACTAGAAGCAGCTCGGTTTACACAGTTTGGCAACTTTCGTTTCGTAGTTTTGCCAAACTGAATTCCAATGCATCAATTATGGGAGAAAGTGGCACGGGGCTAGGATGTGTGCTAAGGGATGAGAGGGATGGTATTGAGCTCCAGAATCACGCTGATGGAAGGCCCAACTGATATAGAAGAGGCAGAAGCACTAAGTTGTCTGGATGATGTTCGTCTTGTAAAGGATATCGGAGTGGTACAGATAGAGATTGAGGTAGTTAACTCAAACCTTTTGGCCAAGCTGAGGGCAAGGAGGTGTGATCTGACGTATGTTGGATCAATAATTGCTAAAATTTGTTCTTTATTTTCTGTTTTTATTTCAATTAAGTTTTGTTTAGTTAGGCGCGCTGCGAACAATTTAGCACATCATTTGTCTCATTTTGCTTTTAATTTTCAGACTCCTAGGATGGTGACCGGGAATGTTCTGGATTCATCTGAACCTTTTGTGGGTGCAGAGACTGTTGTCTCATGATTTTATGGAGAGTGGTTTCATTCTAAAAAAATTCGCGAATTATATTAAAAATTCTTCCTAGTTATTATATTATAAGGACAAAAAAATTTCGCGAATTATATTCGACAATATTAGTGACTCTCACACTATAATTTTAGGACTTGGGATATATATATATATATATTAGAAGTTCTATTTATTGTACTAATTAGTAGGTCAATTATTTTAAGTTAGCCAACCTCATTTATTTTATGGATCAAAATCACAATTTTTTTATTTTTTATTTTTAATTTTATTAGCCCAATTGAGTTTTGTCACACTCTTAGCCAAAACATCTATTAAATTACAAAACAACTTATTTTAGTTTTATCAACCCAAAGCTCAGCTTATTTAATTTTTATCAGCGCAGAAACTAATTGGTTGTCATCTTCGACAACAATAATTCTGTAATTTTGCTGAGTAGCAGATTCAATTTTCAAGGCTACTTCTCGTTTGACTAGAAATTGGCATCTTCTAACCTTAAATCACTATCGAAGTATATGTCGAAGGCTACTTCTCATTTGACCCACCTGACTGAGATCAACACCAAAACACACCAAACCACTATAATCTATATACCGAATTAAAGTCCTCAGTGTGTAAAACTTGAGACTTCAATCAATTATAGGACAAAATCATCATTAATGTTAAGTTTTGAACCACTTACAACACACACAAATAAATTCAATCCAGAAAAGAATGAAAAATAAACTGAAAATCGGCCAACAAAGAACCGAACGCAAAACCAAAAACCAAATGAAGAACACAAAGCTTTTACGTGGTTCGATCAATGTGATCTACATCCACGGAAGCTCTATACACCTCAATTCACTCCACTGAACAATCAATTACAAGAAATATCCTAGAAAACCAGAAGCCCCAATTCACAATCCGAATTGAGCTTAAGAACCCTAACTTTCTAATTCTAATGATTGTATAGTGTTTACAGAGGGAAAACTACGTGTATCAACTCGTCTCTACAAGTGGAACAAATGTATATAAAGAACTAAGCTCAAATCAAGAAGCTCCAGAAGCTGGAAGCAATTCTGTTTCAACTGCTTTAAAACTGGTTGACGCGCCTTTGACAACGGTTTCACATGCAACGGTTCAAAACCGTTGCATAATTCTGTTATAACCGTCATGACTCCGGTTCTTCAACAACCTCCAAAACTGAACTGCTTTAAAACCGACTCTCTGGCCCGGTTCTCCCCAACCTAAACCCGGTTCCTGATTCTTCTCAATCTCTACTAGAAGACATGTCCACTTGATGAAATTGAATTAACATCTACAAACCTCCACCTCAATGAATTCAAGTGCACTTCATTACCTCAAACTGCCTTGTCACCTCCAGGTTTAATTGCATTGTTCAAGCTTTATCAGGCTTGAGCAATGAACCATCTTGCCCCTAGGAACTGCCTTAGTCAGGAAATCTGTTGCATTGTCCATAGTATGCACTTTCTTCACTTCAACAGATCCAGCTTCAATTATATCCCTTGAAAAATGAAGTCTAACATCAACATGCTTAGACCTCTCATGAAAAGCTTGATGTTTCACCAAGTGAAGAGCACTTTGGTTATCACACTGAATAGTAACACAATCTTGTCTTATCCCCAAGTCCTTGAGGATTCCCTTGAGCCACAGAGCTTCCTTGATTGCCTCAGTTAAGGAAATGAATTCTGCCTCAGTTGTTGACAATGCAACCACAGGTTGTTGCACACTCTTCCAACTTACAGTTGTCCCATACAAAGTAAAGACATACCCTGTAATAGATTTCCTAGTATCCAAGTTCCCAGCAAAGTCTGCATCAACATATCCAACCAAAGGTATAGTTTTAGCTTCTTGTTTCTGGAACTTTAACCCCACACTGACAGACCCTTTCAGATATCTTAAAACCTGCTTCAAAGTTTCCCAATGTGATTCTCCAGGATTTGACATATACCTGCTTACCAGGGACACACTATAGGCCAAGTCTGGCCTGCTGCATATCATTCCATACATCAAACTGCCAACACCACTTGCATATGGAACATTCTTCATGTGACAGCTTCTGTCTTAGGACACTGATCTTTGGATAGCTTAGTTTGTAGATTAACTGGGATATTTACTGGTCTTGACTCATGCATGTGAAATCTCTCCACAACCTTCTACAAATACTGTTTCTGTGAGAGCCATAATGTTCCAGTCTTTCTTCTTCTAATCCATTCCCAGAATCTTCCTGGCTTCCCCAAGATCCTTCATGTCAAATTCTGAACTTAACCTTCCCTTTAGCTGTTGTATCTTATCAATACTCTTACTGGCAATGAGCATATCATCCACATATAACAGCAGAAACACTTGTTCAACTCTTGAACCTTTCTTAAAGTATACACAGCTGTCATATAAGCTTCTTATGAATCCTGCACTAATCATGAACTCATTGAACTTCTTATTCCACTGCCTGGGACTCTGTTTCAACCCATAGAGTGACTTCCTGAGAAAACAGACCTTCTCTTCATTTCCTGGAATCACAAAGCCCTCAGGTTGCTTCATGTATATCCTTTCAACTAGATCACCATGCAGGAATGCTGTCTTGACATCTAACTGATGTAGTTCCATGTCTTCTTGAGTAACCTGATAGAGCAATGCTTCACTACTGGAGAAAACACCTCATTATAATCAATACCTTCTTTTTGTGTGAAGCCCCTGGCCACCAGCCTTGCATTGTATCTGATTTTATCAGCTTTTCCAGCCTCCACCTTTTTCTTGTAGATCCATTTTGAACTAACTAGCTTCTGCCCTTTTGGTTTGTCTACAAGCTTCCAGGTTTGGTTTCTCTCCAGAGATTCTATTTCCTCCATCATGGCCCCTATCCAGTGTTCACTCTCACTGCAACTTATTGCTTCCTTGAAACTACTAGGCTCTTGAAACTCCAAGTCTTCTGCTACACTCAATGCATAATATACACCTGTTAGTGATTTCAACTCCTAAACACACAGCTAAACAGAACTGGAAATCGCACAAAGATCAATCTGAAAAACACACACTTAGTTCGGCCAAAGTTGTGACCGAACACGACTTGCGCAGAACAGGAAATATAAATGAATCACACACAAGTTTTACGTGGTTCGTTCAAGATGAACTACATCCACGGAGGCAAGACACACCCCAATCCACTAAGAAATCCAATCAATTACAGAGAATACACTCAAGAAACAAAAATGCCCAATTCTGTAACAAATTAGGGCAGAAACCGTTCCCTCTCAAATATTCTCTCTAATCTAAGAAACAGGAAAATTGCTCGACGTAGTGTTTTTTCTCCTTGATGAGAGCTTTACAATGATATAAGAATTGAAGCTCGAATGTAACCGTACAAAAAGTTCTAACTGAATCAAGTTGAGCTCAGCTACCGGACAAAAGTGACGGTTTTCTTCGTCACAAATCCTGAAACTAACTCGTCACAATCAGCGGTTATTCTCAACTGCCACGAACCCGGCTCATTCTGACCAGCTTTGCTTCTTGATGCTCAAACCCAGTCCAAACCTCCGGTTCTTCACCTCCTGAACCCGGTTCCACATTCCCAACACACCATATTACAAAGTATAGCTCACTTGATGAGATTGAACACTACCTCACAAATCTCCACCTCAATGAATCAAGTGTTCCTCTTAATGCCTCACCACTGCCTGTCTGTTATTGCTCTTCATGACATTGCTCAAGCTGCAGCAAGCTCGAGCAATGCTCCACTTTGTTTCCAGGTACACCCTTTGTAAGAAAATCAGCAGGATTATGCACTGTGTGTACCTTCTTCACCTCCACAGAACCAGAATCAATGATATCTCTAGCAAAATGTAACCTAACATCAATGTGTTTTGACCTTTCATGAAATGCTTGATGTTTCACAAGGTGTAGAGCACTTTGATTATCACAGTAGATTGCCACACACTTCTGCTTGATATCCAAATCTCTCAGAATCCCTTTCAGCTAGATTGCCTCTTTGATAGCTTCAGTTAGGGAGATATATTCTGCTTCTGTTGTTGATAGTGCCACAACTGATTGTTGTACACTTCTCGAGCTGATGGCTGTTCCAAATAAGGTAAACACAAATCCAGAAATGGATTTCCTTGTGTCTATGTTTGCTGCAAAATCAGAATCAGCAAACCCCTCCAATGCAACAGTACTTCCATCCACTCTTTTTTCAAACTTCAGTGACAAATTCACTGATCCTTTCAAATACCTCATCACATGTTTCAAAGCTTCCCAATGCTCAACTCCTGGATTTGACATGAACCTGCTTACTAAAGACACAGCATATGCCAAGTCAGGCCTGCTACAAATCATTCCATACATAAGACTTCCAACTCCACTTGCATAAGGAATATTGTTCATATGTATGATTTCCTCTTCAGTCTTTGGGCATTGTTCTTTGGAAAGTTTCTTCTGTAGATTAACTGGAGTGGAGAGAGGTTTGGCTTCATGCATATGAAACCTCTCCAATACTTTTTGTAGATATTGCCTCTGAGATAACCAAAGCACTCCAGCTTCTCTGTTTCTTAGAATGTTCATGCCCAAAATCTTCTTGGCTTTTCCCAGATCTTTCATGTCAAATTTAGTATTAAGTCTATCCTTCAACCATTGTACTCTCTTCTTGTTCCTGCTGGCAATTAGCATGTCATCCACATACAACAGAAGGAAAACTTTATCTTGCTTTGAACCTTTGTTGAAGTAAACACAACTATCATAAAGACTTCTTACAAAGCCAACACTGATCATGAAGTCATTGAACCTCTTATTCCACTGTCTTGGACTTTGTTTAAGTCCATATAGTGACTTCTTCAGTAAACATACTTTGTCTTCTTTCCCAGGAACAACAAAGCCTTCTGGCTGTTTGCCTTCTGGCTGTTTCATATATATCTCCTCATTGAGTTCTCCATGTAAGAATGCTGTCTTTACATCCAGTTGTTGTAATTCCATGTCCTCTTGTGTGACTTTTGATAAAAGCAACCTGATTGAGCAATGCTTTACCACTGGAGAGAAAACTTCATTAAAATCGATCCATTCTCTTTGTGTAAAGCCCCTAGCCACCAATCTTGCTTTAAACCTCACTTGTTTGGATCCTGCTGTCGCTAGTTTCTTCTTGTATATCCATTTAGAGCTTACAAGTTTCTGACCTTTTGGTTTATCCACCAATATCCAGGTCTTATTCTTTTCCAGGGACTCCATCTCTTCAACCATTGCCTGTATCTAGTGTTCACCTTCTTCACAGTCTAGTGCTTCTTTAAAACTACTAGGCTCTTGTGATTCCAGGTCTTCAGCAACACTCAAGGCATAGTAAACACTCCCTGCTTGACCATAGAAATCAGGTTTGTTGATTGTTCTTCTAGGCCTGTCCCTTCCAATGCTGTATTCTCTGACATTTTGTGAAGGTCCAGTTTGTTCTTCTTCTTCAGATGATGAATCACTATCTTGTAGATTTTCTTGTGGTTGAGGTGTGTGATTATCTTCAGCAGGATGCTCCACCTGAATTGATATCTCCTCTGTCTCTGTAGCACCATCAAATTCTTCCTTAGAGCCTGTAGAAGAGTAAGCCATCACATTCTCATTAAACTTTACATCTCTACTTGTGATTATCTTCTGATTTCCCTTCTCTAAGCACCACAATCTGTAGCCCTTTATTCCATCCGGATATCCAAGGATACACATCTTAGAGCCCTTGCATCTAGCTTGTCTTGCTTGACATGGACAAAAGCAAGACACCCAAACACCCTTAACCTTTCATAACTTGGTTTCTGTCCACTCCACACCTCTTCAGGTGTTTTGAACCCAATCACTGATGAGGGTGACCTGTTAATGAGATAACATGCTGTAGCAATGGTTTCTCCCCAAAATACCTTTGGTAACCCAGCATCCAACAGCATACACCTCACTCTTTCAAGAAGGGTCCTGTTAAGTCTCTCAGCAACTCCATTCTGTTGAGGATTCATTGGAACAGTCCTGTGTCTCTTGATTCCTCTTTCTTCACAGAAGTTTGTAAACTCAGTAGAGAGATATTCCAGTCCATTATCAGTCCTAAGGTGCTTCAGCTTCTTCCCTTTGACATTTTTCAGTTGAATCAACCATGTTTTGAACTTATGAAAAGCATCACTCTTGTTCTTCATCAACATGATCCACACCTTTCTGCTGTAATCATCAATCAAGGACATGAAATACCTTGCACCACCATGAGATTCTGTTCTTGCAGGACCCCATATGTCAGAGTGAACATAATCTAATGGCTCTGGAGTTGTGTGAACACCCTTTCCATAGGGCAGCTTCTTGGATTTGCCCAAAGCACACTGATCACAGAACTCCAGTTCTTGATTTCCCATATTTCCAATTACTCCACTTCTTGACAGTTCCTTCAACCCTTTCTCTCCTATGTGTCCAAGTCTCTTGTGCCATTTAGCAAGCTCAGAACTGCTCAAGACCATATCCACACTTCCAACAACAGGTGAACCAATCAAGATAAACAATCCATTATGCTGTCTACCTTTTATCACCAATTTTCCATGTTTTGTGATATGCAAGAATCCATCTATTGAGCTAAACTGACACCCACTAGTTACTAAAGAACCGAGAGATAAAAGATTTCTTTTAAGGCCAGGAACATATCTTACATTTGAGATGACTCTGACCACACCATCAAACATCCTTATGCTCACTGATCCAACTCTTTGACCTTGCATGATTGGTCATTTCCCAGGAGAACATTTCCACCATCTTCTCTCTTTAGTTCATCAAACCATGACTGGTGTGGACACATATGGAAAGAACAGCCTGTGTCCAAGACCCATTCCTTTACCATTCTTGATTCAGTAACATTTAATACCTCTGGAGGATCTTTTTGATGATCAATAGCAGCAGCTTCTGCCCCTTGATTTCCACCTTTCTTATTTCTCTTAGGACAGTCCTTCTTCAAGTGACCTGGCTGCTTGCACTTGAAGCATTTCCTCGTCTCAACCCAGTCATTCCCCTTCTTAAGATTAGAATCCCCTGACTTTGGATCCTTAGCATTCTGTCCCTTCTTGCCTTGCCAAGGTTTCTTGAATTTGACATTCAAACCTTCTCCAGATTGCACCATGCCTTTATCCCCTTGAGTCTGGAAGCATTTAGACCTCAGAGCCTTCACTATTCCATCATAAGATAGCTGCTCATCTCTCCCATACATCAAGGCATCCTTAAAGCTTTCCATGGATTTTGGAAGAATGTTTAACACCATCAATGCCTTGTCATCCTCCTCCAATTTCACATCCAGATCTTCCAATTCTTCAATCATCTTAATGAACTCATCAAGTTGATCAGAAATTACCTTGTCTTCAGTGATCTTGAAGGCCAACATCTTCTGCTTCAAGAACAGCTTGTTGGAAACTGACTTTGATTGATACAGTTCTTCCAATCTCCTCCATGCTTCTGAGGAACTCTTGCATCTTGAGACCTCCCTCAACGGTTTATCACCCAAACATAGGAAGATAAGACTTAGGGCCTTCTTATCCACTGATGCAAACTTGGATTTCTCAGTTTCTTCCCATGAATCCAGAGGTATCAATGCAAGATCAAGGCTATTGTGAACCAATACTGCATTCATCTTGATCTTCCACAATGTGAAATCATTCCTTCCTGTGAACTTCTCAAAATCCATCTTCATACCAGCCATTCCTTCTCTTCTTCAAGCTGTGAGAGTTGATTTCCCACAGATGGCGCCACTTGTTAGTGATTTCAACTCCTAAACACATAGCTAAACAGAATCTGGAAATCGCACAAAGATCAATCTGAAAAACACACACTTAGTTCGGCCAAAGTTGTGACTGAACACGACTTGCGCAGAACAGGAAATATAAATGAATCACACACCTCACAACACCTCCAACTTGTCCATAGAAATCAGGCCTTTGGATTTGTCTTCTTGGCCTGTCTCTTCCTATGCTATAAGTTCTGAGATTTGCAATCTCAGTTTGACCTTCTTCATCTTCTGATGAACTGTCATCTTCTTGTTGAGCTTGAGTATCCTTCTCTGGTGGTATCTGCTCCTCATTAAGCTCCACCTGAATAGAAATTCTTTCAGGTTCCACAGCACCATCAGCTTCCTCTTGACTTCCAGTAGAGTTGTATCCCATCACATCCTCATTGAACCTTACATCTCTACTTATCAAGAGCTTCTGGTTTCCCTGTTCCAAGCACCATAACCTGTAGCCTTTTATGCCCTCAGGATATCCTAGGAATACACATCTCTGTGCTCTTGCATCAAGTTTGTCTTGCCTAATGTGAGCATAAGCCAGACAACCAAACACTCTTAAGTCATAGTAGTTTGGTACCTTTCCACTCCAAACTTCTTCTGGAGTTTTAAATCCTAGAGTTGATGATGGTGACCTGTTTATCAAATAGCATGCAGTGTTTATTGTTTCTCCCCAGAAGGATTTAGGTAATCCAGCATCAATCAGCATACATCTAACTCTTTCCAGCACAGTTCTGTTAAATCTTTCAGCAACCCCATTTTGCTGGGGGTTTAGTGGGACAGTTCTGTGCCTTGTGATGCCCTTTTCTTCACAAAACCCTGTGAATTCAATGGATAGATATTCTAAACCATTATCTGTCCTAAGATGTTTCATTTTCTTCCCTCTTAGGTTCTCCACCTGACTCAACCATGTTTTAAACTTGAGGAATGCATCACTCTTGTTCCTTAAAACAAATATCCATGTTTTCCTACTGTAATCATCAATGATGGACATGAAATACCTTCCTCCTCCATGTGTTTCAGTTCTTGAAGGCCCCCAAATATCAGAGTGTATATAATCAAGTGGTTCTTGAGTAGAATGTATCCCTTTAGCATAAGGCAGCTTCTTGGCCTTTCCCAGAGCACACTTGTCACAGAAATCCAGTGTTCTATTTCCCATTTCACCAATGATGCCCTTCTTTGATAACTCCTTCAACCCTTTCTCTCCAATATGACCCAGTCTTCTATGCCACTTCATAATATCTTCTCTGCTTATCACAGATTCAGCACATCCTATCACAAGTGATCCCATCAAAATAAATAGGCCATTGTGTTGCCTTCCTTTGATTACCAGCTTGTTTTGTTTAGTGATGTGCAGATAACCATCTAGGGAATTGAACTGACAGCCATTTGCCACAAGAGAACCAAGGGATAGGAGATTTCTCTTCAGTCCAGGAACATACCTTACTTGAGAAATAGTTCTGATGACTCCATCATACATATTTATTTGAACTGATCCTGTGCTTTTAACTTTGCAGGAGTGGTCATTTCTCAGTAATACACATCCACCATCTTCTTTCTGTAAATCCTTGAACCAGGATTCATTCGGACACATATGGAATGAACACCCAGTATCAAGAACCCATTCCTTTTCCATTTTTGTGTCTGTGATGTTTAAGACTTCTGGAGTGTCTTCTTGAAGCTCAGTCATAGCTGCATCTGCCCTCTGATTTTCCTGCTTCTTCTTCTTTTGTGGATAGTCCTTCTTTAGATGTCCAGCTTGCTTGCATTTGAAACACTTTCTGGTTTCAACCCAGTCTCCTTGTTTCTTTGCATTCTGAGTTCCAGATTTGTTATCTTTGAATCCCTGGAACTTCTTCTTTTGAAAATTCTTTTTGAACTTAATGTTCAAACCTTCTGCAGCCTGTGTAGAGCCCTTTTCTCCCTGATTTTGAAAGCACTTTGTCTTCAATGCTGACAGGATGGATTTATAGCTGATTTTTCCATCCCTTCCAAACATCAGTGCATCTTTAAAACTTTCCATGGACTTTGGAAGAACATTCAACACCATCAGAGCCTTATCATCATCCTCCAAGTTCACCCCCAAATCTTCTAATTCTTCAATCATCTTGACAAACTCATCAAGTTGATCAGAAATGACCTTATCATCAGTGATTTTGAAAGACATCAATTTCTGCTTCAGAAATAATTTGTTTGATATAGACTTTGATTGGTAGAGTTCCTCCAGTTTTCCCCATGCCTCCACTGCATTCTTGCACCTCCACCAAAGGTTTATCACCCAGACATAGGAATATCAGACTCAAAGCCTTCTTATCCAATTCTGGAAACTTGGATTTCTCAGCATCAGGCCATTGATCAACTAGAAGAAGTGCAGAGTCTAGGCCATTTTGAATCAGTACTGCATTCATTTTGATCTTCCAGAGTGAGAAGTCATTCTTACCTGAAAACTTCTCTACATCCATCTTTACTCCAGCCATTCTTGCTTCTTCTTTGAGTGTGTGTGTAGTGTTTCCCATAGACGGCGCCACTTGTTAAGTTTTAAATAACTTACAACACACACAAATGAATTCAATCCAGAAAAGAATGAAAAATAAACTGAAAATCGGCCAACAAAGAACCGAACGCAAAACCAGAAACCAAATGAAGAACACAAAGCTTTTACGTGGTTCGATCAATGTGATCTACATCCACGGAGGCTCTATACACCTCAATTCACTCCACTGAACAATCAATTACAAGAAATATCCCAGAAAACCAGAGCCCCAATTCACAATCCGAATTGAGCTTTAGAACCCTAGCTTTCTAATTCTAATGATTGTATAGTGTTTACAGAGGGAAAACTACGTGTATCAACTCGTCTCTACAAGTGGAACAAATGTATATAAAGAACTAAGCTCAAATCAAGAAGCTCCAGAAGCTGGAAGCAATTTTGTTTCAACTGCTTTAAAACTGGTTCACACGTCTTTGACAACGGTTTCACATGCAACGGTTCAAACCGTTGCATAATTCTGTTATAACCGTCATGACTCCGGTTCTTCAACAACCTCCAAAACTGAACTGCTTTAAACCCGACTCTCTGGCCCGGTTCTTCCCAACCTAAACCCGGTTCCTGATTCTTCTCAATCTCTACTACAAGACATGTCCACTTGATGAAATTGAATTGACATCTATAATTAGCATATATAATTGCTAGAAATAGGGGTCGTGAGAAGATGAGAATTATGTAGGTGTTGTACATTGTGTGTATCAAAAATATAGTATTCAAGGGCAGGGAATGTCTGTCGTGTAACCAGCGACGAGGGATAGCACAGTGCCGCCGGCAGCAGCTGGTGCAGTGTGCATGCATCAGTGCATGTATTCTGTGTCCATGTGTTTGAGTGTGTCGTGTGTATTGAAATTAGTTATATATGGGATGGTTGTTGCGTGTTCGACGACGAGGGGCCTAACACCACCGTCACCCTCGAAGAGTGTGTTTAGAAATAATGTGTGTGTGTGTTATGGGTTGTGTGTGGTATATGTTACAGAGTTGTGTATATGGGATGTATATGTTACAAAGTTGTGTATATAAATTTATCATGGGTGTGGGTGTTTAGTTGAAGAAGAAGGATGTAAATGGGCTTCTATATAATAATGTTGGTTTTATTTATTTGGGTTAAAGTAAGCAACATACATCTATTGTTAGTTTAGGACAGAAGATGGGTTAGGCTTTGGCATGTCATTTTATTAAGGTTATGAAATATTGATTGAGTATCGATGTTCTACGTACTACATACTTTAATTCAAAATACTAGTTGGAATGATTCGGCTTGTTATCTAGTGCTAGCAGCAAGCCGAATATCAAATGATTTTAAGGACTAGAGAATTCTCATTCTTTCTGAGTTATTCTCTAAAACTTTCCGCAGTTCCTAGAATTATCCCAAAATATTTTCCAAGTCTATCCGATGTTCCTAGAACTCCCTAAGCTATATAGAACAATCATAAATTCTCTAAATACTCTATATTAATATCAATTTTCCAAAATGACCTAAAATATTATATATTTACTGTAAACCCTTCCGACCCTGCACAAATGCCATTATCGACTGTTTAAGCATCATTGAGCCTCGAGAAAGTTCGATTTTGGTTTAGTTAAGCTTAGTTTGTAAGTTATGATTTAATCACGGAATACTAAGACAGTAACATTTTCTATGTAAGCTCGATAAAGCCAGTAAAGCTATGAGAAAGCTAAGGTCTTACGATTATGTGCATCACGAGCATTCATTGAGGTACGTTAATCTCCACTCTCTCTTATAAATTTAAACATTCTCATGTTATGATTGTTATAGCTAAGATGCGTCTATGTGATTTACATGCGTTATGATATATGACATGGTATGCTACAGATATGCAGACAATTTGTGCTCTATCATGACGAGCATTATCTGCTTTGTGTCAAGGCAACCCTTCCCTGACGGTTCGCTCACTCGAGTTTATCCTGCCTAATCTTAGATACGTGTACGACCCTATCATGAAAGGTATAATCTTCGGATATACATCACCGTATTTATACCTCGTCATTCAGATAGGAATAGATCTGCAAGTTGGGACGTCCAACTGTGTTAGATTTATCCTGCCTTAGGTCAGGTGTACACATTGTCCTATCATGACGGGTATGATCTTTAGACATACACCGTCCTATCGTGATGGTATATTATGTCTTGGGTCTGGCCAAACTTACCATAAATTAGGCACGACACCTTCCTATGGTAGGTTTGTCTTGCCTAATGGTGGATATGCACGACCTTATTGTCGGGTTCGCCTGATTATACGACGCCCACGATGAATTTATTCTCGGGGGTATCATGTAAACTTTATGCTATAGATTAGAATCTATGTGTTTTATGTCATGATATGCTGAATTACATGAGCAAACCATGAGGTTACCCCATGGGGTGCACTTCAAGTACTCACCTCCACCATTTTCGTATTGTTTTCAGGTCAAATGAGTAACATAAGGACTTGGATTTTGATGTGGAAAGGAGACGATGGGTGTGTGGGACCCTATCCACTATAGGTTTAGTTTATATTACTTAGTTTTAAGGTCTTATTATAACTACATACAGTTGCTTCACTTCTATTAATAGACTCACATGTATGCAGATACCCTTGTTGTAATCCTAGGTTTACTTAGGTGATTTTAAATTCGTTTTACATTAACTTATTGGGTGTGATTTACACAGTTAATAATATTTTGTTTTGTATGTGAACAATTTTTTCTTATAAATTTCATATTAAAATTTTGCATGTAAGCTTAAAATACAGATTATTCCATTTTCTTGAGATTTTTAGAAGGGTTATAATGTCTCAAGCTTAAAATATCTTGTCCGAAATCTCCAGCTGTGTTTTTTTTTGGTTAAAAACACGGTGTTACGTTGGTAATTACTTGTTTACTATATAAAGTCATGTATGTAATTACTTGTTCACTATTTAAAGTCATATATGTAATTACTTGCTCACTATATAAAATCATGTATGTATGAACTAGGCATGAGCCCTAGGTGTTTCATTCTTTTTGCCGGGTGATGTTTACAGTTTACTGCACTAGATTTTGTGCGGACAAATTATGTCAGTAGGTTGCAATGATTTCTTTATAATTTTACTAGATGCTCGCCTATGTGATTCACAAGATAAAATATATATCGTAATACAGTAATGATGTGTGAAGTAATTGAATCATTATTATATAGGACTATAATATGTAAAAACGCCATGATATGAGAAAAAGAAAGACGTAATTTATAATAATAATATAACAATGGAGGAGGTCATGGAGCAAAGCGAATGGAGTCGCAAAATACAAGGTATTAATAAATAAAGGATTAATTTCAAAAAAGAACCTGAACTTTGCAGGTTTTTATACTTTGCAACTTAAAGAATTTATTTTTTCCGATTAGAACCTGTATTACGCGATTAGAGACAAATTACAATTCCGACCATATTTTTAGGCTATATAGGCCATGTGACTGGCACATGACCTGTTTCTATTGTATTTTCATTTTTTTAAAATTCTAAATACATGTATTCCTTAATTTTATTCAAGATTTCTTTTATTCCCCTACCATAAAAATAATAAATTTAATTGAAATTTAATTTTAGACAGTTAATTAGAATAAGAATTTATATTTTATCTAAATCGAAAATTAATCATCTTCTTCTGTGTGGCCTTCTTCTTCTTCTTCTTCTTCTTCTTCTTCTTCTTCTTCTTCGATGTCCTCCTGATTCTTCTGCAACCATGATTTATTTGGTATCTTCAAAATTTTCAAAACCAAATCAATTCTAAATTTAAAAAAATTCAAGCTATGTCATTGAAGAATTTTGAGAAATCGAAGACGTTAATCGAGCGAATAAGCTTCACATTCATTCATAGATCAAAGAAGCTATGTTCTGTGTTGTTATTGGAACTTTCGAAGAAGCTCTGGTTTTTTCTGGGTTTGAAATTTTTGAAGAAGATGGGCACATAATAAAAAAGAAATAGATCTCAATGTTCAAATTCAATCTTATCTCACCATAGATCTTCAAACAACTCATCGATGTGGGTAAAGAACATCGGAGAGGCAGAAAGCTTGTGAGCAATAATGGTGGTCGGTCAAAATCGTCGGGATCTTGAAAGCATAAAAGCAAAAATGGTAGGTAGAAACCAGATCTTGAAAGCTTGAAAGAAATAACTTCAGGAAGGTCATCGGTCGCCACAGATCTTCATTTATGTGAAACAATATATTGAGCATCTTCGAAGCATTGGCGAAGATGGAGGCGTCTGTTCCTGTTGAGCCTAGTTCGAAATCGACGAGGAGGAGAAGCATGGAAGTACACCGGTTCAATTTTGTGCCGACCGATTTGGCGGTGGTGCCGCTGATGGACGACGACGGGAAGAGGAAGAAGCAGAAGTTGGACACGGTGGTTCTGGTTTTGCCAGGGAATGCGTGAATGCAATTAATTGTGAAGTTAATGAAAAAGAGGAAAAGAATTATAATCAAATATTAAATTTGAATTATATTATTATTTTTATGGTAGGGAATAAGAAATCAGAAATAAATTTAAGAAAACCATGTATTTAGAATTCAAATTGAATTATAATTATTATTATTTTCGTAAAAAAAAAATACTAGTTTTTTTGCTTGAGTGATTTACGTCTTAAAATGTTATTTATTTTACTATTAAATTCATATTGGCAATTACTACTAAAACATTTAGAAAAAAATAGCTCCTCTAATAATAATAATAATAATAAGTATTATTATGAAATATGAAGATTTATTTTCTTAACTCTGAAATTAAATTACAATAATCAATTCCCTTCCAGCAATATTTCGATTGCCGATGAAATGAATATTTGATTACCAATATTTTGAATTCTATTTTGGATAAATATATATATGTGAGCGCGTTTTTATATAATCTACGTCCTAAAATATATAGAAGTATTATAATAAATTGCTGACAAAAGTGTTTCTTAATTTGCTTGCTTGGGCATAAAAATGTCTCAGACCACTATTTTTTCTCCCTTTTTCTTTCTTTTCATTTTGGTATAGGCTAACTTATTCGTGCAACGGTATTAAATTTGTGTCATCATGGGAGTATAGTTTCTTAAATATTTCATAAATTATAAATAAATATATTTAAAAACTGAAGTTCAACTAGCTAGTGAGAAATTAAGTTAACAATTTAATTTACACTATTGAAACTTTTTCTTCAAAAAATATATTAAATAATATATCAATAATTAATTAATGAACAAATCATATAAAATTACATAAATATTTGTAGATGTGATTAAAGTCTCACTCTTTAAATTTAGTTATAAAAATAAAATACATCACGCCTTTGACTTTACACTACAATTAAGATCACCTGAACGGAGTACACATATTCACAAATAGTCACAGTAGACACCATGCTATTGGTGAAAAATGAGAAAAAAAATATATAGTTAAAAAAACACTACATTTTAAAAAATTGCATTTTAAACTTAAAATTTAAAAGTTTTAATTTCATTTCAAATGGTATAGAAATTTCACCTAATTGACTTTTAGTACCAATATCTGAAAATGATTAACTACATAAATCTTCAATTAGTACGATATTTCGTAAAATATTTCACATTTACAAAATACCCTAATAATATATACAAAGAACTATATGAAATGAAACCACTCCAATATTTTTGGTTAAAAAAAGGAAAAGAAACCCCTTTAATTTTTTAATTATTTTAATTTCATCATTTAAAATGAGATAGTGTTGTTTTTTCAATTGGCGTCATGTTGCATAAAATAGCTTTAAGATTCTAATCAAGTTTTATTTTCTAATTTATGAAAAAATAACAAATCATCTGTTTTTATGTCCAAAAATAAAAAGAGGGGTAGAGGGAATATATGTGTGAGGTAGTGGGAGGGTGAGACTCCTATTGAAATATGGCCTCAATAATTTACCTGTAGTGTAGGTTACAAGTATATTAATTTAGATTTGGTGATCTGTTGTACCATTGACAAGTTAATACTAACTTTTTTATCTAATGGCTATGATTTAATATAAGTGAGTCCAATGATTCATATTTCAAGTGTATTAATACACCAGTTGTATAGTAGAAGAACCCTATATGATATAACAAAAAATTTGAAGTTGACACATGGATATCTCCTAACGTTTAGCGTAACTGTTTTAGTTTAAAGTTAGTATAATATTTTGAAAATACCTATTTTGTAAGCTAGAAATAACTTTTAAAATCACAATATTACACACATATACATACCCACACAATATTCTAACAGAAAAGGCCTAGTTTCTAGCTTACTCATTCAACGCAACTCAAATCTCAATCCTTATAAATTTAACAAGAAGGTACCTACTTTAGTAAAGAAACCACAGATTAATAGCCCTCTCCATATTGTAAAAGGTAACTTTTTTCAATTTGATTATGTATTATTTTGTTCTTGTTTTGTTTAAACTATATTTTTGTTACAATTTGGATTTATCATCTGGAAGCTGATATTTCAACCAAGAAATAGTCGATTTTGGATATGCAAATCAGGTTTTAAAATATGTTCCACCAGGTTTAGAAAAGAATGATCTATTCCAATCAATTTGTGTTTTATCTCATTTATTTCAACAGATGCGGATCTTTGTAAAAGACTTGACCGACAATATCATCAATCTAGAGGTAGAGAGTTGTACCATCATTAGTAAAATTATGGAAAAGCTTCATGACAAGGTAAGAGTCCCTCCATGTAAGCAGAGATTGATCTTCGAAGGTAGGCAACTAGGGGAAATTGGGCGTACCCTTGCTTACTATAATGTCCAAAAGGAATCTATCCTCCATATGGTGTCAAATCTAGGAGGAGGTGGGCTCATATATGTCAAGACTAACTCTTGCTTCATCGTTACTCTGGAGATTTTCCATTTGTATACAATACGCGATATTAAGGCGAAAATTCAAGACATGGTGGATATTAAAGCCAAAAAACAAACACTCCTCTTTGCTGGTGAAGTGCTTGAGGATGACCGCACTCTTGAGCATTACCATATTGGATGTGGCGATACTCTTTATCTTTCATTTACAAGTGGTGATTACTTAAGAAATGAGTGTTTTTTTGCTTATTTTATGGATTTTTATATTTTGCAATTGTCGGGCTACAATGCTATGTTTCATTTCTATGTCTTTCGATTTGACTCTTTTAAGAAAAGATTGAAAATGGGCTTTATATCTGTCATGTATATGCATTCTATGCTATGTGCTCTAATATAATGTTTTACAGTGAATTTCGTTGTTATGATTATATAAGAGCCCAAGCAAATTTTATTGGTCTAGCTAAAAAAATATATTGTTTTTCCTACCTTTGTTACTAAAACTGCAGAAACTACTACTCTCAACTTAAATACTATTTTTTTTTTTCAATTACTTAGGCATCGTATCTGCAATAGTGTGCTTCCAAGAGTATAACTAACACTTTATGCTTAAGCAGTTCTTATGATATATGGACGATCCCAATCAGCACCGTGTCAACCTATCACTAGGGTCACCACCCCGTCTCAAGGGAACCCTCTACCCCACGACCAAAGTAAGTGCAGTTCACGTCCAGTATTATTTGATGATGAAGTAGATCTTTCAAATGAAGATGGAGAAGAAGAAGAAGACATCTCTCAAACCACTTGTATGCAAAACCAGACCACTCCAAGCAAGGCTACTCTCAATAACCACCCCATCTTTGAGATAAATAATGGAGAGGTTTGTGCTGCGTATATCCCGGGCTTAGCCACTTTTGTTGACCAGCAAGCTAATTCTGGCCAAAGCTATGAGACCATGTTGAAATTGTTTTCTCTCCACCAGGCAAAGGTACAACTTCTTTAAAATTGAAGGTATTCCTTTTTTCCCCTACTTATATATTTTTTATGCACAGGCCACCACCATTCTTAGTGCCATGATGTCTGAGTTTCGAGCAAGACCTCCTTCCTCAATATTGATTAAGTTAGAAGATCTCAAACATGAGTTGGCTATTGCACGAAAAAAAGAGAAGGAACAAGAGGCAACAATATCTAAATTAACACATAAAAATAAATTATTTTCTTCCAAATGCACCTTCTACGAAAACCGGCTTGCTAGTTTGGAAGCTGAAAAGCGAAAAACTTATGGACAACTCATGGTGGCTGTAGAAGCTAGAGCGCTCGGTTATGCTGAAGGCTTGGCAAAATTTCCTTCCACTAACCAAGGACAAACTTTTCTTAACAAATTTTGGGAGGATAAGAAGGGGAAGTGGCTCAAATCTGTAGAATTCCTAGATTATTTGACTGAAGGGTCTCTTCAATACTTTGATTATGGTTTTGAAAGCTGCCAAAAGCAAGTTGAACAGCAAGGATTTGTTGGGAAACTAAACAAGGATGTTGCCCTGCAGGAAGCCCCTCAACTAAATGGATGGATGACTAATGACATACCAAAATAAGTAAATATCTTTGCCTTGTTATTTTTTAATATGTACCTATGATGTTAACATTTTCAATGCGTTGCTATTATTGGATCGGTTATATTAAGAAATAGAAGTCTTACTAAGCTAAAGGATAATTATAATTGGAAGTAATCATTGAATTAATTATATAAATTTTTCCTTATTTAAGAAAATTAAGTGGAGAATTAATTTATATATAACATTAGACCATCATTCTTTCTTGTTTCCTAAGTTAGGAAGTACTGAATTAAGCATTCCCCTCTTGTCTAGTTGAGCATATATTCACTCTGATTTGTTAGAGTTATTCATTCACAAGTGAGCATTGTTTTTGGTTATGGACATTAGGCATTCATTATTTCTAGAATTATGAGAGAAAAATAGAAATGTGATACAAAACTTAAATATACCCTTCATTGAAGTAAAAGTTTGGTTTGTAGTGTAAATCTTTAAAGGAAATAGTCATGTCGCCATGGATGTAACATTGGGAAAATATGTATATATAGTTTTAAACAAGAAAAAGGACAATTCTCTAACCTCAAGGTCAATTTGATGTCACAACTCTCGTCCATAGTATGTGCAAAGACCAAAATATGTATCCACTCCAGAGTCATTACCCTATGTAAACAAGATTAGCAGATTCATGAGTTCACATATGTTTTATTTTAAAAAAATGAGTTGTCTTCCTAGCCAAAGAGAAACTAGCTAGAGAAGGCATGTATCCAATCAAATAAATTCCTCAACTTTTAAAACCACTAGTAATTGAAAAAATAAGAATAAATTTACCTCCTCACTATGAATACTAACGCAGACATCCTCTCTCAAGAAGCTTTTATCTTTAAAGGGCTTCACAAATTAGCTTTGGGAAAAAGCTAATGTGGCTACATATGCGAAATAATGGATTGTCTTTCCGGGAAAAGCTTAGAAAAACTTGATAGCAGGGCAAAAGTGACTCTATTATTTCATATTTTGAAACGTAATTTATCGGAAAAAAATAATCAAATAAATATAAACACAATCTGATGCCTCAACAGATAAATAATATTCAATGTGTTGTCAAAACACACCAACAAATTGTGATAGAGGAAAGCCAAAGAACCCAAGTCCAAAAATCCCATTTTCCCCAAATTCTTGTCATTCGCTTCTTCTGCTTGAAAAAAGTAAAGAAAAGAAAAGTAAAAAATTGTAATTAGAGCATTGTACTATCACATACACACATAGGAAGATAAAAATGGAAAATAGAAATAAGAGAGTAAAAGTATATTATATTCTCCGAAAACATTCTCACTTTATAATAGAACATACTATTGGTTTGATTAATTGACTTCTCCATAAATCTTCATAATCATTGTTCAAAAACCAATCAACCTAAAGGAATATAGGTAGATCAAATTAAGAATACAAATGCATGTTTCTTGTGTGAGAGTTGATGCTCAATGACCAATAGATTTGGGGGCCATGGGATTATTAATTTACTCATATCAACTAATATCAAAATGATGACCAAAATAAAGGTAACAACGAAATGAGATTGAGGATTATGGTGCAACAACGTCAATGCAACTAATGTATGCATGAAATACTATTATAGTTTAATATTTATGGATTTTTTGTTTACGAATAAGAGTGTGTGGAGGTGAACCTTAGCTCTCTTCAAAAATAGGGGAAGGCAAACCAACATATGCATATATTAATATTTACTGATTTTGTGTTTAAGGTAAGAGGGAGCCCTAGCCCTCTTCTCGAATAGGGTAGAGCAAATTGACACCTTCTTAAATTTTTCAATAAAAAGTTAGTGGTTACTTTAAACTGTACAATATAATTTTGTTTGCATATATTCTTTTAGTGATTTACAACATATGCTTGTATGTTTTTTTTACAAAATTGCAATATATATTTGTTATATGTAGAATTTCACAATGAATACTTACAAGTATTTTTTTTTTTTTTTTACTTGAGCTAAAATACCTTCAGAGGACACCTGATTCGACGACATGATATGCCAAATTTTTTTTTTTTTTTAAATTTTAAGTGATACTTATGTGCATCATGTATACAATAAGCCTTATTGTGCATTTACCCACCTACCCATTAAACCCAATAATCCATCCAATTTTATTACCCATAGGTAAAGCTTTAAAACAGTAAAACAAATCCCTAACCTAAAAATCAATCTACACAATTCTTCAATCATCAGCTTATTCAATCAACATCTACATCTTCGTCATTGCGACCAGAAATTCAGCTTTAAGTTGGTCTCCGTCTCCCTCAGATTTCGAACAATCTTCTGCATCGCGAAGGCCCAAGCCCTAACTTTCGTGTTTATTGCATTTTCAACATTTCTTCATGGTACACGTGATTGTGCACACACTTTAAGTTGATTTAAGTGTTATTTTAGTTATAATTGTGTGCATATTCACGTGTATTTTGGGCATTTATTTCTTATTAAGTAGATTAACGTGTTTAGTTCATTTCTATGTCAATACAGGTACAATTAGACAAAAAATGAGCATTAGAGACTGCAAAGTTGACAAATCGAACGAAGTAAATAGAGAACAAGGCTGAAGGAGCACCTCGGCTGAGACAAACCCAGATCTCGGCCGAGGCATTCATCCAGGAGATTTAGGAAGAAAAGCAGAGTTCAAGGCTTCGGTCGAGACGAGCACTGATCTCGGCCAAGGCAACCCTCCAGGAGAAAAATGAGATTCAAGTTTTCAAGGCCTCGGCCGAGACGAGCACATACCTCGGTCGAGGTGATCCCTGAACACTAAACCTAGAAAATCCCCTTTTTACCGCCTCGGTTGGGACGAATACATGCCTCAGTCGAGGCCAGCCTTAAGATGAAACCCTATCAGCTTTGCCTCGACCGACGTCAACCTGTGTCTCGGCCGAAGGTCTGACCCCCTGTTTTAAACTACAAACGTGTTTTTCGCTTAAAATCCAACTAGCAACTTCTCCCATGTATATATATCCTCCCATTCGAATTTTAACCTATCTTTAGCCATTTTATCATCCATTTCCAGCCTCCATTCCACCAAGAAGAAGGATTGGGCAAGAGGATTGGAGATCAACTTCTCCAATCACCATTTTTGGGTTCTTTTATCTTAATATTATGTTTCTTTGGATTTTAATCAACTTTCTGCTTGTAATAGTTAATATGGGTGAGTAGCACCCTAATTTCTACCCTTGATCAATTGTGGAACTTCGAGTCGACATTATTTATGTGATTATTATAGTTGATGTTACCTTTTAATTGTGTATTCAAGTGTTTTATACTATTTGTTGTTATTGACTTACATTTATGAGTCGAATTGAGCATTGATCACCTTTTAGAAAGCTTATTAGTGTATTGCTAGTAATCGGAATCACTATCCGTAATTATAGGATCTTCGATTCATGTGTAGCGAACAAGGATTAATTCATTGGTGATAGTATAAAGTTTGACCTCTAAAACCGAGCTTGTGAGTTTTATGTCTTATCTATCTCGCTGTCTTGGTGCTTCCATCGTTTGGTTATCGAGCCGGAGAGAACTTGTTCGAAGGTTGGATTAAATCAAATAGGATTAGTCGAAGAACTTGTTTTGGCTAGCTAGGATTAAGAGACAACAAGGCTATTATAGCTTGTTAATAGTCTTGAGATATGGACTTGAATTGCAATTGATTGGGCATCAACAACAGTCGTGTAAATCAATTAGACCGAAGGGAAACGAGATCAAGGATGGATCCTTTTATATATTTGAAAAATCAAAAAATTAATTTAATTGTTCTTTTGATCGCCTTGCTATTTGAATTTTAATAGTAATTGTTTTTTTAGTTTATTTATTGGTTTTGGTAATTTTTAGTAACCGATTAGTTGGCAATCACAAATCCCCTCTCCCCCCCAACCTTTATTGCTTTTGCTTATTAGTTTCTAATACTATTTCAAATTCCTAGTTGCTTAAGTATATCGAAACGATACTATTCCTCCGTTCCTTGTGGATTCGACCCGACTTGTCACTTTACTTAGTAGAGTTGAGAGTTCGGATAAAATATTAATTTGGTAGTAAACGCGTAAACGACGCACGTTCTTCTTCACTTTACCAAATATTAGCTCCGTTGCCAGGGAACGGTGTTAAGAGTAGTATTATTTTGGTGTTTAAGCATTACCTTTATTTACATAGATAGTTATTTGCTTGTTTATTTAGTAATCTAGATACTTACTTTGGTTCTTTGTTTGATTTAGTTGTAGTGGATGTTCTTGCGCTCACAATGAGAGAAAGGGTTGTTATTTGAACCAGACATCGTTGAACATGAGCGGGTGTTAAGAAGAAGAGCCCGAGTTTTGGAACAAATAGGGGAAGAATTTGAAGATTTGAACATCGAGATTGAGGAAACCACTGAATTGGAAGAAATAGCTGGTGAACAAGTTCGGGAGAGGACTATGAAAGCGCTTGCAAACTCAAGGGTTGCACATGAACCCTTGTGTATCGCATTTCCTGAGATAGGTAACGACACTACTTTTGACCTCAAGTCGGGACTCACTCATCTCTAGCCATCATTTCACGGGTTATCCGGGGAAGACCCGCATAAGCATTTGAAAGAGTTCCATGTGGTATGCTCAAGTATGAAATCGACATGAGTGACCGAGGAGCAGATTAAATTGAGGGCATTCCCTTTCTCGCTCAAGGACCTTGTAAGAGATTGGCTATACTATTTGCCACGCGGTACCATTACCACTTGGGAGTAAATGGAGACACAATTTCTTGAGAAGTACTTCCCTGCATCCCGAGCTACCAACATTAAAAAGGAGATCAGTGGTATTAGACAAATGCAAGGAGAAACCTTATACGAATATTGGGAAAGGTCCAAGAAACTTGTGGCAAGCTGCCCACCGCATCAAATCACGGCGCAACTTGTGATCCAATATTGGTATGAAGGGCTTTGTCTGACTAACAGAAACATGATTGACTCAGCCAGTGGTGGAGCTTTAGTCGACAAGATCCCTACTAAAGCTCGAGAATTAATGTCCAAAGTGGCAGCCAACACTCAACAGTTTGGTTGTCGAGAGCCCGTGGGACATGTTAAGGAAGTCATCAGCTCGAGTATTGAAGAGAGGTTGGATCAGCTTACCGCCCTAGTGAAGAAAGTGGCTTCAGGTAGCACTCCTACTCCAAAGCCTTGCAGAATCTATCAAATAACCGAACACTCCATTATTACGTGACCTATTCTCGGAGAGGAGATGGAGGCTCATGACAAGGCGAACAAAGTGGGCACAATCGACCCCTCTACCCTAAGGGGATGTTCCAGTAGAGACAGCCCACCAAGCCAATACCCTCTGATCCATCATTGTCTGATATAGTGAAAAGTTTGGCAACCAGCACCCTTCAGCTTAAAAAAGAATCGAATTCGAGGTTCCAAAATATTGAGACCCAAGTCAGCCAAATCGCATCAGCAGTATCTCGTTTGGAAAGTGCTCAGAGTGGGAAGTTGCCCGTACAGTCAGAGATAAATCCCAGGAATGTCAGTGCAATCACCTTGAGAAGCGGGGTGATGCTTGGACAGCCTAAAAAGCCCGGGCATCACTCTATTGGGGAAAGAAAAGCTGAAAGTGAAGAAGTTGGTGCTGAAGAAGAGACCTCGGCCGAGGCACACACTAAACTCGGCCGAGGTGCCTTGCATCGCTTGGAAGGGAATTTACCCTATAAACGCACCTCGATCGAGGCAGATGAGGACCTCGGCCGAGGTCAATTACAACCTGTTGCAGGGTAGTTACCCTGTAAGATCACCATGGTGTGAAGGGCTATAGGCTTTGGCTTAGAAATGAACCTGGCTTTAAAGTAGTAATAAGTAGACATGTCGTGTTTAACAAATCTGACTTTCCATGTTTATCTGCTGTTGTGCTTTTGCCTATTTCTGACGCCGCTCCCTCTGAGGAGGGGCAATCAGATTTATCTATTTCCGATATGCATGAAACAAATGTTGACTTACTTGATGTGAATGAGAATATGGAAGATGTGCCTAATAATATTGATTACCAACTCGCTAGGGACAGACTTTGGAGAAACATTAGGCAATCTGCTAGGTTTCATGACTTCCATATTGATACTCATGCTTTCAGTGTACTTGAATTTGTTGATGATTGTGAACCTAAGTCATACAAGGAAGCTTTAAATTCTGAAAACTCTAAAGAATGGTTGAATGCTATGAATGATGAAATGAAGTCTTTGCATGTTAATCAAACTTGGACCCTTGTACCTAAACCTGAACGCTATTCTATTGCGGACTGTAAGTGGCTTTATAGAATCAAAGATGAGGGTGAGAGAGTTAGACTTAAGGCTAGACTTGTGGCTAAGGGATTTACTCAAAAAGAGGGGATAGATTACACAGAAATCTTTGCTCCTGCTGTTAAGTTTGTCACTGTGCGCATTATGCTTGCATTGGTCGCTCATTTTGATTGGGAATTGAAACAGTTAGATGTTAAAACTGTTTTCTTGCATGGTGACCTTGACAAAAAAATTTACATGAGAAAACCTGATGGTTTTGTTGACCCTAAAAAGTCTGATCATGTATGTTTGTTGAGTAAATCTTTGTATGGGTTAAAACAATCACTAAGACAATGGAATAAGAAATTTGACATGTGCATGGTGTCTTTAAAGTTTAAGAGAAGTTCTTATGATCATTGTTTGTACTTTAAAGAAAAAGCATCTATGCCTATCTTCTTGCTTATCTATGTCGATGATATGCTCTTAGTGAGTCCATGTTTGAAGTTAATTAAATATGATCAAAAATGCCTTAGTGAGAATTTGAAATGAAGTATCTTGGTGATGCTAAAATAATCCTAGGGATGAACATTGAAAGAGATAGGAAGAATCGAACTTTACTTTTGAATCAGATTTCCTATGTGGAAAAGATTTTGAGTAAATTTGCTATGTCTAATGCTAAACCTGCTTCTGTGTCTCTTGTTGCCCACTGTGTGTTAAGTAAGGATCAGTCCCCAAAGACTGATTTTGAAATTGGTGATATGGTTAAAGTGCCTTATTCAAATGCAATAGGCTCAGTAATGTATTGATGATTAGCACTGATGATTAACACTAAACCAGACATTGCATACACTGTCAGTTGTCTGAGTAGGTATATGTCTAACCCCGGTATGCTCAATTGAGATGCTGTAAAAGGGTTACTCAGGTACCTTAGAGGGTCTTTGAATGTTAGCCTAAAATTTGCTTAATCCGCTTAAGGTGTGAATTTGATTGGCTATGTTGAATCTAATTATGCAAACGATAAAGATATCCACTACCTCCTATGTGTACACTTTGTGTGGCTCCTGCCTAAGTTGGAAACCTCAGTTACAGCATGTTGTTGCATTATCGACTACTAAATCTGAATATATTGCTACACTGAAGCCTTGAAAGAGGCTGTTTGGTTGAAAGGTTTATTGTCTAAAATTGGTTTTCTAGACGATAAAGTAGTTGTACATTCTGATAGTCAGTCTGGTATTTAGTTATGCAAAAACCCTGTATTTCATGACAGAACTAAGCATATCGATGTTAGGTTTCACTTTATTCGTGATATCGTTGAGAAGGGAATTGTGAGCCTTGAGAAAATTCCATCTCAATTTAATCCTACTGACATAGGAACTAAGTGTTTATCTGTTGAGAAATTTCAATAGTGCATGAGAACTTTGAACTTAGGTCCTAATGATTAGATCTTGTGTTTATGTTCTTCTTATGCTAGACTTTATGTCTATCTTATGCTTTGTGCATTATTCTTGACTTTGTGTCATATTCTTGACTTTGTGTAATACTCGAATTTGTGACATGTGCTTGACTGTGTGTCCTTCCCTTGTGATATTAACTTTTTTTGTGCTTGTTATCTTCTGTACTAACTTTGTGTTTAGTGTGCTGGTGTTTTGGCAATGATGATTCCTCCTTTTCCGTTATCGATCGACAACATGAGTGAATTGGGCCCAAGGTGGAGATTTGTTGGGTTTAGGCCCAATTTGGGGTCAGCCGCTTTTAACCCAGCCCAACCCATTGGCAGCCCCATTCACCTCCCCCATCTGGTCCATTCCCCCTTATATTCCCTATGTCCCTTTGGATACAGGAATCATTCACGCCCTCTCTTTTTCTGCTCCCTTCTCTCCTTTATGAAGGGTGCTTCTCTCTTTGTGTTGCAGAGTAGAGATAGAGCAGAAATACACTAAGTGTGTGTGTGGTAATTCTATCCTCCAAAGATTCTCGTTCTTCGTCTTCTTCGTCCTCTTCGTCCCTGTTCTCTGTGTGAGATTAATCAGTGGGTCGAGGTGTGAGTGGAGTGTGGGGTGTTATGGGGTTTGGGTTGAGTGTCTTCTTTGTGAGGATATCTCTGATATCGGGTCTTTATTCGCTGCTATCCAACGATCGATCAAAAACAGGCTCAAGGTTATCTGAGCCATTATCGAGACCTCGGATGTTCGATTCCTAACACTTAAGATCTCCATTTCATTCTACTTGTCACCACCCTCATCAAACAATTATTCTCCGTTTCTAATTTGGACATGCCAAGCACAATCTCCTGCCAATATTCTTCGATCCAAAATTAGCATCAGACATACACGGTCATCGTCACCTGTATATGTGATCGTCGATTACTACTCAGAGTCTCATTCATTTCGAAGTCATTCAATCATACTTTGATAGTCATTTTCAAACAACAAAAAAATTGTAAAAAATTAGTAGTGGTGTATTTGAAAAGGGGACTGGTAAAGTCAAGACATGAGTTTGACTCGTTGTCCGTAAGATGATATTGTTTCGCATCCAAGTGCTCGCGGTCTTTGGCAATCGTTCCCAAGATTCGGCTTTCAACTTGATCGCAGCACAACGAAACTAAACTTTTTGGCGAGTTACTCGATACTCAGGACTTTCTTGTCGACAAAAAAGTCTCAAAGACCACAATTTGCAAAAATGTTATAAATGGAGACCATAGTAATTGTCGTTGTATTGGTGAGTGATTTTGGTTGATTGGAAATGCAAATGATAAGACCTATTTATAAACTTGTAGGCGTCATTTTGTGAACGGTGGCACCATTTCAACTTGATCAATCACAACGTTACATCGTACCTCTTTATCGAAGGTCACGATCTAATGGTTATTTTACATCATTTCCCGAACGTTCACGACGTTCGCACCTATTCTAGTTGACAGGTAACTTTATTTGATTGGATGTACCAATTCGATCCATACTAATATTTAACTCAACTGAGATTTGTAGAAGCATTCAAACTTGCCTAAGGCCACGAATTATTTATTCATGATTATACGATATGACACCAATACTAGTTACAAATTGCAACGAGAATTGAGGAAGATTATAATTTGTAAAGAACAGTCTACATTTATGAATATCGACATACATTACACTAATTATCAATACTGAGACGATTTGACGAAGGAAAAATCAATATTATGGTGTTCTGAATCAGCATGCGCGTTTGTTTGGCGTGTGCCTGGAGTTGAATCGTCGAGTTCAGAAAGGTCGGTGTCAGACGCGTAGGATCGAGGGGAGAGAGGGAGGCTATCGGTATCGGGTGCAGTGGAGCGGTGCTTGTAATTGTGGAGCAAATGCAGAGGGGAAGAAGCTTGAGTTGGAGTTGTTTGGCCGCTGATGATTGATGGAGTATCTGTTCCTGTGCGTTGTTTCTTCCTCTGCTTGGCAGCTTGGTGCCACTTTTTTAGAGCCTTTGTTGTTTGCTCCTCAAATATTGATTTCTTCATGTGTGATCCCATCTAAACAACAAAAGTATTAATTTATGTTTTTTTGTAAAACAAGGAAAGTTGTGAAGTAGTAACTTACTTGTGTAACCAAAGTATAGAGTGGGAAGGTGATGTAACTGCACAAGATCTGAAGGGCCATCCCCAACGAAACTCTGATCAATATTACATACAGTTTCTCATGGAAGCATGTTGTAATTCCAAACTTATACTGCAACACGTATTCCCGGCCTATACTGTTAATTATAAATTAAATCTGTATATTATTTAAATTTATGGACATCACTTACCCATTTCCATAAGAAGTATGACATTTGGTATGCATTCTGCAATTAATTAAAAAGGGTTCATCACGAAATGCCTTAAATCCAAAACATAACCTACCTAATTTCACTACACAGAATTACCTGAAATAAGGTGAAATGTATGAGAAAGAGAATCCAGTGTGGTCGATTAAACCAGAAGAAATTGTTGGTGGGCTCCACAACTGGGGCTCCTCTAACAATAGTTGTCCGGTCTTGAATCTGTTGGGCCATCTCCATGATCACAAGTTCAAGTTTCGTTCCAACTAACAAAACTGTCTGCAAAACTCCTCAATAATCAATCTTTCATAAATTATATTTTATTGAAAATGCTCCAATATCATTCTATGGATTTTGGATCACTCAGATTTTTAGTTCACAAGTTTCTGACTTACAATTAGTGGAATCAATGAAATCCAAGCTAGTGTATGCCATCCTGCACACGTAAATATTGTTAGTTAATTAAAATCACTTAATAAAACTCATGTATGTATATCAAAACAAGACTTACTGTAAACATTGAGGAATAAAGTCATTATTGCAAAGATCCACAACGGAGGACTGCACACTCAAATATAATCACAACTGAATTAGTTTTTTTCTTCTTTTAATTCTGTAAAGAAAGCGAACAAATTGAACTGACTACTTAATTTAATTTTCTGTTCATTCCCACATACAATAAAACTTTATCATTGAGTGTATATTAATCAAATACTAATGCACAATAATATCTCTAAATTACTAATCAACGTCTCTTTTGATTAGTGAATTTTGTCAGTTCTTTAGTATTTTTTTAGTACTCTGGTTGGGTAAAATTAGTGGGAATTAATCCCTAACTTATTATCGGATTATAAAATGCTCTAATAACTGAGCTACAACAAATTCCCTCAATCCCGATATTGAAAGACTTGAACACAATAATAGTATTGAGAGGGTAAATACGTACCTTATTCCCAACACTGATTTATAGTCATCTTCCATAGATCTTTTTATGTACTTGTGGAAGTCAAATTTGGTATTGGGCGCAAAATGGGCCTGCATATCACACCAAAATAAAAAATAAATGGGCCTAGGTATATCAGGGCCTGCATCTCATAGCAAATCGCCAATAGATGGGCCTATGTATATCGACAACCATCACTTTCTATTACATGTTACAAATACTAAATAAAATGGATTATAGACTGGTATATAAGTATTCTGTTAAACAAAATATGCCTATAGTAAATACCATTAATTGCAATTATATTCAGCAACTTTGCATAATAATTCACTAATTCAGTTTTCATCAAATTGATTCATGGGACTCAACTGTCAAAACTTGGTATCAATTGTTCAGGTGGAGCTCTATTTCTAAGATAGAAAAAGAAATTTGACTAAAACGTCGTTTCATCTTATTTGGCCCGAAATTCTTTGCTCTTTGTTTATTTTTCGTGTTAAATGGAGTCTCGATTAACTAATTTGCAAAAGAAACTAGACTGGTCAAGTTCTATAATTCATATATGTTACATTGAAAATTGCAATATTTGTGAGTTTTTCTTCCGTTAACCCGAAAACATACGCAGTGGTCCAAATGTTGTTAGCTCAGTGAAATCATGTACCAAACATTAGGATATGTTTGGGGTTTGATCTACATTCTCTAAATCAGCAACTCAAAAAATAAATAAAAACATTATCAAATGATATTGACATAGTAAAGCATAAAAGTGAATGGTATATGAAAGTTACATTAATAAATCCATGGCGAATGGTGATGTAATCCACCTTAGATATGGATCCGAAAAATTGCCTGAAAAATGCTACCTGTTACATAATGGAAGAAATTAGAGAATGAAAAGAACATGTAATAAATAAATAGATCTTACAATCCATCTTAGGCCAGGAGTAGTGTGTACTCCGGAATGACGCCTGACGAATGAAGTTTGATGAGCAAACCTAAATCTAGAGGGATCTGTAAAACAAGTAATAAAAATCAGGTAAAAACAAGATAAGATTTTTACACAGTATAGTGTTAAAATTACCATTGGTAAATTGATACTCCAAGGAGGAGGTCTCTAATTCCCACGTCTTCCACTTCTTCATCTGACCAATTAATATCATAAAAGATTATGAAATATGATTAGAATGAAATGAAGTTAAGAAAAACACTTACTTTGGCATGGCCTAGCGCCATCAGAATCACACTGTACAGGACATGCATAACTGCCAGCACAAATATGAAAATGTGCAATTCGTGAAGCCCAGAATACGATATCAACGACACTTTCCCCTATTTGCCACAAAAAACAAAAACAAATTAATGATATATTTTAATTTTTAAATAACACCATAGCTTTGCTTACTCTATTAAGACAATAGTCATAGTTATCAGTTCCGGCCAAAGCTCGACGCCACACCATTTCCTGATCACCATAGGAAAACAATTTCCTGTGCCCATCTTTCCCATTACCATCATCATCCTTGTCTGTTTTTTTATCGCAGGGGAGCCACGTGTTCCCAAGTTTTTCAGGCACACATATCTTGGCCACATACGTCGTCCCAACAGTAAGAAGTAAGGATATAAATCCTAGTAGCATCAGTTCTGAGAGGGAAAAAAATACACAATAAAAAAGAAGATTAATTAAAATGAAAAGCTTGATCATAAATATAACCTGCTTTGATCTTTTCCAGGGCTTCTAGCATAGCCTTTTTCTCCCGTTTCAGAAACCACTGCGCCCATAACAACAAACAACCTTAAATTAATTCTGAGAAAAGAGAAATATCAAATGAAATGATGAGTACCTTTTGAAGGGATTGGATTCCATGTTCTATGACAACAGATATGATGATGAAAACAGCACAAACAAGGGCAACAGCCCAGGTAGAGGTTTCTTCAAGAGACCTGTCTCCTGAAGCCATGGATCAAACAATTAATATTTCAACTAAACTTATAAAAGATGAAGAGAATGTCCATTATATTGTATTACAACTAGGCTACGTCATTTACAATTGTTGTTATTATGTTATCAGGAATTAAAGATTGATTCTTTCAATCTCAATGTTTTTGTCTCAACCAGAATGTAAATTTCCTACTACTGAACAGGAATTCATTGCCCGGCCGGCTAAGCATAGTATATGTGCCAAAAAGGAGAATAAAAATCAAAATCTAATTTCCTTCTCGTCCGATATATATACACATATTTATTAAATATGAATGATGAATAACATATTAATTAATTGTATTATGTATATAGTAATATAGATGAATCTTGATTATATTATGGGTGCACTTATTTTGGCATGGGCATGTTGGTCTATGAATGGAGGGAGGCGTCACAAATATGTCCTTGAAAATTTTAATGGTATGAATTTTAAATATAATGCTTATTTCATAATAGAATATGATATGTAAAATATTGTCAAAACATGTTTTAAAAGTGATTAATATGTATTAAACAATTAGGTAATAATTAATATAACACAAATTCTCATTACAACAAAAATGATTTTTTGAGACAATAAAAAGTGGTCTCAAATAATAAGTATTTGACACAACTTTATTGTTGTCTCAATAACTCGGACATAAATAATATATTTCTAACCATAAAAGTGGTATAAAATACACCTACAATATTTTTTGCAACAACTAGTTGTATCTAAAAGTACGTGTAGTGTTAAAATGGTCTCAAATAATTTGCATGTAAAGAGAATTGGGACAACAAGTGATGTCAAAAAATGTTATATAAAAGACTTCTTTTGTTGTAGTGTCTCATGTATACCTAGTACAAGGATCTTAGATTTGTGCAATACACGTTGCAGCAAAATCCACGTGTGTGTAGTTTTTCACAAAATTATATCAATATTTATACTTAAAAGTATTACTTGATTTGAAGCAAGATGTTAACGTTTTCTTAAACAGTATTGAAAACTTTGAAGAAATGTATTACTCTATATGTTGTTAGGTATTAATATTTAGGATTAATTTCAGCAACCCCACCCAACTATACATTTTTGCATATAATACTAAACTTTTTTCGTGGCACCCATAAATATAAACCATACATAAACCACCAAACATGCATTTTAGTAGCTAGATGAGCCACTCATATTCAATAATGGAGTATCTAGATATTGAGAGTGAACACTATTGATGATTCAAATAAATTGCTATTGAAAAGAAATGTATGAAAGAATTTTACACTTTAAACATACTAAAAAATGTTGTTTCTAAAATAAAATAAAAAACATTAAAAGTTTATCAGCGCAAGTCACGTGGGAATTCCAACAAAAAATGATTGAAAAATAAGTTTGGTAATTTACCTGTCAAACCCGTATAGTTTATATGTATCGATATCATAAAAAAAAAAATAGTGATTTATGTAAAAAACGTTGATAATTTGGTGGAATTGCTGCAATTAACCGTAATATACATATATGTTAGAAATAGTATTAGTTTTCATACGAAAATATGTAAGTTGATTTAGTGAAGGCGATAGGTTTAGAAGATTTATTAAGCTTAATTGGACTAAAGACAAATTAGAACATAATTTTAGTATTGCAAATTGGGAAAAGGTGGGTCATTAATAGTGGTCTTGAATTATTTAATTTGTTAGGTATCAAAAATGTTATTTATGCAGAGTCTGAAAAGTACTGGACAGTCTTAAAAAGTAAAAAAAAGAGGAACAAAAACAAAAGAAAGAAACAGAAAATACATGATTGGGAAATTGGAAAGCGGTATGTAGTTAGTAGTAGTAATAAAATGGCTTTGTTTGTAGAGACAGACGACCAAGTAAAACATACTCGTTCCGTCCAATGGAGATAGATTTGCTTATTATTTTAGTCATTGCTATAAAAATAGACAACCAACTAAGTATATTAAATACATTAGCGCACACGTATACAAGGCCGAACCCAGTAATATTTGGGTCTCGGTCAAATTTTTAAAACAGGTCGCTAAATTTTTTTTTTTATTTTTTTTTAATTTACAAAAAAAGACATGAAAAGAAACGACTTGAAGGTTGAAGAGTCCTCCAATTTGTAAAGAAAATATTCTTGATGGTAAATTAACTTGATCAATGATGTAGAGCAAAAGGAACATTCTCAATTTAAATGTTCCCTTCTCCTACAATTTTACTATCATTATTCTTTTGAACTCTCTTCAAAGCTACTAGTTTAAGCTATTTATCCACGCATATTTATGTTCTTATGTTTAGTTGGTTGGCTCAATTTGAATACAACGTCAATTCATTTTAAAATAACAAAAAGAAGGGAGAAATGATTGCCCTGCACTAGGCCCAACAATGCACCTAGCATGACCAACAACAGAGCATACATGCCCAACAAATAATAAAATGGTATCAGACTAATGAAATGACAACAAAAAATACGAAGGAGAGATTCAAACGTGTCTCTATAGAAAGCTGGTGACATACTTCAACCGCCAGACTATACATTTTTTTATATATTATTTTTTGCGAAAATTACATATATTATATATATATAAGGTACATAGCAATATTTTGGGCCCCTAAAAAATTATGATATTTTTGGGCCCGAATCGACGGACTCGTTAGCCTTATGCAAGGTCTGGCTATGCACGTATATAATTTTTTTTATTATGTATAAATGTGAATTTATAAGTTACCCATATTATATTGTTTGGAGATTTTTTTAGTACAATTCTAATTAGGGAAAGGTTGGGTGGGATTTGATCCATGATCTATCACCTAGGTTACAAGTAGCTCTACAAACTAAGTTATAATATATTCCCCAAATTTGTTTAGTCATATTCCAATTGTAGGCAGAAAAGTCAAGAGTGAATTAAATTAAATTTTGAAAAAGAATTAAAATTAATAAGAGCATAAATGAGACCATAGAAAATAATGCTATGATATATTAGAGGAATAGAATAAAAAATTAAAAAATACAAATAAAAAGTTCAATAGAATACTCTTCCACAGTATCATGTTGGGTGAATTCCTAAACATGTGTTAAACCTACTGAAACTTACAACATCACACCACATCAAGCATCTTGTTTATCTAAAACAAAACATATTTATGAGAGTTTATAAGTAAAAAGATGCTTCAAAAATAATTTTCGAATTAACGAATTTGCAATTTACCGTAACTACTTTACATTTTTTAATATATATTTACATAATAAACGTGATAATTGTCTTACATTTTCAGTCACTACCCAAAAGAATGAAAGTTATCAGTAAGCCTTAGATTCAGTTAAGCACTGACTTCTTAAAATGATACTATTCTTACCAACACAACTTCTAATATTGTATGTCACTTATATTGTACTCCATCCGTCCCAAGCTAATTATCCTATCTTGGCCTGACACGAAGACTAAGAAAAAACAGTTTTTGTGGAATCTTTGACTTTTTCAAAGGTGGAGATTGAATGTGGAGATTTTGGTGATGGAGATTGTGGGAGAATTTGCCATTTATGGGGTAGGACAATTAGCTTGAGACAAACAAATAAAGCAAATAGGACAATTAGGCCGGGATGGAGGGAGTATATGATTACAACATAAACAAATACATAAATAAGATATCAATGACCGCGCGATGCATAATATGATTATCGAGGATGAACGAGACCTTATTGCACCTATTGTGGTTGCAACTGAAGTGCCAGAACCAGCAGCGGAAATATTAAAGATGAAGGACAAGAATTTTAAACAATTTCTTGCACAATATCGCCGAATCAAAGACAAAGATCCTCACTACAAGCTCCACCATGCATTGTTCACAATCTTGTGAGTTGATTACAATTATTAGTGGCAGGTGTGCATATTATCATTTGTATCCTATTGCTTGTGTAATTTTTTGTTAGTTATATAATTTACATAGTTGATGTAATTTTTTCTTTAAAATATATTATTATGAAGAATATTATTTGAAATCGTGGATAAATAAAAAGTTATAATAAGATACTCGCTCCGTTCCGGTCTAATTGGCCTACCTTTCGTTTTTTTTTTTTGTCTCAATTTAATTGACTAGTCCATAAATGACAAATTTCTCTCATAATCTTCACCTTTAATCTCCATCTTCGAAAAAGTCAAGGATTCTACAAAAATTGATTTTTCTTAGTCTCCGTGTCCGGCCAAAGTAGGCCAATTAAGCCGGGATGGAGGGAGTATCAGTTTATTAGAGTTGCTCATAATACAAAAAATAAAATATAAAAGAAGAATATTCCATGTAATACAAAATGTAGGGCAAAAAACTGAAAATGAAATTGATTATGCGCTATATTTCGCGTTGGAGTATTGTTAATGACCGTTGATGTTCTTAATGAGAGCCATGAACATATTAAGAGACCTAGAGCGGTGGTCATTCCTTTTTAATTTTATAATTTTTTGTATCCTTTTGATGTAATTTATTATTTATCTAATATTGTAAATTTAAAAAGTGATATACAAGAGGTTGCTTCCTAGCCTCGTCAAAATTATCACCTACTTGTTATAAAAAATTATCACATAATATTAGAGTAAAATTAAAAAATTTATCCTCATGATTGGCGACCTAAATACGCCTGTACATGACCTTTCTTTACAAAGTTTATGGTCCTGGATATGAGTAGGTCTTGTACATCAATTTCACAAATTTTGAATCTGTACAATTCAGATATAAACAAAAGGGTATTAGTGTTTCTAGTTCAGTGTTCATAATTTAATTGTTTATAGTTTAGAATTCATGATTTATGTGTTTAAAATTTTCATGTTAATATGATTTAATTTTAAAGTAGGATATAATTTAGACAAGATAAATGTGAGATGGAGAATTCATACCGAAAAAATACCACTTGAACTTGAAACAGATCCACGTTGCCGTCGTCTAGAGTTGCCGTTTGGATTCTTCGATTTCATCGACACAGGAAAAGAAATTAAAAAAACAAAAGGAAAACAACGGCAAATACAAGGTGAAGGTTCAATGCCTTATTTATCACTCTCACTCTTCACTCCTCTCGATTTTCTCGCTCTCACTCACTCTTTACCTGTCGCAAAATGACGGCTTTATCCAATTCTTTTCTGATTTCGGAAACACCTGCAATCCGTTTATCTTCTGGTAAATCGACTTATCTTTTTCAGTCCACCAGTAGCTTGCTTCTTATTGATTTTCCGTTTTAGGTTTGATTGATGAGAATTTGTTTAGTATTTTCTTCGGTGCAGCTACTAGTCGAAGTATATTTCCGCATCCATTGTTTTTTTTCCTTCTTCTTTTGGGGAAACTAGGAAGCATTATTTTTAACCACGTGTTTTGTTTGCAATTGAATTGGGGTTTATAAAGTCTTATTCGTGTTTAACTGAAAGAACTTAATGATTGGAGCTTTTGTACCTTAGAAGAAACCAAAGTTTGTCTCAGAAATTACTATACAGAATTTGCCTGTTCTGATTATGTAAGATATAATGAGTAATGGGAGAATCTCTTGTGATAATAAATCAATAGCTTTTGAATATTTTCTGGTCGGCCTCTGGAAGGGTTAAATGGACCTCGGATCTTCGTTTATGAAGTGTACTGTTGATGTACAAGATCGGAGTCATCTGCTTGTGGAAATGATAGTGATGTTATTTCCTCATTAGTCAACAAGACCTAGGTACAGTTTAGTAGCTCCAGTGAAAAGTTTATCCAGAAAGTTGTGAGATGAAAGGAGGGCTATTGTTATTCACCGTCAAATGATTAATCTTGACATGCAATTGTTTCTGACTTGAAAGAAAAGAGTTGGTTTGTTTTGTATGTTTTACAAAAGTTTAGCCATTTAGTTGTGCCCACTCTTTCCATTGTGAAGATTGTATCTAATATTAATATGTCTCTGCAGCATATTATCATGTTGCTTTATAAGTATTGTTAAGTCTTTTTTTTGTGTGTTAGGTTCTTCTGTGAAGTCTGCAGATCAATATGTGAGACCCACTAACTTGGCCTTTAGTTTTAAGGGCACGAAAAGATCATCCACCTGCAGAAGGGCACTTACTGTTCAAGCAAGTTATAGGTATCCCTCGTTTCGTTTGATTCCAAATTACTAGGTAATGAAAGCTATAGCTCGTAGTTGGCTTTTGTTGTCTTCCCCTTTATTGTTTGCAAATGACTGTATAAATGCATCTCTTCGTTTACTAGTAGTACTAGCTCCAAGTTGCTGGTATCAAATCGTTTGCAAGTCATGCTTACAACCTCATTGAATGGAATGAAGCACTGCATGTATTTTGGACAATGGGGACCAAAGATATAGAAGAACCAATAGCGTTGCTAATCTATGTATACAGTATACACCCAGTTATCTGATCTAATCGTGAAAAAAAGGAGATCTGGATTAAGTTTGTAAAGAGATAATAATTTAATTGTCCCTGAGATCCAAGAGTATCAAGACTTGTGACTTTCTACCTTTCATTTTAAATATTTGTGAGATGTTTCTAAAGATATTTGGTGGCTTTTGTGTATTTTGACGGCAGTGATGGTGGACGGTCAAGCAGTGCGAGCATCTTTGTTGGTGGGTTTGTTCTGGGAGGAATAATTGTTGGCACGCTTGGCTGTGTTTATGCACCTCAGGTGATGATCAAATAGCAGAAGATAGATGAATTTTCTTTTGCATTAATAATGTCTAGTGTTCCTCATAGACATCTGTTCATAGACTTCAGAATGTGGAACATTACTATAGAATGACATTTGGCTGTTCAACAGATCACCAAGGCATTAACTGGAGCTGACAAAAAGGATCTCATGAAAAAGCTGCCAAAATTTATATATGACGAAGAAAAAGCTCTGGAGGTATGTAAACTTGTTTTCTTTCTACGCTCAAAAAAATTTGTTTTCTTTCTACCTCCTTAATCTGAGATTCTAAATATATACCATAGTTATGGATAAAAAGTTGCCAATATTTTGTAATTCAGAAGAAATCTTCTGCTTAAATTTAAAACCAGGGACTTATTTCATAAGCTGCTGTGGCATCATAAATCTAGATGGATTCATGGTCGTGGTGTTAAAAGTCGGAGACAGACATAATCTTCCTCGCTCCTGAACTGGCTTGGCAGGACGGTAGTTACTGGGATCAAACAAATCATTGAAAGTTTTAATGCTTATATCATTTAGTTTCCTAATTATACATAAGAATCCGATAAGACCGTTGGAAGCTACCATTTCAAGGAATAAGAAAAAACAAACAAAAGAGAAGTATTGAAAGCACCTAGAAGATGCTGGAGAGTACTAGGACTGAAACTTGCATCTCTTCTTGAGTTTGAGATCTTTATACTTACCAAGAACAGAAAATAGTCAAATGGAGTAAGGTCAGAGGACCTGCGTGTCAGCTACAGATAAGATTTTTAATGTTAGAAGAGCTATCGGGAGTTCAGCATAACTTATATCAAGAAGGAAAAATAATCTTTTTGCCCTAGCACTTCCATTTTCCTTTTTTCTTTTTTTTTTTTTTTTTGTTATGGCCCCTGCACTCGTAATGTTTTGCGTTCTCACCTTGCTTTTGTGAACTACCTTTTCTTCAGTAACAAAACAAAGAACAAATATAGGGCGTAAAACCCAATTATATGGAAGTCCAATGGGGCAAAAGTGTAGAAAAACAAAGTTCTGGGGCAAAAGCTAACAAAAATAAAAGTCCAATGGGCAAACCCATCCATATATTGTAGAGATTGATGTACTTCAATTATATTGAGGCATCCATTGTTCTCTCTTGGATTTCCTCAGAAGCAACGCAAGAAACTGGCTGAGAAGATCGAACAGCTGAATGCTGCTATTGATAACGTTTCGAATCAGTTGAGGACAGAAGATGAGCCACCAAATGGAGCAGCAGTCGGCTCAGATGACATTGAAGCTCTCATCTAAGGCTGTTGATATTCGGCATCCACTAGGGATGGACATCATTTGAAATCTGAGCTTTTGTATCAGTCATTTTAATGATGGATCTAAGATATATCATACTACTATTTTCTATTAGCTTTCTTCTCTTCGTTGAACGTATGATTTTCTGTCAATGTGGAGTTTGTACAATTAAGGCTTGAATAATATACTTGACACGGTCGATCTAGTTTTAAACACGTTTGGTGTTGCTATGGGTGGAAAATTGTGGGTGTTCAGCATGTATATTATACTTCGGCGGCCTGGTACAAAATCGGGAACAAAATAATAGAACTTTCACAGTAATTTGCTTTAGTTACAGTAAAATCTCTATAAATTAATAACATTGGGATCATGAAATTTTATTAATTTAGAGAGATATTAGTATATCGATAAATTAATATTTTATTAATTAAAAGAGAGACTTTTTAAATTCAGCAAATTTAGTACATATGTATTGAAAATAAATGAATTCATATATGTTTCATTGATTATATTCATGCATTAACCAATTCTTTGTAACTAATTAAATATATTCATGTATAATATCAATTCATTGTATACAATTAACTATTATATTCATGGACGCATGTATCAATTCATTGGAATTACTTAAATATACATGTTTACATTAATTCGTTGCACTTAAATAACTATTATAGCCAATTAAATATATTCATGCATGATGAATTAAACATATACCATATAAATCTCAATATGGAAATAAAATAATTCATAACACCCAACCATGTCTTCTCATCTAAAAGGCATCGCAAAATCATCCATGAATGATCAAATGTGTAAAACATTATGTGAGTATAAGAGAGATCATCCCACATGCGCTCAAAAAGATTTACAAGAGTGGGTTGATGAAAAATATCGTTTGAAAGTTAGTCAAGGTACAATATCAAACACTCTCAAGAGATCATCGGAGTACCTTTCGGCCAACTTTGAGAAGGGTGGGGATATTAAGCGACACAAATCGGCGAAATATCCAGATATGGAGAAGGTTCTTTATGAATGGTTTCTTCAGTACCAAGATCGAGTCAACATGACCGGAGAGCTTATTTTGGAGAAAGCAAAGGATATAATGAAGCTTTTGTATCCTCAACATCCTCCTGAACATCAATTTTCTCAAGGTTGGCTTGAAAAATTCAAGGTAAGACATGGTATTAAATCATTCCGTCGTTTTGGAGAAAGTGGTTCAGTTGACATGCAGGACATGGAAATGAAACTGGAGGCTATAAGGGAGAAAATAAACCAATTTTCCATGAAGAATGTTTTTAATTTGGATGAAACAAGTCTGTTTTACAGGTTACAAGCTGATCACTCTCTTGCAACCAAGCAACTTGAGGGAAGAAAGCAAGACAAAGAGAGGCTTACAATTGTTATTTGTTGCAACGAGGATGGTTCGGAAAAAATTCTTTTATGGATTATTGGAAAATATGCAAAGCCACGTTGCTTCAAAAATATCAACATGAGCAGCATCAATTGTCATTATCGTGCTAGGGCATGGATGACTAGTGTGCTTTTTGATGAATATGTTTGCTGGTTTGATCACAAAATGAATGACAGAAGAATCTTGTTGATGGTTGACAATTGTCCAGCCCATCCAAAAAATATTGAAGGGTTACGGAATGTTGAGTTGTTTTTTTTGCCACCTAACATGCAATCAAAGATTCAACCATGTGATGCAGGAATAATTAGAGCTTTCAAGATGCACTATCATAGAAGATTCTACAAAAATCTACTGGAAGGTCATGAGTTGGGGCTACCTAATCTTAAAAAGATTAATGTTTTAGATGCCATCAATTTTGCAGTCTCCGCTTGGACAACCAATGTTTCTCAAGTGTCAATGGCAAATTGCTTTCGGCACTGCAAAATCCGTTCGAATGAAGAAATCTCAAGCGACTCAAGTGAGACAAACTTTGAAGAAAGCTTACATGAGCTTGAGAATATGGTCAAGGATGTTGGTTATCGCAATGAAACGGACGTCAACAAATTGGTGGACTGTCCGGGTGAAAATGATGAATGTTCAATGGTTCAAAGTTTAGAGAAAATTGTTGCTGATATTATTGAAGATCCTACTAATGATGAAGCTGAAGATGATTCAATACCGTTGGAACCAGTCACGAGAAAGGAGGCTTTGTGCGCGACAACAACTCTTCACAATTTTTTGTTGCAGCTAGAAAACTCGACACCGGAACTCTTGGCTGCAATTAAAAAAGTTATGAAATCCAATTAGATTTAAATTTTAAGAAAAATCAAGTAACAATAGATTCATATTTTAACAAATTACCATAATATTTATAATTGTAATATTTATGAATTATTAATTTAGAGTTTTAATGGGACCTAATATTTATAAAGGGATTTTCCAAAAAATTATTATCTTATTATCTTATCGAATTTGATGATTTTTTACAAAGGCCCAAGTCGGGACCGGAAGATTTTATTATTTTAGAGAGTTTATTAATTTGTAGAGGTTTTACTGTACCTGAAAAATTAAGCATAATTTTTTTAAAGCATTATGTAGAAATATATAACCTTTACAATTTTTTTAATCGGATGCACCTGAACTTATTTTTGGCTTAAATTGCTAACATAGAGCTCGAAATTGAAATTTTAGCTATCTTAGCGGTGGACGTTTAACCATAGGATATTTTTAGATCACTAATTAAAAATGATAATATTTAGGTTACTAGTAGTATCCCCGTGCGATGCACGATTTATAAGTGTAAATGAATAAATTAATATTTTATATAATTTTAATATAATAAAATATTATAATCAATAAATAATAAGATATGAAAAATTTTATGTTAATGAAAAAAGAGTGCAGTGAAAGTTTTAAAAACTAAAATATATATTAGTATGGATATTTATTTTTCGCAATATATGAATATCTCCGGCATTCTTCCATAGAAGTCATGTTGATGATTAGGGCTGGAATTACAATATGCGGTTGATATGGGATATATTTGTAATGTTAAAAATTTAATTACCGTCTTTATAAATAATTTTTCATTAATAATACCCAATAAATTTATTTAAAAAAGTTAATTTTAAGAAAATATTTTTTTTCGGCCAGGGCGGAATCAACCAAATAGCTTTATAATATTTATTTTAGGCTAATATATGGCAAGTTATTGACAATAATTATATTTTATATTGGGGTTGAATTTTATATATAAAAAATTGTTATTTCCAAAATTAGTAATAAATTTTGGGCCGGAAAACTTCAAAGTTACTAATTTGGGCGGATTTTGTTATTATATTAAGTATAGATGTTTGTTTATGGATTGAGTGAACGTGGTGAATTAGGGAGTGCAAATCATAGGGCATGTGAATCTAAGATGATGTAAATTTTGTGTTTGTTTCAGGATGGAATATTGTAGGATTTGTAAAAAGTGCAATCGTTATACTGAAAAAATAATAAAAAAATATTAAAAAATTATTTTGAAATGGATGCATGAAGAGAGAGAGTAATGGAGAGAAGTATAATAGACTTGGATTTAAGTGGTCTATCGAATCCTAAGTTTAAGTTTCAGTCCAAACGTTATTTTGGATTGATACGTCCTCCATTTAGACGAGCAAATTCATAAACAAACATACCCTTAATGATTATGCTTGTTGACAAAATAATATTGTTTTATTTGATCGAGGGTTAAACGAATTTATACAATTACATATATATGTAATTGAGATGATAAAAAATTCAATTTTGGACTCCATGTTAACAAATTAAGCCTAAAATTGTTAGGGTGCATTTTAGTTGACAAAAGTTATATAAGCGAAATATTTGTATTTAAGTTAAAAGACCCTGTCATAATCTTTTTCATTATTAATCATAATATAAATAGAACGAAACTTGTGGGTAACGATCTTGATAAGTCTGTAACTCGGATTACCAAGCGCACAATCAAACAGTAACCAAATAATAACGAAAATAAACAACACGAGGAATTACGTGGTTCGATCCGGAGATCTACATCCACGGGTGGAGGGCTAAAGCCTCCGAGATGCGTTTCACTATTAGCCGGAAGAGAACACCGGAAAGTTTTACAGTGTATAATATGCTAACGAACGATTGAAAGAATCCCTCTAAAACTATCTAACTTCTGCTATTTATACAATGTGATATTAAACCCTAACCGAGTCCACTAAATCTCGGCTACCATATCTGCATGGATATCTCCCTGATCTTTTCCATTTTTGGCCGTTCTCCATGCCGTTAACGTGGTAGTTGACTCCGCGCATGGGCTTTGCGTGGGCTTCGTGTGTCGCAATTCGTTGGGCCCAAGCCTCTCGGCCCAAGAATTCAGCAGGTATGGACTGGGCCGACCCGGAGCAACTAGGTCACACCTATCAGATGCCCCCCCCCAGCCGAAGCAAGGTATGAGGTTCGGCTTGTAGGAGTAAGGTAGTGAAATGATAACCGAGCTGGCCAGTGCGTAGTTGATATTCTGAAAATGTTCCCCCCCCCTCCCACTCCCCCGAGGTGAAGGATGTCCACCGGAGTGGATTTTGAAGTAAGCTATGAACGGGGATGAGATAGCATGTGCGTTGCACGTGATGGGTGCGTCAGGACACGCGCGCATGTTCCTTAGGCGCGTGGGAACATGCGCTAATCAATGCCTTTGAATTTAAAAAGGCGTAATCATAGCCGCCGATTTTCTGCCTCCAAGAGGGAAATTCAAAACGATCATTTCATCACTTTTCTTCCTGTAACTTCCATCGATCAGGCTTAGGCGAAGGCGAGAGAAAAAAAATCTTCAGAATTTTTACCAGATAATCATCTGAATTTGCAAGTAAGTAGGTCTGCCTCTTCTTCTCATGCTTGTACTGTATCTTCTAGGGTTAGGGAGGTTGTGTCAGGGGAGACCCCCATTCCAGGGGAAACCCCCATACCAGCGATTCCGCTGCAAATGCACTACTCGGAGAAAAGTGAAATGAGAAAGGTGTTTCAGGGTGATCTGATAGATGTCAGGATGATGGCTGTAGAATTCCCAGTGTGTGTAGAGAGGGAAGCTGGTTTGAGGGTGGCGGAGGAGGCACCCCGCCTCCGTGTGGCGGAGGTATTGGAGATGATCCCGTCCTTCTATCTGCCTTTTGACTTAGAGTTTATAGTACCCAAACCTAAAGATAGGGCTTGCTGTCCTCCAAAGGGGTTTATTACTGTATACCTAGATCAATTGAGGATTGGATTGCGTTTTCCTCTATGGGACTTCCTCGTGAAGCTACTGAGGCATTACCGCATTGCCCTAGGACAACTGGTACCGAATGCCTTTAGGCAGGTCGTAGGGTATCTGGTGACTTGCCGCTCTAGGGGGTTGTCTCCAACTGTAGAAGGATTTAGATACTTTTTTCAATTAAAATCAATAGGGAAGGGACAGGGGTGGTATTCCCTAAACCCTATCCGAAGAAGGGGTTCAAGGTTAAAAACCCAACTAAGGTCGATAAGTGGAGGTTTAAGTTTATTTATATTAAGGAATCTGAGCCTTTGCCGGTTTGGAAGATAGAGGAGGTGATTGATAGTTCGGTAAAGGATGTGCTAGCGGATGTAGATATTTTTTTGCAAGCTGGTGAAATGAAACAAAATTTTTCCGAGGAGGAATTGGGGGTAGCCGGGCTTAGTATATATTATTATAAAGGGAAGAAGTAGAAGAGCCTGGCGAATTCACAGGAATCCAGGGCACCAGTGACTGGGAACGAGGGAGAGTCCTCCGGGGACGAAGATGAGAGTGGAGACGATGGGAGTAAGGAGGAATCAGCCGGGGCTGATGATGATAAAGATAGTCAAAGGGTTTCAGCCGGGGCTGAGTATGAGGGTAGGGTTTCATACCTTGTTAAGTTACAGGGTTAGCTGTACTAATGTGTTCTGACCAGGTGTATTGTTTGCAGTGGTTCGGTTTGTTGAGGATGACGAAGACTCTGAATCTTTTGGGTCAGAGAAGCAGAAAGAACTGGGCCCTCGGGAGGCCCCGGTGGTTACCGCAGCGATTCCTCAGGCGGAGGATCCCGAGGATTTGATTGTACTCAATCAAATATCTTCGGGGTTGAAGAGGAAGCAGGGGTCGACCGCGGCTCCGCCTCCCGGAGGGAAGAAGGCGCGCTTGGACCCCATCTCCGAGGTAATGTGTCCCCAACTCTTCAATCTTGAAATTTGCACTGCTGAGATTTGACAATGGGATCTGTAGGGTTTCGGCAAGGTTGTAGGCCTCAAGGGAGCTGAGGCAGGGAGGATCCTAGAGCTGACCCAGGAGATGGTCGAGATTGGCAGGAGCAGTGAGAGGAGAGCATCGGAGGAGAAGGATGCTAAGCTGCGCGAGCTTACGACCAAGGTGTCCGAACTGTCGAGGAAGACAAAGAAGCTCGAGGAACACAACGCGGAGCTGGAGGACGAGGTGAAAAAGCTCCGGGAGCGGGAGGCCGACGTCATCCGGGAACAGAAAGCCGTGCTTGATGCTTTTGCCGAGAAACTGTTACAAACTGAAACCTTCACCAAAATGATGACGAAGTTCGTGGCCGCTGGAAACGCCTCCACAAATGCTCGGGCACTGGAGAGGGTGAAGAAGCACTTCCCGGGATTCAATATATACAAGCCCGAGCTGAAGTACGACTTCGACGCGGTGGACGCGGTGGAGGAAAAATACTTCAGGGTTTTGTCCAAGCCTCCTAAATTCCCGTTGGTAAATGCTTTGGCGGCCAAGGGTTCAAGGATAACTGTCGCGGATGTGGTGAAGTGTGACGTTGACGTAGACAAGGACCTGGTTGCCTTCAAGGATGGGCATTTGGAGAAAAGAGCGAGCAAAAGGGTTCGCCCACCTCGGGAGGTGGAGATGATAAACCTGCCGGGGCAGGGTTCAAAGGCAACAACACCTTCGCCGGCAAAGACAACAACTGCAGCTCGGACGGATGAGGCGGCACCGAGAACGAGGATAGAAGATGCGGAGTCTTCGAATCCCAAGGAAACCGAGGAGGTTAGTACCTCCCGTCCTTATGCATTATATATGTAGCACAGGATGTGCGAGAAGCTAGTGCAATGGAGAGGCTTTGCTAAAAAAGTGTTCCCTTTCAATATATTGTAATCCTGGATTTTATTAGTAAAAAGGATATATACAATTTTCCATCATTTTGGTCTTGTCTTGTGTATCTTTGTGTTGATGTTACACTCGGTTTTATGGCTGCTGCGTTTTGATCATCACAACACATACTACTGCGAGCAAGAAAGCGAGGAGGAGCGGCAGGATGGTGTCAGCGAGTTGCATGAGAGGATTAAAAAGCTCACCGCCGACCTTGATCGGCATAAGAAAGAACTGGACGAGTACAAGCTGCGTACTGTTCCTCGGTTGAATAAAAGGCTGAGGACCTCTGAAAAGCACCATATGAAAGCTCATAAAGACTGGGAGGAAGCCCGCGAGAAGGCCTGGGATTACAAGTTGAGATGGCTAACCAATGAGCTCGAGGTTCAGAGATATTCTGCACATCATCTTGAATATGAGCGAATCCTGAGCGAGTTCGGGCTCTTGACTTTGGAAGAGATCGATGCTCGGACAGAGGAGCTTCAGGCGGAAATAGTAGCCTTGTCCGAACCGGAGTCACTGCATTGCCCTGACTTAGCGAGGAAAAGGCAGGGACTAGATCTTATACTAGGTATGTATAAAAATCTTGAAGGTAGACGTCGGTGGCGCCGTTCTTCTGAAAAGGACATCGCGAGTAGTAGCAGAGCGGACCCTGGTATACGAGTTCCTCCAAGTACTGGGAAGGGTAAAGGAATTTTGCTTGAGGAACCGAGCTCTTCAGAGTTGGCCTGGGTAAATCAAGAAGTCGTAGCCTTAGATCCGAGGCAAGTTGTGGGGCCGGAGCCGAGCCGTATTTCCTCAACCGGAGTGAGGGAGTTCGCCCGAGAGATTGACGAGATAACCTCACCAGAGTGGGACGCCGTTGCCTGGGCGAACACACCTACAGTTAAGAAGAGAAAAGAAAACAGAGCCAAACCAGGTCGCGGTCGTCGTGGTAAAGAACCTGAGCCTAGGAACGGGGTCCCTCATCGCAGTGAAGCTAAAACCCGGAGGAGTAGAGATGACTCTAGGAGTGAGCCCGGTAGTGAGGGCAAACGAGTTGTTGAGAGGGCGGGCCCTTTTGCTCCGTTGAGTTGGGATAGGTCTGACTGGAACAATATGACAGGTCGAGACCAAACTACGAGTCGGCTCAGATTAGGCCCCCAGCAAATAGCTAGGGTAGAATTGCCCAGGGCCGGGGTTGTTCCCCATGTCGTCCCCAGGTACAGGTCCCGGAGGACATCGCGAAGTAGGGGCAATAAAAATAACAAGGGTGGTCGCGGAGGCATGTGGTGGTTAGGTGGTGAACAGGGACAATAAATAAATGTAATGTAGATGATGGCGTTGTATAATCGCCTTACTTTGTAAACATTTTTGTAGGTACCGAGTGTTTTCAATGCTAATAAGAAAAGCATGAAGATGCATGATTTGATTTTGATTTTTTTTTTAAGGTCAGTGTAAAGTGTAATTTCAATGCAATGCACGAATGAGGGCACTCGAGGTATGCCTCTATATTAGTGAGTGCTCGGAGACTATTCCAATTATATCCCCCCACGGATCGGGCGGGACACCACACTTATCCGAGTATAAGTGGCTTGTACTCTCCGAACGGATCAGGCGAGAGTGGGCCGAAGTCATAAGACTCGGATATTTTCCCCGGACGGATCAGGCGAGGAATTGATTAAGTCCGGGGACATGTTTTAATTTTCTCCTGACGGGTCAGGAGCGAGATAAATGTGTTCGGAAACAGTTGATATAGTGAGACCGGGGCGTCCCTGCGGTGTATTAAACAGTCAGTTTAATAAATGAGAATATGAGATCTTATTGAGAAAAAATTGTCGGAACAATGTCAAATTACAAACTTGTATTAAAGGACAGAATAAAACTAACAGTATCAGAGGTAAAAATCTTCGGAGGTTGGTCACATGCCAAGTACGAGGCACTGGGGTGCCGTCCATGTGCTCAAGCTGGTAGCTCCCGGAAGAGTGAACATCAACCACACGATAGGGTCCTTCCCATGTCACTTGGAGTTTGCCCTCAGGAGCGGCTTTGCTAGCGGAATTGAGCCGGAGCACGAGGTTGCCGACTTGAAATTGAGTCCCGCGGACTCGCGCATTGTAGTATTTTGCTGTTTGCTGCTTGTACTTGGCCTGACGGATAAGTGCCTGTTCCCAGCGATATTCCACTTCGTCGAGATTAGCACGAATTGCTTCTTCATTAGTTTCGGGATCGATATTCAATAACCTAGGGCTGGATACCCCAATTTCTGCTGGGATGACGGCCTCGGAGCCGTAGGTTAGGCTGTAGGGAGTTTCGCCAGTGGAAGAGTGGGGCGTAGTTCGGTAAGCCTACAACACTTGAGGTAGGGTATCAGCCCAAAGCCCTTTACGTTCACCCAAGCGCTTCTTGATGCCTTCGACGAGTGTCCGATTCGTCACTTCTACCTGACCGTTGGCCTGGGGGTGAGCCACCGAAGTAAACGCCTGTTTGATGTGCAATTCTTCACACCAAGAGCGGAAAAGATCATTTGCGAACTGTTTTTCATTGTCGGAAACAATGGTGCCAGGAATACCAAAATTAAGAATCTTTCTACCAGTGATGGTGGTAAGCGGCTCGGCTTCGACCCACTTGGTAAAATAATTCACAGCGACCACTAAGAACTTAAACCCCCCTGGAGCTACAAGGAACGGACCCACGATGTCTATTCCTCACTGGATGAAAGGCCATGCACTCTGTATGCCTATCAGCTCGGTTTGGGGTAAGTGTTTTACCCGTGAGTGCCGCTGACACTTTTCGCACTTTGACACCAAGTCATGCGCATCATTAAAAAGAGTGGGCCAGTAGTACCCCCACCGTAGTGCCTTCTTGGCTAGAGTTCGAGAACCAATATGGCTCGCACAGGAGCCCTCGTGTAATTCTCGGAGGACATAATCAGCTTGGACTGGGCCAAGGCATCGAAGGCTTGGTTGTAGGTAGGATTGCCTATATAAGACCCCATCATGGAGCGTATACTTCGGTGCCTTCAGAATGATCTGGCGAGCCAGCGCCTTGTCTTCGGGTAAAGTCCCATCCCGGAGGTATGGGACAATGGGCGTCATCCAAGTGGAGTCGGCATCGGTGATTACCGACACAACCTATTCATCGATTGATGGATGGGATGCCTCCTCTACGAGTATGTCCGGGGATATACTAGAAGGGACCGCGGAGGCCAGCTTACTGATAGTATCAGCCTTTGTGTTTTCTCCTCGAGGAACCTTGCGGACATCAGCGGAGGAAAATGTTAGCAAGAGTTTTTTGGTTAAAGCTAGGTACCTTTTCATGGTTTCCTCCTTTGCCGCGTATGACCCATTGATTTGGCTGGATACCACTTCCGAGTCGGTATATATCCGGATGTGTGAGGCTCCTAGGGTCTGTGCGAGGCGAAGGCCGGCGAGAACCGCCTCATATTCGGCTTCGTTATTCGTGACTTTGAATTTAAATCGCAAAACATACTTGACTTCCGCATCGTCGGGCCCATTGAGAAGAACTCCAGCTCCGCTCCCCCGGGTGGCAGATTCACCATCTACGTGTATATGCCATTATTTGGCCTCAATTTCTATATCGGTAGGCTGAATGACCTCAGGAGATGGGTTGGATTTAGTGTCGTCAAAGGGAGCCTCAACAAGAAAATCGGCTAGGGCTTGACCTTTAATAGCTCGACGAGGGAGAAACTGAATATCATGCTCCCCCAGCTCAATGACCCATTTAGCCAGTCGGCCGGAATGATCGGGCTTACTTAAGACCTGACGGATTGGTTGGTTCATGAGGACGTTAATAGTATGCCCCTGAAAATAGGGACGCAGGCGGCGGGCCGCCACGACCAGCGCTAACACCGTCTTCTCGGGGATGGAGTACCGAGTCTCTGCTCCTTGTAGGGCTCGGCTAAAAAAATATACGACCTTTTGGGCCCCTCGGTCTTCACGGACAAGGGCCGCGCTGATGGCCTCATCGGATGCGGACAAATATATGTACAGGGGCTCCCCGGGAATTGGTGCAGAGACAGTAGGAAGCTGGCTTATGTGCTGCTTTAGAGCCACTAAAGCTTCTTCACATTGGGGAGTCCATTCGAACCTTTTAGCCTGCCTCAGAATTTTGAAAAAGGGAAGTTGTCGCTTGGCTGCTTTAGACAAGAACCGATTTAGCGCAGCTAGTCTCCCAGTAAGACGCTGAACATCTTTTTCCTTTTCAGGTGTCTTGAGATTAAGGATATCTCTGATTTTGGAGGGATTTGCTTGGAGTCCCTGAGGGGAAACCACGTACCCCAAGAATTTTCCGGAGCCGACCCCAAAGGTGCACTTGGCCGGATTGAGTCGGAGGTTGTTACGTCTGAGCACTTCTTTTCAGCGATGTCCCGAACACATGTATCAAAAGTACGACTTTTGATAACGAGATCATCGACATATACCTCTACGTTTCGGCCGATCTGGTCCCGAAAAACGTGATCCATCAAACGCTGATAAGTGGCCCTGGCGTTCTTAAGTCCGAAGGGCATTTTCTTGTAGGCAAAAATGCCGAAGTCCGTTGTGAAGGCCGTTTTGACTGCGTCTTTTCGGTCCATGTAGACCTGGTGGTATCCTTTATAGAGGTCCAGGAAGCAAAGTGCGGGGTGTTTAGTAATGACCTCGGCCTTTTGGTCAATCGGAGACAGTGGATAGCAATCCTTCGGGTAGTATCTGTTTAGGTCAGTAAAGTCCACACACATCCTCCACGTATTATTGGGCTTTTGAACCATGACAGGATTCGCTAGCCAGGTCGGATAGTGAACTTCAAAGAGGATGTCTGCCTTAACAAGCTCCTCAACCTCGGCGCAGATAACAGCTTTCCTATCAGCAACGAACTGTCTGCGCTTCTGCTGAACTGGTTTGACTGCTGGATCAATATTCAGCTTGTGAGTGATTAAGTCCGGAGAGACACCGGGCATATCCGGAGGTGACCAGGCAAAAACTTCGGGATATTCGCGCAATGTCTGAACAATGGCGCTGTGAAGTAGAGGCAAATGCACAGCGCCGACCTTAATAGTCTGCTCAGGCTTGGTTGGATCGAGTGGTACCTCGACTACCTCGTTGCTGAGAGGCTTAGAAGGAGCCGGAACGAGTCTCGAGGTAGCTATTTGAAACTGAGGATTGGCGGCAGTCTTAGTCCTCTTTTTGAGTGCAACATGCATGCACTCCTTAGCCATCTTTTGGTCGCCACTGATGGCAATCGCACCGTAGGGTGAAGGACACTTCATCGTCAAGTGATACGTGGAGCATATAGCTTGTGCGGGCGTAAGCTAATCTCGACGAAGAATCATATTATAGGGTGACGCGGACGACACCACATAAAAATCAACAAAAACAATCTTGATAGCAGGGTGAGTACCTACCGAGGCTGCGAGGTTAATGATTCCTTCCGCCTTAACCTCTCCCTGGGTAAATGTCTGTAGAGGTCCCGGTGCAGGTCGGAGCAGATCATGGGGTATACCCATTTTCTGGAAACAGTCAGAGAAAATAACGCTTACAGCGGCACCATTATCGACATATACCCGTTTGATGATAATATTTGCTACAATCATATCGATGACAATAGCGTCAGTGTGAGGGGTGCGCTCGGGCACTGGGTCGTCTTCGGTGAAGCTCACCGCCTCGATTTTGTGAAAGCGCTTGTGGCGGGGCTCCTCGGGAGGAGGCCTACGAGCTTCTGCGATGAGGGCTTTGCGGGAAATTCCTGCTGGCTGCGCGCCATAAATCATATAAATGATACTATTGACAACACGATTTGGAGGATTATCCCCATTGTCACCCTGAGGACGAGGGGCCAGCAATAAGTGAGGTTGTTGCTGCTGATTATGCTGCCTATTTCCCTAATCTTGCCTAGGGTAGTTGTTGTTCCCGTGTCGGTTATTCTGCCATTGGGGCCGACCTTGTTGTTGACCCCGATTATTATGACCACCCCGACCTTGTTGCTGTTTGCCACCTTTGTTCTGTTGCCGATTATCGGGGTGAGCAATGTACTGGCGAAAATATCCCCGTTTTATACACTCCTCAATTTTTTTGCCGAGTTCTCGGCATTCTTCAGTATCGTGCCCGTGGTTATGATGATAATTGTACCACTTGGCTCGATTCCGCTTGTCTGCCATGCAGTCATACGAGGGCAAGACCTCAGGTCAGCCTTGTGGATGGCATGCATTTCGGTTCGGGACCGATTCAAAGGTGTGAGCTGAGGTAGATCGTTGCGGGGTTCCAATCTCCCTCTGCCTAGTCGCCTGAAGGCGCTGGTGCGAGTGTTGGGCCCGGGTTGCCCTTTATCTGTCGGTTTCTTAGCATTAGACTTTTCCTTATTGCGCCGAGTTTGCTCGTCCGCCTTGGCGAACCTACCGACCACATGATAAAGAGCTCGGGTAGTGGTTGGAGTGTTTTGGGCAAGCTCTGTATATAGTGGTCCAGCACGTAGTCCATTCATGAAGGCCGTGACGATGATGCTGTCAGGCTGACTCCCTACTTTCAAGCTTTTAGTTGTAAAACGTTCCAGAAATTGAGAAATGGTTTCTCCTTCCTTCTGTTCGACATTCATCAGATCGGCTAGGGTGGACATGGGCTTTGCTCGTGCTTCAAAACGAGCCCAAAAGTGTTCGGCGAGTTCTTTAAAAGAGGATATACTATTGCGGGGCAGGGAGTCAAACCAAACCCGTGTCTCGTCCTGAAGATATTCAGGGAAAATCTTACAATAGTGGAGAGACACGGTGTGATCCCGACTGAGCATGTTGTGCCTAAAGGCCCCTAGGAAGTTGGCCGGATCCCCAGTTCCATCGTAAGGCGATATAGCAGGTCGCTTGAACCCTTCGGGAAGGGGTGTAGCGAGTATTTCTTGGGAGAATGGGGTGATAATGTCCCCATTGACATCAAGACCTAGAATCCTATCCAGTTCGGCATTGCGCTGTGCCCGCTCATACTCCTGGAGGTCTAAGGGATGGGGATGTTCGTGGCGAACTCTCTTAGCCACGTTAAGGGGTCGGCGTCGGTCGGCGTCGGCAAGTTCTTCATTGCGTTGCCTTGACCCATTAGAACTTCCATGGTCCTCGGGGAACCAGATCGCTCTCTACGTCGGTCTTGCCGCACATTATGTAGAGGATCTTGCTGGTTTGGCGGATTTTGATGAGGTGGGTGTGCTGCTGGATTGACAACATTTCCAGCCGGCCCAACGGGGTTCGCGCGGTTGGCTGCCCAGTCTTGGAGGATGTGAGCGTGTTCTTGGATAAAGGCCTAGAGCAGTTCCGGGGTCATTTGAATATTAACCTGCGGCTGTGTGGCGGCAGGAGCAGGGTTCTGGACACCCCCTTGGGGCAAGGGTAGGATTTGATTGTCCGAATTCAGGAGCGGATCCTGATTGCCTTGATTGTGAGTTTGATTCCCCACCAACTGTTGCCTCGGCGACAAAGTTTGATCCACGTGTGGATCGCAATCGGTTTGATCGCCTTGGCGAGATTGAGTCTGGCGTGTGGTCACCATGGCATGACGAGTGCGGTATCAAGTAACTTAGCGCGTTTTCCCACAGACAGCGCCGATTGATAAGTCCGTAACCCGAATTACCAAGCGCACAATCAAACAGTAACCAAATAATAGCAAAAATAAACGACACGAGGAATTACGTGGTTCGATCCGAAAATCTACATCCACGGGTGGAGGGCTAAAGCCTCTGAGATGTGTTTCACTATTAGCCGGAACAGAACACCGAAAAGTTTTACAGTGTATAGTATGTTAACGAACGATTGAAAAAATCCCTCTAAAACTATCTAACTTCTGCTATTTATACAATGTGATATTAAACCCTAACCGAGTCCCCTAAATCTCGGCTACCGTATCTGCATGGATATCTCCCTGATCTTTTCCATTTTGGCCGTTCTCCATGCCGTTAACGTGGTAGTGGACTCCGCGCATGGCCTTTGTGTGGGCTTCGTGTGTCGCAATTCGTTGGGCCCAAGCCTCTCGGCCCAAGAATTCAGCAGGTATGGACTGGGCTGACCCGGAGCAATTGGGCGACACCTATCAGATTCCCCCCCCCCCCCAGCCGAAGCGAGGTATGAGGTTCGGCTTGTAGGAGTAAGGTAGTGAAATGATAACCGAGCTGGCCAATGCGTACTTGATATTCTGAAAATGTTCCCCCTCGACGAGGTGAAGGATGTCCACCGGAGTGGATTCTGAAACTATCCCTCCTGAAGTGAAAGATGTCCACCGGAGTGGATTTTGAAGTAAGCTATGAACGGGGATGAGATAGCATGTGCGTTGCATGTGATGGGTGCGTCTGAGGACACGCGCGCATGTTCCCTCCCACGCGCTAATCAATGCCTTTGAATTTAAAAAGGCGTAATCACAGCCGCCGATTTTCTGCCTCCAAGAGGGAAATTCAAAACGATCATTTCATCACTTTTCTTCCTGTAACTTCCATCGATCAGGCTTAGGCGAAGGCGAGAGAAAAAAAAATCTTCAGAATTTTTACCAGATAATCATCTGAATTTGCAAGTAAGTATGTCTGCCTCTTCTTCTCATGCTTGTACTGTATCTTCTAGGGTTAGGGAGGTTGTGTCAGGGGAGACCCCCATACTAGCGATTTCGCAGCAAACGCACTATTCGGAGAAAAGTGAAATGAGAAAGGTGTTTCAGGGTGATCTGATAGATGTCAGGATGATGGCTGTAGAATTCCCAGTGTGTGTAGAGAGGGAAGCTGGTTTGAGGGTTGCGGAGGAGGCACCCCGCCTCCGTGAGGCGGAGGTATTGGAGATGATCCCGTCCTTCTATCTGCCTTTTGACTTAGAGTTTATAGTACCCAACCTTAAGATAGGGCTTGCTGTCCTCCAAAGGGGTTTATTACTGTATACCTAGATCAACTGAGGATTGGATTGCGTTTTCCTCTGTGGGACTTCCTCGTGAGGCTACTGTGGCATTACCGCATTGCCCTAGGGCAACTAGTGCCGAATACCTTTAGGCAGGTCGTAGGGTATTTGGTGACTTGCCGCTCTAGAGGGGTGTCTCCAACTGTAGAAGGATTCAGATACTTTTTTCAATTAAAATCAACAGGGAAGGGACAGGGGTGGTATTCCCTAAACCCTAGGCCGAAGAAGGGGTTCAAGGTTAAAAACCCAACTAAGGTCGATAAGTGGAGGTTTAATTTTATTTATATTAAGGAATCTGAGCCTTTGCCGGTTTGGAAGATAGGGGAGGTGATTGATAATTCGGTAAAGGATGTGCCAGCGGATGTAGATATTTTTTTGCAAGCTGGTGAAATGAAACAAAATTAAATGAGAATATGAGATCTTATTGAGAAAAAAATGTCGGAACAATGTCAAATTACAAACTTGTATTAAAAGGTAGATATGTACATTTGTGATGTATTAGTGATGTTACTATGTATATGTGTCAGTGTATTGTGTAACTGCAGTAGAAGATGTAGCACCGTTTGTAGTAGAAGATCCAATCCGTCTAAATTGTAGCCTGACAAATTATAGTCAAATAATTTGATTAACGAGTTGTGTGTTATTCTTTTATGGAATACACAATTGTTGATACCATTATAAACATAAAAAGTTGTGAATAAATTATACAAAATTAGAGCGTCTTTTGGAAGAGAAGAAGACAATGTCAACGTTGTAGTGGGTGGTGTTGTAGTGGGAGGTAAGGAGGGCCCTCCATCTTGGGGTGTTGGACGGCTAATATTAAAAGGTAGGTTGGACTAACGTTATCCTCATAGGTTAGAATACAACTTTAGCACAACACACAAAGTTGGCTGTTCTTCCAATGCCCATTTCTCAAAACATTTATTAATAAATATATTATCCTCTGCTCCCACATTAACTTTGACTACTACATTTTGTTTTTGTGGTTTACCAACTATTTATGTCCTTGTCAACTAAATTCTATTGCCCTACAATATAATTCCATAACCATATATAGTATACGCCTATTCAAATCACTACCTAATACTTCTCATTTAATTATATATGTAAATTGATTTCGTCTTCATATTTACTTCAAAAAGTTCAACTTCTTTGTCCTAATATATACTACCTTTACTTCCTCCGTCTCCTGATAGTTTAGATCTCCTTCTTCCCTTATTCTTCAATTATAGAAGTATGGAAAAATATTTCTAACATGGAGAATACTCCGAGCCTTTATGCATCTTTCCACGTTTCGTGTGACTTTCGATCTACGGTTTCCTATGAATCTTTCGACTTTGAACGCTGTTGTAATTGACAAGTGTCTGAGATGAAATTTGATGGAAATTGATGATCATGATCCAGAATCGAAGGTAGTTGTTCATGTTTTTTTCTGATTCGTTGCTTGCTATGCATGCAGTAACGAGATAAGAATCAAGTATTACTGCTATTGGATTTCTTGTGGATGATATTTAGATTAAATTTTATTCTTCTTCACTCATATCAGTTTTATGGAGAATTACTTAATTTATATGTCATACTTTTTGAATCAAGCTTTTATTGAACTATTCAAACCTAATACCAATGTTTGTTTTCTGATTTTATATCAAGAACGTAATCTAATCAAATATATAGAGAAACCCCAAATTCTACAAATCTTCAATTTTAAATACAAATATATGCATTATGATAATTTCGTAGTATTATATATTGCCAAGTGTTTATTAATAAATAAAACAAAAGAAGCTTGAGGTTACAGATAACAACAAAGAAATTCATCCTGCAGAAAATCAAACAAAAATAAATAAACCTAACAAGGTACGATGATGTGTCCAATATGTAACAACTACTTATTCTATTCTCATCATTTCTTGGTTGAGATTTCAGAAAGGACAGGTTTCTAGCCTCTTCTATTATTAATAATATGGTAAGTACGCTTTATAAGTCCAGAATGGAATTTTATCTCGAATATCTTCTACTTTATCACCTGGCTAATAAGAAATTGCCGCAAATTAACGTTTATATATAGTATTATTAATCAAGGCCGTATATACCTAGCTTCCTGATTTAACAACTAACTAATACTATCTTCAAAGGCCATTTGTACATGTGTCCCATTCATATTCTACTATTTTAATTCTTACTTTTGTCTTATGTTCTTCAAATATATTTAATTTACGTAGGTGCTATGAGAGAATCACTTTCAAATGCTATTTATTCCATAAATTGTACCAAACTTTTTTCTAGTTTTATAATGTTGCGTATGATCCGCACATGTATATATATTTAGATTCATCGGTGCATCCAACAATCATTTACAAAATTTTATTAATCTATTATAACACTTGAAAGTTTCTGAATAAGATCATGAAATTTGATGTATGAACTGCAACAGATCTTTCGATCACCCTTGTTTGAACAACAAATGAACAATCACCAAGAATTTGGACAACCGATGTTCGAACATCATAGGAACAGTGACCAAGGATTCTAGACAATTGATGTTCAAACATCATAAGATCAACTTTAAGTATTCTAAATAGATGATGTTCGAACTGTACAGAAACAACTCCGAGGATTCTGAACTGCAGATCTCTGAAATAGATGTTATAACAACAAAGTAACATGGGTAAAGTTGAGTCGAGGTTAGACTTCTTTTCGTAAAACGAATATGTCCCGACTAGTGCTAACGGTTTGACGTAACGTTCCCAACGATAAATGACTTCCTTCTTCTAGATAACAGCACCACAAATCCAGAAGCACCAGTGAGTTAAGATGTGTGGTAAGAAATGGCGAAATTCTATATGCCAAAATGAACTTGGATGCAAGAGTTTTTTGAAAATGCAATGAGATGCAGATTTTTAGAACAATTTCTTGTCACTTCTCTTGTCTATTAAGTATATCATGTAGGAAAATAATGACCTATATATTAACACCTTCCCACTTAATGAGAGACTTATGACACCCTTTAATGGATCTTTAAGGCGGGTCAAAAAAACTTAATTTCACTGAGCTGGTCCAAAGGCGGACCTGGCCCAATGGCCCATGCGCCCGCGCCGTAGCCTTGGCCCTGGTCGAGGCCGAGCCGAGCTGTGTCTTGGGCTCGCTTGCTCACCCTGTTGAGTATGGAGCCTGAATTTCGTCATTTGGGTCGCGGTCACGACAAAAGGGCTCGCGTTTGTGTTTTGAATTGTCAAGGTAACGTGGTCGCGACAAAAGTTGCTTGGTTAAGCAGACGGGGAGTTTGACGGAACGCGATCGCGACAGTTGGAGCAACAGGTTTTTACTTGGGCTTCAAGTTTGGCCCATTAGGCTATTATAAATAGTTGTTCTCTCATATTGTTGTTGTTGGTTGATTTATCTGAAAATTAGTAAAATTCCTAGCTTGGTATCGTCCCCAGACGTAGCTACACATCGTAATAAATTGGGTAACCAATATTGTGTTTTTTTTTCTCTTTCATGTTTCCTTCAATTTCATGATTGTGTGTGGGGTTAATTCCTAAGAAGTGTTACCAGAGCTACGGGTTTTGAAGGGAGCATCACGTTGGAAGGAGATGTGTCGATCGAGAAGTTTGATGGTTCTGACTACGGATTTTGAAAGATGCAGATGGATGATTATCTTTATAGTAAAGATCTGCATCCACCTCTGAAAGTAAAGCCCGAGAAAATCGACGCAGAGGAGTGGTCGCTATCGGACAGGAAGACAATAAGCATGATACGTTTATCGTTGTCCAAGGAAGGAGCTTATCACACGACTGCAAACGGCGAACAAAGTACATCTGATTAGGAGATTGTTCAACCTAAGAATTTCGGAGGGTACACCAATGCAGCAAAACCTGAACGAGTTCAACATGATTATCTTGTAGTTGAACTTGGTGGAAATTGAATTTGACGACGAACTATGTGCCCTGATTACGTTATTGTCTCTGCGTTAGGCCGGTACAATCATAGAAGTTAGCACCGCGAAAAATAAGCTGAAGTTTGACAAAGTAAGGGATCTGATGATTAGTGAAGAGATTCATAGGAAAGAATCAGGATCTACTTCGGGGTCAACACTAAACACCATAAACAGAGGCAGGCCAAAGGGAAGGCAAAATCGGGGAAGGTCTAAATCCAAAGGCAAGAGCTAATCCAGGAAGGATGTGAGCTCAGTCAAGTGTTGGAATTGTGACGAGTTCGGTCATTTTAGAAACCAATGTAAAGCATCAAAGAAGAACAAGAGGGATCAAGCAGATAAGAAGACAACAAGCACAACCACAGAAGAAGATGATGGTGATGCATTAGTCTTGAGCGTGTCTAGTCCTATGGAGTCCTGGGTGCTGGATTTCGGAGCATCGTTTCATTTATGCAAGAATTATAAAATTATGAATGATTATGTTTCTGGCGATTTTGGACAGGTGCATCTTGCAGATGACTAACCCCTGAAAATCATGGGAAAGGGAAACGTATGAGTTGTGACCTCAAATGGATCCACATTGGTGTTGAATGAAGTGCAATACATTCCTGGACTGAAGAGGAATCTACTTTCGGTTGGACAACTTGATAAGGAGGGTTACGTGGTAACATTCGGCTGCAACAATTGGAAGATTACCAAAGGAGCTATGGTATTGGCTCGAGGTAAGAAGGAAGGTACATTGTATATAACATCGAATTTCAAAGATTGCATTGATCTTGCAGATGTAGCAAGTGAGGCGAATTTTTGGCACTGTCGGTTGGGCCACATGAGTGAGAAAGGGATGAAGGTGATGTGTTCAAAAGGTAGACTGTCTGGCCTGAAGACTGTTGAAGTTGGCCTGTGTATTTAGGAAACAGAGGCGAGTAAGTTTCTCAGGAGTCGGTAGAACTTTGAAGACTCAAAGTTTGGAGTTGATCTATAGTGATCTATGGGGACCGGAGCATGTGACGTCCCTTGGAGGATCATCATACTATATGACATTCATCGACGATATCACAAGAAAGGTATGGGTTTATTTTCTGAAAAATAAATCTAATGCTTTTGATACTTTCAGGAAGTGGAAAGCTATAGTTGAAACTGAGACAAGGCTAAGGAAGAAGTTTCTAAGGTTTCATAATGGAGGTGAGTATGACCTCAAGAAGTTTAAAGACTACTATGCTGATAATGGGATTCGCATGGAGAAGATAGTGCGTGGAACTCCCCAACAAAATAGAGTAGCAGAAAGGATGAACAAAACGCTGAATGAGCGAGCGAGATGCATGAGGCTGAAAAGGGGGTTGCCAAAGATGTTTTGGGTGGATTTAGTAAACACAACTGCATTCCTGATTAATAAAGGCCCATCAACTCCATTGGTGAATCGGATACCGAAGGAGGTATGGACAGGAAATGAGATAAACTGTCATTTCTACGTATCTTTGGCTGTGTTGCATATGCTCACGGTGGTTCTGTTGATAGGAGTAAGTTACATGTTAAATCTATTAAGTGTACATTCATTGGTTATGGTGGCGATAAGTTCGGTTATAGGCTCTGGGATGAGCAGAACCATAAGGTGATTCATAGTAGAGATGTGGTTTTCAATGAATAGGTGATGTACAAGGATAGATTGGAGGCATCGAATTCTGACAGCTCTAAACCTAGATAGTTAAGTTAGACATCTCAAACTCGAGTGGGAGTAAGGAGAGTCGGAACAAAGAGGAGGTTCTTGAGGATGAGCCAAGAACTCCACCACCACCTCAGAATGTTGTTCTGCTGTAGAGACTGGCTAGAGAGCGACGTGCACTTGATAGGTATTCACCCTCTAACTTTTAGTTATTGCTTTATGACGGTGGTGAACCTGAGAGCTATGCAGAAGCAGAACATGTTGATGACATGCGGAGATGGAAAGCTACCATGGATGATGAATTGGCATCTCTTCACTTGAATGGCACTTGGGAATTAGTTAAGCTCCCAAAAGGAAAGAAAGCATTGCTCTGCAAGTGGGTCTACAGAATTATGAGTGAAGTTGATGGTAGCAAGCGTTACAGGGCTAGACTAGTTGCAAAAAGGTTTGAGAACCGTTTTGGTATTGATTATACTGATATATTTACTCCTACTATGAAAATTGACGACTACTCGCATAGTGTTGAATATGGTTGTTGCAGAAAACCCGTTGTTACTTCATATGGATGTAAAGATGACATTTTTTCACGATGACATAGTGGAGGATCTTTACATGGTACAGTCGGATGGATTCATAGCCGAAGGAAAGAAAGAACTTGTGTGCAAGTTGAGAAAGAGCTTGTATGGGTTGAAGCAAGCTCCGAAGCAATGGTACACAAAGTTTGACAGTTTCATGCTCGAAACTGGTTATAACAGATGCTACACAGACCACTGTTATTACTACAAGAGGTTTGACAATAGTTATCTCATCCTGCTTTTATATGTTGATTATATGTTGATTGCAGGAGCTAATCCAATTAAGATGGATAAGCTGAAGAGACAGTTGTCCAACCGATTCTCCAAGAAGGATCTTGCATAAGCTAAACAAATTTTGGGTATGAGAATCGAGAGGAATAGAGCGGCAAGAATGTATGTTTCGCAGGCGGATTACATTCAAAAGGTCCTGGAAAGATTCAACATGGAGAATTCAAAACCTACGATCCCATTAGGAAGTCACTTCAAGTTATCGAAGAAGCAGTTATCGAGTACTAAGGAGGAACGTGCCCAAATGATGAAGACTCTTTATGCTTTGGCAATTGGCATCATAATGTATGCTATGGTGTGCACTAGGCCAGACATTGTGCATGCAGTGGGAGTAGTGAGCCGATTCATGAGTTATCTGGGTAAGCAGCATTGGGAAGCAGTGAAATGGATCTTGCGTTTTAGTGGCAAGAGTATCGAGTTGCTTGGTTATGTTGATGCGGATTTGGGATCAAATGATCTGGATTGGAGAAGAAGTACTACCGGGTATGTTTTTTATTTTGGGGGTATTGCGATCTCTTGGACTTCTAAGTTGAAAAAGGTTGTTGGTTTATCAACCACGGAAGCTTGAGTACGTGGCTGTGACAGAAGCGAGCAAGGAAATGGTTTGGTTGCAAAGTTTCTTGGGTCAACTAGGGAAGGAACATGAAAACAACATTCTTTACAATGATAGTCAAAGTGCAATTTTCTTGGCGAGTAATCCGGCATTTCATTCGAGAATAAAATAATGTAGAGTTGAAATATCATTATATTCTACATCTACTGGAGGTGAAGACTTTGTGGCTCATGAAGATACTTGGAAGTGAGAATCCAGCCGATATGTTTACTAAGGTGGTGACCTTAGAGAAGTTGAACTTCAATTGGGCCTTGGAACGTGAAGTAGAGGCTAGGCGATACTAACCGGATACTGGGAAAGAAGAGAACAAGAAGACATGGTGTTTTTGAGAGTGCTTAGTCTCCAAGTGGGAGATTGTTGAGTATGGAGCCTGAATTCCGTCATTGGGGTCGCGGCCGCTATAGGGGAGGTCGCGGTTGCGACAAAAGGGCTCGCGTTTGTGTTTTGCACAGTCAAGGTATCAGTGTGGTCGCGAAAAAAGCTACTTGGTTAAGCAGTCGAGGAGTTTGATGGAACGCGACTGCGATAGGGGTAGGTCGCGGTTGCGACAGGTTCTTACTTGGGCTTCAAGTTTGGCACTTTAGGCTATTATAAATAGTTGTTCTCTCATTATTATTGTTGTTGGTTTGTTTATCTGAAAATTAGTGAAATCTCTGGCTTGGTATCGCCTCCAAACGTAGTTACACCAATATTGTGTATTTTTTTTCAATTTTGTGATCGTGTGTTGGTTAATTCCTAACACACCCGCAGACGTAAGTCATTCATAAAACCTCTATTGTGCTCTTGCATATAAGCTAGATTCAACATTATGATTTTCTTAATATGGGATAGACTTTAGCATCTCTAACAATAACATATATATACATGCCTTAGCAAGTGGCCATCTTCATGCATTTGTCTATCACTCACCGAAATTTGATTATGAAAAATTCAACATAGTACGATCATCTACTCAGAACATAAAACGATTATCCATGACTCAATTCCACCTGAGTTAAATACTTTGCCACTTTTCAACTGGTCAAAGTTGGGTACTTACCCACTTTCTTAAAACTAATTTCTAACAATCCCACATATGAGTGGAAATTAATGCATATGTGTATGCAACATGCAACCCAGTTCATGAGTGATTTTATTGCATAAAGAAAGGTAGCTTATGGCATTGAGCATTCTATAGTCAATATCATTTGGAATATTGGCGGCTTAATGGACGCTATGCCTTGAACTACTCCCCTGATGTGTATACTGAGATAATGATATTAACACAATAAGACCTTACCACCTTCTGTTCTCACTTTTTTTATCCATTTCAGTCATTGACCAGTCTTTTGATTCATAAGTGTTTACTGTTGAAGCAACCCTCACTTCACACTTATATATGTGATATCCTATCCAAGCATCCTACTATACTCCACGCAAAGGGTTTAAGAATCATTAATAGTCAAATGACTTGGCCTCACCATATATTGTAGGTTCCAAGACAGGTTTTAAAGAAAAACTGCCACCACTTACAAGACACATACTTCCTTTGTCTCATAAGAAAAGTCATGTTTAAGAAAATGTCCTAAAAATAAGAGTCTTATTTCAAATTTTGATGTTTAATTTTCTTAGTTTAAGTAAACAATCTTATATATGATAAGTTGTGGCCAAAAATATATAATTGTACATTTTTTAATCATGACTCTTTTTAGGATAAGTATATAATGCATTAATTAGTAGTATCATCTAATATATATGACGTTTGATAAAATTTATGAAACACAAGATAAAATATATAAATATAATATATGATCTCATATGTAGCATATCAGTACATGTTTACAAATAGTAACTTGTATGCTCAGTGTAGATCACGCCTTATTCACGTCCCTTTTAGTGGCCTTCAGATTGAATTATTGAGCGATAAATTTGAAATTTATATATCCTTTAATATTGTTTTGATGAATTTATTTTATACTTCTTCCATCTGTTAAAAAGAGTTATGTTTTAAAAATTAAGTCTCTTTTTACTAGTTCAAGTTAGAATTTTTTTACAAATTAATTAGATGTGATTGAATAAGTCAAATAAAAAAAAAAAAAAATTTATATAAGTGCGTATAAATTGATTTTGGAGAGTTATACATTTATCTAATTAACAAAAAATAAAAGTTGTAAGTTTTTCAAACATGAGAGAAAGAAACTAATAAATATGTGACTCACCATTCTCATACATGGTTTAAAATCTACTTTATTCGGAGTGATTACTTTTCAATCCATACCAACCTTCAATTCCATGCGTTCAGTAAAACAGGTATATCTGTGTGCTGTGTAAAATTTTGTTGCCTTGTCTACTCTGAATTATTGAAATTTCTCTTCGGGAAGCTATTTCTCTTATTGTTCAACTTGACCTTTATGAATTTTATCTAGTTGTTCTGGTCTCCTTGGTCTAGCCGATTGTGCCTTTGTCTGTTTTTTGGTTCTATCTGCTATAAAAGAGGCACTTGGGGGCTTTCAACTTTTGGATAAATTATAGTGAAAATTACATTGTACATGCACTTTTTCAACGTGTCAACCTTAGTCTGTAAGATTCTGTTGTTTGGCACTTGCCACCACACTTTCTCTATTAATTAGTGTTGGTTGATTCCCGCATCTAATAATACATGTTTACGTTTCTTCGAAAGAAAAATGTAGCTAAGTACTATTAATTTTTGTCTATTAATTCATTCATTTGATATCACGCTTAAATGTTCAATTAAAGTGAAATGGGGTGTATCTGTCCTTTTTGGGTCCAATTGCATCTCAACTTAGAGCATTTGATTTAAATATCAGCTCTAGCTATTAGCAAGAACATTTATAAGAAAAAAGGAAAATCTAATAAATGGAATTTAATTAACTAATGTACTATTCATGTCCATATTAAAATTATAAGTGAGAATTTTGTGTTATTACCAAACTAAGTGAAGTCGCCCCTGCTAGGGGCGACTTCACAAAAATCTGACTCACCCGGCTTCTATTATTTGTTTATTTTTTATTTTTTTTGCAGAACTCGCCTGTGGGAGAGGCGACATCTATTTTTTTTTGGCAGAACTCGCCTGTTGGAGAAGCGACATACAATATGTCCATATTTTATACGCAAAGTCACCCCTGGCAGGGGCAACTTCAATTATATAATTTTTTTTTAAGGTCGCCTGTAGGAGAGGCGACTTCAAGTAATTCTTTTAATTTTTTTTTAATTTTTTTTATGTCTGGGAGAGGTTATTTATAGTACCGATCATTTTTTTTTTTTTTAAATCTGAAAGTTGTTTATTTAATAGTGTTAATAGAGTTTAGGGTTCAGGGTTCTGGGTTCAGTGTTCAGGGTTTAGGTTTAGGTTTCAATAAACTAGTAGTACCAATCGTTTTTCTTTTTCTTTAATTTGAGTCGCACCTATCGTTTTTTTTATTTAAGATGTATGGAGCGTAGTCGATGTTTAAATACTGTTACGATAAAAATATAATATTTAGGTTTATCACAAATACTTAAAACATGAAGTAGCTTTTAACCAAATTATTACAAATAACTTGAGGGTTACAAGATCTAATATTCATGGCCAGTCCCGCAACGAGTTTTTTTCCTATTTCGTTTAGCTCTCCCTCTCCGTTCCTCGATAGGGGCATCGGATTCAGTGTCTTGAGCGCGTTATGATTGACCATTATCTGGTGTGCTGATATTCAAACTAAAAGTTAGCTGACCTGATGAAGATGATGTTTGTCCTAAATATGGGATCGTAGACGTATTGAAATGGACTGGATGACCTACCAAATCTTGTTGTCGAGGAAAAATTGGCTCAGTTGTTGTGTAGTTGCCGACCTCCAAGAGTGAAGGAAAGGACTGATCATACCGCATTGAATCACGATAAGGAGTGAAAAAATCTTGTTTGTTCACCATTGGAGGCACATAGTAGCCTGACTGCTTGTCCACTCTAGGATGCTCATGAACGGTAGAATGTGAAGGCCCGGGGAGATCGCTCGACACAGACCTAAATGGATGGGTGTTACGCGAGGCAGAACCACCAACTTGTTGTCTGAAGTTAGCACATGTGGACGTACTACGTCTTCTCCCTTGTTGGGCCGCGTCATGTGGCATGGGCATCCCAGCAGCTTGCTGTTGTGCGTCTGGCTGTGGCTGATCGTAGGCTGTGACCTCTCACTGCTGCCTCTGCACCACCGAGTTGCTGCACCACTGCTACCCGTCCACTGCCCCCCACCCCCCCTACTGCACCACTGCTGCCCTGTCCACTGCCCCCCACCCCCTGCCCTCTCAGAACTCGCCTCTGCCAGGGGCGAGTTTGCGTATTACCAAAAAAATAAATAAGGCATACCGTATGTCGTCCCTACGAGCGGCGACTTTGATTATAAATACGCACGACATACCGTATGTTGCCTCTCCCACAGGCGAGTTCTGCCAAAAAAATAAAAGAAAAAAAAAATAGATGTCGCCTCTCCCACAGGAGAGTTCTGCAAAAAAATAAAATAAAATAATAATAATAATAATAATAATAATAATAATAATAATAATAATAATAATAATAATAATAATAATAATAATAATAATAATAATAGAAGTCGCCCCTGGCAGGGGAGACCTTGAGCAGGGTGAGTCAGATTTTTGTGGGGCGACTTCACTTAGTTTGGTAATAATATAAAATTTCCACTTATAATTTTAATTTTGTTATGAACAGTACATTAGTTAATTAAATTTGTCAACACTATTGTAGTGAAAAATGAAACGCTTGGTTTTATTTTATATATACACTTATGCATATAAATTAGATACTTGAAATACGTCACATCAATATCAATTTATATAAATAAAATACAAATCTGACCATAAACTTCCATATTACTTTGTACCCATAAATGTTAATAAATTTCAATCATAATTTTTAGTAGGACCTAACACAAACAACTTTTTATTTTGAGTACAAAAATCAATATAAATTGTTTTTTTCTGCTGGAAATATGGAAATTGAAAATTGAAAGTCAAAATGAAATTGGAAATCTCTCTCTTTTGTTCTTAGTTATCTAAATATCTTATATTTCTCTATAAATTGAAACTAACATTTTGTACCAGCTGGACTTTTTGGCAATTTTTTTTATTGATGAATGTAATTTGAATTTCTTCTGGACTTTGAAGATACATCATAAAATATATATGTACAGAAATTAAACACAATCCTCTAAATTTGAATACCTAATGTGCAATTTATGCACTAAATTCAAACTGGTTGATGATAAAACCTATTATGATAACTTTCTCTCGGCTCCGGCTGTAATCCGGCGGCTGAACAGGCGGTCGCCGGCAAGCGGCCGCACTTGGTACACGGCGCCACCTCTAAAATCTGTCGGCACGAGGGACAGGACGAGTGAGATCGGAGCCACGTGTCAATGCAGACGACGTGGAACCCATGACCGCACTGAGGCAGCACTCGCAGCTCCTCGCCGGAGACGAAATCCGCCAGACAAATGGCGCACTCGTAGAGCTTCGCAACTTGCTCGTTGCCTTCACTGTAAGTCACTTTAGGCAGCGATTTCAGTACCTTCTTTTTTAAGCCTCTATTGGCGGCCGCCTGTGGGGGCGGAGCTGTGTCTCTCCCGATGATGTGTCGGATCCAGGCGCAGCGTGCGACGGCGACGAGTCCGAGGACGCAGATGAGGGCGCAGAGAAGAGCGGCGAGGATGACTACGAAGTCGGAATCGACGGTCTCGATTGCAGGAGAGGAGACTCGCGACGGCGTTAATGTGGCGGGCGGGGAGTTGATGGCGCCGAGGAGACGTGAGCGGGCAGTCATGTTGAGAGAGAAAGTGAAAGTGATTCTGGTAAATAAGGTTTGAGCCGTAGAGGTGGAGGGTCTTATACTTGGAAAAATTAGTTGAAGTACCTGTTTAACTGAATTTCAGATTCGTGGTACTCAATTAGGATAAATTTTCTCACTCATTTGTCGTTTCTACAAAGTTTAAGAACGTGCCTTATAAATGACTTGGTGGATGCCAAGTGTCATATTAAAAAAAAATTAACTGTGGTGTTACAGATAATTATCCACATGTTTGATATAATTCAACAAGGCAAAAAAATCATTTGGCAAAAGCCTATAATGTAAAAGGATATTAAACTAAACTTATCAGAAAAAATTATTGCGTATTTTCACATCCAACATCACAAAACCTAACACCAAAAATCTCAAACTTCTTAGAAGAACCTACGAAAAAATCCCAATTTTTTTTTTTATTTTTATTATATCTAAAACCCAAATTTTGGAGTTATCAGCGACGAAGAGATTGAACAGTTTTGTGATGGTTTTCTTGCGAAAGAAAGGAGCTTTAGACTGGGTCTTCTCAAATACGATGAGTTTCGTCCCAAATACAGTCTATTTCTATAATGACATGGATAATGCTTTTATTTTGAATCAAAATTTGACTAGAAAAAAGGTTCAACTCAACTACTTTATGCCATGTAACTTAGTGTTGCTAGACTCTCCCAAATATTAGGGTCATGTGAGTTGGACATGACTATCTTCGGCCAACTTAGTGTTTTCCGGCGAAAATTGTCTTTAAAATGGGCAATTTCAGCATGTGCGAGACTAAATTGAGAAAGCAAATATTTGTTGGACTAAAATCGAAAAATCAAATACTTACGGAACCAAAAATGATTTTTAAGAATTATACAAAATACTTACGAGACCAAAAATAATTGTACAAATTGTCATTTACTCCCATAATACCATCAATTAGAGTCAATATATTGTTGAAGCAACTTCAGATTTCTTTTAGAGAGAAGAATCGTATCTAGTCTTTGAAAGACGATCACGGCTTTCTTCAGACCAACCCGTCTGATCTTGAGCGAATTACCACAGACTACATCAACTCCATCTTTAAATTGGAGAGCTCGGCCCCCTGTTACACGATGCTTGCGCTAAGCAGAATCAAGAAGAAGGTTTCCTCTTCCATGAACCTAATCCTCAATGCCCCCTATACTGATATGGATATCAACAAAGCCTTGAAAAGTATGCATCCGTTTAAGTGGCTCAGCCCTGATGGCATGATCCCCGTCTTCTTTCAAAAATATTGGCACCTTGTGGGCGAAGATGTCACCTGCTTCACACTCAACATCTTAAATAACCAAATCCTCCCACCAAACACCAACTTCACCCACATCTCTCTCATACCTAAAATAAAGAACCCGAAATTTGTTTCCCACTTCCGTCTTATAAGCCTTTGCAACGTGATCTACAAAATTGTCTCCAAAGCCATCACCAATAGTCTCCAAAAAATCCTCCCCTCTATCATCTCAGATTCTCAATCAGCTTTCGTCCTAGGCCACCTTACTACGTACAACATCCTCATTGACCATGAAACCCACCACTTCCTAAAAACCCGAAACCAAAGCAAAAAGAACTTCATGTCTGTCAAACTCGATATGAGTAAGGCTTTCGACCGTATTGAATGGAGCTTCATTCTAGCTGTCCTGGATGATCTCGGCTTCTCCCCCTCTTTCGTCGAACTCATCTGCCTTTGCATCACAACCCCCTCCTTCTCGGTTCTCTTAAACGGCTCACAAACCAACCATATCAGCCCTTCCCGGGGACTCCGACAAGGAGATCCCCTATCCCCGTTCCTCTTCATCATTTGCTCGGAGGTTTTCTCATGCATCCTCCACGATCTTCATGTGTCCAAAAAAAATCCACGGTATAGCCGTCTGCAAATCTGCCCCCTCCATCTCACACCTCTTCTTCGCGGATGACACTCTTCTTTTCAGCGAGGCAAGCCTGACAGAGGCCTCTTATCTGAAATTCGCAATCCAACTTTACGAAAAAAGCCTCAGGCCAACACATCAATTTGGAAAAATCTAGAATTCTTTCTAGTCATAACACTAACCTTTTTTGTCGTCTGCTGTTTGTGATTGTCCAGGTATCCCGCAGCGCAATCTCATGGGAAATAATTGGGCCTCCCGTCCATTATTGGAAAGAGCAAGAAAGATGTATTCACATCCATCAAAGACATAATCTAGGCTAAGCTTCAAGGTTGGAAGGAAAAATCCCTCTCTCAAGCCGGAAAAGAAGTGCTCATAATGTCGATCATCCAAGAAATCCCAACCTTCGCCATAGTGTGCTTTAGGATCCCAAATGAAGTTCTTGACGATATTAGTTCCTTGCCTCCGCATTTTGGTGGGGAAGTTCTCCAGAAAAGAAAAAGTTACATTAGTTCTCGTGGAATAAACTTGCCAAGAATAGATCTTCGGGTGGTCCGGGCTTACGTAACTTTCGAGCCTTCAACCAGACAATGCATACCAAACAAGTCTGGCGAATTCTTACCCTCCACTCTTCTCCTCTTGCCCGTATATACAAAGCCAAATACTTCCCCAACTCATGCCTCTTCGACGCCCCTCCATGTACTAGACCGTCTTGGTCTTGGAGAAGCATCCAAGGCTCTATCGCGCTCCTCCGTCTTGGCTGTAGACGTCTCATCTGCTCGGGTTCCTCCACTAGAATATGGTGGGATCCCTGGATACCCCGTCTGCCTCTTTTTCTCCCCAATCTCCCCACCACTTGTACTTCACCCTCTTTCTCCCGTTTCAGCCCTTATCGACCAAGAAACAAACACATGGAACACAAACCTCATACACTCAACCTTCTATCCCAACGACAACAACCTTATTCGTTCTATGCCCATTGTGTGGCACCATAATCGAAACGGAAAATTCTCCATAAAATCAGCCTATCACACCTTAATTCTCATCTCAACCTGGGTTGTATCTCCTCTTCAGTATCGAGCACTGGCCTAAATCTGTTTTGGAATTGATATGGCGGCTAAAGACCCCCCCGCGAATACAACACTTCCTTTGGAAATTTTTCTCGAATTCCCTCCCCTCTCTTGAAAACCTTTCTTATCGGGGCTTTGGCTTGTCCAAACCTTACCCCTTATATAATGCATTGGACCCCTTCAACATCCATATTTTCCTCACCTGCCCCCTCTCACGTAAGGTCTGGTCTTCGGTCGGTCTTTGGGAGTTCGTGAGCAAGTTCCACCAACCCTTCGACAACCTCTGGCTGCAGGACGTCATTTCTAATGCCCCACTGATATTGCCTGTTTGTGTGATAGTATTTGCAATCTTATATGATTCCATAGAAACAAAGGCATCTTTAAAACTCACATCGAGCACTTCACCATTGTCTCATCTTCCTCACGCCTACTCCATGATTACCACACCTCTGTTAATCGCCTAGACAAACTTGAGCCCTCCTTTCTTTCCCAACCCTCTTTTGCCCCCCCTCCCCCACCCAATCACCCGTTGATCTATTTCGACGGCACGATAGACACAAGCCATTCCCAAGCAGAAATTGGCGAGGCTATTTTCGCTGATGAAAAAATATTCACTTTTGGCACAAGCAAGATTGTCGACGGCACCTCGGACCCGACTTTGGCTGAGTTCCTTGCCCTTAGAGAAGCCATCAGAACTGCCCATAGGCATCATTTGACCTCCCCCTACTTCCTGGGGGATGCAGTAGTGGTCATCTTGTCGGCCATCGGGGAAGCTGATTACCCCTCTAACTGCCTGCCCATTCTCGATGGTATCCTACATCTCAAAATAGTGACCCCAATTTTTGGTTTCTTCTGGCTTAGTAGACAAAACAATCTCTTTGCTCATGAATTTGCTAGTTTTGTTAAACGTATGATCTCGTCTTCTTTTGAATGTTGTAACATCCCTGAGTGGATTTGTCAATCGATACTGGACGATTTCCAGCAATCCAAATGAAATGAAAATTTTTGTTCTAAAAAAACTTGAGATTTCTTTTTAAGAATTTTATAAAATAATGGGGTAATGGAGGAATCACAACATTACACCCTTCGTTAACTACAATGCTTTTATTCTGGGTAACAGAGGAATCGTACTATTCAATCCCTTTTATATATCTTTTTCATGCATTTTTCGAAAGTTGGAAGAATTAAAGCTGCAATCAATAGTATTTTTTTTTTAATCCTCCCTACTATGTATGGTTCTCTACTTCTACGGAATCGTTACAACACCTCTTATGCGTGTGTGATGTGTGTTAGTGAGAGAGGAGACATGTGTGGGGGGAGGAAAGAGCAGCAAGAGAAGAAATGTTGACTGGGGCAAAAAATATTAAAATAGGTTATAGATGAATTAAAAAAATAAAAAAATGTAACATTAAAAGTTATAGAAAATATTTTGACTCATTTTCACAATATATGTTATCTAAAAATGCTAATGGACCTACATCATATAAAATACAGGACAATATAATTAAAGTAGCCCATTCTGATATACTAGTCCAGACTTCCTTTTACAAAGTCCTAATTCTCAATTTTGAGTATATAGTAAAAAAAAAAAAAAAATGAAATTGTAATGATTTTTGTGTATAAAGTAAAAACTTGTAAGTGGTGAATGTAATTTATTGTGTAAAGTATATAAAATAAAATTGATGGGAGCCGGGCTTCCAAATTTTGGTTAAGTATGATATCTATATATATAATAAGCGAAGTACACCACTTTTAGTAAGTGACTATATATAACTAAACTTTCGTTATATATATATATATATATATATATATATATATATATATATAGAGAGAGAGAGAGAGAGAGAGAGAGAGAGATCAGAGAGAGAGAGAGAGAGAGAACTGGAACTCACAAGGTGTTTCAACACTAGGTGTTGAACATAGTGTTACAACACCTTGTGGGATACATCAGTATTTAACCTCTTATATAATTTTCACCTTGCTAACTTCGTTTTGTATATTTATCCTTGTTTTGTATAAATTTGTATAAATATAGATAATATGTATTTGATGTATAAATAGTCAAGATTGGATACGGATTAGGAAACTAAAACCGTATCCAAATTTAACTAATTACTAATGGTTCAAACTAATCAACTTCTAAGGAAAGTTTTATTTTGTATTTCTCTCTCCTCTCTTTCCCATAGGTAACTATTGTGATATCAAGTATAAAAGAGAAAAATGGAGAAAGAATGATTACTGAGTCAAATACATGAAGAAAAAGTTTGAAGTGTTATTATTCGAAGTTGAGAGCTTTTCTTACATACTTTCTCACTTGTATCCTGTGAGGCTTTGAGAGAATCTCTTCTATAGAATTCTCCTTTTAGTGTGTTCGAACAGTTTAGAGAGAAGAAGGATTGAAAGATTGTCTTGTTCATTCAATCCGTAGGTTTTGTAGTATAATGTACACAACAATGATTTCCGCTGTGAGAAAGATGGATGTTGCTTAGACTTTTGTGTGCCTGGCTTTTGATTGCAGTCTAACTCTGATTTCTGTTGTTTAAGTTTTGTACTGACTTTCAATCAATTTTGAATGGTTCGTTGAAAGTGTTGCAACATCTTGCGCAAAATTGGTCAAATCAGGGGCTCAAATTCTTTCAATATATATATAATCAGCTAAATACACCACTTTTAGTAAGCAAATTTTTTCCCCGAAAAAAATAATAATTTACTAAAAGTATAATTATTTTGAAAGTTCAAATTTTTTAATATTCGAAATTTTGTTGTATGACTTAGTAAGTTCACGATAACTAATCTCCATATATTGTGACCAGATCATGTTAGATTTCTATAAAAATCTTTTAGGTAGTCTAATATTTAGATTTATGCGCTTTTTTTAGCATATTTTATTTTAAAATTAATTTTATCCTCAGATATGACGATTTGTGTTCTAGAATATATATTGAAATTTGATTAGGTATTTTGATATCGTGATTTGATTTAGGTGAATTTGTTACACCAATACAAATAACTAAACCCATAAAAATAGCTATTCAAAGAAAATGCAGAAAATAGGTATTTTATATTTTGGCCCTTCTGTAGTGAGTTCACGTTTTACCTAATTTATTTAGTTTTATTATGTTATATATTATTGCCTATATATACACGCACAATAATTTACCCAATTTTTCATTCATGAATCCGTGAGTGAAATATGTAGAAAATGGAAAATGTTGAAATTTTGTCTGTCGTATCTCCTTTCTATTTCAATGAAAACTTCATATCTTAAACCAATTGATCACAGGGTTGCATATTCCAATTTTATCTACTACTGCATGTCCTGGACAAAATTAATGCAAAAGGAGAGAAAAGGCATAGAACAATAATGATTCTATTGAAGCTCCATACTTCTAAGGTTTCAGTTTTTTTCCACTCTATATTTTTATAAAAGATTAGAATATTCATTTGTCTTAATTTTTTTTCTAAAATAATCGATGTCTATGATGTGCTGCTAATCAGTGATGGTTATTGCAGGTTCCAAGTACGAGTTACCCAAATGCGTCTTGATTGAACCTACAAATATGATCAACCAAGACAGTTGCAAAGAAGGAAGATAAGTGTGCTATTTTAGTTACTCGTACATAATAACAAGTAATTTCAGTTTTCAAGAACTAATTACCCACTGGAAATAAGCGATTTGCTAGACGGGACGAATTTCTCCTTCTGTAGGTTACTCCAAAAATAATAATATGAACATTATATCATAATTTGTGTTGTCGTATACCCCCTCTGTCCCGGCTAACTTTTCCTACTTTCCATTTTGGTCCATTCCACTTAACTTTTCACACCCTAAAAAGAAAATTTCTCTCACAATCTCCACACTTAATCTCCACCTTTAAAAAATTCAAAGAAAAAATAAAATCTACTTTTTCTTAACATCCGTGCCCAGTCAACTGCGAAAAGTTAGCTGGGACGGAGGGAGTAATTAGTATAGTTATGTCAAGCAAGGAAAGAATAGAGAAGGTCAGCCATAAATATAATCATAGTCTAAAGAAAAGTTTACTCTGTCAAGAGTTGCTCATAGGTGGGACTTTTTCTTATACATGGAAATTGAAAATTAGTTACTAATTGTGAAGAATTGAATTTGTTTTACACAATATTTATTTGTTTAATTAATAAAATGAATATTAATTTGATGAATTCTTGATTGTGTATTAATAGTAGTAATAATTTGTCATCACGTGAATTTGAGTCCACGAGATATTATGCCTAGAGGAGTGCACCATATATAGCATTCGTATTTTTCTCTATAGCCAATCCCACACACATTATGCATGGGTGTGTTTCAAATTAATGGTGAATGGTATACAAGGTGTACTCCTCCAAGTGTAGCATCGGAACCACCACATATTTTAGCACTTCATATTAAACTTACATAAAAATACATAAAACAAAAGGATCGACTTTAGGTTATAAAGTACGTTGTGTCTTTAATACCATAATAAAAATATCAACAAAATATATATCATGCCCATGCATCACACGGGTGCACTACTAGTTTTATTATAATAATGGATAAGTGGTGCCTTGGTTGGACCTTTAATTACTGAAGATGGTCAGATTTTATGATAGTTTATTATATATTGATAATATTGTGATCTATTTTAAATATTTAAGTTATATATAATGATTGATTTAGAAAAAAGCTAGGTAGACAATAAACATGGTTCTAATGTGTGCTTAGTATAACATCGGAGAATGAGTTATGAGAATAGAACCCAAGCATGCCTAATTAGTTTGGTCCAATCTCAATGACTATTTAAGTATTTATATTCTGCTACAATTGTCGTAGAAGATGTATTATTGTAAGTAGGGATAAAGCTAGATGGGTTTTGGTTGGTACCCGTCCATCCAAATCCTATTGGAAAGAGTTTGAGAAAAACCTAAATGGGTTTGTAAAAAAATCAAATAGCATTATTATTTTGTTAGGGTTCAGGTTTTAGTGTTAGGGTACCCGTGCTAACCAAACTCGTTTATTTTTAAAATAAAATTATATGCATTATGTAAGAGTCGAACCTTACACTTTCCTTTCTATAAAATAGAAAAATTGGGCCAATCACTCAACTTAATAAAAAAGTATAGTTATTAATATATATGAACAATAACTCTTATACTCGAACTTTACACCTTTCATTCTATATATACATATATCACCTTCGAATTGGTACACATATCGTGTTTTCTTTTTTGTCTTGTATTCGATTTATATTGGTAATTAGGGTATCGGTTCACCCATTTACATAACTTGTGAAATATAATATCTTTAAATATAAATACATATAGGATGATTAAGGTAGCCGATGTATGTAAATGAGTTTGGGTGGGTTTGGATATTGTAAGTATCTTTTTAAATAAGTTTAGAATGATTTGAATAATATAATTTTTAAATGGTTAGAATTTAGAGCTTTTAATCTACAGTTAGGCACCTAGTTGACATCCCTAATCGTAAGTAGAAGACTGTGTATGTATTAACAAAGATAGATAAATGTATAGACCAAGGAAAAGGTATTAATGATCCTTATCCCAATATCTAGAATTGAACCCATACCAATACTCTTCTAGCAGGTTAATTTATATTTGGGACATAGACCAACGACAGTTGATTGTTTAAAATTGGTTTCTTTCTGTTACCACTATAGGTACAGGACCATTGTATGAATTAATTAGATGTACAACTTACCATACACACACCCCAGGTTTAGTCAAACATAGACACATAACTATGCGAATTAATGGCATGAGATGCACTAACAAATCTATTATATAAAAATGGATTAATGTGCATGGTTTCAAAAAAGAAAAGAAAAACAAACTAATGTGGTATCGAAAATAGAAAAAGTGGATTAATTAATATGGATTTTATGTAATAAAATGAATTTATTTGAAGAAAAAAAATGAATGAGATGAAGCAAGATGGGCGCCGGCTTTCCCTTTGTGTGTTTCTTGGAAATTCAGCATTCTACTTGAAAAGGTAGCAAACTTGACATTAATTAAACTATTTCAAAAGGTAGTGGATTTCAGCCTATCATAAAATAAAATAAAGTAAATCTTCACACTTTCATTGGGTTATTAGTGTCATTGCTTGGTATATCAAGTATCTGTAACTATTTTCTATAACGAAAAAGGGAAAGAAATAATATAATATTTAGCCACGTTCTTCTTGAATTGCTTCATAGCTTTCTTCCTTGTATTTATGGTTTCAAAATTGAAGGATCGTAGTAATGGTGTATATGTTTGGTCAATTTGATATTAGCTTTATAAATATTTCATTTTGATCACAATTTAAGAGAGTTTATAACCTATAAATACCTTTGATGAACAAGATACATTGATATTGATAAAATATGGTTGTCGATTAATTTTACGTGTTCAGACAGTTATAGTTTTTTTAAAATAATCATTGTATATAAATATTAAATAGTCAAATTATATATATCTTCGTATCAAATTGGGTTGTAAACCAATTAAATACTTTCAACTGGCTTCGTGATATGAATTCGATTAAAATAATCTGGACTCAAATTTGAATACGAATTATTTTTTTTATTCGTATAATATTTCAATTTGAATACATGTTTAGTTATATTCAATAATTCATAATTTGAATATTTTGTTCATTTAAACACCATATATTTAAAATAAATCTATATAATATATTGTTTAAAAGTTTTAATTGGAAATGTTATGTTTTCAATTTAAAATTAAAAAAACATATATAAATAATAAAAGAAAAGTACTTCTTGAATCAAATATATTTGGATATGTTTCATGAATCCAACTCAAATCACCCTTTAAAATTTAATAAATATTCGAATTCAAATTAATATTGAAAATTTAAATTCTACTTTTTAATATTTGGTTCAATTCAATTTATTTAAAATCATAGTAAGGATTGGAGCGGTGAGAGAGGTGCATGCTTAAACATGCAAATAGACGCAATACATATCCATGTGAAATGGAAGAAAAATGTGGCTTTAATTGTGTATATGAGTCACATTGATTTGTGTTGTCAATGTCAATATGAAAAGGAAGTTGCACCCATTCTCTCTTACCTTTCCATACATATATCACACACCTTCGCCGTCAAATAAATGCAATTGCTTTCTTTCAAAATAATAAATAAAATTGTCTTTTTAAGTTTGGATAAAAAAATCAAGGGGAATAAGATAAGATTAATAAATTACTAGCTTTGTTTTTTAGTTGTCTTTTTAAGTTTGGATAAAAAAATAAGGGGTATGGGTAGTGATCAAATAAGTCATCAACTAGATTATGTAGATAGAGTATGTTAAATAATTAGAGATTATTGGGGGATAATTATACGGATAATATTGAAAAAAATATGTAAAAAAGCTAAAAAAGACAATTTATAAAAGAAACATAAAAGCTAAAATGACATCTAAATAAATCGGAGGTAGTATTAAAAAGAGTTGATTGGGTCACAATTAATTTATTGTAACTTAATTAAACTGAATCTGAACGTCCCTTCAGTGGTTTCACATTGCACTCGGATAAAATATATTAGCTTATAATTCATCGTTGCATTAGTATAATTATTTAGTTATTATATTTCAATTGAGAATTATTTAATTACATTTAACTAAAATTTGGATATATTCCTCCTATCCCCATCTCCTAATAATAGGAGGATGAGGGAATATTTGTACCGATTTTTGTTTTTTTCCTCTCATCAGGTTTGCCTTTGAGAGATTTTTGTGCGTCTTGTTTGACCTCCCGATCTCTGTTTTTTCGATGGGTCTTCTCGGTCTTCCACGTCTTGTGCGGCCTCTGATCTCCGATTTCTGATGGATACTTTAACATTCTTCTGTCGTTATTCGAGTCTCCTTATTTTTGCTAATAGTTGTGCAAACAGTCACAGCCTGCATGAGAATTTTGATTCGTTGAACATAGAATGATGGTTTGCAATTTCTTGATTATAATTTCTTTGGTCTTCATATGTTTTGAAGCTGGAAGCAGCATAGTTTTTTTTGTCCATCTCTTTCCCTCATGATTAGGTTCAAGACTAGTCTTTCCTAGTTGGTTAGAGTTCTTCGTACTTGCGTATTTTTCTGCTTTTCTTAGGTAAAAAAATTAAAATTATATTTACCTGAAAGTTATAGTTACGTATAAGATATCGTGATATATAAAATTCCTAATTCTAGATAATATCTACTACCATAAATATCCAAATATGTGACTCAGAGATAAAGAAATACGTAAGGAATATATATAGATAGAGAAAAAAAACATATATCTTCTCATAACTATAGTCAAATCCCCTTTATATCCCAACACTTTCTGCTTTTTCAATTTAGTCTCGTACCTCTCGAGTTTGTCCAAGGTCATTACAAGATTAGTTCCAAATTTTAAATTTTTGCTAGAATATCGAGGTCAGAATTAGGGATTTTTGCTTACGTGGCATCAAAATGTGTGCTGGATAATTGGATTTTTTTACAATGTACACATCAACTAAAAAACACAAAAATAACTAAAATTATTCACAAATAATTAAAAGAAATTCTATAAAATTAAAATTCAAAATAGCAAAAATGGGTTCATTATCTTTCGAACCGTTCTTCATCTTCGATCTATTCATATTCTTCGAACTGTTCATCTTCAAAAAAACAAAAATATGTTCGCCTTCTTTGATTTTTCAGAAATTTGTTCATCTTCTTCGGTTTTATTTCTAAAATCAATTTCAGAGAAATCAATTCTTGATTCAGAAATCTGGGCAAGAAGGGGGAAATATGTGTAGAAAATCTAGGAACTAGAACCATTATGGAGAACTGGATTTGAAACAAAGAAGGACGAGAAGAAGGAAATATTCGACAATTGAGAAGGCTACGTCGCCCAGATCCTGAAGTCACTGATGCTACACAGCCGTTCGATCTAAGGTGCAAATGTCTAGTCGACCTGCCATACTTCTATATTTCCAATCAAATCAAGGAATGGTTTAGCGTAGTCTGTGTGGGATTTACAAACAAATAAATGTAAGAAGGGGTGGGGGTAAATTGAGAAATTTTTTGCGAAAATTAGAACTTAGAAATTTCGATGCTTCTTTTTGGAAGGAGATAAGTATAGTACAATCTGGTTCATAAATTACATATGGAAGAATAAGATTGAGAAAGTTTCTCAAAGACTCTAACCTGAGTCTTAGTTTGCACATGATGCAAACTACATCTATTTTAATATGACCATTTGTAAATTAAGAAGATGATTGGTTGTGCGAATGAGGGATTAAGATGACCAAAAATATTTTTACAGATGTTTAGGCGTAAAGTATCCTTTTTAAGGGTAAAGGAAATTTCATGAATCGAAGATGGAATCAGCCATCACTGGTTGACACAGAAAAAGTGGGATGGGGGTCCCAAGTGATAGAATCCAACACTATAGACTTGGCATACAAAGATATGCACAGTAAAATTATTTTCTCGCTAGATCCAAAAAATACTAATGGATGGAGTCCATGATAAGAGTTCTTTGATATCAAGCAGAATAGGCATGCCCCGAGATGAGCAATTAGAATCTCCCAAAGCTGCGAGAATCGCCAAACTTGAATCCCCTAAAATATTAACCTCCCCAATATCCATCATCCTAGATAACTAGATAGCCTCCAGAAGAGCTAATAGCTCCGCCATATTAGCCTGAGCATAACCTCCAAACCTCTTGGCAGAAGCTCTCAATAACTATCCATTTGAGGAAACTAAACAAACCCCTGTGGTGCATATTTGCTTTTCATGGCTAGTATCTCCATCAAATGTGATGCATGGACGACCTAGAGGAGGTGAGAGATAAACACAGATCTTCTAAGGTTATTCTTCTTCAATAAAGTAAAAATGGCATCTTTGAAATCCACTCCAACCAAAAATTCTGACTTCATCGAAGAAAATCCGGCTTCTCTTGAGTATATATGGATACAGATGGCTGAGAGAAATAGAGGATCTCAGTTGATCGAGGCAATATGGCGAAAATTATCTTCGAATCATCTAACCTTCTTTCTTGGTGTGGACACACCAAGATATTATGAGGAATTGGTGGAGGAGTTCTACAAAGCTCTAAGGATCACTCGCAACTCCAGGGGTGAGCCAACCACCATCACATGCACCATTGGAAGAAGTACTATTGAGATCACTCATTCAGTGATCGCCACAATCTATTCTATGTCGGAGGAAGGATTGACTCCAGTACATCTGAAGATCTTTAGTGGAGATCTACTACTTGAACGCTAGAAGGTGTTCACAGGTGACCAGAAAGCAATAAATGTGCATGAATCCTGCACCAGGTCATTTTCATTCCTGAGTTTGAGTTTTTGCACAATATATGTAGAAGGAGTATAAAGTGAAAGACTGGGAGTTATGATAATTGCACTAATCCTAGATTCCGAATCAAGATCACTCTATAGAAAGAGGAGTTTGTGAACTGGCCACTATTCCTCTTCACTCGTCTAGTGGAGGAGATTGCGAAGACGAAGGGCCGCAAGAGCTACAGAATCGTGCTAACTATGTTCTGTGTCGTCTCGGTGTCGGGATTGTTGGCGGTGTGGAGCTTGGAAAGGGCGAGTAGATAGGTGGTACGTGGGAAGGTACCAAGCGAAGGGACGAAGAAGAGGGAAGGGTCACCTATGCCCTCACCACTCCTGTTGGGAAGCGGAAGATAATATTTTTGAAGGCCCCTCCCAAGAAGAGATCTCAATGGTTGAAACCTGTAAAAGAGTTAATCATTTCTTCTTGTGTCATTGTAGAAGAGGATAGTGTTGAGAAGGAGCCCTTATAGAAGAAACCAAGGAGGCTGGTGAAAGCCCACCTCAAGTTCAGCACTGTTAGGCAACTCTTTGAGGAGCCTGATGTAGCAACCTCACACCACGATCACTATCTAATGATTGTGAGTCAGTTCACGTAATGCAGAAGTAAGAGGTATCAACTATTGATTATTATGCTATTTTCTCTATCCTGCTTCTTAGCCAGAATTCACCCCCTGCTACTTCTGCAAACTAAGAAGAAGAAGCAGCAGATGCTTTGAATCAGACTGGCGAGTCGCTGGTTGAAGCAGAAAACTTAGTAGCCAACCCTCAACATAATTCACTAGCAGAGGTTGAACCTCATGAAGTAGGGAATGCACCATGCACGACAGAAGATGAATTAAGACTTGCTTACGAAAAAAGCGCTGCCTCTTTCCAGCAACATGAAGAAGATAAGCTCATTGAGGAGTTGCTGGAGGAGGAAATGAAGAGATACTACAGGTGGTGCTCCAATAAAGTAAGGTTGTACACTTATATCTTAAACTGAGATAATTGGGGTGAGGGGTTAAATGTAAAGACATTGCTGATTTGACCTCCAATGACTTTGATGATCGCATTCGAGCAAAAAGAAGAGTTTTCCTATGGGAGAAGGCTCTTCAAACTCCTAGCTGACGATAATAACTCCGATGGTGAAGATGAAACTAAAAGTGACAACATGGCACCAAGAAATAAGGCACACCAAAATGGAAGCTCATCGGAGGCACGCGATTCCAGTGGTAAGGGGACCAGGAAGCTCGCCGCAACAACCTACTGACACTTCTACAGTAGTACAACCAATTGCTGCAGAAAGATCTGAAGAAGATCAAATTCCACTATCCTCTATTTTCAGGGCTAGGTAGGGAATTGCCAATGAATCTGATGTAAGAGAGGACACAGTAGACAAGACAACAACAACCTCTCAGGATCCCCATGAAGTTACCAAAAGCGCAGAACAAATAGTTGAGGCAGATGCTGTAATCATTAATGAATCTGTTATTGATGAAGTGGTAGTAGAAAAGGTAGTAAGCATTTCATAGATCGCCGATGAACCTACTGTAGAAGAGATTGTAGTAGACAAGGCAGTGCCCGTTTCTCACACACCAAGTGTACAGGCGCAAGGGAGTACACAAGGTGGGATCTCAGAAGTAGCAGAAGATGTAGAGACAACTTCGCATTAGCAGGCAACTGAAGCAAATGAGGAACAACTACAACCAGTAACCTTGCTGAAGTTGCAACACCACCAGCTAAAGATCTAGTTCATATTGCTGCTGAGGTAATCATACATGAAGATACTCCAAACTTGCAGACAATTGAACCACATAAAGACGAACAGTTGTTGGATTACAATGATACCCCTTCCGAAAACGATGCAGATGAGGAGGAAGACTATCTGTTGGAGGCTGAGGATGTAAAAATGATCCAGCTGATGATACTAGTTCGGTTAGGCTAAGTGACAAAGCACCAACTACTATGGAGGATATAGTAGAAAATTAAGGCTATAGCTGCAAAACAAGAAGTGGAAGAGGTAGTGGCAAAGGAGAAGGATAATGCATCTTGTACTAAAGCAAGCTTGGCAAATGAAGCAACTACTCAGGCCACATGAGGATATTTGGCTATGGAGCAAGCATATGCTACCTGTACCGATGCAGGATCAGTATAAGATGCAGTGGCTCAGCCAAAGGAATCTGAACAAAGTGCTGGAATAGAAATTGGGTTGCCTACTCAAACTTTTGGCCAGCAAGTAGGACCATTTGATAGGGAATGACATCTAGTTATGTTCACACAGAAGCATGAGAAGGCCACTACTAATGGTGAGCCTACTGGACAATCACATCGAGCAACAAAGAAGCTGTTACTAGAAAATCAAATATGGAAGAGATAAGGAAACCACCAGGTCCAACACCAGCAACCCTAACTGAAAGATCTGATGAATGGATATTCAAGGGAGTAATCAATCATCTCCTAAAGAATTCAGTTCATAGAAGTGGCTCAGGCAACTTTCTGATACAGCACAAGCGGCAACCAAAAGATAGAAGAGTCGAGAAGAAAAGTCTCTTGAGTGTGACAATGAAACTTTGGTGGATAATTGTTGCTATAAAGGAAGTGCTAGAAAGATTTGATCGCACGCTGCAAGTGATTGAGTTCTCGGTACATCAGTTGCAAAAAGCAAGGAGCAGTGACACTTCTGGGGTACTCAAAGCTCTTAGATCTGTGTGCGAACCAGTATCCTTGGTTCATAAGAGCATGAGAGACCTCACATACCAGTTCGTGAATGAAGCACGAGTTGAGAGACAATGGATGGAGGACCTTGTCAAGAGGTTTATGCTATACAAATGGAAAAGTTACTGACCTCACATCCATCATGAAGGAAAGGCTGAAATAGCAGAATGATGGATTAAAGTCCTTATAGGATGAATTCTCCCTACTAAGGCAAAAGAAAGCCCAGGACATACCAATTTTGGTCGGTCTTTAACGCATACTAGAAGCACATATTGGGATCAATCTTGATGATGTCAAAATGGGGAAGAGGAGGCAAGGGCAAGGCGTGTTGAGCAAGAGCAAAGGGAACAACAAGAGATGTTCATTGCTGCTCAAAGAAGATAAGAAGAGGAATCCATAGTGCGAGCACATAAATGGAAACTCGCAAACAACAAGAATTTGAAATATCTTTGCAGGAGTCAGAAGAGAGAGTACGTTATATCCTTAAAAAGGAAGAAGCTGAACTCCATGAGATCTATCTTGCTACAGGGATAGTTCATGATCCCTCTGTGCACAGAAAGCAGCCTTCCACCTCAAGCGCAAGAAAATAGGATACCCCTCCCAGTTTATCAATCCTCTCTAAGTATGAAGGATGGTTGTTGCATGACTACACAAATAAGCAACTAGATGAACTTCATGGCCGCATGAAATACACATGGCCACGTCAAATAGGATATTTTCATTTTCTCAATGAATATGTGGGCTCTATGGTTAATTTTCATATGTTTCTTTTGTGTCAGGTTGGTATTAGGTGGCATGTCCATGTTATTTGAAACCCTAGAAAAATAAAAATAAAATCTCAACTTGATGCCGTCGTGATAGTGCACGTGCAATTCTCCAGCAATAACTTTAAATTTTAAATTAAGAAGTAAACCAAAATCAAGCAACTACGATGTAAATTTCGGAATTCGAGCATTTAAAAAGATAAAGACTAAATTTGAGACCGGCCATTAATTAGAAGACAAATTTTGCAGTTTACCCATTTACACGCCTTAGTCCAAGGCATGCATGCATGCCTCTTTTATCTGAAGGTGATTACAACATAGAGGGGTGATGCTTAAAACGAACAAGAACTATTCCATTGAGTGGGGACACGACTGAAGATGTTACCGCAGGTGCTGTTTTCTAAAGTTATTATTCTTTGCTCCGCAGGAAGATGCTTATTTGATGCTTCCAAAGGATAACGAAAGAGGTATTTTCGCTGTTTGGAAATCAAATGAAAGAATGTCTCATTGAGAAACATGCATTGTTGGCAATTGCTTGATGATTTGGTGAAGAAGATCATCGCTCAACGGTGCCACTGTTGCTCGCCCTTATTCTTCTAAATTCCCATTCTTATTCATATTGGGTCTTCATTATTAGCTCAAATTCTCATTTACCTAGCTAGGATGGCAATGGGTGGGTCTGCACCCAAACCCATATAAAATTTGCCCCGATTAAACCCATTAAAAGATTTTTTCTAAATACGTCCCGTGTAGATTAAATATATAAATATGGTAGGACTGTGAGTATAGTGACACCACCAAATTCCGAAGGTTAATACTCGAAGAGGAAATACACCAAATTAGGATTGATTTGCATTAATTATTTTTATTGTTCTACTTAAGAATTTGTTGGATTATTTATTTGCGTATTGCTTTGTTTTCTAGTTGAGTCCATGGGCTTTAGGATTTAGATATTTATTCACTTGTAAAGTTGGGATTTGAGATTAATACGTTAATTATCATTAAGAAAAGAATTATTCAGTTTGCGTGCTGATTACTAGGACAATTAAAGTTAGTTATTGGATCCCTAGGATTTTATTTTCCGATTCCTATCAATTAGTATTAGAGTCTGGTTTGATCTCTACGAACTTCCGCAACTATGGTGTCAAACAAGCAAAAAATCAAGAGAATTGAGACGTTGCTTGCATAGTTGAGTGAAGCATTGTAATATTTTATAAGTGCAGAGCGGGAACCACTATAACAAAGAGACCGACGGCCACCGATGACGCATGAGAGGCATGTTGCGAGAAGCCTTGGGTCAGGTTATCACGACGGGGGCCGCGATTCAGACACCAGCGCGATGAGGAGGTTAAGTCGCGAGATATTGGTGGCGGTCGTTATCGAGGCCGCGCCGGACGATTTGACGCAGGTGCACGTGAGTCGTAAGGGAATAGAAGGAGGGCCAATAACCCGTTCACCAACCTTCCCAACCCTTTACGACGAGATGGGTCCAAGTCAGACTCGGAGGAGGATGACGGGGAATAGTCAGAAGGGTCCGAGACTGAATCGAGAGCATCAACATTCAGCATACAGACTTAGCAGCTAAGAGACCATCGTCTGAAGGGCATGAGAATGGATTTCCCCGAATTTGGCAGGGATGACCCACTTAACTTGGTAGACAAGGTCGACCAGTACTTTAAGATGATTGGCATTAGAGTTCAGGATTGCATTAGGATAGCATCCTACTATCTTGATAGGGATGCTCGCCATTGGTGGTGGTGGTTTAATTAGACGAATGGAGTTCGTGAGGTGTCGTGGGAGAGATTTAAGAAAGGGTTACTGTTGTGTTTTTGCAACAACCAATTTGAAGATGCCAATGAAGCCATTAACAAGTTGCAACAGGCTGGAAGTTTGCGTGAAGAATTTGAGAAACTGGTGAATCAGGCCCCGCATTGGCCGGAAAGCGCAATATTGGGTACTTTTATGGCGGGATTGAAATCTAAAATCATGGGGGAGCTAAAAATATGGAAACCGTGTGACTTGCAAGAGGCGGTTGAACAAGCAACATGGAAAGACGAAGATCTCCGTTCCGCCAAGGCAACCACTCCATTTAACCGAAGCGGTTTTGCTTTGCCGAACATAAATTTCAATCCATGTGCATGCAGCCCAGTATCAGGTGTTAGTCCGACAACTACAATCTTGAGTGCTGAACCACTAGCTGTTGTGACAACGATTTGGGGTGCACAGTTTTCTAGTAAGGATATCAACCATTGACGTCAGGGGGATTGTGTCTTACATTAAACGAAAAATATACATGGAATCACACATGTCCAATCCCAAGTTTATATGCCTAATCCTAGGTAACGGGGAGGAACAAGTGAAGACCCACCACATTACGAAGAGGAAGAAGGGGAAAATTTGACGAACCTTATTGATCTAAATTAGTTAAAGGGAGACCTATTTTGTTCTCAGGAGAGTCACTCCACGTGTTGCGCGATGAAGAGGGCGTAATTATTTTAAATTTCATGTAATGATTGGACGTGATAGAGTACGGATTCTAGTTTATAGCGGGACTTCATTGAATTTTATATCGGAAGAGGTAGCTAGGACGATGCATTCCTCCGTCATTCAAGCCGGCACACCCTTCCGAATTAGGATCGAGGATGGCAGGTTTATAGAATGCGACGCCCACTACAAGAATATCCTCATCGTAATCCAGGGTCTCCAGTTTGTGGTAACTCTTTATGGCATTCCCTCACCCCATATTGATATGATTTTGGGAATTCCATGGTTGGAGGACGTGAGTCCGTTATTGCTGTATTGCAAAGAGTTATCATTGAAATTTTAGTGTGGCTATGAGTTGTTCTTACTTAAAGCGATCAGATATACACCACCCGTGAAAGTGGAAGGGAGGCAATTATATTGCGAGTGGGCCCAGGGGGCCAATTGTTTCATGTTGGCCGCGACTGAAATTAAATGCCCAGAGCCGTGAGAAGGAGATATTCCACAGAATGAAATAGAAAACTATTATCCGAGTTGGAAGAAGTGACCACGCCTACCAACCAGATGCCTCCGAGACGGTATTTTGACCACCGGATACGTTTGCTTGATGAAAGCAAGCCCATGAATATAGCCCCATATCGCTACGCCCACTTTCAAAAGGATGAAATAGAATGACGAGTTGAAGAAATGCTCGAATCCGGACTGATATGATACAGTACCAGTCCGTTTTCGTCACCCGTTTTATTGATAAAAAGAAGGATAACACGTGGAAAATTTGGACCGACTATAGGGCTCTTAATTATGCTACGATTAAGGAACGTTTCCCCATTCCCACCGTTGATGACATGCCCGATGAGTTGTACGGTTTCATGTTCTTCTCAAAGCTTGAGTTGAAGGCAAGATACCATCAAATCGGCATGCATCCCGACGACACCCACAAAATAGGTTTCCGAACGCATAGCGGACATTTCGAGTATTTAATCACACTATTGGACTGAGGAACGCGCCATCCACCTTCTAAGCTACTATGAATCGTATTTTTCATCCTCACATGAGATGGTTCTTTCTTGTCTTCTTTGATGACATTCTTGTTTATAGCAAAACGTGGAGCAAGCATATGAATCATGTATGAATCAGTTTGACTATGTTGAAGGATAATCAGTTTGTCATTAAACTATCAAAGTGTTTCTTTGGGGTTTTGGAAGTGGAGTGTTTGGGATATTTTATTTTTTATCAGGGGGTTTGGGTGGACCCACATAAAATTAATTATGTAGCAAGTTGGCCGACTCTAAATAATATCACGGAATTTAGGGGATTTTTGGGACTTGCGGTCTACTACCGCTAGTTTTGCGCTAAGTTCAGTGAAAGAGCAGGCCCTCTTCATAGCCTTACTAAGAAAAACAAGTTTCAGTGGTCAACCGAGGCCAATAATGCTTTGAGAAATTAAAGGCCACCATGAGCACGACTTCGGTGCTCCCGCTACCGAATTTCATGGAAGAATTTTTTTTGAGATCGATTTCGGGGCAGCATAGGGGCCGTCTTGTCATTACAGGGTCGACCGATTGCTTACATGAGTAAAGAAATTGAAGCCTCAAAATCGTCATGGGCCATTTACGAGAAAGAAATGCTCGCTATTCTCGAAGCTGTCTACAATTGACATCCATATCTAGTTGGGCGACGACTCAAAATTATAACGGATCAGTACAGTCTACATCCATATCTAATTTGGTTGCATTTGACAATGAAATCATTTATTAACCGAGCCGGGAGAATAGTGTCGCGGATGCTTTATCTCGACGAGGCACGTTTGAAACTTTATCCACTCTGGCCTTGACCGTTCCCATTGTAGGCATTTGGGAAAAAGAGTAGATACTCATTTGAACATCGAAATGGGTCCGCGGTTGCAATAGGTTACATAGAGTACTCGCCCTAACAAAAATTGGGAGGTGCGAAATGAGTGCTTAGTACGCAGGGGACGCATTTCAATTTAAGATGGTGAGATCTGAACCCGATTAATCCTGGAGTTTCATTCTTCTACCTTCAGAGGAGGACTTCCGGGATTCTATGGACAGCCAAGAGGCTGGGAAGATTGTTTGGTTGGCTGAATTTGTGAAAGGACATTATCCAATTTATTCAATCGTGTGATTTGTGCCAGCAGAATAAAATGGCAAGCCAACATCCTGCAGACTGTTAGCCCCTTCGTCTATTCCCGATCAAGTTTAAACTAAAATTTCCATGAACTTCATCATCGAGTTATCATGGTCTAATGGCACAGATACTATTTTGGTATTTGTCGACCATTTATCTAAGTATGCTCATTTCGTTGCTCTGAGCCACCCCTACACGGCTAAGAGCATGGTTGATTTGTTTCTGCGTCATGTGATTTAGCTCCACAGGGTTCCAAAAATTATTATTTCGGATAGAGATCGTGTGCTCCCTAGAAGATTTTGGCAAGTGTTGTTTGAATTGCAAGGTACATAGCTAAATTCATACCATTCCCAAACGGATGGTCAAACAAAATTGGTTAATAATTGATTGGCACAATGCTTGAGGTGTATGTCGTCCCAAAAACCCAAGGCATGGGAAAAACATTTGGCTTGGACAGAATATTGGTACAACGCTACCTATTGCAGTGCCATTGACATGGCACCTTTGAAGTGATCTATGGACGGCTTGCGTTTCCGATTTCTTTCCATGAGTCGGGGTTTACTGCAGTCCATGAAGTGGATGTGCAATTGCAAGAAAGAGAGAGACTATTACAGGACTTAAAGTTTAATTTGGATGTTGCACAAAATCGCATGCGCCAATACGCGGACACCAAGCGACGGCCGGAGCAATTTGAAGTGGGTGAGTGGGTCTTTCCCCGGTGGCAATCTTATCACCAACAGTTGGTGTTACATCGGGTGAATCAAAAGTTGGCCTCCAAGTTTTATGGGTCATTTCAAGATTTTCCTCACCAACTAGCTCGATCTTCTTCAAAAAAGTCATTAGTTTAAAAATTCTTCCAAAATTAAAAGAAAATATTTTGTGGAAATATAAAATACCCTCTATTGAAAGAGGGTATCAAGGGAGTTTAAGCATATTAGGTAGATTTATCATATTTCTTATCTATGCTTGAACACTTTGTTCTTGTTGAGAAGTCTTTTTGTAGGGAGGGACGGAAGCCAAAAGAAAGAACGATGGTGAAGAACATTAGGGAAATAATGGAATGGAGATTCAAAGAGACGAAGAGAGCGACTCGTAGGAAATTCGCCCAAGGGGGAGAACATGAACACAAGGATGAGAATTCCTACTTCGTGCCTCCATGACAACAAGAAGATTGAAAGGGTCAAGCTAGTGACCTTAAATAAGCATACTAAGGAGGCATCCCAAGCACTTTTTAAATAATTTCCAATAAAGGTAGTTTAGTAGTTAATTTCATATGTTTAATTTTTTTGTGATGTTTAACTTTTGGTTTGAGATGGTAGATAACATTTTGGAGGACGAAGTGTAAAGAAAATGGTGAACAACAGTGTTCTTAGGGAAAATTTGTGCTCGGGCTTGGATTTTTTTGAAAATTTTAATTTCGTGAATTTTCTTTTTTTTTTTTAAATTTGAATTTGATATTTGAAGAAAAACAAAGAAAATAAAATATTTCAGATTTTTTCCCCAACTAAAGCTTAAGTTGGCGTCCCCACCCCATTTTCTCTCCCACACTTCAATTTTTTTTCTAAAACACTTCTCTTTATACAAGTGGGTCTCCTTATCTCTCTAAAATTCTCCAAATTTTGCTGCTTTGATTTCCAAATTACTCTCAAACCGTTTGGAGTTAGCACGTGTCCTTCAAAGGGATTGTCACCCGAAACGAGAGGATCATTTTGCACCAATTATTTTTTGGCCACCATCTCCAAGGTAAAATTCTAGCTTTTTTCTAGAATTTTTACTAGTTTCAACTTTTCTTGCTTTTTTCCCTTGAAATCCTTTACTAAGAACAATTTGCACCCATGGGCTACGTTTTTTCCCCACCCGGAATTGCATTCTGGGTATATTTTGTGCTTGTTGTGGCTTTTGGGATTGTAGGTTGTATTGAAAAAAGGACAAAAGATAAGAGTGAGAAAAGGAAAGTGAAATCGACAAAGTTTCCTAATAAGGGAGAGACGAGCAAGAAAGCAAGGGTGAGAGATTTTGGAGGGAAATTGGGCATAAGAGAAGAGAATGACAACCCAAGGGTACACGAAGAGAAGAAGTTTGAGGGCCGATCTCGCTATTTTCTAATTAAAGACCAAGTTGTAGATACCTATTTCGAATTCTACCACACTTTCTGTTATCGGAAAGTGGTTGAGGATCCTCCCCTATGGGTTAACAACTCTTTCTCAAACTCCTCTCATGTGTCAATAGTGTAAGTTTAGGGTTTATATTTTCGTAATAATTAGCTGGAATGAGAAGGGTCGGGAGTATTTGATTAATAAATATTGGGAAATAATGATTGTGACATGCTTGAGACTTATTTTCTTGATGATTTGCTATTTGTTGAGTATTTGCATGTCTTCCACCTCCTTAGCTACTTGGGCTTGAGAATTTTGCCCAAGTTTGTAGGGGAAGGGAACAAATTGTTGTTTCATGAGCGTGAAGAAGATGTTCCTCATGTTTGATTGATTTATTTGTGATCTTGCTCTATGCAATTCCACCATTTTGATTGTTAGTTTTTATGTTTCTTTGTGAATAAAAGAATTCTTGTTGAGTTTGAGTGTTGAATCGTGATATTTGTGAAGGATGAGGAAAAGGATTGGAAGTTTCCCGATTTTGGTCATTTTCAAGGAATTGAATCTCTAAAAACTGGGCATAAATACTAGAGGGTTCCTTTCCTAAAATCAATAATAATCAATAGGTTGATGCGATTTACTGGTAAGGGAACATTTGGGCATAATAAATAGGATCTTAAGTGTAAATAAAATAACTTAACCCGAAGTTATATTGCATGTCAACATTATTGTAATTCCAAAACACACATGACACGATTAAGGACAATCTTGTGAAAATAAATTGAATTGGCTTTGGGTGGAAAACATTAAAGAAGATATAGGAGGGGTGATAAGGTGGATTAGGTCGCCGGACGAAGTCATTGCATCTCATCGTTTGTAATAGATTCTAGTGTGCATTTGTATACTCTAGTCATTGAGTTGACCATAAAAAAGAAAACAAAAATATTGTATGAAACATCGAGAAAAAGAAAAGGAGAAAAAGCTTAAAACAATTAATCGAGTGTTGAAAAATTATTGTAAATCTTGTGTAACATAAAAAGAGTATTGTTGTGATAATAGTTAATAAAAACTAGAATATCAATTTCATCCTTTTGGGCTAAACCTGGTGGAAAAATGATAAATTGAGAAACAAAAGCTCGAGGGAGAAAAAAGTCGCGTTAGCGTCTTCCTGAAAAAGAACCGAGTCAAATGATTGAAACGCACGTTGTTGTATATGCGTACCAAATTAATTAGAATCGTTATCTTAATAGCAATACTAAACCTCACAACTACCCTACTAAGTAAAGTGACAAGTAAGGGTCGATCCCACAGAGAACGGTCGATTAATTTTGATTCTAATATCAAACAATTAGAGTTAAATATATAGAAATTTAAACAACTTAGAAAAGCAATAAAAGTTGGGGGGAGTTTTAGTAATCAACTAACAACCTATTAATAACAATAAAAAGCAATTGAATGAAATTTACAAATAAACAAAGACGATAGAATAATTTTTCTGTTTTTGGTTTTCAAGTAATAAAACGATCCACCCTTGATCATGCTTCCCCTTGCTCTTAGAAAATTTATGCAACTATTGTTAATACTCGATTAATTGTGATTCAAGCCCTTATCTCAAGACAATTAACAAGCTCTAATAGCCTTGTTGTCTCTTAATCCTAGTTAATCAAAACAAGCTCTTCGACTAACCCTATTCGATTTAACCAAATCCTCGAACAAGCTCTCTTAGATTCGATAATCAAATGCATTAGGCACCAAGACAACGAGATAAATACGACATAAAACTCACAAGCTCGGTTTAGTGGTCGAACTTTATGTTATCACCAATTAACATTCATTTTTTGGTACAAATGAGTCGAGAGCACTACAATTATGGATAGTAACCCCGACTACTAGCAACACATTCATAAATCTCCTAAAGGGTGATCAATCCAATAATCAATTCATAAATGTGACTAAAAAACAACAAATAACATAAAACACTTAAATACACAATCCAATCGGTAATATTAACCACAATAATCACATAAATGTCTTCGACTCAAGGTTACACATTGATTAAAGGTGAATTCAAAGGGTGCTAGCCACCCATATTAACTATTACAAAGATAAAACAAGTAACAATCAAGGAAGACATGAAAATAAAATAGAATGAACCAAAATGTTGGCTTGATGATCTTGATCTTCAACCTACTTCCACTTCCTTGCTCCCTAAGGTTAATGGTGGCTAAGTAGTGGCTGAAAATGTGATCCAAGATAGGTCAAAATCGAATTGGAGGTTATATATATTGAGGAGAAAGTGCTAGATCAAAGTTGGGCAAAAACGTGTTTGAGATTTTAAAACAGAGAGTCTCGCCGCGTCCGTGGTGCACAATCGGCCGCGGCCGTGGTGAGGAACACGGGTTTGGGCTCAAATTGGGGTCGCGGGCGTGGCCCAGTCATCACCTCCGCCGTGGGTCTTGGTCCGCCACGATCGTGGCTCGACATTGCCTCGGCCGCAGTCTTGTTGAGTAAAATTTGGCCATCTTCTGTACAAATTACCACGGCTGTGGGCTAGTTAGCCTCGGCCGTGGCTTGGGCTATGGGCGTGGCATCAGCAACTCGGGCAAGGTCCCCTGTTTTTCCTTATTTTCTTTTCCCTTTGAGCTTGAATTGTCAGTTTGAGATCTTCGAACCTGTTTTTCGGCCTTAATTTACCTGTTTTGACATGGAAACGAACTAAACACATCAAGTTGCTAAATGAGAAATAAACGTACAAAACACACGTGAATATGCATACAAAAATCTGTAAAAAGACACTTAAATTGACCTAAAAGTGTGTGTATGACCCTGTGTACCAAATCTCCCCAAACTTAGACCTTTGTTCGTCCCGAACAAATAAAGATAAATAACTAGGACACGTGTTAGGTCAGATTTAAGTGGCAAATTCAGTTTCAGAAGAACTTCTAAATAGTTAGGCAATCATGATAACATTGAACATATGAGACAGAGTCATATCAACTACTTTCAAAACTTGACACTTTCAACTTGAGATCCTCACCGAGTGAGTGTATCTCTCGACTCTCAAGTGTATCAAATAGGTAGTGTATACGCTCACATTGAAATGCATAAAATGCCTACCATAGGCTTGCCAATCATCTAAACTTCGACGTATATCCCATGTGTGACAAGGAATCAAAAAGGTCTTTAAAAGGGTTTTAATATTGGTTTGGGGTAAGGTGGGATAATTTTGGGTAAAAGTGACTATAAAATGGACTAAATGAGTTAACTACTCTCATCTACCCCTCAACAACAATCACTCTACCTCACTCTCTCACTTCCCAATCAAACCGATCCTAAAATGCGGCTTCTTTACCTTACCACAAACTCACAACTTAAATGCTTCTTTTCCAATTCTCCTTTGGATGTATTTTCTTTTGGATTCTTTTTCAACTTTGAGAACATCGGTCAAAAAGCATTTACATTACTAGTCTCTCCAAATCAAAAGCAACAACTAAGTATATACAACCAACTCTTTCTTTAGTTTTCTGATTTTTCGACCCTTTTTTTTTTTTTTTTTTTTTGACAAATATTTACAAACATTGGAGAAAACTAATGATCTCGATTCTTGCCTATTTATGTGGATTTCCTTTCACCCTTCAATATAATTCCACTAGTCTACCTGAATTGACCCCAAAGATTATCCGACTACCATCCAACCGCCTCCCTCATACTCATATAGCCCAATTAGGTTCAAAGGCTAATTGAAAGAGGTTCGGCTTGTAGAGTTGGGCTATCAAACGAGAGACTAAAAGCTCAAGGGGTTAACTAGGGGCAATTTTCAAAGTTTTGGTGAAAAGGGGTGCATTTTCAAGTTTAGAAATAGGCTCAAGTCAAGAATGGCCTAAGATCATTTTCAATGTCACACAATGCACCGACTCATTCAAAATGGAGAATCAAGGCAAGTTCTAGAGACTCCCTGATGTCTATAAAAAAAAATTGTTGTTATAGAGGTATATTTTAGTTTATTTTAATACAACTTAGCTAAATAAAATAAATAATTATATTGTTCTACTTGAAATATTATTTAATAATAATAATAATCAAATCGATGCATTCTTAAGTGTATGAAATTGAAATAAATATTTTAAAAAATAGAATGAAGTGTTTAGAAACGCTATGTAATAATTATTGATCTTACCAATACAATTAGTACTTTCGATTAGCATTTACAGTGTTGAATATTGTTGAGGCTCATTCACAAATTTAGGGGCCTATGGTCCTCTCTTTTAGATTTTTCAAAAAATAATTAATGTAATTTATCCAATATATTAAGTTTATAGCTTAATACATGAGAATTTGTTTTCTAGCCTTCTAGAGTGTGTCTCCTACATAGTATAAAATTTGCCTCATAATCTTAAGAGTATAATTAGAAGAATTTACCCCGTAATGCCTCGATTTACCCGTAGATGGGCTCTCCCTCCGCCGATAAAATTTATGGGTGTGTCATTGGCCAGAACAATACATTTCGAACACAAAAATAAAATATTTTTGGAAGTCTTCACGTTTTGGCTAACTTCTTGACTGTTCCAGTCCGAAAAGGTACCAAAATATTTTTTTTTTTGTGTGTATAAAGTGGTCTATTTTATCCAAGACTAGTGAATCAGTATAATGTTAATTGATACGGTAATTTGACTAAGCAAGATTCCCTTTTTATATTGATATATGTTCTCTTATCAAATATAGTGTAATTAGTTTTCATTTGATAAATTCTTTCATGTGCAAGGTAATACTCAAGTTTGTTTAGCAACAAAATTGAGTACGAATCGTAATTTTAAGATGGCATAGCTTTGATTCATGATAAAAATAAAATGAATCATATTCCATGATATGCAAGAACATTTTGGTTTACCCATGTTTCTTAAGTTAATGATATCTTAACTTTGATACTAGAGTAAGATGTGACTCAAGTACAATTATCACTCATAATTTACATTTGAGTTGTGAGTTATTAGTTTATGTATGATAGAAGAGAGGGTAGGTAAACAAGTCATCTCCTCCCAAAAAGAGATTTACAAATGCAATAAATAAGTTCATGATTTCTTCATAAAGTTGGGTTTTTCTTCATCATCTTCTCAAATGTTTACTATTATGTTCATCAACCAATTGAATACTATACGCCTTGAGGTAGGAAACAAAACAAGGCTAATAAGTAGAAAAATTTGCAATATTTAAAATGATAGGAATGTGATTTTATTGCATTTCATTTATTATGCACCGGTTATTTTTCTACTTATCTGCAGTCAAATACTCCAAATTATATTTTTATGTTAAATTGTAGTGAACTTGAAACAATTTTTTTATCATTTAAGTTGGATCGACGGGTAAATAAAAAACTGGGCCAAAATTAACCCAGTTGGAAGACGTCTTGTGAAGAAATGGGCGGAATTGGCCCGTGAAGTCAATACAGCACGTGGCCAGGTGTAAGTAAAGGCCGAAGTGGGTCTTTGAATTGAGAGTTGAGTCTAATTAAGAGAATGGGCTAGCAGGCCTTGAGTTGAATAATGAAGCAAATTCCCGTGAATTGGGCTTGCATGATTTTGTGGTGGAAAACTATGGGCATCAACTTGTTAACTGGAGAAAGCCCAAATTAGGTTTATAAAAAGAAGAAGTCAGTGGAGGGCTGAAAGAATTCATTCACGTGGGTTTCGAAGATAGACTCGTCTAATTCCGTTTGATATTTTCTTTTCCATTCATTTCAATTATGTCATTATTTTACTGTTATGGAATTTTGGATATTAGTAAGACTATGAGTAGCTAATTTATTTTTATTAGTTCAAAGGAATTTGAACCCTACTCGTATTTTTATGGTAATCTGTAGTTGTGCTTTGACTTCTATCCAATAGTTTATTTTATTTCGATTTCTTTATTTGATAGGACCCGTCGAATTAAATTATTGATTTGTCTATCGCTAGATTATAGAATTGTAATTCGTAATTATTGCAGTTTTATAATCATAAGTAGCAATTATCGGTTAATTCACTAGGGGTAATACAAGTCTAGGTCATCCGAATTAAGCTTGTGTAATTGGAGTCTAGTCTAACATATTACCCTAGTAATTAATGTGTTCAATTAATTAAACCCAGAGAACTTGTTTTAGATTGTTCAATGAAATAGGGTTAGCTAAAGAGCATATTTTAGTTAACCATGATTAAAGGGTAATTCGGACCGATGGTGTTTGTTGTCGGTCTAGAGTTAGAGAGTTGTGGGATAGTTTGTCGGGTACAATTAGTTAATTAATTTACACTATGAGTAGGGGGTTACTAAACTGAGAACAGGTATTGTTTTGATATTTATAAAGTCGTGTTATCTACTTATTTAATTATTTGAATTCCGTAGTTTATACTTGTTTATTTAATTTGTTGAGTAATTAGATTAAATTCAACCAAATCCCCTCACTCCCCCCCCCCCCCCCCCCCCACAAAAGAAATTTACTTTTCCTTGTTGAGTTATTAATATTAGAAACGTAATTAATTAATCCATTCATTGTGGGATTCAGCCCTTACTTGAAACTGCTACTAGTTAATAGAGGTAGATAAGATAATCTAATTTGACGTGACTCGACAACACGATCAAATTTTGGCGCCTGACAGGCCTAATTTCTAATCCTAAGTACCGCAAGTATATGGGTGTAGATGTGTATAGGATAAGTCAAGGTCGATCCTCAGAAAAAAGGCTAACGCAGTTCAATACCCAAATCTTATAGGATTACCCTAATTAGACACTCGAATTGCAAGGTTGACTTAATAAACTTACTTATACTAATTAACTTAAATTGTCAAACGAATAAATTCCAATTAACGAGAGTGTATCCTAAAGCTTCGATTTCGTGAATTACTTCAATGTTGATTAAGTTTAACTTATAAACCAAATTTTAGTATTTATTAGGCGGCACTTAAGTAACTTAGTCCTTCTCTCGAAGCGACTAAGTCGTGGATTAATTAGGACAACTACCCTCTCGAGTCAATTAATCCTAACAACTCCTAAAAGACCCTTAACCCTTGCCTACACAGTCGTAGACAACTATGCTATATGTTGTACGTTTATTAACAATTCCCTCCTCTCGAAGCGGATCTGTTAAACATGTAACTAAGTCTAAGTGATCAATTTATGCTTAGGAATAAAACAAACATATAGATAAATATTTAAAAGTAGAGTCTATAAATCAAAACCTTAAATCAAAACATTGTCGTAAAACACTACTTTCTAACCCTAGGCCACGAGTAGTTTAGCTACTCATGCCTAGCATCAATTCAGTACAATAATTCCTAGAATACATCGTAAAGAAATAAAAGCTAGATAAGAAATAATTAAACCCGATAGAAACCGGCTCATCAATCTTCGTCTGCTCGTTCTTCAGTGTGTATATGATGTAATGTATGTAGCTGATCTCTCAAAAACGAGCACAACTTGTCTTTTTATAGGCTTCAGAATAGTCCTGGGGAGATTAGGAGTCAGTTTCTACTTGGGACCGGAAAGTCCTAAAAAATGGTTCTTTTGACGCGGCCGTGTTATGCATGTGACGTGGTTGTGTTGCCTTGACATCAAAATCTCTTCAAAAAGCCACCTTTTGACGCAGCCGCGTTGAGTGTTAGACGCTGTCGAGTTGCAACAACAACGTGGATGTGCATTGCGAGCTTATTTTGGCGCGGCCGTGTTGCATCTCTGACGCGGTTGCGTCGGTTCTCGTCTGGCTTGACTTCTGGACCGGTTCAGACTGGTCTGAGCCGGTCTAGGCCAGTTTTTTGCCAGTTCGAACCGGTTTTAAGTTCCCTTCGACATGCTCTTTCGTCCGTTGGTCGTAAATCACGACTTTTAGTCCTGAAATTGCTCAAAATATCTTAAAACAAGTCAAACAAGTTAAATGGTCCAATTTATATCAATTTATCCAACTTTTGACCAAATATGCACATAATTACTATAAAATACTCTCCTAAATCGACTTAGTTACATGCATAATTAACGTGTATCGAAATCCGCAAACTTAAACTGTTGTTCGTCCCGAACAACATAACAAAAGACAAGAAATACAAGTGATTTATGCAATGGTTTAGGGTTATTGGATGATGATTTAGTTTCAGATTGATTTTCTTTCTACACAATTTAGGCAACACAATCTACTTGAGCATATGCGATAACATGAAAATCAACTAATCTAGACTTTGAACTTTTGAGTTATTCAATCCTCACTGGTTATGTATTTCACTCATCTCTCAAGTGTTTAGGCTAATTTCATATCCACTCATATTGAATTACATGCAAAGCCTACCATATGCTTGCCAATCGTCTAAACTAGACCTCGTACTTAATGTGTGTGAAAAAGGAGCAAAAAGGTCTTTTTTCTTGGTTGGAATGTTGGCTTAAGGTAAGGTGGTATATATTTGGCTAAAGTGACTACTTTTGGACTAATCAAGTTATACCTAACCCGACTACCCCTCAATAGCATCACTCAACCTCACTCTTCAATTTTCAGCAACTCATCCCAAACGAGATGCCTTCTTCACCTTTACTAAAACTTTACAACGAAAGTGCTTTTCAATTCACAATCCATACAAGGGTACCCCATTTTTGGGACTACCCGACTGTTCTAATCAATCCAAACAATTCTTAGCACTTTTAATTTCTTAACCTCTCCTCACAATACTTAGCAATTTATTAACAACTAACTTTTCCTTTTATTTCTCTCAATCGTTTTTTTTTTTTTTTTTTTTTTTTTTGCTAGGAGAGGCTATTCTTTGTTTTTCACCCATCAATTCTCTCATTTGATTCATCTTTGAAATTATCTCTACTTTTTCCATTCATTCCCACAAATTGTTCACCCAAAATACCTTTCAATTCTCATTCCTCTAACTTGATTAATCCAATTAAGGTCAAAAGAGTTAAATCAAAAGGGTTCGGCCGACATTGTTAGGCTATGAAAGAATAAGGCTTTAAAGCTCAAGTGGGCTGACTAGGGATAATTCTTGACGTTATGGTCCAAAGGCAATTTTTCACAGTTCAAATAAATAGGTTTCAAAATAAAAATTCCTAAGATCACTTCCTAGATCACACCACATATTTGACACATTCTTAGTGAAAACTCAAGGCAAGTTGTAGAGACTAGTGCACATATTCAATCTAATTCATACCGAAAGAATGTATATTACTCCGAAAATAGGAGTACAATTAGGCTCAAATTCTCACCAAGGTAATTTTTTGATTGAATACTCTAGGTTCAAGCTCAATTTCGTCTCAACTCACTTCTCATGCTCTATTATGTGCCTTTTTCATCTACTTCTCAAAATCAACTCATTATTAACTATCCACCATCCATCTTTCCCTATTTTTTTTTATTCTTTTCACTTGTTACTTTTTTTTTTCTCGAGTTTTATTTCGAATCTAAAAACCAAACAATAAGACTCTAGACTCATAAGACTCAACATGGAAACTAAATAATCAAAATTGGGTTCACAAATCGAACAACACCAACAAAACAGATAAACGGGCTCACAGACCTGGTACTCCAAATCAAAGCAAGTAAACATGATCACAATGGGCACACTGACCTGAAGTTACTCAAAGCTGCAACTATGCAAATGGGCTCACAGACCCGACACTTAACCAAAAATAATGAAACAACCAGCAAAACAAACGATCAATGATAAGTCAGAATAGTAAAATGACCAACTAAAAGTAGAAACAACAACAAAATTATAAATATAGCGGCCAAGACGTCCCACGGTACACCCCCTCCCCCAACCTTGGCTAAAAGCCTATGTTTGGAGGAAGAGAGTGGTACTCCTTGGTGCAAACTTACAAATTACTGTGGTGGAGGCGGTGGTTGGAACCCATACTGGCTCCAAAATTGTGTCATGGCCTCCCACTGGGTCCTCTGCTGTTGTCTCCACTCTTGCTCTTCATTACTCCTTTGAAGGAGTGTATTCAAGATTTCTCTTTGACCATGCAGTTCTGTGTGGGTCGTTTGAAGTGCCCCCCGGACCTCCGTTTGCTGCCTTTCCATCGAGGTGTGTATTGATTACACCGACTCATTACATAGGCGAACATCGTCCCGGAGAGAAGTAATGATGCCGACCATGTCCTCATTATATTCAGACTCGGACGCAATAGCTACTGCTGCCCATTTCTTCCTGGGCTGTCTTGGGGCTTGGCTATAGCCTTCAGCTATTTACCCAGGATGGAAGACCTCATAATCCGGTGGTTGGGACAGCTGAAGATGCTCTTCAGTGGATAAGGAAAGATTTGTTGTATCAGTGGCATCTCTCAGAGCTGTCCCGAGCTCAAACGGAAGGCGAAGGTAAGGTCCAACATTCTAATACACATACGGGACCGTCCCATTTTCACATAGGACCACGATTTGCATAGCTTCTAGCAAATCCCATGTAAATTGGGCCTCGCCTCTTACAGGCACCATGTCAGCTAACTCAATATCATCAAATGCAACTGCTATTAGAGTAATCAAGCCTCCAATCATGATGCTATCTTTTTGCTTCCGGATGACACTCGCGAACTGCTCCATCAAAATCTTTGCATAATCGACTTTGTACCCGTATAGTATGTTCCAAAGCATTTGGAGTTCATTTTATCTCATGTCCCCTATTTAACGGCGTGCCAATAAGGTGTGGACAAGCATCTTTTGTATGTATCGGATGACGAGACTGCGAATCCACGAAGCTTTTGCAGACTTGGATACATATTGATGTGCTGCCACAAGGGGTGGAGCAGTGTCAGCAGACCCCAAATGCTTGGGGATCGAACAGCTTCCATGGCTCCTCCCTAGAGGCTTTCGAAAAGCCATAAATTTGGTCCAGCTGGCTATATGTCAATGACCGAGGTTTCCCCATTAGCGGGAAGATGATGCCATCCGGTCGGCATGAATCAAGGGAGCTGGCCACTGTGATGCCAAAGGTGCTCAAGAACTCGATGGTGATCCTCCTATAAGTATGTTGGACACCCATGAACCGAAGTAGCCCGGCTTGAGTAAGTAATGCCCTGACATTGTTGTGGATGCCCATTGCCCGGGTCAAGTCATCACTGCTGAGTCGGGTCGGTAAGATTGTTCAATGACGGAGCTCATCAAAATGAGTCTTGTGTTCGTCTCTTGCTAAAGAAAACTCGCAAAGAGCTTGACTGTCATTCGGATTGACGTCCTGAGTGTCCTCTACCATCACTTGCTTACCCTTGCTTCGACTGGAACTACCCTTTCTTGGTGCCATTTTAGTGAACCTATATACACAACCCAACAACACACAAATCACAATCACACAACCTCAATACATCACAAATATTATCTAAAAGTAAACAATTCCTAGTTAATCAACAGGATATTCATATGCTAGCAACAACCGAACAAATTGCCCATTGTATACCCCTTATTATCTACTCAGCTCCAAAACTGAAATCAAACTTAAGACATATATCTTAAACTCAACTCATCATTGTATCGCATAAAAAAGCACAATAGGAGGCATCAACTAAGCAAAAAGCTCATCCCAAATCATGCACACAACATGTTCGATAAAAGTTCCCAATGACTAAAACATATGAAATTCAATCTCGTTGGTATTATTCCATTCCAACCACAATTTTTACTTCAATTTCAACTATAATCAACACAATTTTCATTCATAACTCAAGACCCAATCGATTTCTTTGCAATTTCATACTACAAGTATCAATATCTTAATAAGCACTACAATGTTCTCAAAATTCAAAATTAAACATTCTTCAATATAAATCAAGCATAAACAATAGATTGGAAGCATAAAAGTTCGGGTTAGCTTCACTTACCGGTGAAGTTTAGTAAAAAAGTTTGAGAATCGGAGAGTGCCCTAGTTCCGTCGATTTGGGTAAAAAAATTTCGAATTTGTTGGTGCAATGAATGAATAAGAGTGTGTGCTTGCATTTGTGATCGAATGTGTATGTTTTTTAGTGTGCTTGTGCGTGATTTTGCGAAGTGTGTGTGAGGGTGTGTGTTTTCGTGTTTGCAAGAGAGAAGAGAGGGAAAGAATAAATAAACCTGAAAATCTCATTTTTAAACAGCTGTAGAATCGACGTGGCCGCGTTGGAAGTGTGACACGGCCGCATTCCGTTTAACTGGATTCTATCTTATTGGAAGTGATTTTGACACAGCCGCGTTGCATGTCAAGTGTCGAATGTAAATGTTGAGGGTTTTCTACGCGGCCGCTTCCAAAGTGTGACATGGCCATGTTTTGTTGGGCTTGAAAGGGACTCTGGGATGATCTTTTAACGCGGCCGTGTTGATTTATTCTTTCTCAGCTCGAGTTTTTCGTCTCTTCAACCCCCGTTTCTTGCAACACTCGTCCGTGTTGATTCCTAAAAACATAAGACACTAAAAATACGAGTAAAAACATATAACTAAAAAGAAATAATTGAAAAAAATAAAACGGTAAACATCGGGTTGTCTCCCGACAAACGCTTCGTTTTATGTCTCAAGTTGGACGACCTTTTTGTTTCTAATTCAGTTTCTTCAGCCGCACTTTCTTCTTAACTGCTTCCCTCATCATTGGATTTGGTTGTAGAGGCTTAGGTAACAGTTTAATGTTTTCGCAACCTTTATTCTCTCTTAATGCCTTCTCGACTTTCTTTTTCTTTTTATGCTTTTTGGTTGACCTTCTTTTTGGAGGTTCCTGTAAGACATCTAGCACACTAACACTTTCCAACAGCTCAAGATTAGTAGAATCATGGTGATCAAGATTAGAGTGATATCTGCCAGCCCACTACAATTGCCGGTAACAGGCTGATTCGGTCTCCCACCAAGCGCCGGTCAAAGAAAAACAAGGCGGAACTCCCTTCGATCTGGAACATTGAGGAACCAAGCCCAAAAATTTGTATCCATTTTTCATGATATTATGCAAGTAGCTTTCTCCCCAGAGAGTACGGACGACCATAAGCCTTATCAGAAAAAGAAAAATGGCCCTTTCGTACACTGAGTATAAGACAACCCGGGAGTTCGAACATAGGAAGGCAGACGAGGCCTATTCGACTTCCTTCCACAAAGGTGGTGATAGAATCTCCCCTCGGCCACTAAGCGATAGACTTGTGTTGAAGGTCGCAGGAGTTGAAGAAATTGCATGTGTTAAGCGATTCCATCGCCGCGGCCATCTGGTTCACCGGCCCGAGCTTGCATTCTTTCCGGAAGTTGCCTTACTCAAACTTTAGCCTCTCCTAAGTCGAGGAAGCCTCAGAAAGAGGAATAAATAGGTCAAATCAAGGGAATCTATAATGCACACTTTAGGGGTATTACAATCACTAAATGAGATTATATTCTTATTATTGTGACTTCTAAAGCCTGTATAAAGCCACATGTTTCAATGTGATTCACCCTCTCACTCTCGTTTTATTTTTAAGCTTCATATATTGAAAATGTGACTTTCTCTTCTTCTACCCTCAAAGTTAACTCCCCCTTTTAACGTCTATAAGTGCTTCACCCTTTGCTAGAAACGGGCGACCTAAGATTAAGGAAATTTCCTTGTCTTCTACCATATCTAGGACTACAAAGTCAACGGGAATTATAAAATTACCAACTTTTATTAAAGCATCCTCTACAATGCCCCATGGCCAAGTTATAGAACGATCGGCCATTTGGAGAGCAATTGTAGTGGGTTTTATTTTGCCTATTCCTAATTTTTCATATATAGACAATGGCATTAAGTTGATACTAGCCCCTAGATCACACAGTGCTTTATAAAAAATTAGATTACCTATTTTGCATTCAAGAGTAAAACTACCTGGATCTTTGCACTTTATTGGTAACTTTCTTTGGATAACTGCACTGCATTCTTTGGTTAAGTTCATTGTATCGTAGTCTTCCCATTTTCTCTTTTTAGCTATCATCTCTTTTAGGAACTTCGCGTAGTTAGGCGTCTATTGTAGTGCCTCAACAAAAAGGTATATTGATCTGAATCTTCTTCAGCACATCCAAGAACTTCATGAATTGCTCTTCTATCTTTTTCTTCTGCAGAACTTGTGGGAATGGAATTGGAGGGACATATTCTGGTAGAATGGCTTTTGGCCTCTTTTCTTCTTCTTCTACCCCTCTTTCTCCCACTAAGTGTTCTTTATGCACTTCCTTATTAGCCTGCAGCTTTAGTCTTGCATACCCAATGTCACTTTGCACTCGAATTGTGTGACACTACTTTCTCGGATTCACAACTGTATCACTTGGGAACTGCCCCTGCTTATGTTGGGCTCCAAAAATTTTTATTAGTTGATTCTTATTGTTTGATATTTCATTAATACTAGTCTCGGGTCGATTGATGTCCGCTCCTTGACTAGTCATCTACTTGTTTAGCTCAATAAAGTTACAGTCCACCTTTCTCTCCAGTTGAGCTAACTTTTCATCGTATTTAGCAAATTGAGACTACACTATCTCCTCTTGTGTTGGCTACCATCGTGAATCATACCATTTGTGATAGCAAATACGGGTAGTGGATCAAGTGAATTCTTTGTGTTTCCATAAGAGAAATTCTGGTGATTCCTATTAGGAGGGTACTGATTGTACCTTGGCTGATTATTTTGGAAGTTGTTGAAGTTTCTTTGATTTACAAAATTCACATCTTCAACCTCTTCTTGGCCCACTATCTGCTGTGATGAAGTGTCATTATGATGTGCTAACGTCAGACTAGTTAGCAAACTTGCTTGATTTGTCAGAGCGGTCAACTGGGATGTCAGATTTTCAACTCATTCTTGACTGGCTCTGCTTCTTTGACATTAGCTACTCGTCTCGGCTATTTTCTTTCATTAAGCCACTGGTAACTTGTTCTGGCCATGGCACCCAAAATCGAGAATGCATTCTTTACAGTCTTCTCCATTAAACTTCCACCTGCAGCTGCGTCTACATGATCTCGTGCTGGAGCAAGCAACCCATTATAGAATTTGCAAACTTGTTACTTCTTTGAGAATCCATGTTGGGGACAACTCCGGATAAGATCCAGGAATCGCTCGCAAGCCTCACTGAACGACTCTTTATCCATCTGCTTGAATTAATTTATTTTATTTTGTAGATCCAACATCTTGCTTGGCGAAAAGTATTTCAAGAAGAATCTTGTGCTCAGGTCTTCCCACTCTGTGACATCTTCCAATGAATTGTACTACTGTAATGCAATGTCTTTAAGTGAGAATGGGAACAACCTCATCTTGACTTGTTCATGTGGCACATGATTGATTTTATTGTATCTGCCAACCTGCGAAACTTGTTCAAATTCACGTTCGGGTCATCCAAAGCACTACCACCAAACTGGTTCTACTGCACTATATTTATAAGTTCTGGCTTTAACTCAAAATTGTTTGCGTTCAATGGTGGGGGTTGTACTCCTCCGAACTGTTGATTCGGCGTCAGACGAAGACAATCACTTATAGGAGTGATGTCCTCATTTGCTTCATCTTGTGCAGTATGAATTCGTCTCTACTGCTGCGGTGGTTGCTGCTGCTGCAAATTGGTGACTCGATCATCTAGATTAGAGAGAGCCCCTAGTATCCGAGTCAATGCTTCCTCTTGGGTCAAATTTTGTGGGATGTTCTCCATCTCAGTTGTGGAATTTCTTCTTGTACAGTATCTACGGAATGTTGTCTCAACCTCAGGATCTAGAGGGACAAGATGTTCCTTCCCTTTTGATCAGGTTTGCATGCGAAACCTGCAACAAAAATTAAATAACAAAATAAAAAAAAATATGAAAAATAAAGTCTAATTTAGTATCCTCCTATTTCTCAAATAAAAACTAGGACGTTATACTTATTCTCCGACAACGGTTCCAAAAACTTGACATGTGCGGGTGTAAATTTGTATAGGATAAGTCAAGGTTGATCCTTAGAGAACAGGTTAACGTAGTTCGATACCCTAACTAGACACTCGAATTGCAAGGTTGGTTTTAATAAACTAAATTACTTATACTAATTAACTTAACTTATCAAACGAATAAATTCCAATTAACGAGAGTGTATCCTAGGGCTTCGATTTCGTGAATTACTTCAATGTTGATTAAGTTTAACTTATAGACTTTTAAACCAAATTTTAGAATTTATTAGGCGGTTCTTAAGTAACTTAGTCCTTCTCTCGAAGCGATTAAGTCGTAGATTAATTAGGACAACTACCTTCTCGAGTCAATTAATCCTAACAACTCCTAAAAGACCCTTAACCCTTGCCTCACAGTCATAGACAACTACGCTATATGTTGTACGTCTATTAACAATTCCCTCCTCTCGAACTGGATTTGTTAAACATGTAACTAAGCCTAAGTGATCAATTTGTGCTTTGGAATAAAACAAAAATATAGATAAATACTTAAAATTGGAGTCTATAAATCAAAACCTTAAATCAAAACATTGTCGTAAAATACTACTTTCTAACGCTAGGACACGAGTAGTTTAGCTACTCATGCCTAGCATCAGTTCAGTACAATAATTCCTAGAATACATCGTAAAGAAATAAAAGCTAGATAATAAATAGTTAAACCCGATAGAAACCGGCTCATCAATCTTCGTCTGCTCGTTCTTCAATGTGTATATGATGTAATGTATGTAGCTGATCTCTAAAAAACGAGCACAACTTGTCTTTTTATAGGCTTCGGAATAGTCCTGGGGGGATTAAGGAATCAGTTCCTACTTGGGACAGAAAAGTCCTCAAAAACGGTTCTTTTGACGCGGCCGTATTATGCATGTGACGCGGCCGTGTTGCCTTGACATCGAAATCTCTTCAAGAAGCCACCTTTTGACGCGGCCGCGTTGAGTGTTGGATGCGGCCGCATTGCAACAACAGTGTGGATGTGCATTGCGAGCTTATTTTGGCGCGGTCGTGTTGCATCTCTAATGCAGTTGCGCCGGTCCTCGTCTGGCTTGACTTCTGGACAGGTTCAGACCGGTCTGAGCTGTTCTAGGCTCGTTTTTGGCCAATTCGGACCGGTTTTTGCTGATTTTGTCCGGTTTTGACTTTCCTTCGACTGCTTCTTTTGTCTGTTGGTCGTAAATCACGACTTTTAGTCCTGAAATTGCTCAAAATACCTTAATACAAGTCAAACACGTTAAATGGTCCAATTTATATCAATTTATCCAACTCTTGACCAAATATGCACATAATTACTATAAAATACTCTCCTAAATCGACCTAATTACATGCATAATTAACGTGTATCAGCGTCGTTGCTGGGGAATGGTGTAAAATTAATTTAGTTTCTTTTGTTAATTAGTATTAGTTATTTCCGTTACTGTTCGTAATATTTTTCCTTATTAGTTTGTTAATTTTGTTTCTTTTGTTAATTAGTATTAGTTATTTTAGTTAATTAAGATAAAGATTAAGGGATAATTCGGAACCCCGTAGTACGATATTTCCATAGGTTGTTGGCCTCTACGATTTTTGGCAGGGGGACGAATAAGAACGTGGTGGAGAGGGTTAAATTAAGGGTGGATGAGCTATGCTGCATTGGAAGAGAATACCGGTGGTCCCACTGATTTTACGCCATATGGAACATGTATTTGAGACGAAATGGGAGATTCATGCGCGTGTGTGTGTGTGGGGGGGCCCTTGTTACAATGATAGCTAGAGCTGCAGGGGTAAATATTGATGGTCGAGTTCTGAGTGTCAATGCTGAGAAGCTAGATATTCTGAAGATTCAAAAAATGCAGCTTCTGACGGTCGACAAGTACAGATTTATTTGGAAGATCTTAGAGGAGGAAACCATCGCACTTCCTAATCCGGAGTTCAAATCTCCATGGGGCGAACTGAACATAAGAATGGTCTACGATTTGTTTCCTTAGCTTCCCGAGAGGCAGTCGGTCGACCCAGCTGGGTCGATCCCCGTTCCACAACTTGATCATGAGCATAGTCTACGAGAGCAGCTGGCTCCCGTCTAGGCCGACCAATTAATATTTTCTCACAAGGTTGATGAGATTCTTCGTTTGCTGCGGGCGTAGCAGCCTCCGACTCACTGATCTAGTGACCCCCTTTCCTTGACTATACTAAATTTCGCTTATCTGTTGTGTATTAATTGCACATATGCATGCAATTAGGTTTAGGGGTGATTAGTAGTAAAGTATTTTATAAATAGGTATTAGTTTGTATTTTTATTCTCGTATTTTCTTTTATTAATTATTAGATGTTTTCGTTGTTATTTGGTAAGAAAAAAAAAAGATAGGAACTCGCGGTGATGACACGAGTGTTGTTTGATTTATTCGGGGCATGCCATTTGAGTAGAAGAAGTCAGTTTATTTAATTCATGAATCCTGGTTACATATGTTGAAAATAACCCTGAACTGTGTGGAAGGATAACATTGTGTCTGGTCTTATTCCTGATTAAGTTGGTTTTTCAAGTATACTTCATATGTTAATTTTCTGTTGTTTTATTTTATGTCTCCAATAAGTTGGGTTTGTATTGGTAAAAGATTGATTAGTTATGGATATCAGCCCCTAAAGTTGGAAAATAATTGTGTTCGGGTTAATGGTGTTCAATTGAAAAAAAAATGGGAGAAAAGATAGTGAGGGGCAAAATCAGCTGCCTGCTTGTGGGATTCCAAGTGTAAAAATCAAAAGCAAGTGCAAATCAATAATAGCATAAGGACTAACCTACGAGTGTCGTGGAGCTATCGACCTCACCCAATTGAAAAGAAAAAGAATAAAAAAATAGGAAAAATAAAAGGGGTTGGTCATCGATACAAAGTCTAATCCAATGGCCCGACTAGTTTCTTGTTTCGTTAGTAAATATATTATATAAAAAAAAAAAAAAAAAAAAAAGAGAAAACTTGAAAAAAAAAAAAAGAAACAAAAACAAAGCATGCTTGACGAAATATGGTTCATTTGCGGGAAGTTCAGATTGCGATACCCTTTCACCAATAAAGTTTAGAGGGGAGTTTGATTTTAGTCCCGAATTTATGTGTGCGTTAATAGAAAAGTTTGTGCTTCTTCCTACTAAGTGACGAAAAACCAAGTTTGATTGGTGAAGTGTCTGAGCGAGGATAACCTTGTTTGTTTCCCCTAGATTGTTTCTTTCTTTCTTTTTTTCTTTTTTCTTTTTTTTTGTGCTAAATTGCTTGAGGACAAGCAATGATTTAAATTTGGGGGAATTTGATAAGTAGAAAAATATGGGCCAAAAATCTTTTTTGGTCTCGTAAATATTTGCTTTTTTTATTTTAGTCCCATAAGTATCTGTTTTATCAATTTAGTCCCGTAAGTGCTAAAATTTTCTAAATTAAGGACAATTTTCGCCCAAAAAAATCAAATCGGACGGAAATAATCACGTGACCCAAATAATTAGTTAAATCTGGCCACTTGTATTGATGTGACAAAAATTATCTGAGTTGGACTTTTTTTGTCAAATTTAAATTCAAAATAAAATTATTATCCATGTCATTAGTAAAAAAAAAAAAAAATTAAAACCATATTACACTAACCCAATTAAATATTAAACATCAGATAAAATAGTGGACGACTTTTCATCTGAAAAATAATGTTTAATGTTTAATTGGGTTTGTGTAATATGACAAATAGTTATATATCTCCATAATGACATGGATAATAATTTTATTTTGAATTTAAAATTGACAGGAAAACATGTCCAACTCAACTAATTTTTTCCACGTCTCTACGAGTCGTCGAATTTTACTAATTATTAGGGTCACATTATTTAGATTGATAGAAATGTGATTTCATTGCATTTTATTTATTATGGACCTTTTCTACTTATTTGCACGTTAAAGTCAATACTCAATTTTTTTTTTTATGTTAAATTGTAGTGGACTTGGAGCAATATTTGGATCGACAAGTAAATGAAGAGTTGGGCCAAAATTAGCCTAGTTGGAGGAGGTCTTGTGAAGAAATGGACCAAATTGGCCCATGAAGTCAATACAATATGCAGCCAAGTGGAAGTCATGGCCGAATCGGGCTTTTGAAGTTGGAAGAGGCCACAAGCCTTTGATTTAATTGGGCCTTGAAAGGCCAAGAGGTTGTGTGAAGTGAAAGGCCGAAGCAGGCCTGAATTGGAAGAGTAAGGAGGCGATGATGTGGTTAGTTGGAAAAGCCCATTATAGGCCTTGAGTTAAAAACCACAATCGAGGCCTATAAAAGAAAGAGGCAAAAAGAAATTAAAGCATCATCCAAGAATTCAAGTCAAGTAGAGAGAGCAGGAGGGGAGAAGCAAGACAGAGACTCTTAATCCCGTTTGATTTTCTTTATTTTTTGTTCGTTTTAATTTATGTCGTTGTTTTATTATTGTGAGACTTTTAGACAATAGTATGATCATGTGTAACTAAGTTATTTTATACCAGTTTAAAGAGATGTTGAACCCTACTCATATTTTATGTTAATTGATATGTAGTTTTATTATGATATCTATCTGATGACTTATTTGTATTACTTGTTCACTTGAATTATGATATTTTGATTCTTAATTTGATAGGGCCTGTCGAATTAGGCTATTAATTTGTCTATTGCTAGATCATAAAATTGTAATCCATAATTGTTGCAGTTTTATAATCACAAGTAGCAAATAGCGATTGATTCGTTAGGGGTAATACAATGCTAGATCATCCGAATTAAGCTTATGTATTTGGAGTCTAGTCTAATCTATTATCCTAGAACTCAATGCGTTTAATGAATTAAACCTAGAGAGCTTATTCTAGGTTGTTCCATTAAATAAGGTTAACTAAAGAGCTTATTTTAGTTCATTAAGATTTAGGGATAATTCGGGAAGGAGTCCGTGTCTGGAACCATCTGTTGCGATCAAGTGGTTGGGATGTGAGGAACAACTTGTAAAACTCAGTAGATACAACCCGCTGTAATTCGGTCAAAAGGTATGGATCTTGGTTTATGTTTCAAGAATTTATATTTGACGGAAGCATGATGGGCCTGATATGGTCGTAATGGACTATTTCTAAATTTATGTAAACAAATTTTCATGAGTAATTTAATTTTTAGGCCAATTTATAATTAAAATATATGAGATGAAATTTTAATTGGAGAAAACTGAAAATATATATATATATTATTAGGAATTGAAAGAAATTTGCTCGATCGAAATTCACAAATCAGAATAAACAGTAAGCATTTTAATAAGGGGTACGTTAAGGATAGATTGGTCGTTCTGGGTATAATTGATATAAGAAAATAAAAGTGTTGTAAAAGCTATTTATATTCTATGAATGGGCTCAGTTGAATTTTCCCCTATATAGTGGAAATGGGGCCACAGGTCCTGCCAGACCCTCACTACCTACTTTTCTACCACTTTAACTTTTTCCCTACTGAAATACCCTCAAAGTTGTGTGCTTCCAGATTTAACCTTGGTTTATGTTTGTTAGATTATAGAGTTACTAACTTTGAGTCACTGATCAACAGTTATCGTGTACCTTTCATGTATGATATATCGTGAACACGAGAATACAAGTCTTGTGTCCACGGAATATTGTACTTGTGTGCACGATAATTGTTATATTGTGTCAACTTTTAGTTGTAGTCGTGCACATGAAAAGTGTTTGTCTTGTACACGAGAGACCAAGCTCGTGTACAAGACATTGTTTCCTTGTGTACACTAGTAAAAAATTTCGTGTAAGAATACAAATTACTTGTACATGAGATAATTGTTCATGTGTACACAATAACAATTATCTCGAGTACACGTAATTTTTTGTACTCGTGTACATGGGAAAGTTTTTATCTTGTAGACAAGAAGCTGAACTCATGTACAAGACATACGTGTACACAAGATAATTGTTCACGTATACACGATAACAATTATCTTGTGTACACGTAATTGAAAAATTAACGTGTAAGAATATCAATCACATGTACACGTTGTTGTTCTCATGTACAAGTGAACAGTTATATCGTGTACTCTATAAAAGATATCGTGTACACGAGCCATTTAGATGTTTGCGTTTCCAATCTTATTACAACTATTATATACATCAATATCGTTTACAACAATAAAACCCTTCGTGTTCATCTAATCCTTCGAAAAACAAAATATCATGTTCTTCAAAGCTCTCATCTATAATCCATGGCTGATCTCTCTGAGCCAACTGCATCCTCTGTACACAATGGTCGGATTTCTGAAGGCTTGTTCAATTTCTAGAGACGAGGACCAAAATCCGAAAAACCAGACAGCAACCTCTTCAACTTCCACCGCCGCAGGAGAAGAGGTTGGATTTCTGAACATTTTAGCTTTAGGTTACTTTTTATGTACCTTATATGTACACGAGAGGAACAAATATGTAGTTGTAATATAACGATGTGAACACGATCTGTAATTTTACATGTACACGATGTTGTATTGTGCACATGATGATGTATCTTGTACGCGAGGAAATTAAAATAGATTAGATGATATTCCCTACATGATACGAACATGTACATGATGAACATTAGATACACGAGGTTTAAATGTAGGTTGTACATGTACGTGATATTCTAGGATGCACAGGATTACGTATTTATCGTGTACACGAGTAAATTAATTAAGGTTAATTGTGTACACGAGTAAAGAAATTAACTTGTTATATAATTTTTTGAAGAGGTTGCATTTCTGAACATTTTAGGTTCAGTTTACTTTTTATGTGCCTTATCTTTACACGAGACAAACACATATGTCGTTGTAACATAAAAGATATGAAAATGATATGTAATTTTACATATACATGATGTTGTATTGTGCACACGATTTGTACACGATTATAGTGTATCATGTACACGAGGAATTTAAATTATGTTAGATTATATTCTCTTCAAGAGACGAACATATACACAATGAATAGTAGATACACAAGATTAACAATAGGTTTAAATGTAGGATGTACATGTACACGATATTCTAGGATGCTTATGATATGTACACAATTATATATTTTATCGTGTATAGGAGTAATTTAATTGAGATTATATTTTGTACACATCGATTATATTGATTATGTACACGAGTAAATTAATTGAGGTTAAATTGTGTATACGAGTAAAGAAATTAATTTTCTATGCAATTTGATTTTTTTTAAGTTAGGGCCTCAGTTTTGAAATAAGATTCAGATTATCTCTTTATAGAAATTAACTTTTCTACTTTTTTTTTTTTTTTTTTGCCGTTAGGGCCCTTCTTATATTGTACATGACTTATGCACTAAAAATTTTATCATGTACAAATAAATAGCGATCTATTTAGAGAAAATAACTTTTTATGTAATTTAATTTTTTGAAGTTAGGGCCTTATTTTAAATAAGATTATATGTTTATGCACTGAAAATTTTATCGTGAAAATATAAATAGCCATCTGTATAGAGAAATTAATTTATTTACATTATTTTATTTTGTTGTAGTTAGGGCCCTATATATGAAAAAAGAAAATCTATCTACAGAATTAAAGATTTCTATATAATTTAATTTTTTTATGTTAGGTCCCTTTATTAGAAACTAAAAAAATTAAACTTAGAGTCAAATTAAACAATCAAAGGTTTCAAATGAATTTAACCTCTTTAAAACAAACATTGTGTTTGTATGTTTGTGTTATCATGCATTTTATTGTATCTCATTAATATTTGGAAAACAAGGTATTTGGCCTTGACGGAGATCTAGGTTACACCTTCACAAGGCTAATATTAATGAATATTTCAAATTTGACGTCCTCAACGAGATTAAGACGGAGTTAGTACCCGCCGACGGTTCTGCTCTCGAGGATTTCGAGAGTTCTTTCTTCGGGAAGTTGTTACATATTCCGATGGATTCTATCTTTTCGTAGGCCGTTGTACACAATTTGATTGTATCAGAGGTTGTTAAGCCAGATGGACCGACCGATGAGTTCTGGTACAGGATCAGGGGGTGATACGTTAGATCCTCGAAGTACGAGTACGCTCTTATTACCGGTCTGAGGTTCGAGGGACCATACGTTTGACCCTAATAGTGCCCCACCACTACCCGTTGACAATTTTTACAAGACAGTGGTTCATGGTGGTGGTCGAAGGACGACGAAGTTGGCTGCTCTGTGCAAACGTTTTAGAGCTGGAGATTTTTTAAGCAATCCAGCACACGATGTTTTGGTTGCGAAGGTGCTCGTGAAATACCTCAACCCGTTTGGCTGGGATGAGTGGCAAACCATAGTTGATAGATGGGTCTGGTCCTTGGTCGAGCATCTAGAGTTGTTTGATAATTTCTCATCGGAAAAATACAGTTATCAGATGTTGGCTCGAGACCTACACACTTTTGGTATGAATCTAGAGAGTAGAAGGCGGTCTTGTATATCATTTCAATGGATGTGAGCTTGCATTTGTGGTACGTGTTTTTTCTTCGGAATTAACATCAGTAAATTAATTTGTTGTAAAATTTGAATTGCATAATACAATGTATTATTTAAGTTTCGGGCTGACATTGTAGATATTGTTTGTATTTTTCAGGTTTGGGCTCCAGAGGCTATTCCGGCCCTGGCGGCTAAATGCGGGAGGTGATTACTAAAACCACGACCATAGCGTCCCCGTTGGCTCTGATGGCGATTTGATAAGACGAGCGATGATGTCCTCATAGACGGTCTTGAAGAGGTATTTTTACCCTCTAGATCATACAATTTTGTTGTAAAATAAATATATTATTTGAAATTGTAACATGTTTAGATTTAGTTCTGTCAAACTTTACTCTAGATGGAGTGCCTTCAGACTCTAGTGCCTACCACTGAGGAGAGCACAAATGAGTATTAGATTTATGCTCATGATGACCTCAACGATGGGGTCGTGCAATACATACATTGTGATTTTAGGGGCCATGGACAAGCTCCCGCACCGGTAGTAGATATTCCCGTATAGTGGTCCCGTCCCTAGGACTATGAGGGGTGGCGGAGGTCGTCGTGGTCGGGGTCGTTTTTCCGACATTGAGGTATCTGATGGTGAGTTAGACGGGTATGTGGTTTGTGGCACGTAGGCAGCTAATGATTTTCAAGTCATGGAGGCTCGGCCGATGAAAAGGCGTAGGGTGGCTCATACATCCGTTGGTTGGACTCTAGGAACCGTGCCCGAGGATATGCCGTTTCAGAAGACTGGTGTTGATCGTTCAGGTGAGCAAACCACCACTAATATCCCTGGTTTGACTGAACAAGTGGTACCCACCGCGTTTAATGATCCCTTTACAATAACCCTATGCAGTCGGAGCCTGAGCCCTCTGGAGTAGACGGCACAACTGGAGGTCCGAGTCGTGAGGATCATCGGCCAGTTGCTCGTCCTATCAAGGATTTGGTCACTCTTTTCACCGAGCTGGTAAGGTATATTTATGCGAAGATTAGTGGGTTGGACGAGACGTTGGAGAAAAAGATCCCTAAATTGATTCAGACTGCTTTATTAGGGGATGCAATTAAAATCGACCGGAACGACCTATCCTGGCTCAATTCTCGCCTCCGTCGAGCACCGCTTTATGACCTGGTCGTTCTAGTCATCCCCAGGTACATCATCAGAGTGTAGATATAGATGGCTCAGGTCCCGATGACTCCAGCTCATAGTCCAAACCCAGCCCAGCACCCGACTGGGGTTGGAGGGGAACCTGGAGACAACCTCCCACCTACATCTTTGACACCGTTTGACGACCCTATACGAGATGAGGAGACACTTGCTAGGGACCTGAGTCCGGCCTTTGATAGTAATGTAGAAGTCCTGGTTACTGACCTTGCATCAAGCTCTCATGAAATACAAATAGGAATTGAGGAAGGTTAGTGCACAACTAGTAGTTCTAGGGTATTACTAGATACATGGATGGGCCTTGACTGGGCTGAGTTAGACCCAAAGCTTAGTGCCGAGACGGGAGGCGAAACAGGTGCAAAGCCTGATTTTTCGATTGTATTGGAAGATTCCATCTGTGTTGCTCGATTAAGGTGTCCAGCGGCATCGGTGTGCAGCCAGTATCTACTAAATGACATCAGACATGCACAAGCCACCGGTAAAGAATTTGAAGCATTCCTGCAAAATCCAAATGAGTAGTAAGTAATACTAATCTATATAGGTGTTTATAGAAATTTATATGAGACAATCATACTTTATTGTTTATTGATTATATATATTCGTTAACAGTAGAAACGTCAGGGTCGGATAGAGCGTTGGATCGGACTGGTTCTGGGTAATAATTGATCCGAAGTAGGAGATTTTCACCGACGTAAGTATCTCTTAAGTCATCAACTTAATTTTTGCTTACCAATTCAACCCCTACTTAATCAAATATCCTATATTGCAGCATGTACAGGCCTATCTGGGATTTTTGTTGTGCAAACCGGACCTTGCTCAGGTCACTGTCAGCAAGGAGTGGATGGGTCATGCAGGTATCATAGATTCGGGCTTTTGGGTAGGTATCTAATCCTTCTTTTTCATATTTTGATTAGCACTATGATATTACTTATGTGTTTTCTCGCTATCATCTTTATTAATTGTGTAACGTTCCAGAGCAAGCTTATGATGATATGGATGGACTTACATAAGGAAGAACCCCCCTTGGACGGAGTGTAGTGAAGAGGTCCAAGAGGAAGTGCCAGGATAAATGCTGCAGAGGCTTATGGATTATGTAAAAGGGGATTTTCCCCGCTGGGAGAACGTTAAGCCGTGGATACATCTGGATACGGAGAGTGCTTTGTGTTTATAGTATTTTTTAGTGTTTTTTTAATTTTAGCCTTTAGTATGTGTTAGTAAAAAATAATATTTTGTATGCGTTAATCTAAGAGGGTCCTGTCGGTTTAGAATTGCAACAAACACTGGGTCGTCATTTACCTTACACTGAAGATGAGTTAGCTTAAGATGTACGATACATTGCTGTATGGTGATTGTAATCACATTAGGATGGTCAAATATTTAGCTTCGAGACCCATACGGCGTATGCTCAGTGCATTATTTCATCAGTCACGGATATAGGAGCAGCAGTCGGAGTTAATCTCTAAGTCTGTCATTTCGGTCACTTTCTCCAAGCCCGAGTCGGTGCATAGCAGAAGGATTCCATTTCTTGTGGCCCTCTAGCGCTGAAGCAGGTGGAAGGCATTTTATAGGAGGCGATCGACCCCGGGCTTGTGTGTGGTGACCTGGAAGGTACTAGGAAGGGATTGGCCCTTTCTCTCTATAGATTTGATACGAATGACGGGCTCTAATCCAAACCCTTAAACCTTAATCACAGCAAGTGTACGGGTGTAAGTGTATATAGTGGAAGTCATGGATGATCCACGAGGAATGAGGTTAGTTCAATACCCCAATTATCTGATTATCCTAACTAGACACTGAAATTTTGAAAGATTGTTTATTACTAAATTGTATTGCATATATTCCTATTAAACGATTTAATTATCTAAAATTAATTTCCAATTAAAGACAATGTATCATAGGGTGTTGATTTCAAGAATTACATTAATGAATGATTAATGTCTAAATTAAAAATCTTTAAACAAGTTTTAATATCTATTAAGTGGCACTTAATTAACCTAGTCCTTCTCCCAAAGTGACTAAATCGTAGATTAATTAGAACAATTACTCCCCCGAGTCAATTAATCCGAACAACTCACCAAAACCCCTTAACTTTTGCCTACGCAGTCATAAACAACTACACTACACGTCGTACGTCTATTAACAATTCTCTCCTCCCAAAGCGGAATTTTTAAACAATTAGACTAAGTCTAATTGATCAGGTTATCTCAATCATAAAATAATAACAAACATGTAGATAAATACTAAAAACTGGAGTTTATAACTTAAAGATAAAATCAAACATAATTGTAAACTCCCTACTTTCTAACCCTAGGACTAATTTAGCTACCCATGCCTACTATCAAATCAAAACAGTATTCCAATGAAAACATTGTAGGAATTAAAACTAGACAAGGAATATATAAAACCCGAACGGTCGGCTCTTCGATCTTCGTCAGTCTTGCTCTTCGATCTCGCTTCCGAAACTTCTCTGAATGTGTATTATGTCCTATTTTCGGACCTAAAGACCTCCTTTTATAGTTGGGAACGAATTGGGGTGAAGATGGGCTTGAAACAGATAAAACCACGTAAAATCTATGATTGCACCGCCTTTCGGAACTCGCCCGAGTCGGTGATAACTCGTCCGAGTTGAGCAAATCGGCTGAGTTACATGCACCTCGACCGAGTTATTGCTCTCGGCCTAAAAACCTTCTTTGCCTTCAACTCGGCCTCGACCGAGTTGCTTTTAGGCCTCGGTTGAGTCAGCTAGTTCTGTCCAAACTCCAATTCTTCTTCGTTTCTTCTAACTTTCTTGCTCTTTTTTTCTCCGGGCTTCGTCCAAACGGACTTTTTAGCCTTTTTATACCTGATTATCACTAAAACAAGAACAAACACGTCATCTAGCTCAAGATAATTAATTTAAGCATGTTTCAACTAGATACACATGCAAAATGTTATCAAATATGTCCCTAAATCGACCTAAAATGCATGTATAAATGACGTCTATCAAACTCTCCCAAACTTAGACATTGTTCATCCCAAACAATAAAATAAAACAAAACAACACAAGGAATACAAGCTTTTAGGGCGATTAGATCATAAATCTAGTCTCAGAAATATTTTCCATCAAATCGACAACATAACTTTCGAGCATTGGTGACATGGCAATTTTTCAACTACTTTGAAACAAGAAACTTAATAACAAAGATCCTCACTAGTTAAGACAAGAAACTTAATAACAAAGATCCTCACTAGTTAAGTGTATCTCTCATCTCTCAAGTGTATAATATGAAAAATGTTTACGCTCAAATTGGACCATATGCACCGTCTACCATATGCTTGTCTATTGTCTAAATTAGACCTCGTACTTGACATGTGTGACAAATAATCAATAAGGTCTTTATTTTGGTTATAATCTTGACTTAAGGTAAGGTGGGATAAATTTGGATACGAGTGACTAATTATTGGACTAATCAAGTTATCCCTAACCCGACTACCCCTCAACATTATTTACTCAATCCTCACTCTTCAAATTTCTTAAAACCACTCAATATGGCTTCATCACCCTACAAAAGCACTTCTTTTATCAACCAAGAACTTCAATGCTTATTTTTAACCGAGTACCACATTGGAACTACTCGTCTTGCACACATCTTAAGCATATTTAGGCACTTCCACATTGGAACTGCTCGTCTTGCACACATCTTACGCATATTTAAGCATTTTCTCATCATTAACCCCTCCTAGCAACAAAACACAACATGTATTTACAACTTTCTCTTTTTTTTTTTTCTCTCTCTTTTTTCTCTTGTTTTTTATACAACAAAAAGAACAACTAGAAGGGGTCATCTATTTCTTTTCTTTTGCCCACCTCATGTATCTCTTCACCAAATCATCCCACACATCCATTCTACTTTATACTTTTACCCTATCTACCTTAAAATCCACCTTCCTCTTACTCAATTAGTCCAGTTAACAGGTCAAAGGTTAAAAGAAAGGTATAGGGTTGTAGTGTTCGGCTTTGAAAAATAAGGCTTAAAGCTCAAAGTGGCTAACTAAGGATTTTTTCAAGTTTTGGTAAAAATAGATTATTTTTTAGGTTGAAAACAGGCTTTTTAGCAAAAGAATGCCTAATATCATTTTCTAAGCCACAACATGCATTTGACTCATTCCTACAAAGATGCAAGAAAAGTTCTAGAGACTAAATACAATGTAACCAATTAATTCACACCGAAAGAATGACAAAATTACTCCAAAAATAGGAGTACATATAAAGCTCAAATCTCACGGGCTAATTTTGATCATTGTTCAAGTTTAAGCTCAATTTCGTCTCAAAATACCTATCATGCTCTTATTATGTGTCAACATTTTATTTATTTAAAATTCAACTCGTCATTGCCGCATCATCATCTATCAACCTTTTTTTATACTTCTTACGACCGTTTTTTTTTTTACTCCAACTTAACAAAATGTAAACTAACCTAAGAAAACAATAAATAGACAAACTCAAATAAAACCTACTTAACACAAATAGTCAAATCAGCAATTAGGTACAGAGATCCGACACTTCTCAACACTCAATAGGGCCCACAGACCTTTCACCAATGAACACAAGCAAGCCATAGAATATGAAACACAAGCAACAACAAAAATAAACTCAATAACACTGAATGGAATAATAGCAATAAACAAAAAAGCGGCCAAGACGTAACACTATCCACCCCGTCCCCCAAACTTGGTTGAAAACTATGTTTGTGGGGAAAAAAGTGATACGCCTTGGTGCTTACTCATAGGGCTACTGAGGTGGAGGTGGTGGTGGCGGGGCAAAATCCCATGGTTGCTAGAATTGAGCAATTGCATCCAACTGCCGCTGCTACTGATAAGCCTGTCTCTACTCATGTTGGGTCCAACTCGCATCTTGCTGTTATCGCCATGTTGTCTCAATATTCCATGTCTCATCCTGCTGAGCCCACATTGCCTCTTGTTGTGCTCTCCACTGTTTATCTTCATCGATTCTTTGATGTTGGTGTGCCATCAAATTGTTCAATAATGTGGTGAATGAAAGAGAGTACGTGAGTCATGTTCTTGTGGCTTACTTGCCCCGATCCACTAGGAACGTCAGCTTGACTATCGATTAGGTGCAAAGCTTAATAAAGTCAAAACTCATCTGGTGTAGGGTTGACTTCTTGGGCTTGATGGGCTGGTGAGTTCATCTTCCAATTTTCTATATCCTCGAGCCCCTCAATCTGAGTCAGGTGGAGGAAGATGGAGGAATCTACCTCTATTCTGCAAAAGAAAATATTACTCATCGCGACTACTCTGAAAAATCATCGTCAACCTATAGACGTCTTCTACGGATATATGCGTGTCTCCGGGCACTCGCTCAGCTGAGTCATCATCAGTGACAACTTAAAAACGGTCAGCTATAGGGGTAAGAAGACCCCCAATCGAAATATCTCTCGATTATTTCACCGCTTGGCGTTCAAAGTGCTCTATCAAAATTTGGCTGAGATCAATTTGCCGGCCCGTCGCCACACATCATAAGAGAAACATCTCCTTCTGAGTCACAGTGCCCATCTCATGTCGAGCAAGCAAGGTATCGACAATGAGGCGATGCAATTACCGAAAGATAGGATTACGAATCCAAGACACATTGTTCCTCGATGGATCGCTCTTCATCCAAGGAACAAGTCGGGGACTTCTACCATGTGATTCCAAAATGTATGCTCATTGTAGCCGTCCGGCGGGGTACAATCTCCGGTATAGGACAGCTTGTAGATATCATTTCAACCCGAGTGAGTGTGTAGGTCTTATTGCGAAGCCGAAATGATATACTGCCCGGCTTCTTGTCTTGCGCAGAGGTGGGATAAAAAACTAGCATAGTGATATACTCTCGAGTATCATTTTGGTACGTTACCTACTTTTTGCCCAACAGCGTCCCCCAAACCTACTCTCTTGATTATCATCCATAGATTTCTTTGGATGGGCAGACGATCTTCTACCCTGTAATCGATAAATTTAGTGGGGACGATCTTTCTCCCTATGATTTTTGCCCATCTTCTCTCCTCTTTCGGTGTTTGCAATCTGATATTATAGAAGAGAGCATTATGCGGTGAAAATGCCGGTGGGTTAGATGATGACACCTCATTGGCGACATTCCTCTTTTTTCCTTTATTTCCTTTAGGTGCCATTATATACCTACAAAACAACATTCTCCAATTAGTACCATACGACACAAGCAACACCTTATGTACTAGTCTTAAGGACTTTAACCCACTCACACACTATGTTGACGATAAATGTGTATCAAATTAGCCCAGTCAAGATGTAAACATCAATATAACTATCAATATTAGCTTCTCTATTACTCTTCATTAACATAGAACACAATTGAGCCAAATAAATTTAGCCTTTACTAGAGAATCATGATGCACATAACATTTCGATAAAATGCCACAATGACAATTGCATGTTAATTGAACTAATGTTGCTTTAAATTCAATCCCCACAACATTGACTACTCAATTATATCACCAATTTACAAAAGTAAACTCATAATAAGTATTCCCCAACCTATAATTTCAACTAAAACTCCAACTAATTAACACAAGAACTATAATTGATAAACAAATAAGTTCAAAAACTTGACACAAACTTAGTTTTGCAACTAAAATTGAGCAACCACAAGTGTACGACGTCAATAGTAGTACTAAGCGAGTACAAAGTCGATCCCACGAGGAATCAGCTCGATATCGGATAGATAAATCGGAATAAGCAATTTAATGGCTAACTAGACGATCGAGTGGTTGAGTTTTTTATTTTATTTTAAGAACTAATTAAAATAAACAAGTAAATAAATCTAATAAGATAGACTAGTGAACAACTTATGGGGATTAACCAATTAATAAAGATAATCTAGGATTAGATTTCAATTAAGGATAATTAACAATTATTATGCCGATCAATTCAACCTTTAAACCGAATGCTATGTATTAGGAAACTATCACAATTATATGCAAGACCCCCTCTCAGAGCGAATTACGTGTTGATTGCATATGATTAATCGCCGTTTCCGGTCGATTAATCAAATACAACTGTCAATCGATCATAAGACCAAAGTTCTCACAATTAACTCAAACCTCTCGGTTCTATTATTTATTCATGTCAATTAATGTGATCTCAGATCAAATCTCCCCTCTCGGTTCCAATTTAATCCCTAATAAATTTCTAAACAATTGGCCCAATCATTTAACAAGCATTATAAACCACTAATCAACCAATAGCACAACACGGATTAAGTTACTCGGGTAAAAATCACTAATCACCCATAATCTACTTTTTAAACCTAGATTAAGGTAATTTAGCCAACCATGATCATAATAAGAGATAAACACAAATATAAAAACATAATCATGTTCATACAAATATTAAATGAAAATGGAAAGATAAAACCTATTTCAATGTTGATCTTGATCTTCAAGTTCAATTCCCCTTCTTTTGCTCTCTAATTGCTCTCTCTTGAAACTATACAAATGACGAAATATAGCTCAAAAACTGAAGTGGTAAGGTTTCTATACACATTTGGGGGCTTGTAAGGTATTGGGCTTATAAATCACATAAATGAGCTAAAGCACATCCAATTTCGGAGGTCTTGCACAGTTCGTGCAACGGTGCACGGTCATGACCATGCAAGACCCAAAAATTAGTGAATTTTCTGGTCTATTGCACGGGTCGTGCAAGGTCGCACGGTCATGGTCGTGCAACGCCAAAATTGCACATATAGTCCAATTTCAAAGACATTTTTCTAGGTCTTCAGTTCCGAATTTGGATTTCTCCCTTGGTCAAAGTTGTAGCCCTTTGAGTTAGCTTTTCAATGCCACTAATTTCACCTCCATTGGATATGTATATCTCAAGATATGCCTAAAATACCAAAGGTGTGTCAGTTTGGACTTTTGCACTTTCACCTCTTTTCACCTGACATTCTTGTCCCTTGCTCTTTCACCCTCGTTTCTTCCACTCCTTTATGTTCATTGTACTTTTAACCTATTTTGCCTACAAAATAATCAAAAAACAATTTTTCCGATGAAAGAAAGAAAAGACAAATTATATGACAAACGAGAGCTTAGAATACACAAATATACGATAAAATCTCTATTCTAAGCATGTTTGCATAACCAAAAACCCCGTTTGTTAACCCCTTCAAACTAAACCCTTTCTCGTCCGCGAGCAAATAAGAACAAAAGAATGAGGATTTTCTTTCTCATTTGGAGGAAAACATATAGATATTATCGGCTTTACTTGGAAATGTATGCCCTAGACCAAAAACACATTCTACCTATGCAACATCACAAGTTAAGGAACTTTTTAAATCATTACAATATCCTCACAGATAAGTGTATCACTCAAGCACTCAAGTTTATATAACAGGGTTGTGTATCGCTCGAGTTGTGTACATATGCATACCCTACCATGTGCTTGCCTATTGTCTCATCTCTCGATCACATTTGATAATACGTGCAAAGAATCAGAAAGATCTTTATTTTGGTTGTAATGTAGGCTTTTTAGAGTAGGTGGGACATGTTTGGGCGTAATGGCTTAACTTGGATCGATTGAGTTTCATTCAACTAACCCTCACATAAGGTTTACTCCCACTCCCTTTTCACCACTTTATCACTTCTATGTTCCTTTCACCTTCTTCAAATCGCCCCAACCAACTATTTTACAAAAATGTGAGTAAGAAAAATTTTGACTTCTAACTCAATCAAAGTAAGCTCTATTATTGGATTATTTTGACTCTTTTCTTGATCCTAAACTATAAATATTCAATCGAAATGAAATGTACACTTTTTTTTTCAGTCAAACTAATGACGTTTTTTGACCTGTTTTCCTTTTTTTTTTTTTTTTTTTGATAAAGGTAAAACGGATTCCATCTAAGATTGATTTTCCCTTTCCAATTTAACGCTCGACTTTCATTTTGTTTTTCTCTTCTCTTCCCCACTTTATATTCATCATCTCACTCTCATTATCTTTGTACCCCTCACTCATATCTACCTTCCAACCTCCTCCATCAAACTCATTCGATCCAAGTGTGGGAAAAGACTTAAAAGACGGATATGGCTTATAATGTTTAGCTATCAAGAACAAGGCTGCAAGCTCAACTTGGCTAACTAGAGACAATTCATATAGAAAGAGTATGAAGATGATTTAAAGGCTCAAAACATGTTATAATCAAAAGATCGCCTAAAATCATTTTCAATGCTCATGAATATAGCTCGTGATTTCAAGCAGACTCAAGGCAAGTTCTAGAGGTACTATGCATATGATCAACATCACACAAATCAAGAAAAATATTAAACTCCAAAAATAGGAGTTCCTCATCTTGGCTCAAAAGCTCACCGGCTTATATATTATGATTAATCTCTTTGTTCCAAAACAAGTATGTGCATAAATCACATTTTCAATCAAAACACAAGTTTGTATATCCCCATTGACAACACTTCCAATACCTTATCAACCTAATATTTCCTCTTTCAAGAAAGGTTTTGAAATTTTTTTCTCAAAAATCATCATAAAAATTTATCAAGATTAACATTACAGGAATTAAACAACCATCAACGAACAAAATTCAAAAAATAAACTACTAATCTAAACAACCTAATCAACTAAAAACAAGGTAGAAGGCATTAAACAAACCTAAGCACACTCAATCATTTTCACAACCACAACCCCCCTCAAACTATTTTTAGCTATATTCCAAGAGTACAAAAATAGTTTAAAAAGTGAAAAGTGGTGCGAATTTACTTACAAACTCCCCCTGAGGAGAGGGCAGTGCTGGCTCGTAATGCCCAGCTTGCACATTGAGATTTTCGAGTTGTGCAAGCATTCTCGCCATCCACTGTTGTTCCCTAGAATTTGCTGCTTGGACTTGCATCATATCGGTCGGGGTCTTCACTATGTCGGCAAGTGGTCCTTCAATCGCCATCAACTGATCTTCAACATTCATATCACCTCCGCGCTGTCGAAAGACCGAGGCCTCTCCTCACTGTCCAGAGGATACTCCTTGACTGGTGGGTGCCTCCATTCGCACCAGAAGCAAACATCTTTCTCTTTTGAGACATGGTTAATAGGAAAAGAGAACCTACAAATATCCAACAATTCCAATCAAACTCCCTCAAACTAGAATTGAGGCATGTGTGTGAAAATTACAACAATTACAACATTTTAAGGATCTTGTATACATTGCCTCATAACTAATTTGAAAAAACCACTCAACACATATAACATACAATTCTGGCAAGCTCATGGGATATGAATCTTAGAAATCAAAATTATCCCAATTAATGCAAATAAGCTCCCTCAAACTAAATTTGAGGCATGTATTAAAATGCTTAAGCAATAATCATAAACACATGCCCTCAAATTAGTTTGATGGCTAATCAATATCACAACTCCGACACTCAATTGAATGAATTCATGGATGATAGCACAAAAAATGCGAAATAAGCTAAAAATTTACAAGACATGACTTAATCTTGCACCTACATGTTATGCTCTCATCAAACAACTTGAATTCGAGAATCAACCAATTCAATTGGAACACTTCAACAAGGTAAGAAACAAGATTAGACACCAATTGGCCTTTAAATCAACAATTTAAGCACAAAGTTGGTTGCCTACAAGGTGTTTGACAATTTGCCTCAAAGAAATTTCAACTCCAAAAAAGCTCAAATTCGATTTCTATGCGTTCCTCATGGTCATTGTACAACAATAAATGCTAATCAAACAATTTAATCCACAAGAAATCAATAAATTCAAAGTGAAGGAAATCTAGCATAAGAACTCTAATTCGCCAAGAACTCCAAAAACTCCGAAAATGAAATGAATTGAAAGACATACCTTTACTTTGGAGAGATGGAATTACCTTGAATTCGAGTTCCCGAAGTGAATGTGTGTGGCATGTGTTTTGTGAGTGTTTTGAATGAAGAATCGCAAAGAAACTGGGGAGAAATTGAACCTGTTTGGTTTTAAAACTTAGAACCTGTTTGGTTTTAAAACTTAAGTTCAGTTCAGTTCAGTTCAGTTCAGTTCAGTTCAGTTTAGTTTAGTTTAGTTTAGTTTAGTTTAGTTTAGTTTAGGTTTAGTTCAGTTTAGTTCAGTTTAGTTTAGTTTAGTTTAGTTTAGTTTAGTTTACTAAACTAAACTAAACTAAACTAAACTGAACTGAACTGAACTGAACTGAACTGAACTGAACTGAACTGAACTGAACTAAACTAAACTAAACTAAACTAAACTAAACTGAACTGAACTGAACCTGATTTTAGGTATAAGGGTGCACGGTCTGTGCGGCCCCTTTAGGATGCTCACGGGCTGGACCGTGCCTCTCATGTTCTTCATTTTTGCCCTCCTTCGCCTCTTTTGCATTTAACTACACGAATGAACCCTAAAACATAAAAATAACACCTACAAATATAAATTTAACTAAAACACGAAAGTAAACAAAATAAACCACCGGGTTGCCTCCCGACAAGTGCTTGTTTTTAAGTTGACAGCCCGACTTTCATGATTGTTATCCAGGATCCAAAAAGAAATGTTTTTCTTGCCATGCTTTTGTTTGCTCAAGTAGGATGGGTGAATCTTCAATGCAAACATGGCAAGATAGATCCATGACAACATTATGGGTTTTATATTTATTAAAGAAAATCAACTCCATGCCCAATTGCGATGCAAGTTTTCTAAAATTATAGAGACATGACAACTCAAAACTTGCATGCCAATCACACAAATAATCATAATTTGACTCATTGAAAGGATATAAAGAGGTTAAACTCCCTAAGCCAATATGATGAGGTATTCTTTCTTTTGAATCTTCATTTCCCTCATTATTGTCTTCCAAGGGGCACTCATTAGTGAAGTATTCGCCAATTGCTTCCATCAACTCATGCGGAATAGTCGGAAATTGTTCTTGAGGATTTTGCATGTGAATTTCTTCTTGATTCCTATCTTCAACCTCCTTTCACAACTTCTCCTCACAAAACTCTTCATTATCGAATTCGCCGACAACGAGTCCTTGTTCATCTAGGTTATTAGCTTCACTATCAAGTTGGCTTTTGTGTTTTTGGCTCACAATAATGGTATCCAACTGATCCTTCAAAGATTGTATTTGAGCTCCCAGATCCATCTCTTTTGTCGGCTCAACCGCAACTCTTTCTACTATTGGTATGTTTGGAAACCATTGATAACACGAAGAATTCGTAGACTTCTGTAATGATTGATTATGAGTATACATCCAATTTTTAAGAGAATGAATCTGTTGTTGTTGTTCCATAATCTTCATCATCAGCAGCAACATTTCATTTCCCAAACTCATTTTGACTTTCTCCAATGATCTCGCAAAATAACACAAGTTTTAGCCCCAACAACGAGAATCAATGATCAAAAGAAAAGACTACACATTTTTTTTCAATTTATTTTTCAATTATATATATATAACAAAATAAAAAATGTCTATAGTATCATAAATGCTTATAACAACACTATCCGGCTATCATTACCGATTCCCCAGCAACGGCGCCAAAAACTTGACACAAATTTAGTTTTGCAACTAAAATTGAGCAACCGCAAGTGTACGGCGTCAATAGTAGTACTAAGCGAGTACAAGGTCGATCCCACGAGGAATCGGCTCGATATCGGATAGATAAATCGGAATAAGCAATTTAATGGCTAACTAGACGATCGAGTGGTTGAGTTTTTTTATATATTTTTAAGAACTAATTAAAATAAACAAGTAAATAAAACTAATAAGATAGACTAGAGAACAACTTATAGGGGTTAACCAATTAATAAAGATAATCTAGGATTAGATTTCAATTAAGGGTAATTAACAATTATTATCCCGATCAATTAAACCTTTAAACCGAATGCTATGTACTAGGAAACGATCACAATTATATGAAAGACCCCCTCTCGGAGAAAATTACATGTTGATTGTATAGGATTAATCATTGTCTCCGGTCGATTAATCAAATACAACTTCGAATCGATCCTAAGACCAAAGTTCCCACAATTAGCTCCAACCTCTCGGTTCTATTATTTAGTTATGTCAATTAATGTGATCTCGGATCAAATCTCCCCTCTCAGTTCCAATTTAATCCCTAATAAATTGCTAAACAATTTGCCAAATCATTTAACAAGCATTATAAACCACTAATCAACCAATAGCATAACATGGGATTAAATTACTCGGGTAAAAATCACTAATCATCCATAATCTACTTTCTAAACCTATATTAAGGAATTTAGCCAACCATGATCATAATAAGAGATAAACAAAAATATATAGACATAATCATGTTCATACAAATATTAAATGAAAATGGAAAGATAAAACATATTTCAATGTTGATCTTGATCTTCAAGTTCAATTCCCCTTCTTTTGCTCTCTAATTTCTCTCTCTAGAACTATACAAATGATGAAATATAGCTCAACAACTGAAGTTGTAGGGTTTCTATACACATTTGGGGGCTTATTTAAGGTATTGGGCTTAAAAATCACATAAATAAGCTAAAGCCCATCCAATTTCGGAAGTCTTGCACGGTCCGTTCAAGGGTGCATGATCCGTACAAGGGTGCACGGTCATGACCCCAAAATTAGTGAATTTTTTTGTCTATTGCACGGGTCGTGCAAGGTTGCACGGTCAGGGTCGTGCAAGCCCTACACCTGTAGTCTAATTTCAAAGACTTTTTTCGAGGTCTTCGTTTCCGAATTTTGATTTTCCTCCCTTTGGAAAAGTTGTAGTCCTTTGAGTTAGCTTTCCAATGCCGCTAATTTCACCTCCATTGGATATGTATATCTCAAGATATGCCTAAAATACCAAAGGTGTGTCAGTTTGGACTTTTGCACTTTCGCCTCTTTTCGCCTAACATTCTTGTCCCTTGCTCTTTCACCCTGTTTCTTCCACTCCTTTATCTGTATTGTAATTTTAACCTATTTTACCTACAAAATAATCAAAAATCAATTTTTCCGACGAAAGAAAGAAAATACAAATTATATGACAAACGAGAGCTTAGAATACACAAATATACGATAAAATCTCTATTCTAAGTGTGTTTGCATAATCAAAACCCCGTTTATCAAGGATGAAGTCCCAATTTGCCTCTTTTGCAAGATTAAATTGGGAGACTTTGAAGAATATGAAGTGGGTGTTTGAATTTGTGTGTCTTTTCACAAGATTAGAGGTTGTTAATAGGTAACGGAGGGGAGGGAAGTGAGAGTTTTTTAGTTTTAGAGAGGGAGAAGATGGGCGAGGTGAAGAAGAATGAAGGAGAAGGAAAAAAATGAGTTTAAACTTGTTACCTACAACTCGACCGAGTTGGTGGATGCTTCGGTCAAGTTGATGTGTGCCAGAAACGGGCCTTTTTTCCTGGGCTGCGACTCGGCCGAGTTACCTTTGGCCTCAGCCTAGTTGGTCGTTATTGGATTTTTTGCATTTTCAGCTAAACTACGACTCGGTCGAGTTGCCTAGGGCCTCGACCGAGTTAAAGCTTACTGGACTAAACCATTTTTGGCTCAGAACTCGCCTCGGTCGAGTTGGTTTTGCCTCGGGCGAGTTGTTCCTCGCTGGACTCCCTTTTTTGGCTTTCTAGACTCCGTGTGTACTCCTTTTTCTCTCATATTTTCACTTTTATGTCTATTGTTTCTTCAACTGTATCATGTTATCCTATGACTCACGAACAAACATGAACTTAAACTGCGAAAAATTAAATAAAAAACTAGAAACATCGGGTTGCCTCCCGACAAGCGCTAAATTTTACGTCTTCAGCCTGACGACCTTTTCTGTTCTAATTCAGCTCCTTCAACTGCACTTTTTTCCTAACTACTTATCGCATCATGGGTATAAACCGTAGATGATTTGGTAACGGCTTGAGGTCCGGACAGTCTTCACCCCCTTTTGATACTTCATCAACAACTTTCTTCCTTATATTCTCATTAGTTTAACTTCCTTTTGGAGCTTTTTGCAGGGCATCTAGAGCACTAACGCTTTCCACAAGATCAAGTTTAGTAGAATCATGGTGATCAACGTTAAAGATAAAATCAACAAGGCAAACTTCAAGGGCATCACAATCACTAGGTGAGATTAAGTTCCTATATACTATGGCATCTAAAACACTGTATAGAGCTACATGTTTCAATTTGCTTAACTTCCTCACTATCGTGTTGCTGTTGAGTTTTATATATAGAAAATGAGACTTTCTCCTCATCTACCCTCAAAGTTAATTCCCCCTTTTGGACATCTATAAGAGCCTTACCCTTTGCTAAAAATGGGCGACCTAAAATCAAGGGGACTTCCTTGTCTTCTTTCATGTCTAGGGCTACAAAATCAGTGGGAATTATAAATTTACCAACCTTCATCAAAACATCCTCTACAATGCCCCGTGGCCAACTCATAAAGCTATTGGCCATTTGTAGGGCGATTGTAGTGGATTTCATCGTGGCTATTCCTAATTTGTTAAATATAGACAGAGGCATTAAGTTGACTAGCTCCTGGATCGCACAATGCTTTATTAAAAGTTTTATTACCTATTTTGCATTCAATAGTAAAACTAGTTGGATCCTTGCGCTTCAAGGGTAGTTTCCTTTGGATCACTGCACTGCACTCTTCCATCAATTCACTGTCTCACAGTCCTCTCACTTTCTCTTCTTTGCAATCACCTCCTTCAAGAATTTTGCGTAGTTTGGCATTTGCTATAGTGCTTCAACAAATGGAATGTTGATTTGGATCCTCTTCAATACATCCAAAATTTCGCGAACTGTTCATCGATCTTCTTCTTCCTTAGGACTTGTGGCAATGGAATAGGAGGGACATATGCTGGTATGTTGGTTTGATGTCTTGCCGCTCACTCAGTTTCAAAGCATCTTTTTTACCCTTTTCTTTTCCTTGTACCCCTCTTTCTTCCTCCAAATACTCTTTCTCTAGTACCTTCTCTTTATCAACCGGAAGCTTTGGACCCCCATACTCAGTGTCTCTTCTCAACCGAATCGCTTGAACTGTTCTCTCGGATTCACCACTGTGTCACTCGGGAATTACCCTTGCTTATGCTGGGCTCCGACAATCTTTATTAGTTGACTCATGTTGGTAGAAATTTCGTTGATGTTATTCTCGAGTCGCTTGATGTCTGCTCCCTGATTAGTCATTTGCTTGTTTAGCTCAATAAATTTTCCGTCCATCTTTCTCTCCAATTGAGCTAGTTTTTCATCGTACTTAGTAAACTGTGACTGCACTATCTCCTCTTGTGTTGGCGTGTGGCCATCATAGATCATTCCATTTGTGACAGCGAATCTTGGTGGCAGATTGAGTGAATTCTTTGTATTGCCATAGGAGAAGTTTTGGTGATTCCGTTTAGGTTGGTACTAATTGTACCTTGGCTGATTATTTTGGAAATTATTGAAGTTCCTCTGATTCATGAAATTAACATCTTCAACAACTTCCTTGCCCGATAACTGTTGAGATGGGATATCTATGTGTTGTGCTAACGTCTGACTAGTTAGCAAACTTATTTGGTTTGTCAAAGCAGACAACTCAGAGGTAATAGTATCACTCGGCTCGGATTCTACAATGCTAGCCACTCTTCTTGGCTAATTCATCTCATTCGACCACTGATAACTAGTTCTGGCCATCGCGTCCAACATAGAGAATGCAGACATCACATTTTTCTCCATCAAGCTACCTCCTGCGGTAGCATCCACATGATCTCATGTTGGAGTAAGCAAACCATTATAAAATTTGCACACTTGCTGCTTCGCCGAGAACCCATGTTGGGGACAACTCTGAATAAGATCCCAGAATCTTTTCCAAGCTTCACCGACCGGTTCTTGGTCCAATTGCTTGACTTGAATTATCTTATTCTGTAGATCTAGCATTTTGCTCGGTGGAAAGTACTTCAAAATAAATCTTGTGCTCAAGTCCTCCCATTTGGTGACATCATCTAGCGAATTATACCGTTGGAGAGATTTGTCCTTCAGTGAGAATGGAAACAACATCATTTTTTACTTGCTCGTATGGCACATGATTCATCTTGATTATTTTAGCCAATCTACGGAACTTATTCAGGTACACGTTTGGGTTTTCTAGCGTGCTACCATGAAACTAGTTTTGTTGCACAATATTTATCGGTGTTGGCTTCAACTCGAAGTTATTGGCAATTGATGGCGGTGGTTACACTCCTCCGACCAGCTGATTTGGCATGGAACGAAGACAATCACTTATGGATGTGATGTCCTCATCTACGTCATCTTGTACAATCTGAGTTTGTCTCTGCTAAACTGGCAGCTGCTGCTGCTGTGGTGGTAGTTGTTGTTGCTGCAAATTAGTTACTCTATCGTCCAAATGGACCAAGGCCCCTAATATCCAATTCAGCAGATCCTCTTGTTTCTGATTTTATGGAGCAATCTCCATCTACAATGTGAGATTTCTTCTTGTTCGGTATCCTTGGGCAGTTGCCTCAATCTCAGGATCGAAAGGAATAATGTGTTCTTTCCCTTTTGATCTAGTTTGCATGCAAAAACCTGAAAACACCAACAAAAAGAATACCACGTAACACAAAAATAAATAAAAAAAAATAAAAAAAAAAAGTTAAATTGCAATAAAATACAATTTAGTCTAGTGTCCTATTACTCAGGATAAAAATAAGGCGCTAAAACTATTCCCCGACAACGATAACAAAAACTTGGCAGGCTATAATCCTAACTCTTAATTACCGCAACTGTACGGGTGTAGGTGTATATAGTGGAAATCAAGGTCGATCCACAAGGAATGAGGTTAGGTAGTTCGATACCCTAATTATCTAGGATTAGCCTAACTAGACACTGGAATTTGGAAAGATTGTTTATTACTAAAATGTATTACATATATTCCTATTACACGAATTAATTATCTAAAATTAATTTCAATCAAAGAGTGTAACGACCCGAATTTTCTAGTTGCACTATTTTATTTGAATATATATTAGTTGCATTATTTTTGTGCTCATTATACTTGTTGTAATTATTTATCCTTGTAAGTAATGGTCTGAATTAATATTTTAACGGATCGGGATACGGAATTTTAATTAGACAACACTTAGATGCTATATTACCCAATGATATAGGAGAAGCCTACATTTTTATAGGATTACTAACCTAAAAACCAACGGCCGAATTCCATGGTTTATGCCCACAATATTGCCTAAAAACAATGGTTAAGTTCCATGGTTTTGTGCCCACAATATTGCTCAAAACCAATGATTAAGTTCCATGGTTTTATGCCCAGAATATTTCTCAAAACTAGCAGCCGAACCACGGTTTTGTTCCCACAGTTTTGTGGTTGAGAGGTCTATAAATAGAGGTGTGAGGGAAGCCTACATTCCATCACCTCCTCCCACCAAAACATAGCTTGAAGTTTTTCTTTCTTCTCCCACAAAGCATATCTGATGAGTCTTCTCTCTTTCCATCTCAAATATTCCATCCCCAGCCACCGAAATCCGGCGAAGTCGCCGAAAAACTGACCCGACAGCTTTTTAGGCTCGTCGGATTAGCTACTGCCCCATTTTCATTTTCGTCCCTTTATAAAACCCTTTAGTTTCTTGTACAATATGATAGGGCTTGGCGAGAGGATTCCGTTATAGTTTTCAGAATCGCAATCGGAGCTAGAACTCCGGTTATGGCCGGTCAAAGTTTAGGCGAAACCCGTATGACGGAACCACCTTCAAGGAGCCATAACTTTTTGTTCCGAATTTCGATTCTATTGTGGCTGGTCATTCTAGAAAGCTCTTGACAAGAGCTTTCCATAGCTGTGTCCTAATTATAATTCCGATGACCGAGTCATCGGGAAAGTTTGGTCAAAGTTGCTGCAGAGATTCTTGTACCATTTTTTTAAAAAAAATTAGATATTCTTTAAGGGCTAAAATGCAATTTTTTATTTTTTATTTCTATCAGCCTTTTTGGAAGTCAAATAATCCATGTATTTACGAAAATGCCACTGCCCTTTTTATACAAATTTGCCACTATTTTTATAGAAATTACAACAATGCCACTAGACCTTTAAAGTGTCATAAAATACTCGTTTTTAATCCGATTCGGCTCAAACCAATTGTCATAGAACCCAAATTCCAAAATCTAGAGTTTTACATAAAAGTATAAATCTGAAACATTTTACGAAATTACAAAATTGTCCCTCAACTTTTATAAAATTACAAATTTTGCTCCAATTCTTCAATTTATGTTTAAAGCCTAGTACCCACCTATGCTAAGACAAGTATTCTATATTGTGGGACTAAAAGAAGTTGAAGTAGAAGGGGACCTCTATCTAGAGAAGGACTATACGACCAATTAGTCGTACACACTTCTAGGTGGGGAATCTCTATGTGGCTATTTTATGTTGTCTACTTGTTTTCATGCAAATTGTTGTCATAATGACTTTTACATTAGTGTTGCATACGCCTATGTTTATGTGACAAATATGTGAATTTTATGTGAACTTGTGTGAAATTTATGTGAAGTTATGGGTACAATCATATTATGTGTATTGTATACGGGTAATACCGTACTAGCTATGTTAGGACTGCGGGTAACACCGTACAAATCCTCGGGTCGCTCCCGAATATGCTATGCTTTTCAAAAACCTTACTGGTAAAACCGTACATGCCATGCTTTTAAAAAAAACTTTACGAGTAAAACTGTATATGTTATGCTTTTCAAAAATCGTACGGGTAAAACCGTACATGCTATGCTTTTCAAAAACCTTACGGGTAAAACCGTACATGCTATGCTTTTCAAAAACTTTACGGGTAAAACTGTATATGCTATGCTTTTCAAAAATCGTACGGGTAAAACCGTACATGCTACGCTTTTCAAAAACCTTACGAGTAAAACCGTACATGTTATGCTTTTCAAAAACTTTACGGGTATAACCGTATATGCTATGCTTTTCAAAATCGTACGGATAAAACCGTACATGCTACGCTTTTCAAAAACCTTACGGGGTAAAAACGTACATGCTATGCTTTTCAAAAACCTTACAGGTAAAACCGTACATGCTATGCTTTTCAAAAACCTTGCGGGTAAAACCGTACATGCTATGCTTTCAAAAACTTTACGGGTAAAACCGTACATGCTATGCTTTACGGGTAAAACCGCACACGATTATGCTTACGCGTAAAACCGTATATGATTATGCTTACGGGTAAAACCGTATATGATTATGCTTACGAGTAAAACTGTATATGATTATTCTCTACGGGTAACACCGTACATGTTATGGATCGAAAGATCACCCTCAGGTCGCTCCTGAATATGCTATGCTGCTCGAGCGGGGCAACACATGCCCCACCTATGTGCTCCTATGTGTATCTATATAGTATGTATATATGTGTATATTTATTTTAATTTAGAGTCCATCATGTTTTCGGGTGTGTTTTATGTGTTGATGGTATATGTATTGTTTATGTAACTGTCCATTATTGCAATTCTTTGTATGACATCTAAGTGGGCAACCGAGTGAACCCACTGAGTGTTTTTCTCGAACACTCACCCCCTCCTTTCAAGTACTAATGTGGAAGAGGAATGAAGATGGATGTGGGCCCTCGTCCGAAGTGAAAGCTACCAATAATTGATAAAGAACTTTATTAAACTCTATTTTGTGGGTCATGTAAGCAAACTGTGAAGATTTCGTTATGCACTTCCGCTTTAAACTTTGTTTAACTACTTTTTCAAACTATGCGATCTCTATTTAAAAGTTATGATGAACTATCTTGAAGTAATAATGAGCTTCCGCTTATTTTAAGATTGTGTCAACGTGACTTACAAACATCTTTTGAGTATATATTATTTCGAGCAAAAAAAAAAAAAACAAATTTTCATCAGTTAAAGTTCAAGGAAGAGAATGTATCCTAGGGTGTTGATTTAAGGAATTACACTAATAAATGATTAATCTCTAAATTATAAACCTTTAAACCAGTTTTAATATCTATTAAGTGACACTTAATTAACCTAGTCCTTCTCCCGAAGTGACTAAATCGTAGATTAATTAGAACCATTACTCTCCCGAGTCAATAATCCTAACCAAGGTTGTCAAACTCGCAATTTTAAGCAGAATCGGTGGAGTGTCCGTAAAATCGGATCATAAAATCGAATCGTAAAATCGTAAGATTTTACTACTTATACAAAATAACCATATATATAAATGATTTTATATTATATTTTAATTACAATAAGTTCTGAAAAGATGTCCCATATAAAAAAAATACATATAATTATATATACAATTTATCAAAAAGGAAAAAAAAAATACAATATGAAGAAATGTTTTAGCTATCATGGTTCATATGTACATTTAGTAAGGCATTCCAAATTTATAATTATGAATACTTTACTTTTAAGAGAAGATTAAAAAATAGCCTTAGTGAAATTAAGTACTACATAAAAAAAGATATATTTAATTTGAAGCTTATATTTTAATTTGGAACATGATAGTTAGGGAAAAAAGATTTTCAACAAAATTGGCTCTCTTTGTGTATAATTTGCTCTAGAAAAGTTTTAAAATCTCAAATTTTAGTTGTTATAAATTCTACAATTGGTATTGTATGTCTTTTAATTGGTAAAATAGAATAAAAAGAAATATGTTATGAAACTGTTAAACTCGTGTACAAAATCGTAAAACTCGTAAAATCGCATGAGCAAACTCGAGAGTTTCCTGCGATTTCATCAGATCTCGATTTTATCACGAGTTAACTCATTTAGGGAGAAATAACTCGTAAACTCGTAGAATCGTAAGAGTTAACTCGAGATTTTGACAACATTGATCCTAACAACTCCCAAAGCCCCTTAACCTTTGTCTACGCAGTCATAGACAACTACACTACATGTCGTACGTCTATTAGCGATTCCATCCTCCCAAAATGAAATTCTTAAACGATTAGAAGTTTAATTGAATCAGGTTATGCTCAATCATAAAAATAACAAGCATGTAGATAAATACTAAAAACTGGAGTTTATAACTTAAAAGATAAAATCAAACATATTTGTAAATTCCCTACTTTCTAACCCTAGGACACGAGTAATTTAGTTATTCATGCCGTCAAATCAAAATAATATTCCAAAGAAAACATTGTAAGGAATTAAAACTAGACAAGGAACAAATAAAACTCGAATGGTCGGCTTTTCGATCTTCGTTAGTCTTGCTCTTCAATCTCGCTTCTTGACACGTCGGTTTCTAACCTAGTGTTCCGCAAGTGTACAGATGTAGGTGTAGTAACGATTATCAAGGTCGATCCCAAAAGGAATAGTTTTAGGTAGTTTGATACCTCAATACTCTAGGAATGTCCTAACTAGATACTAGATTGTAAAAGGTTGATTTTACTAATTAAAGTATTCAATTAAATATGAATTCAAACTTAGGAAACACAAAGAACTAACAATCAATGAGAAAGGGTATCCTAGGGCTTCGATTTCAGGTTATTACTTCAATGTTGAATATGATTAACCTATTAATTTACCAATTCTAGTGTTTATTAGGCGGCATGCAATAATCTAACCCTTCTCTCGAAGCGATTAAACCGTTGATTGATTAAGCTAATTACCCTCTCGAGTCAATTAAACCTAATAACTCCCAAACGATCCTAAGCCACGGCCTACACAGTCATAGACAACTGCGCTCTATGTTCTAGGTCTGATAACGATTCCCTCCTCTCGAAGCGGAATTGCTAAACTAAATTACTAAATCTAGGTGATCAAGCTAAATTCAGTTTTAAGCACAAACATAGAGATAAAACACGTAAAGAACGGAATTAATACATTAAACCATAAATCAAAACATTGTCATAATACTCCCTACTTTCTAACCCTAGGACACGAATAGCTTAGCTACTCATGCCTAACAATACTCCAATACAAGATTCTAAGGTAAACATTGTAAAAGATAAAATTAGGAAAGAACGACTAAACCCGGATAAATCCGTCTCGATGATCTTCGTCTTCTTTGTCTTCCAAGGCTTCTTCTAGGTAGAATGATGATTTAATTGATATTCTTGATGTTTTCTCTCTGATTCCTAGAGCTTGGGGTCCTTTTTATAGAGTTGGGGATGAATCTTGGGGAAGATAGGATCAAAATCCTATTAAAATTAGGAAATTCTCGCAGAAAAGCCTTTCTGACACGGCCGTGTTGGCCTTGCGACGCGGCCGCGTCTGCTTTTCCCGGGCAGATTTTTAGGTCTGACTTCCAAGCCATTTTTCAGGGTCTTCCGATCGTTTTTTGGGATTTGTCTATTTCAGGTAAAGTTGTATTCCTTTGAATCAGATTTCTAACGCCACCAATTGCACCTCAATCGGAGTTGTAAATATCAAGATATGGCCAATATACTAGAGGTGTGTCAAGCTGACAGAAAACTTCACTTTCGGGACACATTCTGACGCGGCCGTGTTGTTTATTGACGCGGCCGTGTTGGTTGGTAGTGCGTTTTTACATGTTCTAGGCCATTTTTGACACGGCCGTGTCCATATTTGACGCGGTCGTGTTGGCCCTTTGACTCCTTTAACTCCCTTTTCATCCGTTTTAACCCTATTTGACTTGTTTCCTCTTCGAACTTCATCCAAATGGAATAAAAATACCTAATTAACTTCAAAACAAGTCGAAACACGTCAAATGACCCAAATATTATTAATATAAATAAATGTCGGTCAAATATGCACGTAAATGATATAAAATATGATCCTAAATCGACCTAAATACATGCATAAGTAATGTGTTATCACTTCTGAAACTTCTCTGAATGTGTATTCTATCCTATTTTCGGACCTAGAGACCTCCTTTTATAGTTGGGAATGAATTGAGGTGAAGATGGGCTTGAAACAGATAAAACCGCATAAACTTCATATTTGCACCGCCTTTCGAAACTCGCTCGAGTTGGCGATACCTCACCCAAGTTGAGCAACTCGGCCGAGTTACATGCGCCTTGACCGAGTTACTGCTCTCGGCCTAAAACCTTCTTTGCCTTCAACTCGGCCTCGACCGAGTTGCTTTTAGGCCTCGGTCGAGCTTCGTTTCTTCTAACTTTCTTTCTCGTTTTTTGTACGGGCTTCCTCCAAACGGGCTTTTTAGCCTTTTTTTATACCTGGTTATCACTAAAATAAGTACAAATACGTCATCTAACTCAAGATAATGAATTTAAGCATATTTCAATTAGATACACATGCAACTGTTATCAAATATGTCCCTAAATCATTCTAAAATGTATGTATAAATGATGTGTATCAACGAATGAGGACACCATACTGGTCAAGTTCCAGGGGCGATGTATTATGGTCTATTTACCATTGTTTGTACTTTTTTTTTGCAATCTTTTGTTTACCTATTAGCTATCTCAAGCTTAGTAGACAATGTTTTATGCATAATTGTTAAAGTGTTAGGTTATGTTATTATAGTGTCAATTATAGTCTTTGTAAATTCCATTATAAATGCTAAGTTTTTGGTTCAAATGATAAGTACATAAACTGTAGACAGCTAAGGGAACCACCGTTTCACTGCGGACCCCATACAGAGATGACCATTCGAAATAATTATAAGGCATGTGGGGCAGCCGTAAGACCTTTTACCTAACTCAAAAACCAACTCCACTATTCCTCAAACTCGACTGTACCAATACCAATTGCAAGTGGACATATCTGGTTGTTCGAGTCCTTGGTCACGACAACAAAGATTGTGCCCTTGTAAGTACCCTTCAAGTGAGTTCCGTCAACAACGATTACGGGTCACTCGTACCCAAACCCAAGTCTAAATGCACCAAGGGCATAAAAGACAGAACTGAACCTCCCCGACTATCTACTTCTTCTGCGGCGACGGTTCCCAGATTGGTTTGCTATAGCATTTCTATGTAAGAGGGGATCATGCGAAATGAGTCTTTCGATTCGAATTCCTACTTTGAAGTATAAGCATGATGCTTCACCTTAAGTGCTAGGTCGTACTTAATATCGAATGAGTGTTCCTTTTACAGCTTAGACATCACTTCCCTTGGGTACAAACTTGACCCATCGCATCCTAGTTCTTTCTCAAAGAAAGCACCAAGAACATTAGAATACATTGACCAGGGTGCACTGTAGTTGGGGTCCAACCTGCAGTCATGATCAACAAGTTTGAATACTCTCCAAATCCTGCCATTTCCATTTGCCTTGAGACAGAATTAGCAACCCTCAATTTTGCATCAACGTTGTAGCAAGCATTATCCGATTTATTCACCCTGAACTTGGCCTGGTTGTGCAAATGATAAATACCCACTGCAGTAACCAACTCCGTCTTCGTTTCGTACGCAGCCTCGCAGTCAAAACAGTAGAAGAATCTACTAATACAGATTCATCACGAGTTGGGGAGTTGTGTATTGGCATAACTGGTATAACCCACCTCCTTTTAGGGAGGTCATCTGCAGGGAGAATGTTCACATCGATAAGTGAGTCGTTATAATTTCTGAATGTATCATAAGCAGGTAATTCCTTGAAATCATTAAAAAATGGCATACTGTGAAATCCACAGTAGTCCGTGAAAGTCTGTGTATCCTTCATTGCATCAACTCCGTACAAATTGTTCGTTCGGGGTTGAATGGTTTCACCCTCAACAACATCATCATAAGAAAAGGTGGCACAACCACCAGACTTATAAATGCCACGATCGAGATTGTTGTAAGTGTCAACATCCCTTAGATTAACTACATATTCTTCGGACGTGCATTTATTAACCCGATATGGAAGGTATCAGTTACTGGAGTTGCACTAGGACCGGCCATGTTCCTCGTAGAACTACCTAAGATTTGGGAGTGGAAGGGTAGCCATCCCCATATCTAGAATAACTAACATATTCAACATAATTCCGGCTCAACCCTCCAATGCCACAAACGTCTCTCCCGCCAAGAATTGGCTTTAAGGTCACAAATATAATAGGGTCCTCATTCAACGCCAAAAGATATTGTAAGTTAGTGTCGTTCTTCAACTTTAACTTAATAATTCTCTTGTCATTGCCATCTGGCGAATATAGGAGGTAAACTTACTTCTTTCCTCTTTGCTAGGATAATTGACTATATGTTTTCTAGCGACTCATAAACTTATACCAGTCGGGGACACTGGGAGTATTTCATCATCACCGTCCACATATTCAAGACTTTTCTAAAGTCCACCGAAGCGAACAACAATCCGTTTCCAACTCTTCTATTTCAAAGGAGAAAGTTGAGATAGAATAATTAGATTAGGCAATGTGCACCATGGTACTAGATATATTTTAGAAAATTAATTTTTAAATAATATTATTAGATTAATTTTTATTGATATGTTTATTTACTATTATTATTGGTTTTTCCGTATTATTATTATTATTATTATTAATATTATTATTATTATTATTATTATTATTATTATTATTATTATTATTATTATTATTATTATTATTATTATTATTATTATTATTATTATTATTATTATTATTAGTACTACTACTACTACTATTACTACTACTGATAATGTGTATTTACAAGATAAAACTATTAACATTGGTAGTAGTTTATCTTAATATTATTAATTATAACTTTGATTCACCTGTTACTAATATTTTTATACCTATTAATACTGAATATTATTATTATTTGTATGTTTCGTGTACACGTGTTAATACTACATATTAATACCTATTAAGAAAGTATGTTTCGCGTACACGTGATGAGTAAAATATCGTGTACACATTCATTTACAGCTCGTATACACATACAATATTTTGTTCTCCAGCGCCCACAATAAATGGTTATTCCATGTAAACGATCCTAGTATATCGTGTACTTGGAATAATTTTATATCGTGTTCACGAGAAAAATTATCTCATGTACACGTGATAAGTAAAATATCGTGTACACGATGAAAAGTAGATACACGATAATTTACAGCTCGTGTACATACAAGATATTTTTCTCTCCAGCACCATCTATAAATTGTCATTTCATGCACACGATCCTAGTATATCGTGTACACGATAAATAAAATTTGTGTAAACTTCATAAGTATATCATGCACACAGTATACTTATATTGTGTACACGAGATAAGTCAAATATCGTGTACACGATATATACTAGTATAGTGTACACGGAATAATTTTGTCGTAGACACGAGATAATAGTATCGTGTACATGAGTTGTATATATCGTATACTACTCGTGCAAGTCTCGTGTCATAAGCGTGTATTGATTTCTTTTTAATGTGTAACCTATTTTTCCTACCATAAGAACGCAGACCTTGTGGAACATTAAACAAAAACGTAGTACGCGATAGTAAAAGATACATACATGCGAAGTGTGTACACAACAACTGAAATGGAAACCAAATTCTAAGTGTTGTAAATTTTTTAAGGTGCAAGGTATCTAAGAGTGGTGATGTGAGAGTGACGAGGCATATGACAAAATAAGGAGAAATTGGTTTGGTGAGACAACTTTAATGCTAAGGTAAAATAAGAAGCTTACACTTTTGTGGGTATTTCATAAATAAAAAAGTTAACTTGATAAAAAAAAAAAGTGGGTATCGATGCCCTGAAGGGTACTTTACCTGGTGGCCCCCTCCCCCCTCCCTCTCCCTCCTATATATTATAGTGGTAATCAGTTCCTGTAACAAGTTATTAGTTATGTCCCTACTGATGAAATTGCAGACCAACTAATGCATGACTTTGAGTCACCCAATATATTATCAAGTACTACCTAAGCAACTAATATCGTGTATAACATTCTCTTGTAAAGAACAAAGTTGAGCAACCACATCGGGTACACGATATCGTGACAAATACACAATATTGTGTAAGACTGATTGTATACACGATGAGAATTTTGTACACGATATTTAGAAAAAATATTTATAGGATATCTTGTAAAAATGTATACACATTATAATGGATTTGTACACGAAATTGTGTAAGTTACACGAAGTGGGTGTAAATAGAGATGAGTGTAGGGATACATTAAATGAAAGAACAAAATATATTTTACGGTCTAAATGTGGATTTCTTAGAGGTAAAAAAAATAAGCGGCACAAAAGAAGTTAAAAATTTCTGACAAGGTAGCTGATCTCCCAATATTATACTATTATGTAGTTATAAATATTTCTATTGACTTTATTATTTAATAAAAATAATAAATCACAACTCAAAATATTTGTCGAACAATTAATCATTAGAAAATTAGAAATTGAACAATATTAAATAATTAAATTATTTTTCTAAAAAAAATGATTCATATGAATGACACGTTTAAAGGATCAAATACTAATAAAACACACTTATTAATTTTCTCAGTCATATTTGACTCAGTCTTTCCCAACCTTAAACAAACGCACTCGTAATCTTTGCTAGTATTTTAAAAAATATTTAGACATATACATGTCCAGACGAAATGTGAAAATGCTATGATACCTAAATATGTGGTTCAGTGATAAACCCAGAACGATTACAAGAACGGTATTTATAGCCGCAGACATGAAAAAATGTGCAGAGTAATATTGCCATCTTTTACTTTTGGTTCAAGTCCCTATCAACCTCAATTCAGCTCCATTTTGCCCTAATACTTCCCCGTCTTGCCACAATGATTTTCGATTAATCATCCCAGGAATTACAGCAATCGGAGAAATGGCTTCAATTTGGACTGTACACATTCGTTCGGCGTCTTTTCTTCCTGTAAGTCTCCACTCTTACGGTCTAGGGGTTCTCTTCAAGAACTCCACATTTTCTCACTTATATGTGCTCACTTTTTTCCTTAATTACAATTTCTGATGTAATTCGTTATTCGACGAAGGTTCGAAGGTTTTGGCATGAACTTCAGTTTCGTTCGGAACGTGGAATGGATTGTAATTGTACTAATTTGCACCGGAGAGTTGCTTACAGAAAATTTGTGGTGAAAGCAGTGCAGTCTGATGACGATGGGCGCCTCCAGAATGACGCCATTGTTATGGGGAAGTTGGAGATAGACAATGCCGATAAGCCACAGAAAAATGCAGTTGCTAAATTGCAAGAATCAATTGGCTCTCTCCCCGTGTTTGTCTTCTCGGTAATTTTGTTCTCCGGCTCTCGAAGTTGTCTAAACCATAGTATTGAGGATTAGGCATCTGTTTTAAAATATTCCTTTTAATTAAGGTTAGAATTTTGAAAATAGTTTGTCCCTTAATTCTGCTTTCTCAATTGCATGCTACTGCACATTTTTATATTTTTTCTTTCCATAAAATGGTTTGTATTGGGGGTACTGCTTAAGGACAAACAAATGAACAATTATTTCTGCAGTTGGAGATGGGGTTGACCATGCTGTTTCTGTATAGCAGAATTACCTGTGGACAGGTCCTTTCATATTATGTTTAGTGCAATACGTCATTTTTGAGTTCTAAGGTTTGGTTCTTTAATGATGAATATATGTGGTCTAGCTAAATTTTGATGATTGGATATCAATATTTTGTTTTCCGTTGATAAGTTTTCAACGTGTAATGCTATGAGTAGCATTATTCTGGAGTAAGTACCTCATTCTGGTATTGTTTTACCACTATATGCGATATACATCCTATGCTCAACGCAAAGTGTATTATTTTCTATAATATATGATCCTTAACTTCCATCAAACGGGGTTGCCGTTAATGAGTCTGTTGGTCAAAATAATAGAAACCATTTTCTTGTTTAAAGATGTCATCGGATGGTTCAGTTGATGGGTAGTCTTTTAGAACCTTTGACTACTGTATATGCTCAAATTTTTGTGATGAAACTTTAGTCTTATTTCTCAAACTTAATAAACGAAACGTTATTTCCAATTTGCCTCTTGCACCTCATGCTTATGATATTGGATCTGATACTCAACTGGAATTTTGCTTTCTCCATTTTGTCTGTTTGGGCAGATTCAGAAACTCTCTGGTATGAACGTCACTGTTGGATTATGCATTTTAGCTACAATGTTAGTTGTTGTGGTGAGAGCTTATGCAGCAAAGAAGTCAAGTTACAGTCGTCCAGGCTCTGTAGCTGATCTTGTCCGCCGTGGACAGCTTAGATCAGATAGAAGAGGCATGTATGATTCTAACTTGCATTGAATTAAGCTCTGGGATTGTACAGTTGATGAGCTGTATTCAAGTACAAAAGATTTCATGAGTCATGGCCTTCACTTATGGTTGATGTACAAGATAAAAGTTTAAGAGGGTTTCTGGCAGAGCTTATAAGCTGATTAAAACAACGTATTGGAGTCTAAAACTTTATGGTTTCCTTCTGTTTTTTCTTTTCATTTGTTTTTGCCCCAAACAGATTGTAAGTTCGTAAGTTGTTATTAAAAATAAGGAGATCCCAGCTCATATTTGAAATAAGTTCTTATTTCTGACCGGTATTGCTAACATCTTAAAATCTTGATCTTATTTTATCCAAGAATTTTAACTATTTATTGTAGAATAAGATCATAACATCTTGTAACCTCTTAAAACAATTTATCAGATGGAAGAGCTTAGCCCAACAGCCTCAAAATTTTGTTGTTCGTGTTCTTCTCATTGGATTTATTTGATATTATTATTTACGTTGAGTTCTTCTCGAGATTTTCATGCCCTACTTGCTGAAGTTCGATTCATTATTTTTCTAATGCCTAATAGTTGCTAACTGATTACCTTGTCATTCTTTCTTCACAGATCGACACCTCTTAAGTATGAAGACCCATTTAATAACCCTATGGTGAAGGTCAGCAAAAGCAAGTCAACTGTTGAAATGTGCGGAAAAGTTTACCGCTTAGCTCCAGTGACTCTTACAGATGAGATACAAACGGTACATCAAAAACGAAGATCCCGTGCATACCAGTGGAAGAGGCCAACTATATTTCTGAAGGAAGGAGAATCAATACCTCCTGATGTAGACCCTGATACTGTCAGGTGGATTCCTGCAAATCATCCTTTTGCTACAACCTCTAGTGATATTGATGAAGATTTGGCTCAAAACAATGTCTACCAGAAGCATGGTGTTCCATTCCGTATCCAGGCAGAGCATGAAGCACTGCAGAAGAAGCTTGAAGCACTGCAGAATGTAAGTTTTCTTGATCCAGTTATGTAACTCACATTTCATTGAAAATAAAACCATAATCCATAATTAAACTTAGTTTTTTTATTTAACCAGTTATGCTTGTAGAACATAAGAATCACCCCTTCACTCAAAATACAAGACCATTTGTTTCGTATCTGATATGTATCTAAGCTTACGCTTTTCTTTTTAGTTATTTTGTCCACCTAAACTAGAATGAATTTGAAGCCCACCTCAATTCCACAAAAAAACTCCAAACTAAACGTGATAGATTTCAAATCCATGTCAAATGACCACCAATGCATTTTCTACTATAGATTCGAAACCCATTCTCAAATTTTACTATCCAAATGTGGCCTTCGAGTAGTCATGCATTACAGGTGTTCCTTTAAGATTAAGTCTATACTAGCTCTGTCATAGAAATCTTAACCGGTTCACCCTAGGCGTATGCTTGTTAAGTAGGAGAAATAATCTGCATTTTTGTTTTTTTACAGGATCAAAAACTCAACAAATTGGTGATAGATCCAGCTGCAGCCCGAGACTTTGAGAGGCCACTCAAGTCTCATACGAAGCCAGAGAATCAAGTGGAGCACAACACCTCTAATCTGAAATTGGGCTCTAATCCTCCATCCGATCAGATGGATAATCCCTTTGGTAAGAAACCACCCTTCGAGGAGATGTCCAATTCATAAAATTTATTTCCTATCTGAAGCTAAGTCACCATGACCTGGGAATAAGATGTGAAATTTTGGATGCTATGGCTACAGTAATGCAGCTATGTTCTTTGACATGGAGTCTTTAGGCCGATACTGAAAATCCAACTGATCGGGGCTCCACTCTTTGATCGATAATTTTGTTTTAATGTAAATAGGGTTTTGTTATATCACGAAGTCATGGTTTTGAACAGACATCGGCCAATTGTTGTGTATTTTGTTTGTCTGATGCCCTTTGTTAGTTTTCCTACACAATGCAATATGTGTGACTATTGAAGCACATTCTGCACCTTCTACACAGGAATATGTTGTTATTTCTTGCGAGTTTCCAATGGTTCCTTTTTACCTATACTAGGTGCGATGTGTAGTTTGCACCGCGTATTTTACACACACCCCCATGGGTATGTGTGATTGTGTTGGAGCATGGTGGAAACTAAACCATGCGTAGGTAAAAGGATCCGTTTTCGATTGACTACACAGTATGTTTTGCCAGTACGCAACATTATAGGAGCAATAAAGTGAATTGAGCAATAATGCATAAACTTGTTATCATGTGGAAGCATGACCATTCAACATCATTGCAATGACAAAAGACAATGACAGATTGTCATGTTGGAAATCAGCCCAATGGTTTTTCCGGTAGGTAGGTCTCGGCTAATTTGTTTTGGTTGCATTGGGATGTAGGTATTTGAGGGATGAATTTTGAAATTCACCATCAAATCCACTTATTTGTTTGGCAAAAAAAGACAAAATCACTGTATTTTAAATTCCTTCTAAATTTCTACAATTTGGATGGATTTGAAAACCTTTTCACAACCTAGTTATTTTGAAATCCATCATCTCCCTCTCTTATATAAATCACACACACTTTCTACACATCACACACACACTTCACACATCACACACACATTCTACACACACGTTACACGTACAAACTTCACAGGCATGCACTGCACACACTACACATACACTTTAGATGCACAAACTACACACATTTAACACACGCACACGCTACACACACATGACATGCACACTTTACACATTTCTCACATACGTACGCAACACACAACTTACACATACACACATTGCACACATACGTACCTAACGCACATTTCACAATATACACATATACATATATTGAATACCCGCAATACATACTACCCACTTTATATTCACACACAGAGTACACATACATTATGTACATATTTTATACACTTCACACAGACTATACACATTAAATACATGCACAACACATGCTAAACATACTTCACACACACATACTTTACACATACTTCACATACACTATTCACTTTCATTATCATCATCTTTAAAAAATTGTAAAAAGAAAAAAGTTCAAACAATTCAACTTTACTAGTTTGAATTCAAACATCCAAATAAGGATCTAAAATGAGTGGATTTCGGAATACAAATGATTAAAAAACATATCCTTTAATTTTCAAATCCTTCTATTCAAACACAACCTAAGTTTAATAAGAGCTTTGCTACAAATATATAGATCATTTTATGGATAAGTTGCAAGTTCAAATTATATCGTAGGAAATGTTACATCATAGAAATTGTTTTTGAGGGATTTTATAACATTATCAAACAGAATGATTCACACCTAAATGTTGGAATTATTTTCACATATTGAATAATGTTTTTTTCCTTTTTTTGACGATATTTGGATAATGTATTTGGGGGTCATTTTGTTGTACAGTGATTGTATAGATACAACGCGAGGGCAGATTTATTTTATTATTATAAGTATTGAAACCCCTTGTTTTTCAATGTCTTGAACATCTTGCACCTTTATAGCTTCAAAAGTAACCAGATTCTTCGAAAGAATTTGTAGTCATGGCTACTGCTTCAGCCAGGTAATACCTTTTATAGATTTGTAGGTATTCCAATTCTGGTTTTTCTTTTTTTCTTTTTTTTTTTCCCTTCTGTCTCTTTCTAAGTCAGTTCGTAATCCTTCTTAGTTCTGAAATTGGTTATATTACCGTAAGTTCTGTTATCGTTTGGTGTGTGATCACTGCGATCTTGTTATTATTAGATTGCTTCATAACATAATATACAAAAATTCCTTGAGATTTTTTCTTGGCTGGAATGATGTCAAAGTGAGTTCTTTGTCTATTTGGCATTCTTAATCTAATAATCTTCTAGTTTGTTGCGTCGTTATTCGAGAGAGTGATAAAGTTGATTTTGAGTTATATGTATTTGAACTTGTGATTTAATTGGTATGAGTAGTGAGTGAAATACCAATTTTATCTTTTTTTTTTTAATATTCCTAAATGAATGAATGGTCAAGATGGTATATTATAAGATCTAATAGTTGAAAACAGATGGTTGCACAAGTTCAACCGTTGCATAGAAGTAGGACTCTGTATTTGGCCATGTAACTAAATAATTTAATCAAGTCCTTTGTCTTACTTGGTCAGCCCATTATGTTGTTTTCTTTAACTGAATTGTTTGGCTAATTTCTTTGAATTTATTAACTTCTGCTTTTCTTGGGGGGTTTTAGCCGTTGGACATTTGCCTATAAACTAGAATTTGGCACGTGCATTGCACGTGCAGTACTTAGTATATTTGTTTTAGAAATTATATTTTGGTGCTTATTTTATTTTTATTTTTTTAGCAATTTCAAAATTTTAGCAAGAAGTATTGAGAGAGTCAAAGAAGTAATCATTTTCTCGAAAAATTATGTAAGAATGATAATGTTATCACAAATCCACTTCATTCATGTATAATTAAGTGAAACTGATCATATCTCAATAGAAACCTAATTATAAAAAAATATTCTATAAATTTGTCCTAAAATAGTGTAAAATGTCAGTTTGAGTAAAAATCCAAATATAGTATGTAGAATAAGATCTACAATGTTATACTAAATTAAGTAATAATAAATAGTATAAGTAGCCCTAAGGAAATTGCAAAATCACAAATTTGTCCTAGTATGTATGAATGAATTGCTTCAAATTGGTTTATATGAAACTATTCATCTATTTTCGTTATATATATAAAAAAAACAATAAAAAAAAAACTATTTATCTTGGAAATTATTTTGAAATGGTGTAATTCCTTTTTACGAATGCACTTGATTTCATTTTTTCTCCTTCTTGATCTTCCTTGTCACCGAAACTTTTTTTTTTTTTTTTTGTTATGATTTGTTAAAAAAAATATTTGAGTGTTTGCTCATCATCGCACTTTATTTGAATGTTGTCTTCTGTTTTTATCTTTGTGTTTCTTCCTTTCTTCTTTTCTTCCGTTATTACAATTTGTTCATGTTTTTTCTTCGACTTTGTTCTTGTTTTCTTCCCTTCAACTTTTATTATTTTATGCTCAAAAGCTGAAGTTGTATTTTTGTCCTCCTCTATTTTTTCTTTTATGATTTTTATCACCTCAGCATCGCTTCTAATCTGAATGCAGTTTCTACTTTTGTTTTTATGTTCCGTTGTCTCTTCTTCTCTTCCATTCTAATAGTTTCTTCCCCCTCTTATTTTTTCTTTGTTGTTCGCTTTCTTTCCTTTCCTTCCACTTTTGTAGTTTTATCCTCAAGTATTGCTATACTTGTACATTTCCTGTCCTCTTCTTTCTGCTCTCTGGGTTCTATCATATCGATTGTCTCTGCTATTGCTGTAGTTTTGTGCACCGATCCAGTGCAAATTTTGGAGGAGTCATACCATATTTTTGCATCATTTTCAACACCTTTAACCATTTCGGTGAAATAGTAGTAGGTATTCTATAAATAGAACCATTATTAAGTCAATTGATTTCTTAATTTAATTGAATGATTCTTTATAGCATATTTTTAATAAATATTTTTAACCAACATTAAAATATACAGTTATGTGTATTTTGATTTTACTTTTCTTGTTATATTTTATTCTCTACTTATATTTTTTGTTATTTTTATCTTTGTCAAACCTTTAAGTGCTTTCTCCTTTGCACTTTTGATCATTTGGATCATTGATTATTTGCACGTGTCCAAAGAATCCTGAAGGTACATGGTGTGTACACAATTTAATATATTACCTATTCGTATAGATTTTTTATTTTTTATTTTAAATAATTTACTCATACTATTTTTGTTGTCAAATTATATATAGAGTTCTTAACATTGTTGCATATCCTCAAGCTCTTCGGAAGATGAATTAATTTGTACAATTGAAGTTGGTATTATTTGCAATTGAAGCTCGCTTAACATGAAAATATAGTTAGAGTTAATTGCAATTTTCTAATATTTTTATTTTTTTTAATTGATTACGTCTGAATTCATTTGTTGTAATCTTTGTGAGGGCAAAAGTCATTGACTTTTGATTGACTATTTCCTCTAATGTCAGCATATGATCGAAATATCATTGGGTTGTACTTTATGTTCTCGTAGAACCTCTCATTTCTTCAATTGTTCCTAAGTACTCCAAAACACACGTTCCAATATTCACTTCCGAGAAGCCTCCAACAATATTCACCTGTAAAAGAGAACTCCACCAAAAACTAAATAGGTGTTCGTAAAACTATTGTAAAGTCTAAGAGATAACTCGAAGGCTTAGTTTCTACTGAGAATTTATGATGATTAAATCAGTCGCCTTTTCTTTTTTACAATAATTTATTAAGTAAAGATAAAATAAATAGTAAAAAAGACTATGAAATGTACCGTAATACCCTTTAGTATTATATTTACAAGGGGCAAAAAATAGGCCAAATAAAAATTGGCTGAGTAAGACATTTTTATATTCGTGTATTGTATGAGAAATATATTATGAAATATCAAAATAAATAATGCTAGGTAGTTAGAATTTATTAGTATGAAAATTTTCTTTGTATGACATAAGCTTGTACCATGTAGCTAATCTATAATTTAACGGCATACATCATCAAGAATTGGTACTCTATTACATTAGCATTAGCATTAAAATCAACAATGAGGCAAGTGTGTTGATTGATTTTGGCAGCTTCTTTCTTGTCCAATTTTTGCTCATTAACTCTCAACCAAACAACAACTGCACTAAAGCTTATAACCAAGCTCATATGCCCGTTCCCCAGCCCAATTCCCATAATCGCCAAAATCGATAGCCCATTGCTCTTCATCGCTGTCAATGGGTATCCATACAGATCCTTGTTACCCTCAAAAGACTTAGGATGGTAATATAATAATTAGGATATGTACACTTCTGTGTTAAACCACTCTTTGGAAATTTTGATGCACGATTCTTGATATATAGTTTGGATATGTGATTAGAATACAATTATGATTAGAATCTTACTATATAGTAAAATGGAACCCTCTAAAAAAGGAAATCAAAATATTTTTCCACATATTTCACCTTCTAAATATAGTATAATTAAATCATAATAAACATAATAAGAGATTTGTATATATATGGTAAAGATTTGTATATAGATGGTAAAAAAAATTCAAAATAAGTTCCAAAGTTTAATTTTTGTTGGCAATTTTGCTATATAAACAGATTATAGGTGACAACTTTTGAGTGATCCATTTTATAATAAAAATAAAATAAATTTAAAAAGCAAAGAATAAAAATTAAATAAATTAAAAAGCACATAATTTATGGTTCTTTTTCTTTTGCTAATGTAAATTATAGCAAATTCATGTTTTTCATGACTTTTAGTTTGGCGTCTACCTTGCATATTTTAAAATAAGTTACATAAAAAATGCAATTGTTTATCAATTATTTAGGTTAGATTTGTTTATATAATATGATTTGAATTATTTGATTGAGTCAAAGATACAAATAAAAACTAAACAAATCTTAAGAATATTTTTTTTTTTTATAAATACTTATTAAGTAATCATTTTTATAATAATAGATAAGTGTTTTTATATTTTTAAAATTTTATTTTTATTTTATTAACAAATCCATATATGTGTTGATTGAGTGCCTCCATTATGTTGTTGCTAGCAAATACCACTATTTTACGTTTTGGATCTTTCAAATCATTCCCGCAGGAGATCTGGGCCTACTTTTTTTTTTTTTTTTTTTTTTTTTTTTTTTTTTTTTTCTGATCTTTCGAGAAAAAGATTCATTCTCTTCATAAAATATAGGAGGTAGAACCAATAAAGATTACTTTTTCCATTCATCCTTGGCTTCATTCAAGAATTATTTTTTATCCATTTCATAGGAATCAATAGAAAAGGTAAATCCCTTATGATACACCAGATCCGGCTCGGTTATTGATAGAGTGAATAGATCTGTCATTTCTTGAAATCTCTCTTCTGATTCAAAATCGTTGTGTAACGTGTATCCTCCCATGTTCCAGTGATGGAATAGATGAAATAAATAAAAAAAAATGAATTTTTAATCAAGAATAAAATCTTATTGAAATTGTCCTTTTATCTTTCCTACAATATTATAATTATTCAAAAATAGTAAAACTTACTATTTTTCGATTTATAAATTCACGGATAATTTGATTTTTTTTTATAAAGAACAAAAAAAGAAAAAATAGAAGAGGACTACGTGATAAAGAATTTAGAGATCTGATTTATTTTTTATTGTTTATCTCTCTCTCTCTCTCTCTCTCTCTCTCTCTCTCTCTCAAATGTTATGATTTTCCAACATCCTAAAGATAATAATAACTTTTTTTTTCATTTTTTATTCCATCTTTTATTTGCAATAGATAGATAAAAAGAAAACCTCTTTCATTATTATTTAATCTGATACAAATATTCAATATTTTGATATAATATATAATATATAAAATAAACAATTGTTAGTTGGTTGATTATTGTGCTTAGATTTGAATATTTATTGTTAGTTGAACTATTTACATTGGTTATCGATTGCAAATAAAAATAAAATAAATACTATCTATTAATGCAATTAAAAGTTATTAAATAATTTATTATTCTTTTATTTAACAAAAAATAAGTTATTCAATTGAATTATTTGATTATTTAACTTTGACTTTTCCTACAAATAAATAATTTTAAATCGTGCATCGCACAACAGAAAATTCTTGTTAGAATTAGAATCGGAATATAATGATTAGGATATATTAGGATATCGGAACATAATAATTAGGATAGGTTAGGAAATTACAATAGTGCTCTTTGAATATTTAAACTCGAAAAGGGGTAAAATAGGTCAAACGTAAATTGGCCGAAACTTAAGGCACTTTTATATTAGTGTATAGATTAGATGATAATTTATTGGTAGAGATACATAAATATAATAAAATCCGTTTGAAAAAGCTACTACTATTTAATTTTGTATGGGGTACTGCGTTTTGCTGCTCCTGATTCTAGTTTTACAGTAGAAAACTTGTATATAGGAGATTATGAGAGTAAATCAGTTAGTAAAATACAATATGCACGCTCAAGTATATTTTTTATCTTCCTAATTTTCACTATATTTTCCTACAAATTCAAAGATTTATTAATCATATTGTTACAAGAAGAAAAAAAAAACAAATTCATTATTCATTGTCGAAAGGAGAACATTCAGATGATGGATTATATAGTAGCAGTACAAGAGAGATTAGTCAATGAATTAATGAGGTCGACACGGCGGTCCAATTGTATCTCGTTGTTGTTCAAGACCAAATCTGGCGCAAAGTAATAATTCTATCAAAAGATAAAATTCTAAACATCAAAACTCTAGTTATGTGTGTACAAATAGTGAGAGAAATGGCAATCTTCATAGGCTAAATGCAAATTTGGCACAGGAAGATAATATTGCAATTCTCAAGTTAGTCTTGCAATGGATGTGAGAAATTGGGCGGTAGACTCTGGGGCTATCAGACATATTTGTGTAAACAAAATGTTTTTCTTCCTAAGTCCTACAAGGAATGGAGACCATGTGTATTGGTGATTCCCAAACTACCAATGTGGTTGGGAAGAAAAAAGTTCTTCTCAAACTCACATCCAACGAGACTTTGACTCTTAATGATGTGTTGTATTGTGCCTAATATTTGATAAAATGTTATTTATGTGGCTTTGTTAGGAAAGACTGAAATGAATATTACATTTGATTTTGATAAAATTGTGATAACAAAGACTGATGTACGTGTTGGGAATGGATATTATAATCAGGGTCTTTTTGGGCTTGATGTTTCAAATGTTATCATCAAAATGCATCTCCAATTGATTTATGGGATGCTAGATTAGGACATAATGCAATTTAGGATTAGTTTCTGGTATCAATAATACTAGTTTAATCAAACGTAAAGTATGATGTGAAGCTAAACAAACAAATAAATCATGTTTTCTATTAAAAGAGAAAGTGAATTATTAAGTTTGGTTCACACAGTGAATTATTAAGTTTGGTTCACACTGATTTAGGAGATTTAAAGCAGACTATGACTAGGTAAATGATATTATGTGACATTTATTGATAATTTCACTAGATATACTAAAGTTTATTTGCTTAGAAATAAAGATGAGGCCTTCAGTGTGTTTCTTATATAAAGCTGAATTTGAAAATCAACTGAATAAAATGATTAAAAGAGTTAGGTCAGATAGGGATGGTGAGTAACTCATGAACTTACTCCTCCTTATTCTCCTGAGTCAAATAGTGTAGCGGATAGGAAAAATCTAGAACTTTAAAAGAAAAGATGAACCTATGGTAGTTAGTTTTTCTGCACTTGATAAGATCTTGGGTGAAGCTATAATATATGCATATCATTTACTAAATAGGAACCTTATAAGAAAACAAGAAAGACCCTTATGAAGTTTGGAAGATTATTCACCTAATTTGAAATTTAAAAGTGTGTGGGTGTCTTGCTAAAGTTATGTTGCCTAATCCTAAGAACATAAAAATTGGCATTAAAACTTCTGATTAGATGTTTATCGGTTATGCTAAACACAGTGTTGCATATAGATTTCTTGTATTGAAAAGTGATTTGTTAGATGTTAAGAGTATTGTTGAAACAAAGAATGTTGGGCATATTTTTCCATTAAAATGTGAAACTATTTCTCATGCTCCTGTTGATATAGGAGTTGATGGTACTCTGGTAGAAAAACCCTTTGAAAACGAATTTTACAATTATCTTGTTAAAAAATGATCCACTCATTTCTTGAAGCTATTTCTTCTTCTGAGTCTGAGTTTTGGAGATTAGCTATAGAAAATGAACTTGAGTCTATCAAACAAAATAAAACATGGATTTTAGTTGTTTTACCACATGGATCTAAACCAATTAGTTGTAAATGAATTTTCAAAAGAAAATATAATCCTGATGGATAGATTGAAAAGCAAAGATAGATTAGTCACAAATGGTGTTACTAAAATAGAAAATATTGATTATTTTTATACCTTTGCTCCGGCGCCTAAATTATCTCTTGTTTCAATTGACCTGGCATCTATATATAAGATTTTTATTCATCAAATGGATGTTAAAACGACATTTTTAAATGGTGACTTGGAACATGAAAGTTATATGATATCAGCATGAGGGTTCTGTAATTCTTGGTTAATAATATAAAGAGTACAAATTGTTGAAATCTTTATATGATTTAAAACAAGCACCAAAACAGTGGCATGAGAAATGTGATCATGTTTGTTGTCAGATGGCTTTACTTCTGTAGTTGTAGATAGATGTGTGTATACAAAACTTATTGATGGTCAATGTGATATTATATGCTTATATATTTATGATACGCTGATATTTGGAACAAAATTTAATGTAGTGTGCAACTAAATTTTTGCATCACAATTTGATATAAAAGACATGGGTGAAGTAAATGTCATGTTGGGCGTTAAAATAATAAGCAATGATGATGTCATAATGTTATCTGAAGAATATTACGTTGAGAAGCTTCTTCGGAAATTTGGACACTTTGATGTCACTCCAGCGAGTACCCCTTCTAATGTTAACTCTCAATTAATGAAAAATCGAGGTGATCACAAACAGATTATTGAGAGTCTGATGCATTTAATGAACACTTTTAAGACCTGATATATTTTATGTTGTGTCTAGATTGAGTCGATATATATATACACATAATCCCAACAGTGAACATTGATCTGCTTTAGTAAGATTAATGAAATATTTAAGAGGTACCATGAACTATGGTATATTTTATAGTGGATTTTATGATGTACTAGAAGGTTACAGTGATGCTAACTAGATCTCAGATTCAGATGAGATAAAATCTACTAGCTGTAATATCTTCACACTTGGTGGAGGTCCAATCACTTGGAAGTCAGCTAAACAAACATAATTACTAAATATAACGTGGACTCAAAGTTTTATGCTCTGGAATCAGCTGAAATGAGGCTGAATGTTGTGAAATTTCTTAGATAGTATACCACTTGGTGTGAAACTGACACTATAGATGTCGGTGCAATGTGATTGCCAAGCGGCAATAGCCATTGCAAAGAATAATACTTTCAATGGTAAAAATAGACATATTCGTCTGAGACATGAAGTTGTGAAACAACTATTAAAAGATGGACTTATATCGATCTGTTATGTGAAATCTGAACAAAATTTGGTTGATCCTTTAACAAAACCCATTGGTAGAAAACTAATTGGTGATATATTGAGCGGAATTGGACCAAAACTAACTTGAGATTAACAATGATAGTAACCCAACATGTGTGATTGGAGATCTCATGAATCAAGTTCATATGGGTAATGACAAATCACTTGTTGGTCCTACTAGTACCATGAAATTATGTCCCTTCCCATGGTGTGAGTGTGGTGCTAGATTGCAAAGTTGAGGAGGATAAATTAGAAAACTTTTAATGAGTTACATATCCCATATGGGTGGTATATTATTTACATAATATACCTGGTGAAGTCACCTATATGGATGTGGAGTGGGGCCACTAATATGAGATTAATTATGACAAAATACGTAATAGCACTCATGAATTACAAGCATGTGCATGGCCTATTCACACAACATGTTGAGCTCCAAATTAGTGTGTAATATGATTGATAAGATTTTATTTTACAATAGGAGTTTTTGGTTCATTAAAGTTAAAAGCTTCACGGAAACTCTATAAGTTATATCTTGTCTTTCTAGGTCTAGTTCATAGTCTAAAGGACATCAAATTCAATGGATTAATACTTACCCAACACTAAAATTACTTTGATTATTTCGTAAATCTTTTGAAATATGTGGGGGATTGCTAGAATTATTTCAAAAGATTTACATGTTTTATTTTAACTTCTTTTTCACAAAATTGAATAATTTATTTGGCCATGCAACTAAATAATCTGACCAAGTCCTCTCTCTTATTCTTGGCCAACCTATTATGTTGTTTCTCTTAGCTGAATTGCCAAAGTACTTGGTCAATATTAGTTCGGCTAAATTTGTTAAATTAATTTTAACTTTTGTTTTTTTGTAAGTTTCTAACCCTTGGACCTTTGCTAAAGATGATAATTTATTGGTGGAAATATACAAATACAATAATATATGTTTATCTATGAAGCTCCCTCCTTTTACATGTACAAGAAAAGTTAGTGCTATTTAACTTTGTGTTGGGTGCTATATTTTGCTGCTCCTGATTCTTGTTTACACGAAAATGCTTGTTGTATTCTGGAGGGTTACAAGAGTAAATAATTTAGGATAGTGCAGTCTAAACGCCTCAAGTTATGTATATGTGTTGACCTCAAAAGAAAAGAAAAGAAAAAAAATATTTGTGAAATATCCGTCGGGTTCTTTAAATTTTCTTTTATTTATGTTCTGCAATTCAATGTACTATTCGAACTTAATTAAATGCACACAAATTAAAATTTTAATCAGTTTAAATAAGTTGTTTAAGAGTAAAGGTATTAATATGCCATACATCGTATTCTCAAATCAACCCATTTTTCTCTTTTTTTCCTTTTTCCTCAATTATTTTTATTTACCTTTTTTGGATGGGATACCCTTGTGTAATATAGACATAAGCCACCAATTTGAAAAAAAAAAAAAAAAAAGAACAGATGACTGAGTCTTTCCATAAGATTTCACTTCAAATCATCTACTCTAAGATGGTGTCCCAACCTATGTTATACCTAATACTACGATATTTGATAAAATCACTGCTGATGTGTCAAGCAGTGCCAATGTGTCAAGCAGAGCTGATGTGGACAGCCACCGTGGAAGACAAGTTGGAATGTTGTCTTATGCTGAAGTCTTGATGAGAAAGAAAAGTGAAAATGGTCAAACAAGTCGTTGCAAATCTGGCAAGCAAGACAAAGCAACTGCAGCTCATAGTATAACACATTAATGAGTCTTAAATGCTAAAGTCGTACTATTTGCCTGGTGTTTTGTACTATTTGTCTGGGGTTAGAGATAGCTAGCTATTATGGTTTTGGTCTATATATTTAGTTGTAAGGGCATCTTCAATGGTAAAACTAAATTACTGCAGATTCTGCACTACTTTAGTGCAAAATCTACACTCCATCTCCAACCATGTGCACTACTTTTTGCACTAGAAAAGATTATTCCTTATAATACATTTGTTTTCTCTTTACTTTTATTTCTTTTGTAATATAAATCATAATATATGTATAGTACCACATGGAATATACTATTTTCATATTAATATTTTAGTTTATATTTTAATATAAACCAAATTTAAAATAAAACATGTAAACAAGAATAAGATTAATGCGAAATTAAAATTGAAATTCATAATAATATGGGAAAAATAATTTATTATTTATGTTCTATTTGTATTTCTGTTTTAGTAATGTTGTATTTGATTTTGTTTAGTAATTTTCTGTAATTGTTATTTACATATTTCTTACTGATGTAATTTTATATTTCACGTCTGTTTGTAATTTTATTTAACATTTTCCTTCTGTAGTAATTAAAATAGTATGGTTTTTTTTATTGTTATTGTTAAAAAAAAAATCAAAATTTTATGTAATTTTTTTTTTCAAAAAAATAATAATTTGGATACATAAATACACTAGCTAATACTTTAAAATATACATAACAATTAAATACTACCTCCTTCCCGACCTAATTTGCCTACCTTAGCTAGGCACGGAAGTTAAGAAAAAACAGATTTTGTGGAATATTTGAATTTTTCAAAGGTGGAGATTGAGGGTGGAGATTGTGAGAGAAATTTGTCATTTATGGACTGACAAATTAGGTTGGGACAAACCGAAAAGGAAAGTAGACAAATTAGAATGGGACAGAGGTAGTACAATATAAAAGAAGTAATAAAAATAAAGAAAAAAGAATAATAAAATAAATAGTGCAGCAAAGTAGTGTGCACTATATATAGTGTGTAATTTGTCTGAACACTAAAATAGTGCTTGATATAGTGCACCATTGGAGAAGAAAAAGTGGTGTTTACCACTAATTTAGTGCACCATTGGAGATGCCCTAATGAATGCAAAACGACTTGCAAAGACTTCAGCTATGATTCTTCTTGCAATATCTCATCCAATTGTATCTACATTTATGGTTTTCTTTCACGGTATCAGAGCAGGCTTATCCTGGCTCTGATTTCTTCACCTTCCACAATCAAATTCATAAATCCTCCTAATCATGGCAGAAGAAATAGCTACCACAGTAGCAGCCACAACCGTGGCAACTATTACTCCTCAACCTCAGATTATACAACCACAAAATCAACTTGTGTCTGTGAAGTTAGATGAATCTAACTTCCTAATCTGGAAACAACAAATATATACAACCATTAGGGGATATGGCCTTGCCTCCTTCATTCTATCAAGTGATAGCTGCCACCAAAGAAGATATGCAGGACTGGAACCACAGAAGAAGAAATCAATCCTGATTTCCTCACATGGGAAAGGCAGGATCAGCTGCTAGCTTCGCGGATCCTCTTATCTGTCAGTGACAGTATTCTATCTCTAATGGTTGGCCTTGATACATCATTTGAGATCTAGAACACTCTTGAATAGAGTTTTGCAAGCCAAATAAAGGCCAAGCTGATGCAGTATAAAATCCAGCTACAAAATACAAAGAAAGAAGGAAGCACTAGGAGAGAATATTTGGGAAAAATAAAAAGTTGTTTTGACCTTCTTGCCTCAGCATGACAAAAGGTCAATGAGGATGATCAAGTCATGCATATCTTATCTGGACTAGGATCAAGCTATGACCCAGTAATGGTGAATGTGACCTAAAGAGCAGGTCACATTTCTGTCACAGAAGTGAAATCTTTGTTGTTGTTGTTACACGTGTTCATGCATGCAATTTAGGTTGAATTAAGTGTCGTTTTAATGATATTTGCATGCATATTTGAACGTATATTATTCATATTTGTATTATTGGACCATTTAATGTGTTTGAGCTTGTTTTAGGACAAAACAGGCAATATAAGACCAAGATCAAGTCTCGAAGAAATTCGAAACGAAGAACCGAACCAAGGATGAAAAAGAGTGAACATGCTTCGACCAATTGGTTACTCGCGGTCGCAAGCAACCCGCCGAAACATAAAGTCTAAAATTCCTCAACAAAGGTTCGCGGCTGCGACTCAGCTTCGCGGCTGCGATCCGGTACCCTATTTTTTATCCTAAAACACGTTTTTGGCCCATTTTTCAGTCCAACACTTTCTCCTCTATATATATAAGGTCCAATCCGAATTTGACCCAACTTATTACCCATTTTACACATACCTTCAGCCACTATTCACCATTGGAAACAAGGAATTAGAAGAGGGTTGAAGATCAAGATCATCAACTCAATCTTTTGGTTCATTTTATCTTATTTTCACGTCTTCTTTGATTTTCACTTATTTTATCTTTGTAATAGTTGATATGAGTGGCTAGCACTCTAATTTTTTCCCTTGATCATCAGTTGAACCTTGGATTTAGGATGTTTATGTAATTTTTATGGTTATTAACCGATTGGATTATGTTTTGGAATGTTCTATGTTATTTGGGATTGTTGATTCATACTTATGAATTGAATTGTGGTTTGATTACCCATTTGGATATTTGTTGTGTGTTGCTAGAATTTTGTTTGTAATCTATAATTGTTATGAATTTGATTCCCGTGTAGCGAACAATGGATTTATTCTATTGGGAATAACATAGAGTTCGACCACTAAAACCAAGCTTGTGAGTTTTATGTTGTGTCTACTCCGCTGTCTTGATTCTTAATGCATTTGACTATTAATTCTTAGAGAGCTTGTTCTAGGAATCGATAAGTTTGAGTAGGATTAATTGAAGAGCTTGTTTTGATTAATTATACTTAAGAGACAACAAGGTTAATAGAACTTGTTATTAATCTTGGAGTAGGGATTCTAAGGCTAATCAATCGGGTAGTGACATCTATTACATAGATTATCCAGACCAAGGGGATACTCGATCAAGGGTTGAATCATTTATCATTTATAAAACTAAAAATCATTCTATTGTCTTTGATTACTTGATTTATTAATTTGCTAAGTACTTTTAGAGTATTGTTTATTTAAGTTGCTTAATATAAATTTAGGTGTTAGTTGTGATTCCGTCAAACCACCCCCTCCCCCACTTCTTTATTATTTTCTAGCTTATTTATATTATATTGCTTGATCATAATAGATTAATACATAAAGCAAAATTGTTCGACCGTTCCTCGCGGGATCGACCCTTATTTACCACTCTACTGATTAGAGTAGTAGATCAAGGAAAAGTATATTTATATATATTAATTTGGTAAGGTGAACAACACGCCCTTACCAAATTTTGGCGTTGTTGCTGGGGAACGGTGTTAGAACGATTTTGTTTTTTAGTGTTAAACATTATCTTTATTACTTTAGTTGAGTGTTTTTGTTACTTTTATTATTTTGATAATTACTTTCTATTGTTTTTGCCTTGATATAGTGGATGTTCACACGTGCTCAAGGGCACAAGGAGATATTGTTTAAACGTAATATAGTTCTTCGAGAACGAGTTTTGAGGAGGCAAGCAAGAGCAATTGAACAATTTTGTGGAGAATTTGAAGGATTAAATCTTGAACCCGAAGAAGAACCGAGAGAAGAAATGGAGAATGAAAGGGCACCCGAGAGGGCCATGAAGGATCTAGCATACATGGAGGTCACACACCAACCCCTATGTATTACCTTCCCCGAGTTTGAAGAGGACACAATTTTCGAATTGAAGTCGGGTCTTACACACTTGCTACCATCTTTCCACGGCCTTTCAGGAGAAGACCCACATAAACATTTCAAGGAGTTTCACATTGTATATTCAAGTATGAAGCCTACAAAGGTGACTGAGGAGCAAATAAAGTTAAGGGCATTCCTCTTTTCTTTGAAAGATCTAGCCAAAGATTGGCTATACTATGTCCCACCGGCATCTATTACAACGTGATAACAAATGGAGAGACAATTCCTTGAGAAGTACTTTTCGGCTTTTTGGGCCACAAATATTAGAAAGCAAATTAGCAGTACTCGGCAATGCCATGGAGAGACACTATATGAATATTGGGAAGGTTTAATAAGTTAGTTGCTAGTTGCCCACAACATCAGATCACTGATCAACTTCTTATACAGTACTTTTATGAAAGTCTGTCCTTGACCGACCGGAACATGATCGAATCGGCAAGTGGAGGAGCATTAGTTGACAAGACTCCAACAACATCTCGTTTGTTAATTTCCAAGATGGCTACAAATACCCAACAATTTGGGTGTCGTGAGCCAACAAGGACGGCTAGGGAGGTACATGATTCGACCATTGATGATAAATTGGAACAACTTACTAGCTTGGTTAAAAAGGTGACCTCGGGCAACACTCAAACCCTATGCCCGTGTAGGATTTCTAAAACCACCGAGCACAATACTGACACATGCCCAATCTTGGATGAAGAAATCAAAGCTCAAGCAAATGCCATTGGCAACTTCAACGGGGGAAGGAGGTATGACCCTTATTCTCAAAGTTACAATCTCGGGTGGAGAGATTATCCAAATTTTCGGTATGGTATCCAAGGTGGCCAACAAAGTGACCAAGGCCAAGATCGAGCACCTCAACCGAGAGGGATGTACCAGCAACAGCAATCGACTAAATCATCATCCGGTCCATCACTAGAAGTCATTGTAAAGAGCCTAGCAACCAACACATTCTAGTTTCAGAGGGACACTCAATCGAGCATCAAGAATGAAACACAAGTTAGCCAACTTGCAGCCTTAGTGTCCAGACTTGAAAGTGCTAACAGTGAAAAACTGTTGGCTTAGCCGAAAATCAACACCAGAAAACGTTAGTGCCATCACCCTCAGAAGCGGAGTGATGCTTGGAGAGGCTAACAAGCCCGGACATCCTTTGGAGGATGGAATTCAGGGGGAAGCTGAAGGAAAAACTGAAACAGGGGGTTGCTTCAAAGAGGCTATCGCGCCCGCGACCAGGTGTGCGAAAGCCCACCTCCAGCTACGCTTGATTTGTCGCAATCTCGACCTCCCAGTTGCGGCCACGATCCCTGTTGCCCAGAAATTTAAAGTCTCATCTCCTATCCCGACTCAAGCACTCCCGTTTTCAAGTCGAGTCGCAAGAGCAGTAGATAAGAACAAAGATAAGAAGATGTTAGAAGTGTTTCGGAAGGTGCAGATAAACATCCCCTTGATTGATGCCGTAAAGAAAATCCCAAGGTATGCTAAGTTCCTCAAGGACTTGTGCACTAACAAGAGGAACCTTAAGAGCAATGAAAAGGTAATCATGGGGAAAAATGACTCCGTAATCTTCCAAAAGAAGATTCTACCGAAATGCAAGGATCCTGGAATGTTTGTAATCCCATGTAAGATAGGTAACTGTAAGATTGAATGTATAATGCTCGACTTAGGAGCTTCAACTAACATTATGCCACGCTCAATTTTTCGTTCTTTGAATTTGGGGCCACTCAAGGAAACACGAGTCCTCATTTAACTAGCCGATCGAAGCACCTCATACTCCGATGGAGTGATTGAAGACGTGCTAGTTTTAGTTGATAACTTAGTGTTTTTGGCTGATTTTTATGTTTTGAAGATGCAAGGCGATTCATCAATCTCCACTCCTATCTTATTGGGGAGGCCATTTCTAAACACCTCTCGAACTAAGATAGACGTTCGTGAGAACACACTCACGATGGAGTTTGATGGAAGAACCGTGCAATTCAACATTTTTTATGCCAAGCAGTTTCCCGAAGATTTCCATCCTGTTTTTCCTCATGATGTTGTTAACTCTCCTGTTGAAAAAGAAATTGAGAAGAGGTACAGGAATAAGTTGAATATTTCCACATATTTGAGGCATCGTAAACAGGAAGGTGAGAAGCTACATGAAGTAAAGTGCTTGAACTGATCCGGGCCAACATAGAAACCACCTTGGAACAAACGCTAAAGGGAAAGAGCTTCCGTCGAGCCAATGACGTTAAACAAAGGCGCTTATCGGGATGCAACCCAGCGTTTATTGCTTCCGTGTGTTAAATTTTGTAGTTTAGATTGTTTACTTATATATTTAGATATTGACTTATTATTTTCTTTTAGTGTGCAGGGACTACGATGACAAGAAATCGACCAAGCCGTGAAATTCAAAGAGATGGCACCAAATGGGGGTGACGAAGCCCAAAAGCCACTATGAATTGGAGCACCATTCATACCATTTCTTTCCCACAAACTTTGGTTTTCAACCAAGTTCGGGGAAGGGGTGGTAGGTGTACGTATTGGCTGCTCGCGGACTTAATTTTCGTATGCTACTCTATTACCTTTTGGGATTGATTAGACTTGGATTGGATTTGGTATCTTTGTATGAATTAGTATTTTGCATTGTTTATTTGAGTCAATAAGAACCAATCGATAGTGTTGATTGATTGGTTGTCTTTTGTAGAGCACCAATTCGTACCCCTTTCTTTCCCACAAACTTTGATTTTTCAACCAAGTTTGGGGAAAGAGGTGGTAGGTGTAGGTATTGGCCACTCTCGATTTTGTCTTGGTTATGGATAGTGATGGGGATTGATAATTGGCAAATAGTTAATGATGAAGTGATTTTTTGCAAAAAAAATTGAAAAGAATGCACATGATGCATGACATGCAAATGAGATGAAATTGAGCTTGTAACTTAAACTTTTGATCAAGACTTTTACCTTGTGAGTTTTTTAGCCTTTATCATACTCCCATTTTTGGAGTAATCCATACTTTCTTTCGAAGTGATTTTCATTGATTGCATATGATTGTCTCTAGAACTTGCTTCGATTCTCTATTTTGAATAAAGTCGGTATATTGTGTGATTTAGAAAATGATCTGACGCAATTCTTGATTTTTAGCTTATTTTTTAGCCTTGAAAAGTTAATCTCTTTGACAAATAAATAAATAAATAAATAAATTACTTTGAAAAATATCCCTAGTTAGTTATGTTCAGTTTAAAAGCCTTATTTTTGTAGCCCTAAATTACTAGCCGATATCCTTCTATTTTTTTTTGCCTTTGTTCCCAATTTGAACTAATTGAGTGAGAGGGAGGAGGTTGGAAGGTAGTTTTGGCGAATATGGGGTGATGACTGGTGAAAGTAGGTGATATAGAAAAAGGGTTAAAGAGAATGGAATTATGTTAGGCATAAAGTCAAGAAAAGGATAACCTCTCATAGTGTTGATTTGTATTTTCAAAAAAAAAAAAAAAAAAAAAAAGTCGGATGTACGTAATTAGTTCATTGTTTTTGTTGGGGAGAGGCTAGTGATTTCCTAAGGTGCGTCGTGATTAATTGTCTTAAAAATCGGGTAAATAAAATACCCAATTGAGAGTTTGAAAAGAACTAAGTTTGTAAGCTTATTGTAGGGTGAAGAAACCATACTTTGGGACGGTTTACTATAAAATTAAGAGAGTGAGGAAAGAGTGAATGTTATTCGAGGGGTGGTTGAGAGTAGCTAACTCAATTAGTCAAAGAATTAGTCACTTTTGCCCATATCTACCCACCTTACCTCAAGCCTACACTATAACAAAAAATAAGACCTTTTTTATTCTTTATCACACATGTCGAGTACGAATTTGAATTTAGATGATTTGCAAGCATATGGTGGTCATTAATTGCATGTACTTCAATGTGAGCGGAAAATTCAACCAAGTTGATACACTTGAGAGATGAGAGATACACTCACCTGGTGAAGATCATTTATGGAGAGTCTCAAGTCTCAAAGGTAGTTGAAGTTGCTATGTCAAATATGCTCATTTTGTCGTGATTGCCTTGCTTTCGTAAAATCCATCTCAAACTAGAATCACCACTTAAATCTTCCCTAACACGTGTCCTTTTCTTCTTTTTATTTGCTTCAATATGTTCGGGATGAATAGAGGTTTAAGTTTGGGGAGATTTGGTAAACGTGTTCATGCATGCATTTTTTAGGTCGAATTAAGTGTCGTTTAAATGACATTTGCATGCACATTCGAACGTGTATTATTCATATTTGTATTATTGGATCATTTAATGTGTTTGAGCTCGTTTCAGAACATTACAAGCAATATAAGACCAAGATCAAGTCTCGAAGAAGTCCGAAATGAAGAACCGAGCCAAGGATGAAAAAGAGTGGACATGTTCGAGCAAGTGGTCGTGACCGCGAGTCAAAGACGTGGCCGCGAGCAACCCGCCGAAATATAAAGGCTAAAATTCCTCAACAAAGGTTCACAGCCGCGACCATCGTTCGCGGCCGCGACCAATCCAGCGAACCGAATCGGTGCTCCAGCTGAACAAAGGGTTCGCGGTCGTGACTCTGCTTCGCGGCCGCGATTCAGTATCCTGTTTTTTATCCTGAAACACGTTTTTGTCTCATTTTTCAGCCCAACACTTTCTTCTCTATATATATAAGGTCCAATTCGAATTTGACCCAACCTATCACCCATTTTACACATACCTTCAACCACTATTCACCATTAGAAGCAAGAAATTGAAAGAGGGTTGAAGATCAAGATCATCAACTCAATCTTTTGGTTCATTCTATCCTATTTTCATGTCTTCTTTGATTTCACTTATTTTATCTTTATAATAGTTGATATGAGTGGCTAGCACTCTAATTTCTGCCCTTGATCATTAGTTGAACCTTGGATTTAGGATTTATGTAATTTTTTTGGTTTTTAACCGATTGAATTATGTTTTGGAATGTTCTATGTTATTTGAGATTATTGATTCACACTTATGAATTGAATTGTGATGTGATCACCCATTTGGATATTTGTTTGTGTGTTGCTAGGATTCGGTTTGTAATCCGTAATTGTTATGAATTTGATTCCCGTGTAGCAAACAATGGATTTATTCTATTGGGGATAACATAGAGTTCGACCACTAAAACCGAGCTTGTGAGTTTTATGTCGTATCTACTCCGTTGTCTTGATTCTTAATGCATTTGACTATTGATTCTTAGAGGGCTTGTTCTAGGAATTGATAAGTTGAGTAAGATTAATTGAAGAGCTTGCTTTGATTAATCTACCTTTAATATTAAAATAAGGCTGCATAAAATTAGGGAAAGACATGTGTCGCTCCCACACTTTTTCGTCAAATTATTGTTTTGTTTTAATTTTTAAAAAATGTTCTTAAATACGTAGAGAGCCCCTAAAGAACATTGTCTTGATTCTTAATGCATTTGACTATTGATTCTTAGAAAGCTTGTTCTAAGAATCGATTAGTTGAGTGGGATTCACTACAACAAATATGTTGATTAACAACACTGCAAAGACAACGATTTTGGTAATAGATTGTTGTCTTTTAGTCCTCAACGATACTTTTCATAAAAAACGCTGTCTATTAGAGTAATAAGCGCTGATGGGCAACGGTCATGTGAAGATAGACATCAATTTTCCTCTATTGTTGTCTATTAGCGCATTTTCTCTCTAAAAGACAACAATCTTTACAACGGTTATGAAAGTGTTGTCATTTTGCAAAAAATTGCGTAGAAAGACAACATTTACGTCAACAACAACAATTCTGACTTAATGTTGTCTATTGCCTTTTTTTGTCGCTAAAAGACAACACTATTTACAACGGGTTAGAATGTGTTGTCTTTATGCAAGTTATTACGCTGAAAGACAACGCTTCAGACAACGGATTTAGGAACCGTTGTCTCTGTGCATAAGGAGAAGTTGAAATACAACAATATTAACAACAGTTTCAATATTGTTGTCAATTCGCATATTATGTTATATTATCATATTCTATCATTTAGGAGATGTATAATTTTTTTTTTAAATATTAATTATACTTTTTAAAAAATTCTTAATTATTTTTATTACTAGTAAATTATTTAAAAAAGAAGAGTTAAAAATAGTGAATTCGAGCATTTCATATTCATTTCTCGTCACCCAGTCCATAACAAAAAAGTTATATTTTATTGAATTAATTTGGATTAAGTGCATTATAAACCATTATCCACTATAGGAAATATCGCTTTTAGCCGAAAAATTCACCCTCAGCCATGACACTACAAAAAAAGTTACAATTTAGAAACGGAAATATCCATCTCTAAACATCAAAATTCGATATCTAAATTAATTTAGAGATGAATTTGCGAAGGAACTAATCAATCTCAAAAACGTCAATCTCTATTTTTAGCAACTAATTTAGAATCCGTTGCTAAATTTAGCAATCGAATATTCGGTTTCTAAATTTAGCAAAATTTAGCTACCGAATATTCGGTCTCAAATTGGTCTCTAATTGCTTTGACCGCAACTAGAAAATGTTACTCCCTTCGTCCCGGCTAACTTTTCACAGTTGACCGCGCATGGAGGTAAAGAAAAAATAGATTTTGCTTTTTCTTTGATTTTTTAAAGGTGAAGATTGAGTGTGGAGATTTTGGGGGTGGAGATTGTGAGAGAAATTTCTTTTTTAAGGGAGTGAAAAGTTATGTGGGATGGACCGAAATGGAAAGTAGGAAAAGTTAACCGGGACGAAGGGAGTACTATTTTGAGACCGATATTCCGTCACTAAATCCGTTGCTAATTTTGTTCTTCATTTTTAATATAATATATAATAATTTAATAATACATGGTACATAATTATAAATAATATTTTCTCCAACATTTCTTATAGAAATAGATCATTCAAATAATTATAAAATTGAGTTGTAAGACCTGTTAGTATTTTTTCACCGTAAATAATATTGAGTCCAACTTGAGAGAGAGGATAGTATATGTCACTTCTAATTCAAGTCCAGAAAATTGGGAAAAAGAAAAACCAGAGCCCCATTAGATACCGATTGCGCCACCACGTCTGGCATGCAGGTGCGACGCCATCACTGAGCTTCAAATTTCTCCTCTAAAATCTAATTTCAGTGATTCGGAAATTCTAATTAAATTTTGTAGTAGTAATTTTTTATGACAATGTCTTTCCAATTCGAATACGTCGTGCGTGAGTTCCTCTTCAGATGGAGATGCTTAGAACTCTAATTCGGACACCAAAATTAAGTTAGAGATGCTTCTGGAGCCGGAACCAAAATCTAATGTGAATTTGGACTTGATCGACCGGTCGCTTCATGCCCTTGAGAATCAATTGACTTCAATTTCAATGTCCTCCCATTCCCCAACGACGGCGCTCGACAATGAAGATGAAGTGGAAGAAGCTAAAGAGCACTCTTGGAGCATCCAACAATTATAAATGGATTTTTGAGTGAAGAAATTGGAGCAGAGCTTCTCATGTATGATTGATATCCTAATTTTAAGTAGTGATATTTTGTCGTAGTTTATTAATTTCTAATTTTTCTTGCTTGTTTGATTGGTATGATGCTACCTTTAACTTTTGTATATATCTTTGCTTGTTCCCTGAAATAGTCAAATTGATGCAAGATTTTAAAATCTATAGGTTGGTGGACAAAATAAATAACTCTATTTAGCAAGATCCAAATTCAATGTTTCTAATTGGGGTTCTTGATATTTATGATTTTGAATGTTTTAAAACTAACAGGTAAGCAAAGATTGGACAATTACTTCAATGGGAACACGGGAACCAGTATACAAGGTTGTTTCCCTCGACTCTTCAGGGATCGAAAATTGTATTCAAGGAGTCATTCAAGCTGCCCTTAATTCTTTACCAAGACAAGAAGGTACATGATAAATTTCAAAAGAATCATCTGAAGTTTAGTTTGTTTGTGCTGCGAAAGGATAAGGCTAATGGGCAATTGTTAGCGACAGCGGTCGTAAACCTTGCAGATTATATATGGAGTATTAGAGATTACCTTATGTATAAATGTTCTAGTCAATCTCAAGAGGAGTTCTAATAACTCGGTGCAATTGGCTTTGGTAATTAGTCTTGAGCCGGTTGTAAAGGACATCTCTAACTCATCACCTAATGTGAGTTTGTCAAAGGAAACATCTTTGGACAATGATTATAATGACTTGGAAATTGCCTCTATTACAGATGATGATGCTTCTTCCCTCTCACCGAGAACTGCTGGGTCATCGACCTTTGAGGCTGGAACATCGTACTATCCCAAATTCATAAGGTATGCAAAAAAAAAAATTCGGCTGATGTCTATTTTACTTCCCTCATTTGCTTTAGTAATATTTCATTTTCCTCTGAACTTCGACATGTGTTTCCATGAAAGTTATCATTGTACCATAAGGAATTAATTTAAAGAAAGAAAGTAATGGAAGAAAAGAGAATTATCATATGACTATATCATGGGGGAGAAGAAAAACGAATCTAAAAATGAATGGAAAAGTAGAGTTGAGATGCTAGAGGAAGAATTAAGGGAAGCTGCAGCTATTAAGGTTGGGCTATATTATGTAGTTGTTGAACATGCAAATTCAGCAAATAAGGTTCAAACTCCAGCTCGACGACTATCCAGATTTTGTACTAATGCTTGCAAAGAAGGGTTCCAAACGAAGTGGGCTACTGCAGCAAGAGTTGTAATAGCTGGTTTAGTTTTGGTTTCAAAATCATGAGGATATGATGTTCCAATGTAAACCATGCTTATGTGTCAAATATGAAATTGTCAGAATGTGACTTCTCTAATTTGGTGCGACTTCTCTAGTTTGGTTCTCAATTATGCTAAATATATAATATTTACAGGTTGACCTTCTGGCTATCAAATGCAATTAAGGGCCATTGTCAGCCAGAATGTTGTTGAATTCCCACTTTCTTTACAGGTTAGGTTGCTCTGTTTTTCAGGATACCACCATACTTCTTTTTTATCTAGACTCACCCCCTCCCCCCCCTCCCCACCCTCTTTTTCCAATCTCTTTCAGGAAGGCTTGCTTGTAAACTCTTAGATAACTTGAAAAGGGAGGTAGCTTCTATCAAAATCCAGACTAATTACAGAGGACATTTCCCAGGAAGAACTAATCAGTTGCAAAATATTTTCTTTTTTCTGGTCTACGAATGTCATTTGTTGGAATTTTAATATCCATTCTTTCAATTTTAAGATGGTATTGTGTGGAGATATTATGGACAGAGTACATTGTTCCATTGTTTATTAATTTGATTTTATAAATTTTGTTAAATTATGTGTTGTTTTTTTCTTAATTATTTATTTTATTTTATTAATTGTACAAAAAATAAAGTAAAAATAAGATTGGATAATTATTTCATAATAAAAAATACAACAAATAAGAAGCAACAGAAAATCGTCTAAAGAAGGTAAAGGCAACAGTTTAAATTTGATGTATATGAATATAAAAGACAACAGATATAAATTATTTATTTGATAAAAAAAAATATCGTTGTTAAATCTACTGTTGTCTTTGACTCTTTGGATAAATAACGGTTTATAATCGTTGTTGTTATAGGAAAAGACAACGCTTTATACTACAGTGTAAACCGTTGTGCTTAAGGAGAAAGACAACATATTTAAAGTGATGTAGGACCGTTCTCTTTAGCGGGAAATACAACGATTTAAAATTGTTGTCTTTTACGTGGGTAAAAGACAACACTGCCTTTTTGTTATAGACAATGGATTAAAACCGTTGTCTATTAGCTTTTCTTCTTGTAGTGATTAATTGAAGAGCTCGCTTTAATTAATCTACCTTTAATATTAAAAGAAGGTTGCATAAAAATAGGGAAAGACATGTGTCGCTCCCACAATTTTTCATCGAATTTTTGTTTTGTTTTAATTTTTTAAAAATGTTCTTAAATACGTAGAGAGCCTCTAAAGAAGGGGAGATATGTGTCTCATCAACCTTCTCTTATGGGTTCTCATCCAATCATTTTTTTTTTCCTTTTCTTTTTTTATTTTGTGCCTTCGAAATTTCAAGGTCTTATTTTTTCGTCTCAACTTGATTTTTCATAAGAAATATATCAAATTATTCCTCTCTAGACGATCTTCGATTTGCCATCCATAATGTATATATTATAAGTAAATATTAATTTTTTAGTTTAAAATACCTGATTAGGATATTAATGATATATTTTGATTTTCTAAAAAAAATAATATATTTTGATTTCTAAATATTTATATATAAAATTAAAATATGATAGAATTCCAAAAATAATTTTTTTCTAACCGATTGAAATTTTTAGAAGATTAAAATTATTTACTTTAATTTTACACTTTTTTATCATAATAATTTTTGGATAGTTTAAATTATTTGGTTTTAAAAAATTCATAAAAAATACAAATTTGTTAGGTTTACACTTTGCAATAGAAAAAAAAACATAGATATATTTGCTAAAGGGATTTGTTGATTGAATTAGTTTTTTTATTATTTTTTTCTATTTTGCGCAAAGAAAAAATATGTTAACTACAAAAATAATAAGTTAATTATTTTTTATTTGAATATTACATGATAATATAGTTTACCGCTCATATTCTTAAGTAACTAATATTTTTGTGGTTTCTTATACTAATATTATATTATTTAATATATGTGACTTTCAAACAATAATTATTCAAAATATTTGACATTGTTTTATCCTTATATGCATCTGTAATTATTATAACCGGTGTAGTGCACACTAAAATAATAGGAAGGGAAATTAATCAAATATCAAGTGTGTATTTAAAATATTCAACATCATCAGATCATGCATTTAAATAATTGAATTAACAAAAATATAAAAATATAATTGGTAGTTTCTATTTGTGATAATGAAACGTATTAAAAGTAAAAACATAAAAAATTGAATAGTAAAAAAAATATGAAAATCTAACTGGTAGTTTCAATTTGTAATAATGAACGATATCACATGTTAAAAAAAAAAAAAAAAAAAAAACATATGTAAGGAGGAAGAAAGATTATTGAACAAGAAAACTCCCGATTTTATATTCTCAAATAATATATAGGTTGATAATTTCACTATTATTATTATTATTATTATTGTTGTTGTTGTTGTTGTTGTTGTTGTTGTTGTTGTTGTTGTTGTTGTTGTTGTTATTGTTGTTGTTGTTGTTGTTGTTGTTGTTGTTATTATTATTATTATTGAAAAAAGTACTCACAGGTAGACATCAAGTTATACTTAAGAGACAACAGGGTTAATAGAACTTGTTATTAATCTTGGAGTAAGGATTCTAAGGCTAATAAATCGGGTAGTAACATCTATTATATAGATTATCCGGACCAAGGGGATAATCGATCAAGGGTTGAATCCTTTATCATTTATAAAACCAAAAGTCATTCTATTGTCTTTGATTACTTGAATTCTTAATTTGCTAAGTACTTTTAGAGTAATTTTTATTTGAGTTGCTTAATATAACTTTAGGTAATAGTTGTGATTCCATCAAAACTCTCCCCCCCCCCCTCCCGCCCATTTCTTTATTGTTTTCTAGTTTATTTATATTATATTGCTTGATCATAATAGTTTAATACATAAAGAAAAATTATTCAACCGTTCCTCATGGGATCGACCCTTATTTACCACTCTACTAGTTAGAGTAGTAGATCAAGGAAAATTATATTTATATATATTAATTTGGTAAGGCGAACGACACGCCCTTACCAGCTGTCATATGAATCAAGATTGGAGGTGAATCATCCCAGATTCAAGGAGTGAACACTGAAGGTTCACAGCTAAGTGTGAACACAGTCACAAAAGGAACCTAACCACAAAACTTTCAGAAGAAATTCAATACTGAAGGATTTAGAGGAGGAAGAGGTCAACAATTTTAAAGCAGAGGAGGAAGAGCACCTAGGTGGCTTTAGAGGTGGAAGAGGAGGTAGACCAAGTGGTGGTAAACCTACATACCAATGCTGTGGATACTATGGCCATGCCACAAATGAATGCTGGTAAAATCTAGACAACAATTTCACAGTCCCACAACAAAATTTCCAGCAGCAGCAACCATTTGGTAGCAGGAATCCTTCCTTAAATATGGCACAATTTCCGTCCTACAGCTACAACCAAAAAGCAGAGAGTGAGCACAGCTGGTATCCCGACACAGGTGCATCTAATCATGTGTCAAATGACATGAGTAACTCGAGCTTTGCAACTGAATACCAAGGAGGAAACAAGGTGCAGATGGGCAATGGTGTAGGTGAGCAAATAACTAATTTTGGTAATGCATACCTCAAATCAACTCTACATTCAAAATCTTTCATTCTTAGGAACCTTTTGCATGTTCCCAATATAACCAAAAGTCTTCTCAGTGTCTCTTAATTTGCCCTTGACAACAGTGTGTTCTTTGAGTTTTACCCTTCTATTTGTTTTGTTAAGGATCAAGCAACACATGTTATTTTGCTCAAAGGGATTCTTGAAGATGGTCTATACAAATTCACTTTGCAAACAAATCATTTAGCCAATTAATCCACCAGTTTGAATCAAGGAGATCTCTCCAAACCTGTTTCTTTCAATCAAGGAATTCATTCCAATGTCACTGCTTTATCTTCTTCTGTTTTTCATCCAAAAGCCTGTTGTGTTCTTTCAAAGAAAGGTAATAGTCTAGAACTGTGGCACCAAAGGTTGGGCCACAATAGCTTTGATTGTAAAACTTTCCTTGAACAGTTGTAATGTTCCCTTTGAAATGAAATCTGTTAGTTTAAATCCTTGTGTTGCTTGTTCTTTAGCTAAAAGACATAGATTGTCTTACAGTGATTCCAAAACTCAATATAAAGCACCCCTTGAACTTATACACTCTGATTTGTGGGGACCGTCCCCCATAGTATCAAGGAATGGTTATAGATACTATATAAATTTCATTAACCATTTCTCTAAGTTCACATGGATATACCTCCTCAAACAGAAAATTGATGTTATTCCAGCCTTTCACCCTTTCAAAAATCTTGTTGAAATTCTGTTTAATCTTAAAATCAAATCCATACAAACTGGTGGTAGGACTGAATACAAACCCTTAAGCCAAACCTTTGGATTACAATTTCCTATCCTTACACTCCACATCAAAATGGAGTGGCAGAGAGGAGACATAGACACATTGTTGAAATAAGTCTATCACTCCTTGCCCGCTCTCATGTTCCACTAAGTTTTTGGGATGATGCCTTTGTTGCAGCAGTATACATTATGAATAGAACCCCTACAAAGAGCCTTTCTTACAAATCCCCTTTTGAAATCCTCCACCAGAAAAAGCCAGAATACAGTACCCTTAAAGTGTTTGGATGCTTGTGGTTTCCACATATAAGACCTTTCAACAAGCACAAACTTGAACTAAGGTCTCAACAAGGCACTTTCCTAGGATATAGCAACCAATTCAAAGGGTATAAGATTCTGTTACCTAATGGGAAAATCATCTACTCCAGAGATGTGTTTGATGAAGAAAACTTTCCTTTTAAAAAATCTCAGACTGATCATTCTAATCTTACTTCTTCTACTATCATCATATCTCCCTCAGTTGAGCAATTTTACACTGTTCCACCTCCTATAGTAATCACACAGGTCACTTATGCTAATATTGAGCATCAAAGTTCCTCACAACATATCTATCTCAGATCACTCATCTCATCACACACCTCAAACAGCCCATCAATCTGATCTTGAGGTCATGCAAGCACCAAATGAGTTATCTGATTTACCTGCTACTAATGTCTTTGTAGAGAATCATGTTATTGTTCCACGCGGAGGTCATCATATGATTACTACAGCAAAGGCAGGAATTCACAGGCCAAAGGTGTACTCAGTGACTTATATTGATGAAGAACCACCTTCTTTCATAGAAGGTATGAAGCATGACCATTGGAGAAAAGTTATGGAGGATGAACTTGCAGCTTAGAGAGCAAACAAGACCTGGTGTCTGTCTGTCCGAAATACCAGAAGGAAGAAAAGTAGTAGGGTGTAGATGGGTTTTTTAGGTGAAAAAGAATGTTGTTGGTAGTGTGTCTAGACACAAAGCAAGACTTGTAGCTCAAGGCTACTCACAAACTTAAGGATTGGATTATTCAGAAACCTTTAGTTCTGTGGTAAAACTATGCACCATAAGAGTCATGTTAAGCCTTGCAGTTGAAAAAGGGTGTAAGGTGAGGCATCTAGATGTTAACAATGCCATATTGCATGGAGAGCTAAAGGAGAAGATCTTTATGAAGCAACCACCAGGGTTTGAGGTAATATCAAAGGATCTAATTCCTCTTGTCTGCAAGCTGACAAAGGCCCTATATGGTCTTAAACAAGCATCCAGGGTATGGTATTTGAAAGTGAAGAAAGTTCTGATGAAATTGGGTTTTTAGCATTCAAGAGCAGATAACTCCTTATTTTTCAGGATAAGGAATGGCTCTTTCATTAGTTTACTCATATATGTTGATGACATTCTTGTGAGAGGGAACAATTCAGCTTAAATTGATTTAGCAATCAAGTCTCTTTCCACTCATTTTACTCTTAAGGACCTTGGGGAGGCACATCTGTTTCTTGGAATTAAATCACCAAAACAGCTAAAGGATTGCATTTATGTAAAGAGAAGTATATTAAGGAACTCCTTGCTAGAGCTAATATGATTGATGCAAAAGGAACAAACACTCTCATGGCCACTTCTTCTCATTTGTCTAAAAGTGAAGGAAGTCCAATCATGAATGCTACTCATTACATTAGTTTGGTAGGAGGACTACAGTATGCTACCATTACAAGACATGAGATTGTTTTCTCAGTGAATAAAATGAGCCAGTATATGTCTTGTCCTTTGGATACACATTTTAAAGCAGTAAAGAGGAACTTGAGATACCTTGCTAGAAGTGCAAACATTGGACTGTGTATTGAGAAAAATGGAAGTCTTAATCTTACTGGTTTCTGTGATTCAGATTGGGCAACAGATGTTGATGACAAAAAATCAATCACAGGTTTCTGTGTTTACTTGGTTGGAAACCTTGTGAGTTGAAAATCGAAGAAATAGTCCATTGTATCAAGATCCAGGACTGAGGTTGAAAATAGAAGTCTTGCTCATGTTGCTGCAGAAATTGTTTAGTTAAGTTCCTTGCTTCAAGAGTTGAGAATCAAAAGTGAAAAAAGTCCTGTTGTTTGGGTGGATAACATAAGTACAATAGCCCTTGCTTCTAATCCCATTCTACATGCTAGGACAAAGCATGTAGAGCTAGAAATACATTTTGTTAGGGACTTAATCAGCAAAGGTGTTATTAAGGTGTTTCGTGTGTCATCTATAGAACAGATTGCAGATCTCATGACAAAGCCTCTAAGCTCACAATTCTCCATGAGGTTGAGGAACAAGCTCAATCTCATTCCTCTACCCACATTCGAATTGAGGAGGAAAGGGGGGGGGGGGGGTGTGATAAAATCACTGTTGATGTGTCAAACAGAGCTGATGTGGACAGCCACCGTGGGGGACAAATTGAGATATTGTCTTATGTTGAAGTCTTGATGAGAAAGAAAAGTGAAAATGGTCAAATAAGTTGTTGCAAACCTGGGAAGCAAGACAAGTAACTACAGCTCATAGTACAACACATTAATGTTACTTAAATGCTGAAGTCGTACTATTTATCTGTTTTGTACTATTTGTCTGGTGTTAGAAATAACTAGTTGTTATGGTTTTGGTCTATATATGTAGTTGTAATGAATGCAAAAAGACTTGCAAAAATAATTAATGAAACAGTCAATACTTCAGCTATGATTTTTTTTGCAATGTCATTCAATTCTTATATCTCCATTTATGGTTTTCTTTCAATATTTTAAACCAATAATTAAAATTAAGGGTATTCATGAGTTAGTTTTAATGATTTTTAAGAGTTATGCTAAATTAACCAATTCTTTGGTTTTTGAAATTAGAAACCCAAAATTAAACCATTTATTTCATAAAATCAATAGTTACAGGTTAGTTTTGTTAGATTAAAATTAATTTACTTCCGCTTTTTAACCACCACTTTTGATTTCGTGAAAATGTGTTGATATTGGTGATAATAATAGTGAAGTTTAGATGATGATGGTGGTGGAAATGAATATAATAAAATAATGCCTCCTTCTAACTAAAAGAGTCATGTTTAAAACAAAAAGATATTGTCCCAAAATAAGAATCACGTTTCAAAATAATGTCTCATTTTACTAGTTTAAATAAAATAAAAAAAATTAATTTTACAAATTAATTAGATATGATTGAATAAGTCAAATAAAAAAATCGTATAAGTGTGTATTGATAGATTTAGAGAGTTGTACCTTCATTAAATTGGCAAGCATCATATACAAATTATTTAGTGCTTATTTATCGGAAGATAATATGAGATAATATTTCCTCGATAATTTTAACACATTTGTAACTATAACATAAATTTAGCCTTTTAAAATGCAAATCTAACTCACTTTGACAATACTATCCTTACCAATTAACTCAATTAACCTACTTAACCCAATTAATTCGTTTCTTCTCAGCCCAACACGCCTCCCTCATGCCTTCTGGTAATTGAATATCGTAGCAATAACAATGATTCGGAAAGTGTCTATCGTGATAATATTGCGACGAATTTAAAAAAAATCACTTGGGTTGGCAAATGGTGGAGGTATTAATTTTTTTTAAAAGAATTAAAACAATAGTATTGTCACGTGGCAATTTTGCCACAAATTAGGGGTACATTGCTCCGATTCACTTGCCACGAATTGTGTAAATAGTGCTATGATTCGTGACACACGTGAAAAAGACTAAAAATAAAAATAGAAGAAAAAAACGAGGGGTAAAAATTGAAAAAAAATTGGCTTGGAGACAGAGGTGAGGGGACTGTGTGGGTCAGATATGGGTTAGAAAACAAAAACTTAAAAATTGACTTGGGGCAGGGAGGGGGGTTACGAGAATTTGGGCAATGAGCTTGGAGTATTGGCTGAGGAGAAAATGTTAATTAACTTAATTAGTTGTAAGGGTAATAATGTCAATGAGGAATATTTGAATTCTAAAAGCTTAAATTATGATTGATAGAGGGATAATATCGTAATTATACATGCAAACACGTTACAACATAAAATTGTACCGTATGTATTATATCATGCAAGGCCCCCAAATTATAGTTACAGAGACTTCGGATATGACTTTTTCGATTCCTAACATTATCAATAATATAGTAAAGATAACATAATTATAGTATAAATTTAAAAAAATGATTTGGTGTATTAGTTTTTACTTATTTATATGTATATATATATACATAACATTGATTTGGATTGATTTTACTTGTACCCAACCTAACATGTGTTGGTTGAACTAAGTTGATTTGATCGGGATGGAAGTTTTATGTACATCCCTAATTAACACTCAAAATCAAAGAGGCTAGCCCTGTAAAGTCATGGACTAGTTGGTCCAAATCAAAGATATCCAAATTTAGAGGAATTCTATGGTCCATTTGAAGTATAGGTACACCTGAAAAGTTGACCTACAATAACAGATAAATAACCTGTAATAATTATATTTTTTTTAATATTTTAAGTTGTGGGCTTGAGTTATGGGCTATAGGCTTATAATATTTTGGGTTTTGGACTTGAAATGAAATACTCCCTCCGTCCCGGCCTAATTGGCCAACTTGCCTATTTGTTTGTCCAAACTTAATTGTCCTAGCTCATAAATGGCAAATTTTCTCATAATCTACACCCTCAAAATCTCCACTCTTAATCTCCACCTTTGAAAAAGTAAAAAATTTCACAAAATCTGTTTTTCATTAGTCGTCGTGCCCCGCCAAGGTTGGCCAATTAGACCGGGACGGAGAGAGTATTACTTTGTATCGCCATTAAATCACTTTTAAATAGTGAAAATAATAATAATAATAATAATAACAATAATAATAATAATAATAATAATTTCTTTCGTAAATTGGACATTACCTTAAATTAATTAGATATCTTATATTTCGAGGGTTTAGTAAAATAAAATAAAAGTACAAAATATTCATTGCTCCGTAATTTTTTTTAATAAAAATAATTAAATTAATACCGTTCTAGTGATGGAAGATCGACGCATATATACCAACTCTTTCTTTTTCTTTCTCTTTCTTTTTCATCCCTATAATATATTTTTACAAAATTGTATTTTATCCAATTCGTTTTTCTTTTGCTTTCTTTCTTTTTCATCCCTATAATATATTTTTACAAAATTGTAGTTTATTCAATTCCTTTTTCTGTTTCTTTCTTTTTCATCACTATGTCTATAATATATCTTTTACCAAATTTTGTTCCATTTTTTAGTGTCTAATTTTCTTCTATTTTCTATTATAGGGATTTATTGTAGGGGTTGCAATCCCGAATCCGACTTGACGAATTCGACCCAATCTAACACGAATTTATTGAGGAAAACACACAACCAACCCGACACGAAACAATTAGCCCAATTTTAACCCGGATCAACTCGAAATCAATATTTTTCTTAAACTATAATAATTATATATTTCAAATTATTTTTAATATATAATGCGAATCAACTGGAAATCGAACTCGAACGCGACCCGATGACCCGAATTGCCACCCCTAATTTATTGGTTTGAATTCGATATTTCCTGGTCCGAATAGAATGAATTTACTGATCCGAATTTTTTATAAGGAATTTAATATAACAATTATTGGTCTTTTAAGGAATTTACCAGTAATGGACCCAAAAAAAACTACTGGTCTGAAATTTTTTAACGTCTAATTTTCTTCTATTTTCTGCAAAACAGTGAAACACAAACTAATCATAAAGAAGGGAAAAATCAATAATTTAGAAGGAACAATATTAAAGCTCTATTATGTTATAGCTTTATCAATTATTATAAAATGGCAGCGGCTATTCGCAACCCATAAAAATTTTCAATATAGTCTACTTCTCAATGCAGTCCACTTTTACTTTAAAATTAATATTAATTTCTTAATACAACCCACTGAATACCAATCATTTTATTAAATTAAATTATTTAAATTTATATATAATATATATAACAATGAAATTTATACATTAAAAAAAAAAAAAAGGAAAACATCATTTTCAACAACTTCGTCAAACAACCATCAAGGTTGAATTCTGGATTATGTGAATGTGATTGGACAAGACAAAGTAATACTACCTTCGTCCTCGTTAAAATTGTCTACTTATCTTTTCGGTCTGTCCTAATTAAATTTGCAACCACAAAAAGGAAAACTAATTTCCACAATCCTCACCCTTAAAAACCTTTAAAAAAATCAAAGAAAAAGCAGTTAACTGTTTTACCTAACATTCGTGTCCGGTCAAAGTAACAACTTTAACCAAGACGGAGGGAGTAACACTTTTTTTAGTATGGATGAAAGAAACATAAATTGCTTAAGAAAGAATAGATCGAATATCAGATGCAAATAGGACGCAATATTAAATTGTAAAATTGAAATACAACCAACTGGATGGTCTCACGACTCTCACTCTGTCACTCTAACCTTCGAGAAAAAGTTTTTCGACTCTAATCGTCGATCCAACATCCATCTGTTTGATTGTATACATATGTCGAACAATCAACTTAGTCGACTGTAGAGGCCGAATAATCATCAACAATCATAAAAGTTATTAAGTTATTTTTCGATGTTATTTATGTCCTCCATCGATGAAACCTTAAAGAAACTTGGGTTTGTGAGTTCTAGAAAAAAACAACACAGAAGAAACAAAACAATATTTTGATGTTTTATTATTTTTTCAATATATATATATATATATATATATATGGTTTTTAGTTTGCTATGTTAATTTTTCATTACGGACATGATAGTCTTTTTCTAATAGTATTTTAATTTATTAAATGAACGGACTGCATTAATAATTTTTATGGATTGCAAATAATCGATGTCTTATAAAATAATTATGATTAAACCTGACGCAAGAATTATAAAAAAGAAAGGAAAGAAAAAAACAAAGTGAATATAACCAATTCTGACTTATAAGTGGCATAAAAAATAAACCAACTTAAATAAAAATAAATAAATAAATAAAAAAAGAGTAAAAAGAGAGAAGGGAGAGAGTGTGATTGGGAGGGGAGAGAGTTGAGCATAGAGTTAAAACTACCATTCAATATTAAAAAATATTATTTTAGTTGAGTAACCTACTAGGCAAGTAGCAGGTTTGGGATCTAATGATAATTATTAAAAGTTTAAGATCTTATGATTAAGATTTTTTTGGGATATCGGGACAATTGGGGCACCATAGAAGACCTCAAGTTTAAGCCAACTCATAATATTAAACACTAAACTGCATATGTGTAAGGGCATATTTGGACTGAAAGTGGACATTCGAATTGAGCCATCCCCAATCCGCTTTTATTTCACTATATGGATTGGTCATCCGGATTGTCCATTCCTCCTCATTCACTTCCTATTATCTACTATCATCTTTTACAATTGACGGCGGCTATTTGCAGCCCACAAAATTTTTTATAGCAGCCCACTAATTTAATAAATTAAAATGTTATTAGTAAAAGACTATAACACCCTTAATAAAAAAATCAACATTAACACAATATATTAAAAATAATATATAATTTAATAAAATAAGAAACATAAAAAAAAAAAAAAATCTTTTTTTCTTTGTGTTATCTTCAACCAGGCACTATCTCTTTTTCCCCAAACTCCATAAACCTAATTTTTTCAAGGTTTCATCGATGGAGGATATATATACCAACAAAGATCGCTTAATATCGTTAATACGAAGAAAATATGCTAATGCTTTTCCTAAAAACATGTAGGATTGAATCACAACATTTGATGTTGATTAATAATGATACGAGAACACAATCAAACGTGAAAACAAAATTAACAAATTGTGAATTAAGGAGCATTGTACTGTGCATTGGTGCCAACCAAAACGCGCCCCAATCGCACTTCTTTCAATGGCGGATCCTCTTTTCATTATTGAGAGTTGAAAGATTGATTTTGAAAATTCTGGAATTTAGCAACGTAAACCTCATTCTGAACTTTAGAGACAGATTGAGCTTCAAAGGTTAAAATTTCACAAAATTCAATTTTGAATTCTATTCTACAGGGAATTGCACCAACTCCAGCAGATTAGGATTATGGATATGCTGATAATCGTTTTAATGGAATTCTTCCTAAGGGACTTGGGAGTTAAATTTTTATGGAGGAACTTGATATTGCCGGTAATACAATTTCTAAAAATTAGTCAAAAACTCTCTTAATTGAAAGAATTGATGCCGGACTTTAAAAAAAAAAAAAAGATAATTTATTGCCTTAATAATTATTTTATTTTTATTATTTTAATTTGATAATTTAATATAATAAAAAGAGCATAGTTGGTATTAAGTGGACTATATTAAGAATTTTATACTAGTTCTTAAAAAAAATGGACTGCATTGAGAAGTGAGTGCATTGAGAAATTTTGTGGACTGCAAATAATCGCCGCCTTTACAATTCCCAATTCAAGCTTTTATCATTACCTACATCCTACATCACCATTTACAATTCTCAATACACCTTTTACAATTTTTTTATACACCTTATCATTATCCAATCAACCAATCATTATTTATATCACCTAAAATATATTGATTTGACATCTATAGTGCACATCCCACCTTAGTACACCCTTAAACAGAAATACTTTTATGAATGGACCAATCGTGAATGTGCCATAGCGAACGAGGCACATTCCACCACATCCCAATAGAAATATCCGTGACACTATAAACTGGCTAACCTATCAATCATTCACCATTTTGTCGAATTTACTCCATTCTTTCTTGTGTTAAAATTTCATACGATAAATCACTCCAATTCAAACGTAAATAAGGCAGAAAGTCTAAAACGTATAAATGTTATACAACATGCTAAATCTCAACAGATTTACAAAACCTGCTAGACCACTTACTCCTGTTTAACAGCTGCTTTCGCTCCAACCGCAAAGAACTCCGTAATAACTTCCAACGGCATCCCTTTCGTTTCCGGGACCTTCAAGAATATGAAAATCCACGACAGCACACACACAACAGCGTAGATACCGAAAACGCCTGCTAACCCAATTGAACTAAGCATCACGGGGAGAGAATAAGTCACGATGACATCACATATCCAGAAAGAAAGGGCGCATATGGCGATGCAGAGGCCGCGAACTCTTGTGGGAAAGATTTCCGAGCACAGGATGTTTGGGACAGGCCCGTAGCCCATCACAAAGGTGCAGAAATAGATGACTACACAGACGGTTGAGATCACTGCATGGGGTACGGTACCAAAATCGAACACATTTCCGATTACTAGAGCTATGAGAGATATTATCAACACAGGGATTGTTGTGAGAAGCAATGACCTGAACAGAGATAGAATATACGAGATAAATTAAGATATATACTTAAAACAAGAGAAGAAGGAAAAGACGCACCATTTTCTCTTGTATTGTGCATACAAATTAATATAGCATATTGAGAGTTAAAACACTTGGCTCTATATTTAGGCAAACACTAAATAAGACTCTTACGGATACCTTTCTATAAAACGGTAGTTACTTTCATATAAAATGTTATTTCTTATGTAAAAAATATTACTTTGAGTGTGAACTTTTATACAAAAGCAACAATTTTAAAAATGTAGCAGTTTCCTTTTTCTTTTTTTTTTTTCTTTTTTTTTTTTTTTTTGTAAACAAAAGTAACATTTTTTATGATTTAATTTTCCCGCCTTATGAAGATGGTCTTACACAAGTGTAATTCATATACTAAATCGCTCTTACCCAATTGTTCATATACTTCCTCTCCTTTTACTTTCTAATTACCAAAATGAAGGAAAAATTACAATCTGGCCCTTGAAGTCTGATCTCTCCTCCCCACCCCCCAAACACACACACAAAAGTACAAATTGACATTACAAATACCACCCTGAGGTATTAGAATCACCCAATTCGAGGTCAGTATTTCTTTTTCTCACAAATACCTCCCTAAAAAGGCACAATTTGTTTCGAAAAACACGCACACAAAATGTGTGAAGTGATATTTGTAAGTTTTGAAAGAAAGCTGGGGTTTTTCATAATTAGGCTAAACCTCAGGGATAGTTTCTGTAATAATTATCCTTGAAATTATGTTATACCAGGAAATGATGACAATAATTCCAGAAAAAATGGCCATGAAGCAAGGAAGTCAGAATAAGAGAAGTAAATTACAGGATGTAAAAAGGAATTTACGATACCTTCGTCCAGCAATGTCCATGAACCGCATGGCAACAGCAATACTAGGAAGCATCAAGAAATTAGTGAGTGCACTAATGAGGAAAGATGCAGAATTTGATCCCAAGCCAAGGTTTGAAAGAAGAACATCAACACCGGCCTGTGTTAGAATTTGTGGAGTGTAGTACAAAACCCCATTGATGCCAGAAAACTGAACAAACAAGAAAAGAGAAACATGAGGGTGAGTTTTACTCAAAAAGATAAAATTATAAAATACATTCTATCAGATAAATCATGAAATTATATTTCACACATGATTGTTGAAGGCAATCATAATCAGTAGTAAAGGATGCAACATTTAGATAGATTAGTTGCTATATATGCATCTTTGACTCTCTAGCTGAGTATGGAAAACACTAGAAGGCAGAACGGATACAATTTGAGGTGTAATACACAGGGCTAAATGTTGTTTAATGTTTGTCACAATCGAACAGTTAAAACCATTAACTGTTATAATACTTGTTTGTGCCCATTATATTCTTATATAGTAAAATACTCTAAGATTAATACTCAATAAACCAATAACACAATAACTCTCTACAGTTCCGATTCAGGTCTGTGGGCTAAATTAATACTTTCACTAAGATAAAAAATAAGAATATGAATATAACTACAAGGTCTCAATGATAATATAAATTAACATATTAATAAAATTACAAGCAAATCTACATAGCAGGACATATCAAAATATGACTCAAATCATAACTTGTTTCTTCTTGAAATTTAATTTACTTGAATTTCATCTCTAATTTTTTGTACTGCATCTACAAGTTCTAGAGTTGATTCTCAAATTACAACAAAGAAACTGTAGAGTTATTGTTGCTTTAACTTTAAGTGGTTTCTTATGCAAAACATGGATGTTGTATGACTTATCTTATCATTACATCCTTGAACAGAGATATCTTATTGTTTAAGATACTAAATTGATACTATTGATATTCAGTTGATCAATAAAGGTGATGTAAGTTAATGAAATTATCATAAATTAATATATCTTTTAGAGAGATTTTATTTTACATGGCTAAGTCAAGTTAATCTTTGATTGCCACCGTAACAATGCTTCAATTAAACAGTTTATATAGTTGCTTATCCCTTTCCTCACCACCACCACCAAAATAAACCCACCAAAACCCTCTACCCAAGTCCAAGAAACAAAAATGAATGTAAAAGGGTTAACAATAAAAGCTAACGGAAGGACTTTCAATAGCGAATATTGTAACAAAATGACGTCCTACATATACGAGTCAAAGTGCAAATTGCACAGAGGATTCAGCATGCAAGTTGATATTTCCAAAGCCAAAGGACGTCAAAAGAAGTTAGCAATACCTGCTGCAGTATTTGAAGCCCAATCCCAACAACCAACGCTCGCTTAACCCCAGGTTCAAGAAGAGCAGCCAAACTGGGCCCTTTTGAAGCATTTTGTGATGGGTGCACCATTGCAGGCCCAATAGGATGCTGATCCATAAGTTCCTTCGAGTACAGAGCAGGCTGACTCACCAGAGCTGCAGCGTGTATGAAGTCACTTTCTGCTGGAACATCACCACCAGGAAGCGAAACAAGAGAACCCCTCATAGAGCCATGTCCTCCCTCCTCGTGTAAATAGATCCTCTTAAACCCTCCTTTCTTACCGTCTTCACCTTCCGTTTCAGTCCATTTCCATGCTAATTGCCAACCACCCCCAATCCCCATGCTACTAACACCTTCTCCAGCGTTCCCTTGCATGATACTACTGTGGTGTCTCATGCTGAAAACTGTGCCATGGGATTGAGGTGGGGCTAATTCCTTATCCATGCTCGTAGTTTGGCGTGAAATTAACGGGCTTTGCAGATTGTCGTCGGATTCTGCACCACCTCCATCCGATGTGTAGTCCTCGCCTTCTCTCTGCAAACTCTCTTCATCCCAGTCGTCTTCATGTTTCGGAGGCTCTGCAGTGCTGAACATGCTGCCAAAGTTGGGGAAGAGCATGCTCCTCATGCTGCCTTGTTCTGGAAGCTTCTCATGGACACTGCCGAAGAGTGTCACAAGAGGATCCATAAGTGGAACATTGCTTTGGTTTACTATGCTTCCTTGCCGTGAGACTATGCTAATACGACTCTGACCGGTCACTGGTTTTGCAATCCATGAGAGGCCCTCCTCAGGTCCGTATAACTTGATACGGTCTTTGTCCGCAGATTCTTCGTGCTCTTCATCAACTTCATCTGCTGGACCAATGACATACTCTTCTATTGAGGTTTCGCCGCCAACTGCCAGGCCTTCAACTAGTAAAGCCATCTCACCTGTTAACAGAAAGTAACAAAATGATTCACATGAAGAATTTTAAACTTACAAAGAACACTGCGATGCAATGGTTCCTGCTATAGTATGTTTCGTTATACCATGATAAATTATTTAGAATGTGCGGGGAAATCCAAGGAATGTGCATATCAGGTGATTCAATGCAAATAAAGAGGAATATCAAATAAAATCTTATGTGCTATGTAAGATATTTTTTCATTCATATCCTACACTCTGTATCTTAGAAAGACTGTTCTCTAACATCCCATAAGCTGCTTACAAGATTTCATGTAATTTTATTATCCACAAGGGAACAGTTAAGGAACCCGAATAAATATGACAAATTCTGACACATTAAAACATCATCTAAACATGAATTTTCGGCCATCTAAAAAAGACATTTAAGATTTACAGGGCAACCATTGGTGCGGGATTTGGCCTTTCAGGTCATTTATAAGTACCTTTTACTGCACACAGGAACAAATCTGACAGTTAGAATCAGCGGATTAGCTTATATCCACGGCCTTGGTTTAATTTAGAACTTTACACAAACATATCATTTTATATTCAAGGGAATTTAAGGCTTTAATGTTTCTAACAGAGTTTTTAGCTGTTCGCTTCTGTAATTTGACTGCCTTTTTCTCAAAATATGCACAGAGCTCAGATCAGATCCGTCCTTTTGATACTGGCTTACATGATTGATAACATGAGAGATCAACCAGAGCTGGTTGTTGTTCACAGGAAAACTAACCAAAACAATGTTTCAAGCACAAACAGTGCAACAATGCAATGGTAACGCAAATGAATAACAAAAAACAAAATCAGGATGCTTTATTACAAGCTAACATGAAGACCATTAGCATAAGCCAGTTGGAAACATAAAAAAGGCTACAACCAGAGATTAATTTATAGTATAGCATGCTGCAAGTTGTTTAGTTGGAAAGTGTGCTGTACATTAAAATTATATATTATATATTAGATATCATATTAACAACATAAGTAGGAACATAATGATTTAAGCAAAGCATTCTACAAGAATGTATCAGAAACAGTCTTTTATAGCACATCAGATGGGACAACAGACATGTGGGATTGATCAAGAGATGATGGATAGGAATAGCACCTGAACCGTGCAACTTAGGAGTGTTCCATCACTCCCTCATCAGTTTCTCAAGTATATTAAATGACATCATTTCCCACGAAGACAAAAAATGAAAACCAAGGTCAAATAAAAAAAAATATATAGAGGAAATATAAATGTGAAAGTGCTAGTTGCTAAGATAGGTAGTCAATACAACTCCAAATCGTGCTTCACCTATAAGTATGGCTAATGTAACCTGTTAAGTGAAAGTTAAAAGAAGCAAAAAATAATGCTAGACAACCCTCAAATAAATACAAATGGGCTGACAAATTCCCAGTGAATAGCAAATGCAAAAGTTTGGACTATAGAAGGCTTTATTACTTGTGAAACCCAATCAAATTAACCATATTGTTAATGTAACTTCATCTAAACAAATAGGTAAAGTTTGTCTGTATACCAGTGAATCAAGTTGCAATGAGCCTATGCAAATACTGACATACTTTGATTTTAGACAAATTCAACTCATACAGATTATACAATGTAAAATAAGGCAACTTAACACCATTTGCGATGATAAACTAGTTTACCATCACGGCAAATAAGTGTGAGCGAATCAAGCGGAAGGCAGAAGATAGATAAAATTATACCTGAAACATCCTCCCTGCCACGCAGTTTTTGCAAAACTCGTTTTGCCTCAAGCATCTTTCCTTTGCTTACTAGCCATCTAGGAGATTCAGGTAAATACAGTAACATCAACAAAAAATAGAAAAAAGAAGGAACGGAAAGAACTCCAAGCATCAAGCGCCAGCTGGGATTGGCCATTAAGGACATTCCAAAGATCATACAATAGGCGAGAAACATTCCACCAGAGCCCGTGAACTGTGGAAGTGTGTTTAACAAGCCTCGTATTTCCGAAGGGGCAGTCTCAGATATATACAAGGGAACAAGAGTAACGGCAAGTCCCACACCAAACCCATCTAAGAGCCTTGCCAAGAGTAAGACATAGACGTTAGGAGACCACAGCATTATCAGTCCACTGAGAAAATAAAACATAGAAGACAGAATAAGCATCGGACGTCTTCCAACCCAGTCCGATATTGTCCCTGAACAAGTCGTGATAACTGTGGCTCCGATCAGAGACATTGCCACAATTAGCCCTTCTATGGCGGCTCCCAACTCGAGCTCTTTCTTAATGTAAACAACAGCTCCTACAAATATCAGACACCGCAATCAGTCATAGACTGAACACATTAAAATGACTAAACATCGAATCCTATGAAGATATGGCAAATCATCCAGGGGGGCCAACTTCCCAATTCCATAATACTAGCAACAATCAGTCTTCAAAACCAACATATGACAAAAAATCACTTAGGAGGAGTAAATAATGACCTGCGATAGTTGCATTATCCCAACCCTGCAAAAAGTTACCAATTGTAGCAGCAATGGCTACCAATGCAGCCCCGTTCATCTTTTCACCTAGAAATTAAACTTCAAAGCTCCTTATACTAGCCTGCTATCAAAGTGAAACCAAGATTACAAAACAGTAGCAATAATCAAGAATTCTACAAAGATTAAATACACAAAGAATCAATAATTCGGCACTTCTCATTGATGTACAAACAAGTTACTCACAAACAAATACAAAAACTGAATTTGGAAGAGGCCATTAACTCGAGAAAGTGTAGAGAGAGAAAAACACAGAGATCTAAAACACAGAGAGATGGATTACCTTTTCCAAAAGCAGAAGGGCCGACGTCAGAGTACCAAACTAGAGTATAAAAAAGGGTTTATACTGAACTGTCTCTGGCGAATGTAACAATATTTACACTCAGTGAGTGTGGAAAATAAAAGTAAAACTAATTAAGTCACTTTCCTTTCAGAAACTTTCACACGACCACCATTGACAAAACTTTTGAGAAATTCATGTGTTGAATCCTCAAAACATAAAGACAAAGTTAGTCCACCAAAAAGTTTTTCTCAAGACAAAAGTGAATTCAGGTTCTAAAGTTTTTGACGCTGAAAGAACAAAAAAAGACCTCAAGAACAAGGCTTTATACCAGTTCACTCCAGTTCCAAGATAACTCGATTCTCAGAGCCTTAAACTGGGGGGTGGGGTAGGGTGGGGTGGAGATGGGGGTAGGAGAGTTCAAAACTGCGAAAGAATCAAAACCCCTGGTAAAAATTGAATCTTTTAAATGAGGGATTGAAAATTTAATACTGGGTAGTCATCAATAATTCAGAGATGAAAAGTGATTATCAACGACCAACAGTGGAAGGAGAATCAGAAGCAGACAAAAATTCCAACAATTTGATGATGGAGCACCCTAGAAAACAGATACTTCTCAATTAATTTATATATGTTTTTACTGTTGTTGGATTCTTCAATTATTATTAGTAGATGTACACTTGTTGTAGGCGTCTATCGCCAAAGCCCATCGTAATATAATACTATTTCAAAATCTTTCCTTTTCAGATTAGGTTTTTTAATACAATCTCCACTTCTTGATTATTCACAAACAGTTCGATGTGCTTAAGAATAATTGGGCCTGCCTAGGTTTATCGTATTCAAATCATTGTCATCTAATATTACACTACTTTTGACTGCTGCGAAAGAAAAAGGTAGGTACAAATATTGAGCCGAAAGTTATTGAGAGAAATAACAAAGGGCAACGCCCAAGTAAGTAAGATACTTATTAAATAGGAAAAATTGATGAAAATGTTTGTTACTACTATTTCTGAAGATGATTTTATATTTTTTAGTTTATGATACTATTTTGTACATTGTTAAAAAATTATGAAAATGTTCCTTCATCTGCTGTTGTGAGTAAATCAATATTTATATAGCGATGTAACAGCTAGTGACTAATGTGGTGTTCATATGCCTTCATTTACTGATGTGCGTTTAATATATATTTAACATTATGATTTGGATTATAAAAAAAAATTAAAAGATAATTTATATTTAGGTGAAAATTATTACTAAAACTAAAATCTTGGAAAGTTATCAAGAAAAATCTATAAAATTGCTTAAGATGTTAAATATTATAAAAACTAATGATTATTTAAAATCTTGATAACAATTTTAAAAAAAAAATTAAAGATCTAAAAAGTATTTAAAAATTATAAAATTGAAATTAATTTAAAATTTTAGAAAATTATTTGTAGAAAGAATTATGTAATGTGAAAATTATTTTCATATTTTCAGTTTTGGTATAAGAAAACAGTGGTTAAAAAATAATATTAAGCAATAATTCAAAAGAATTTATTATCAAACATAATTTTGATAATAAAATATATAATATCAAAAATTAATTTAAAAGATTATTTAAATTGTAGTTTTCAGGTAGGGCGTAGGGGTTTGGGGGTAGGTGCCGGAGGGAGGGTTCTAGGGATTGGGGGTACCACTACTGTATTATACCAAAATTTAAAATAAAAATAAAAAATCACATTTTATATTTCTTGTTACAAACAATGTTTTGAATTTATAAACTAGTTTTAACTTTATGAATTAGTTTATATGTTTCAAGTATTTATTAGATCTTTAAATAATTTCTAAAATTTTAAATTTTCATTTAGATTTTTAAGATAATTATCAGTTTTTATAATATATAATATAATACAACAATTTTGTTACTTAGTGAATCGCTTTTTTTTTTAATAATTGTTAGATTTAAATTTTTTTAGTTTTAGTAATAATTTTCGCATATATTCTAAACTTTTTCTGTTTTATTTTTTTATTTCATTTTTTAAAAGCCAAATCATAATGTCACAATATATATATATATATATATATATATATATTGATACATTAGAACAATGAAGCCACATGGACACGCTAGTCATATGACCTGTTGGTTTACCTGTAATAGCAAATGAACAAGCATTTTCACCAATTTTTTCAATATACAGGGCGTTATTATATACTAAAAAAGTTAAAGAATATTTTCATAAATAGTGGTAACATACAGAGCATTTTCACCAATTTTGCCTGTTAAATGTATCAATTTCCCTTAAAAATATAATAATAATAATAATAATATTATTATTATTATTATTATTATTATTATTATTATTATTATTATTATTAAAACTAAAATAAATCAGTTCTTTTTTGTGCACGCTTTATGTTGCTCTTCTCAAGATGAGTTATTATTCTAGATGGTATTCCATCTGGTATTTTATTTCTTCTACAACATGCTATATGTTAATAAATAATGTTACCAAAGACATGTGGTGTATTTCATTACTTGTTGGTTTTTTAAAAGTGTTATTATTTCTTTACCTAAAAAATATTACTAAGTCATCGAAGTACTACTCACTTTTAGTGCACATCAGGCATTCGATGCACAAGAGACTTACTTGAAAATCACAAATTTGTACTATTTCTACTTTATTTTTTTAGCTTAGGATTAGAAAATTAGGGGTTAAGTGAAATGGACAACCAAGTCCTCAATTAATTTTTCGCATTTTTTCTAAAATTACATCACTCTTTCCTTTATCTTATAAACTTTTCCAGTTACTAAGGTTCAAAAAGCTAAAAGTATAAGTATTTAATTATAAACATCTCATAAAATTTAAAAGAACAACTAAAGAAAAATAGAGGTAGTACAAGTTTGTTTATAATTATTTAGGAAACGTGTGTTCATATGTGTATAATGTTAAAAAAGGAAAAGCAAATGTCATAGAAAGGAATTAAAAAACTTTGCCATAGTTGAAAGACAATCCAAAAAAATATATATAGAAAAGGTTTTGCATGGAACATTTATATTGTTTAGACTTCATGTAGAACAACTTTTTCTATATTTACTTCGTTACGTTTAAATACTAGCTACTTTAGAAAAAATAATTGTGTTTCAACGCAAGTTAGTGCAAAGAAAGAAAAACTATAATCCTTTCAATATTATTCATAAACATATCCCAATAATTATGGTATGAGAGGAGAGAGATCAAAATTATAGGTAAGAAAAAAGCTATTAAGAGGAAAAAAATGAGATTTAGGATGAAAGGGATAGATTGCATAGCAATATATATTTAGACCGGAGGTAGTACAATGTAGGGTACAATTTTAGGCATTGAGGTTGGCGCTTGAAATCTAACTGTTTAATACTTCCTCCGGTAAAAATAAGTGAAGCTTTAGACTTTTTTTAGAAAAAATTAAGGATATGTGGAACTGACATATATATATATATATATATATATATATATATATATATATATATATATTTTATTGGGATATGTTTTATGAAATAATGAAATATATACAACTAATTTAAGTAGGTGATCTAAAAAAAAGTAGGTTGTGTAGGATAAAATGACACTTATTTTGAACAACTTATCTTTTCTGAAGCAACATTTTTTTGTATGTAAAATTATGCCAAAAATTAGTTTCAAATTTGGATTTTTGTTTAGCCGAAAAATTCTCTCCCCAGAACATCTATCTTCAACCCAAGCCGTCGTCTTCCTCCCTGTTAGAAAACAAGAAACACTTTAAATATTGAGATGAGAAGACGCAAGACATGTTAGAAAACTGATGGATAGTTTGCTGATACTATTTCACTGATTAAAACAAAGAAGAAAGTCTGTTACATTTATAGCAAACCTATCCTAATGTATAGTACCAGTCCTAGCTCGGATGCATGACAGCTGGATCTCATCCAACGGCTATAAAGTACATGGGCTGGTCAAATATACTACAGATAATGCAGACTACAGCTAATGAAACCAATGTTCAATTAATGCTCAATATCCATTCAGAGTGCATGTCTGCAGTGTATACTTGTCTTCATTCTAACATCCCCCCCTCAATCTAAGCGAGGAGCAGGGATGACCTTCATCTTATTCCTGCAACGAGTGAAAGATTGTCCTGATAGAGCCTTTGTGAGGACATCGGCAGTCTGATCAACGCTTGGCACATGTTGCACACTCAAAACTCCTTCACTGACTTTCTCTCTTATGAAATGAACATCTATCTCCACATGCTTCATTCTTGAGTGCATTACAGGGTTAATTGTCAAGCATTCAGCTCCTACATCATCAGTCCAAATGATAGGTGGTTTGGATAATCCAACTCCTAACTCAGACAAGAGAGACTTGATCCAGAGGATTTCTGCGGCACAGTGAGCAATGCACCTATACTCTGCCTCAGTACTCGACCTTGATACAGTGTGTTGCTTCTTAGAACACCATGATACTAGATTGTCACCTAGATAAACACAATATCCCGAGATAGACTTTCTATCGTCCAAGTCTGTCGCCCAATCTGCATCTGCATACCCAGTTAGGTTAGAAATGGATGATTCGTTAAAGGCTAACCCATAGTTGCTACTTCCTCCCAGATATCTGAGTAATCTTTTCACAGCTCTCCAATGCGTATCCAGTGGGTTTTGCATGTATTGGCTAAGCTTGTTGACACTGAAGGATATTTCAGGTCTTGTTATGGTTATATATTGTAAACCCCCAATCACACTTCTATATAGAGTGACATCATTCAACTGATTACCAACTGTCCTTGATAAGGCTGCCCGTCTCCGAAATGAGGTCGCAGACATGGCTCTTTTCGGAGGGGAGTTGGCCGCAGCTCGGGAGGAGCTGAAGAAGAAAGTTGACGGCCAGGGGGCTATGTTGAAGGCTTTTGTCGAGAAGCTTTCGCAGACGGAAACATTTATGAATTTTCTGACGAACTTCGTGGCGGTTGGCGATGTGGCTACGCGCTCCGAGGTGCTGGAGGTTGTGAAGGATGCGTACCCAGAGGTAGATGTGTACAGAAAGGAGTTCGGGTACGATTACGCAGCCGTAGGCAATGTGGATACCGCCTACTACAGCACCTTGTCTCGGATGCCGGAGTGGCCGCTGGTGGAGGCATTGGCCCAAAAGGGGACCATTTTGACGGCCCAGGACGTGATGAGCTGTACTGTAGACCAGGACGAGGAGTTCCTGGGATACCGAATGGGTATGCACGTGCCGGAGACGCGACAGAGGGCCCCACCCCCAAGGAGTGAACCTGAGACGCTGGAACCAGCTCCCGAGGAAGGCGGTGTCCTACAGCTGGCAGCTAACCCAACAACAGAACCGGGTGCCACCACCTCAGCCCCAGAGGAGGTCAGTGCCCCTCCTAACTCGGGCGAAGATGTAGTGTAAGAGCGCATGTTTTGAAATTTGTAATTGTAGCAAACACTTCGTTGTATATTGCTCCATTTATGAGATGAAAACGACCATTTGTGTATGCCTGCTTGAGTAGGGAATACCAAAGTTGTACTTTGTTTATGATTTAATATGCTGATGTCCACTGTTGTTGTGATAACCGTCTCTAAATAACACATGTTCAGCAGGAGAACAATGAAGACCTTCACGAGGTCATTCAGAAGTTGATGCAGTCGATGAACTGGCTGCAGAGAGAGAGAGAGACGACTTGAGGATGTCGGTAGTCCCTAGGTTGGAAAAAAAACTATCTTCCACAGAGAAGAAGTTAGCCGAGGCCGAAAAGCGAGAACCGAGGCTGCGGAAAAGGCCTTGGACCATCAACTGAAATATTTATCAAAATGTGCCGAAGTGGAGCGGCTCTTTGTCCACCAGAGGGAGTATGAGCGGATCCTGTCGGAGTTCGGCCTGTTAACCTTCGAGGAGCTCGAGGAGCGAACTGCTGAGATTCAAAATGAGATAGCAGTACTGATAGAGGCCGAACTCACAGACTCCACCGAGGTGGTTAGGAAACAGGAAGTACTAGAAATACTCCTGAGCATGTACGAAGATGTAAAAGGTCGCAGGAGATGGCGGCGTGCTTCGGAAGAAAATATTGCCAGCTGCAGCCGGGGTAAATCAGCGAATGCCCACCGGAGGAGGCCAAGGGGTGCGGCTAAAAAACCAATCGGAGTTGTGATCCAAGAGCCGGGCTCCGTAGCAGTCTCGGATGAGGAAGTCCAGAGACTCGCCGAGGAGATTGAGGTGATGACCCCAGCAGAGTGGGATCCTGTAGGATGGGCAAACACCCCAGGGCCAGCTCGGCATCCGAGTCCCAGCCGACGAGGAGACCGAAGGAGTGGCAGGACCGGAGTCCAGACTTGGGGTGCTTCTAGATCCCGGAGGACTCGGAGAAGCACCCGAGGCAGGCCACAACGCCGGAGTGCAGGGTATTGGTTAGGAGGTGATAGGTAGATAGGTTTAGGCTTAGGTAGTACTATAAATGTAATACACTCTAGGAAAAAAAAATGTATTTGAAAACAAACATGTACGTATGAAATTCTTTGTAAATGACAAGCTATTGATGTATGCGCTACATGATGCGAAACTCATATAAATTGTTTTGGGATAATGTAATGCGAGTAGTATATTGTTTGGTACTCGGGAGTACAGAATGTATGAACTCTTGTCCGGAAACAACGTATAAAATCTCCCCGGACGGATCAGGTGGGAGTCAACACTTGTATGATGACAAGGTTGAGAACCTCTCGGATGGATCAGGCGAGAGAGGATTCGCGTCCGGGGACAAAGTTTAGGACCTCTCCGGACGGATCGGGCGAGAGACAAATGCGTCCGAAAACAGTTAACGATTGACGCAACAAATATGCATATAGTCTAGGCCGTGGCATCCCCGCGGCGTAGGAGAGAAGCAGTATATGCGTTGAAAGTAAAAACTTTTATTCATAGTTATTGTCGGAACAATTGAAAAAATACAAGAGTAATCTTGAAGAATAAAGTACCGCGGTGGGGAAGTAAAGGCATGCATAGAAAATAAAAGAAAGAATAAGTACTTGAAACGGGAAACTATAGATAGAAACGCCGCAGGTTGCTAATGTGCCAAGTGCGAGGCATCGGGGTGCCGTCCAAGTATTCTAACTGATAGCTCCCGGAGGCGTGAGCAACAGTGACGCGATAAGGCCCTTCCCAAGTAGCGTGCAGTTTACCCTCGGGGACGGCTTTGCTAGCAGAGTTTAGCCGAAGCACCAAGTCTCCCACCTGGAACTGTGTTCCTCGGACCCGGTTGTTGTAATATCTAGTTGTTTGTTGTTTACACTTAGCTTGATGGATGAAAGATTGTTCGCGGCGATGTTCAAGCTCGTCGAGGTTGGTCCGGAGTGCTTCTTCGTTGGCTTTGGGATCGAGGTGTAAAAGTCTGGGGCTGGGTACCCCCACCTCGGCAGGAATGATAGCCTCGGAGCCGTAGGTGAGGCTATAAGGAGTTTCCCCGGTGGAGGAATGTGGTGTTGTGCGATAAGCACAGAGAACTTGCGGAAGATTCTCAGCCCAGAGACCCTTGGCCTGATCCAGTCGTTTCTTTAGGCCGTCGACAAGAGTGCAGTTCGTGACTTCGACCTGGCCATTAGCTTGGGGGTGAGCCTGCTCTTGTTCTATTGGATCAAGTAAACGGGATTTCTCCAGGCGAGCCCGCTTCGTCACATCAACAGGTCGACGTCGGTCAGAGGCGTTCTGGTCAGCATAACGTGGCCTTGAGCCATTAGAACTTCGATTTGCCTCGGATGATACTGACCGGTGACGGCGGCGGTCCTGTCTGGCCCTGTGGGGAGGATCTTCATTGAATGCGCGAGATCGATCTTGGCTTGGGATGTCTTGTCACCTGATTGACACCATTATCGGCGCGCACACCGGGGTCGGCGCGCCGATGATTCCATTCTTGGAATAGGGCAGCGTTTTCTTGAAGGAATTCTTGTTGCGCCTGCAATAGTTCAGGGGTTGGTTGAGGGTCAACCTGCGCCGGCGCATGAGCGGGCGCGAGGTGCTGCGCATCTGCTTGCCCCGCGGGCGGATCCTGGACTTGCTGACGTGGCAACGGAGGATTTTGATCGACTGGAGGGTTTCGACGAGATCGAGTTGGATTGGCTGACTGGATTGTATTCATCATATTTGATTGCTTTCGTTTTCCACAGACGGTGCAAATTAATAAAGCCGAGACCCGGATATCAAGTGAATCGCAATTAAGACGGTTCCCCGGAATAATCAAACAAGCAAGAATATAAGCAACACAAGAATTTATGTGGTTCGATCCAGAGATCTACGTCCACGGGTGAAGGCAATCACCTTCAGAGATGTTTCACTATCTTTTTTTTTTTTTAACACCGGAGTACAACCTTACAAGTAGTGATTTTAGAATTCAGAATTGGAACCCTAATCTAAACAATATTTCTCCTATTTATACTATATAACAACAACCCTAACCGAATCCCTAAAAATCCGGCGAGCATATCTGCATGGCTGTTTGGAAACTCGTCAATCACGTTGTGCATGGGCTTCATCCAGCTGTGCCGCACATGGACTTAGCTGTGTTGGGCTTGCGCTCTTGAGCCCAATATCATGGCGGGCTGGACCGACCCGAGAAGATTGGGCCCATACCTATCAGATTGCATATGTAATATCTTTGTGAAAACCAAAAAAGAAAAATGGAATACCTTTGTGAGACAGATGAAAATATATAATTTGAAATAAATAATTGTTTGTTGGTTAAAATTGGACTTGGATTTAAATATCTATTGTAAATTGAACTATTTGTATTGATCTTTGGCTGCAGCTAAGAATAAATTAAATTATTTTTTAATGCGATAAAATGTTAGGATGTGTTTGTTTAGAGTCTCCCTCGGTAGATTTAGGGGGACCGAATCCCAATAAAGCGCACTCATTGACTCTGTATTCCCCAACCTTAAGCAAACACACCCTTAGTATTTGGAATTCTTTATTTTAATTAAATTATTAGTATACTCGATTATTTGATTCTATTTTTCTTCCAAAAAAATATATTTTAATATGACATCAGATAAATTCCAATTATGTACTTCCTCAAGTTAAGAAAAAAATGTCGCTCTAGTGAAGATAAAATTGTTTAAAAACCGTGTCATTTTAGCAAAAAAAGAAAATTAAAAAACCACAATTCTTCCAATCTTATCCTAAATAATCTAAATAATTATTTTAGTTGATTATATTTCTTTATTCCACAAAAATATATTTCAATTAAATAAATTGTGTATAATTATTTATCATTTTCATTAATCTTTATTTTTATAAAAAAAATTAAAGCAATACTTTTTTGAACGGGGAACCAAGGGAGTAGAATAATAATCACAAAAGGATGTGGTAAACAATTACATATATCAGTTAAAATAAATAATTAAATTACTAGTAATCATTTTTTCTTTTCCATGATTGCGCATTGAAATTATATTGGAGATGGTGATATAAGTGTGACAAGCGCAAAACATTATGAGGCAGCGGTTTGTTGAGCTGTCAAGATAGAAACATGCAAGGAAAGTGAGATTGTAAATAAATTAAATATTTTTTATTCGAGATTCGAATTCGATTAAAATGGTTTGGATTTGAAAAATTCGAGTTCGAATATGAACTAAAAAATATTATCTTTATTTTTTTTAGATGTCTTTTTAGCTTTTATGTTTTGTTTATAAATAGTTGTTCTTTTAGAGTTTTTTTCTACATTTTTTTCAATAGTACACCTATAATTATTTCTAAGAAAATTCTAATTATCTAACCTACCATATCTATATAATCTAATTGAGGATTTATTTGTCCATTTTTCATACTTCTTAATTTTTTATTCAAACCTAGAAGAACATCTTTAAAAAACGGAGGTAGTATGTTGTTTAACCCTATTTCCAAATCACTATGATCATAATTTTGTTAATCATAAGGAGTGTTGAAAAGTTATCCATCGATAAATAACAAGAAGATTAGACAGAATATTCTTTCAAAAAAAGGATTAGACAGAATATTGATGAAAGTCAGGATATAATTTTTTTTAATATCATTAGTCTTTGATTAGTAAAAAAAGAATGAATATTAGAGATGGAAAAATATTGGTCTCTGAATTTTCACAACCAACATTTTAGTGACCGAATATTCCATCTGAAAAACTCACTACATGCTTAATTTAGATACATGTATAATACTATAATTGTAGACAGGTTTTCATGTCTCTAATTTATCTGTTTCTTATAGTATATACCATATATATTTCCTTTATATGGAACCCGATGATTAGTTTTTCTCAGTGTTTGTGGGACCGGGCCGGTGATCGAACCGGACAAGCCACCGGTTCAAGGTTCGACCGGTCCGACCGGTTCAACAACCGGTTCAACCGGTCAAAGGCAACTTGTTGACTTTTGAATTTCAATAGTTTTTATGTGTAATACAATCTAATTTGATACTAGAGTTTAACTTGTAAAAAAAAATTCAACATATTTCAATATCAATTAATCCAAAGATACTTTTAACTCTAATTTTTTTAATAACATCCTAGTGCCAAATTTAAAATAAGATGGGAATAATAAGGGCAAATGAAGATAAATGTGAAAATCTTTTTTTTTTTAACTTAAAATAGGCAAAAAAACAACTTTATTTAAAAAAAAAAAATAATAAATAAATTCGGTTTTTTAACTCAACCGGACCGGTTCCGGGCCCGGTTCCCGGTTGAACCGGTCGAACCGGCCGGTCCGGTCCGGTTCCACAAACATGGGTTTTTCTTATGAATCCTCAATTTAATGCAACATATTAATATTTGCAACATTTTTTCTCTTTCTTTTTCTTTGAATGAAGGGGAATTTGTATTAATAGAATTAAAGAACACAAATATAAAATTATAAACTGGAAATCCAGCTTCAACCTAAGTGTGAGGAGACGAGAAGGACAAGAAAAAACAATATTGCAAAACTAAGTTAGTAGTCCAAATCGGATCAAACTGAATAATAACAACTGCATACTGCAATTCTGCTGGAGGGAATTAATCGAAATATCAAAGCACGTACTCTTAATATCATATTCCTTACACAGTGACGAAAGAAGTCATAGAAATAAAAAAATGTATAAACTATTGTTCTAATGAATCTAACCACCGCAAATGTTTCAAAATTAAATAGATAATAAATAACATATTAAAATAAACATTCTTCTATTCTCTTGAAAGGAAGGATGGGAAAATAAGGAATAGAAAACTTGGGATTTCAGGGAATGGAGAATTGAGAGAGACGTAGAGCTTCATTTTGCAACACATTTATTACAGTGTGAAGTACTAATATTTTATGTTAAGGATGGACCCTACAATTCTAGACATCTGAGATGATTGTTTTTTAGTATAAATTTTGATGGGTCAGTGTTGTGTGTGACGGTCTCATGTGTGAAGGAATATATTTTTACAGGAAATATTAATATTTTTACAGAAAAATGTGATATTTTTATAGATAAAAATATACTTTTACTACAGTGATACTTTTACAGATAAACGTGATATTTTTGCTACAAAAGATGATATTTCTTTTTGTTCAAAAAAAGTTATACTACTTTACAGAAAAATGTGATACTTTTAGTAAAAAAATAATATATTTTTTTCGTTACACCGTGTGACGGTCGTATGACGTCTCATATAAATTTTTGCCTATTTTAATTTGGATGAAGGTAGAAATTGATCCCTGATCAATTTGTGTTATAATATAATGTATTAAGAGGCCCTATCAATTGAGTTGCAATTAAATCCTTTGATGGAAGATGATGATTCCCCCAACGAAAATTAGTGTTCTAAGTATACAATCATAAGTTGATCAGGAATAATAACATCATAACCATAATAAAATTGACCCACCAAATAAATTAGGTTTCTAAGTTAAGGAATCAAACTTCATACTCTCTCCGTACAAAAATAAGTGTCGTTTTAGAAAAAAATATTTTTTCGCAAAACAGTACTTCCTCCGTCCCACCTTATCTTGTACACTTTCCTTAAACGGTCGTCCTACCTTATTTTGCACAGCCTAGAAAAGGAAAGTTATAACATAATCTTCACCCTCAAAATCTTCACTTTCAATCTTCACCCTCAATCCACCTTTGAAAAATTAACAAATAACCAAAAAATAAATTTTCTTAATACCCGTGCCGAACCCCATGTGCACGATAAGCCGGGACGGAAAAAAGTACTCCCTCCGTCCCACCTTATCTTGTACACTTTCCTTAAACGGCCGTCCTACCTTATTTTGCACAGCCTAAAAAAGGGAAGTTATAACATAATTTTCACCCTCAAAATCTCCACCTCCAATCTTCACCCTCAATCCACCTTTGAAAAATTAACAAACAATCAAAAAACAACTTTTCTTAATACCCGTGCCGAACCCCATGTGCACGATAAGCCGGGAGAGAGTATCATTCTAGCATTTTTTGCATGTTTATTCCAATATTATCCTTAGCTAAATTTAAAAAAATTTCCATGCAAATTTTTATAATATTAAATAAAGAAGGTATGGAGAAATTTATGGTAATAAAGAAAATGATAGAGAAAAAAATGAAAGGATGTTGTTCATTTCAGAATTTCTTAAATTTCACCTGAAACTTTAAAGTGACACTTATTTATGAACGAAGAGATTATTTAATTATAGGGTGTTCTAAAAAAAATTTCCAAATTCCGCGCACTAAAAAAAAAAAAGAACAAATATCTAAACCCAAATTGGTAACCATTTTAATTGAGCGAACTCTACCAAATTTATCACATCTTAATATTGTCTATATTTAAAATATTTGGTCAGTAGATGCACTCCTTACTTTGAAACCCTAAGGGTGTGTTTACTTATGGATGTAGAGTGCTGGGTCAAATTTGGTTGAAGGAGTTAATGAGTTTGGACCGCTAAATCTACTGAGTCAGGTGTTAAGTAAACACACCCTAAATCTCTTCTCCATTCTCCCGTTTCTTATTTTATCAAAGGATGAGGAAATGCTTCTTTTAATATGTAATTTATTATTTATTTGATTTTTATTTCGTTTTGCATGGTTGTTTTTTCATCTCTTTAGATTTATAACTTTTGACCGCACTATCGAGGTGTAGTAAAATTAATTATTCCTAACTTTCCTCTTTTAACTTGTAGAAGTGGCAAGTTAGGACAGAGTGCGGACAAATTTAAAGTATTCTATATGATAACTTAATAATAATATAATATATATATATATATATATATATATAATTATAGAATGAGAGATTTAATTGAAATGTTGAATTAATTAACCTAAACGCAAGAATTAAACAAATATCACAAAAAAACTAAAATAAACTCAAATAATGAAGAAATTTCAGCCCTTAATCTAATCTCCCCCTAGTCAAATTACCCTTATAATTAATGCAAATGTTATCCAGTTTTAGTTATGAAACTCCTATCCCAAGATTAGCAACAAGCTCTGCTAACTAACCAAAACAAGCTATTTAGTTAGTCTACCCGATTGAGTGATCTTAGGAGAAGCTCACTAGACCTCATTAACCGAACGCATAGAGTACTAAGGTAACAGGACAGACACGGTGTTGGACTCACAACACTACAACATAAATGGCCTTATGTAACATTTAGTTTGTAACACTTTTAAAATTTTGACTTTTATGTAACACTTTTGTAATACTTATGAATATGTAACATTTTTGTAATACTTATGAATATGTAACACCTTCATGTAACACTTTTATAATATGTAACACTTTGGATGTAACACTTTTTAAATTGTAACACTTTTAGGTAACACTTTCAAATAAGTAACACTTTTTAGGTAACACTTTTATATAAGTACACTTTCATGTAACACTTATAAATAAGTAATACTTTTTAGGTAATATATATCTTAAATAAAATTATATATTTATTTTATTCTAAACTAATAATCATATTTAGATTTATTTTCTTACGTGTATTTTGAAGAACTAGAATCTTTCAATTGCTTATATTTTGTAAAATAATTTTTTGAGACAAAGATTTATAGAAGTGTTACATCTTAATTATCATAATAAAACACACTTAAGGATTTACTTATTAGTTATCTAAAATAAATTTTATTAGTGATTTTTTTTTTTTGTATATAGATATACACACATTGCATTTTACTAAACAACGACAACGGAATTTTGTAGCTTAACAGTTTGAATACATTTTTAAGCGTTAAAACATGGGCTTGAACCATTTTATCATGTCTTTCATGTTCCTAAGTTTATCTTATATTTAATTATTTTTTCTATAAAAAACAGCACAAGCAATTAATTACTTAATTTTAAAGGTGATCTTAATGTGTCCTAAAGTAATCTACAACAAGTAGAAATATAAATTGTAATTGATTTAAATGTTAATGCCTTAAAATGTATAGACAATAATTAGATGTAACAAATTAATGTATATAAAATAAGTATATATGTATATGAGAGGATGAAATTGGGAACAAGAAAAATAAATGAAAATTTTGTATGAAATTAGATAGTAGAATAAGCTAAATAAAATCAGGTTATGTTGTAGTTTGATGAAAATTTAATCTTGAGAATAGTTTATTGATGTTAAGGCAAAGAAATTGGGTATATATAGTGTTTCTTACAAAATCAGACAAAATAGTTAATACAGTCTAGTGGTTTGGCCTTTACAATTAAAGATCTTGCAGGCTTGCAATCCGAGTTCGAAACCCAGCTATGACAACATTGAACATTTTTTATATTTTTAAAAAAGTGTTACATAAAGGATTATAAGTAACATATTTTAGTGTTACCTTAAAGTGTTACAATTTAAAATCTAATGTAACACTTATGAAAAGTGTTACTGAAGATCATCAAAGTGTTACTTTAGACTTTAGGTAGCACCGACAAATGCATCACCAATAAAGTATTACCAAAAGTCTATTGTAACACCTTTCGGTATATATGTAACACTTTTCGGGTGTTACATAAAGCATATTTATGTTGTAGTGCAAACTCGGTACAAGGGACCGCGACTTATGCTATCCTAGTGATTAAATTATATCTGCTACTAATGGCATACGTTCGTAACAGTTACGTATTACGACAATTACCTAGCTATAAATATGTGATTAACTACCTAGGTGATCAATCTAAACAATAATGCACATAAGAATGTAAATATGCCCGGATAACATACAACGTTTCAATACTAAAGCCTTCAAACAATTACTTGTAACAATTACAAGGTATTCAAACTAGGGTTCAACATAGATTAAGGACGGAAATAGATGACTAGCCGCTCATGGCGGTGACAAAAGACATAATTCTATTCAAGAACATAAACATAAAAGAGACTAGAAAGATAAAATCGAAAAGTGTCAATCTTCGTTTGCTCGTCTTCTCCGGAATCCTCCCAAAATTCAAGTTCAAGTCTCCTCCTTTGATGTCTAAAGCCTTGAGATATATATAGAAGTACATCTCTAGGATAAAGAGGGAGAAAACCTAATTGGAATAGGAAAATAAGTTCAAAACTCGTTTTTGAGCTTATGAGCCAAGTAATGGGCCGACACTGCATTACTTTTCCAACGTCAAAGCTGTTTTTGAGGGTCTTCTGGTCATTTCTGGTTTTTTCCTTCTTAAAAAAAGTTGTAGCTCTTTGAATCAGCTTTCTAACGCCACTAATTGCATCTCAATCGGAGTTGTAGGTCTCAAGATATGACCAAAATACTAGAGGTTGTGTTAAGCTGATAAAAAACTTCACTTTCGGGAAATTTTTAGCCGCGGCCGCAGCCGCAGCCAAAATGGGCACAAAATAGCCCTTTCTAGCATACTACTTAATTAGTCCAAATAGGGCCAAATGTCAAATCGAAGGGTATTCAGCTTGTAATGTCGGGCTATCAAACGAAAAGCTCAAAGCTCAAGTGGGCTAACAAAGGGAATTTTTCAAAATTTGGTAAAAAAGGATAACACTTTTAAAGCTTAAAAATAGGTTATAGATCAAGAACTGCCTAAGATAATCTTCTAAGCCACAACATGTACTGACACATTCTTAATAAAGATTTAAGGCAAGTTCTAGAGTCAATTACATATAAACAACGAAATCCATACCGAAAGAATATACAAATTACTCCAAAGTTAGGAGTACACAAATAGGCTCAAATATCTCACAGGACAATTTGTGATCAAAGTTTTAGGTCCAAGCTCAATTTTGTATCAATCACTTGTCATGCTCTATTATATAGCATTTTTTTTCCAAAATTTTAACAGAAATCATCATGAACTCATGGCTACTTATCTTTTCCTTATTTTTTTTCTCTTTTCCAATAAACATCACCACTTCCGATTTTTCCTTCACGACTCAATCCTAGACTTAACAAAATAAAAGATATAAAACTACTAGACTTTTAAACAAAAATGCAAAAATACATAACAACTACTAAATTGAACTAAACATGACTTTAGACACAATTCATGGCTCACAGGCCGATCAACCAATTAAAATGGCTCACGGGCCAACCAAAAAAATGGCTCACAAGCCAAATAACCAAGCAAGCAAAAGCAAACAACCAAAACAACTAGCAGCTAGAGTAAAACATAAATATAAGAACATAAAGCTCAAAAGCAGCCAAGTCGTCCTACTTACACCCACTCCCCCAGACTTGGTTAAAACCCAAAGTTTATGGGAAAAAGAGTGGTACGACTTGGTGCTTACTTACAATGCTACTACTGAGGTGGTGGTGGAGGTGGGTGACCCCCGTTTTGTGCTATATCTTTCACGCTTCTTGGTTTGTTGATTTCTGGTCGTGTTAGTTCCTAAATCCTAAAAAAAACTAAAAAAAATACATAAAAAATAAAAATAAAATATGATAAACGTTGGGTGCCTCCCGACAAGCACCTTTGTTTTACGTCCTTGGCTCGACCAGTTCACTTTCCCTTTAGCGTTTGTTTCAAGGTGGTCCAGGTTGGCCCTAACCAATTTAAGTACTTTACTTCCTTTAGCTTCTCACCTTCCTCTTTACGATGCCTCAAAGATGCGGAAACATTCAAGGTATTCTTGCATCTCATCTCAAATTTCTTTTCAACAAGAGGGTTAATAACATCATTAGAAAAAACATAATGGACATCTTCAGGGAATTTTATCGCATCATATATGTTAAATCTAACAATGCGTCCATTAAACTCCATTGTGAGAGTGCCCTCACTAACATCAATCTTTGTTTGGGCGGTATTCAAGAACGACCGCCCTAACAAGATTAGTGGAGAAGTGGATGAGTTACCATGCATATCTAACACATAAAAATCAGCAGGAAATACTAGTTCATCTACCTCAACTAGGACATCTTCTATTAACCCATCTGGATCTATGTTACTATGGTCAGCTAACTGTAAAACTATCCTAGTTTCTTTTAGTGATCCTAGATTTTGAGAATGAAAGATAGATCATGGCATGACATTAATCGATGCACCTAAAATCTAACATGCCCCTATCAATATTCCAATTACCTATTCTACAAGTGATTACGAACATACCTGGGTCCTTGCATTTCGGAGGGATCTTCTTTTGGAAGATAGCTAAGAAGTTTTCACCCATTATAACTTTTCCGTCTCCCTTTAGCTTGCGCTTGTTGGTGCATAGGTCATTAAGGAATGGCACACCTCGGAATCTGTTTAATTGCGTCGATCAGTAGAATATTAATCTCGACTTTTTGGAATACCTCCAAGATTACCTTTTCCTTATCTTCCTTCACCGTCTTTGTAATTCGACTCGGAAAGAGTAGTAGTTGAGCCGGATAAGGAGTCAAAGCTTGATTTTTGGTCAAAACAGGGGTCGCAGTTGCGCAGTCAGGTCATGGCCGCGCTGAGTATCCAGCGGGTTTTGGCTTTTCTGGGGCACTTTGATCGCAGCCGCGCATAGTGGTCGCGGCCGCGCCCTGCCTTCCGAGTTCTTCTTCAATTTTCTCTTCCGTCTCATTTTCCAAACTTTTCCCGGGCTTTTTAGGCTCTCCAAGCTGAGCTCCACTCCTCAATGTAATGGCACTGACGTTTCTCGGATTAATTTTCAGCTGAGCAGTAATTTTCCACTATTTATGTTCTCTAGTTGATTCACGACAATAGCTAACTGGCTCACTTGAGTCTCAAGATTCTTGATGCTCGACTGAGTATCCCTCTGAAACTGGACAGTGTCCTTTTAAAATTGGACAGTGTTGATTGCAAAGGTTTTGACAATATCTTCCAAGGATTGACTGGGTGCTTGCTTAGTTAGTTGTCTTGTGTAGTACATACCTCTTTTTGGTGGAGCTCTGTTTTGCTCTCCCGACTGTGCCTGCTGATTCCCATATCTAAAGTTGGGATGATTCCTCCACCCCGCATTGTATGATTGAGAGTAGGGATCATACCTTCTACTTTGGAAGTTTCCCGTGCCAACTGCATTAGGATGTGCGTCGATCTCATTCTCCAGAATCTCACAGTTATCTATCGTATGTTCAATAGTATCACAAATGCGGCATGGCTTGACAGACTAATTACCCCCTATAACAGCCTTCATAACTAAGGTCGTTAACTTCTATAACTTCTCTTCAAGGGATGAATCACTTACCTCTTTCACTGTTCTCAAAGATCTTTGCCGTGACCCGAATTGCTGCGAGTTCGATGCCATCTTCGATATAAGTGCCTTAGCTGCAATTGGGGTCTTATCCCTTAGTGCTCCCCCGCTAGCTGAATCAATCATGTTTCGATCTGACTCGGATAGTCCTTCGTAAAAGTACTAGATCAATAGTTGTTCAGTTATCTGATGCTTCAGACAACTTACTGCTTGTGTTGGAAAATTATGATCATAACGAACAACAAGCGATAAACGAGAAAGATTAACAAAGCTAAAACAAACACACCAAATTTAACGTGGTTCGCTAACAACTTGTTACCTATGTCCACGGCCAAACGAGAGGATCCAATCAATATATCAAAGAGTGTTACACCATAGGACAAAGACAAACTTGACCTTAGATCCTAATAAACGAAGACAAACTCGAGTATCAATCAATTGATACTCGACCAAAACAAACTCTCCACACTCTATGCACCAAACGACTCTAAACCCGAAAATAGAGTCTCAAATTCAAACTGGATATTTTTATGCTTTGAATCACTAAAATCTCACACAACTTATGTTCGGCCAGAAGAATAACCAAGATTAAACGAAAATATCACCAATGTTTGGCCACAAGAAACCCAGAATGCCCGAACAGATATATGCGCAGAAAAGGAAATCGAAACAAGCACAAATCTAATTTTTATGTGGTTCGAACTTGCGTTCTACATCCATGGAGGTTCCACACACCTCAATTCACTATCTGAGTTAAGCAATTACAAGAATTATACAAGAGATTACAAAGCCCCAAAATGATACCCCAATTTGGTTTAGAACCCTAATCTCTCAATTCTCTCAAAATCGTAATGTGAACAAGGGAAAAATGTTACAACTAAAATCGCCATCATCAAGAACCTAATGCTCTATATTTCATTGGCTTCGAATAACTGCCTAGCTTGAGCTCCAAGTTGAAGTAGTTTGCAGCTGAAAACGGTTATGAGAACTGTTACAGAAACAGTTGTAGAAGCTTTCTGAAAATCATTGCATAAGCCAGCTCTCAACAACCTTGAACCGGTTGTTACGACATCCGGTTCTTGCCTTCAACCTTGTTCTCCAGACCGGTTCTTCACCAACTAACTCCAGTTCCAAACTTAGTGAACTAATTTGCATAGGATTAGAGTATCTTTGATGAAATTGAAATAGTATTTACAATTCTCCACCTCAATGAATCAAGGATGCTTTATCACCTCAATCTGTCTTCACTTCCATGCTTCAAACACACTGCACAAGCTTTACTAAGCTTGAGCACCGTCCAAATTTAGCTCCAGGCATAGACTTTGTAAGGAAATCAGCTGCATTATCATCAGTGTGTACCTTCTTGACATCAACATAACCAGCTTCCACTATGTCTCTCACAAAGAGTAATTTCACATCAATGGGCTTAGAACTTTCATGAAAAACTTGGTGTTTAACCAAGTGCAATATACTTTGGTTATCACACAAAACAGTGACACACTTCTGCTCAATCCCAAAATCCTTAAGAATGCCCCTTAGCCAAATTGCTTCTTTAAATGCCTCTGTGACTGCAATATTTTCAGATTCTGTGGTTGACAAAGCTACCACAGACTGATGTATTGACCTCCAACTTACTGCAGTTCCATAAAGGGTAAAGATGTACCCTGAGATGGACTTCCTTGTGTCAATATTTCCAACAAAATCATCATCAACATATCCCAATAATGGATCCATTGCAGTATTTCTTCTTTCAAACTTTAAACTAAGACTAATTGTACCCTTCAACTATCATAGAATGTATTTCAAAGCCTCCTAGTGATCCTTTCCAGGATTAGACATAAATCTCCTCACAAGAGATACACTATAGGCAAGATCTGACCTACTGCAGATCATTCCATACATCAAGCTGCCAACTCCACTTGAACAAGGAATATGTTTCATGTATTCTTCCCCAGTTTGAGTTTTAGGGCATTGATCCTTGGAGAGTTTTACTTGCTAGCCTACTGGTGTAACAACACTCTTTGCTTCATGCATATTGAACCTCTCAATTGCTTTATGCAAGTAGTTCTTTTGTGACAAACACAATAGTCCAGCACTTCTGTCTCTAAGAATATCCATTCCCAAAATTTTCTTGGCATTTCCCAGATCTTTCATGTCAAACTATGAACTGAGTTTCTGCTTCAAATGTTGTATCTTTAGCTTACTTTTACTGGCTATCAGCATATCATCCACATACAGGAGTAGATAGACTTGATCAGCCTTGGCATGCTTCTCAAAGTACACACAACTGTCATATAAGCTTCTGGTGAACCCAAACTTTAACATGAACTCATTGAACTTCTTATTCCACTGTCTACGGCTCAACTTCAATCCATAGAGGGATTTCTTGAGGTGACAGACCTTCTCTTCATTACCAGGTGACACAAAACCTTTAGGCTGTTTCATATAAATGTCCTTTACTAGATCACCATGCAAGAAAGTTGTTTTAACATCTAGCTGCTGCAACTCTAGGCCTTCCTGTGTAACTTTTGCCAGTAGAAGTTTGATGGAACAATGTTTAACAACAGGAGAGAAAACTTCATTGAAGTCTATACCCTCTCTTTGGGTAAATCCTCTAGCCATAAGCCTTGCTTTGTATCTGACCCTCTCACTGTCTCCAGCCTCTAATGTTTTCTTGAAAATCCACTTTGAACTCACCAATTTCTGTCCTTTTGGTTTATCAACTAAGTTCCAAGTGTGATGTCTCTCTAAAGACTACATCTCTTCCACCATTGCACTCATCCAGAGCTCTCTTTCACTTCCACTAATAGCCTCTTTGTAGTTCTGTGGTTCATTGTGCTCAAGAGGGTTTGCAACACTTAAGGCATAGTAAACTATACCAGCTTGGCCATAGAAGTCAGGCCTTTGAATCTGTCTTCTTGGTCTATCCCTGACGATACTGTAACTTCTGAGATTATCATTTCCAGCTTGAGTTTCTTCATCATCAAATGAATTGTTGCTTACATCAGGATTTAAGTGTTCAATCCCAGTTGGAGTGCTGTTTTGTGGACTCTCCACCTCAACAGACAACTTATCCTTTGATCCAGCTCCATCTATCTCATTTTGATCCCCTGTTGAAGTGTATCTCATGATAAGTTCATTAAACTTGACATCTCTGCTGATTATCAGCCTTTGATGTCCTTGTTCCAGACACCATAACCTATAACCTTTTACCCCTTCAGGATATCCAAGGAACACATATCTTACAGCTCTTGGATCCAACTTATCTTGCCTAAGATGTGCAAAAGCCAAACATCCAAACACCTTTAATTCTGAATAGTTTGAAAGTCTTCCAAACCATACTTCACCAGGTGTTTTGAAATTCAGTGCTGGGGAAGGTGTTTTATTGATTAGATAACATGCAGTGCTTACTGTCTCTCCTCAAAATGACTTTGGTAATCAAGCATCCACCAACATACACCTTACTCTTTCCAGAATAGTCCTATTTAGCCTTTAAATAAGACCATTTTGTTGTGGGTTTAGTGGGACAGTTTTATGTCTGGCGATTCCTTTTTCCTTGCACAACTCATTGAACTCAGTAGACAAGTATTCAAGGCCATTGTCAATCCTAAGATGCTTCAATTTCTTTCCACTCTGATTCTCAATCTGAACAAGCCAATCTTTGAACTTAACAAAGGCATCACTCTTGTGTTTGAGTATGTAAACCCAAACCTTTATGTTGAAATCATCAATGATAGTCATGAAATACTTTCCACCACCATGTATCTCTGTTCTGGTTGGACCCCAGATATTAGAATGAACATAATCCAAAGATTCTTGAGTGCTATGCGTGCCTTTACCATAAGGTAGCTTCTTTGATTTCTCAAGTGCACAATGTTCACAGAACTCCAAACTGTTTGACCCCAGTTCTCCAATGACCCCTTTCTTAGATAATTCTTTCATTCCCTTCTCCCCAGTATGTCCCAATCTCTTGTGCCACAAAATAAGTTTAGTTCTACTCAGAATATTATCAACAGATCCACTGATTTGTTTTCCACTCAAAATAAACAGCCCATTATGTTTCTTTCTTTTGATTACTACTTTGTTTCTTTTGGTTATGTGGAGTTGACCATTTACTGAACTGAACTCACACTCTGAAGCATTTAGAGATCCCAAGGATATAAGGTTTCTTTCAAGACCAGGAACATACCTGACATTGAAGATTACTCTTGAAACACCATCAAACATTTGGATCCTTACTGAGCCAATTCCTTGTACTTTATAGGACTGATCATTTCCCAACAACACAAATCCACCATCAGACTTCTTGAGGTCTTGAAACTATTTCTTATTAGGACATATGTGGAAGGAATAGCCAGTGTCCAGGACCCATTCATCTCCTATTCTTGCTTCTGAGATGTTGAGGACTTCTGCAGATTCAAAGTCTTTCTCAACAACAGCTGCATCAACTTCTTGTCCTTCAGATTTCTTCTTCTTCTGAGGGCAATTTTTCTTTAAATACCCTACTTGTTTGCAGGAGAAACACCTTATTTTCTCCACCCAATCAGAAGACATTTTAGGGCCTTCATTACCGGTTTTGTTATCCTTCTGAGTCTACCCCTTCTTCTTCTGATTATTTTTCTTGAATTTGATATTCAATCCTTCAGATGTAGGATTTGACTTCTTCTCCCCTTGAAGCTGTAAGCCTTTGGTTTTTAAGGCAGTGATAATTGAGTTAAAGCTCAACTTGTCTTGCCTTCCAATCATCAGAGGCACTGAATTCAGCAACATAAATGACTTGTCATCTTCATCAAGTTTCACCTCTAGATCTTCTAGGTCATCAACTACCATACAGTTGAATTCATCCAATTGATCAAATAATGCCTTATTACCTGTCATCTTGAAGGCCAACTTATTTGTGACAGTTTTAGATTGATAAAGCTCCTTCAGTTTACCCCAGGCTTCAATTGCAGTCTTGGATCTTGAGATTTCCCTTAAGGGTTTGTCCCCAAGACATATAATGATAGAAGTCAGTGCCTTTTGATCCACATCTGCATATTTGGGCTTCTCATCATCAGGCCACTCAGCTACAGGCTTCAAAGCCATGGCCAGACCATATTGTATCAAGATGGCATTCATCTTGATCTTCCACAACCCAAAATCATTCTTACCAGTGAATTATTCAACCTCCATCTTCGTTCCAGCCATTTGTCTATCTTCTGCAGGTTGGACTCCCACAGACGGCGCCACTTGTTACGCTTTGAATCACTAAAATCTCACACAAGTTATGTTCAGCCAGAAGAATAACCAGATGAAACGAACAGATCACCAATGTTCGGCCACAAGAATTCCAGAATGCCCGAATAGATATATGCACAGAAAAGGAAATAGAAACAACCACAAATCTATTTTTTACGTGGTTCGAACTTGCGTTCTACATCCACGGAGGTTCCACACACCTCAATTCACTATCTGAGTTCAGCAATTACAAGAACTATACAAGAAATTACAAACCCCCAAATTGATACCCCAATTTGGTTTAGAACCCTACTCTCTCAATTCTCTCAAACCCGTAATGTGAACAAGGGAAAAATGTTGCAACTAAAATCGCCATCATCAAGAACCTAATGTTCTATACTTCATTGGCTTTGAATAATTGCCTAGCTTGAGCTCCAAGTTGAAGTAGTTTGCAGCTGAAAACGGTTATGAAAACTGTTACAGAAACCGTTGTAGAAGCTTCCTAAAAACCGTTGCATAAGCCAGCTCTCAACAACCTTGAACCGATTGTTATGACATCCGGTTCTTGCCTTCAACCTTGTTCTCCAGACCAGTTCTTCACCCACTAACTCCGGTTCCAAACTTAGTGAACCAATTTGCATAGGATTAGAGTATCTTTGATGAAATTGAAATAATATTTACAGATATTTTAGACCAAAAGAGTACTAAGTACTCAGCAAATACCAATTCTAGAATATCCCAAACTGACAACCTCTCTCCTGTCTGTCTAATCAAATTCAGTGACTAATCGAATCAACCAATTGACCTATATAAATTCCAAAGACAATAGGACTATTTATAAGCCCCCAAAACCTAATCCTAAACACAAAAGGAATAAACCGGGCCTAAACAGAATAAGCCCATCTGCTGCGCCGCTTGACCAGTCTTGGCCGCGACTATTTGTCGCGCCCGCGACCGCTTCAACTGATACGACCGCGTCCAACAACCGGCGCGACCGCGTCGTCTTCCAGCTTCAATTTTATACAGCCGCTTCGCCTTCCGATCCGGTCGCATTTCTTTCCAATGCACTTCAAATCCAACTCTCCACCTTGACACAAACGACGAATCAAATCCAATCCGATTCAAGGCACAATTCCTAACAACCTCCACCTTGCCTTAAATCCACAAACGATGCCACTTCTTTGCACAAAGCTCCACCTCAATTCCTAATCTTCTCCCAAATTTATCGATCTTCACGTTTACTCCAAACATCTTTCCCATCAAACAGTGGAAACTCGAACCGAGCTCTGATACCACTTGTGAGAAATTACGATCACAACAAAAGACAAGCGATAAACGAGAAAGACCGAGAAAGCCAAAACAAACACACCAAAATTTAACGTAGTTCGCTAACAACTTGTTAGCTACGTCCACGACCAAACAAGAGGATCCAATAAATATATCAAAGAGTGTTACAACATAGGACAAAGACAAACTTGACCCTAGGTCAACTAGCTATCAAACTCTTCATCCTAACAAACGGAGACAAACTCGAGTATCAATCGATTGATACTCGATCAAAATAAACTCTCCACACTCTATGCACCAAACGACTCTAAACTCGAAAATAGAGTCCCAAAATCAAACTGGATATTTTAGACCAAAAGTGTACCAAGTACTCAACAAATACCAATTCTAGAATATCCCAAATTGACAACCTCTCTCTTGTCTGTCTAATCAAATTCAATGACTGATCAAATCAACCAATCGACCAATACAAATTCCAAAGACAATAGGACTATTTATAAGCCCATAAAACCTAATCCTAATCACAAGTGGAATCAAACTGAGCCTAAACAGTTTAAGCCCATCTGCTGCGCCGCCTAACCAATGGCGGCCGTGATTATCTGTCGCGCCGGTGACGACTTCAACTGACGCGACCACGTTCAACTAATGATGCGACCGCGTCAGGTACCACGTTGCCTTCCAACTTCAATTTGACACAACCACTTCGCTTTCTGACGCGGTTGCGTTGCTTTCCAACATACTTCAAATCCAAGACTCCACCTTGACGCAAACGGAGAATCGAATCGAATTTGATTCAAGGCACAATTCCTAACATCTTGTATCATTCCCAGTATTCGTACAAAGTCTCGCCAAGTAGTTGTACAACCCCACTTATCTATTTTAGTATGTTTGTTGCTCTCGATGCTGGAAAGTATTTCTCTAGAAACTGAGTCTCCATTTCCTCCCAGGTATTGATGGATGCCGGAGGAAGATAGTAGAGCCAATCTTTGGCCAAATCCTTCAAGGAGAAGGAAAAGCGTGCAACTTGATTTGCTCATCAGTGACTCGGGTCGGTTTCATGCTCGAACATACAATGTGAAATTCTTTTAGATTTTTATGCAAATCTTCACCTGAGAGTTCGTTGTATGATGGCAGGAGATGGATCAGGCTGGATCTGGGCTCAAAAGCAGTATCCTCTTCCAGTTCGGGAAAGGTGATGCAAAGAAGTTAATGTGAGGCGCCAGTGTTGGCCAGCTCCTTCATAGTTCGTTCTGTTACTATGCCTTCTGGTTCCGTTTCTGATTCAAATAGATTTTTAGTAGCAAATGGTAATGCTTCAAACTTCTCTCGAGTTTCCCTTGCTTGCTTCCTCAGAATTCGGTCCCCTCGGGTTATCTCAGGGTCGAACAACAGATTTTTGTTTCCGCGTGAACGGGTCATTATTCATAGCTGAAATAAAATTTGGAGAAGACCACAAGTGAGTTTGAGAGAATTAAAACTAAAGAAAGTCGCAAATATAATAAAATAACTATGATTAAAACTAGAACACAATAAATCTAGCACCATTCCCCGTCAATGGCGCCAAAATTTGACCGCACTATCGATGTGCAGTAACATTAACTATTAGAATGAGGGGCAAGTTAGAGTCGAATCCATAGAGAGCAGGCAGCTTTAAAGTATTCTATATGATGACCTAACCTAATAATATATATATATATATATATATATATATATATATATATATATAATATTATATATATACATAATTATAGAATGAGGGGTTTACTTGATTTGTTGAATTAATTAAACTAAACGCAAGAATTAAACAAATATCACCAAAAAACTAAAGTAAACTAAAATAATGAAGAAATCTCAGCCCTTTATCTAGTCTCCCCCTAGTCGAATTACCCTTATAATTAATGCAATTGTTATCAAGTTTTAGTTATGAAACTCCTATCCTAAGATTAGCAACAAGCTCTATTAACCTTGTTACTCCTTATGTTTAACTAACCAAAACGAGCTTTTAGTTAGTCTATCCGATTGAGTGATCATATGAGAAGCTCACTAAACCTCATTAACCGAATCCATAGACTAGTAGGGTAACGGGACAGACACAGTGTTGGACTCACAAGCTCAGTGCAAGGGACCGCGACTTATGCTATCCTAGTGATTAAATCACTACTTGCTACTAATGACATATATTCGTAACGATTACATATTACAATAATTACCTAGCTATAAATATGTGATTTACTACCTAGGTGATCAGTCTAAACAATAATGAACGTAAGAATGTAAATATGCCCGAATAAAGTAAATTGTTTCAATACTAAAACCTTCAAATAATTACTTGCAAGAATTACAAGGTATTCGAACTAGGATTCAACATATATTAAGGATGGAAATAGACGAATAGCCGCTCATGGCGGTGACAAAAGACATAATTCTATTCAAGAACATAAACATAAAAGAGGCTAGAAATATAAAACTGAAAAGTGTCGATCTTCATTTGCTCGTCTTCTCCGGAATCCTCCCAAATTCCAAGTTCAAGTATCCTCCTTTGATGTATAGAGCCTTGAGATATCTATAGGAGTACATCTTTAGGATAAAGAGGGAGAAAACCTAATTGGAATAGGAAAATAAGTCCAAAATTCATTTTTAAGCTTATGGGCTAAGTAATGGGTCGACACTGCATTGCTTTTTCAACTTCAAAGCTATTTTTGAAGGTCTTCCATTCATTTTTGGGTTTTTCCTCCTCAAGAAAGGTTGTAGCTCTTTGAATCAACTTTCCAACACCATCAATTTCACCTCAATCGGAGTTGTAGATCTCAAGATATGATCAAAATACTAGAGGTTTGACAAGCTGACAGAAAACTTCACTTCCGGGAAGCTTTTGGCTGTGGCCGCAGCCTAGATGCGCGACCGTGGAGAGTTTCCAACGCAAAATAGCCCTTTCTAGAACACTTTTATCGTGGTCGTGCATGTAGGTCATTGCCACGACTTGCTCCTTCGTATTGCTCCTTCGTATTTTGTTCGATTTTCCTCCGTTTTTTACTTTCTGGGACTCGTTTCTTCGCCCATCCTTAGACGAATGCAACTATTTGACCGTAAATAACCTAAATAACTTAAAAGTAAGTACACAAACGTAAAATAGCCCAATAATACGAATATAAGCCAATCACAATCGATTATGGATGCATATATCACTTAAATCGACCTAATATGCGTATAAATATGTGTACCAACTTTGTCATATTTCCTTACCTTGATGCTGTGTCCACGGCTTATTTGATCTCCATATCTCGTGCACACCCTGTACTTTTGTGCGGCCTCCATAACATGGCCGTCTTTCAGGCTATGTGCATCTTCACATTTTGTCCGACCTCAAATCTAGCTTCTCCTGTTTTTCATGGGTTTTGGTGTTTTTGTGGATCTATATAGATTCCCCAACTACAATATAAACAATCATGGTGTTGATGGTGGTTTGATTTATTGGAGCTTTCGTTAGTGCATTTTCGGATTTTTGTGGCTTCTTTTGTCATTGTGCAAGCAGTCATGGTATTGAGAGTATTTTGATCCGGTTAGTTCCATCCAGGGAAATCGCATCCGTTTTTTGTACTTAATAACTTATAGCGCTGCAATAATTTTTTTTTTCTTTTGTCCTCCTCTTCTCCCCACCCTTGGGTTGAGGTTGGATTTTTAGTTTAGACATTTGTACTTGTGTTCTCGATTCTATTATTACAACTCTCCCATTCCAAATAAAAAAAGTTGCTTAGTGTAAATATTCTTGGGACAAAATCAGTGTTCTAAAATTGGCTTAGGCGCCCCTGGCCGAGACAATTTTCCTGTAATCGGGCAATTTAGTTGGGAATCGAGTTTGTGCAGCCTAATCGATTAGTCAGCACCTAATCCACCTAGCCGGTGACTAATCCGCCTAACTCTCCAAAATTTTTATTTTTATTTTTTTAATACTTTTTTTCTTTTTCTTTTTTTACATTGTTAGCGTGTTTGACTTTAGGAGAGCCCTTTTAAAATTTTAGTTTCTTTTCACACCCCTAACTTAGTAATTTCGCCTCCACCCACTGTAAACTCTTTCAAAATTTGAAGGTGGTGGTGTTTTTTTTTTTTTTTATGTTCAATATTTTTGTATGTATTATTTATTTATTAAATAATTAAATTATTTGTGCAAGGTGGTGCCGCCTAGGCGTTACGCCCCAGTGAACTAACTGACTAGCGATTAACGATTTTTAGTACATTGAACAAAATCACTTTTGGTCTTGTAATTTTTTACGAAGATGACCCTATAAATATTTACATTTTTAATTTCATTCCATCTATCCAAAATTTACTAGATTTTAGGTAATTTTTCCCAAAATTGCAAAATTAGTTGAAATTATGCATGTGCGCAATATGTAAAGGTTGGATTGGGGGTTTCCTATAAAATACATGATGTGGAAATAGAGCCCCATGTGATGTTAGTGTGGATGGTTATTTGAAAATATTTTTACAAAAAAAATACAAAAGTAAATAATTAATACCAACTAAATCTATAGTAAGTATATTAAATAAAATAAAGAAATTTTCCAAATGGAAAATTGAAAAAAAAAATTTAGAAAAATAAGTGAAATAAATAAGAGAAATTTATACATAAAAAATAAATATATTAAAAGATAAAAAATAGATAATTTGTAAGAAAATATTAAAGAAATTTTCATTTCCACATCAGTGCCATTAGCTAATTAGCTATATGGATAGTCGTAGACTGTCATACCATTATAATAGAGCAACGTCATCATGCCCATAACTCATCGTATTTCTCAACTATTGTTAGTAAATACTAAAAAGGAAAAAATGCACTTGTCAATATGTGAGTGTGTTTGTGATGTGGTAACAAAATTATTCTTTTTCAAAAATAGAAAAAGAAAAACCACCTCTACACTAAATTCAGTGGTCATTTGTTGTCGTATACAAAACATACTAATTTTCCTGATGGTTATCTTTTAGTGGAAATCGTGGACTATATCATGTCAGAGGCTTAAACCCTTTTTTTCCTCTTTGATTTTGTTAGCAATATTATACCTATATGCCTCGACTACTTTGAGTTTAGGATTAAAAAGGGATAGGGCTAAATAGTGACTAAAGGAGGAAAAAATATAACTTTAGTCATACAACATTTATTTTCTACTTCAGGGATATAATAAGGAACATAAGTAATCACTCATTAATGATAAGACTGAAGTTACAATGATACCCTCCAATTTCTTCTATATTGTGTCTGTAGGAATAAATTTGTTTTAAATCTATATCTCTTATATTTGACTCCTGGACAAATAAACTATAATTTCAACACCTAATCCATATGTCATCAACCATCATAACCCAATTTATACGGCGGCGCATAGGAAAGTATGACCATCGGGGGGGAGAGGGGAAACACCTCCACCTTGGCGGCTGTGGGGGCTTCTTTCTTGTGTTGAACCTCATTTGTCAACATACGCTTATTTACATTTCAGAGAAAATTCACATAATTATAATTATTTAACCTGAGAATTGTGTTGGACCTAATATGCCAACAGAAATTTCGAGAACCTTTCTTCTAACCTTGCGAATGGGAGGGGAAAGAGTTGCGATGAGTGTTGATATGAAGGAATTTATGAAAATCCACATTGAAAAAATGGGGGTATTTTTGTGTTTTCAGTTGCCACAGTAAACATGACTAATTGTGTCCCTCCTAACGAGGAGGGATAAGAATCACTTCTATAGTCCCTTACTTTAGAAAATAACCCAGGCCAGGGTATAGCCCTATAACTTTGTCCATAAAAGCAGTCAATGGATTAGGGGTGATTGCTTTGTCCTATCACCCATAATCACTCAAAGTAGCAAAGCCCATAAAGTTATGTGCTTCCTAGTTTATTCTTACTTTATGTTTGTTGGAGAATAAAATAAGGGCAAAAATTTACATGGAACCGTCACACAGTAGTCACACGGTGTGGCGGAAATTATAGTAAAAGTATCACATTTATCTGTAAAAATATCACTTTTTAAGTAGGTCTTGGGTGCATCCAACACACAATAAGCTTATTCTACACTCCCCAATTTAATTTTGGAATTAGATATATATTAAGGGCTGTGTTTGGTTTACAAAAGAGAGCTGGTAGTAGCGGTTGGAAACTTGCGTGCGCACATTGAGGTTTCGTGTTCGAGCCTCACACAGTATGAAATTTGAGCCCCTTTGTTATAACAACATGAGGTGGTGGCCTAGTGGATAAACATTTGCTTGTACGTGTAGTGGTCCGGGTTTGAGCCCTAGTGGATAAACATCTGCTTGCGTATGTAGTGGTCCGGGTTTGAGCCCTGTTAAGCGCTTCTTATATTTTTTTAGACAACGTAATATATTATTAAAAAATATTATATATTATTAAAAAAAATGTGTATACATGTAACTAATAACCTTATACTATTAGTAAGCATAATATATACTATTAGGCACCGTAATATATACCATTGGGCAACATAATATATTTATTAAAAAATTATACCTATAACTATAATATATACTATTACGTAATATAACATATACTATTAAACAACATAATATATTATTAAAAAATTATATATGTAACTATAATATATACAATTACGCAATATAACATATACTATTAAACAACATAAAAGAGGTAAAAATAACACGAGAGCAGGGTTCGAACCCCTGACCTTTACGTGACTCGAAGCTTCAAGGCACAAAGCCAAACCGTTGCGCCACATGCTGCTATTGTGAATCTAAACGCGGCCCTTATTTATCTTAAATTCCAAAATTAAATAGGGGAGTGTACAATAAGCCTATTGTGTGTTGGGTGCACATAAGGTTTTGCCTCACTTGTTTTGGACAATAAAAACTACTCCCTTCGTCCCGCTCACTTTTGCACACTTTTCTTTTCAGTCCGTCCCATTCAATTTTGTACACCCTTAAAAAGGAAATTTCTCTTACAATCTCCACCCTCAAAATCTCCACTTTCAATCTCCACATTTGAAAAAGTCAACAGAAAAGCAAAAAACAATTTTTTCTTAATATACGTGTCCGTCCCTTCGTGCAAAATTGAGCGAGACGGAGGGAGTATCACTCTTTGTAACAAAAAATATCACTTTTATCTGTAAAAGTGTCACTTTTTCCTGTAAAATTGTAATCCGCCATACGTGAGACCGTCACACATTAGATTCACGCTAAAATAAGTGACTCTCAATCACCAACCTTAATATCATGTAGATTCAAGTGAAAAATATCGTGTACTGTTAGGTTACAATAATAATATCGTGTTCTCGCATTTACATCTTCGAACATATCGTGTACCAGGATTTTCGTGTTATCGTGTACACAGAATTAAATTATCGTGTACACGATATAATTTTATCTCATGAACATGAGATTTGATTTTCGTGTACACGATCATTTTATCTCAGGAACACGATATTATTTTATCGTGTACACGACTTATTTAACTGTTCACATTTTAAATTTCTTAGCACTTGTCTGTACAGCTATATCGTATTAATCTAAAACCACATAAAAAAAATCTATAGCGTGTGAGATTTACTGTTGAAGGGAATCTATCCAAAATTATCGTGTGCAATGGAGATCTCTTCCATTGCTGAAGAGAGGTTGGAGTCTCCTGTACGAGACCCAATTTGCGGACGACGGTGCTTATTGGTACACGTGATCATGCATGCATTTTAGGTCGCTTTAAGTATTATTTTAATGATATTTTCATACATATTTGATCGTGTATCGTGCATTTTGTGTTATTGGGCAGTTTGACGTGTTTAGTTAGTTTTCATGTCAAAACAGGTGAATTAAGGCCGAAAAATAGGTTCGAAGATCTCAAGTCGACAATCCGAGCTCAAAGGAAAAAGAAAACAAAGAAAAACAGGAGAATTAGCCCGTGTTGCTGATGCCACGCCCGTGGCCCAAGCCACGACCGAGGCTAACTAGCCCACGACCGTGGTAAATCATCCAGAAGATGGCCAAAATTCAGCCTTCAGCGCCTCGGCCGAGGCAAAATCAAGGCCACGGCCGTGGTAAATTTTCCAGAAGATGGCCAAAATTCAGCCTTCAGCGCCTCGGCCGAGGCGAAATTCAGGCCATGACCGTGGCGAAGGATCCAGAAAATGGAGTGAAATCCAGCCCAACAAGACCTCGGCCGTGGCAGTTGAAGACCTCGGCCGTGGCCCCAAATTGGGCCCAAACCCTTATTTTCACCACGCCCGCGACCAATTGTGCGCGACCCCCTGTTTTAATCCTGAAACACGTTTTTGCCCATTTTTCAGCCCAACACTTTCTCCTCTATATGTATATGGTCATTTTCGATTTTGACCTAACCTAGAACCCATCCCCCACACATATTCAACCACTATTCTCCATTGGAAGCAAGGGAATGGAACAGGGTTGAAGATCTTGATCTTCAACCCTAACCTTTGGTTCTTTCTATCTTATTTTCATGTTTTCTTTAATTTTCTGTTATTTTATCTTTGTAATAGTTTTAATGGGTGGCTAGCACTCTAGAATTCACTCTTGATCATTAGTTGAACCTTGAGTTTAAGACATTTATGTGATTATTGCGATTAATATTACCGATTAGATTATACCTTGTGAATGTTCTATGTTATTTGGGATTGTTGATTCACACTTATGAATTGAATTGTGGTTTGATCACCCATTTGGATATTTGTTTGTGTGTTGCTAGAATAGGAAATTACTATCCGTAATTGTAGGATTTCCGATTCCCGTGTAGCAAACAATAGATTTATTTTATTGGGGATAACATAGAGTTCGACCACTAGAACCGAACTTAAGAGTTTTATGTCGAATCTACTCCGTTGTCTTAAATCTTAATGCGCTCGACTATTGATTCTTAAAGAGCTTGTTTTATGATTTGATAAGTTGAGTAGGATTAATTGAAGAGCTTATTTTGATTAATCATACTTAAGAGACAACAAGATTGGTAGAGCTTGTTATCAATCTTGGAGTAGGAGTTCTAAGGCTAACTAATTGGGTATTAACAATAGTTGCATAAATTGTCCAAGACCAAGGTGAAACATGATCAAGGGTGAATCGTTTTATTATTGGAAAACCAAAAATCGAAAAAAAAATCATTCTATTTGTCTTTGTTTATTTGAATTGTTAAATTACTAAGTATTCTTGGAGTAATTGTTATTTAGTTTGCTTAATATAAATTTAGGTGTTAGTTGTTATTTGATTAAAATCCCCCCAATTCTTTATTATTTTTCTAGCTTATTTACATTATATTTCTTGATCATAATAGTTTAATACATAAAAGCAAAATTGTTCGACCGTTCCTCGTGGGATCGACCCTTACTTGCCACTCTACTAGTTAGAGTAGTAGGATAAGGATAAGTATATATTTCTATATACATTAATTTGGTAGGTCCAACGATCACCTACCACTTATCCAGCCACGTCGCTGGAGATGACGTTTGGAATTTGCAAAACCAGACCGACACTTGTTCTATTTATGTTGTTGAAGGAGAAGAGGCTGGATTTCTCAACATTTACACGAGATAAATTATGTTGTTTAACAATCAAACATGATATAGAACATGATGGGTTAGCAGAACACAATATGAACAATATAGATTAGGTTTTGAGGCTTGTACATGTACATGATATACAATTTCCACTGTACACGACATAATATATTAAGTTTTGAGGCCTGTACATGTACACAATATGAACACAATAGATTAATTTTTGAGACGTATATGTACACAATATAGAACTTTGACGTACACGGTATACAAATATTTTTACATGAGATTTAATTATTCAACACGATATTATGTTTACATGTACACGATTTGAATGCATATTACACGTTAATATTGCATTGCTTGATAGTTGTATGATTATATTATTACACGATATGAATGTTTAATACACGATATAATGTACACGACAAGACTTAAAAATGCTAACGAAATAATTTATTTAGGGTACCAAATAATATATTATATCTTGTACGCAGTATAATATTTAGTGTACCCGATAATTTTATATCTTGTACTCGTTAATATTATTTCGTGTACACGATACACTATTATACCGTGTACCCAATAATAATTTTTTTTCTTACTTTAGTGTCCTTTACTTATTTTTTATTTAAATGCTGATATTTATTAATATTTATCACTGATTAACACCAATTTTTTTTTTTTAAAATTAATTGACAAATTAACATAATTTTGTCTAGTTCACTCCATTATACTAATCAAAGGTGACATAATTTTTAATTGGGCAGAACGCGAAGTGTTGCGCAAGGTGTTGCAGCAAGTACTGCAACACCTTTTGGTTCGTTTGTGTAGGATACATCAAAACAAACAAACAACAGTGGAATTGAACAAACATAACAAAAAGACAAGCATAAACAGACGAAATAAGTTAAACCTCAAGCAATTCAAAAGCTTGAGCCAAACTTTATTACTCAACAAAAGAGTATGTTGTCGATACATCCCAAAATGACATAGATCAAGATGATGATCTAATTCCTAAAACTAATTTGCATACACACAAAAAAAAAAAAAAAAAAAAAAGATCCTGACACAAGGATCACACAACCCACAAAAAAATTAGGAGTGTGTGTGTGTAACTTGAGGTGTTGTTGAAGGTATTGAAGACACTCTATATGATGTAGGAACCTTAACAAAAGGGTTTTCTTTCTATCTTCGTGAGAATTTATATTTATAGAGGTTCACACCTACAAAATGGTTATAATGAGTGAGAAAAACGTGGGGGGGAGAGAGAGAGAGAGAAAGAGAAATGGACGGAAAAAAGATAAATGGATAAGGAAGTAATATTTGAAATATAACTTCCCCATGATCTTATCCCCATAGAAGAGAGACAAAAACATGGAGAGTGAGAGAGAGAGACAAATTTCTACTTATAGGATCATGGATAGGAAGTTGTTTTTAGATAAGAAACTTCATTGGAAGTTATTTTTGGATTGAAACTTACCTTGGAAGTTACTTAAGAAAAATAACTTCCCCATGATTCTAGATAATGAAAACTTAATAAAAACTGACAATATATATATATATATATATATATATTTATATACTTACACATATACAATTATCTTATGAACTTAAAACAATAAAACACAAAAAGAATTGGTAAGATAAAATAAAAAATAAAATATAGAAATAATATGTTATAGAAGGTGTTGAAATACTTGTTGTGACACCTTATTTCCTCAACAATCTCCCCCATTTTATCTTACTGATAAAAATCTGCAATTATCTAATAAAAGAGAAAGATTAGACAAACATGATGGCCCAGTAAGACAAAAAATTATTTACAAAAGAACGAGATAGGAAAAGTATTGGAGCATTGTGTGGAGACACATTGCACCACACCGTTTCCAACAATCTCCCCCTTTTTTGCCTTATAGGACAAAACCTACAAAACAAAGCAAAAATCTAAGATGTAAGAGAAAAAACAATGGAAGTAACAAGGAAAGAGTGTTGAGACTCAAACAGTCACACTCCCCCTTAACCCAATGTAAAACAACTAAAGACTCTCCATCTTCCACAACATCATTCTTGACTTCTGTACTATCTGAGTTTTTGCATCTTACTTTCTTGTCCAAGAAGCATATTCGGTACACTCCCCCTATTTATAAAGGAAAGAAAGATCTAGTTCAACACACTGGTGTTGAGGATGGTGATGCACCACTATCTGGAACATGTTGTAGAACTCCAGATCTGATTAATGGTGGTACATAAATTTCATCTTCGTTAATGGTCAGATCTATATGAGAAGCTTGCCAAAAGATTCCTGTCAAGGCTGATCAACATTTCTCACAAATAAAATAGCTAGTTGTCATAGGTAGGGATGTCAATTTTACCCGCGGGTAACCCTACCCGACGGGTAAACGGGTAATAGGGTCGGGTATCGCCCGAACCCGATATTTTTGCCATCGGGTAGGGTAGGGTACGGGTTTAGCATATTACCCGTTTACCCTACCCGATTACCCTACCCGCCTACCCGATTACATACTTATGTATTATTTTACATGTTATATATTATATAATTATCATTATATTTAATATATTATGTTTATAATATATGATTTAATATATAAAATAACATATAATGTAACATTTACATATTATATATGTTATATTTGATTTATTGTATCACATTATATATGGTATATATACATATTACATATTATTTATAATATTTTTATATATCAATCGGGTAACCCGATTACCCGCGGGTAACCCGATTACCCGACGGGTATTACCCGTACACGTACCCGAATCAAATAGGGTAGGGTATGGGGGAAGCATACCCGTACCCTACCCGACCCATTTACATCCCTAGTCATAGGAAATATAAGTGGTTGATTTTTAATGAGAGTACAAAACATATGCAAAATAAACTACCCTTATCTTCTACAACAATATATTTTTTCATGAGTGTAAATGAAGTTATTTGAAGACCAGTTGAAGAAAACAATTATGTGGAGGGTATCATTTAGAAGTGAGTGATGGAATGGTGGAGTTGGTATTTTTGGCCTCTGTGTTGTAGCACCTCCAGTTGAGGTACTAACAATGATATGTGGAAGTTTTCTAAGACTTATCATCAACCAATGAGACTTCAAAGAAGAAACTGATGATATGGAACATTTTCATAAACTCTCACCCTCACTTAGTTAACAACAAACCTAATAGAACAAATTCTATCAATTTTTATCATCGTGCGAATTTCCCTTCACAACTTACTCAACAAGTCAAACAACTCTTATTGCATAAATCACATCATGAATCTTTCTTTCAACTAAACCTTCATATCCTCATAAGATACTCCCTCTTCTATCAACTATTTTAGTATAATAGAAAATGAAGTAAGCATTCATACCTTAGTAGTTCATTATCAGAAACATCACCTTGTTGATCAACCGGACATGGTTCTTTTTCTTCCTCAACTTCTCGATCTTCATCTTCTTTTTATTCACGACTTTCATCTTCCCCCTCTTCATATTCTTCTTCAAATTCATACTCACAAGTAATGAATAGAGAATATGAGGGAGCATAACGAGTCTTCTTGTTGAGTGCTTTCTTTAGAGAAACTATGAAGTCGACCAATGTGGTCTTCATGCCAGTGTCTTCTTCAGGTACATCATGAATGGTGTTGTCATTGTGAACAAATAACACATTTTTCAGTAACACTATACGGACGACCCTTGGAACTTCATGGATGAGGTGTTGGAATAAGTGTTCCAACACCTTCAACAACATCTTCTACATCACTTTCTACAGGTTGAGCAGATATCTCTAACACACTCAAGTTATGTTCTCTTGTAACACCTTCTTCTATCCATAACCTGATTCAGTAAGTCTGGAGAAATTTCTCTTTGCCCTTTTTCAAAAACATCGGTTGGTCTTTCATCAACCAAATGAATTCCTTAGGTTTTGATAATGAAGAAAAAATCAGATGGAACTTCAACATTGAGTGGATTTTCAGGTTCTCTAGGCAACTGGAATGGAAGCTTCTTAAGACTATACAATGCTCAAGTTTTTTCCTGAAGCTATTTATGTTACAGAGGTGTTGCAACACCTAGCGTCACACCAGAATTGTGATACCTGCATATTCAGAGCAATAACTGAAGGAATGAGAAAATATGGATTTCGATGTTTGATATGCAAAGAAGATGTAATGTTAGTAACTGATAGAGAAGGTGAAGAGGGAGACTGAAATTCAATAAAACAATTATGCTATAAATGAGTTAAGAGTGTTAGTCACTTCATTATCCAAATTAGACATGACTACACAAAGCAATAACCACACAAATTAACTCAAGTAAACACAATTTCAAGTAAATTGTGTAGTGTGTGAAATACGTGACATAATTTTTGCACCTATACACATACACAACCCAACTCACATGACAAAGAACAAGACTTTTGGATTTAGGACCCACTACTCCACACAAAGCAAGGTCACTCTAAGAATGAAGTGGGTGATTACTGAATTGTCCATGTCTTTGCATAAGCAAGGAGTTAATGAAATCAGTCTTCCTTAACCTTCACCAAGGATCAATACCTAAATGATAATGCATACAGATGAATTTTTTTTTATGATATTTTTTTAATAACAAATATATAACAAGAGCAGACATTGAATTCAATCAGAATGAAAATTTAAAAATAGTGTGAGTAGTGATTTACTTAGAAACTATTTGGTAGATCATGAAAAAAATGTTGACTCAATGATCCACCACCTTGCATAATACTTTTGACTAGAATTTTCTAATCATGTTTTGCAAGATGATACTCCACATTTGAAAATATAAAAAAGATGAGACTTACATAACCTTGGACCAATAGTCGTCACCAAGAAAAATCTAACTAGAGAGAAAAAATCAGACAAAGGTTATGGCATAAAGAAATATCATAAGGTTAGTAAGGGCATTGAAAAAGAGACAACAATCTAAAATCCACAAAATAATTAAAACTTTTAACATTACTCACTTATTCACAAAGCAAAACATTCTGAAAACTCAATGAAAGTCGAAAGAAAATAAAAACAAGAACAAAAAAGTATGCATGCGAAATATATTGTTATAACAGTGATGTACAAGGTATTATGACACTTGTTGGAACACTGTTTACAGAACATACAAACCATGAGATTTTTCCAAGAAAGAAATCTCTACTGCATGGTGAAGGTAAGTCAACTGTTTCTCACTCTCAATGTGCTTCATCTGAATTATGTTCATCCTCACCAAAGCACACAAAAGATGAGGTCCTAAGTTTATGTGTTTGATAATTGAGTGAGTTGTGGGATCCTATAAATGATCCAAGATGGAAACACCCCTGAATTTTTTTTAATCATCTAGATCCTCACAAAAATTAAGCCAATAAACCCCACAACCTTTGAATTAGTGTCTTTAGTAAACCATATTCCAAGATCAAATGTACCATAAACAAACTTAAAGAACGCTTTCAACAACATTTAAGAGAGTGAGTCTAGGGTTAGTATGGTACCTAGCATAAACAAAGACACTAAAGCAAATATATGGTGTGTTAGCTTTCACTTACAGCAGAGTCCCTATCATACTTCTATAGAAGGTGTTATCGAACACTTTCTATAACACTTTTTTACACACCTTCTAATAGGTTCCTAAAGGGGTTTTCATGTGCATCGAATTCTCAATATTAAACATTTTCATAAGAAATATGACATATCTAGAGTCTGACCTAACAATCTCTTCATGCAATATTAAACTTTAAAGACCAAGAAAGATGTTTAGGCCACCACGTAAGCTCATTCCAATGCCTTTTTTTGTAAAAGGCTTAATCAATTTCACCTTTTTATGAAACCAAGTTGAGGCAAAGAATAATTCAATTTATAAAACCAAGCCTTAGGAGTTTTCTTTTTTAATCCATATAGTATCTTTTTAAGCTTATAAGCATACTATTATGGATCAACAAGTCATATAGGTTGTTCAACAAAAGTTTCATTAAACAAATAGTTATTTAAAAGGACTCTTTCCAACAACCATTTGGTGAAAATAAATATCGAGAAAATAAGACACAGCAAGTAGGAACCAAATAGGTTCAAGTTAGGGTGGAAAATGTTTCATCAAAGTCCACTTCATCCACATTTTCATAACCTTAAGTCAAAAATCTAAATTATTGCATGTTATATTACCAAACTCATCCGTTTTGTTCCCATTATAAAGACATTTTCAAAACTTGGAACAAGATCCCACACATCACCTCTCAAACATATTTAACACATCATGAAAAACATTGATCCAATATTATTTAAAGCATCAATCACATTCTTTGATTCAATATTAGACAAGAAACAACAAGAACTTACCATAGTGAATGCAAATGTGAGCCATGTAAAGTCTTACCATGTTAGAGTAGTATACTCTATCTTTTCCTCCTTGTTCTTACTCCATCATCACCAAAAACCTGAGTTGGAGGATGATGCCTTTGTATTATGTTTGGAGGAGACTATGGTAAATATGTTGTTCCTGGTAGAGTGAACTTCTGATCTTTGTTCTGCATCCGTGTTTGAATTCGCTGCTGCATTCTGGTTCAGTGTTGCACTAGGTGTTGCAACACCTTCGGTTTAGCAGTAGTTTTAGTAGATTGATTTAAGGACTCTTGTACATCCAACAGGTTTAGAATATTATCACCCTCTTTTACCTCGCAAGATAGGAAAGATCATTAGAAACAATATTAACAATTTCTTGGGTATATCAAGTTTAACGTTAAACACCCTATAAAGACGACTATTTAAAGGATATCCAAGAGAAAGTTCTTTGTCACATTTTGTATCAAATTTACCCTTATTTTCACCATCATTTAGAATATAGCAACAACCTAATAAATAGAACTATTCAAGATTTGGTCTCTTCCATTCTAGACTTTCATAAGGAGTCATTGTGCACCATAATCTCAAATAGACTCTACTTATAAAGTGATATACTATATAGAGGCCTAAATCTAAAGTCCTTTAGAAAGATCTTATGTACATAATGAAATATGAGTCAATAACAAAATCTGGTTTTTCCATTCAACAGTGCCAATTTATTGGGAGGTTTTAGGAGTTGAAAATTTTGTAAAAATATCCCTTTTATTGCCAAAGAAGTAAAATAAGATTTTAAAAAATCCTATCAAGAACAGATTGTATCCTAGAAATTATGACTCTATGCATGTTTGAAATTATTTTAAATAACTTTCTAAAAACTTCGAAATTTTATGACTTTTCCAAAAAAAATAAAAAATAAAAAATCAAGCAATGTAAAACAAAAAAAGTCCTAAACATAAAAAAATGTTTTCACCAAGATATCAACCTCAACTAGCCCAACTATGACCATGTGAAATGGTTTACAACCCCAGTGTGGTACTAAGTGTGGCAACACTTCGTGAGATACTTCAGATGGCTTGCCCTTTTTGCATGAACCACATGACAATCTTACCATTAAGCTTGGGTAGGTCTCTAATAGCCTTAAGTTTTACCAACCTACGAAAATTTCCAGAATTCACATGTGCAAGCTTTTGGTGCCATATTTACACTTCACAATTTGAGCACAATGACAAGGTACTTCGTCTCCATGAGTAACAAGGGTTCGTTTTTCTTATACCTGTCAGAACACACTTATTTTTAAGGTTAATAATAGTGCATACACCTGCCGCAAATTTGAAAGAAAGTATCACGGAGTTGATTAACGCTAATCAAGTTAGCCATTAATCCCTTAACATGAAAGACATCACTAAGGTGTGGTGAATCTTCCACATTTAAGGTTTCTATGCCCACGATTCTTTTTATAGCACCACATCCAAAAGTAAATCTTTCTCCACAACATTCTTCACAATCCTTGAGATAGCCATGACATGGATAACGACTTTCACAATACCATGAACCTGAAATACAAGCACTCAAAGAAGTGGAAACACCATTGGAATACTCATTAGCCCATGGCATCTTTGAGGGTCTACTAGACAGATAAACTTTTAGTTTCTAGAGTTTTGGATAGGGTATTGAAGCACTTTGGAGAACACCTTAATAAATCTATCACAAGAAAGAGATTTTGTTTTATAGAGCAATAAGAACAAATGTGTACAGAGTAGACAATAATAACACATGAAAGTGTTGTCCTTTGGTTATTTTTCATTAGGAAAGTCACCAAAGGAAACAAGATTATCATCCAACACATTTTCTATGCTTTTATCACCAACAACATAAGAGTGATTTGAAATTGATCCAGAAATATTTTATTTTTTAAATTTTTAATCAATTAAAAAACATTTGAATCAAAATCAAATTGATTTGAAGAAATACAATTTTCATAATTCAAAAGCAGTGAAAAATTCATCACATTTTTAACAAAAATTGGGAACTATGTATTCTTCAAACATGGTATGGAGTCCAGATCAACGGCAAAAAATAATCAAGATTAGTTTTGCAATGCATTTTAGTTGACAAAAGATCATAGAATTCAAAAGCACCTGAGTTTTGTGTATGAATTACCTCAAATGTTTGCATCAACTCAATTTTACCTTCTCAAACTCATGGACCTTTTGTGTGAATACTGATTCTTGATGATTGTAATTCCCTATCAGTTTAGCATTCTCCAAGAAGGCTGGCTACAACTGATCATAATTTGAATCTTCATCTTCTGAATTTATGTCAGTGTTGAGGAGGGTGTTGTGACACTTTCTGCAATTCATCTTCTGAAAGTGTTGAGAGAGGTGTTGTGACACCTTTTGCAGCACCTATATCTTCGAGTTTAACCATCTAATGCATCATACTCCTATCCATCATCTTTCTCGTACTCTTCTTCCAGATTCATCACCACCAACCAAATTTGCCCATCTTTATCAAGGTAGTGTCATGCCTACCAACCAATGTAGAGTTTCAAGCATTCCTTCATAATCCAGACAGACTGTAAGTACTAATAGTATTATAAGTCGTTCTAGAAATTTTAACTTAAACTATCAAACTTTATCAATTAGTGACTAACCGTGTTCATTAACAGTAACAACGTGGGGACTAGAACAAATGTTGGTTTGGAATGGTTCATTGAACTAATGAACCCTAAGACCCAGATTTTTGCCGACGTAAGTATCTTTTAGTTATTCACCTTTATTTTTCTTCACAATTTAACCCTTTTTAGATAAAATATCTTATATTTCAGCATTAACTGGCTTATTTGGACTTTTGCAGTCCAGGCCGGACCTTGCTCGGGTGATTGTTAGACCTTTTTCGATAGGTCGTGTCGGTATCATAGATCCAGGCTTTTGGGTCAATGTCTAATCCCCCCTTTTGATATTGTGTTCAGTGTTATGCTATAATTTATTTGCTTCGCCGTTATGATCTTCATGAATTATTTTTCGTTCTAGGATGCGTTGAGATGGTTAAGGAACGACTTGGATAAGGAAGATCTGCCCTAAAAGAAATATAGCAAAGAGGTCATAGAAAAAGTGCCAGGACACATGCTTGAAGTTTATGAACTATGTTGCGGGGGAGTTTCTTCGCTGGGTGAACGTGAAATCGTGAATACACCTGGATATGGTTAGTGGTTTGTTTGTATAGTCATTTTTTAGTGTATTTCTTATGGGGTATATAGATGTGATAGCAAAATGATTATTCTGCATGTGTTCATTTGAATAGGTCCTTTCGATAATTGCAAGAAATATTAGACTGTCATTCATCTTGAACAAATGACGAGCCAGTTTATGTACGACATGAAGATGCGTGCAATTGAGAGCACATTAGGCAAGTCAGGAAACGCGCATCGAGATCCCTATGTCGCATGCTCAGTGCTCTATTGCATCATTCACGATTATAGGAGTTGGCCCTGGAGCCGATTTCTTGTCCCATCTTTCAGCATTATGTCGCCAGGCCCGATACAGTGTATGAGCATAAAGATTCTGTTTCCTGGGGCCACTTGCACTGAAGCAAGTGGAAGGTATTTTACAGAAGACGATCCAGCCCGGGGCTGTCTGTGGTGATCTAGAAGGTGTTAGGAATGAAATGACACTTTCTTTGTATAGGTTCAATACGGATGAGAACACCGTCTTGATTGAGTTCCAAGGCCTATGGATTATTCTCGATATTTGCATGTCTTTTTTAATTACTACTATTTGTTTTTGTAGTTTGTCTATTTTTCTATGTGTTTTTAATTTGTTTGAAGTCGCGTATTCCAACGTGGAAATGCTTGCTAAAACAGTTATTATAATTGTTGGGCATTCTAGTACAATGAACTTTTAGTAATAAAAACTTTACAGCTAAATGATATTCATGTAGTTCCAACCTTGTCCATGTATTAATGATCTCAAGTTGAGTAGGCTCCCTATTCTACATAATTGGTTCATTGTTTGGTAAAATCAAATTTAGATCCATTGTATACCTATTGGAAAACCCCGTTGATTAGTGTGCCCACTTTTATGCACATCGAAGATACTGTAGTCTATTTGGTGCACACTGCATGGAAAAAATTCTACAGATTTGTTACAGGTAATAAAAAAAAGAAATCAATGTGGATATTGTTGTAGGGCGCTTATAACCCATGTGTACCTATTATTTGTGCGCTATTAAAGGCAAGTATTGCCCCTAGTTTAGGTAATAAAAGTCTAAATTCTTCTTTCCTTTCTAAGAAAATGAGTGGCGACGTAAGTTCACCGTTCTATAGTATCATGCCATTTTTCGTTGGAACGCTCGGAAGGAACGAGGTGTCCCCAACATTTTTAATGGTAAGTTTCCGTACTGCTATTGGTTTTTATTATTAATCATCAATTGCCAAATGGCTTGTTTCTTCTTAACCTTTTACTAGTCTATCGCCAGAAAATACCAAATATGGTCATCCCCTGCCTACCGAGGTCAACTGTTGAAGCCATACTGAAGTTTAGCAATAAGACATGCCAGTTGGATTACCATGGGGACCACATTACCCCAAAATTTGGGAACACTGGCTGGAGGAAATTCATCCAGGATAATGTCACAGTGACAATTTGGTCTTCTCTACAAAACATATGAACGACAACTGCATCATCATCCAAGTGGAGGAAATTCGCAATCTTGTCCCTGATTACCTCGCCTATCTTAAAAATTTGGGAAAGAAAAAGGGTGATGCCAGTGGCTTGTCCTTAGCAGATCTTGTTTACATTAAGTAGGGCCGCTCACACAGCCTGATTGTTGTTTTGTTTATTTTATACCATCCCCACCCAGGTTGGCTTCCGTACTTTCATTTTTTCAATAATGTAAACATGTCGTCAGTCACTCTCGGATATGGACGTCATGCACTATCTGATTATGGCTTTGGAATTTGCTTATTTCATACGTGGAATTTGGAATTTTATTTGCAATTTCTATTAAGATTTTGGCTTTTGATTTCTCGATACATTAATTCTAGTTGAATTTTGAATGGACGATAAGAAAAATACAACATAAACCGAAGAAACTCTTATTACACCGAAATCAAATATAATACTTGTTCAATTCAGGGTGAAAACAAAATTCTCTAAACCTTCTCGATACAGTCGTTACTGACAGAACAAACAATGAATCATCCCATCGTGGTGGCATTTAATTGAAAAACAGAAAAAGAAGGTGCCTTAAAAATGTTACTTAATAGGAGAATCATAATATTGTCCACATTATCATATTGTGATTTGACATGTCTAGGGGGCTATTATGTAAATATTAAGCGATGTTATGGAGGACATTGCACTAATTTGTCATTTTATAGTTAAACACAACTATCACACAAAACCAAGGGGGGTTCTTGGTGGTTGAATAATATATGTTAACTGGCACTAAACAACGAAACTGGGGGCTTCATTTCCAGAAATTAATTTTCTATATAAAATGTCATATTTCTCTTAACTACAATGATATATCCTTTTACTCTAGTTAAGAAGACAATGAGTAACGAAGAGTGTCCTAGGATCGATGGTGACAAGCCGTTTTTTTATGTTCGTTGGGAAAAATGAAGTTTCCCCAGACTACCTGATGGTAATCATAAATAAGTTTAATTTCTTATCCATAATGTAAATCTCCAATCTTCCACTGTTACTCAAGTCTTCATTTTCTTTTTTTTTTTTTTTTTTTTTTTTTGGTATTTATCATTACATTTAAAACTTAAAAAGTAGAAAATACCCAGCTACATCGTGCCCAAATTGCCGAGGAAAACTGTGGAATCAACGCTCAGGTACCGCAAAAAAAGAACTTGGCAAGTCGACTACCACATGGATCATATTACCTCAAAGTTCTCCAAAAGTGGATGGCGGAAGTTTCTACAAGATAACTGCATTAATATTGGAGTGACCTCGATCTTTTCATCTGAGGACATGGACGACAACTGAATTGTTTTCAACGTGGTTGAGCTTAAACTGTTGGACACTGACTTAATTACGTACATAACATCTGTGGGCTATAAGCAGAGTGGTTCAGTTGGTAGCTCATCAGGACCCATGCACATCGACTAGTCTCTACTAGGAAACCTATGCTTGAATTAGTTTTTCTCCACCCTTGTCTGAGGGAAGCATACCTTATAAGTAATCCTGTTCTAACATTGAAGTTTTATGCAATGTCGTCTCGATGTACTTAACTATGTCTTGCTGAAACTAGGACAAGCATTTATTAAGGCTATGTTATAATAGAAGATGCTTGCTACTAATTGACATCATATGATTATTATTTAAGTCTTCTTAAGACACATACATTAGCTAATTAGATTTCAAATTATGAAGGTAATATTTATTGATATAATAGGCAAAACAATACTAGCCTCATTAAAAAAAATGAAAAACTTCGACAGTGAATGATACCTCTCAGCATGTAATATGCCACTACCTCGTTGTCCGTGCTTTGTAGTGATACACATGATCTCGATAACTGAGCCTACTAAATAGGTGTATTGTTAGACCAAGTCTGGTAGCTACTCAATATTCGATGTCAGTGTGCAAATTAAAAGGTTTCTCATATCCAATGTTCACTCTAGTCAAATTCTACTTTGCGTGTCTTTTGGTTTGTTAAGCTTTAGTATATAGGGGTCAGTCAACTAGCATATCATGTCAAGCTGTATCATCAGATCACACATTAGTTTTTTTCTCATTGTTCACATCTGGTAATAGTTGATCAACTGAGGTCAGCTTTATTCAGATGTGTGTTGTTTTGTTGTATAGGCCCATCCACACACGTAGGTGTCAAATCTCTGGTTACTTTGAAACATCTACTAATGACCCATTTCAATTATTTAATTTATGTTTGTATTTGAAACCACCACACCAATGTGTCCTGAAAACCTTCCATAAATACATGTTACTTTCACCTTTTGTTAGCACACAACATAGTAAGATAAAATACACATTTTCTAGTTACCTTTGGTCAAGTAACAACATGCTAAGGAACACGCGACCCCAACCATTTAATGTGGTCCCCCTTACTCGCTCCATCATCTGACACCCAAAGTGATTCTGAGAAGTACCAAGACCATGCTCTTTACAAGAAGAGTGGTGGATGGACTAAGCCAATGGAGAAAGTAGTGGTTGATCCCCTACTTGACGAATTCAATGCTAGTAGCTGGAAGAAGAGGGAAGTGAATAATGATTGTCTGCTAGTTTTGAGTAATGGCTTGAAGGGTCTGTTCGAGGAAAACAAGTTCACTTACACTGATGTGAAAAAAGGGTTGAGGGGCTCCACGATCACTACGACACATTCACAACCAAGCTTGCTACAGGTAGAACATGGGACTCTAAAATGAAGATGGTCATGGATGATGATGCCACCTGGAATAATTAAAAATCGTACGTTAAATGAAATTAAATATGTTATGTAATTTACTCATTTCTACTTACTTTGAACCAATAATCTAATGTTGTCCTAATCCACACGACTTTAAATTCCATCTCACCCTTATATAAAGGATGGGGAACCTTGGAAAAATGCACTTGAGAAGTTGTTCGTGGCCAAGCTAAGAGGCCCATATTTTAGCCGAGGTATACTGCAGGATCCTCTACATCTGCGTAACGTGTTTTAGGACTGTATGCTTTTTAAAATAACAAGAAGGATCGAGCCAACGATCTTAGGGGTTGTTTACATTTCATTTTCTTTTTATTATTAGTTTGTAAGATATGTGGTATTCACTATCTAATATAAAACACTCTATTGGAGAAAGCAGTGGAAAGAAACGTCAAATCATGTATCGATAACACCAATGCATCAATAACCGAGATTGGAACAAGTAGTTATCTGCTATGTTTACAAAACCTACTTCGAACTCGCCGATAATACTCCTCTTTGTGGATAACCTATCCCCTTAAGGAAAAACCACATTCGTAAAACGAATTACAAATCTCATTGATGGCAACACCTGTTTCTGTAACCCTGGAATTCCTAGCCACTCAAGATATTTATCTATGTAGTGGTACCGACTGGTCTAAGAGATGGATGGTTATTTTAAGTACTCTACGTCATGAAAGAGAGCAGGGTTATTAGGTAGCAACACCCGGACAACCAAATCATCTCAATGTTGTTGCGGTACGTTCGTTGCTTAAAGAGAAATTTGGAGCCAGCGCGACTTCGTCCATTCAGATGTAAGCAATAAATTGTGTGGCTACGTAAGAGACATACAATATTCTTGCTCATGATAAAAACACTAGACGTACTCTAAAGAAGTGATTGCCACCGAAGCCTAGTGGAATGAGTGGACAAAACTGTGTGGGGATCTAGCCAGGGCATACAAGGAGTAAAGAGAGTAAAAGTTTCATGACATGTACCTTCTCTTTCGCGAATCAAGTGTGTCAATTGCCCGAATGACCATGGGCATTCTGTGTGACGTCTGTGTATGAGCCGCACAAAAGATAGCTTCAAAATAACTCTTGCTTAGGGTTTTCTAACCCAACTCGTTGTTCTAGGTTTTCTTTAAGTAATTTTTATTGTCGTGTTGTTGGATAAGTCAAGCAATAAATCCTTATTTCTCTTATGAAATAAATTAGGAAGGTATATTATTAACAATTTTTAATTATAAAATATTTTTAAAGCAACAATCATGTGATAAAACCTATAAATTCCTTCTGGTATATAATATAATACAAGCAACATGGGGCTAGTGGCTCATCCTATGACAAGTCACATCTACTGCCTTGGTTGGGGGAATCTACCAGATTTCTAGAAAAGCATGCATGGCACTGCAACTCGTAAATAAGCATGCCTATTAATATCTAATGGCAAAAAATTCCAATTGTTTGGCGACTTCCAGGGGCAACTGTGGAAGCTATTCTTCAGTTTTGTAAAACGATATGGTAGGTCAATTACTAGGGTGACCACATTACCCCAAAGTTCAATAACAACCGGTGGAGGAAGTTTATTCAAGACAACGACCGATATCGGTGCAACATTACTCTTCGCGGCTGAGCATTCGAATATCAATTCAACTGTTTTTGAGATGACCGAACTAAAACTACAAGACCTCGACTTTCTTTTTTATATGACAACTTTGGGTCATAATAATGGGGGTTCAAGTGGCACATCGTTGTCAGACCCCGAGTACATTGATTAGGTTCTACTAAGATATGTGGTCTTTGTTTGATCTACAGTTTCACAAGCGAGATGTTGTAAGTCTAATCAATGTGTATTTTATCTAAATTTTACATCTTTATGCAATGTTAGCTTGTTGTTGGTTGATTTTCTTCGATGTTGAACCGTGTTTTTGCTTGAATAAAGAACTTATTTCCAAAAGGTGTGATGGTGTTTCATACATTAAATTCAATAATTGCAGTCCATGTTGGGCGACCCGACGTACTCCCATCTTAATTATTGGTTGATAGATAGGACAATACACATACTAATGTGAAAAAAATTACCCTAAGTTGACTACCTTTAACCCGGAAAAAATAAGTCCTCGGAAATACCAAAGTAGTATGAATGCTCAAGGACGTGACGATGTTAGATAAAGTCACAAAAAGACAACATGTCATGGTAATTACGGCAACAAGAACTGTTTACATTAAGACAAACTTGACCAATTGGGTTGCCTTTATATATAGTTGTCTATCATATATACATTGACACAATTTGCGCCTTACTAAATTGAGAGTCCCAATACCTTTGAACCCACATATCCGAAGCCAACCAAAACATCCACAACGATGCCTTCATCAAACCGCATGCCACTATCCACACCATTTGATCTTCAAGAATGGCTCTTCTACAACGACCAGTGGTAAAGGAGGTTGATCAAGCATTCATCCCTTACTTGGCCGCAAAACCTCACCGCGGAACTTTCATTCTCTGTGCCTATCACACAACCGTGTTCATTGATGCAAGTTCGTATTTCTATGATATGCATAATAGGATGATTTCACTCCATTACTTTAGGAGCCGGTTGGAAAAGTTGCAGAAGCGCTACACATTATTTAAAGCTTCAACTTCACTAGAGGGTGTTGTTCGCAACAAAGAAAACAACACTATGCATATCCCGCCTAATGTCTGGCAGCAACATTTCGAGGTTAGATTTCTTTAAAGATATGTCTCTGGGAATATATTTATATATGGCCTTTGTATCTATGTTCACTAAAAAATACCATTCTTTTAAAAAGCATGACTTGTATGCACAAGCTTATCATGACGAAGGTGAGAGCATGTGGGAGTTTGCAGATAATTTTTTGCATCCCTCCCGACCAACCAGCTCATGAAAACTAAGGATAAAAACTTAGTGTCTTTTACCTCAACGTTTTTTAATCGATTGTTAGTGAACTGGTGTACTGGTGCTTGTGTCGTGTCGAGGTGTGTAATTTTATGATGTGTTATCTATCCGCTTTCTACTAATCATGTATTCAATTTACTTTTTCTTTGTGTCTTTCGTATGTAATTAAATGTATGCTTTAAGGTAGGCGTGTTAGCCAATTTTCGTTTATCCGTATTTTCTCCATTACACTATGAACTTTATATATTAAAATACACATGTTTACCATTAAGGGCCAAAAATATATTAAACATAATAGAGTCTGAGCACACACAGTAATTTTGGAAAACTACGAAATTCTTACAACTCGTGCAACAATGGGAAATAAAAGGTGGCGACTTTTGCCAAGAAAGCAGTGCCCGCCTAAAATACCATAATCATCAACTACAAATATTAAGTCTTAAATATTATTACAAATGATGAAAACTTCTAATATCCAACTAAGATGTGTGCCAGTATAAGTGGTGGTAGACACTATTTGAGTCGTCCCGTACGTCATGACAATCTTTGCTACACCTGATAAATGAAATTGGGATGAAACGATTGAAGGATAACATCGTGTGATAGAAATTCATAGAATTAAAAAGAACAACTTTTCTTTTTATTCTACGCTGGTATGATCATTCAGGTCTAGCGGTAAGCCCTGGTTACATGCAGCTAAGTGGACAGGACATTTTGGCCTTGTATAATCCTTCGATTTTCACACACTGCACCTTCTCTCCTTGCGGGTACAGGTGCCGGCTGAGTTGCGTCACTCACGAAATGAGGTGGAGAATATTAAACACACACCTGGAAATTGACCTTCCCCTTTGCATCGACCGCACACTTGAGGCTTATGACGCGTAGATGACTCACCCGCTAATGAATAACGATTTTTAGGGTTACGCCTGGGAGTTCTAGGGTTGCTCATATATATTTTTTTAATGGTTTTTAGAAAAATTCCATTGACTGGGGTCAAGCACTGGGTAGGCCAAGCATGTCCACGTATTTCATAGATTTTCTAGCTTGTAACAGTCAATAATGTAGACGTGTTTATCGTGCTTCACCTTTCTGTTGCAACATTTGGAAATCATTTAAACTTATAATAGCGTGCATGGGTCTGTCTTCGATAAAGAAAGTTAATGAAGGTATGATATCTAACAACGAACAAACCTTATTGCAGCCGTAGCGTGTGAACAAGGGAACAAATTGTAGTTGAACATCTTGCATGACCATGATCTTTATTTCAAATTTAAAACAAAAACCTTTTTATCATCGACTACTTTAAATACCCGTGTGTCAAGGTTCATATCCATAAACCTAGAACTCACCCGAACATTCTTTGAGACTCTGACAACAGTGTGATCTGTCAGTGGTGCCATAGCTAGTGCGCCAGTTCATCTATCATTAAACCATTTTTCGATGATGGTCCTGATAACCCTTGGAATTATGCACGCGAGTAACTGTCTGGCCTACAAGATATGACTATTGAAGTTATCCACAATGTTAGAATTCATGATATCAAACCGTCTCATAGGACATATCGAGCAAGGCCATCGTTGATAACCTTTATCCTTCTAATTTTTTAATGCCTTTAGACTGACAGATGTAATAATGGAGATATACTTTTGGAATTCATCCACCCTGTATGTATATGCTACTTTTACGAGCAAAGCCACGACTTGTTGACCATATGTGTGGCAAGATTTTGCTGCAAATGATAACAACATAAACCATGGACCATTGAGGGAAACACCATTTTCACTGCAGCCTCTATACCAGCATGACCATCCTAAGCAATGATAAGGCCGGGAGGGTGGGGGTTTGGGGGGAGGGGGGTAGCCATAACACTCTTTTACCTTAAGCAAAAACCAACTGCACGAGTCCTCAGACTCGACTGCACCAATACCAACTGAAAGTGCAAATATCTGGTTGTTGGCGTCCTTGGTCACAACAAAAACACTATGCCTTTGTAAGTACCCTTCAAGTGATTGCCATCAACAATGATGATGGGTTTCCCGTACCCAAAGCAAACCCTAGATGACCCAAGGACATAGAAAACACAACAGAATTCCCACCGATTTTCTATTTCGTGCACGGCGAGGTTTCCTAGATTGTTTTGCTCTTACACATGAATGTAATAGGGGATCAAACAGAATGAGTCTTTCACATCGCCATAGATGAGGCATACGCATGGTGTTTGACCTTCAGTGCTAGGTCGTACTTAATATCGGATGAGTGCTCCATTTGCAGTTCTGCCATCATTTGCCTTGGATTCAAATTTGACCCCTCGTGTCTTAGATCCTTTACAAAGAAAGAACCAAGAACCTTAGAAGGTAGTACCCGGGGTGCACTACATTTAGGGTCCAATCAACAGTCGTGCTCAACAAGTCTCCATGCTCTCCATATCCGCCCATTTCCATTTTCCTGATGAAAGAAAGAGCAATTCTCAAGTTTGCATATGATCTTGCAGCAACCTTTATTCGAATGACTCAACATGTACACAACTCTCAGAATCCGAAGGAACTCTAACCTCCAATGTAGTATATCTCGAAGAAGTTCGCCTACAATGCAAGAATTATATGAGCTAAAGATCATTAAGTAGAAATCATGCATGGAAGATGCATATTACGACCGACATGCGAAATGTCAAACTTTTCATGAAATTATTTCTTGTAACTCTTTACTCAAGAAAAAATCTTTTGGTGGAAATCGACTCCCGTCACAGGCACAAACCTTACCAAAATCACTCGTTGGCCATATTCGTGACTACCAAGGGCACATTATCCCTCCTTTGAGTCCACCGGAGTCATTATTGATGGTTGGTACAACCAAGTGGGCTATCCTCCCGAGACCACCATGGTTCGCCTCCTGCCTACCCCTGCAGTCCTCCGGAAAGTCTACCCTTTTCCGTACCCAACCTCATAAAGGTGATCTCTAGGGGTTCTCTCCCTTGATATACCTGTCATGGAAGCCTCCCTAGAGACACCGTATATACAAAATATAGACTCTCAATTACCAGAGGTGACCAACCCCAAAACATTTTCAATTTATGAAGTAATGCTATTCTGATTTCTTTCATGTACACATGCAAATCCTTGCAGATGCTAATGTTCATGATTGGTATGTACATCAGTTCACTTTTTAACATTGGGATAAAACACTTAATAACAGTGATATACAACCGCACATATCACAGTTAGTTGTCACAAATAATAGGCACAAATACTATGTTCATGCATTGTAGTTGCAGACGAATTTCTACTTACCTTAACCTCTGGGAATGAAGATAAATCAAGCTCCTTGTCACCTTTTCAAGTTTCATAATAACCAGATGTAAAAATAAATTATAAATCATGAATTCATTTTATCTCCTAAACCAACAATAATATATTTATAGTTTTATTCATTGAAACTCAAAGAGACTAAAATCATATCAATGTTACAAAAAATCATATTAATTTTCTATAGCATATCATCATTTTCTTTTGACTTACAAATCACAAAGTAATCAATATAATTGGTTTATCATTATGTTAACAAATGTGAGTTGATGTGATACATGTCGTACATACATGCATTTTAGGTCGATGTATAAATATATTTAGTATCATTTGTATGTTTATTTGGCCGAAATGTGCTTCAATTTATTATATTGAGCTAGATGACGTGTTTGTGCTTTTTCTTAGTGTTACACAGGTATTTATATGCTAAAAATTCCATTTGGACGAAGTTCGAATGAGAAACAAGTAAGAAGATGGGAAGAAATAAAGAAAATATGAAGTTTGGACAGAATAGGCCAAGTCGGTCGAGGCCAAAACGTGACTCGGTCGATGCGACTTGTTGCTTCGATCGAGTCAGCCTGACTTGGTCGAGGCAGAAAGGCGGTCCAATTTTATTGCACACATTTTGGCTTATTTTGAGCCCGTTTCAGTCCTAATCTTTCCCAACTTATAAATACAAGCTTTCTAGTCCGAAATTAACATATTATCATCATTGGAGAACACTTTGGAGGCGAGATCGAAGAGCAAGGATTGACAAGATCAAGATCAAGAATCGAGTTTGTTTACTTCCTTTTTAGTAGTTAATTTACCAATCATGTTTGTCTATAAATTAAATTGGTTTTAAACTCTAGTTATGAGTAGCTAAACACCCTTGTGTTCTAGGGTTAGAGAGTAGGTTATTCACCGACTATGTTTTGATTACTTTTATTTAATTCTAGATGCCATTCTTATTTGATGATCGATATGTTTTCTTCTTATTTTACGAATGATTTAATTTGGCCAATTGATTAATTCTAATTGCTTAATAATTCGGCTTCTAGAGAAGATGATTGTTAATAGGCGTACGAGCATATAGCGTAGGTACCAATAATCTTCCGAGAGGAGTGAGGACTTGCGTAGGTATCGGTTTAAGGAACCCTTGGGAGTCTTTTATGTGATAGTTAGCTCGAGAGGACGACTATCCTTAATTGATCTACACGTTAACATTATTCGAGATGAGGGCTAATTATGAGTAGCGTCACCTAATACAGTAAGATTGATTTAGAAGTCTAGAATAATAGGATAATCACGCATAGGAGGTAACAGTTGAAATCGAGTCCCTAGAATACATCTTAATCCATCTGAGTTTTTCTTGTTATTTGATTCCATTTGATTTCCAAGTAATTCTTAATTAATTAGCTAATTTATGCAAATTAAGTTTTAGAAATATTAATTCATCCACTTATTCGAGAGTCTAGATAGGGTAGAGATATTAAGATTAGGGTATTAAGATACATAGAAACAATCCTTGTGGGATTAACCTTGCTGCCACTAGCTATAGTAGCACCTTATACTTGCAATTTACTATATTAGGAATTTGTGCATCATGATGAATAAGGATAATAAAGATCATTTTCATAATCAAGAAGTTAGCAGACGAATATATTATGAGTAGCTTGTTATAACACCAAATAGTGTGAAAATAACAAAGCTAACTTGTAAAATTCACTAGAAATCGTATATTTCATAAAACCCTCTCAAAATTTAACTATAGACTCCTAAATTCTTTTATTTTAACATAGTAAATTGGTTTCCAAGATTCTAACTGTATAAATTTATAAAAATATTCTCTAAAATTAAAATTGGCACTATTTCAACCTAAAATCAGATTGCTTTGTAAAATTTATTAAAGATTATATACTCAACAAAAAATCCTCAAAAAATCAGATTGCTTTGAAAATTTAAAGGAAATATTTTATATAATTTCTCAAAGTTGCATGTAGAACATGAATTTCAACGAACAACGTATTCAAGTAAGTTCACACATATATATAATATAACATCTACTTTTATAACTCTTATAACCATATAAAACTAATCAATAATCAATGATAAAAATATCCAAAGGTACAAAATACATTTAACTAACTTGCGTGTACCGATTTTGTATCACGAAGCATATAAGACCACTAAGACATGTATACTACCAACACGCAATATTCAAAAACCTAAAAATATAGAGAATTAACATTGTGTAACAATAACTTTCGTGTATTAAATAGATAAACACAAAAAAGATGTACCAAATTGAATATTCGGATCCTACCTCTAGTTTTCCTCTGATTCTTCTCTTTAATTGTATATGTCTTCAAACTTGTTGACTTGAATAACGCTAATTCAAAGCTTATAAGCTTACTTTTGGATTAAACATCGTTTCTTGCCTAATTTCTTGAAGAACGTTGCAATTCCTTTGTACCGGAATTCTTCACTTAATTCTTGATTATTCGATGAACTTTGGACTTTTGATCCGCACCGAATATTAGTTCTTCAATTTATAACATTAAATTCAATGACCGGAGTAAAATCCTGAATCAAATATTATCACTTTAATGGATTAATTTTGTACTGCCGTTTTGTAACGTCAGATTTTGGCTTTGTAAGACCGGATTGACTTTGTAACACCAGATTTTGGCTTTGTAATATCGAATTTTGGCTTTGTAACGCCTTAATTTTAAAATTGACTTTGTACCACCTTTCTTGAGTTTGTGTTGTTGTGATTGTTGGTGTCACAATAAGACCCTATTTATAATTGTAGGATGGAGAACCCTAATATGCCTAGGATCCACATGGAGCAATTTGATTAATTCTCCAAATTAAATATCAAATCTATAGACTTTCAACGTTTTGATCTTGATATAAAGAGTTTTCTTATTGATCTCTCATAATTTAATATCCATCAACATCTTTTAAATAATTACTAAATTAATTTAATTTAATAATATTTGCATTACTTTGATACGTGATGGCTTTCTATAAATTAATAAAATATATATCTAGTCATCAATTAAATTAACTTAGAAATTTAATTCGACTAATTCCTAACATTAAAATAATCAATATAAAATTGATTTTCAATATATAATTTATAATGTGGCCCGCTTTAATTGGATAAGAAATTTGTGTATCAACACATTGATCAATCAAATAATATAGGCGGCGGCTAATGCCATCACAAATTATTCTAAATACACCACGATTGTGTATGAGACAAGAATAACCTTGACAAATATCTAAGTTGTTTTTAACTAATAGAATTCATCCACCTACGTGAAAGATAATTAATTCGATTCAAAATAAATTAAGGACAACACACAATAAAAAAATATGAACAATGTAAGTAATTTCGTATATTTATGACTGTATTTTGCATTTTATATGTTTTATTCGAAAAAGCAAAAAGATTTTTTCTGAAAAATATGTGTTGGCCGAACCACGTTAATTTGGTAATCTGAACTTTGAAGTGGAAAGATTGATATAAAAAAAAAAAAAAAAAAAGGAAATCAACCCAAATGAAGTCACTGTGCAATGTTATGGCGTTCCCAAGTTTTGCCAGATGAAGAAATATCAGAAAAAATAGAAGAATCAGAGGAATTATGAAACGTACACCAATATAAGTGTGTTTGTGTGTGAATGCACGCAGAGAGAGAGAGAGTGATGTTTACTGGTGAGAGTGCTTTCTGAAGGAGCTTCACATATAGATATAAGAAGCTGTACACTTCTCAAATAAAGCTTATGGCTGCATATGCGTGCAATCTGGGTGAAGGAAACAAGAATTAGTGGCCAAGTCTTTATTTACGTAGAGGAAGGTGTTGAGGTCTTTTTTGGATATCAACACCACATTATGCAGTGCCTCATATATCTTTGTTGTGTCTCTTTACATAATTTGGTACGCCAATTTAAGGCGTTAAATATAATAGTCATAATTCTTTGTGTATTTATTGTTATATAATGAAACAAAGTAAAAGTATCGAATATGATGGTAACTAATTAATTAGTGCCATCTCTTTCTCATATGTTTCAATATTATATTAAAAATTTAAAATAAGGATCTTTTGAAAATATATTTAATTACATAATACGTGTCCAATGATACACCTAAATTTCTTTTGTTATCCTTTTTCTTAAAGTATACTTTATTCTTATATCAACGAAATTTAAATACCTTTTAATATTTCCTATCTTTTGTACTTTTATTTTATATGTCGGACAAGTGTACACGTGAGCTCGGTCTATAATATTTTTTTAGGAGAATAATTTGCAAGTTAAAGAATAGGGTTGTAGTGTATCAAAAGAACTAGACAATCATATTAATTGAACTAAAGGAGAGTGTCTGGGTTAACGAGCGCGATGTTAAAATGTAAACTTAATCTGGAATATGTTAAAAACATAATTCATAATCTAATCATCAAGAGTAGGTTCAAACTCGTGTAGTAAATGTAATAATATATCCATATAATAAATAACTAAATAAGAAATCCTAAAATAAACTAATAACTTAGACAAATTTATAAATAAATAGATAAATAACCCGAATAAGGATTTAGGATGTTACATTCTCCCCCCCTTAAAAAATTTCATCCTCGAAATTTAATCATCTCAACATTTACTCGTTATGATGGATCTAGGGAAAGAAATTGACCCAGGTTAGGTGGACCACACAAAATAACTATAGTTTCACAGTAGTACTTGTGTTCAACAAATGTTAATCATAAATTTTTTGTTAACATAATTTTATTGGTGTTGACAAAATCTAAATCGAAGTCAAGTGGACATTTGATTGGGATAATTTAATCAATTGATAACTTCACAAAAACTAACGATTGATTCTAAGTTAAGAAATGTTTAGGATAAATGAAAAGTTTGAGGGTAAGAATTGGAAGGTAATACCACTTTAGGTTGAAATGGAAAAGTATAACTACTCAAGAAGATTAACAACTTACAAGATGATAAAGCGCAATCCGTTATCACAAGAATATTCACGAAAGATACTAAACAAGAAAATAACCAGACAATATGACACAAGGTTTACGTGGTTCGATCCGGAGATCTACGCCCACGGGAAAATGATGTCCCTACCGGGCTCCTTTTCTTTTTCTTTCTTTCTTTGTTTTTGTTTACAAGCGCTTTTTCTTTGATCCAAGTTCCAACCCCTTTTCTTTCTCTAATTCTACTATTTATATCATACAAATCACAGCCCTAACTATATTCCTACAATTAAGGCCACGAAACCTGCCTTCGTGATTGAGAGGAAATCGTGGGTCAGATCTTCCATCCCTCTTGCGCTGCCATTGCAACCTAATTATCAAATCTGTCTTTGGGCCAATTCTTGAGCTTCCAACTATAAATAACTTGGGCCGACCTGCGGCCTTAGGCAACTTGGGCCAACTTGGGCCTTACCTACCAGATGCCCCTCCCCCAAAGAAGCCGAAGCAGAAGGATTCGGCTTTGTAAAGTAGATAAGGTAAGCCGGGAGTGCTGCGAGTAGAAAACCAGATTCCAGGAGTAATGGGATTAGAATGAGAAAGAAGACAAAAACACCAGTGTCCTTGAGAAAGACTTGGGAAAGAGTGAGAAACCCGGGGTCACGCACCCGGAGTCGAGAAAAGTAAGCCCTGAGGTCCCTCAACCGGGGTTGAGAAAAAGTAAACCCCGAGGTCCTTCAACCGGGGTTGAGAAAAAGTAAACCCCGAGGTCCTGCAACCGGGGTTGAGAAAAAGTAAGCTCCGAGGTCCTGCACCCGGGGTTGAGAGAGAGTAAACCTCGAAGTTTCGCAACCGGGATTGAGAAAAAGTAAACCCCGAGGTCCCTCAAACAAGGTTGAGAAGCTTCTTCAACACGAGTGATGAACACAACTGAGGCGCGTGACTGACAGTTGTACACAGTATTCGAGTAAGCGCGTGAGAAACGGCGCATATTGCTAGTTTCGAGGCGCGTGTGTGGCATGTGAAGATCAGAACCGTTGATTTTAAACCATCGAATCTTTACCGTTGCTGAATGTATAAGAAAATGAGGGAAATCGAAACCCTTCACCTTCTTCTCTTGCAGTTATCTGAATCGCGCATCAGAGAAATCCGCCATTGTGCCAACTTGTGACGATAGAATATCTCTCATCAACCAACCAAAGAAAATAAGTAAGTATGTCTATCTCATCTTCGTCTTCATCTAGGGTGGAGGAGGTAGGCAAAAAAGGGGTGCCTTTTAGAGCACCTCCTATCCGAGTGATCTTCCCCGTGAACAGCGAAAGTAGACAAATCCATCGAGGTGATCTTAGTGAAATAAGAGTGGAGACAGTAAGTTTTCCCCGGTGTGAGGAGGAAGTAGAGGGGTTCGAGGTGGCAGGGGTAAGGCCCACTGTAACTGAGACTCAAATTAGGCGATGGGTGCCAAATTTTTTCTTACCCTTTGACTTGGAATTTATTATTCCCGAAGATAAGGACAAAGCCTGTTGCCCTCCCAAAGGATTCATATCCGTGTACATAGATCAACTGGCCGTAGGATGGAGGTTTCCTCTGTGGGATTTTTTAATGAAATTGTTGGATTATTATGGAATAGCTTTAGGACAATTAGGGCCCAATGCTGTAAGGCAGGTGGTAGGTTTTTTAGTGGAGTGTAGTAAGGGGGGATTGGTGCCTAGTATTAGTTTATTTAGGCATTTCTTTCAATTGAAAACGATGGGGAAAAATAAAGGTTGGTATTACCTTAACCCCAGGCCGGGAAAAAGATTTAAGGTTAAGAATCCGAGTAAAATTGAAGGATGGAGAGGGAAGTTTATTTATGTTAGGCAGGCAACAGTGCTGCCAAAGTGGCAAATGTTAGAGGTAGTAGATAGTGCCCCTGCAGGGGAACCTAGGGGTGTGGACGTTTTGAAGAGAGCCGGTGTACTGGAGTCCAGATTTCCGGAAGAAGTCCTAGACAAAGCTGGGTTGAGCCCGTATTATTCCAGATGGGCTGCTGGGACTTCGGATTCCCAAGAGAAAGGTACCCCAACCGGGACTGACTCTGACAGGACACCGAGCATATCTGAGGGGGAGAGAACGAAAACCAGGGCAGAAGTAGAGGGTAGGGCTTTTATTCCTGTATAAATTGTGTAAGATAAACTTGTCAATTCTCTGAACACATGGCTTGTCATGTGCAGTGGGTAAGTTCAAGAGTGCCTCTAGGAAGAGTACAGAAGCCAGCTCCGGGGCACGAGATGATAGGTCTAAAACCCCGGAGCTACAAAGAACAGCAGCTGGAGGTAGCCACGGAGTTGACCCCGAGGACAACATTCCACTCTCAGGGTTGACGCCGAGTACCAAGAGGAGGATCACCTCTCCAACAACACCACCGCCTCCCAAAAAGGCGCATATGACCCCGGCTCACGAGGTATCATCGTAAATAGTGTTATTATACCTCGCACACGCCCATCATAATAGTGAGGCAATGCAGGGGCAAGGAGCGGAGATAACGGCAGCCGGAGCCAAGCTTGAAAAACTGCTGGAGCCAATCCGCGGACTAGTGGGAAGATTGGAGAAAGAATCTACCCAAGACAAAGTAGCCGAGCTGGAGGCCGAGGTTGCCAAATTACGGGCCGGATTCGCGGAGGCTCAGAAGAGTGCTAGAGCAGCCCGAGACAGGGCAGTACTTGCCGAGAGAGAAGCGGCCAGGCTACGCGAACAGGCCGTCGAGGTTGCTATGATGAAGGGTGACCTAATTGCGACGCGGGAAGAGCTGAACAAGGCGATCGTGGGCCAGGGAGCTGTACTAGAGACTTTCGCCGAAAAATTGATGCAAACAGAGACATTCTTGAAGTTTCTGAGCACGTTCGTGGCTGCAGGTGACACGGCTACAAAAAGTGAGCTGTTGGAAACCGTATATGATAGATACCTAGAGGTCAATGTTTATGATGAAGACTTCGGGTATAACTATGATGCAGTAGGGAACGAAGATGGTGCATATTTTGAGGCGTTGATGAAAGCTCCGAAGTGGCCATTGATCGAGGCCTTAGCTAAGAAGAACACACTCCTAACTCCCAAAATCATTAAACGGTGTAATGAAGACCAGGATAAGGACTTCTTGGGTTTTCGCAACGGTTTTTATGTACGGGAGTTAAGGAACCGAGCTCCTATTCCCCGTAAAGAAGCTATTAGGCCTCCCGACATGATTGAAGGCACTGGCAAGGCAGCAGAGGTAGCGAGTGACATTGTAGAGGCCTCGGGTGGAAAAGAAACCAACCTTACCCCTGGAGAGGTCAGTGACTTCCAACTCATGAGCAGAATGTAGAGTAGATGATCTGTAAAAAGGATTCCGTTGTATTTTCTTGCTTTGTAATGAACAACTTTGTATTTCCGGAGAAATAAACAATGTTGAAACATTTTTATGGATATCAAATGTTGCTATATTCTTATTCAGAACAATGTACATGTATTCGTAAGGTCTAAAAACCGAGATGTCTCCTTTGCCAGGACAATATTGAAAACCTATATGAGGTAATAAAGCAGCTTCAATCATCGATAGTTTGGTTACAGAAAGACCGAGATGTGTTGATGTTGCACGAAGTCCCACGGTTATCAAGGAATTTATCATTAGTAGAAAAGAGATGCGTAGAAGCGGAGAGCTCATGGAAAGAATCCGCACAACAGATGCGGCAGTATAAAGCGCAGTGTGTGTTAAAAGATCTGGAGTTGGAGCAACTCCGTATAAACCAACAAGAGTGTGAGCACTTGCTTGTTGATGGCGGGCGACTATCAATTCAAGAGATTCGAGCTCGGAGAGCAGAAATCCGGGGAGACGTCCAGAAGTGGAGCGAGCAAGGTGATGCCAATAATCCTGAAGTCACAAGGAACCGATTGGTATTAGGATTTCTGGTAGAGCTGCAAAAGAAAGTGAAGGCCAGGAACGAAGCTTTAAATATTGCAGAGCAAGAGGAACAGAGGGACAGCCGCAGGAAAAAGCATCGGGGCAAGAAAACAAAGACCGGTACTCAAGAGAAGATGCCCGAGGTGACTTCGAGCGTGCCCCGAGAACCGGAGGAAACACGTGTGGTGGAGCCGGAGGCCAGTGGGTCAACAGTTGTAGCTTTGGCCAAGGAGATTGATGAGATGCCTGTTGAGGAGTGGGATGCTGTAGAATGGGCGAACACTCCGGGGAGGGAACGGAGAATAAACCCAGTGCCTCGGAAGACACCAGAGTCTCCTCATCAGAAGACCAGGGAGGACATAACTAAAAACCCCGAGATGATGGATCCATTAGCACCACTAGAATGGGACCATGCAGAATGGATCAATATGTCGGGGCCAAGGAGAAGATCCAGACATACTGAAGATGACCGGGGTCCTCAAGGGACAAGTTATAGGTATGGGACCGGAGTCCGTAACCGAAGCGAAGTAGAGCGTCGTCGGAACGCGCAAGATACATCCCGGAGGACTAGGAATGTTCGATCAGAGACAAGACGATGCGGTTTCGCGTACTGGTTCAGAGAGGGCTCCGAGCAACGTCCGTAGGGAGTAGCATAGCTAATACCCAACTAAAGTTAATGTAGTGAGAGAGTAATTAGTCTGTTGTAACTTATACATGACTAGTTAAAAAATGTTGCTTGTTTATTCTTCTTCTTCTTTTTTTTTTTTTAAAAAAAAAAAAAGACACTTAAATAGATTATCAAGAATGTGTAAAGAAAATGAGTTGAAGTCCGGAGACAAATTAATAGCGCCTTGTACTCTTTGATCGAATGAGATAGAATTTGAATAGAACCCTGAGGTTTAAATATGTAACTTTAACTGAGTTGAGGAATTGAGTAATGGAGTCCGGAGATATGTATTATATGCGACGGATCGAAAATAAGTGTTCGGAAACATGTAATATAAAGATATCGGGGCGTCCCCACGGTATCATAAACACATAATAGACAGACCATAATAGTATGATTAACCGAGCAAAACTTATCATAATAGAAACAAATTATGCAAGAGATAGGAAATCGAAGTAAAACTAACAGTGTTTAGAGAAAAAACTTTCGAAGATTAGTAACATGCCAAGTCCGAGGTACTGGGGTACCATCAACACGCGCAAGCTGATAACTCCCAAGGGGGTGAACAGTGACCACACGATATGGTCCTTCCCATGCTGCATGGAGCTTGCCTTCGGGCTGGGCCTTACTGGCGGAGTTGCGCCGGAGCACAAGATCACCAACCTTAAACTGTGTATACCTAACTCGAGCATTGTAATACTTTGCTGTTTGCTGTTTATTTTTGGCTTGTCTGATAAGAGCTTGTTCTCGGCGATATTCTACTTCGTCAAGGTTGGTATGGAGAGCATCCTCGTTCTGTTCTGGATTGAAATTCAGCACCCTAGGACTGGCTACACCGATTTCCGCCGGGATGACGGCTTCGGAGCCGTAGGTTAGGCTAAAAGGAGTTTCGCCAGTAGCAGAATGTGGTGTAGTGCGATAAGCCCATAATACCTGAGGGAGTTCATCAGCCCAAAGTCCTTTAGATTCACCTAGGCGTTTCTTAATACCTTCAACAAGTGTTCGGTTTGTCACCTCGACTTGGCCGTTAGCCTGGGGGTGGCCCACCGAAGTGAATGCCTGTTTAATATGTAACTCCTCGCACCAAGAACGGAAAGGGTCATTCGCGAACTGTTTCCCATTGTCAGAAACAATGGTACTAGGGATACCGAATCGGCAGACAATGTTCTTCCAAACAAAATTAAGAATTTTCCTTCCAGTAATGGTAGTGAGTGGTTCAGCCTCGACCCACTTGGTAAAGTAATCCACCGCGACCACTAAGAATTTAAAACCACTTGGAGCTAAAGGGAAAGGGCCCACGATGTCTATGCCCCATTGAATAAAAGGCCATGCACTCTGTATGCCTGTCAGTTCAGTTTGAGGTAAGTGTTTAATCCGTGAGTGCCGCTGACAATTCTCGCATTTTGACACTAGCTCATGCGCATCATTAAAAAGAGTAGGCCAATAATATCCCCATCGGAGTGCTTTTTTAGCAAGAGTCCGGGAACCAATATGGTTTGCGCATGAGCCTTCATGTAATTCCTTGAGGATGTACTGAGCCTGAACCGGGCCAAGGCACCAAAGACTGGGCTGGAGATAAGATTGTCTGTACAAAACTCCGTCATGTAAAGTGTATTTTGGTGCTTTCAAGATCACCTGTCAAGCTTGTAACTTGTCATCGGGTAGGATTCCATCCTGTAGATATTGAATAATGGGTGTCATCCAAGTAATTTGGGAGTCAGTGATTACCGAGACAGGCTATTCGTAGATTGACTGATGAGACATCTCTTCTACAAGTACATCAGAAGGTATACTTGAGGGAGCCGCGGAGGCCAGTTTGCTAAGAGCGTCAGCTTTTGTGTTCTCTTCTCGGGGAATCTTGTGAATGTGGGCAGAGGCAAATGTGTGTAGGAATCTTTGAGCTAAAGCCAAATACTGTTTCATGGTTTCCTCCTTTGCTGTATATAAGCCATTGATCTGACTGGAAACCACCTCGGAATCAGTGTATAGTCGAATATGTGAAGCTCCTAAAGTCTTTGCAAGACGAAGACCCGCAAGAATCGCTTCATATTTAGCTTCATTATTCGTGACTTGGAAGTTGAAGCGTAAAAAATACTTGACTTCGACATTGTCAGGTCCATTGATGATGACCCCGGCACCACTTCCCCGTGTAGCGGAGGCACCGTCTACATGAACATGCCATCGTTCAGTTTCAACACTGGGATCAATAGGGGAAATGTGTTCAGGATGTGAGTTGGAGTCCGGACACTCAAAAGTAGCTTCGGCTAGAAAATCAGCCAGGGCTTGGCCTTTAATAGCGTGACGAGAAAGAAATTGAATGTCGTGCTCTCCCAACTCTATTGCCCATTTGACGAGTCGACCTGAATGATCGGGCTTACTCAGGATTTGACGAATTGGCTGGTTTGTAAGAACATTGATAACATGTCCCTGAAAATAGGGACGGAGGCGGCGGGCCGCCATAACCAATGCCAATATGGTCTTTTCGATGACTGAGTATCGGGTTTCTGCTCCTTGTAAAGCCCGGCTGGAAAAATATACAACCTTCTGAGTCCCGTGGTCATCACAGACAAGAGCCGCGCTGATGGCTTCATCAGAGGTGGACAAATATAGATACAGGGGTTCTCCAGCAATCGGGGCAGAAATAATGGGAAGTTGACGGATGTGCTGCTTTAAGGCCGTCAAAGCTTCCTCACATTGGGGAGTCCAATCGAATTTCTTAACCTGTCGTAAAACCTTAAAGAAAGGAAGTTGCCGTTCAGCCGCTTTAGATAGGAACCTGTTTAACGCGGCTAATCGTCCAGTAAGGCGTTGAACATCCTTTTCTTTCTGGGGTGTCTTGAGATCGAGGATATCTCGAATTTTGGAGGGGTTAGCTTGTAGTCCCTGAGGAGAGACCATGTATCCTAAAAACTTGCCTGAACCGACCCCGAAGGTGCATTTCGCTGGATTTAAGCGGAGATTATGGCGTCGAAGTACTTCCAGTGTTTCAGCAATATCCCGAACACATGCATCAAAAGTTCGACTCTTGTTGACTAAATCATCGACATAGACCTCCACATTTCGACCAACTTGGTTCTGAAAGACATGGTCCATCAACCTTTGATAAGTGGCTCCGACATTCTTGAGCCCGAAGGGCATCTTTTTGTATGCAAAGATACCGAAGTCCGTTATAAATGCTGTCTTGATCGCATCATTCTTGTCCATGTGAATTTGGTGGTACCCCTTATATAAGTCCAAGAAACAGAGCGCGGGATGTCCAGTAATGGCTTCAGCCTTCTGGTCGATAGAAGGTAACGGATAACAGTCCTTCGGACAATATCTATTCAGATCAGTAAAATCCACGCACATTCTCCACGTATTATCAAACTTCAGGACTAGAATAGGATTTGCCAACCAAGTCGGATAATGGACTTCGAAAAGGATATCTGCCTTTACCAGTGCTTCAACTTCTGTGCGAATAGCAGCTTTTCTGTCGGGAGCAAATTGTCTGCGCTTCTGCTATACCGGTTTGACTGCGGGGTCAATGTTCAATCAGTGAGTAATCAAATCTGGTGAGACACCGGGCATGTCCAGAGGTGACCAGGCAAAGACCTCGGAGTATTCTCGCAGTACTTGAACAATGGCACTGTGAAGTAGGGGTAAATGTATAGCACTGACCTTAACAGTTCGCTCGGGCACATTTGGATCAAGAGGGACTTCTACTACCTCATCACCAAGAGGTTGAATTGGTATTGATTCAAGGCCGGGGGTATCTATTTGAAACTGTGGTTGAACCATCTGTGTAGTTCGTGGTTTGAGTGCAACAAGCATACATTGCTTAGCCATCTTCTGATCGCCACGGATGGCTATGGTTCCGTAAGGTGAAGGACACTTCATCGTTAAATGAAATGTGGAACATATGGCTTGGGCAGGAGTAAGCCAGTCCCGTCCAAGAATCATATTATAAGGAGACGTAGATGACACCACATAAAAGTCGACAAAAACTGTTTTGATTGCAGGATGAGTACCTACCGAGGCTGGTAGATTAATAATCCCTTCTGCACGAACTTCCCCTTGTGTAAATGTCTGCAAAGGTCCTGGAGCAGGCCGAAGCAAATCCCGAGATATGCCCATCTTTTGGAAACAATCTGAGAAAATAACACTTACAGCTGCACCATTATCAACGTACACCCGTTTGATTATAATATTCGCTACAGTCATATCAATGATTATAGCATCAGTGTGAGGCGTGCGTTCGGGTACGGGGTCGTCCTCAGTAAAACTTACTGTCTCAGTATTGTGGAAACGCTTGTGACGGGGTTCCTCGGGAGGAGGTCTGCGAGCTTCTGCAATAAGAGCTTTGCAGGACACTCCTGCTGGCTGTGTACCATAGATCATATGGATAACTGACCGCACTGTCGCGATGCGGTAAAATTAATTAAACCTAGCTACCCTTCTAACTCGTAGAAGTGGTAAGTAGGGTCGATCCCACAGGGAGCAGGAAGACTCTTAGTGTTTAAGTAAATACTAATACTAGCAACATATAGAATTATATAAATAATGGGGGTTTATGAATTGATGTATACTAACTAAGGAACTAAAACAGAAATTAAGCAAATTAACTATGACTTATTCTACTTATCAAAATAACGAATCCCAGCCCTTAATCTTATCTCCCCCTAGTTATTACTACCCTGTGATAGATGCAATTATTAACCAATTTTATCCTTAAAACTCCTACCCCGAGGTTAACAACAAGCTCTGCTAACCTCGTTATCCCTTATGTTTAACTAACCAAAACAAGCTCTTTGGTTAGTCTATCCAGTTGAGTGACCTCAGAATAAGCTCTCTGGATCTCATTAACCGGACGCCTAGAGAACTAGGATAACGGGATAGACACGGTGTGGTCCTCGTAAGCTCGGACCCATTCAGACCGAGCTATATACTACCCTAGCGATATCACTCGCTATTCGCTACTAAGTGGCCATAGGTTCGTAACAATTGCGGATTACGATTATAACCTAGCGTTACTTATGCAATTATAATCCTAGGTGATCAATCTAGCATATAAACACACAAGCATTGAAAGATAAGTAAATAGTATAACAACGTTTTAAGAAATCAACCGATTAATAATCACCGTAATTATCACAAAATAATAACAACTAGGGTTCGACTCGACTAAGGACTGAAATAACCTACTAGCCGCTCATGGCGGTGACAAAAGACAAATTAAACTGAAAATACATAATTGAAAAGACTTAAGGACTAGAAAACCCGAGTATTGCCGATCTTGATTGCTCGTCTCCTTCGGAATCTCTCAATCTTGCTCTCTCGTAATGTTCTAGTCCCTTATTTCCGAGCATAAGGATCCCTTTTTATAGAGGAAGTCAATTTGGGTTGATTTTTGGGCTTTAAAACGAAATTCTTGTGGCCCAAGGATTAATTAACCGCCTTAACGGGCCGCGACCGCGCTAATGGGCCGCGCCCGCGCTCCTGGTCCAGCACCACGCCGCGGCCGCGCAAGTATGCCTCGGCCCCGCTACTTGTCCAGAGATTTTCTGCTTATTTCTTCACTTGGACCGCGGCCGCGCCATTTTGCCGCGGTCGCGGTACTCTGTTCTTCATTTTCCGGCGATTTTTCCATCCTTTTGACATCCGGGCTTCATTTCCTCGTTGTGCATCCGGCCGAGTACGAATACTTAGCCTTAAATCACCTATTTAACTCAAAATGAAAACACAAACGTCAAATAGTCCAAAGGCACTTAAAACAACCCAAATACTCTCCATTCTACACGCAAACATCACAATTCATCACTCTAACAGACTTAAAGTGCATAAATAAACGCGTGTACCAAAATCCCCCAAACTTAACCCTTTGTTCGTCCCGAACAAATCTAAATCAAACAACAATCAAGACACGGGTTTTAAGGCACTTTAAGTGGCAATTACGAGTTTCAGAAAGGTTTTCCAATAAAACATAGCAACATGATGTAACCGAGCATATTTGACAGAGTAACTTCAACTACTTTCATTGCTTATGATTTTCAACAATTGATCCTCACCGGAATTGTGTATCACTCTTCTCTCAAGTGTTTAAGGTATGTAAAGTACTACACTCACACTGACTTATAGTCAATGACCACCATATGCTTGCCTATTATTTAAGTCGGACCTAGTACTCAGCATGTGTGGCAAAGAATCAAAAAGGTCTTTAATTCGGTTGTAATAAAGGCTTAGGTAAGGTAGGATAAAATTTGGATGAAAGTGACTAAAATGTGGACTAACCGAGTTATTCCTACTCAACCACCCCTCAAAACAATTACTCACATCTCACTCTCCAAAACTCAGTAAATCACCCCAAGGGATGACTTCTTCTCCCCACGTCCGCATCCGTTACAACCAAGTGCTTCTCTTTTTTTTTTTTTTTTTTTTTTTTTTTTTTTTTTTTTTCTTTTCTCTTTTTTTTTCACGTGGGTACCACATTTTCTGGGACTACCCGATTTTTTTTTTCTTTTCTTTTTTTCTCTTTTTTTTTTTTTTAACTAAGCACTTTTCTTACTCCCATCCTCATTTCTTTCCTTGCTTTTGCATTGTACACATTAACAAGTCTAAGCTTTTTAGCACATAGGATGGAAACCTTCTTGAATTCTCTATCACCAATTCCCTTTTCATTTCTCATTTCACTCCCCTTTTTCAGCCCATAGGAATCCCAAATAACATTCCCAACTACATCTCCTTTCGCCTCCCTCTTAACTAGATTAGTCCAATAAGGTCAAAGGCCAATTGGAAAGATATTCGGCTTGTAATATTCGGCTAACAAGTGATAGGCTCACGGCTCAACTGGGCTAACTAAGGGAAATTACTTTTTCAAGTTTGCGGTCAAAAAGGTAATTATGTTGAGTGTCTGAAATAGGCTAATCAAGAAATGCCTAAGATCACTTTCTAAGCCACAACACACATTGACTTATTCACAACAGACATGCAAGGCAAGTTCTAGGGTCTATATGCACATAATCAATGAAAATCACACCGAAAGAATTTGTACAAGTTACTCCAAGACTGGAGGTACAAAATAGGCTCAAAGTCCTCTCAAGGCAATTTTACTGATCAATGTTGCGAATTACAGCTCAATTTCATATCCATTACCCGTCATGCTCTATCATATGCTATTCAAAACAAGTTGTAACAACAATCATCATAAACTCATTGCCAACTTATCATCACCTTAATGTGTTAATTTTATTTTCTCAACAGTATATTCTGGTTTCTTTTCCTATCCTAGACTCGATCTAGACTCAACAAAACAGCAAAGTACATAACAACTAATCATGACCCAACTCAAAACGACAGTGGCTCACAGGCCCGACGATCAACCAAGTAATTGGCTCACAGGCCATACAATTTAATCATTACACCAAACTAGTAGCTAGCATAAAGTAAAACTAAAGCTCAAAAAAGGGCCAAGTCGTCCCACTTACACCCTGTCCCCCAAACTTGGTTGAAAACCAAAGTTTGTGGGGAAAAGAGTGGTGCGGCTTAGTGCTTACTTACAATGCTACTGAAGTGGTGATTGGAAGTTATGCATGCTCCAATACTTGGCTATCGTGCCCCACCAGATGTCGTGTTTTCTCCACCATACTCAATTGCTATGTTGATTTTTAGTCATGTTAGTTCCTACATACTAATTAAAAACAATAAGAAACACATCAAACTGGAAATAACAATAAAATATTAAATTTAAAATAAAATACTATAAACGTCGGGTTGCCTCCCGACAAGCGCCTTTGTTTTACGTCGTCGGCCCGACTCAAGACTTCCCTTTTAGAAAATACACCAAGGAGGTTTACGGGCTGGTCTTGATGATTGTGGCTCCTCAACTACCGTATGAGTTTTCATTCTGCCTCGTTTTCTTCTCAGGTATCCAATTGAAGCCATGTTCAAATTATACCCGCACTTTAATTCTTTTTCACAGACTACATGTAACACATATGGCAGGGTACTGGATGATCCAGTGTGCATCTTCAATACGTCTGCCAACACACTGTCTGATGGCACATTGGATGACACAATGTGCATCTCGCATCCAATGTGTGTCTGTTCAGCCTGACTTTCGATGCCCTCTTCCTTCTGCAACGATTGCACGGGTTTTTCATCCTCTCTAGGATGTTCTTCGCTCCTCAAAATCACGGCATTTTCGTTCATCAGATTTTCCTCTGGTTGGGATGCCAATTTCTCTCTTTCTTGGCTTTCTAACTTGCTTACCACGGTAACCAATTGACTCATTTGAGTCTCAAGATTCCTTATTCTTGACCGTGTCTCTTCCTGAAATTGCAGAGTGTTAGAAATCAAGATTTTCATCATATCTTCCAACGCCATATTGGAATTTTGTTCCGCCATGACATCAAAAGAAACAATAACAGTCCTGCAGAAAGTAGCAGTTCGACAAGCACATAGGATGACCCAAAGATTACGAACCGTAATGAAAATACGTAATACTAATTAATAGAAGAAAATACGTAACTAAAATAGAAGAATAAGGTTGACACTAGAAACACAATTAATCTTGCACTGCTCCCCGGCAACGGCGCCAAAATTTGACCGCACTGTCGCGATGCGGTAAAATTAATTAAACCTAGTTACCCTTCTAACTCGTAGAAGTGGTAAGTAGGGTCGATCCCACAGGGAGCAGGAAGACTCTTAGTGTTTAAGTAAATACTAATACTAGCAACATATAGAATTATATAAATAATGGGGGTTTATGAATTGATGTATACTAACTAAGGAACTAAAACAGAAATGAAGCAAATTAACTATGACTTATTCTACTTATCAAAATAACGAATCCTAGCCCTTAATCTTATCTCCCCCTAGTTATTACTACCCTGTGATAGATGCAATTATTAACCAATTTTATCCTTAAAACTCCTACCCCGAGGTTAACAACAAGCTCTGCTAACCTCGTTATCCCTTATGTTTAACTAACCAAAACAAGCTCTTTGGTTAGTCTATCCAGTTGAGTGACCTCAGAATAAGCTCTCTGGATCTCATTAACCGGACGCCTAGAGAACTAGGATAACGGGATAGACACGGTGTGGACCTCGTAAGCTCGCACCCATACAGACCGAGCTATATACTACCCTAGCGATATCACTCGCTATTCGCTACTAAGTGGCCATAGGTTCGTAACAATTACGAATTACGATTATAACCTAGCGTTACTTATGCAATTATAATCCTAGGTGATCAATCTAGCATATAAACACACAAGCATTGAAAGATAAGTAAATAGTATAACAACGTTTTAAGAAATCAACCGATTAATAATCACCGTAATTATCACAAAATAATAACAACTAGGGTTCGACTCGACTAAGGACTGAAATAACCTACTAGCCGCTCATGGCGGTGACAAAAGACAAATTAAACTGAAAATACATAATTGAAAAGACTTAAGGACTAGAAAACCTGAGTATTGCCGATCTTGATTGCTCGTCTCCTTCGGAATCTCTTAATCTTGCTCTCTCGTAATGTTCTAGTCCCTTATTTCCGAGCATAAGGATCCCTTTTTATAGAGGAAGTCAATTTGGGTTGATTTTTGGGCTTTAAAACGGAATTCTTGTGGCCCAAGGATTAATTAACCACCTTAACGGGCCGCGACCGCGCTCATGGGCCGCGCCCGCGCCCGCTCCTGGTCCAGCACCACGTCGTGGCCGCGCAAGTATGCCTCGGCCGCGCTACATGTCCAGAGATTTTCTGCTTATTTCTTCACTTGGACCGCGGCCGCGCCATTTTGCCGCGGTCGCGGTACTCTGTTCTTCATTTTCCGGCGATTTTTCCATCCTTTTGACATCCGGGCTTCATTTCCTCGTTGTGCATCCGGCCGAGTACGAATACTTAGCCTTAAATCACCTATTTAACTCAAAATGAAAACACAAACGTCAAATAGTCCAAAGGCACTTAAAACAACCCAAATACTCTCCATTCTACACGCAAACATCACAATTCATCACTCTAACAGACTTAAAGTGCATAAATAAACGCGTGTACCAATAACACTATTAACAACACGAGCTGAGGGGTTGGTCCCTTCTTCTTGGGCAGGAGGAGCCGGCAATAAGCGAGGTTGTTGCTGTTGAGCACTACGTCTGCTTCCCTGATCTTGTTTTGGGTAATGGTTATTCCCGGATCGGTTATTCGGCCATTGTGGCCGACCTTGGTGGAAGCTACGATTGTTATTTCCAGCTGGGTTCTGGTGTTGGTTTCCACCTCGGTGCTGTTGTCTATTGTCTGATTGAGTAATATATTAACGAAAATACCCCTGCTTTATACATTCTTCGATTTCTTTCCTGAGTTCTCGGCAGTCTTCAGTATCATGCCCGTGGTCATAATGGTATTCACACCACTTGGTGCGGTTTCGTTTGTCAGTCGGGGCTGTCATACGAGGACAAGATTTTAGATCAGCCTTGTGGATGGCATGTATTTTGGTTCGGGACCGATTTAAAGGTGTTAGTTGGGGCAGATCGTGACGAGTATCGGGTCGACCTCCGCCCAGTCAGTTGAAGGCACTGGTACGGGCATTAGACCCAGATGGTCCTTTATCTGATTGTCTCTTGGCAATAGATTTTTCCCTCTTACGCCGGGTCTGCTCATCTGCCTTAGCAAACCGCCCAACCACATGATAAAGAGCTCGGGTAGTGACGGAAGTATTACGGACTAGCTCGGTGTATAGTGGTCCAGCCCGTAATCCGTTCATGAAAGCTGTGACAATGATGCTATCTGGCTGATTGCTTACCTTCAAACTTTCAGTCGTAAAACGTTCCAGGAATTGAGAGATGGTTTCTCCTTCTTTTTGTTCCACGTTCATCAGGTCGGCCAAAGTGGACATAGGCTTTGCACGTGCTTCAAAACGTGCCCAAAAGTGTTCAGCAAGTTCTCGGAAAGAGGATATGCTATTGCGGGGAAGAGAGTCAAACCAAACTCGTGCCTCATCCTAGAGGTATTCAGGGAAGATCTTGCAATAGTGAAGAGATGCGGTATGATCTTGACTGAGCATGTTATGCCTAAAAGCCCCAAGAAAATTGGCCGGATCTCCACTGCCATCATAAGGTGGGATGGCGGGCCTTTTGAACCCTTCAGGAAGAGGCGTAGCCAGAATTTCTTGGGAGAATGGGGTGATAATGTCTCCATTGGCGTCAAGGCCTAAAATTCTGTCTAATTCAGCATTTCGCTGTACTCTCTCATACTCATGAAGATCTGGAGTATAGGGATCGGCATGACGAGCTTTTTTAGTCGAATTAAGCGGACGGCGACGATCAACATCGACAAGTTCGTCATTGCGCTGTTTCGATCCGTTAGAACTCCCATGGTCCTCGGGAGAACCGGGACGTTCTCGTCGGCGATCCTGTCTCTCATGGTGCACTGAATTTTGTTGGTTGGGCAGATTCTGATGAGGATGTTGCACTATGGGGTTGATGTTAGGTCCAGCAGGGTCATTAAGGTTTAATCGGTTGACTGCCCAGTCTTGGAGAACATGAGCATGTTCTTGTAGGAAGGCCTGGAGTAGTTCCGGAGTCATCTGGATATTAACTTGTGGTTGTGTAGTAGCAGGACCAGGATTTTGTATATCTTGTGGAGGTAGAGGTAAGAATCCGTCACCTAGATTCACAGCCGGGCCTCGGTTGCCCTGATGGTGAGATGCATCTCGTATTATCGATTGCCTCGGTGGTAAGGTTTGATCCACGGGTGGATCTTGATTGACTTGATCACCTTGGCGAGAGTGAGTCAAGCGAGTAGTTACCATGGTTTCAAGTACAATATCAATATTAAAAATCCAGTCGGCTTCACGGTTTCCCACAGACGGCGCCAATTGATAAAGCGCAATCCGTTATCACAAGAATATTCACGAAAGATACTAAACAAGAAAATAACCAGACAATAAGACACAAGGTTTACGTGGTTCGATTCGGAGATCTACGTCCACGGGAAAATGATGTCCCTACCGGGCTCCTTTTCTTTTTCTTTCTTTCTTTGTTTTTGTTTACAAGCGCTTTTTCTTTGATCCAAGTTCCAACCCCTTTTCTTTCTCTAATTCTACTATTTATATCATACAAATCACAGCCCTAACTATATTCCTACAATTAAGGCCACGAAACTTGCCTTCGTGATTGAGAGGAAATCGTGGGTCAGATCTTCCATCCCTCTTGCGCTGCCATTGCAACCTAATTATCAAATCTGTCTTTGGGCCAATTCTTGGGCTTCCAACTATAAATAACTTGGGCCGACCTGCGGCCTTAGGCAACTTGGGCCAACTTGGGCCTTACCTACCACAAGATATATAAAAGTGTATTTGAAAACACAATATGAATGTTTGACATATCTTGAGCTAAAAAACACTTCAGATTTCGACAAAGTTTTTAGGATAAATTTTATAAAATCGTGAGTTCCTTGCATGAGAATTCTTATGTCATTTGAGTGAAATAAAATTTACTATTTATAATTAGGTTTTTTAATCCTATAAGATGACTTAAGAATACAGGAAAACAACAATGCAAATAGATAAAGCAACAACCTATTCTAAGATGGTTGGTTTACTCTCTGCGTTCCATGCAATCTTTTTTATAGTCTCATACATTTTACATTAGGGTGTATAGTTTACATAAGTTCACCACATAAGAGGGCACATAAAAAACCACTCCCTACCGCCAGTGCAAGATTTGAATCTTGTCTCTACTGGCTATATTTTTTAATATCGAACCTCTGACTTTGACTTTGACTTGTTCACTGCTGACATAGCTACTGCTTGCTTGCCGATTGGATCTTCCTTGCTGCAAGTAATGTTGTATGATACAAAAGCATAAGCGACCTTACCTCATGCTCATTGTAGTCTCTGGTTCCTTACTACTTACTTGGACTCTTTGCTGCATGTAGCTTTGGTGTCTTTGTTATATGCTTGATGTCATCTTGCCTAAGTAGAACTAGCCCTATCTATTACAAAGATTACATAAATTGTGGGTACTAGTTCCTGCTCTACATTGTGGTTTTGTCATTATCAAAACTAAACATAATTTCCAAACATAACTAAATATCAATGCCCTTGGATCTGAGTCAGGTAATTTTATTTGTCACTATATCTTAATTGTTGCATTTGCATTTTTTAGTTCATCGTAGGAATTTTAGAATAGTTAGTAAGAAAACCATTCAACCCCCCTCCCCTCCCCCCCCCCCCCCCCGATTTTTACGTTTGCATTTCCTCAAAAGAAATTAATCCCTGTTCCTAGTGGATTCGAACCTACTCACAATTTTACTTGTAATTTGAGAGAGGTAAATTTATTTGGCAGTTTGGTACCTACCAAATTTCGGCACCATTGCCGGGGAACGATGCAAACTAATTTATTTCTTCTTGATTTTTTTAATTATTCTTGTAGTTAATTATATCCACCCCCTGTTTTCCTTGTTTCTTGTGTTTACCTTGTTCATGTTAAAAATGGTTGCTTATGCACAATATTTTGGAACTAGGCATGAAAATATTTCATGAGATTTCTTTAGATAGAAGTATAAATACTTTAAACTCTCTTGTGGAAGAGTTGGTTGTATGTCAGGTACAACAAGAATTTTTCCCTACAATGATTAATATAATTGGGGATTGACAGATCACCTCAATTTCAGCAATCAAAATCAAGAAGTGCAACAAGGATCTCCTCATTAGAATTATGGAGAGTTTTTCAATACCGACTCAACTCTTAGACTCCGGAATATCATTGAATGATATGATGATGGCTTTAGCAACAAATACCCAAAGGTTCCAACAGAAAACAAGAACTAGCATCCAGAACCTCAAGAATCATATTAGTCAACTGGCTACTTCTATTAGTAAATTGGAAGCTCAAAGTTTAGGGAGGCTAGCCTCACAAATTGAAGTTAGTAAGAGGTAAAATGCTAGTGCAATTTTTCTCCAAAGCGAAAAAGAGATACAATCTAAGTTTGCTTTCCTTGAGGAGACCATTGAACATCAGATTGAGAAGAAAGAGGAAGAAGTCAAAGAGAAGTCAAAGAAAAGTTATATGATCGATCAAAGATAAAATCTTCATCTTCTTTACTTAGTATTTTTAATGTTGTTGTTGTTAGTACACGGTAGTAGAAGGTGTATAGACGAAGATGTATAAATGCAGACAAAGTCGAGGCTAGAGTTCTACTCTATATCCGTAAGACGAAATTGCCACGTACTCAGGTGCAATACGTCTAATAGCAATCGCCTCCAAGATACAACAACTTTAAAACTTCAGATCGTTGCACTACAAATCGAAAGTTATCGGCGAATGTACTCGGATATTTGGAACTTTCGGACTCTACTAATGCAGAATTTGGAAAGCTTTGAATCTCAATGAACTTATGAATTTTGGAATGAATCAAATGAAATCTACAGGGGCCTATTTATATTTATTGAAGAGTTGTGGTGCCTTTTTGGAAAGGCACCTCTTCACCCCTTAGTGGCACCCTTTGGACTGGACCCACCAGTTCGCTGGACGGTCACACCGGTTCGACCCGCCCGGCCTGCTAGCAGTCGGCCCAACCCGACCCCGTGGAGGGTGAACTGCCTGGTCCGAGCCGGGTCGATCCGACCCGACCCGGTCCAGTCACCGCACCGCCCACCTCGAACCGCTTGCCATCCATCTGGACTACTTGGCCAAAACTTTAAGGCTCCTCCAGCTCCTCGCGATGACGCATACGTGCGAAGTGCAAAGTGCGCCTCTAAAGCGACTCATTGCGACATGTGCGACGTGCGTGTGCGGGCCAAGGCTTGGGCTCAAATGGTTTTGAGCAATGAAACCCGATTCTATTGTGGAACGAGCTATGCAAGTTTGTTTAAAGGATTTCCAAGCCACAACTCCTCCACCTATAGTGAATACATAACCACTGGTGGATTTTGAATCTTTTGTATCAGATATCCAGTTTGCATCTGTGTATCTTTCCAATACTGGATATCTTGTATACAAAATTCCATGATTCATGGTATGTTTTAAATACCTTGAAACTCTCATCAGAGCTTTCCAGTGATCCTTGTTAGAATTACTGGTAAATCTACTAAGTTTGCTAACTGAATATGCTATATCCGGTCGCGTACCATTTGTCAAGTACATCAGGCTTTCGATAATTCTTGCATATTTCAGTTGCAGCACTGGGTCTCCTCTATTTTTGGCTAAGTGTAGATTAACATCTACAGGAGTGTTAGTCGGGGGTACGTCATAAGCATCAAATTTCCTCAACACATTTTCAACGTAATGAGCTTGTGATGGGAAAATTCTATCAGGAGTTCTAGAGATTTTCATCCCTAGAATGATGTCAGCCAGACCCATGTCCTTCATGTCAAAATTTCGTTTTTAACATATTTTTAGTATTCATGATCGAGTCATGATTACTCCCCGTAATAAGCATGTCATCGACGTATAGACACACTTAATCTCTGGAGTGCCCTTTATATAGACACACTTATCGCACTCATTGATTTTGAAACCGTTAGAAAGGATCACACTATCAAATTTTTCATGCCATTTAAGAGGTGCTTGTTTGGGTCCGTACAAAGATCTAACAAGTTTACACACCTTCTTTTCTTGGCTAGGCACAACAAACCCTTCAGGTTGTTCCATATATATCTGCTCCTCCAATTCCCCATTGAGAAAGTCCGTCTTCACATCCATTTGATGTATCTCAAGGTTATTTAATGCTGCAATAACAATGAGAACTCTAATGGAAGTGATCCTCGTAACAGGGGAATACGTATCAAAGAAGTCGTAACCTTCTCTTTGTTTGAACCCTTTGGCTACTAATCTAGCCTTATACTTATCAATGGATCCATCAGCTTTATATTTCCTTTTTAGGATCCACTTGCATCCAAGTGGTTTACAACCTGGTGGTAGATCTACAATCTCCCACGTGTAATTTTGCATGATGTACTCGATTTCACTGTTTATTGCTTATTTCCAGAGATGAGCATCTGGACTGGACAATGCCTCATGTATTGCCTTGGGTTCAGTCTCCGTCATGTATGATAGAAAATCTGGCCTAAATGACTTTTCCTTTCTGGCTCTCTTGTTGCGTCTAGGTTCATCATTAGGTTCCTCATTAACCTCAACAGGTGAACCATTTGAAATTTCATAAGCTCTTTTACGAGAACTTACTTCTATGTTTTCATTCGTAGGAAAAACGGTCCGACCTGGGTCGATCCGACCCGACCCAGTCCACGTCACCGCACCGCCTGACTCGAACCGCCACGAACCCACGAGCCATCCGTCTGGACCACTTGGCCAAAACTTTAAGGCTCCTCCAGCTCCTCGCGACGACGCATACGTGCGAAGTACAAAGTGTGCCTCTAAAGCGACTCATTGCGACATGTGCGAAGTACGCGTGTGGGCCCAGGCTCAGGCTCGGATGGTGCTTCGCACCATCCTCGGGTCCATTTTTGCCAAAGGCTAAAATCCCACTAGGATCCACCATAGGGGAGCACTCTTGATAACTACTTATCAAGTGTTCTACTAAATAAGGAGTATCCACTTACTCCAACTTTTCTATGTGGGACAAGTTCCCATATGTTTCCTTTATAAACTCTTCAACTTCCAAGTTTAAGTTGCAACCTTTGACAATTAATATCTCATTCACCCGAAATTAGTTTTGAGCGTATTAATACATTAAATTCATCTACTCGAAATGTAGATTATGAATTTGCAACGTGTTTCCATTTTTAACAAATGGATTGAAATAATTAAATTGGTCAATTTTTGGTTGAAACCTAAATTTCAAATCAATTTTCAACAGTTGTTCCGCCTTTTCCTAGCAGCCTAGAAGAATCCAAGGAGAATGAGTGTAAGGAAGAAGCTTTTAGAACCTTTCAAGGGGTGAAAATCTTGATTCCGCTCTTAGAAGAGACCAAATAAATTCATAAATTTCTGGAAATTTTGAAGGAATTGTTTACTAGCATGAGGAATATGAGAAGTGATGAACGGGTTGGAGAGTTCATATTTCTATTAAAATTTGATGTTTTGAAGATAGAGAATGATTCCATGATTGATTCACACTTCATTGGAGACCTTGAAAAATTTGAAGCTTATGCAGGTTTTAACCTAAATAAACTACTTACTGGTGCTTGCGAAAATGGTTGACCATGGGAATGGAGTGACGAACGTCGAGCATAATGATGTTGAAAGGTTGTGCTATTGGCAGGCAACCCAAAAGTTTATTTTTGTATTGTTCTTTTTACTAGTTTGGTTTCAGTTAAATTCATTTTTTTTTTTTAATATTAATAGATTAAGATACTACTTTTTGTAAGGCTTGATCACCCTTTGTTAGAAGTTGAATCCCCTTTTAAGTAGCTTAATTTTTCGTATTTTACAGAAGGCTAATTGTGTATTAGCGTTGTCATGCTGAAATCACAACAATTTATAAAATCTGAGACAAGTTTGTATTTTTTGTATTTTAAGCCCTTGCCATGTTAATCTTATTAAAAAAATAAAAAGATGGCCTTTCTCTGATTCTGTTTCTTTTGCAACAACAAGTTGAAGACCTTCACACACATCCGCCACTCATCATGATCTTCCATTGTTGCTTGCATCGGTTCGCCGCCGCCGCAAGTGCTTTTGCCAAACAGTGCTTTGATTCTCGTCTCTCACGCCTCACCTCCACATAGAAAACACCTCCACCCTGATCACACATACAACCATGCAACATATGGGCTCATCCTTTGCGACTCAGCCATGCATGATGCACCATTCTGGCCCAACATCCCAACAACGCCACCATACTCTCAATTGCGCTTCGCCGCTCGGCCTGCACGAACTAGTAGGATCTCCTCTTAAGTACTTCGTTTTTAGAGACGTCCTCTTTTATTTGTTTCATGATTTTTATGTTCACTTTCGTGTTGCATTTTGTTTTATTTTTTTTTTATTTTCCATCCACGCTTACGAGATTATTTCGGTTTCATTGAGGATATATTTCACCCCACCTAACATAAATTATTTTTTGCACAATTCATGGAAGCACTTTACCTAACCAAATTTTCGTGCATGCTTTGAATTCCGTTGGTTATTTTTACTATATTGGGGACAATGTAGGATTTGTGTGTTGGGAGTTCATACAAGGGACCTGTAAAGGTTTTTAATTTTTATTTTATTTTCTTTTCAAAATTAGAAAAATAGTGTTGGTTGTGGGCATTCATGTGCATATATATGTTAATTTATGTGGCACAGTTGCTATGTTTTTGTGGAATTGAGTATAATAGCATAATAAAAACAGTTAGGTGTGATTGATAGTTTTCTTGGTACTTAAAATGACGTGTCTCATTGGTTTTTATAATGGATAAAATGAACGTGTGCAAGACTCAACACACAATAACAATTGTTTATGATTTTTTAGCCTAAGATCAATATATCAATTATATGTGCTCTATTTTCGTTGTTGTGTGTGAATAAAGCATAGTGTGTACAGTCTAGAACTTGATTAGTTATGCATTTTGAGACCACACTCCTAGATTGTGCATTAAAATGATAAGAACTCTTAGATATAACCAGATGATGGCTTTTTATTTTGAACTACCTTCCTTGATATTTTCCCTAAGGAACTTGTCATGAATAATACTCCTAATCAGTTTGATTAATGCGCTCTTCGGGTTGCAAGCATACAATCTCTTGACAAAGGTAGTATAAAAGATACCATACCCATAGGGAGGATAATTTCGTGAGAACCAACTTAAGTACTTTTGAGTAAGTTAGGCCAAACAAAAACGTAACAAGGGGTCAATGAAGATATATTTCTGAGGTTCGGTTTCACTTGAACTAAAGAGTCTAATGTAATGGATGTAGAAAAACATTGAATGTGGAACTTATGAAAACAATTCAGTTACTAATAAGGGAGTTACAAATTATCTACTCTACCAATAGACCAACATGATATGTTCTACCAATAGCTAAAACTTCATCAAGTTTAGATGCACCTGACTTTAACCTCTTAAATATTTCGGATGCTTCTTCTAGTTTAGTGTTTGATATGCCTAACTCTACATCCTTCTTAGCCATAAGTACTTCCAAACGTGCAACAAGCTCACGGAGATTGTCATTTTCTTTATTCAGCTCATTCATCTCACGGCACTATCGTTTCCACTTCTGAAGGAGCTCGAAGTAGACCACCTTCAAGTCCTCAAACAATTGAATTGGTTCCTCATCATACTCCTCCTCAGACCCTTTTTCAACAGAGGTGTTGAAACAAAGCAAATTGAGGTAGTAACTGGAATCACACGGTTATGAAGTTAGGTCGAAGGTTGGGTTAACCTTAGACATAACTTCAATGTCACCCAATGACAAATAATTTATTATGGTCGATGGCTGCACTGCCGGACGCAGTCAAATTAGTTATTATTTCCTAACTTCCTTTCCTAATAGTAGACAAGCTAAGTCAGGGTCGATCCCACAGAGAACAGGGAAACTAATTGTATTATTATACTAACCAAATTATGCTACTAATCATGAGACTATATAATATACAATAGAGTGTGGGAGGAGTTTTGATGAGAATTAATTAACTAATGTATAATACAAATAAACTAACAAACTAAAGATGAATTTACTTATGATTAAGGTATTCCCGCCTTTAATCCAGTATCCCCCTAATCTGATTTATTCTTGTAATTAATGCAACTGCTTGACAAACTAGTTCTGAAACCCCTATCCCAAGAATTAACAAGTACATTCTAATGATCCTTGTTACCCCTTAGGTGTAATTAATCACAGGTAAGTTTAGCAATTAATCTATCTGATTAAGTGGTCCTAGGATACGATCGCTAGAATACCGTTAATCAAACGCATTAAGTCCTAGGCTAATGGAATAGATACGGTGTTGTACTCACAAGCTCGGTACAAGTGACCGTGATTTATGTTATCCTAGCGAATAAATTCACTATTTGCTACTTTTAGACATAAGTTCATAACAATTACGGATTATGAATTATGACCTAGCAACAATTATATGCCTAATACCCGGGTGATCAATCCAAATAACAAACATTTAAAAGATATTAAGGAATCAAATAACATAAATAATTCCAGAGCACAGTTTTATCAAACAATTACTTTAGAAACTATAATAACATCTTCCTAGGGTTCAACATAGTTAAAGACGGAAAACAAAGACTTAGCCAACCATAGGATGGCTAAGAACAAACTAATAATGAAAAACATAAAACTAGAAAACTCGAGACGCAGAATCTTGACTCTTCGTGCTCTCCGGAATTCCCAAGTCCACGCTCCAAAATCAATGTAAAACTTGTATTTTCGGACTTGGGGCCTTCTTTTTATAAGTGGGAATGAATTAGGCTTGAATTGGGCTTGAAAAGGACAATCTTCGAGCAAATTCTGTTGTGAACCGACTTGTGTCTTGGCTGAGCCAATTCCACAGCCAAAATATGGCGTCCACTGCTCCTTTGTCTCGGCCGAGAGTCATGTATAAAATTCTCGGCTGAGAACGGTTGTCTTGTTCGAGCACGGCTTTCTCATGCTTTGGCTAGATTTTGCTTCATTTTTAGACTTACAAAACTTATTTTTCCATCCATCTTCAGTCGAGATCAACTTTTCGGTCTAGATTTACCTAAATAACTTCAAAACAACTTAAACAATGCCAAGTTGCCCAATAATGCATATAGGAACAATACACGATCAATTACACATGCAAATGTCACTATATAAACACTTAACTTGATTTATTATGCATGTATAAATAGGTGTACCAAAATCCCCCAAACTTAAACCTCTGTTCGTCTCGAACAATGCAAAACAAAGAAAAGAACACAAAATGACACGTGTTAATGGCGATTTAAGTGGCAAACATAGTTTCAGACAGATTTTATAAAACAAGACAAAATGATAATCCGAGCATATACAATATAGCAAAATAAACTACTTTCGAGACTCGATACTTTCAACAAGTGATCCTTACGGGTTAAGTATATAACTCATCTCTCAAGTGTATAAGGTAAATTCAATTTCACTCACATCAGACTGTATGTGACACACACTTAGTTGTGGTAACTAAATCGAACAACCGCAAGTATACGGCGTCAAAGTAGCACTACGTGAGCACAAGGTCGATTCCACGAGGAATCGGCCAAATATCGGAAAGATGAAGTAATCCAAACATTTAAGTGGCTAACTAGACGATCGAGTAGTTGGTTTTGGTATTTTTAAACTCTAATTTAGATCAACAAGCAATTGAAACTAATAAGATAGGCTAGAGAACAATTTATAGAGAATAACCGATTAATAAGGGTAATCTAGGCTTAGATTTCAATTAGGGTAATTAGCAATTATTATCCCGATTAATTCAACCTTTAAACTGAATGCTACGTATTAGGAAACGATAGCAAATTATATGCAAGATCCCCTCTCGGAGCAACTTACGTGTTGATTGTATAAGATTAATCGCCGTCTCCGGTCGATTAATCAAATACAACTCTCAATCGGTCCTAAGATCAAAGTTCCCACAATTAACTCAAACCTCTCGGTTTTATTGCCTAATCATGTCGATTAATGTGATCTCGGATCAAATTTCCCCTCTCGGTTTCAATTTAATCCTCAATAATGTTAAACAAGTGATCAAATCATTCAACAAGCATAATAAACCATTAATCGACTAATAGCATAGCACAGGATTAAATTAATTGAGTAAAATCACTAATCACCCATAATCTACTTTCTAAACCTAGATTAAGAAAATTAGCCAACCATGATCATCATAATAAATAAACACAAATATATAGACATAATCATGTTTATACAAAATTTAGATGAAGATGGAAGGATAAAACCTATTGAAGAAATAAATCTTGATCTTCAAGTAATTCCCCCAAATGCTCTCTCTAGCTTTCTCTCTCTAAAAAGTAAGTAAAATGAATAGTGTCTTGTGCAAAAATCTAAAAATCTTAGTCTATACCCCCCATTTGGGGCTTTTTACAAAGTCTTGGGCTCAAAATTACATAAATGGGCTGAAATTAAGCTATTTCCGGATTTTGTGCACGGTCATGCCCGTGCAAGGCTGCACGGACCGTGCACAACCCCTGAAATTGCATATTCTCTGGACACTCTTGCACGGTCCGTGCACGGTCGCACGGTCATGACCGTGCGCCCGTGTATGGCTGCCCCTGCCTTTTGCGCGCACGGGCTGTGCACGGTTTGTGAAGGCATGCACGGTTGTGACCGTGCACGGCCCAATTTTGGCCCGTTTCTTCATTCCTCGGGTTTTTTCTCGATTTCTTCGACTCCAATCTACTCGTCACCTCTTTGTATACTTTTTTACCTGCAAAATGCTTGAAAACGAGGTTTTCCAACAAGAGAAAGGAAATACGAAGAATATAACAAATGGGTGTTTAAAAACTACAAATATATGTTAAAAACACATAGTATAAGCCTATTTTTCACTCTGAACAACCCATTTGTCAACCCCCTCAAACTAAACCCTTGCTCGTCCCTGAGCAATTAATATCAAAAGAATGAAGAGTTTCTTTCTCAGTAGGAGGAAAACATATAGGTATCATCGGTTTTACTTGGAAATGTAAGTCTCAGACCAAAAGCACATTCTAATTATGCACATCACAAGTTAATGAACCTTTGAAATCATCATACTATCCTCACAGATAAGTGTATCACTCAAGCACTCAAGTGTATAAAACAGGGTCGTGTATCGCTCGAGTTGTATACATATGCATGCCCTACCATATGCTTGCTTATTGTCTCATCTTTCCGTCACTTTTGATAAATACGAACAAAAAATCAGAAAGGTCTTTTGTTTTGGTTGTAATGTAGGCTTTTTGGACTAGGTGAGATATGTTTGAGTGTAGAGACTTAACTTGGATCGATTGAGTTACACTCAACTAATTCTCACATAAGTCTTACTCTCACTCCTTTTTCATCATTTCAAAACTTCAATGTTTCTTTCACCTTCTCCCAATCACCACAACCAACTCTTGTGCATAAAATATGAGTTAGCAATATTTTGACTTCTAACTCAATCAAAGTAAGCTCTATTATTGGTTTCCTTTGACCCTTTCTTGGTCATAAACTATAAACATCCAATCGAAATGGAACGTAATTTTTTTTTTCCGCTTTTTCTCCCCACTTTATATTCATCATCGCACTCTCATCATTTTTGTAACCCTCTCTCACATCCACTTTCCAATTTCCTCTATCAAACTCGTTCGATCCAAGTGTGGGAAAAAGGCTAAAAAGATGGATATGGCTTGTAATTATAGCTATCAAGAAAAAGGCTACAAGTTCAACTTGGCTAACGAGGGAACATTGATATAAAAGGGTAAGAAGATGATTTTTAAAGCTCAAAATGGGTTATAATCAAAGATTGCCTAAAATCATTTTTAATGCTCATAAATATACCTCGTGATTTCAAGTAGACTCAAAGCAAGTTCTAGAGGTACTATGCATATGACCAACATCACACAAATCAAAGAAGACATTAAACTCCAAAAATAGGAGTTCCTCATTTTGGCTCAAAATCTCACCGGTTCATATAGTATGATTAATTCCTTTGTTCCATAACAAGTGTGTGCATATATCACATTTTCAATCAAAACACAAAATTGTGTATCATCATTGACAACACTTCCAATACCTTATCAACCTAATATTTCCTCTTTCAAGAACTTCATTTTTTTTTTTAACAAATTAAAATCAACAACCTAACAAGTTATCAACAACTAAAGATAAAATAACTTAACAAATTAATTGAAACTAAAAGTTCGAAACAAAAACTTCATAAACATTAAAACATAGTTCAGTTTGGCAAAACAAATGTAAGAAAAGACAAACAACCACCCTTCAAATTTCGCAACATAAATCCCCCCTCAAACTATTTTAAACTAGATTCCAAAAGGCGTTAAAATATTTTTAAGAAGTAAAGATGTTGCGAATAACTTACAAACTCCCCCTAAGGGGAGGGTGGTGTGGGATCATAACGGCCGGCTTGCACATTCAAGTCCTCGAGCTTTTGCAACATTTTGGCCATTCTCCTTTCTTCTTTTGAGCTGACCTTCTGGGCCTCCATGATTTCCAACAATGCGTTCATAATTGTGGACTGGCCCGTTGTCAAGTTTCGCTGTGTTTGCATTATGTCAGCTTGGTTGTTGATAAGTGTTTGTTGCTGCTCTTTAAGCTCGTTGAGGGCCGCTTCCACAAATTTTAACCTATCAGTGACTGTGGAGGATTCCCCGCGCTGTCGGGAGGAAGACTCCTCCCCTCGCTGTCCAAGGAATGCCTCTTCAATGTTTTGGATCTCCCGATCCTCTTCCATTTGCTCCTCAGTCGCAACTTGCCTAGGTAGAACGCCAGCTAAACCCTTATGAATCATCTCCGCATGTGCCGGGGTCATCATCAACCAATTTTCACGCCTCATCACCGTAGTCAGAGGGGGTTAGGCAAAGGAAAGGACCCCCCCTCTCGATGCTGCCACATCCAAACTCTCTCCATGGATAACTTAATGTAATGAGACGTTTTGAGGACTTCTGTCATTATCCTTGATTCTCCGCGCATTGGTTGAAATCTGGAGAGATTTACCTTGTAATGCACCGCCAAGGCAGTGATGAACCCTCCAATTCAGATAGCACCCGTTTCATGTGCTATTGAATTGAATTGGCCCATCAAATAAGGTCCCGACCTCACCTTGTGAGGCTTCATCATACACCATAGCAAGTAAAGCTCGTCTGCTCGGAGACCTCCTGCCTCATGCTTGGCGAAGAGAGTATGCTGCATAATCTTAGCCAAGTATCTGAATACCGAATTGCGAATTTCGGTCGGCTTTGATCGGCTAGCATTGTAAGTGGGGTGAGATGGTGTGGCGTCTGGTTGGTAACTGATTTTTGTCCAAAATTCTTGAGGATTGAAATCCTCATGGTGAGGGGAATCACCGGGGGATTGAAACCGAAAAATGTCTCCCAATTGTCCAGAATGCATCTCACGAGGCCGGTTGCCCAATCGGAATGTCATGCTCAAGGCTTCGTCGCGATGCATGACAACATTGAGAGTTGAGAAGAATTCCAAGACTAATTCCTTGTAGGTGGGCCACTATCCATAAAGGAAGTGACCCCAATCCATCCGTCGGATCAGAGTCTCCACGTCTTCTCGGATACCCGACTCATCCATAGTTGGGGGATCGGGGTATAGGTTGGAATGATCCGTCTTTTGGCCAGCTTATTCCACCTTTCTTGAACCGTCTCCGACTCCCACATCCGGCCAAAATTGATTCCATAATCACTCGGGTTTATGTCCTCGGGCTCACTTTTCTCAGTAGGGTCTTGTGTGGCTCTTGAACTTGACTCTCCCACCCTTGCAACTTTTCTCTTTGGCCCCATGTTCAGTGTAAGAAAATATGACCTACAATCACCCAAAACACGTGAGTCAATTTCTCATCAACCCCCCTCAAACTAGACTTGAGGTGTATGTAAAAAATAATGCATTTCTAATTGCATAAAGCCTCATGTCTAGTATGATCACGAACAAGTAACACACATAACACACAATTTCTACACAATGCTTTCCATTCTTGAGCAATTAAATGTGTTCTTGAGCAAATAACACCTACCCTCAAACTAGTTTGGTGTTGTGTGCTTGAGATGAAACAAGTGGTAATGCACCACAATCCCAACTAGTTTGAAGCATACAAGTTCAATTCGGATGATTAAGGTGAATGAAGGGTATCCATGAAATGCAAGAGGGTCAAAAATCATCAATTTACCAAGAAAGTAGCATATCTTGCATTTACACATTCTACACACCTCAATGTTCACAAATTTATTCAATACTACATTCAATGGGAGTACATAATCAAAACAATTCATAAGAAAACGGAACCAATTGGCCCTAAATCAACAAAACAAGCACAAAAGCAATTGCACGAAAGGTGTTCGACAAAATACTCCAATGAAGTTCTAACTCCGAATTGAACAATTTCAAGTTCTATCTATTCCCTATACTCAATCACCAACAATATGTTCACAACAAAGCAATTTATCAACAAATCACCAAAGAATTCGAAATTAAAGGCAAACTACACAACTAAGCCCTAATTTGACGAAATTGGCCAAAATTCGAATTTAATTGAGAGTCAATGGGCATACCTTGTGAATGTAGGGAGATGATGACTTGAAAGTGTTGATTCTACAAGAATTGGTGTTGATTTTGTGTGTGTGTGTTTGTTGTGTTTTTTCGCGAAGAGAAAAGGGGGGAATGGGTTTTGGGATGTTTTTCCGCGTAAAAATATGTTACTGCCCAGGTCGTGCACGGTCCGTGCAAGGGTGCACGGTCATGACCTTAAAAACAGCCTGATCTCGGGAAAATGGTTCTGCACGGTCCGTTCACCCGTGCACGGTCATGACTGTGCACGAGCCCAAAATTGGGCACTTCTCGGGAGAAGGATGCACGGACCGTGCAATGGTGCACGGTCATGACTATGCACGCCTAAAATTTGAGATTTTACCCAATTTTTGAAGTTGTGCTCATCCATTTTGCATCCTACCACTTTTCCTATCATTCCTTGTATTTACCTGCCATTATTCAACACTAAAAATTTAAAAACATTTAAATAAAACTATCTAATTATTCAAAATACAAAATTAAAGGAATTGAACCACTGGGTTGCCTCCCGACAAGCGCTAAGTTTTACGTCTTTAGCCGGACGCCTGTCTATTTCGGTTCAAGTCGGTTCAACCAAAGACAGTTGGTGAACCTCTCTTTCTTGTGCTTGGTCAAAATACTTCTTTACTGTTTAGCCATTCACCATAAATGTGCTCCCGTCGGTATTGAGTAGCTCGACAACTTCGCTCGGTAGCACTCTCTTGACTGCGAATGGTCCCGACCATTTTGATTTTAACTTCCCGGGAAAAAGTTGGAGACGGGAATTGAACAAAAGGACTTGGTCTCCATGACAAAACTCTCTCTTGATGATCAATTTGTCATGAAATTTCTTAACCCTTTCCTTGTACACCCTTGAATTCTCAAATGCTTGATTTCGGAACTCATCAAGTTCGTTCAATTGCAACTCCCTATATGCCCCAGCCGATTGAAAGTCAAAATTCAACTTCTTTATCGCCTAATATGCACGATGTTCAAGCTCCACGGGTAAATGGCATGATTTTCCAAAAACAAGTTGATAAGGAGACATACCAAGGGGTGTCTTGTAAGCCGTTCTATACGCCCACAATGCATCATCCAACTTTAGAGCCCAGTCCTTTCGGTTTCCACTTACTGATTTCTCGAGGACTTGCTTGATTTCCCGATTAGCTAATTCGGCTTGACCATTTGCTTGAGGGTGATATGGTGTAGTCACCCTATGCTTCACGCCATACCGGGCCAATAAGCCATTGAGCCATTTGTTACAGAAATGCGACCCTCCATCACTAAGCAATGCTCTAGGTGCTCCATAACGAGTGATGATATTCTTCACAAGAAATCTTAGTACCACCTTAGAGTCATTGGTTGAGGTAGGGATGGCCTCAACCCATCGAGAAACATAATCCACCGCCAACAGAATATTGATAGCCTTGAGATGATGGGAATGGTCCCATGAAATCGATTCCCCAAACGTCAAACAGTTCCACTTCAATTGAATTGGCAAGTGGCATTTCATATCTTTTCGAGATCCCACCGGTTCGTTGGCACTGATCACATTACTTGATGAAGTCGTGGCAATCTTGAAAGATCGTTGGCCAATAGAATCCACTTTGAAGCACCTTAGCCGCTGTTCTGTTTACCGCAAAGTGTCCCCCACTTGGTGAAGAGTGGCATTATTCGATGATCTCTCGACCCTCTTCCTCCGATACACACCTCCGAATAATCGAGTCAGCACATCTTCGGAAAAGATATGGATCATCCCACATACAAAACCTTGCTTCGTGATAAAACTTCTTCTTCTGATGTGATGAGAGATCGGGTGGAGGCGCTCCACAAGCTAAGAAGTTCACAATGTTAGCATACCACGGACGCCGAGCAATCGCCATCATGATGTGCATCGGGAAATGTATCCTTGATCACCTCTTGTTGCCCTTTTTTGTCCACCTCATTATCAATCCTCGAAAGGTGATCGGCTACAACATTTTCACATCCTTTCCGATCCTTGATTTCTAAATCGAATTCTTGCAAAAGTAGGATCCATCGAATGAGTCTTGGCTTGGCATTCTTTTTATCGAAAAGGTACCGGATGGCTGCGTGGTCGGGTATACAATCGTTTTCGTGCCCACAAGATAGGCACGAAATTTGTCGAACCCATATACCACCGCTAACATCTCCTTCTCTGTTGTTGTGTAGTGTGACTGGGTCGGCTCAAGGCTTTTACTCGCGTAATATATCACCCGGAAGATTTTATCCCTTTTCTGTCCTAAGACTGCCCCGACTGTTGTATCACTCGCATCACACATGAGTTCAAACGGTTGGTTCCAATCAGGTGATACCAAGACTGGTGCTGAAACCAACGCTTTCTTCAACACTTCGAAGGCCTGTAGACAAGAATCATCGAAAACATAAGCAGCATCTTTTTCCAAAAGGTGAAACAAAGGCTTAGCAATTTTCGAAAAATCACGAATAAACCTTCGGTAAAAGCCATCATGGCCTAAAAAGCTTCGGATTCCCTTCTCATTGAGTGGTGGTGGTAATCTTTCGATGGCAACCACCTTGGCTCGGTCTACCTCCAACCCTGCAGTTGAAACCTTATGCCCTAACACTATACCTTCTCTTACCATGAAGTGACATTTTTCCCAATTTAATACAAGGTTAGTGTCTTCACAACGCTGCAAGACTAGAGACAAGTTAAACAGACAATGATCAAATGATGCACCGAAAATAGAAAAATCATCCATGAATACTTCCATCACATTCTCGATCAACCCACTAAAAATAGCCATCATGCATCGCTGGAAAGTGGCCGGTGCATTACATAAGCCAAAGGGCATTCTCCTAAATGCAAAGATTCCATATGGGCATACAAAAGCCATTTTTTCTTAATCCTCCGGGGCAATCATAATTTGATTGTACCCGGAGTACCCATCCAAAAAACAATAATAGTCATACCCGGCTAATCTATCCAACATTTGATCAAGAAATGGAAGTGGAAAATGATCTTTCCTAGTAGCCGCATTCAATTTCCGGTAGTCAATACAAACCCTCCAAGCGGTTATCAACCAAGTGGCTACTTCTTCTAAATCACTCACTTTTACTACCGTTATTCCTCCTTTCTTAGGCACGACTTGGGTAGGACTCACCCACTTGCTATCGGATATAGGAAAGACTATGCCATTATCAAGCCATTTCAGAACTTCTTTCCTCACCACCTCTTGCATAATTGGATTTAACCTACGTTGACTTTGCACACTCGGTTTATAGTCCTCTTCCATTAAAATTTTATGCATGCAAATAGCGGGGCTAATCCCCTTAAGATCCGAGATGGACCATCCAATAGCACTCTTGTGCTTTTTTAAGATTTCAATCAATTTCACACATTCACTCTCATTAAGATATGCTGAAATTATAACCGGAAATTTCTTACCTTCATCAAGGTACTCATACCTCAAGTGGTCAGGGAGAGGCTTCAACTCAACATTGGGTCCTTCTTCTTCTTTTCCCTTAGATTCCTTTAGTCCGGTCGACTCCTCATCCTCCAATTTCAACCAAGAAATCTCCTCACTGCATACCTCCTGCAAAGAATTCAATGCACTAACACTATCCAAAACATCAACACCGTTAGCTTCATGGTTAGCACATGCAAAAATAGAGTCGTGCAAACAAATCTCCAAAGAGTCAATTTCACTCGAAGCTAAAAGATTTCTTGTATCATTGGTATCTAGCAAATCCAAAACATTACATTCTTCTATGACATTAACCTCATCCTCATTGTGAAACCTCATTGCCTTATAAATTGAAAAAGTAACCTTCTCATCATTCACACGTAAGGTGAGTTCCCCTTTTTGAACATCAATGAGGGCTCCACCCGTTGCTAGAAGCGGGTGGCCCAAAATCAAGGGGACTTCCTTGTCCTCATTCATGTCCAAAACTACAAAATCCACCGGGATTATAAACTCACCTACCTTGATCAACACATCCTCCACTATACCTTTCGGATAGGTCAAAGACCTATCCACCATTTGCAAAGCAATAGTGGTAGGTTTGATGGTTCCAATTTCCAATTTATTGAATATAGAAAGTGGCATGAGATTAATGCTTGCCCCAAGATCACATCATGCTTTTTCAAATTTTTTATCCCCAATAATACAAGAAATTGTAAAGCTACCTGGATCCTTCCTCTTTTGAGGGATTCTTCTTTGAATTATGGCACTACACTCCTCGTTTAAGTTAACCGTCTCATAAGCCTCCAACCTCCTCTTCTTCGATATCACCTCCTTAAAAAATTTAGCATAATTAGGCATTTGTTGCAAAGCATCAATAAAAGGAATGTTAATATGCAATTTCTTGAAGATTTCCAAAAACTTAGCAAATTGGTTATCCAACTTTTTCTTTTGATAAGTTTGTGGAAATGGGAGGGGAGGAACATAAGTGAGAGGAGTAGAGTTAGGATTGGAGTTTGGCTTCACAGCCCCTTTTTCACTTGATTCTCCACGATCCTTGGGTTGGGTTTGCTCCTCTAAATGCTCTTTCTCAATCACTTGGTCACCTTCCACCGGTAGCTTTGGTCCTTCATACTCGGTTCCGCTCCTTAGTCGAATTGCTTGGCATTGTTCCTTTGGATTCTTCACCGTGTCACTCGGAAACTGCCCCTTTTGGTGTTGGGGACTAATGGCTTGGGCTAACTAGCTCATTTGCAATTGCAAGCTTTTAATGTCGGCCCCATTCGTCACAGTGCTCTTGTTGACATCAACTTGAAACTTCGCGAAAGAATTGTCCATTTGTGACATTCTTTCGTCCGTCCTTGAGATGAACGATGTCAAGAGTTCCTTTAAGCTTGGTTCCCTTCCTTCGTTTATTACCCCATTGGTGACGGAGAATCCGGGTGGTGGTTGGACCAAATTGTTGGGGTTGCCATAGGAAAGATTTTGATGCCCCTTTGATCCCGATTGGTAGTGACCCGATTGGTGTTGGTTGTGATTGAAGTTCGAATGTTGACCTTGCCCCTAATAGGGATATTGGTGTCCCCTTTGGTTTCCATAACCCCTTTGATGAATGAAGTTACAATCCTCGGGGTCTTCTTGTGCAACAACGGCCTTTGCACTTTGTTCCATTTGAACCGAAGAAGCGGCTTTGGTTAGTGACTCCAATTGTTTTGACAAAGCCAATATTTGAGTTGAAAGCGAAGAGCTTGCCTCTTCTTCCACTACACTTGCAACCACCCTCGGTTTGTTCCTTTCGGTTGGCCATTGATATGAATTTGTGGCCATGTCCTCGATGATTGATGTTGCATCTCTCGCCGTTCTTGCCAACAATGCACCACCGGCGGCTGCATCTATGATTTCTCTTGTAGACCCGAATAATCCATTATAGAAGTAACAAATTTGCTCCTTATCTTGCAACCCGTGTTGGGGACACTTCCGGAGTAAGTCTTTAAAACGCTCCCAAGCTGTCCACAATGATTCAGAATCGAACTGTCGGAATTGCGTGATTTCTCCTCTCAATCTAATGGTCTTACTCGCCGGGAAGTACTTCTGTAGGAACCTCTGATAGAGATCGTCCCATGTTCGGATATCTTCGTTGGCGAGGGAGTTGTACCACAACTTTGCCCTATCTCTCAATGAGAATGAGAAAAGGCGGAGCTTAATTTGATCATGTGGGACTTGGTTGATTTGAATCGTCCCACATACTTCCAAGAACGTTGACAAATGCAAATTCGGGTCTTCGCTAGCTTGACCTCCAAACTGGTTCTGTTGAATGATGTTAATGAGTGCCGGCTTTAGTTCAAAATTCACTGCATTCACGGACACTCTACCCATCCCACCAAAAATTCGATTTGCTACCGGTCGTAGGAAATCTTGTATAGTATCTTGTGGTGGCGGGTTAAGCACTTGCTCTCTCCAATTCCGGAGAGCATTCACCTCTTCTTGTTGTTTCCGCATCATCTCTATCATTTGATGATAGATGTTTGCTTGATCCGGCGGAATTCCCGGTGCATTCCTCTCAACTTGATTGAAGACTCTTGGGTCGTTATCTCCGGTTTCCATGCTTCTTTCTCTACTCCTTCTCCCTTGATTGTGTCTACAAGTTGCTTCGATTTCCGGATCAACAGGTAGTAAGCCTTCCAATCCTTGTGACCTCAAGTGCATCAACACCTTGCACACCAATCAAAAAGAGATCCCGTAAGCTCAATTAATGATTAATCGACAATTAAAATAAACTAAACTACTAACAAAAAAAGAAAGTGTCTAGAGTATCACTAAATGCCTAGAAAAACACTTTCCGGCTATTGTTACCGACTCCCCGGCAATGGCGCCAAAAACTTGACATGCACTTAGTTGTTGTAACTAAATCGAACAACCGCAAGTATACGGCGTCAAAGTAGCACTACGTGAGCACAAGGTCGATCCCACGAGGTATCGGCCCAATATCAGAAACATGAAGTAATCCAAACATTTAAGTGGCTAACTAGACGATCGAGTAGTTGGTTTTGGTATTTTTAAACTCTAATTTAGATCAACAAGCAATTGATTCAATTAGGGTAATTAGCAATTATTATCCCGATTAATTCAACCGTTAAACCGAATGCTACGTATTAGGAAACGATCGCAAATTATATGCAAGATCCCCTCTCGGAGCAACTTACGTGTTGATTGTATAAGATTAATCCCCGTCTCCGGTCGATTAATCAAATACAACTCTCAATCGGTCCTAAGATCAAAGTTCCCACAATTAACTCAAACCTCTCGGTTTTATTGCCTAATCATGTCGATTAATGTGATCTCGGATCAAATTTCCCCTCTCGATTTCAATTTAATCCTCAATAATGTTAAACAAGTGACCAAATCATTCAACAAGCATAATAAACCATTAATCGACTAATAGCATTGCACGGGATTAAATTAATCGAGTAAAATCACTAATCACCCATAAACCCTAAACCCTACGAAAATTAGCCAACCATGATCATCATAATAAAAAAACACAAATATATAGACATAATCATGTTTATACAAAATTTAGATGAAGATGGAAGGATAAAACCTATTGAAGAAATAAATCTTGATCTTCAAGTAATTCCCCCAAATGCTCTCTCTAGCTTTCTCTCTCTAAAAAGTAAGTAAAATGAATAGTGTCTTGTGCAAAAATCTGAAAATCTTAGTCTATACCCCCCATTTGGGGCTTTTTACAAAGTCTTGGGCTCAAAATTACATAAATGGGCTGAAATTAAGCCATTTCCGGAGTTTGTGCACGGTCATGCCCGTGCCAGGCTGCATGGACCGTGCACAACCCCTGAAATTGCATATTCTCTGGACACTCTTGCACGGTCCGTGCACGGTCGCACGGTCATGACCGTGCGCCCGTGTATGGCAGCCCCTGCCTTTTGCGTGCACGGGCCGTGCACGGTTTGTGAAGGCATGCACGATTGTGACCGTGCACGGCCCAATTTTGGCCCGTTTCTTCATTCCTCGGGTTTTTTCTTGATTTCTTCGACTCCAATCTACTCGTCACCTCTTTGTATACTCTTTTACCTGCAAAATGCTTGAAAATGAGGTTTTCCAACAAGAGAAAGGAAATACGAAGAATATAACAAATGGGTGTTTAAAAACTACAAATATATGCTAAAAACACATAGTAAAAGCCTATTTTTCACTCTAAACAATCCATTTGTCAGTATCCAATGCCTACCATATGTTTGCCAATCTTCTGAATCGAAACTCGTACTTGACATCTGTGCCAGAGGATAAAAAAGGTCTTTATTTTTTATTTTTTATTTTTTGTAATGTAGGCTTAAGGTAAGGTGGGAAATTTTGGATAAAAGTGACTAATCGAGTTTTTCCAACTCAACCGCCCCTCAATACAATTACTCAATCCTCACTCTCCAAATTTCAACAAACCATCCCTCAAGAAGGTTCCTTCATCCCTCAAAAGTACTTTACAACATAAGTGTTTTTCACGCTTCAATTGGGTACCACAATTTGGGACTACCCGATTTCTCTAATCAACTCAAACAATAAAGCACTTTTAGACTCCTAACTTCTCCTTAAACAAAAACAACAAAATACTTCTGTGCAACGAACTCTTTCTTTTCTTTTATTTTCTCTTTTTTTTTTCTTATTTGTTTTCTCTTTTCTCTTTTCTTATTTTTTTCTTTTCCAAAATAGCTTCTAGTAACAAATAACCAGTACGTCACACTTACATCCCCTCCCCCAAACTTGGTTGAAAACTAAAGTTTGTGGGGGAAAAGAGTGGGATGAATTGGTTCGATAAAAACAACATAACAACTAGGAGAGGTTATTCATTCTCATTTTTTTTCGCCTATCATTTTATTTCCCTTTATTTCTTCAAACATTCTCATATTTCACCCATATTGATCCCAAGATGTTTCCGACTACCTTCCAATCGTCCTCCCTCATACTCACTTAGTCCAATTTGGCCAAAGGCTTTAATTGAAAGGTTTCAACTTGTAAAATGGGGCTATCAAAGAAAAAGCTATAAAGTTCGAATGGACTAACTACGGAAAATTTGCAAGTTTTGGTAAAAAAGAAAACATATTAAGTCTAAAAAATAGGTTAGAAATAAAAAACTGCCTAAGATCATTTCCTAAGTCACAACATGTCTGACATATTCACAATAGAGAATCAGGACAAGTTCTAGAGATGACCACATATAACCAAAGAATTCACACTGAAAGAATGCGTATATTACTCCAAAGACGGGAGTACAAAAATTAGCTCAAAACTCACAGGGTAATATTTGATCACAAGTCTCAAGTACAAGCTCAATTTCATCTCAATCACATATCATGCTCTATCATATGTCAAATTTCCAAATTTTAATAAAAAATCATGATCATTATTAACTAGTTGCACATTTATCATTTCACTAATATCTTTTCCTTAGACACACATTAAAATCAAAATGCAATCTCGGTTTTTCTTTTCCAATTGACTCAATCATAGACTCAATTAAAATTCACAATACGTAACAACTAATCATGACCCAACTAGCAAAGACAGTGGCTCACAGGCTCGACGATCAACCAAGTAATTGGCTCACAGACCATGCAACTAATGGCTCTCAGGCCAACACTCAACAAATAAAAAAGAAACTCGTAGCTAGCATAAAGCGAAAAAAATACAAAACTAAAGCTCCAAACTTACACCCTCTCCCCCAAACTTGGTTGAAAACTAATGTTTGTGGGGAACGGAGTGGTGCCCCTTGGTGCTTACTTACAATACTGCTACCGAGTTGGTGGTTAGATGCTATGTTTGCTCCAAAGTTGGCTATGGTGCCCCCACCGGATGTCTTGTTATATCAATTATGCTCCACTGCTATGTTGATTTTGAGTCATGTTAGTTCCTACATACTAAGCAAAAACGATACAATCATGCATAAAAATAGAAAATAATAATAACATAAAAAATTTAAAAACAAAAATACGATAAATGTCGGGTTACCTCCCTACAAGCGCCTTTGTTTTACGTCGTTGGCTCGACCGGTTCACGTTCCCTTAGCATTTGCTCCGGGGTGGTTTCCACATTGGTCCTAACCAATTCAGGCACTTTACTTCATTTTGTTTCTCACCTTCCTCTTTACAATGCCTCAAAGATTCGGAAGTATTCACTTTATTCCTGTATCCCATCTCACAGTTCTTTTCAACAAGAGGGTTAGTAGCATCAGGAGGGAAAACAGAATGGGCATCTCATGGCATCATAAATATTAAACTTAACAGTATGGCCATCAAACTCCATTGTGAGGGTTACCTCACAAACGTCTATCTTTGTTTGAGAGGTGTTCAAGAACGGCCTCCCTAACAAAATAGGTGTAGATGTGGATGTATCACCATTCATATCTAGCACATAGAAATCCACCTCAAACACTAAGTCACCTACCTCTACTAGCACATCTTCTATGACCCCATCTGGGTATGAAGTACTACGATAAGCTAATTGAATAACTATCCTGGTTTCTTTTAGTTTCCAAAGATCTAGTGCATGAAAAACAGAATAAGGCATAACATTTATTGATGCGCCTAGATCTAGCATAGCTCGCTCTCCAAAATCTGGTAGGAAGCGATTGTCGTGTGTCGCTTACCAAATTAAATTGTATATAGAATATATACTTAGCCTTAGCTTACAACTCTAACTAGTAGAGTGGCAAGTAAGGGTCGATCCCACAGAGAACGGTAGATTAGTGTTGTTCTGATATTACAAGCAATTAATGATTTATGATGGATAGGGTAATAAATGTAAACAAGTAAACGAGGGGGGTTTTTGGATTGAATTAACAACTAAATGCTAACAAGTGATCAACTAAAATTCTAGATAAGCCATAAATTTTTTTGGTGTTTTATATCAACAAAGAAAGACAAATAACAAATGTTTTTCGAGTTTTAGAATATGATAAAAGGTCTACCCTCGATCTAGTATCCCCTTGAATCCGACTACCTAATAATTATCGTTGATGTCCCAAATTCAATGCGATTTAAATTCTTATCCCACAATCTACATGGTCCGCTTATGTAGATTGTGTTGTCCCTTAATTGTGGATAAATTGAAGGTACGCTTATCGATTTATCCCTACCCAAATCAATTAGTGATCCAAACAAGCTATTTTCACACTAATTGATATTGGGTGGTCACGAGCTAGAACAACGGGATAAATAAAGTATAAACCTTGATACGATGGGTTTAGAGGCTAAACTCTATAATGCCACCAATGAAATCATGCATTGTTCGCTACTAAGGGAGATTGAAGCTTCAATAATCACGGAAAGTGAAGTTCAATCTCTAGCAACATACAATAAATGTCTCCCAAAGGGTGATCAATCCTCGAACAAGCATCTAGGCATGAGACAATCCAATCAAGCATTATAGAACATTTAAATTGCATAAATAAGGTAACATCAAGAGTCAATAATCACATTCTCATCATCAATCAAAGTTCAACATGATCAAGGGTAGAATTAAGGGTGCTAACCACCCATTACACCTAATACAATAAGGAATTACAGAAAATACAAGAATTCATAAAGATAAAGTGATAAAACCGAAGGATGATCAATGGGGAAGATGATGTGTCTTCTTCTTGCCCCTTCTCTTCTCCTTGGATGGGATGGTGGCTGAATAGTGTTTCCAAAAGTATCCAAAAGTTAGGTTAAATTCGAATGGGATAATATATATATAGGGGAGAAAGTGCTAGTCAAAAATAGGCAAAGTCGCATTCAGGATTTTGAAACAGGGTAAGGAATCTCGGCCGAGACGAACGTGTGCCTCGGCTGAGACGTGAAAAAGGGTTTTTCACATTGATGAGTCGAAGGCTGATCTCGGCCGAGATTCAACTGCATCTCGACCGAGACATGAAAAGGGGAAAATGAGGCTGGCTAGGGCTTGTCTCATCTCGGCCGAGATTGGATTTCATCTCGGCTGAGATCTTGATCCTTTAAAAAGCCTGAAATTCTCTGGAAACACATCTCAGCCGAGATGCATTGCTTGTCTCGACCGAGATCTTCAACTTTGCAATTCTTCATGATTACCCTGGAGACTCATCTCAGCCGAGATTTTCATCCTGTCTCGGCCGAGATCTTCAGTTAGTCCTTCCTTTTGTTGCCTCGATCGATCCATCGACTCTGCGGTCGTTTGATGTTCTTTTTCGATCCTTTTTCACCTGTCTTAACACAAAAACAGCACAAATGCATTATTTTGCCCATGAGAGTATAAAAGCACTAAATACACGTGATTATGCACATTATTGACACTAAAAATGACACTAAAAGTTCCCTAAAGTGCGTGCACGGAACACGTGTACCAGTGTGATTACCTATCGTACAAGGTATTACGAACATACCTGGGTCCTTACACTTTGGAGGGATCTTCTTTTGGAAGATGGCTGACACATTCTCCCCTATGATTACTTTCTCGTCCCCTTTTAACCTGTGTTTGTTAGTACATAAATCTTTATGGAATTTAGCATATCTTGGAATGTGTCTGATCGCGTCGATTAATGGGAGGTTTATCTCGACCTTTCTAAATACCTCCAAGATCTTCTTTTCCTTATTATCTTTCACTGTCTTCACAAGTCGACTAGAAAACGGAAGTTGTTGAGTCGGGATAGGTGGCGAAAGGGACTGCTTCCTTTGGTAGGGTGGCTCGACTGAGACAGATAGTTCTTGGCCAAGATGATTTGGCAGAGGGGTTTTGTCTCGGCTGAGACACCTATAGACTTCTCGACCCCCCCCCTTCGTTTTCTCAATTTTACCGTTAACTTCCTCTTCCGAACTTCCCCGGGCTTTTTAGGCTTTCCAAGCTCAGTTCCACTCCTCACTGTGACAATACTCACATTTCTTGGGTTGGTCTCAGGTTGAGCTGGTAATTTGCCATTGTTTACACTTTCCAAACGACTCACGCTAGTAGCTAATTAACTTACTTGAGTCTCAAGTTCCTAATGCTCGACTGTGTATCCCTCCAAAACTGAGCAGTGTTAGTTGCCAAGGTTTTAACAATATCTTCTAAAGATGAACCGAGAGCTTGATCAGTCGGTTGCTTCTGTTGATACATGCCCCTTGGGAGGCAATTTTAGTCTTCGGACTGCTGAGACTGATTTCCATACCTCAAGTTGGGATGATCTCCACCCTGTATTGTAAGATTGGGAGTCGAGGTCATACCTTCTCTGCTGAAAATTATCCATGCGTTGGCATGGGCGTCCATCTCATCTTCTAGAATCCGGCACTCATTTGTCATAAGCTCCATTGTCTCACGAATATGACATGGCTTGATAAATCCCTTGCCCCCGGAAGCGACTTTCTTAACTAGATTCATTAATGCCTCAATCTTGTCTTCAATGGAGGAGTCGGTTACTTCTCTCACTAACCTGATCGGTGCATCCCTACACCCAAATTGCTGTGAATTAGCTGCCATCTTTAATATCAGTTCTCTAGCTACAGTAGGGGTTTTATCCACTAACACTTCCCCACTAGCTGAATCTATCATGTTCATGTCTGCTAGTGATAATACCTCATAGAAGTTATGGGTTAGCAATTGATCGGTTATCTGATGTTGTGGACAACTTGCCACCAGTTTCTTGAACCGCTCCCAATACTCAGACGAATTCTTGCCGTGCATTTTTTAGCTCCACTTATCTCTTTTCAGAGGTTTGTTGCTCTAGATGTGGGAAAATATTTTTCCAAAAATTGCCTCTCCATCTCCCCCATGTAGTGATGGAAGCTGGAGGAAGATAGTAGAGACAATCCTTGGCCAAATCCTTCAAAAAGAAGGGGAAAGCCCTTAGTTTGATTGCTTCTTCACTAACAGTAGTAGGCTTCATACTTGAGCAGACATGAATTCCTTCAGATGTTTATGGGGATCCTCGCCTGAGAGGCCATGGAATGAGGACAACAGATGGATTAGCCCGGATTTCAGTTCAAACGTGGTGTTCTCTCCCAAGTTAGGGAAAGTGATGCATAAGGGCTAGCGAGTGGCACCAGTGTTGGCTAGTTCCTTCATAGACTTTTCTTGTGCCATGTGTGTTTGTTCAGACTCTGATTCAAACAAGTTTTCAGTAGTGAATGGTTATGCTTCGAGTTGCTCTCGAGTCTCTCTCGCTTGTTTTCTCGGAACTCGATCTCTTCGAGTAATTTCTGGGTCGAATTGCAGATCTTTGTTACCGTCTGAATGAGTGATCATTCACAGTTGTAAGAAGATGCAAAAGAACAAGTGAATGCTAAGAATATAAAGAAAAATAGTAATAATAATTAAACTAATAATGGTTAATACTAAAACACAACTAATTTCAATCGTTCCCCGGCATTGGCGCCAAAATTTGGTCGCACTGTCGGATGAAGTCAAATTAGTTATTATTTCCTAATTTCCTTTTCTAATAGTAGTCAGGGTAAGTCAGGGTCGATCCCACAGAGAACAGGGAAACTAATTGTATTATTGTACTAACCAAATTATGCTAATAATTATAAGACTATATAATATATAATAGAGTGTGGAGGGGGGGGGGGAGTTTTGATGAGAATTAATTAACTAATGCAGAATACAAATAAACTAACAAACTAAAGATGAATTTACTTATGATTAAGGTATTCCTACTTTAACCCAGTATCCCCCTAGTCCGAAATATTCTTGTAATTAATGCAACTGCTTGACAAACTAGTTTTGAAACCCCTATCCCAAGAATTAACAAGTACGCTCTACTAATAATTGTTACCCCGTAGGCACGCTTAGCAATTAATATATCTGATTAAGTGGTCCTAGGATACGATCGCTAGAACACCGTTAATCAAATTCATAAAGTCTTAGGGCAACAGAATACGTACGGTGTTATACCCGCAAGCTCGGTACAAGTGACCACGATTTATGTTATCCTAGCGAATAAATCCACTAGTTTATACTTTTAGACATAAGTTCATAACAATTACGGATTATGAATTACGACCTAGTAACAATTATATGCCTAATACCCGGGTGATTAATCCAAATAATAAACATATAAAAGATATGAAGAAATCAAATAACATAAATACTTCTAGAACACAGTTTTATCAAATAATTACTTTAGAAACTACAAGAACATCTTCCTAGGGTTCAACATAGTTAAAGATGGAAAATAAAGACTTAGCCGATCATAGTGATGGCTAAGAAGAAACTAATAATGAAAAACATAAAACTAGAAAACCCTAGACGCCGAATCTTGACTCTTCGTGCTCTCCGGAATTCCTAAGTCCACGCTCTAAAATAAATGTAAAACTTGTATTTTCGAACAAGGGGTCTTCTTTTTATAGGTGGGGATGGATTAGGCTGAATTGTGCTTGAAAAGGATAATCTTCGAGCAAATTCTGTTGTGAACCGACTTGTGTGTCAGCCGAGAGCCATGTATAAAGTTCTCAGCCGAGAACGAGTGTCTCAACCGAGCCAATACCACAGCCAAAATATGGCATCCACTGCTCCTTTGTCTAGCCGAGCCTAATTGTCTCTACCAAGAGTCATGTATAAAATTCTCGGTCGAGAACGGTTGTCTCGGCCGAGCACGGATTTCTCATGCTTTGGCTCGATTTTGCTTCATTTTAGACTTGCAAGAATTGTTTCTTTATCCATCTTCAATCAAGATCAAATTTTTGGTCTGGATTTACGCAAATAACTTTAAGACAAGTCAAACAACGTCAAGTTGCCCAATAATGCAAATATGAACAATACAAGATCAATTACACATGCAAATGTCACTAAATAAACACTTAACTCGACATATTATGCATGCATAAACACGTGTACCAGTTGAGATCATTGTCGTATGTTCTATTGTAAATTTAAGTTCAAGCTCAGCATCGTCACTCAAGGAGACCTGGTTGGCTTTTCCATACTTCCAAAGGATATCGGCACACTCATTTACATAGTGGCTAAATCCCTTGCAAGCTCGACATTGCACCGAATATAAATTCCTGGACTCATACCATTGTTGATCTGAAAATGCTCTTCGAATTACTTTGGACTCAAGGCTTTTGCTGCTTGTGGGGTCGCCCAAATCTGAGACCTCATTAGCTATATCAAGAATCTTGTTGAAGTGGGCTTGAATGGGTTCGTTCTCCTCTATTCGAAGGTTCTCGAACCGATCTGTGGCCATTCAAAGCCTCGACTCCCAAACATTATCACCCTTTCACAATACCGTTGAAGAATATCCCAAGCATCCTCAGCCATTTTACATGGCTTAATTATCTTGAACATATCCGTATCACCGCAAGGATAATTGCATTGAGAGCCTTCTCCCTATAGTTGGCTGCATCGACTTTATCTCTCGTCTATTTATTTTCAGGCTTCCTCATCATTTCACCTTCATCATCAGTGATCATAGGTAGCCTCAAGCCTTCAACAACGGCTCTCTATGCTCTCACATCATTCGATTGATATGAGACTTGAGACTAACTTTCCAATAGTCATAGTTGGATCCGTCCAAAACTATTTGTCCCATCACAGTAGTGGTATCCATGTTGGGGCAACACATTATCCAGTCTATGCTTAGTGTGTCAAGCGTTGGCACTGGTGCCAATTGAAATTGTAAGTTGCTTCGTGAAACACTGAGGTTGGTACGAGGTTTACCCAACCTTTAGTCTAAACATAATGGAAACTTAAATAACAAATGATGTAAAATATTCCACAAGTTGTAAATAACTTGTGGACGCCTTCAAGGTGAAAGAACTCACTATATATTTGGTGAATTAGGAAAAGATTCAATAGTGAATCGAGACAGACTTTGATTTACACGACTCGAACTCTAACGTCTTAGACAAATGATTAAACACAGTCTAGAGTATAAAAATAACCTATCGGAACTATCGTAGAAGTATCCAAAGATAAGGAACCAAATTCGTGAGGAATCTGATTTAAGTACAAACTTGACACACAATGTTGGATAGAAAACCTTCTCAACATTATCTAAACAACACATCTTGTCATGCAAACAAGGACTTTCTCGTTATCTTCTATTAACAATTGAAGCTCCTTATATAGAGCATCTGGAAGCTTGGGCAGCACTCTCCACTAACCACCTTTCCACCAGTTTAGGGCATGGTTAGTTGGCAGGTAAAAGTTAAACAACCCCTAAACTTGTGGACTCGCTCGTCGACTTGGCTTTAGGGAACTTAGACTCGGTCTTCACTCCAATTTTGTCCACATTTCTAGCTCCTCTTTCCCAATATCCTGTTCAATACATTGACAAGGTCTAAATTGCTTCAATACCCCTACTTAACATGTCATATACATTTCAACCAGAATAATCAAATAAAATTAATTTAAATGTATAAAAGGCAAAACATATAAAATGGGAATTTTATTAAGGGTTTGATAATTCAAACTCCAACAGGTAGGCATCAAGGAATGATAGTATCTCACAACCAGAGGTCGAGTCCACTAGGATGCGTATCCCAGGCAGTGGAAAAGGATCTTTTAGATAGGCCTTATTCAAGTCTGTGAAGTCTACGTAGAGTCTCCAACATCCTCCTGGTTTAGGGACTAGTAGTCTAGTATGACATTTGTGAGCCATTCTAGATATTACACGGGGCGATTTTATCCTGCTGCTAACAATTTCTCTTCTTGCACTTGGATATGTCAGCTTCTCTCGCTACCAAGTGTTTTTTTGCTCTTCTTTATGGGCTTCATGGAATGATCTATGTTAAGTTGGTAGATTTCCAACTCTGCCGGAATCTGGGGTAGGTCTTATGCTCTCCAGGCGAAGAAGCTGGATTATTATGTAGAAACTGGACCAACTCTTGCTCCAGTTCTGGGTTAACACTGTTTCCTATCCTCATTTTTTTTTTTGGGTAGCCCTTGATTAATTATATGTCTTTTAAGTCTTCCATCGGCTCTATTCTTATGGTTGCGTTCTCCGAGCTTATGTTTGGCTGAGGTTCAAAGGGCTAGTTAAGGTTATCAGCCGGGTGACTAAGTTTGAAGAAGGCTTCCTATGATCTCACCTTTTTTGTGCGTAGGTAATCCTCTTCTAGACCTCCTGCACATGTTATTTTCAATTTCTTCGATTGTATGGTGACTTTCTCCGTTTCTTTGTTGCTTCCCATCCAATCACTCAGTTGGTGGTAAAATGCGCTCCAGCAGGCCTGCATAGCACTCTTTAGAGAGTTATTTATCTCCATCTTATTGGCTTACTCCAAGTGGTGTTGGGAAATTTATCTTCATGTGGCATATAGTGCGACTGCTCTTATAAGGTTCAGGCTTGGTCGTACAAGTATCATGTTATAGGAGGAAAACACATCTCTTATCGTTAGTTTCACCGCACTTTTCGTTTTCTTTGGGAAGGTTTCCATGGACAGGTGTAGGTCTAGTTCCCCTATTGTGGGGACGATGTGTCCGTTGAATCTAGATAGAGGGGTTTTAGTTGGAGAGATTTTGGTGTTTTTTATCCCTAATTGCAAGATGGCATTGTAATATGATGTTCTTTGCGCTTCTTGTGCTCACTAAAACTATCTTTTTGGTGTAGTTGGAGAGTATCTCCAATATTATTTGGGTGTGGTTCTTCAAATGACATGTTCTGTTGTAATCTCCCTTTGTGAAGGTTATGTCTTCCTATTATTCGCATACCTGTAGCACTTCTTCCCCTTGGGAAGAAGGGTATAGAGGATTCCAGAACCGGGCTTGATGTGTAAGGAACCGGATCAGAAAACCGGGTTTTAGCCAAGATCGGTAAAGAGGTTAAAAGAGAATCGGGTTTGAGGTGGTTATAACCGTCAGTTACAACGGTTTCATTCTGTTGCATGATAAACCATTGTGAAAGCCCCGCTGCAGCAGTTTGAAATAGCTTGAGTCAAAGTTGATTACAGCTCTCTCAACTTCCAGATTCGAGCTCCGATACTTATATACATTGTGATCACTTGTAATTGCGAGCTAATAGAGATAGTTTTCCCTTTGTAAACATTACACAATTGAGAGAATTAGATATCTAGGATTTATGTTCCAAATCAGGGTGTGATTTGGGGTTTTGCTAGATTTCTGGTTAATTCTTGTAATTGATTGAGTAGTGGAGTGAATTGAGGTGCATAGAACCTCCGTGGATGTAGATCATCTTTGATCGAACCACGTAAAATCCCTGAGTTCATCATTTTCATTTATGTTCTTGTTTCATTTGTGTTCGGCCGTTTTCTTATTTATTTTTCATCCAAATTCTGTTGTTACTTTTGTTTTGTGTGAGATTGAGTTGATCCTAACAGACTATCTCCACGAAACACTACATGTGGGAGGGATTCAACTTCCTTCTATGCAATAGAAAAAATTTAAGACGGTGTATCTGCATACCTCTTGTTGATCGAGAACTGATCTAGGAACTTTTGTGAAAACTCCATGAATGAATGGACGGATGCAGTGGGCAGCTGACTGAACCAAGTTAAGGGTCTAATTGAAAATGTCTTTAGAAAGACCTTGCATAGGGTTGCTTTTCTTAGGTCATAGACGTTTTCTTTCGCATAAAACTAGTCGAGGTGTTCTTGTGGGTCGCCTGTTTTATCGAGGACTTCTGAACTTCAAACTAGGCAGGACGGTGGCTGCTAGAATGGTCGGATCCAGAGGGATTCTTATCATGGGTCGTGGTAGTGTGTTGCACCGGTGACTTGTTGATACAGTGTACCTTGGATTCAGATGTTTTCATGATTTGACTCCCCCCCCCCCCTCCCCGTATTCTCATGCACGTCGTATTCATCCTAAATTTACAGTTATACAATGATGATACTACAACATGGTAATCCTGTAAACTAATCAATGCACAACACTGTTTATATAATGATGCATCATCACTAACTCCCTAATATTAATTTGATATATTGTACTTCCTAAACAAATTGATATATAGTAACACATATAAGTTTCTGCCGAAAATCGTTGCCAAAATTGCAAAGATGAAACAACTCACAATTCAGGTTGCCATCGAAAAAAAAAAGAAAATTTTAGGTACTACAGTAAAAAAAACGCATTGAATACAAATTTTAAATCGATATAACCCTATCTTATCAAAAGAAACATATATTCACAAGATTTTAGGAACATATATTCATAAAAAAATTAGGATCTTTAGCTAGAGATTTTACAGTCCGTTAATGTTAAAGGATGATTTTTTTTTCTTATTCGGTGATACAAGCAATTGTACGGATGTACATACAATTTTCAGGACCGCTTGGTATAGGGGAGTGGAGATAGGTAATGGAAGTAAAAGATGATCTATTCTTATTTCTTATGCTTGGTACATACGAAAGAGAATCAAAGTAAGTTAATCATTACCCTCCATTTGATTAACTACTCCACCCACATCGATCATTCCGTAATATGATTGACTCCTCATTCATACTCAATATCATTGTTGTTCCTTATTTGGAACAAAGTTTCCGTTTAGATCTTTAGCACATTAATTTAGATTTAAGAGTAGTTTATCTGGTTAAAAAGAGGAATTCTATTCTACCACCGATTGTTCTCACAACATCACATTTTCTTCCGACAAAAAATAGACATTAGGGACTCGACTAAAATGCCCTTTTTTATCTCTTCTTTTCAAAATTAATATTTGCAGAAAAATTAAATCTCTCCCTTCACAATTTTAATTCCACAATAAATTTCGTATCTAAGAACCCTAATTCACCAACTAATTCCATCAAATTCATTTACAAACTCATAAATCAAAGAATTAAATAATAATGGTGAAGAAAAACCTAAAGATACAAAAAATGTAAGTCTTAAATAATTTTTCTGCTTGAATTCACGATTTTTTTGTAAGCAAATATTGTATTTCGAGAACTATTTGAAGCCTGCGTCACGCGTTAGTTCAACGAATATCGGCCGATCCTTTGTAACAATCTTGGTTAGTAATGATCATACTGCATAAGCTTATTCGGCGATAAATGTCCAAATTTTTATCACAATTCGGTCCTTACTTGCAGAATTGTGCTAGCTTATTCAGTCAGTTGCAAAGACTGAAGAATTTGGTTAGTTGAAAGAATTTTGGTTAGTAACTGAAGAAACACATCATACCACACCCAATAAATTAAAATTATTTATTAAAGTCTTAAGGAAGGTACATATCTAACGGATTGTACGATTAATGGACTTTATTAAAATATGAATCCAAACACTCAATTTTTAACAAGTCTACGAAATAATGACACTAAAACTAAAACATTCAAATGTCGGTGAACAACTATCCAATATAATAATAATGCTCAATGAATTGATTTGCATTTGGTCTGTATCCTATTATGTTTGTGAAACTATCTCTTCCAATTCATTTGTACAGTATTTGGTGGATTTAATAGGGAGACTCTAGTTCTTCTTCCAAAGTTTTTGGGTTGGTGTTCAACGAAATGATGCTTGGTTGTTGTTTCAGTTGCTTCTTCAAGCTGGAAATCATGGAAGACAAAGACAAGGAGATGAGAGAAATTATGGACCGTCAATTGGAAGTTTCACGTCTTTCTTCTATTTCTTAAACTCTAATTATTTTAGTGTATTTATTTTTATTTGGTAAGGGGAAAAAACTCTAAAGATGTGGTGTGGAAAGTAAAAAATTTGAATATTATAACTTTGACGTGGTGTGAAAAGTGATTGTAGTGTGAAGAGCTGTTTGCGGTGTTAATTAACCAAAAAAAAAAAAACATAGATCAGATATATATGTGGTGTATTTTTTTATAACTTTGAATAATTTTTTCTTTCTACTTTTTAGTCTATTTGCAAATATACTCAATACATTTACTTCCCTGTAAGAAGAAACTTCATTTAATTTATGTATCTTTTTTTACTACAATATATGGAAGTCATCCCTAAAGTAGTAGGAGCTAATTTTCCTACCAAAAGAACTTTCTAATTTGGGAAAATATTATTTTTTTGCAATAATAATCTTCATTAAATTAATTAGCAGTAGGATATGTAAAATAAATATAAAAAAGTCAAAGCAACTAATGAAGAAGATGAACAATTATCAGTTACACTTTTCTGAACCTCTAATGCACGGGTTACAGTCAAAATTCTATAGTTAACTTTGACACCGCAATAATTAATATGTTTATAATATTTGTTGGTCTCAAGTGGTAGAGGTTTAGGGGGGGTGAATAAAGCACTAACTCAATTTTCTTTTTGAATACTTTGAGCGATATTTTTCTGCTTATTGTAAGAAACCCGTTTTTACAGCAAAGTTGTTACAGTAAGCAAACTTAAGGTAGTAGGCACGAAGAAGACTGATCCTAGGTTACTTATAGTAAGCAACGCTCAAGTAGATTTTTACGCAGCGGAATATTATACAAATTTGTTTCTTACAAATCAATGAAGTATGTAAGTAGTATGCCACCAATAGTAAGTAAAAGCAATATAAAAGTAGATAAAGTTTGGAGTGGTTTGTAGGTGGGGATAATCCTTCTACTTCCACTCTTCCCTGAGACAAGGAAAATTCACTAAGTTGATCACACAATACAAACTCAGCTATGCCAAAATCTAAGTCCAACTTAGCTCTTTACAGTAGTTTTTGCCTATTCTCGGAAGGCTACTACCCTACTATACACACATTCCTCAGAATACCTAGTCTACTTTGAAGCATTGATTCAATTAAAGACTTCCCGTTTAAAAAATGCGCTCGTGAGATTGGTTAATGAAAGTTTTTCAACAACTTTTGGTAATTGCCTCTAAACTTGAATATCAATTGAGATGTGGACAAGCTTCCTGATTTGAGAAGGATTAGGACCGAGGTAAAGTTTGAGAGCTAGCTTGACTTGAGAATCTGGTTGCAGCTTGAATCTTCACTTGAATACCCTTGTTGCTTGCTATTTGCTCTTGTTTACTTTGCACAAAATACTTGAAAGATTATCAGAGTGTTGTATGCGTTGAAGCTTTGAATAGAATGCTTGAGTGCTTTGATGCGAAGTAATTTCAGTATTCCGATGTTTCGGTAGCCTCTACTTCGTTTTCCATCTCCTTCAATTTTTAGCAGTTGGGATATCTTCCAGTTGAAGAGTGAGAAAATAATCTTATTGGCATCTAATGCTCCTTGTAAAACTTTAGAGCCATTTGTCCTTCCTTGTAAAACTTCTAATGTTGCTTTAGCTTTATGCGAGGTAATGTGTCCCCACGTAATTGGATAGTTAGTACAAGGTTTGAACTGAACCTTATCTCGACTTGCTATAGATTTGAAGATCCCCTAACTTTTGACTTTGGCCTTGAAACTATGGACGTGGTTGCTGCTTGCTTGATTGGTGTACCTTCCTTGCTGCAAGCTATGATGTATGTTAGATTGGCATAGGCAACCAAACTGTGCGCTCGCTGCAGTTTCTCTTTCCTTACTGTTTCCTTGGACTTCCTTGCTGCATGTAACCTTGATGTCCTTGTTGCGTGCTTGTTGTGACTTAAGCTAAGTAGTACTAGCCTTTATCTACTACAATGAGTAATGATTCATAGGGGCACTAGTTCCTACCTTACGACTAGAGATTTTATCATCATTAAAGCTAAATATAAATTTCCTAACAGTTTTCCCCTTTTTTATGATGTCAAAAATCTTAAGCAATAAAATACTTAAAGTCACACAACAACAAATTGTTTGTCCAAAAACAGTTATTCATAAAAAGGTACATATATGCAGTAGGTATGATGTAAGATTACGAGCTGTAATCATTTGGCAAAATGGTAACTGTTTCATTAGATATTCTACCTATTACAGTTTTTAGTAAATACATGCCAAATAATAACAATCTTACGTCAAAAGCACAAAGATGTGTAAATGCTCTTTATCTATTTGCAGATGTCATTTTTCTCCCGTGATGTTTGATAAAATGTTGTTTGGAATACTTTTTGTCTCTTCCTCATGCTCTGTCTTCATCTCTCAGACCCTTACTCTTCCTGGATCTGTCAAGATCATTCTCAATGTACCTCCACTATTCATTGTATATGATATGTTTGAAGTTGTTATAGGTAAGCTGCACTTCTGGTGTTAGATCTTCCATCAGCCACCATTTATTGGAAAGGGAAATCTTGTAGTTATTATACTTCGCTCCGCTAAGCTCATTCTGGAATGGAAGTCTACCAGCGTGTAAATCCTTTAAGTATGCGCTTAGTTTATCTCACATTGATCTTCCGACATCTCTGTACTCTCTTTCATCTAGTAGATACTCAAAGTATCTAAGAATTTCAGCCATTCTCTACTTATCAATCTCATCTTTTGAAGGATTTCTCCTTGTTGAGATTTGAAATGCACGAAGTTCCACTAATTCTTCCTAAGAGAAACTTAGGAGCCAATCTTGGTACATCAAAGGAATTTATAGGTTTGGAGTGGCATCCTATCTTCTTTCTCTTGAGGTGGCAGACTGCTTTTGTGATCATGTTTCTTTCTCATGGAGACGATGCGTGTAGAAAGATAGATCTCATAGAGTTCAACATTTTCTTTCTCGAGTATATTATGTACTCTTCCTGCTGACTCCAACAAGGATCTTTCAGACTATTGTTGTTCGCGAGTTTTTTATTCTCTTATTGTCTCCTTGGTCTCATGTTCTTGCCTCCGTTGTTCAGCAATGAACCACTCTTGTTGTTCCCTTTGTTGTTGTTCAGCATGCCTTGTCCTTGCCTCTTCTTCCCCCTTGTTGACATCATCAATATTGATTCCAGTATACACTTCTAGTCCTTCTCTTGCGTAGTAGGGATATTTACTCTTTCAAGGACTCTAAGCCACCCTTATGCTCTTTCAACTTGTCTTTCATTCAGGATGTCAGGCCAATAACTTGTTCATTTATGTAGCTGTTGAATTTTTGGATAAGTTCCTCCATCCACTTTCTCTCAGTTCATGCTTCATTCAGAAGCTGATTTTTCAAGTCTCCATGCTCATTGGAAGTAGAGTTACTGCTTCACAAATTTACCCAAGAGCTTTGATGACCATAAAAGAATTATTGCCCATAGCCTTGTGTAAATGTTGTACTGACTGCGCTGTAGCTGAAATCGTACTTTTGAATCTTTCCATAACTTCCTACATTGTAGTCGGCATTTGCAGTTTTAGGTCTACGTGAGATTGCCTAATCCCCATGATACCCTCATTTTCCATCTCTAGAGATTTCTCCTCTCGTATCTTTCGTCATTTTTCTGCATCTTGGGCCACACAAGAAAGGTTCCTTAGGCGCTTCTGTGAATGCAACTCCTCAAGAGAACTTGAACGATTTCTCCCTTGGATTTCAGTAGACTCTGAACTACTTTCAGTTGAGGTTGATGGGGACGAGCTTTCTGTCATTGAATTTCCTCTACATTCTTTTGTGCTCCTGCAGTAGTCTTCGGAGTATGTTCATGAGCTTGTTCAGTTGAGGCACCATTAGTAGTGGTCAGCTCATGTTAAGCTAGTTGTTGTTCCCCCTCAACTAGTCCACTATGATGGTAAGTATCTTGAATAGGCATCTCCATATATACTCCAGCATCTAATTTACATTGAGTCTCAGCTTCATTTTTTAGGTTTGCATTAGTACAAACAACATCTACTGGCTCTTGGTTAAACCTTCTTGTTTTCTATTGGCTGAACCAGTACATCGTCTGCTGATCCTGCATTTTTACATGTAGTATATGCTTGATCCATAGCCAATCTTCCTTCCATAGCTTGAGTTGCTGCTGATGTGCATATATTATTCCATATTTTATATCCATATTCCCTTAATTCTGGATGATTATTATTCTTTATTGATCTTAATTAATTATCTTTTGATGTAGAAGAATAATAATTGGACTTGGAGCAAAATTGGGCTTAAATTGATGTTTTGGGCTGAAAAGTGAAGAAGCGGGCCGAGATAGAGAGAAGATGGGCTTGGATTTGTTAAAGTCTTCAATTTATGGGGAAGCCCATCAAGAGCTTTATTTTAATTAGGCTTATTATTTCTTTTATGTAATTATCTAGATATTATTTAGATATTCCTTTTTAGAGATAAGATTGGATATTATTAAGATTTGATTAGGAGTAGGAATAGGAATTTTAATTCCTAGCGTGATTTATACAGAGGAGAGGCGCCAGTCCAGACAAGAATTCCAATACGCGCTCTCTCTCTCTCCTCCCACCAAAAATCACGCCACTTTCTCTCATTTTCTCCTAGTTTTCATCTTTTGTTCAAGACTTTGGATTCCATATTCAGTAATTAAGGTTATTTTCTGATTCAAGGGTTTATTTCAATTATGTTATTGTGAGGCTATGTGATTAACCGTTCTTGTTTAATTCAAATATTTGTAGATTCAAGCTTATGCATATAGGAATTGTTTAATTGATTGAACTGACAACTCAATTAATTACTCAATTTCTTACTGCTATTCATGAATTCATGATCCGTAATTGTCATGAAGGATTGAAATTGATGTAGCAATAGGTTGAATTAATCGTGCTATCATAATTAATTTAACCTAATTGAATCTACAAGCTAATTATTGATAGTTGCAGCTATCTCGACTATTAGTAATTAGGTTTAGCTGTTTTCATAAATCGTAATGCTATCATTAACGTGGTATGGAACGCTATCGTGCCCAACTCGTTAATGATAAGTATTGATTGGTTGCTGGGATTGGTCAATTAATTTAGGAAAACACAAGATTTATTATGGCTATCCTAATAATTCTTTGGTTAAACTATTTGAATTGCAAGAAAATATATATGTGAGCCTATGATCAATAATATAATTGAATGTCAACACCCTTGGATCAGAGTTACTAGTTTTTTGTTCGTCTTTATATTTTAATTATTCTATTTATATGTTTTGGTTAATCTTAGGATTTTAGATTAGGTAGATAAAATCAAATCATTCAAAAAACCCCTGTTATTTCTTGTTTTCACTCAAAAGAAATTAATCCCCGTTCCCCGTGGATTCGACCCTACTTGCCACTATACTCGTTATTTTGAAAGTAGGTTATTTAATTTGGCGGTTTGACACCCATCAAATTTTGGCGCCGTTGCCGGGGAACGGTGCAAAGTGATTTATTTCTTTTGAGTTGATTTTAGTATTTATTTTAGTTAGTTATTTATTCTCCCACCATTTTTCGTCGTTTTTTATTTCTGCCTTGTTCATATTAAAAAATGGAGGCGTATGCACAATATTTTGGAACTAGGCATGATGACATTCCACATGAGAGTTCTTTAGATAGAAGGATAAATAAAGTAATCTCCCTTGCGGAAAAGTTGGTTTTATTTCAGGTACGACAGGTCCAAATTTGTGGAATATGCTCAATTCCTGGACATCCTACAAAAACTTGTCCCTACAATGCTCGATACAATCCGGGATGGATGAATTCCAATTATTAAGATCCAGGAGCACAACAAGGATTTTCTCAGTATAATTACGAGAGACAGTCAGCACCTACTCAACATTCCGATTCTGGCCAATCACTGGAGGAAATAGTGAAAGCTCTAGCAACGAATGCCCAAGAGTTTCAACAGGAAACAAGAGCCAGCATCCAGATCCTCGAGAATCAGATTAGTCAACTGGCTAATTCTATTGGTAAATGGGAAGCTCAAAGTTCAGAGAGGCTAGCATCACAAATTGAAGTTAGTCCGACGGAGAATGTCAGCTCAATTGTGCTCCAAAGCGAAAAAGAGATACAGTCTAGACTTGATTTCTTTGAGGAAACCACTGAACATCAAACAGACTAGAGAAATACACCAAGAATGAGAGTAAAGAAGAAGTTTTTGGAATCTTTCAAGAGGTGGAAGTCATGAACCCACCTTTAGAAGAGACCAAGGAAATCCATGGGTATCCGGAGATTTCGAAGGTTCCAACTAGCTTTTATATTCGGAAGATAGAGGATGGTGTTCTCATTGACACATATTACGTGAAAATTCTTGACAACTATGAAGCATATGCCTGTTTGGACCAGAATGAGATACTAACGGATGCTCGTGGAATTGGCTGACCACAATGATGGAGGAAGAACGTCGAGCATAACGACGCAAAAAAATTGCGCTGTTGGGAGGCAACCCAAATTTTATTTTGCTTTGTTTCGTCTTTAATATTATTTTCAATTTTTTTAGGTTTATTAGTTGTTCGTTCCTGTCTAGTAGAATAATAGGTTCAGGGACAACTTTTTGTTTGGTGTGATCACGCCAAATAAAAAAGTTAAATTCCCTTTAAATAGCCTAACTTTCGTAGGGGGGCAGAAGACTAGTCGAGTTTTGGCGTGATCACGCCAAAAACGGACTAGTCTAATTTTGAGTCAGAATTGAATTGGGCGTGATCACGCCCAATTTGAAATAGTCTTCTGCCCAAAAATGTCTTACAATCTTTATTTTCAGATTTAAAAAAAAAACGAAAAAAAAAATGAAAAAAAAAAAGCCTATTACTGATCTTTTAATCTTCTTTTTCGCAGTAATCTCGCAGCTTCTTCTCGACCAACCCTCACCACAGCCCCACTATGTCTTCTATATGACGCGCAAACCACCTTGCGTGAATCGACATCTAACTCCGCCATACATGTACACACTGGTCTCGACAAGGTACCCAGATGCTGCTGTTCTAAGTTCACCAGCCGCCGTTGATTACCTCTGTCGTTTTCAGGGAAGTCCTCTTGCTTTATTTGTGTCCATATTGTTTTATCTGTCTTCCCTAGATACGCGATTATTTTGGTTCCGCTGATGTTATATTCCGCTCTATCTCACGCTGTTTCTTTTTTTTGCACAATTCATGGTAGCACTTTACCTAACCTTTTTTGAGTGCTTGCTTTGAATTGCGTTGTCTACATTGGGGACAATGTAGGATTTAGGTGTGGGGGGAGTTCATACTAGGAACCTATAGTGGAGCTTGTTTCTTTAAAAAAAAAAAAAAAAAAAAAAATCTGAAATTATTGTTGGTTGGGGTACTCTTGTGTATATATGTTAATTATGTGCTCAGTTGCTATGTCTCTGTTGGGTTGAGTATGATGGCATAATAAAAAGAGTCAAGTGTGATTGATTATTTTTCTTGGTACTTAAAAAAATAATATGTCTCCTTGATCTTGATAGTGGATAGAATGAAAGTGTGCAAGATTCAATACAAATTAGCCTTTTCCGTGAGCTTTTGAGCCTAAGAGCAGTACATACGATTGTGCTCTAATTTCTTTGTTGTGTGTGAATCAAACATATCATGTACATTCTAGAACTTGCTTTGTTATGCATTTCGAGGCCACATTCATGAATTGTGAATTAAAATGATAAGGGCACTTAGGAATAACCCTTTGATGGCCTTTCTTTCTAAATAACCTACCCGAACATTTTCCCTTAGTTGAACACATTGAGCTTATAGCCTATTCTTTGATTTTACTGTGTTTATACATAGCCTATTCCCTTTTCTTGTTTATGACAGTTTACCTTAATTTTTGAACCTTCTTGTCAAGAAGTGTGGAATTGCATGTCAAAAGGTGAATTTTTTTGTGAACACAAAAGAGGTGGGAAAGATGTGCAAAGGACGTTGTGGCAATGAAAAAAAAAAAAAGAGAAAAAAAAAAGAAAGAAAAAAGAAGAAGAAGCAAGAATGAAAAAAAAAAAAAAAGAGAAAGATGAAAAAAAAAAGAAAAAAAAAAGAAAAGAAAAAGTGAAAAATAGACATTGCCTCAATGAAGAACGGGTAGAGAAATTGTGAGGTTGTCAACATATTTGTGTTACTCTTTTCATATCAAAAATAAAAAGGTTGACATATGCTACTTGAGAGTTGGCACCTCTAGGTTATTACTTGGTTATTTCTTGGTTTTGTTTTGATGATCTCTTACGATCTTGTGAGATTACCAAGTGTGGTTGGTAGGAAATGGTCTATTGATCTTGTTGAAAATGAAGGTGTATTTGTCATTAGAGATAACGTGATATGAATTTCCATAACTTCTTGACTTGCTAGCCTTCAATTCCTTTTTTATCCTACCTTTAACCAAGGCCCCATTACAACCAATGAAAAGACCCTTTGATTAATGCATATTTCATACTTCAGTGGTGGAGATTTGATATATTAGCAAGCATATGGTAATGACATGTATGTTTTGGATATTGAGTGATTACATATATATACCCTTATCATACACTTTAAAGAGCGGAATGAGCGACATATATCTTTGGTGAGGTGTTGTTTATTGTTACACTGGAGCTTATTGAAGCTGTTAAGTATTGATGGGGCATATGGATTTCATTAAAAAAAATCGAAATCATGATCACTTACTTTTGAAAAAAGTCGTCTACTTGATTTCTTCATTGCATGGTAGCTTGAGTTGTCATGAAAAATATTTGAGTGAGGAGATAGTGATGATATAAGAGAGACTGACAATTATTACCTTGTGCTTATCTGTTCTAATGCATGCTTGAGGACAAGCATGGTTTAGGTGTGGGGGAATTTGATGTGCATATATTATTCCATATTTTATATCCATATTCCCTTAATTCTGGATGATTATTATTCTTTATTGATCTTAATTAATTATCTTTTGATGTAGAAGAATAATAATTGGACTTGGAGCAAAATTGGGCTTAAATTGATGTTTTGGGCTGAAAAGTGAAGAAGCGGGCCGAGATAGAGAGAAGATGGGCTTGGATTTGTTAAAGTCTTCAATTTATGGGGAAGCCCATCAAGAGCTTTATTTTAATTAGGCTTATTATTTCTTTTATGTAATTATCTAGATATTATTTAGATATTCCTTTTTAGAGATAAGATTGGATATTATTAAGATTTGATTAGGAGTAGGAATAGGAATTTTAATTCCTAGCGTGATTTATACAGAGGAGAGGCGCCAGTCCAGACAAGAATTCCAATACGCGCTCTCTCTCTCTCCTCCCACCAAAAATCACGCCACTTTCTCTCATTTTCTCCTAGTTTTCATCTTTTGTTCAAGACTTTGGATTCCATATTCAGTAATTAAGGTTATTTTCTGATTCAAGGGTTTATTTCAATTATGTTATTGTGAGGCTATGTGATTAACCGTTCTTGTTTAATTCAAATATTTGTAGATTCAAGCTTATGCATATAGGAATTGTTTAATTGATTGAACTGACAACTCAATTAATTACTCAATTTCTTACTGCTATTCATGAATTCATGATCCGTAATTGTCATGAAGGATTGAAATTGATGTAGCAATAGGTTGAATTAATCGTGCTATCATAATTAATTTAACCTAATTGAATCTACAAGCTAATTATTGATAGTTGCAGCTATCTCGACTATTAGTAATTAGGTTTAGCTGTTTTCATAAATCGTAATGCTATCATTAACGTGGTATGGAACGCTATCGTGCCCAACTCGTTAATGATAAGTATTGATTGGTTGCTGGGATTGGTCAATTAATTTAGGAAAACACAAGATTTATTATGGCTATCCTAATAATTCTTTGGTTAAACTATTTGAATTGCAAGAAAATATATATGTGAGCCTATGATCAATAATATAATTGAATGTCAACACCCTTGGATCAGAGTTACTAGTTTTTTGTTCGTCTTTATATTTTAATTATTCTATTTATATGTTTTGGTTAATCTTAGGATTTTAGATTAGGTAGATAAAATCAAATCATTCAAAAACCCCCTGTTATTTCTTGTTTTCACTCAAAAGAAATTAATCCCCGTTCCCCGTGGATTCGACCCTACTTGCCACTATACTCGTTATTTTGAAAGTAGGTTATTTAATTTGGCGGTTTGACACCCATCAGCTGCTCCATTTGCTGAAATGGCTTCAGTACAAGAAGCATCAGTCTTCACCTTTGCCATAAGTTCTTCCATTTCTTCCTGCTCCATCAGGAATCTCATGGACTCTAGCCTTCTTCAGTAGTAGGCTTTGTCTTCTGGCTAATTATTTCCATGGCTTCTTGATTTCCTGGATTAGTTTCAATGGACTCATCTTCCAACATATAATCTTCTACCTCATCTCTGTTTGCTCTGGAAGGAGTATGTACTAGAGTGTCCTCATAATCCAGAAGTTGTTCTTCATCATTTTGTTCAATTGTCTATGAGTCTAGAGTGTCTTCAATGATAATCACTTCATCATCAGTATGAACTGGGTCTGTAGTAGAAGGAGTTGCAACTTCAGCAGGGGCTACTAGGTGTTTGTTCCTACTCATTTTTTCTTTTGTTTACTGCATTTGTGAAATAGCCTCTTCATCTCTTACTAATTCCTTGACCCCACCTTGTGTAATTCTTGATGCCTGTACACTTGGTGATTGAGAGATAGGCACTGCCTTGTCTACTTCAATCTCTCCTACAGTAGGTTCATCAGCGACCTGTGAAGTGCGTTCTGCCTTGTCTACTATAACTTCATCAATAGTAGATTCATTGGCATTTGCAGTGTCTGCCTCAGCTACTTGTTCCTCGTTTAGAGTCGCTTCATGGGCACTTTGAGAGGTTGTTCCAGCCTTGTCTACCGAATCCTCCCATACAGAAGATTCGTCAACTCCTTCCTAGTTCTGAATATAACAGTTAGTGGAATTATATCTTCCTCAGAACTTTCTGCAGCAGCAGCTGGCCGTTCTACTATAGAATTGTCAGTAAGGTGCTATGACTAGTTTCCTAGTCCACTTACCATTAGAATCTCGTGCATCCTGATGAGCCCCTCTTCGGCTAAGCTTCACAAGATCGAAGCTGCTTTTCTTCATTAGTTTCATCTTCACTGTCGAAGTCATTATGGTCAGCAGGGCAATTCAGGGTTGCCTTCTCTAGCAAGAAAGCCCTTTTGTGACCCTTAATGCATATCACCAAAGTCCCTGGAGGCTAGTTCAGCTATATCTTTACGCAAAGCCCGGGTGGTGACCCATTTTTCTTCCTCACCCCAATCAGGCCAATCCAGAATACCGATACTACGACCGTACAAAACCTAGTTGAGCATGATTCCGTAGCACTAGATGAGTAAAGAGAAACAGTAGCCATTTCATTGATTCATCCTTCCACACAGCGATTATCAGGTGGAATCGAGGACTGGTATACTTAACATAACTCCTACTCTTGCATTTTATGCTCTAGCTAAATATATTATGCAGATACTCAAACTCTGGGAGAAAAGTAACCTTGGCACAAGATTCATGCACATTCACCGCTTGCTGGTCACTTGTGAAAACCTTCTAGCATTCCAGCAGTGAATCCCGACCATAGATCTTCAGCTGCAACAGAGTCAATCCTTCCTCCGACATATTTTAGATCTTGGTGAGGGTGGAAGAAGTGATCTCAACACTACTTCCTCCGACTTTGCTTGTGATAGCAGTCAGTTCACCATTCTCATCAACCATTGGAATAGAGTAAAACTGCGCTACCATTTTTTCTTGATATCTTGGTAGGTTACCACTAAGAAAGAAGGTCAGATAATTCGATGTTAGCTTATGCCATACCATTTTTATCCACTGAGATCCTCTATTTCTCTCCGCCATCCATATCCAAAGATACTTGAGAGAAGCAAGATGTCACTCTACAGAGTCATGATTTTTCTTGATTGGAGAGGATTTCTAAGTCGTTATTGAAGCTTGTTTGAGAAGAATTTTGAAGATTACAAAAATGGGATCTTTAGGGTTTCTTCTCGAGAAGATATGATCAAAAAAATCCTTTTAGACTTTCTAAGTTTAGTTATATATATCCTAAACACTATAGGTAATCTGAAACGACTCTTGATTCACTCGGCGATAAATCTATGCAATTTGAATGTTTCAGATTCATTGATGGGAAAAAGAATTTGAATTAGTGGTTGGATTTAATGGCTGCGTTGGCCAAATACAAATCATCATAATTGCCTCTGCGAATAGACCATTGTTGCATCACAGTAAATTACATGCGCATTAAATGTACGGAAAGAAAGGAATGTATTCCCACTTTAAAAACTGAAAAGTTTTTAAGGTGGTTCAGCAAACTAAATGCTATGAGGAAATATTAGTGTTGTAGCAAGTATGCAGTTTGCTTTAAATGTTGCAGATTACAGTATTTGTGTCATAGTAAGGTTACTGCTGTAAGATTCAACTAATCACCGTATTTCAACTTACTGTGCTTCTCCTATTTGCATTTCCTACTGTAGGCATCTTCGTAAATCACTATGTGCTGTCTACTTCCATTTTGCTTACAACAATTCTTCCTTACACATATGCAATGAATCACCATGCAATACTTACAACATCCCCCCTCACTCCAATAGGGTTACAGTAACTTTTTGATTAATTGTTTTAAAGTATGTTTTCATGCTTTCACTATCAACATACTTTCCTACAAAGGTTATCATGTATAAGTAGCATCCCTAACTGCGTCCTAAGCATATTAAAACGAGATTCATAGAGAGGTTTAGTGAATATATAAGTTGATTGTATGCCTGTGGAAATCTTTTCAAGTTTGACATCCTTCTTCTCCACATGATCGTGAATGAAGTGGTGTCTTACTTCTTTATGCTTGGTCCAAGAATGAAGAATTGGATCATGTGTAATAGTAATCGCACTTGTGTTATCATACACTATAGGAGTTTCTCTTGCGAGTATCCTATAGTCCTACAATTGTTTTTGCATCCACATTATTTGCCCACAACAACTTCCAACAATGATGTATTCTGATTCTGCTGTAGACGTTGCAATAGATTGCTGCTACTTGCTAAACCATGAAACCCATCTATTTTCAAGAAATTGATAAGTTTCACTCGTGCTTTTGTTGTCAATCTTGCAACCAGCGAAGTTAGAGAATCTGAGTATCCTTTAAGTTTGAACCCTCCATCTTTTGGGTACCACATCGCTACTCCAGTTGTGCCCCTTAGATACCTAAGAATTCTCTTAGCTACTAGGAGATAAAACTCCTTGGGTGTTGCTTGGTATCGTGCCCAAACTCCTTCAATGAATAAGATGTCAGGTCTGCTTGTTGTAAGATACATAAGTGAGCCAATTAGTCTTTTGTACTGAGTGATATCAATATCCTTTCCATCTTCATCTTTGTCAAGTCTGGATGGTGTACTCATATGAATGCATATTGAGGTTGAGTTATCCTTCCCAAACTTCCTGAGTAGCTCCTTTGTGTGCTTGACTTGTTGATGAAGACGTCATCGTCCAACTGCCTTAATTGGAGTACAAGAAAGGAGCTTAACTCTCCCATCATGCTAATCTCAAAATTGCTTTGCATCAGCTGGGAGAACTTCTTGCCCGGTTCTTTTTCAATTGACCCAAAATAATGTCATCAACATAAATTTAGACTAACAATGTACTCTTGCCATCTTGAATTCTATAATAAGGTTTTGTCTACAAAACCTTTCTGGAATCCGCTTTGGACTAGATACATAGAGAGAGTATATACCAAGCTCGAGGTGCATGCTCGAGGCCATACAATATCTTCTTTAGCTTGTAGACTCTATCACTAGTTGAATAATCAAACTATGGTGGTTGCTCATGATAGACTTCCTTAGCTAGAACTCCATTCAAGAATGTACTTTTCACATCCATCTGATATATAAAGTGAAGCTACTGTGTGCAGCAAAGCCCAGAAATATTTTGATTGCTTCAAGTTTGGCTACAGGGGCAAAGGTTTCATCAAAATCAATGCCTTCCTCTTGATAGTAGCCTTTAGCAACTAACCTTGCTTTGTTCCCAGTAACAAGCCCTGATTCATCTAGCTTGTTTTTAAAACCCATTTGGTCTCAATTACACCTTGATGAGTAGGTCTAGGAACCAAATTCTAAACTTCATTTTGCTCAAACCCATTAAGCTCTTCCTGCATGGTTTGTACCCAATTAGGACCATTTAAGGCTTCCTCAATGGTACCAGGTTCCATTTGAGATACGAAGAAGGAGAACATGAATTTGTAAGGTGCAGATCTTCTTGTCCTTACCCCATCATTTACTCTTCTTAGGGACAAGGTTGGTGGAAGATATCTGAGCCATCTCGAGTCTGGTTCCAAACCTTGATTCATAGCAGCTTGTTGATCTGCCTAATGTGCTGTAGGCTCTGATCTGTAACCTCTGTTGTAGGATTCATAGGTCCTTTAGCTACTACAGTATCCTCTGCAGTAGGCTCTTCTTCAGTTAGAGTTGGTTGTTGGATCTCCACATAAGGAACTTGTTCCTTACTCTTTTCCAACCTAATATCTTCTACCCTTGTTGTAGTCCCTTCAATTCCTTCTGGGTTGCAGTAGGGTTCATCAAAGACCACATGTGGTGAGTCTTCCACCACAAGTGTTCTATTGTTGAACACTCTAAATGATTTGCGTACAGAGGGGTATCCTAAAAATACTCCTTCATCTGATTTAGCATCGAAAGAATTTAGATGTTCTTTCGCTTTGTCCAGCACAAAACATCTACAACCTAAGATTTGGATGTATGATATGTTAGGCGTTCTTCCAGTCCACAACTGATATGGTGTTTTATCCAGATCTAGTTGATAAGACATATGCTTGCATATAGCATGTTGTGTTGGTTGCCTCTGCCTATAATATTTTAGGCAGTTGTGCTTCAACAATCATGGTTCTAACAACTGCTTTCAATGTCCTATTTCTTATTTCTGCTACACCATTTTGCTGAGGAGTTCTTGTAGCTAAATACTCATGATGAATTCCATTACTGCTGTAGAAACTCTCTATGAACTTGTTAGTTAATTTAATTTCTTGGCTAGAAACGCAGTCCAAGCCTATCTGGAGAAGTCATCCACCACTACTAGTGAATACTTCATCCCACCAAGACTTACTCATTCAATAGGTCCAAAGAGGTCTATGTGTTGCAAGTCTAGAAGCTTGTGAGATGATCGTATACGCTTGTCTTTGAAAGACTTCCTAATTTGCTTGCCCTTGAGACATACATCACACACATACTCCTTTCAGTATGCTACATCTAGCAAACTTCTTACTAACCTTTTGCGTGCCAACTTTTTAATAGTCTTGTTATCATATGACTCATTATCTTGTTCAATAACCAGCTGGGTCCTTGAGTGATTTTAGCTATGAAGTATGAGAGTTGTCCTCCAGTAGATTCCTAGTCAGCTAGGTAGATCTTACCATTTATAATGCCTATGAGCTTTATTTGGTTGGCTTTGCATCTTTTATCAAGCATCTCCTTTGTGTGAACTCCACAGAATTTCCCTTGTCATAGAATTAACTTATGCTTACTAGATTATATAGTAAGCCGTCGATGAAGTAGACATCTAAAATGCTGAATTTGCCTGTAGATAACATCCCAACACCTTTGGTGATGCCTTTAGCATTGTCTTCAAACACCACCTTGGGTCATTTGCAGTCTTTGAAATCCTTTAGAGAACTCTTGTTACCTATCGTATGTCTAGCACACCAGCTGTCGATGTATCGGATATCATTTTGTCCAGTAGACAACTTAACCTGCAACGTAATCAAGTAGACTTAGGTTTCCATTGCTGAATGGGTCCTCGGGAAATAGTCCCTTTTGTAACCAATTTCTTATTGAAACACTGAGTAGCAGGTAATTTTTCTGGGCCAACATGCTTGGTGTACACCTTGGAAGGTTTCCTTTTTCTGGTATACCAAGAGTAGGTTGCTTCTTGATTTAGAATGGCCTAGGGTATTTTCTTTGCGTAGAAGCATCAAGCGTAGTTCTGCTGGTTACTCTTAGGTTGTTGAAGGAAGTTACTGCATCTAGTAGCCAAGGCTTGCTACATGTTGTTTCTTCCTACTGCATAGTTTCCTAGTGTGTTTTCAGTAGTTGACTTCCCCGTGTCAGGTTTAAAGTCTGATTTCAGTCTAGGTTTCCTATTAGGAATATACTCCTTCCATCTAGGTTTACCATTACACTGTTTGGGGAGTAGTTGTGTCTCAAATGTACTTACTAGTGGAACATCAGTAGAAGTACTTGCTACTTGACAATTAGAAATTGTGTTAGAGAATCATATGCTTGTCATGTCGGAGAGGTTCCTCTGAACATGTTGTATCTCATCTAGATTCCTAGTGACTTACTGAAAGACATGATGGTTGACATCCGTTTTTGGTCCTTCTAAGCCTGAAGGACTATTGACATCTTTAGCTTACTTACTTTCACTCGAAGATAGCAATAATGAATTGCTTCAGATGTAAGCTTTTCAACGTCAACTATAAGCAATGCATTTTCTCCAAGAAGCTGCATGTGCTCAGCCTTCAGCTGTTCATATGACTGATTGACTAGGTCAAAGTCAGCCATAATCTGCTTGAATGAAATGAGTAAGCTTTCAGAGTCAACATTCTCGGATCTTGAAGAGGTACTAAGAGAATCTACATCTGCATAATCGTCAATCTCTTTTGCCATAAGACAAACAAGTGCATCGCTGTCAAAATTTCAAGAATCACTATCGAAGTCTGAATCTTCACATGTTGTAGGTTCCTTGAACATAGTTGAGTAGATTTAATGGCTTTTGCTCCACTCAAAAGAGCCTTTAGTTGAGCTTTTTCTTGAATCCTTCTATCTCGTCTTTGCTAGCGGACTTCCTTAGGATACCTGTTCACTTTGGGATATGGACATTCCCTAGCAAAATGACCAATCTTCCTGCCGTTGAAGCGAAGATCTCCAAATTTCTTGCTTATCCTCGGGGTCTCTGTAGGCCTTGAGTATTGGGGCTTGGATAGGTTGCCTCTTGGATGCTTCTTCATGAATCGTGTAAAATATTTCATGAGGAAAGCCATGTTTTCAGGTGCTTGCTCCTCCTCATCAATAACTTGAAGTTGCTACTTTGGCAAGATGGTGGTAATTGGAACCATTTGGAGTTGCTGAGAGAGGTTGCTTGCTATAAATATCATATTAAAAGGATTTGAGATTAGAGAAGAGCCTGCCTAACTTCTTTGAACTTATCATCAGAATAGTCTTTACATCCCAGTCCGATGTGAGAGCTTGTAGCAGCTTGGTGTTTATATCGTGCTGGGAGTAGTCTTTCCCATTTGACATCAACTCATTCAGGATTATTGCATATCTAGCATCTAGATCATTTAGAGACTCTCCAGGTTTTACCTTGAAGAGGTCGAAGATTAGAGTTGCAGTAGGTAATCTATTCTCACGAAGTAGAGGTCAGCCTACACAGATTTCCTTCAGCAAGTCCCAAATGTCCTTGGCAGTTTTGCATGCCTTGATTTTACTAAAGGTACCCTTGTCCAATGTGGAAAAAAAGTACATTTTTTGCCAGATTGTCCAAGATGGATCTTTTTCTATCATCAGCAGTCCATTCAACACGTGCCTTTTCGATTATGGGAGGAGGTGCAGGTTGACTATCCACTTGCACAATAATGTTAATCTTCATGCTTACTGGTGGCCATTCAGTGATTATTGGCCGCATCTCATCATGCATAGATGCCAAGTGTGCTTGCATCCTAATAGATCGGTCCTCATACTCCTCAAAGAGAAACATTGGAGTTTTAGTTGAAGAAGTTTCCATTGTTGTGGTTTTTACTAGAAAATACTTTCGCTTTTAAAAACATGTTTTTTGGCTAGCAAACAACTAGATCTGGTTTAGCTACCAAAAACGATTGGTGTGTGAAACCAACTGCTCTAATTTGAACCTCTAACTTGATTTTTCTTTGTAAATACTTTGCGCAAGAATTTGCTGCTTACTGTAAGAAACTCATTCATACAACAAAGTTGTTACAATAAGCAAACTTAAGGTAGTAGGCATGAAGCAGTCTGATCCTAGATTACTTATAGTAACCAATGCTTAGGTAGAGTTTTATACAGCGGAATATTATGCAAATTTGTGTTCTTACAAGTCAATGCAGTATGTAAGTAGTATACCATCAACAATATGTAAAAACAATATAAAAGTAGACATAAAGTTTATAGTGGTTCGAAGGTGGGGGTAATTCTTCTAGTCCACTCTTTCCTCACACAGAGAAAATTCACTAAGTTGTTCACTGATAACACGTTATTTATGCATGTATTTAGGTCGATTTAGGATCATATTTTATAGCATATACGTGTATATTTGACCAGCACTTATTGACATTTATAATATTTGGGCAATTTGACGTGTTTCGACTTGTTTTGAAGATAATTAGGTATTTTTATGCCATTTGGATGAAGTTCGAAGGAGAAACAAGTCAAATAGAGTGAAAACCGTCCAAGAACCGGTCCAAACCGGTCCGAACCGGCCTGAACCGGTCCAGTAGCAAAACGACGGAAGAACCGACACGGCCGCGTCAGACCTTCAACACGGCCGTGTCAAAAGTGGTCCACAATGTGCTGTTGATTCTAGAATAGAACACGGCCGTGTCACTCAAGCAACACGGCCGTGTCAAATTGTTGCTGGAAAAGGGAAGTTTGCGAAGCAACACGGCCGTGTCACTTGAGCAACACGGCCGTGTCAGAAGTGTTTTCCTGCGATAATTACCTAATTTTAATAGGATTTTGATCCTATCTTCCCCAAGATTCGTCCCCAACTCTATAAAAAGGACCCCAAGCTCTAGGAAAAGCAATCAATCAATCAATCAATCATCAAGAACATCAAATTACATTATTCCACCTAGAAGAAATCTTGGAGGACAAGGAAGACGAAGATCGTCGAGACGGAGTCATCCGGGTTTAATTGTTCTTTCTTAGTTTTAATTCTTACAATGTTTTTATTAGAATTTTGTAGTGGATTATTACTAGGCATGAGTAGCTAAGCTATTCGTGTCCTAGGGTTAGAAAGTAGGGATTTTTATAACAATGTTTTGATTTATGATTTAATCTATTAATTCCGTTCTTTATGTGTTTTATCTCTATGTTTGTGTTTAAAACTGAATTTAGCTTGATCACCTAGATTTAGTAATTTAGTTTAACAATTCCGCTTCGAGAGGAGGGAATTGTTATCAGACCTAGAACATAGAGCGCAGTTGTCTATGACTGTGTAGGCCGTGGCTTAGGTTCGTTTGGGAGTTATTAGGTTTAATTGACTCGAGAGGGTAATTAACTTAATTAATCAACGGTTTAATCGCTTCGAGAGAAGGATTAGATTATTGTCGTGCCGCCTAATAAACACTAGAATTGGTAGATTAATAGGTTAATTATATTTAACATTGAATTAATATCCTGAAATCGAAGCCCTAGGATACCTTTTCTCATTGATTGTTAGTTCTATTTGTTTGCCAGTTATTAGTTAAATTCCTTAATTCTTGTTAAAATCAACCTTTGAAACTTAGTATCTAGTTAGGACAATCCTAGAGTATTAGGGTATCAAACTACCGAAAACTATTCCTTGTGGGATCGACCTTGACAATAGTACTACACCTACATCCGTACACTTGCGGAACACTAGGTTAGAAACCGACGTGTCAAGTTTTTGGCGCCGTTGCCGGGGAATAGGATTTAGCGCTTAGTTTTTATCTTGAAAAATAGGAGGAAACTAGACTAGATTTTATTCTTTTCGTAATTTTAATTTTAATTTTAATTTTCATTTTTATTTTTTGGGTTAATTTTAGTGTTATGCGGTAGTTCTTGTTTTTGGTGTTTTCAGGCTTCGTATGCACACCAGATCAAAAGGGAAAGAAACCCTTCTTCCTTTCGATCCAGAAATTGAAGCGACAGCTCGCAGACACCGAACGAGAAGAAACTTCACAGCTGAGATGGAGAACCCACCACAGCAACCGAATGATGAAGCATTAAATAGAGTGCTAACAGCCTTAGCACGATTGGACGATCGCGTCACTACTATACAGCAGCAGATACCTGTACAGCAGCAACAGTGCCACAACAGCACGGACAGATTCCAATAGAGCCAGATGCGGGAGAAGAAGACAATACACCTATTAGTGACTGTTTAAGGCCGAATCCTAATCAACAGTCAGGAGGAGTACAACTCCCGCCTCTGAATGCAAATAGTTTCGAGCTGAAGCCTGCACTGATCAACATAGTGCAGCAGAACCAGTATGGAGGAAGTGCAATGGAGGATCCTAATGCTCACCTGATAAAGTTCCGAAGATTGGCGGACACAATCAAAATAAACCATGTGCCACACGAGCAGGTTAAGCTGCGATTGTTTCCCTTTTCGTTGAAGGATAGAGCCCTCCAATGGTTCAATTCCTTGGAAGATATCATCAGTTGGGAAGAGTTGAGCACTTCGTTCCTATTGAAGTACTTTCCACCAAGCAAGATGCTCGACTTGCAGAATCAAATTAATCAGTTCAAACAGCTGGACCAAGAGCCATTCGGAGAGGCTTGGGAGCGATTACGGGATCTTATCCGGAGTTGCCCTCAACATGGGTTCACCAAGAAGCAGCAAGTATGCAAGTTCTACAATGGTCTACTTGCTCCGACTAGAAACCAAGTGGATGCAGCTGAGGGTGGAAGTTTGATGGAGAAGTCAGTGAGGATGGCATTCTCAATCCTGGATGCTATGGCCAGAACGAGCTACCAATGGTCGAATGAGAGAAACATGCCAAGGAGGGTAGCAAGTGTCCAAAAAGTCGAGCCCGTCAATAATGAGCCAATTGAAAAGCTCACAGCACAAGTAACAGCATTGACGAGCCAGGTGAATCTGCTAACTAATCTGACGTTAGCACAACAGCCAGGGGGTCCGGAAGAAGTTGAAGAAGTAAAATTTGTGAATCAACGGAACTTCAACAATTTCCAGAACAATCAGCCTCGGTACAATCAGTACCCTCAGAATCTGAACCATCAGAACTTTTCAAATGGGAACGCGCAAAATACACTTAATCCGCCACCCGGATTTGCTGTTACAAATGGCATGATCCATGACGGTAAGAAGCCATCACAAGAAGAAATCGCGATGTCACAATTTGAAAAGTATGATGAAAAGTTAGCTCAGTTGGAGAAGAAAGTGGATGGAAAATTCATGGAGCTAAACAAGCATATCACTGGGCAAGGGGCAGACATCAAGAGGCTCGAGAACACGTTGGTGCAGACTCAAGCTAGCATTGGAGAATTGACATCAAACATGAGTCAGCTGATAAAGATAGTAGGAGCTCAACACAAGCAAGGCCAATACCCGAGTGATACAGTGGTTAACCCGAAGGAGCACTGCAATATTGTGGAGCTAGATGAGCATGAAGAGAGCATGAAGGACAAAGAAGCGAAGGAATCAAGCAAGGAAGTCAAAAACATTGAGAAGGAGGAGGAACCACTAAAGGAGAGAATCCAAGATAAAGAGGAAATCAGAAAGAGGAAGGATGGAAAAGAGACGACGAAGAAGACACCGAGTGGGCCCAAGAAGAACGCAACCACAAGCATGAAACCGAGAAGAGCAACAAAAGCAAAAGATCCAGGGAGTTTTACTATTTCTTGCTCAATTGGTAGTCATGAATTTCATAATGTCATGTGTGACTTAGGGTCTAGCATAAATTTGATGTCTCTTAAGCAGTATAGACAATTAGGATTAAGGGAAATTAAACGGTCCTTTACTACTATCAAATTGGCGGATGGATCTTCATTAACGCCGTTGGGAGTAGCAGAGGATGTAGTGGTAAAAGTGCTAAATTTTGAATTCCCTAGTGATTTCTTAGTTGTTGACATGAAAGGGAATGATGAATTCCCTTTTATCTTAGGAAGACCCTTCTTGGCGACTAGCCAAGCACTAATAGATGTACCTAAAGGGGAGTTGGTTTTTCGGGTTCAAAACGAAATAATCACACTCAAAATACATAAATCGGGTCTAAGGGGTAGGCACAATTGTAGCATTATTTACACTACCCTAGCTGCTGTAGAAAATCCTCATGTCCCAAATAGCTCTTTAATTGGTCAGAAAACATCCGACTCGGGGTGGCTAGAAAATGGATGATAGAAAAAGGACGTCCGGCTGATGACGTAAAACAAAGCGCTTGTCGGGAGGCAACCCGATGTTTATTGTTTTATTTTTAATATTTCGTTAATTTTATGTTTTTACTTGTATTTTAGTGTCTTATGTTTTTAGGAATCAACATGGACGAGTGTTGCAAGAAACGGGGGTGGAAAAGACGGAAAAATCGCATGAAGATGGAAAACCAGAGTAACACGGCCGTGTCACGTGTCAACACGGCTGTGTCAAAACTGGCATCAAACGTGTGGGATATTCTGGAAAGCAACACGGCCGTGTCACCAAATCAACACGGCCGCGTCAAAATCAGGCTTAAAAACCAATTTTTGGTTCAAAAGCAACACGGCCGTGTCGGCCTCATAACACGGCCGTGTCAAAACCAAGCTCCAAACACGAATTCACACTGGAACGCAACACGGCCGTGTCACACAACCGACACGGCCGTGTCAAAAATCGGCCCAAAAACATCAAGCTTGGCTCAAATGTAACACGGCCGTGTCACAACATTCAACACGGCCGTGTCAGTACTTCAGCAGAAAAAGATGCAAAAATTCAAAGCGTGATGCGAAGACGGACGAACCAAGATTCAGTAGGGGTTTCAAAAGGCCGCCGTCATCGCAACGATTTGTAAGTTAGCACCAAGGCGTACCACGTTTTTCCTCCAAACATTGGCTTTCAGCCAAGTTTGGGGGAGGGGGTAGACCGTGGAACGTCTTGGCAGCTAGATTTCTAGTTTTGATTTATTTTTTTCGTTCGAGATTCTTGCTGTTAATTGTGGGTCCGTGTGCCCATGGTGCTGATTTTTATTATTTCAATTGGTGTTATCGGGTCTGTGAGTCCATTTTTCTGATTTATTGGTGTTGTTGGGTCTGTGAGCCCAAGTTTGATTGCATATCGTTTCCATGTTGAGTCTTAGGAGTTTAGAGTTAAGAGTTTAGAGTCTTATTAGTGTTTCAATTTTTAGAGTCATAAGAAGGATAAAACTCGGAAAAAGGTAACAAGTGAAAAGAAAAATAAAAAGAGAAAATTAGGGAAAGATGGATGATGAATAGTTAATGATGAGATGATTTAGATGAAAAAATGGCACATAATAGAGCATGAGAGGTGTTTAGAGACGAAATTGAGCTTGAACTTAGATTATTCAATCAAAATTAACTTAGATTATTCAATCAAAATTAACCTTGTGAGAATTTGAGCCTAATTATACTCCAATATTTGGAGTCATATACTTTCTTTCGGTGTGAATTGGATTCAATATGTGTACTAGTCTCTAGAACTTGCCTTGAGTCTTTATTAAGAATGTGTCAAGTATGTGTTGTGACTTAGGAAATTATCTTAGGCAAATTTTTGTTTAAGCCTATGTACTCGAACCATGAAAAAATTGCCTTTGACCCATGATGAAAAAATTATCTCTAGTTAGCCCAATTGAGCCTTATAGCCTTATTTATTGATAACCTAACAATGTCAGCCGAAACCTTTTGATTTAACTCTTTTGGCCATAATTGGATTAATCAAGTTAGAGGGAGGAGAACTGAAAGGAATTTTGGGTGAACAATTTGTGGGAAGGAATGGGAAGTAGGGATATTTTCAAAAGATGAAGGAAATAAGAGAAAAGTGATAGGTGAAAAACAAAGAATGGCCTCTCCTATAAAAAAGAAAAAGAAAAAGAAAAAAAAAAGAAAAAGAAAAAAAAAGGAAAGAAAAAAAAAAGAGAAAAGAAAAGTTGTATTATACAGGAGAGGCTAGACAATAAAGTGTTTAAATTGTGAATTTGCTTAGAACATTTGGGTAGTCCCAAAAATGTGGTACCCACAGAATTGAAAAGCACTTAAGTTGTATGAACTTGGGAAGGTGAAGAAGTTAACTTGCGGGGTGATTTGCTGAAATTTGAAGAGTGAGGTTAAGTGATTGTATTGAGGGGTCGTCGGGTTAGACGTAGCTTGATTAGTCCAATGAATAGTCACTTATATCCAAATGCATCCCACCTTACCTTAAGCCCACATTACAACCAAAATAAAGACCTTTTTGATCCTTTGTCACACATATCAAGTACGAGGTCTAGTTTAGACGATTGGCAAGCATATGGTAGACTTTGCATGTAATTCAGTATGAGTGAAAATTATTCTAGCTTAAACACTTGAGAGATGAGTGAAACACTTACCCGGTGAGGGTTGAATAATTCGAAAGTTCAAAGTCTCGAGATTAGTTGATTTACGCGCTATCACATATGCTCAAGTGAATTGTGTTGCCTAGTTGTTTTAAGAAAAATCAGACTGAAATTGAATTCATCGTTTAATCGCCCTAAACAAAATGCATAATCACTTGTCTTCTTTGTGTCTTTTTGTATGATGTTCGGGACGAACAACAGTTTAAGTTTGGGGGAGTTGCTGTACAAACTTAGCTACGCCGAAGACTAAGTCTAACTTCACTCCTTACTGTAGTTTTTGCCTATTGTCGGAAGGCTACTCCTCTACTATACACACGTTCCAGAGAACAACTAGTCTACTTTGAATTCCAGATTCAAACGAAGACTCCTCGTTCAGAAAACCGCTCATGAGATTGGTTAATGAAACTTTTTCTTCAACTTCTGGTAGCTGCCACTAAACTTGAATATCAGTTGAGATGTGGGCAAGCTTCCTAATTTGAGAAGGATTAGGCCTGAGGCAAAGCTTGAGAGCTAGCTCGACTTGAGAATCTGGTTGCAGCTTGAATCTTCACTTGAGTACCCTTGTTGCTTGCTATTTTCTCTTGTTTACTTTGCACAAAACACTTGGAAGATTATCAGAGTATCGTATGCATTGAAGCTTTGAATAGAATGCTTGAGTGCTTTAATGAAAATTCATTTTAGTATTTTGATGTTTCGGTAGTCTCTGCTTCATCCTCCATCTCTTTCTATTTATAGCACTTGGGATATCTTCCAGTTGAGGAGTGAGAAAATAATCTCATTAACATTTAATGCTCCTTGTAACGACTTTAGAGCCGGATAGTCAGCACAAGGTTTGAACCTTTTCTCTACTGGCTATATATTTGAAATCGATCCCCAGACTTTTGACTTTGACCTTGACACTGTGGACATGAGTGTTGCTTTCTTGTTGGGTGTATCTTCTTTGCTGCAAGCAATGTTGTATGCTGGAATGTCATAAGCAACCAACCTGTGCGCGTGCTGCAATTTCTCTTTCCTTGCTACTTTCTTGGACTTCCTTGTTGCATGTAACCTTCATATTCGTGTTGCATGCTTGTTGTGACTTAGTTTAAGTAGTATTGGCCCTTATCTATTGCAATAAGTACATAATTCATGGGGCCACTAGTTCCTACCTTACAACTAGAGATTTTGTCATCATAAAAAATAAACATAAATTGCTAACAATATTAATTTTCAAAGAACTACTAAGAATAGTGGAAATTTTATCATGGTAACTCTAATTCGAAAAATGATAATTTCTTTTTTATTTAGCAGACAAACAACGATAACATATAAGTTGAAAAAATACTCAAGTGATACAGGAATCGGTTATTCAATTTCTTACATGGTGAAACATTGAATTTTATTTTTTTTCTATTTTTTTGTTTTGATTATTCTTTTTTTGCTGTCCATATATCACATTATTAACCTTGAAATGTAATTTTCTATTTCATCTATATTGTCTTATACCTCTGTTAGTCCTTGAAGTACCAAGAAAGTGAACTTTTTGTGGGCTCTTGTGTGGTGTTCCACACTTACATGTCCCTATTTCTTTATGGATTTTCAAAGAAGTTTTGTTGGTATGAAGAGTGTCATTTGGAATATGAATAGTGATTAGTTGAATCTGAGGCTTATTGATAACTTTCATTCTTTTGAGCTGCAACTGAAGATGAAAGTAGCCATCATGCTTATTATGTAAATTCAGATTTAAAAAAAAAAAAAAAAAATGTACAGTGACTAAGGAAAAATGTAGATTGCAAAATCATTCATTCCTAAATTAGTTTTAAATGATTTTTTTTTTATCTATAATCACTAATGCATACATATTGTGTTGTATAAAGTTTATGATTGATGTTGTGTGATATCATAAATATAAATAGGTTTAATAGGTTTGATACATTTTTAGACGTTCATTTAACATGATAATATGGAAGAGTTTCTTATTTGGAATTTTTCTTTCTTTCGTTTCCTTTATTTTTTATTGTTTTATTATTTATTATTTATTTTCTTCCTCTGATGTGGAGTCCTATTATTATTTTCTACGGCCACATTATTTCTTTTTTAATTTTATTCTTTCCGCGGTCCAATCGGTTTCACTATGGCTTTCCCTAAGATTTAACTATGAATAAATAAATTTCCAAGCTAAGAATGTTGGTGATTTATAACCTTGCAAAATTATATATAATAAAAATATACTATAAAACTTATATTCCCATGCCTATATAAAATTACTTTCTAATTATTTTCTAAAAATATACTTTCTAATTCAGGAAAGTAATATCTTTTCTTTCTCGAATAACATATGTTGAATCAATTAATATTAAGATATTTAACATAAATATAAAAGGTCAAAGCGGATAACAAAATTATACAATTAAGAAAATCATCGATTTTCTAAATTTCAAATGCAATAATTAGGACCGATAATAAAGATTTCATAGTTAATTTTAGGACTGCATTATATAAAATTGTAAAATTTCTTGATCTCTATGGAAAAACTGATTATATACATATATATATATATAGATATTATATATGAAAAAAATCAATACATGCATGCATTTACTATTTATTACTTAAAGAAATGCAAAGAATAATTACAATTAAAAAAATATCATTGAAATTCTAAAAATTCAAAATCTCTCTTGCTAATATCAAAAGTTTCAAAGAAATTCATTGGATACCAGATTCCAAATTTATATTCTAATTTCATTCTCCACAGCATAGTTCATCTTTTTTTTTTATATATTATTACAATTTGTGAAACATTCAATATTATGATGAGATGACTAACAATGATTATTAACAGTTTCTCAATATAAAGTTTATACATTGATTGATGACGTTCTTAGAAATTGAATAAGGTACTATTTATAAGGGACAACTACCACGAAAGTGAAAATAAGTCTATTAATCAGCATTGATCATTACGTCCTATTAGCACCATCAATCTCACGTTGATGCTTGACTGCGGTAACAACTGACTCTTTGGATTCGTACATGGTAAAATATTGAATTTTATTTCCTATTTTTTTCTTTTAATTGTTAGATTTTTTATTATCCATATATCACATCTTGAAATTAAATTTTTTATGTCATCCATATTGTTTCATACCTCAATGATTCTTCGATGAAGAACTACTTATAAGCAATCAATTAGTTGTTAAATACAAAGAAAGTGAACTTTTCATATGCTATCAAACACAAGAATCCTTTGTGGCGTTTCACGCAAACATGCCTATACTTCTTCGGTAAATTCTACCCTTCCCAAGTGGGTAGTGCCCCACTTGGATGATCCACCACACATTCAAAAAGTGCATGGAGATCAAAATACAATTAGCCATTAGATTCCATACACTTTCCAAGTGTATGGTGGATCACCCACTTGGATACTACCCAAGTGGGTAGAATAGAATAAGCCCCCGACTTAATGAGTTGTCCCAGCCCCATCGGCCCAACAAGTCCGACCCAATTGTCAATGGCTCGACCGGCCACGGGCCAGCCCCAAAATACTCGTATATTTTAGGGGTCGGGATGAGCTGGACTAGATTCGCTAATTTTCGATGCAATAAAACTTTGGATCGATCTGGCGCGACATATAATGTTGAGCCGACTCGGAACTGCTACAAGTATTGATGGTTAACTGGATATACTATCTATGTTGCAAAACTCCCGACTAGTTCTTAATGATGCTCGCCTAGGTGCTAAGCTCTGATTAGCAGTATAATTATTTTCCGATTCCTCTCCGCTTTAACACGTTTGTGCACTGATTATCCATGTCTAGGGCCCGATTAATCCGTATGCCTCAGTCCAACGCCTAATAATTAGCGTTTAATGACTTTTACAACCTAATCTATCACAAAAAATCCAAAAGAAATATGTATTAAAAATATATTCTCAACAATAAAATTTGAATAATAAAAATTATAAGTTTACTTATTTAAACGTAATAAAAATATATTAGATTTTATATATCCATGCATCTTAGGGGAGCAATACTAGTAAAAATAAAGAAAGCCTCGTCAAAAATCATTGTGATACTTTTGCGTAGGTCCCAAAAGTACTTTATCATATGTGACAATGATTCAGGTGTTGTTTATATACTAAAAATCATTATATTTTGATTTTTAAAAAAATCATTAAATTTTACACGATGTTGAAGAATATAAATGAAAATGACTCATCCCATGTAATGGCAAGTCAGCTAGAAAGTAATCAATTATTGGCATAGCCACTCTAAGAAACAGGTAGAATCAGCCCAAATGATTACAATTAATATATCTTTTTCCCTTAACAAAATTGAAAAGTTTTGGTGGATAGTTACTTTAACTTTACTAAAAAAACGATTATAATAATTATAGTGTGAAATATTCTTATGATGGCATTTTGTAATAAAGCAGAGTTTGACAGATTTTTGTGTTAATGTGGGCTTCACCTGTGCGGCTGGCACGTGCCCAGAGGTCAACGAATCAACCTATCAACCTATTCTATTAAAAGAAGGTTGCATAAAAAAAGGAAAAGACACGTGTCGCTTCTACAATTTTTCGCCGAATTTTTATTTTATTTTAATTTTTAAAAAGTATTCCCCTAAATAAGGGGAACATCCACTTCTTTTATGAGTTCTCCTCCAATATTTCTTTTTTCTTTTTTCTTTTCTTTTTTATCTTTTGTCTTCGAATTTAAAAGTCTTTTAACTTTTTCGTCTCAACTTGATTTTTTATAAGAAATACATCAAATTATTTCTCTTTTAACGATCTTTGATTTGACATCCATAATCCATATATTATAATCAAAATATTAATTTTAAGTGTAAAATACCTTTTTAGAATAGTAATGATATATTTTGATTTTCTAAAAAAATGATATATTTTTATTTCTAAACATTTTTATATAAAATTAAAATGTGATAGAATTCCAAAAATGAATTTTTTTTTAACCGATTGAAATTTTTAAGATTAAAATTATTTACTTTAATTTTATCTTTTTTATCTTAATAATTTTTGGATGGTTTAAAGTATTTGGTTGAAAATAATTCACAAAAAAATACAAAATTTGTTAGGTTTACACTTTACAATAGAAAAAAAGCTTAGATATATTTGCTAAAGTGATTTATTGATTGAATTAGTTTGTTTATTATTTTCTTCTATTTTGTGCAAAGAAAAAATTATGTTAACTACAAAAATAATAAGTCGATTATTTTTATTTCAACATAATATGATAATATAGTTTACCACTCATATACTTAAGTAACTAATATGTTTGTGGTTTCTTATACTAATATTATATTATTTAATATATGTGGCTTTCAAACGATAATTATTTTAAAATATTTGACATTGTTTTATCATTATATGCATATGTGATTATCACAACATATGTAATGCACATTGAAATAACAGGGAGGGAAATTAATCCATTTTCAAGTATGTATTTATAATTCTACTTAAAATATTCAGCATAATCAGATCATGCATTCAAATAATTGAATTAACAAAATTTATGAAAATATAATCGGTTTTTGTGATAATGAAATGTATTAAAGTAAATCTATAAAAATTTGAATAGTAAAAAAATTATGAAAATCTAACTAGTAGTTTCAATTTGTAATAATGTAAGATATTACATGTAAAAAAAATCACATGTAAGGACGAAGAAAGAATACTGGACAAAAAAATATCAACTGACGCTTTTACATTATCAAATAATATATAAGCTGATAATTTTATTATTATTATTATTGAAAATGTATCCATCCCGTGCATCGCATGGGTGGACATCTAGTGTATAATAAAGATATTATTAACATTGTTGGAAATGTGAAGCATACTCACCACACCAATTTTCACAGGATTAGAGAAAGGCCCACTATTTCATTGATTTCAACTAAAGATTGCAACTGTATGGTAAAATATCTCAACGAAACTACCTAATCAACTCTATTCTAACTTTTTAACTGAGAATCAAAGCTAATTAATGGAAAACAAAAATAAATAAAATAAAGACATATATATTAGGTATTTTTAGGGGGGCAGGTTTGACATTTAATTTGTATAGAACATTATGTATTTTGTCCAAAGAAAATTTAAATCATATTTATACATGCAGAAAGAGAATTTATTTTGTTATTTTTTCATCCATTGTACATAGGAATTTTGATGCACACCAACTCACCGACATGCAATGGGAGATTCCAAAGCATCCCCAACAATTATGCTAATCGGAATTGCACATCACTTCTCAACCACCACAAATATATACAATATTATCTACCATCACCAGACCTGTTTAAACGGTTCTCCATTTTAAAATTGTACTTCTCTGGAACCGGAACCGAGCTGCTCAGGGGCGGCCTTGGTGCGTGCGCTCAAGGCAGCACTGCCGCACCAGCACTACAAGAGAACGCAAATAGAGCGGCCAAATTCAGATTCACAGCTAACATTATAAATAGCGGCAAAATTTCATGCTTCGCCGCTAACTTTAGCGACGTTTGGAGCTGTTTTGTCGCTATTTTTGCTTAGCGATGAAAAACTACATTTCGTCGCTAATTTAACGATGAAAATACACTATCCGCAGCAACGTTAGCGACAAATATATTATACTTTGTCGCAAAACATGTGTTATTTTAAAAAATATATAGTTAAATCTAATTTCCTATTAATTATATATCAAATAGCGGCATAATATATATTTTTGCCGCTGACACTTAGCGACATATCACTTGAAAGTAGTCGCAAATCACTAAAATATCAAAATTATAAATAAAATTATTTTCTTAGTAATTTAAATTATAATAATTTTAGTGTAAAGCCGCCAAAAATAAATGTTTGCGGCGAAATTTATCCATACGCCCCTACCTTTAGCGACGTTTGGAATTGTTTTGTCGCTATTTTTACTTTGCGACGAAAATCGACATTTTGTCGCTAATTTAGTGATGAAAATATACTATTCGCGGCAAAGTTAGCGGCAAATATATTATTTTGTCGCAAAACATGTGCTTTTTAAAAAAGATATATAGTTAAATCTAATTTTCTGTTAATTATATATCAAATAGCGGCAAAATATGTATTTTTGCCGCTAACACTTAGCGACATATCACTTAAAAGTCGTCGCAAATCACTAAAATATCAAAATTAATAAATAAAATTATTTTCTTAGTAATTTAAATTATAATAATTTTAGTGTGAAGCCGCCAAACATAAATATTTGCGGCAAAATTTATCCATACGCCGCTAACTTTAGCGACGTTTGGAACTGTTTTGTTGCTATTTTTACTTCGCGACGAAAATCGACATTGTCGCTAATTTTAGCGATGAAAATATACTATTCGCAGCAAAGTTAGCGGCAAATATATTATACTTTGTCGCAAAATATGTGCTTTTTTAAAAAAATATATAGTTAAATCTAATTTCCTATTAATTATATTTCAAATAGCGGCAAAATATGTATTTTTGCCGCTAATATTTAGCCACATATCACTTAAAAGTCGTCGCAAATCACTAAAATATAAAAATTAATAAATAAAATTATTTTCTTAGTAATTTAAATTATAATAATTTTAGTGTGAAGCCGCTAAAAAAAAAAAAAAAAAGTTTGCGGCAAAATTTATCCATACGCCGCTAACTTTAGCGACATTTTGAACTATTTTGTCGCTATTTTTACTTCGCGATGAAAATCAACATTTTGTCGCTAATTTAGCGATGAAAATATACTATTCGCAGCAAAGTTAGCGGGAAATATACTATACTTTGTCGCAAAACATGTGTTTTAAAAAAAAATATATATATATAGTTAAATCTAATTTCTTATTAATTATATGTCAAATAGCGGCAAATATCTATTTTTGCCGCCAACACTTAGCGACATATTACATGAAAATCGTCGCAAATCACTAAAATATCAAAATTAATAAATAAAATTATTTTCTTAGTAATTTAATTATAATAATTTTAGCGACGTCTGTAGGTATTTCGTCGCTATTTGCAATTTGCTGCAAAAATTCTATATCTTCTCGCTAACTTTAGCGATGAATATATAATTTTCGCTGCAAAGTTAGCGGCGAATATATTAATGTTTGTCTCAAAATATATTTGCTATGGTGAAATAAATAGTTAATTCTGATTTTTCTAACTTTTATAACATATTGCGGCTAATTATCCATTATCACCGCTAACATTTAGCGACAAATAACTTAATATTCTTCGCCAATTACTAAAATATCGAATTAAATAAGTGAAAAATATTTTTTGGTATATTTAAATTCTGATAATTTTAGTGAGAAAGGCATATTTCATCGCTAACGGTATTATTTGCTGGGAAAGTTCACACTTTGCCGCTATATTTACGGCGTCTACAGGCTTTCTTTTTATAGTTATACTAATCTGATCATAACTTACAACTATTTGATGCAAATAATTTTATTGCAATAAATTTTCGATGATATTATAAAATTCTAAATTTATTTAAAAATGCAATACATGATTTTTATATAAACTATTATCTATATATTAAAATACAATACATTATTTATGAATAAAAGATCATGAAATGAATCAATAGTTTACTTGATGGCCATGCACAACTGCTAATTTTTCTTTTTCTTTTTAGTTGGTCTTGGATTTATCGGTTAAATTGCACGAAATATCTTTTATCTTTGACCACTTGCTTAAATATCATTTTAAATTTGATAATTATTTAAAATATATTGTAACTTTACAAATGTTGTATGTACATATAGTCATTTTACTTGTACTAACCTATTTTGGTGCAAATATTAGCGACACAAAAACTTTGCTTATGTTTTACATTTATGAATAGTGTTCTAGGGTATATGTATATAATATATATTTGTAAGAGGCGGTATCATATTAAATTGGAGTGTAGCATAGATAGTAGGGGAATAAGAAGGAAGTTTGTACATGTTTACTTAGCTCTCAGAAAAATAGGACTTGTCGTCCAATACAACAAAATTACCTAAATCCAAATTGGGCATGCGAGCGTGCCCTATTTAGCAAAATTATTGAAAAATGAAAAGATTATAAATAACTAGGACATAATATAATTAAGAAATTCACACAATATTTAGACGCAACTAAATTGCAGATAAGGAGATACAAACATACAAAATGTATTTTATGCTTTTCTTTAGTTGTAAGTTATGTTTTTGTTTTATATATATTTTCTAGTAGATGGAATTTATTATTTATTTTATATTTTTCTTTAGTTACAAGTTATGGGTTTTGTTTAATGTATTGTCTAGTAGATGAAAATTATTTTCTAAACAAATATTAATATTTTAAGGGGCTCTATTTATTTTATGTGTTTCTTCAGTTGTAAGTTATATTTTTTTTATTATTATTATTTTCGAAAAAATGATATTAATATATTAGAAGCCCCAGTTTTTGTTTTGCACCAGGTCATTTCAAACATTGGGTCAACTCTGGAACTACTATATAGGCGGTTACAATTATGATTTGGAACTGTCAAAGCCGCCAGTTCGATTCCAAACCTTCGATTCTTCTTCAGCTCCTCCTTTAATTCTATTTATTTATTTTTATATCCACATCTGAGTTCGACTCGAATTGTCCCACAATAGTAGTCGACCACAAAACAGAACTAGTATAAGATCTTTATCTGATCAAATCTAATTGAGGAAAATAAATAACTCAATACAGTTTAGATGAGTACTAAACTACAAACCAAAAAATAATAATGAATACATGGGATAAGCAATGAAAATGGCTACAAGAAAATAAGAATAATTACTTATTCATCTAAAAATTATTACTCCCTTCGTCCCGAATGAACTTGTACACTTTCCGTTTTCGTCCGTCCCAAAGGAAAGTTATAACACAATCTCCACCCTCAAAATCTTCATCCTCAATCTACACCCTCAATCAACCTTTCAAAAGTCAACAAAATCTCAAAAAGTGACTTTTTTCTTAATATGTGTGCTGACCCTCATGTACAAGTTCATTTGGGACGGAGGGAGTACTTACTTGTCAAGAGCAAGTTTGAAGCTAGAAGTATGCACTTCTGACTCATAAGAAACAAGAATTACAACCTCATACCATAAATTGTCCATAAAATCGAACAAGTAAACGAAATATAAAAAGATAAAAATGTAATACGATACCATGATAAATCAATTTTTTTTTTTCTAGAAATATTAAATCAATTCGCCCCTTGATAAAAGTTTCTTTTTTCCGACATGTTTAATTTGTAGCAGACTCTAATATAAATAAAATTCTTATCTACCAGTTCGGTAGTACCCGGTTGGGGTAATCTACTCTTAATTTTGTAGATAAATGGAGTTTAATTAATTAGGCTCCACCACCAAATGAATGGTGAATTACCCCAGTCAATCAGGTAGTACCCGACCGGATAGGTATGAATTAGCCAAAAAGGGTAAAATGTATAATGACGCTCTTATTTGGCAAGTCCGAACAATTGAACTGGTCCCTCAGTGGAAACAGTCTCCAAGTAAACAACAAATGAAGAAACTTAACACCGGGAAAATGATTGATCACAACATGAAATGAAATTCAAAATAAATAATTATCAAATATTGATAAGTCGACGGGTTATTTTGTTAGGTACTCGAAGTCTTATTGATATAGTGGAAGTCAAGGTCGCAGAGAATAAGTTTAGGTAGTTTGAAACCCTAATTATCTAGGACTATCATAACTAGACACTGGAATTTGTGAATGATTGATTAATTATTAAACTAAATTGCATATAAACTATTTAACAAATTACTTAACAAAAAGGGATATCCAATTAAAGAGAGTGTATCCTAGGGCGTCGAATTCAGGAATTACACTAATGATGATTAATCTCTAACTTATAAACTTTTAAACGAGTTTTAATATCTATTAGGCGGCACTTAATTAACTTAACTCTTCTCTTAAAGCGACTAAACGTAGATTGATTAGAATAATTACTCTCTCGAGTCAATTAATCCTAACAACTCCTAAAAGTCCCTTAACCTTTGCCCATGCAGTCATAGATAATTATGCTATATGTTGTACGTCTATCAATAACTCCCTTCTCTCGAAGCGGAATTGTTAAGCGATTAGACTAAGTCTAGTTGATAAAATTATGCTCAATCATAAAATAAGGAAAAATACATAGATAGATAACAAAAAATCGGAGTCTATAAATTAAAAGATTAAATCAACATTCTCTAACCCTAGAACACAAGTAGTTTAGCTACTCATGCCTAGTATCAAATTAATACAAGAATTCAAAATAAACATTGTAATGAAATTAATGACTAGATAAGAAATAATTAAACCCGAGTAGTCGGCTTTTCGATCTTCGTCTCGTCTTGCTCGTCAATTCTCGCTCTCACCCTTCTACTCCAATGTAAAAGTATGAGATTTTATGATGTGATGTCTGATTCCCCTTAAAACTCGAGCTTCTATGCCTTTTTATAAACTTCGGAACGAATCTTGGGGGCTCTAGGCTTCGATTCCCACTTAGAACAGGAAGCCTCCTAGCAAAATGGCTTTTTGTAACGGCCGTGCGCTATGCTTCTCGCGATCGCGATGATTACAACTCAAAACTAGCTTAAAATGTGACTTTTTATCATGACCGCGAGACAAGCTTGTCGCGTTCGTGATGCTCGTACAGCCTTGAATCCACTTTCTAGCCTCTTTTCATCATGGCCAGGAGCCCTCTCTTGTCGCGGTCGCGACGATTTTCCACCGATTCATCTCTAGACCGGTTCGGACCGGTTTATACCGGGTTTTCCTTCTCTTTGACTTGTTCTTTCTTTCGATAGTCATAAAATATAACTTTTAACCCTGAAATACTCAAAATGACTTCAAAACAAGTCAAACACGTTAACTGGTCCAAATATAACAAATCTACACAACTGTTGACCAAATATGCATGTAAATGACATCAAATACATTTCTAAATCGACCTAAATACATGCATAATTAATGTGTATCAATTCTCCACGGTTAATCTAGATCTTCAGGCATCGAATGTGTATCCTCAAATGCTAAAAGCTTGCTCAACCAAAATGGTTGAAGCAAGACAAGCAAAAATTTCCTTGGCAATAATAGATAAAATCATGAAGGAGTTGGATCTTTTCGACCACCACTTTAGGAGGTCGGAATTATTTTAAAGAAGGAGTTCCTGAAAAGTAGTTTGTAAAAAATTCTCAACCTCCCCATAGGCATTAGAGGAAGGCCTAGTTGTTGTTGTTGTTTTTTGTTTTTTTTTGTTTTTTTTTTTTGTGAACGAATATCATAAAAATTTGCAAATGAGCAAGAATTGAACTTGAAACGCATTGGAAATATCCAAGATCACTAGAACAAACATCACTATCACGGTCATCACCAAATTCTACCCTATATTCTTTAAAGATATCAAATAAAAGACACTTTGAAATGGCAGCAATAAGCAAATGATTTAGGGTGTCATTGTCATTGGGTAATAATGCATCATAATACATTTTTAACAAATATCTAAACCATCTTCTCTAATCCTAGGGTCTAATAACTTAGCAACTAAAAAAAAAAGGGTATTTCCAAAAAATATTTTAACCATTTTTTCCTCATAGAGTTTATCGTCTTATGCAATACCAGGTCGTCTTTATATTCGTTAAAAAGAAGTGCAATTTTAAGACAATGATCAAGAACCAAAGGTGAAGTAGGGTAATAGCAGCCGGATAGTTCCTTAGTTACTTCTTCAAAAAAATTCAAAAGCGAAATCAAACTAGCACAAGCATCCCATTGATTGGGAAACAAACAAATACCAACTTGGTAGTGTTGGGAAAATGCACACAAAGCTTCCTTATACATGTAAGAATCATTTAGCATTTTATAACTAGAATTCCAACGATGAGAAACATCAAAAGAATTTTATTCGGGATGAATTACTCTTTGTTTGCAAAATTTTGCCCACCTTTTTGTCAAGGATGAATGCCTAGAAATAGTGGTGATTGCTTCTCAAATACGTGCAACATGAGATTTGAAATTTGTTAGGCCCTCTTGCACACATAAGTTCAAACTATAACAAATCCACCGAATATGAAAAAATTTGCCTCCACCAGATGGTTTGCGAAACTCAATAAGGGTGGGTAAAGAGGCCTTATTGGCACTTGCATTATCGAAAGATACCGAATTTCTTTTTTGGAACCAAGTTGTATCCTGAAAGAATGGAAATAATTTTGTGACAAATGTTTGATGCGGTATGCTCGGAGTCAAATTACCTACAGCCTATTAATCTTTTTTGCATTGTTCAAGAATCATCAATCCAATGGAAATTAATGCCTATGTAGTGATGATTTTGTTAGTGATCACCCAAATATCAGAACATATTGAAACCTTTTGTCTAAGTAAAGCAAACATATTTAGCAAAACATAAATTTCCCCAACAACTTTTGCAATATCACGTGTTAGTGTTCTTCTTGAAATCTTTCTATATTGTGGACCACAACTAAGTTGCAAAATCTTCATAAAAATCATCGTCGGCAAAGTTAAAAGGTAAATATTTTACGGAAACAAATTTAGCTTAATTTCTCCTTAATTTACCTCACTATATGAAAATAACGGAAGAGGAGAGTTAGAATCCGAACCTCCAACAAACCTACCCATTTGCATTTGGGTTTGGTCGAGTCCGGCCTTTTCGGGATGAAATTTTTTATGTGCTTTGATATTGTTCCATACCCCCCTTTGTGCTTGAAACTATAAGGCTTGCCACAATAGCTGCAAGTGTCATTGTAGACGTTTGTTGAGCCCGGCTTTAGAACTTTAAAAAAGTGGATAGTAAAGATTTCGGATTTTAAGGCCGGTTGTGTGCCTTTTATGCCTTGTGTGCCTTGTGAAAAACTACGAGCTCTTCCTCCACCTCGGCCTTGACTTTGATTCTCTTGGGTTGGACATTGATATTCCTCCTCTTGTGCGGCAAATTCTGCGGCATTTTTTCCTAAATAAATTCAAGTAAAACAAAACATTAGAATAAACTAAAGCTAGTAACATAATTGTAAAAAATAATATAGAAATTTATAGAACATATAATAGGATTTATATTGATTCCAAAACAACTTTACTAGTATTTTACTAATAGAGATTTTAAGATAATATTGGTATTTTACTAATCGAAATTTATTAATTAATAATACAACTAAACTAAAAAAATTAAATTGCTCAAAAATTAGATTTACCTAGGCATGCGGCTATATCATCGGCATCCAAATCAATTGGAATCTCATCATCATCATCATCATCATCATCATCATCATCATCATCATCATTGAGGTCGAAGATGGTATGAGGAGGAGGAAGTGGTGGAAGTGGAGTATACTCTTCCGGCATGTGATTCTTGCCTTTGTCGGCAAGAGTGCGGAATGAAGAGCTTGAAGATCCTCCCCTTCTACTTCCCATTTTTTTTATATGAAATGAAATAATAAAGATGATAATTGAAAAATATAATTGAAGATCTTGAGGAACTAGATATTTTTTTGGTAGAACTAGAGATTTTTTTCAACACTTAAATTTGCAACTAGAGGTGTGAGGAATTGGGTTGAAGTATATAGATAGGGGTTTGGAGTTAAATATTCAAAAAATAAAAATAAAAATAAAAAATGCACCCCCACACCTCCCCCATAAAACCCCCAGCTGAATTGTTTTCCAACCGCCAGTATATCTAGGCCGTTGATTTTCAACGGCCAACAGATACTGGCCGTCCATTTCAAATATATATATATATATATATCTGGCGGTTGAACCGCCAGTTAATAGCAACGACTAGTAAATCCGGTGCATCTGTTTCAACGAAAACATAACTAGATTCCTCCATGTGTCCCATTTGAATTTAAAAAAAAAAAAACATTATATCGGGAACCGCCGGTCAAACCGTCGGTTCTCGATTCCTTGATATCCCGAACCGTAATCCAACCGCAAAAATCCTGGTTGCAGTTCCGATTCCGAATCGGAACCAAGTCAACGATTCTGGAATCGTTGACTGCTAGTTCGAACTGGCCGATTTTTGGAACCGAATGCCCACTACTACCAGCAAATCCCCCACTTCTCTTTCAAAAAATCTTATTTGCTACGGGCAAATTGTTGAAAAAGCCGACTCTCATTTTTTCTACCAGCAAAACTGAAGCATTTACTAAATCATAATGATTGTAATCTGTACTTTTATATTTTGTCTTAATTTATTAAAATTAGTATATGAATTTCCGAAATTATGTAGTAGAAAAAAATATTCATTTCAAAAAGAAATTAGAGAGAGAAAATAATAATCCTTTTTTTTCTACCCCACCCCAGCACTAATTTCTAGATCCGCCCCTGAGCATGGGGGAATAAGGGGTGCAAGGAACCATTTCTACTTTGAAGACAAACCTTTCGAAGGGGCCCTGATCCTTGAGATAATGCAAAGGATGGCGAACGATGTCAGGTAGGAGACGAGCTTTACCGAACTTGAAACCCGATGCTCATTATAGTGCACCAGAAACGGGACTGTGCAAGGTGAGTAACAACGTAGTGTGAAAAGGAACTCAACTAAAAGCAAGGAAGCAAAAAGATGCTGTGAAAGCAAGTGAGGGGCAAGAACCCAAAGCAGACATACCAGCATATGTACCTCCACCAGCATATGTACTCATATCCCATTCCCTCAAGCACTTAATAGAAGGAAGGTGGCATCCAATGGCGACAATGATGCTATGATCATGAAGGACCTTGAAGCAAAGAAATCAACCGAGAAAGTAAAAAACATCGAGAAGAAGGAGGAAGTCCACACTATCATAGATAAGAAAATTTCACCACCTAATCTTGATAAGTCTTTTGAACTTTGTTTTAGAAATACATTCTTCACTAACCGTGATCCTTTAGATTGTTCTAGTACTAAGTTTGTGAAACAGGAACCACTACAGGAGATCGTCAAAGATAAAGGGGTAATGAAGAAGGAAAAGCCTAGATCTACCCAAGAAGAAACAAAGATGAGGAGTAAAGGAAAAGAGGCAAAGAGGAAGAAATCGATCAGTCCCAAAAAGAGCGCAAGCACACGCACACAACCAAAAAGAGCAACAAAAGCAACTGGTCCAGGGAGTTTTTCTAGTTAAGTAATTAACCAGTTTAAGTTCTTTAATTCAGTTACACACAACCTTGAAATCTTAGTATCTAGTTAGGATAATCCTATATAATCGGGGTATCAAACTACCTAACATATTCCTTGTGGGATCGACCTTGACTGCTACTACTACACCTACACCCGTATACTTGCGGTAATTAGGGGTTAGAAAATAGGCATGTCAACAATTAGTTGTTGCAAAATATATTTGAGGCACATTTGAGGCCACTTTTGTCGTCACAAATATATTATTTGCATCCAAGTTATTAAGATAACTAATTAGTGATGACATATTGTCTCTAATAATAAAGTTGGGGAAAAAAGTTGATTTGGTCCCGTAACTTTTTAACTTTTCTGATTTGGTCTCATATTTAACTACTTTTTCAATTTAGTTCCATATTACTATCAATTGCTCAATTTTGGACCAATTTTGACTCAATTTTGACCAACTCGTCGGAAAATGCCACGTGCCTCCCACGTGCAGGCGCCCATCAGGGAGTTCCGACGACTTATGCCACGTGGCGAGGGAAAATAGTTGATTTGGTCCCATAATTTTTTAACTTTTCTGATTTGGTCCCATATTTAACTTTTTAATTTCAAATATTTTTTCTGAATTTCTAAAAATATATGTCATGCTATTTTTTGGATTTTTTATTTTTTGAATTTTTAGAAATATATTTTTATATTAGCATTTTTACAATAATTTTCAGAATTTTACTCTTTAAATTTTTTGAATATTTAGAATTTTTAACATAATTTTAAAATTTTAAATACATTTTTTGAATTTTAAAATTATTTTTCAGAAATAACTTTTTTAATTTAAAATAAATTATATGAATTTTTAAAAATATATGTCATGCTATTTTTTGGATTTTTTATTTTTCGAATTTTTAGAAATATATATATATATATATATATATATGTTATTATTATTTTTTTTTTAATTGGTGGCCACATGTCAGCACCTTGTTGGTCTCTTTGGCATATGCTGGGCACATGGTCTATACATACCGGAAAATATAGTCGGAGGTTGCAAAGTGACGAAAAACGCATAATACAGGTTTCAATCGGAAAAAATAAATTTTTTAGGTTCCGCAGTGTAAAAACCCGCGAAGTACAGGTTGTTTTTGAAAATTAACTCTTTTTGTAATGCCTAGAGAAACGAATAATGTGGCACACAACTTAGCTTGGTGACGTAGAGTCAGATATGTAAGGCTTTGTCGTCATCCATTTTAATGAAAGTTGTTATTTCCCTAAAAAAGGTTATTATGTGAAGTTGTTGAATTCATTTTATATATTCCTAAATTATTAATTCATTAATGATCGAGAACTCTTTAATTAATAGATTTTCTAGTGGGAACATTTCACTAGAATACCTGAATTTTAGAAAAATGTAACTCGGGGCATGAATTTTGGAAGTTCTCAATTCTTTTGAATTTTTCTGAATTAATGATCTAGATTTTGAATTGTATTCTTAATACAAAACTTACGTCTTGAAAAATAGAAAATATTATTCGATGAACTGAAGGTTCAGTACGATATATAAAAGGTTTTAATATACTTAATTTGTACTGAAAATTTCTTTGTACTGAATCTTTCGGTACCTCGAATAATATTTCATATTCTTTTAAAATGTGAACAATAAATTGAGAATAGAATTTAAAATCTATGCATGCAATAAAGAGAAATGCAGACCCCAAATTAAGGGTCCGTTTACTTAAGATTTGGCTCAATAGATTTAGATGATCGAATCTCGATAAAGCACAATTATTAACTCTCTCAGTCAGATTTGGCCCAGTACTCTCAGGATAAGAATTTCCAACAGTCATGTCAAATTAAAACAATTTTCAAAATTAAAGTCTTCTCCACTAATTTTTTTCCATTTTCCAGTCCCTACTTTCTGTATAATAATTGCGATAATCGCATTCTGATTTTCAGCCCAGACACAAACTAATAGCCCACTAATAATGGGCTCCCTAAAATACTGCGGCCCCATTGTTCTGTTAACCAAAAATTTAATGTTAATTAACCGATTCGTAGCTTGACTAGCTTGGCAGGCAGTTTGCAGAGTGGGTGTTTTTTTTCTTTCTCGATTGAAAACAGAGAAAAGGGGACGAAATTTTGTGACAATGGTGCTGGGCATCTTGAGGGGGGACCCGCTGGTCACCAAGGTGGCGAAGGCCGCGCTTTACGGTGCGTTTCCGGCAACGATGTTCGCCGCCGTCATTGTCTCGCCGCCGACTTCGACCAGAAAACCTGAATCGAAGCCAAGACGTTAAGTTCTACAATTAGACGAAATGGTGAGTTCCTTATTGACCTTCTCGATTGTGTCTAACATTTTCCGACAGATTTGGGGTTAGGGTTTTTTTTCTTCCTTTTTCTATATTGGATTAACTTCTGTTCTTTTTTCCCTTTTCGCGGTTTTGATGGATCTAATTTTAGTTTTTGAGTTCAAATTTACGTGCTTAGTGGTGTCTTAAATGAATATTAATTATTGATTAATTAAGTGGATAAATTGCCCGTACATCTGATTAGATTAATTATTGTAGATTTGGGGACCTGTAACTCTATGACCTGTGTGTTCCAACTTGATATGGACAGTGGTGAACCTTGTAGGTAGTTGGACATTGAGTTGACTTTGGACTTAGAATTGCAATTGGAAAATTGCAGCATGATGTTAGGTTGAGAAATTTATATTATTCAATATAGATTTAGAAAAAATGAGTAGTATATGGTATTATACTTTCTAGTTGGACCTCAATTAAAAAATATGAAGAGGAAGAAGGTAATGACATAGGAACAGGTGAGTAACGAATTATGAATGACTTGGCTAAACAAATTCTTAACGGAGGTTGATCAAGGTGAAATCTTTATTATCTAATGTGGATTTAGAAAACTGAGTGGTATGATATCATGCTTTAGTTTGAAAAGCTCGATGGTACCATATAAGAAATACGAAGTGAAAGAAGATAATAATAATATAGGAAAAGGTGAACAATTTGGATAACCAAAATTGTAATGGGAATGCCTACTTGTCATTTCATTTTGTTCCTTGGTTTTCCGAATTTGGTATCATGTTTTCATTTTTACCTTATCTACTATCATTCTCTTATATTTGTCACATCATTAGGATTTAGGAGTTTTGAATTGATTAGATTTTGAATGTCTGATTTCTACCCTTTTCTTGGACTTCATTTTTAGGGTTTTTGCTGTTGTTTAATTTTATGCCTTTGGTTTTAGAAAGGCATTGAAAAGATTGTTTTGCATTTCTGCGAATAAGAATAAGTTCGAACCAGAATCTGGACTTTTTTTCTTCTTTTTTTTTTTTTTGGGTGCGGGGGGAGGTGGAGGGATGATTTTTTCTGCTTCTCCGTATTTCTGTAGGGGATGTTTTCCGTTGCTTTAGTTTTTGAAGAAGTGTTTCAAAATAAGGATAGTGGTAAAGTTGTTTATTATCATAATTAGGTAGCGTTTTAAAATAGGTTCAACAGAAATGTTTTTTGTTAAATTTAAATGATGAGGTGTTTGGTACATCACTGGCTTTCAGCTTAAAAGTAAGAAGAAAAGTTCATACCGGAATAGCAATAAACTTGAACAAAACAACCATTATCCTACTTTCAGCTTCTGCTTTAAAGCTGCTTCTTTAGAATAGAAGTTGTACTCTGAACACATTCAACATAACCTTTTACAACCCAAAAGTTAAAAAATACTTGAGGAGAGCAACAGGAAACACCTCTTAATCATGATGAAGTTGTTTTTGGCATTCCATTAATGATTTTTTTGAAGGAAATGTGATTCTTTATATAACACTCAAACTTCTTATTTTTGTGGAGAATCACTTACCTCAAGACCTGCTAACTTTTACTCTATTTTCTGTCGATCTCTAATTTTAATCTCTCCTCTATTCTCTATAAGCAATTGCAAATACTCCATTAGTGACTGTAATATTGGTTTATGAATTTCGTATTTTAAACAGGTGCGACTTACTAATTCTAGTTGATAATATGCTATATAAGCCAAGATTTAGACCTTACAACTATATGAAGATTATGAAGACCCCCTATCATACAATACTGACATGAGATATTTCTCTTAATGCAGCTTTTTCTTTTTGGCTGGTAACAGATGCACCTCTTGTTTGAATCATGGTGTTTTGGATGGATATGGTATGCAATAATTGTGATGGGGCTTTGATGATGTAAAACTGTTTTGAACATTCAATGATCATTCAAGTATTTTGAAGAAATTGTGTTTCTTCCTTTATTGTCATTTGCCTCCTCTTCAACTTCCCTGAGTTTTCTGTATTTGTTTGCTCGAAATTCATTTATTTTAATCGTCTGCTGAATTCATCTATTTGATTTGATTGAGAGGTTTAAAGAGAGTGTGATTTCTCTCTATGGCTAACTTCTTTTGAGTGATCTGTGGGATATTAGCATTTACTATTGATCGTCGAGCCGTGGGTCCTTTGCTTCTAGCCATTTTGCCACAAAGCAGGCTCAGAAATTCATTGAGGTGCTGCACAGCTGCCCATGCTTTCTGAGTTCACAAGAACTAATAATTTTGTTGATGTTGATTTGTTGAACAAGAAGTGGTCAACCCTTTGTTTTAAGATGGCTGAATGCATTTCCAATCCCCTGAACTTTCATGTTATGTTCAATTGAGTCCTTCAACTTTTACTCTTGATCACTTGTCACTTGTCAGGGGCTCATATCGATAAAAAAATAAATAGTACTTCCTCGGCCACAAAAAAAAAAAAAAATAATAACCGTTTTATTGTTAAATGTATAGTTTTTTTATTTTTTGGTCAATTAGATGGATATATAATTTTCTGAGAATCGTGAACTCTTACTCGTCCGACTTTGCGTATCTTTATTTGAATATTCAACTTAACTAATTTCGTAAAAAATAATCTTTTTTTTATATTTTGACTAGTAGGTTGAGGTATAGGATTTGAAGCTAGTCTTTTTGTGATTTTTTTTGTCTTGACTGGGTAGTATATTAATAAAGTAAAATAATATCTATATAAGTATAGCAGCATTGTGTACCATGGGTTTAATGTGACGAAAATGAAAGTTTTAGGGCTGAATAAACATAGTAGTTTAGGAGCATCCCATCATCTTCCGGGCTGCTTGGTTCGAAAAGATATTTTTTTTTGCTTAATGGAACTTTTGTTGTGGCATCTGGAGTTCTTTGTAGTCCGGCCCATTTTGAATTGAGTCTGCAATATCTTATGAAACTTTTTGGCACATTTAGCTGGTTTGCTATTATTGTGCAAAGTTTCTTTATATTTTTAATGAAGTTCTCCGTCATTTTGAGAAAAGAAATTGTAATATAGGAGCCAAAATTCCAATTTAAGTTGAACCTCAGAGTTTGGGTAATTGCTACAACTTTTGAAATGTTTTTGGGAAGGAGAGTGATAATTTGGAGATGTACCATAAAATACAGGCCCATCATTTTGCCGGACTTAGTCATAAATTTTTACAGCAACCAACTTTTGTCTGTGCATGAAGATAAAGATAAGAGTTGGTGGTGGCATATGCACAAAATTACCTCTATATATGCAGGCAGCTAAACATACCTATAGTTGTACGTATAGGAGTAGTCAAGATACCACAGGCTGGGGCTGGGGCTGGGCTGTGGCAATGCAAGCAAATAGGGACCCAAATCCCATCTCAAATGTGACATCAAAGTAGAAACACCACCCTCCCTCCAATATCACATCTTACCATCACATCAGATCCATTCATTTACAACCCCAGAAATAAAAAATTAAAAAAATCTCTTCCCATGCCAGAAACCAAAGATTTTTTTCATGTGCCACCAGTAGTAGTTGTAAATTCAAATCTTATCATCTTTATATTATATTTTTATTATATGTGTAGTACAGAAAGGAGAATAGTAGTTCATTTCATAGTAGGTGAAGAACTAAGTCTTAATTAATGCTACTGCTACATGGTTACATTCATCAAACACAGGGAATTACTACCACTTTGCTTACATATTCAGAATCTATAGATTCTGTACAATAACACAAACAGCTGATGATAATAACAGCAATATATCACAAATGGATTTATACTAAAAAAGTTGATTATATTTTAAATATTGATGCAATGACTACTAATTGTTATCTCTACCACCATCTGAAAGCTGGTTCAGTTGACATCACATGATCAATAGTAGGAGCATCCATTCCAGTGTCATTATTATCAACTCCAACACCACCGGTTAACCCGAAAAGAAACTGGTTCTGGTATTTAGTATTTTCATCGGAGAACAACTGAAAATGGGCTCGAAAATCAGCCTCTTTCTTGCACTGTTTGGCAATGGCATTGCTGAGCTCCTTGAAAGTGAAATCTTGATTAGCCATGAATGATGATGATGATGTGTTAGGTTGGAAAAGATCACATTGGGAGACAAGTGGGTTGATTAGGGTTTTGAGGTCAGATTGTTGGGGTTGAACGAGAAAAGGGTTTTGGTTTTGGTTTTGATTCAGGGTTTGGAGATGATGATTATCCAAGAGTGATGGTGGTGGTTCAAGCAATGGGGGTAAAGAGTTAGTGGGAAATGGAGAAGAAGAAGAAGAAGAGGAAGAAGATTTGAGTAAGTAGTTTGGGGTTTGGAGCATTAATGATGGGGTTTTCTTCTCAGCCATCTTGTGAAAAATTCTGCAGATCACCCATTCCTCCTGTCAATCAACACCATAAATTAATGCCACCCTAAATCAGAAACATTTTCAAGGCGTTGTTTGTTTGTTTTCAATTATTTCTTTCCACATATATACAGTGAAAGACTATTCTTTACCTATATATATTATATATATATATGTAGCAAAAAGCTGAAGATGTTCACGTTCTTCTATACATTTTAGCCCTTATTATTAATAGTATCGGATTTTCTAATACTCTCCAGACATGCATGTCCAACAATACCTTTAACTAAAAGATAGAAAGTGAAAGAATAAAACTAAAAAAAGATGGAAATGTTTTAAGAGTAATTAATTAACCGTTACAATCTGCAGACCTCATCCTAAGTCTTAGGCTCTTAGATGCTCTTTAAGTAGTTAAGTAGTTACCCAGTACACTAGTTAAGTAGCTATCTTTTTCTTTTTCTTTTTTGAAGAATGTTAAGTAGCTATCTCGTTTTATGTATCTCTCAGTGTATGAATATATATATATATAGAAAGCCACACACTTATATGCCCATTCAATCTCATGGATAAGTCATGCTATAGAATATCACAAATTAATTTTTAATAATCCTAGCTATATATTACAGGCGTGTTTGTATTCTTGATTATTCCACTTTTTGTGTCATTTTCATTTTCTAACAATTTCAGCAAAGTCAAGTGGTGAAAATTGTCCAGTCGGCAGAAAGCAACTGTTTCCAACACTTCCATCAATATCATGACAAAAACTCAAGTCAACCCATTAAAAATGACAAAACATGCATACATATATATATATATTTGTATCTACATATATCTTTCAACTATTCAATCTTCTGCATTATTTCAGCAAACCCAACTTCACATAATCAAAATCCCATGCTAAACTCGGTACTAATATTCCCAAGAAAAAAGAAAAAAAATCAGCTAAATCTTGTATTCTAAATTGTATTCCGTTTGTTATTACAAAATAACATATGTTAAGTTATTGAACAATGTGATTACGAAGAAAATCCAATGAAGAAAAAAGTGAGATATAGGGGTTGTAGTTACCTTTCCGGTGTGGCGGCAGGAGAAGTCGCCGTCGAGGCGGTATTCGTGCATGACCCACTTAGTTTTCTCCCCACGGGGGGCTCTCCCCCTGTAAAAAACAAGGGTTTTCTTCATTCCAAGAAGTGCACCACTTGATGCACTGTAAACTTCTCGATCTTTCCCCGTTGCTTTCCAATAACCGGCGCCGGTGGCCCGGTTCGTCCGCAGCCCGGTTGGGTACTTCCGGTCTCGCAGGCTGAAGAAATACCACTCTCTTTCTCCCATCTTCGCCAGGTCTTTTGCAATAAACCCAACCGTACGTTAGCTGATTAATTAACGAAATAATAATGTTTGTGTAAACATTGCATATATAGTGGTACAATAAATTGATTGAATTTGTCAGAAGATTGAATGCTTGTATGTATCCGCATCTGCAAGAAGATATTTAGATTTTGTTGCAGGAAATGTGAAAGAGCTGGAGAAGTCTGTTACTTTTCAGTTGTTGAATGTGATATTTAATTTATGAGGATGAGAGGATCGATAAATAATTGAAAACCCTTTCGCTGAAGAAATTAATGCATACGGAATGTTGAGCTTAACTCCGGACAAAAAAATCATATCAAGATCGTCCCCCCTCTCTCTCTCTCACACACACACACACGAGAATCAATAGAATTGTAGTACTAACCTGGAAGTTCCCAAGGTTCACATCTGTTGAGATCAACTTCAGCAATTTCAACACCACAGAAGGTGCCATTGAAGACTTTAGAAGCTAGATAAAAAGTAATGAGCTCTTCATCAGTTGGGTGAAAGCGGAAACCAGGAGGCAGGCCTTGTTCATTAATCTCATCTCTTTCCAGTTCACAAAGAATCTCGTCCACTCCCAACATCTTCTCATGCAGAAAAAGTGAAAGAGTGAAGTTATTTATACTAATAAAATGGAATTGAAGCACTGAATCCGAAGGAAAATGGGGAGGGGTGGTAATAAATGCTAAGGGGAGGGGGCCTGTAAAAGCCACCTGAGATGGGTTCCAAAAGAGGCAAAATTATATTCAATAAACAGTAAGGAAGGAGTAAATGCGAGCACAGGTTTATGCGTGCGCTTCTTAGCATGTTTAGATCATTACCACTCTACTAATCACATTCTTCACTTTATTCATCATAAATTTGCAATAAATGTTTCTTTCTGCACCTCTCACTCCAAAAATACCCGCTTCATGTGCCATCCAATATTATATAGGATTTCATAATATGCTCGCCTTGTGTGCATTAATATTAATACAACTTCGTCCGCCTCACCTTATAACTTCCCAAAATATTTTATAAGATGTTTGAGAGCTTATAAGCTATTTAAATGTTTTTGGCAAAATAAAAAATTTAAACAACTTAAAAGATATACAAATAAGTTTTTAGAGCTACTTATAAGCTAAAAAAATAAATCTCTCTAATCTATCTTATAAGTTACACTCACATTTCACACACTTCTTTCACACACACTTTACACACTAATTCAAGTGTTTGTCTTATATTAGCTTTGAAATTAGCCCCAAATTCGTAGCTAAATCACTTCATTCAATTACGAGTTCATAAGCTCTTTTATCCGTATTTTATTAACTTATAAAATGTTGAAGCTTATAAGAGTTTAAAATAAGTTTAGTCAAACATCATCTAAAGTAGTGCATATCTGGATATGATACATCCAGATAAATAATGAAAATGTATTTTTGTACTAAGATTGAGTGAAACCGTGTAATTTAAGATGTGTAATATAAATATGAAATTAATAGATTAACAAATAATGTATTTATATTATGACAAAGTCTCATGTGCACTAGTTATACAGTACAATTCATGATGGGTATCATGATGTATACAAGAAAATTACTTTTTTAGTCCTATAATTTAGGGCCGGTTCAGAAGAAATCATGTATATTTTGAATTATCACTTTCTAGTCGTGTATGTTAGAGTCGAGTCCAGTTTTAGTCCTGTATGTTAGGATCGAGTCCGATTTAAGAACAAATGTTGTTGAAAATTGTAAAATTGACCAGAATTTGTCACTTGCATTGCAGTGTTCACAAAATTTGGGCTACGTTACCCAATAGGCCGTAATGCACCCCAAAAAATTGATGCACTCTTCTACGCCCACTCCATATCCAAAGTCTAAGCCTCACCTCACTTCTTGACAAATTTCGATCCACATTCGGCAGAAAGGCCTACATTATTGTGTCGGGTGGCACCTTCTGTCCATGTGAAGAAGTTGCCATATATGATCAAGATCCATAATCTAAGTGTGGTGATCACGGTTGTGGATGTTGACCCGAATGTGTAGAAGGCGTTGAAGATCGCAATGGCGGCGAATGCGAGTAGCTCATTTCTTTTCTTTTTTTTATTTTAATTTTAAATGATGTGGTGTGTTACATCAACAATTTTGGACAAGTTAGCAACAATTGATTGGAAAGCCCCGAAATTTGTGAACATGTGTAGTACACGTGACATATTCCGGTCAATTTTATGAATGAAGCCAAAATTTATCCTCAAATTGGGCCTGGTTTTAACATGAAGGACTAAAATTGGACTTGATCCTAATATACAGGACTAAAATTGATAATTCAAAATATATAAGACTTTTTCTCGACCGACCCTAAGTTACAGTAATGTCTGAATTTTGGGAAATGTCTTAATACAAGATATAAATTTTAAAAATTTCTGATGATTTTTGAGCCGTAAAAAACGTGATCATTGGAATTTTATTCCAACAATTATAAAATTCCAACGGGAAAATGATTCCGATGGCAAGAGATACCATTGGACTTGTCGTTGGAATTTTTTTTCAACTGCTTTTTGCGTTGGAATTATTTCCAACGATTTTTTTTGTCGTTGAAATTTTCTTTGAAATTTTTCAACGGCTCATCTTGCCATTGAAAAATTTTAAATTCCAACCGATTTGTGTTCCGTTGAATTTTTTCATTTGAATTTGACAGTTTTCTTATAGTGTACAGGCCTAAATTTTGAATCTTATTATCAATTCAAGACCTACCTAAAATACAAAAAAAAAAAAAAAAAAAAAAAAAACGATGTATAAAATGTTCAATACGAAGTCGATTGAAACTTTTAGTACGGAGTATATTAAAAGTTTCAATATTTTGTAGTGAACCTTCTATATATCTAATACTCCCTCCGTCCCGGTTAAAGCTTCCTACTTGCCTTATCGGTCCGTCCCACTTAAAGTTGCCAGCCCAAAAAAGGAAACTAATCCCCCAATCATCACCCTCAAAATCTCAACCACTCAATCTCCACCTTTAAAAAAGTCAAATAACTGCTTTTTCTTAACATCCGTGCCCGGTCAAAGTGGAAGCTTTAACCGGGACGGAGGGAGTAATATTTTGTATTTTTCAAGATGTGAATCATGAATTGAGAACAAAATTCAAAATGGTCTCAGTATTATATTGAGTCTTTTACCAAAATTCAACCAGTACAAAAATACCTTTATACTATTTAAGTAGATGTATCATCCAAGAACATGGCACATGTCATTACATCCTAGCACAAGTATCCCATAATAGTGGAGAGTTATAATTTTGTTATTAATTTGAATTTACATTGTAAAATAATAATAATAAAAGGAAAAGAAAAAGTGAGGTTAGGGTATCCGTATTGAAAAGGAGAGTGGTATAGTATGTTTTGTGCATGCCAAAAAAGGGTAGAAAGGGCAATCAGCTTTTGGCGAGATGGAGCAGTATCCTTAAATTCTGAATTTGCACCAAATTGTAGCTTTCGTAACCTCTCCATTCCCTTCCCTCTAAGGGACACGCATTTATCTGTTTCACAATACACACTCACTAATCCCTAACGGTTTTCTATATATTCCCTCCCTTCTCTTTCCTTAATTTCATTTTTTTTCTTTTATAATAAACAACTATTTCATCACATATTTTTCGGGAATAATTCTCAATTCCTATAAACAATTTTATTTCAAAACAAATTCTTGTCTTATTTTAAATTTTTTATTTCACCAATTATTTATATATGGTTAAATATGTCAAATGAAAAAATAAAATAAGTCGTGCGAGTGAAAATTGATGATTTCTCTTTCGTCAAATTGGCCAAAAATAAAAAGTGATACTTTATTCAAACATACTCTTTTTATAGGATAAGGGAAGTATTAAATAATAAGTTTATGTGAACACTCTACAAATTATTTAAGGTCAATTTTAGACTTCTCAAGAAATAATAATTAGGGTCCGCTTGGTTGCAAATTATCAATGACAACGGTAATGGGTATAAATGAAGGGTCAATCATACTATGAAATGAAGTGGGGGAAATTGTTAATAAAATGAGGTAATGATTAACTTATTTATTATGTATCAAACACCATAAATAGGAATAAGTCCGTATTCATTCTTATTCCCTACTGCTAAACCCTCCAACCAAACGGGCTCTTAGTTGTCGTAAAAAACATTTGATATGATATACGTTGTCTCAAACACATCAGTATTATTGATACAACTCGTTATTGACGATATTTTGTTAATAATAGTGTTTTATGAAAAAATATTATACTTAAAATAACTTTTTATGGTCTACAAATACCATCTTTCTTATACTATATCGTAACAAATGTATTACGGTTACTATAGGTAGCACTAGTAAAAGTATGTTGTACCATAAGAGCCCTTAAACTAGACGAGATACGTAAATCACATAATTGGAACATATAACATAATGTCTGTATACTCACTTGTTTTGAAATAAATGGTTTGGAAACTCCAAAGGAAGTAGATTTGATGTGTAAGTTTTACAAAAAATATAATCTAAATTAAACTTATTAGTGAAAAAGGACAAAAAAGGAGGATGGTAAGAATTGTTTTATTGTAGATAGGGTAGGTTAATAGGTAGGTGGTGAAATTTGATTGTACATTGTATACAAGTAATTTCCACCTATGAAAATTGATTGAGAGAAGGTAAAAAATTGTCTACATTGAGTGTACAACTGTGAAAATTCCCTATTTTATGACAAATCAAATCAACAACTCATCAAACTCTTAACATTTCCATGAAAAATCATGGGGAGTATAAAATTCAACAATAAATAAATAAATTTTATATTACTCTGAGACTATTGTGTGTTATTTATATGAGATGATTTTTATTTAAACTATAAAAAAAAGGGGGGATTTTATATTAGTGTAGGTGCAATAAAGTAGTTAATGAGTTAAGCAAGTAAAAGATAGCAACAGTTTGAGAATCTAATAGCAGAAGCAGCAGCGGGCTACGTGCACACGTACGTATTAGTAACCCACACCTATACCCTATACGGCTATACCTATTACTACCCTCCTGCTCTGCTAATTAAGGATTCCATTACTTTTATCATTTAATAATCTTATTTACATCGTTTTTCTAACTAAATTATTACTTACTTCACTCCAACATGTCAGTCTGTCTTACAACAAAAATTCAAAATTTAACAAATGCTACAAATTAAATGATTGTAATGTAATTTGCTTCACAAAAAATATTCAATTTATTCACGTTATTATTTTCTCGCATTTTTCAGATAAATTTTACAAACCTAGCTTTTTTCCTTTTAAAAACTAGTACATTCACCGTGTCACATATGATAGAATATATTTTTATATTAAAAGAAATTATACTTTTACAAATAAAAATGATAATTTTACAGATAAAAGTTATATTTTTGTTATAATGATACTTTTACTACAAAAAAGAATACTTTATTTGTTAAAAAGAGTGATACTTTTACTCATATAAAGTGATACTTTTTTTCGTCATCACACGATATGACGGTCTCACACAAGTTTTTTGTCAAACTATTAATAATCTCGCGCAATGCACTGAAATTTATTAAAAATTAATAATTTTAATTGAACTAAATATAATATAATATAATAGTAAAAAATGTGACCATTTTATACTAATAAAATATATTTTTTTAGAAATTCAGGATTAAACATAAATAAAATTATGTGCATGTTTGGTTGAGGCTGGGGTGGCTGGGGTACTGTTGGCTGGGAATAGTGGCTGAAGTTAATGGCTGAAAGAGTAAAAAAATTGATGTTTGTTTGGGTGGTTGGGGGTAGTGGTTATAGTGTAGGATATAATTTTTAATTGTAAAATATGATGTGATGTGTGTAATAGTTTGTTGATAATGATTAATTTTATGATTAAAGTGGTATTGAAATTTGTGGTGATTTGTAGTGGTTGGGCCAACCTGTGTAAATAAACATAAGGAGGGTTGAGCCAACCATCAGAGGCTAGGCCAACCCCAACCAAACATACCCTATATGTAACGTAAATATAAATTTCTCTCACGATATATATATATATATATATATATATATATATATATATATATTATAGATTAACATCATGATAATAGAATAAATATAAAAATAAGTTAGATCTATTTTCAAAATGGTCATTTCTTATCCTCAAAATTAGTGTGGTTGTATCATTCGTCACCTATATGCATACGGGTGTGTATGTTGATGGTTTCCTTCAGTGAATTTAGGAGATCAAATCTCAATAAAAACGCATTCATTAACTCTCTTAGGTAAGTTTGGTTCAGCATTCCCCCCACATTAAACAAACATAACATATATAGTTTAATTAATGTTCAAACAATCATCCCTTTTCCCTAAATACTAAAAGAGAAATCACTTGACAAGTGGTATATGCATACACAAATAGTTTAATTAATGGTCAAACAAACATCCCTTATCCCTATAAATCTTAAAGAGAAATCACTTCAACAAATAGCATTCTCTCAACCATTTTGTCAAGTGTCATTCTCTCAGAATTTTGAGATTATTAAATATATCATAATAATTCTATTTTTTTTTTCTCTGTATAAGGTTGATATAACTATTGTAACTAATGACCCATATTTTATCGGTTCTGCATAGTCGTGATTTGAAATTTTAAAATATTTTAGTATTTAAAATTTCTATATTTTTTTATTTCCCCTAAATAAGTCCATTAATTAATTGTAGATAATTACAACTACAGTGCATGGTAGTATTATTAAAAATCAATAGTATGTAATTTAAAAATCTAACACATATGCAACTACACGTAGGTTTAGAAGAAACAATATATGCAAATCCAAAATAACCATAAATAATTCGCAAAATATTCGAACAACTACAGTCGGACAAGGTTAATTACAATTCGTAAATTTAATACTAAAAAAACAATGATGGCAATTGAACATAATGAAAGTCAACTGTTAATACATATTTCAATCAAGGTTAATTAACTACAATCATTAATGATGACAATCAAATGCCATCAATTATTTCTATTTTCCTCCTCAATTTGACTATTTAGATAACATGTATCATATTTATATTTCTGAATAAGAGTTAAACTGACTCATTCATGACTTTTCGGAATATTTGTTGCGACAGCGGTAAGTTGGCGAGAGTTTTCATGGTTTTTTTATCATCATCATCATCATCATCATCATCATTAATAACTTTATTTACTTATATTTTATAAAAGGGTAGTTTTACTTTACTTTTAATTTAAAGGGAGAAATTGAGACTTTTGAAGTGAATGAGAAGGTCAGATCCATTTATTTTAAATTTGTGAAGTGTATTAAGAAATGAGATGCATTTAGAAAAATAGTGGGATGAAAAATTGCAAATAGTCTAAGTGAGATCCTAATAAGATTTTTTTTATATCTACTAGATACTTAATTCTTTAATTGTAACAGTGTAATGCATTTTTAGAATTTAAATTATTGATTCTTAAATATTGCCCACATGATTTACGAGATTTACCATCGTGAACATCCACTTTTTGAACTGCATTGTATAATTCAGTATTGTATTGTTCTAAACGAACAAGTTCTTCAGTTTATTCTCAAGAAAGTTTGTCAGACAATATTTTTTTTTCCTTTTATTTCGGTTGAAATTCATTACAATTCATTTCTATATTATTTCGGTTGAAAGTTATTACATTTCCATTCTGTATAGTATTTTATGTATCATTTTGTTAGATTATTTTTTTCCTTTAGTATTTTTAGCGATAATATTTTTTGCAATTGGATATTGTGAGGGTAATTCTTTGTGTTGCGTGAGTATAGTTTTTTTCTTAATGTTTGATTTACTAAAATCGGGTATTTTACAAATGACGTGCCCAAGTATACCCTCACACAATTTAATCCATTAAAGGAGAAGTCCAGCATTCTCTTTCGAGTTATTTGGATGTGAAAAATTTCACGCATTGATAATCCATCTAATACTCATAGAGTTTTGAAAGCAATGATTTCTTCATGTTTTATATTTTTGTTACATGATTACTTGATGATTACAGTGGCCAAACCTGCTCCTTCCATTGTGCCCAAATCCGCTCCTTCCTTATGGTTCCCATATATTGTTTCGAAATTGGAAAATAGGGTATGGACCAAATACTATACATATTGTCATTATAGTCATTTTTCTTATATAATATTCAATAATTATTTTTTATTTCACTTTTGTCTCTACTACTACAATTGATTTAAATTTCATCATTATAAATATTTTTTACGACTCTTCAATATTGCTACACACACACACTTAAAACTAATAATATATTTCTTACGAATTTTTTTATATTAGTAACCTATTCACTTTTCTACTGAAAAAATAATTTTGATTAAATTTTATTATTAAACACTTTTTACAACTCTTCAATATTAACATATGCATATGTATACTTAAAACTAACAATATGCTTCTTACAAAATAAATTATATATTAGTAACCTATCACTTTTTAATTAACAAAAAAATAAATTTAATAGACCCGTGAAATTTTTTGACGAGAACTGCACTAGCATCAACTCATATTATTAAATAAAATAAGTTGAATAATATTATAAGAAATTATTTTTCCTTTTATTTTTTTCATTTCATTTTAAATATTTTTGTTCATCTAAATGAAGTTTCAAATTCTAACTACAACTATTTAACTTACAAAAAAATCTCATCTGCAAGAATTAATATTTTGCTTGGTAATTTCAGTTACTGAATTAATAAAATAACTAAATAAAATCCAAAATTTATTCAATAGTTTGAATAGAAAAATAAAACATATGAGGTTTTTAATATTTCTAAATATTTTCATTTATATGTTGAAATTTTCGAAATAAAGATACATATTAATTAATATATATTTTTGCCTAAGTTTCCAAATGTAAAAATAAGACAGTTGAGATTGGTTAATGTGACAAATTAAGTATTGTTTAATTTGCAAATTATATAATAAAAAAATTCATATAGTTTAGGTTGCTTAATTTTACTTATTTAGAAGAAGATTAGATTGCAATGCATAAAAAATTATAGTTGAGGTTGGAAAGTGTAATTCTTTACGAAAAATAATATTAATAAACGTAAAATATGAAAAATAATGAATAAGTAATAAAAATAATTTTCATAATCATATATAAAGTTATATATATGCGCGAAAGTCGTAGGCATGTGATAGATAAAATTAATATTATGACAAATAAATATTGGCAAACTTAATAATTCAATATAATGATTTTAAATGAAATATTAAATTTTGTTTTTAATTTAATAAAGTAAGTGTTAAATTATATACAAATTGATTTTTCTCTCCACGTAATAAATGAAGAAAAGTTGACAAAATTTATGTAGGGTCGAATAAATTGATTAGTTGTGGTTTTTATGAAATAGTCAAGTAAAATAATTTTGATAAGATAATTATCAGACTAACTTTTTGTTGTATTCCGAACCAATACTATATAGTGCAACCTACAATAAACACTAAAATCTAACTCAAATAATTGATGAATAAAGAGTATAATATTTTATATTGAATATCTTATTATAAAATGTGATATGGATGTTAAATCAAACATCGTCAAAAGATGATTAATTTGATGTATTATATATTAAATTTTGAAATGAAAAATGTATTTGTAACTATAAAAAGCAAAATAAATTTTGATTCTTACCAAACGTGAAAACTTACCAATTATAGTCCAAATTTTTAGGCTGAAAAGTGTTAATTACTGATACTTTCCTACTACACACATATATTAATTTAATAAAATAATTTTTTAATTCTAACTATAAATAAGAAAAAAATAATCATGAAGTATATATTAAAATAAATACTAATATTTCATTTGAATATTCAGATGTAATGTAAAATTTTATACTTTTTCTTTTAGTTCATGCTTTTCTTTTATATTTTTTATTTATCTAAATGAATTTGAAGTTATAATTATAAATATTTAAATTTTTTCTTTCCAAAGTTAGATTCTCACTTGCAACTTTTAATATTTCACTTGATGATTTCAAATACACTTAAATACTTCTTATTTTTCAATAAATTATTACTTTAACAAAATAAGATATAAAAGTTATTTAATAATTCAAATAACAAATTAAAATATTTGAGTTCTTTAAAATATTTAAGTACTTTCATATTTTATTTGGTGTTGCAATTCATTTGTATAAATGTTATATTTTTCTTATAAATAGTAGTTATTTATTTGATGATAAAAATTGATTAATGCGAACAAAGTTACTTAGGTTGTTAAGAGTTAAAATGACATAATTGAGGTTAGTTAGTGCGAAAAAGTATTGTTTAGGCTACAAAGTGTAAAAAAATACTTGAGGTTTGGTTACCGTTAGAAAAAAAAAAAAAAAAAGATTGCAAAGTGTAACCAATTTCATAATTTTGGTTGCAAAGAGTAATTTTCCTTTAGAAGTAATTTGAACAAAATAAACATTATAGAAAAATATAAATAAATAATTAAAAATAATTTCAATAACAATGTTAACACATAATTATACATATGTTTAAAAATCTCATACTCTCGTGATAAAAACATATTAGCAGATTTAATGATTTAATAAACTAATTATAATATAAATGTTAATTTTTTTTCTTTAATTTAGTAAAGTATATTCATTTCAAACAATAATTTTTTTCTCTGCATAACTTATAAAAGAATATTTGAAAATTCGTGTCAAATAAAATAAATTGATTAATTATATTTTAATTAAAATAAATACTCAATCAATGTTTTTATTAGGGAACTATTTTATTAATTTTTAGTTGCATATAATTCTGCACAAACACTCAATTTAAGTATAACTAATTAACCAACAAATAATTTACTTTTTAAAACCAAATATCTTGTTATTATATATTCGATATGAATGTTAAACTGAAGATCGTGAAAGGATCAATGATTTGATATGTTATGCATAAAAAGTGATTAATAATAAAAATAAGTAATTTGCATTCAAAAAAAAAAAAAAAGAATATTATTGGCTTACCAAAATTGACAAAAATTACTAGTTGTGATATAAAGATTTAGACGAGAAAATTAAAATTACATCAATACCCCCTTTGATGCGCATATACATATATGTATGTAAAGAAATATCTATTATAAGGAAATTGTGTTTAACTAAAAATTGTGGTTCCTTCCATTTTGATAACAATTATCATTGTCATTTTCCCCACCTATATATCCAACAAAAAAATTTTCATTATATAGGGGTATCTTCATTATTTTAATACAAGTTAAGCAAGTGAAAAAAAATAATCATACAATTAAGTTTGAATAATTATTTAATAATCAATTGGTGCATTTCTAAGTAATAACAATATGAGATAAAAATTCTAAAAAATGTACTGTAACACCCCAACCCCGCATACTTGTGAAGAGTTGTCACTAAAACATACTTCTATTTTTAGAATATTTATCAGCGGAAGACCTTTTAATAAAATACGTGTTAGAAAATTTTATTAACAATTAATTAAACTATTTTTTGCATAAAACCAACTCATATAAAAATCCAAATCTTTAAGTCAAAATCATAAGTAGTAGAAACTTCTATTTTAACAATATTTAAAAGATAAAATACTTATAACTTTAGCATAATAATTTAAATATGTTTTACTTTAATACTTAAACTTTAAAGCTACTTTCAACACCTTTGCAATTGCTTTAATTAATAAATGTAAATCAAAGACTTCTATTGTGATACTTAACTTTAAATGCATTAATTTTATTATTTATTCTTCTTGTTGGGAACTTGTTCGTGCTAGCTAGATCATATATCATCCATTGGTCCTGAAAATATTTCAAGCATAGCATCATGAGTCATGCGAACCCAGTGGGAAACTCTGTAAGCAAGTGTACTAAATGAATATGCACTATAATAAATACATCTTTGACTAAAGAGTCAATCTTACTACTCGGAAGCCATATTACGTGACTTATAAGAGCCAATCTTACGACTCAAAAGTCTGACTAAGAGCCCATCTTACGACTCAATGCCATATTATTAAGATCACTTCAGAACCAATCTTACGACTCGAAAGCATTCGACTTAAGAGCCAATCTTACGACTCAAAAGTCTTACTCAAAAGCTCATCATACGACTTGAGAATAATCTATGCCCAAAGGCGAACATATAAATCACAATACAAATTCAATAGTATAAATGCTACATAGTTATCCACTTTTCATGAAGACGTCATTTGATTAACGTTGATGTTATTTGATTGAATTGCTTTGAAGAAGCTGCACTCGCCGATTTGAGACATTTAGCCTTATAGCTTTCTTTATTATTCTTTCTTCATAACTTATTATATCCATCATAATCTTAGCTCGTACATATAGTTAGTGCACATGTATACTTATACATTTAATCACATTTATAATATATTGACGTAACAATATAGTATGTATAGTAACATACTATATAAACTATAGGCCCACTTAATAGTCGCTAAGATTTGACCTATTACTTCTCCCCCCTCCCCCCCTCCTCCCTCCTTTTTTTTCTCATTTTTAATTTGTCATTTAGTTTTAAATTTCAATTATAGGAGGAGATATCTTTCTATGTCTATTATCTCTTGAAATTTTTTAAGTTTATCTCACGGACCGCTATCTCACGGACCGCTATCTCACGGACCGCGAACGCACGCTCGTGAAGCTAAAGACACGTGTTTTGAGAATTTCTTCATTTGTTAATCCAGTTTAAGGTATTTTATTTTTATTGAAAAACTTATTTTAATCTCCTAGTTTTAATTGAACATTACGTTGTAGTATTTTAAAGTTAGAGATTTTGAATTTAGTCTGATTATAGCTCCATTGTTTATATATTTTCAGGATTCAATTTTAGTTGTATTCTTTAAACTGATTTTATTAGATGTGTTAGACCCAATGGTGATATTTGAATTGTGTATGTTCATATATTTTTTGAATTTGGGGTTAAATTATTTTGATACAGGAACAAGATGAGTAAAAGAAAACTTGATTTTTAGTTCAGTAAATTGTCTGCTCAAGGGAGTATAGGCATGTCAAGGGGGCGGTCAAGTCGGATTTCTGGATTTTCTGACCCGCCCCGCCACGGGGAAAGAATAAGCGCCCCGTGATCTGCCCCGCCCCGCCCCGCCCTACCCCGCCATGCCTCCGCTATTTTATTTAAAAAAAAAAAAAAAAAACTGACTTTTTTTTGTTAAAATACTTGTCTTTTTTTTTTTTTTTTTTTGTTGAAGTCAATAGGGTTTTAATTTTTAGGTTTACATTAGCTTTGTTTTAACATTTTTTTTTAATTTAATTATTAAAAATTGGAATTTAATTATTTAAATTTACTGTAGTCATAATTTAATATATTAAGATGATACATATATATATATATATATATATATATATATATATATATATATTATATGTAAAATTTTATATTATGAATACATTTATATATTTTATATTTTTGTGTGTATATACACATATATCTATATAATATTACATAATATATATATTTTAAAAAAATTATATATATAGGGGCGGGGCGGGGCGAGGCGTGTTCTGCCCCGTTCTTCAACTCCCGAGTCAATTTCTGAGTCTAACGATTTGAATAATGTTATCTCCGAGGTTCCCAATCATTTAGAGAATACATCTTCTTCCACTCCAAAGATTTAAAAGACTTGCCAAGATTCTAATTATCCACAAATTGAACGGGATCCTGGAGTACGTAAGTCGATATGGGATTATCCAAAAGATAAAAGAGATGAAATACGGTGTACTTATTTGATTGTTGGCCCTTATCAACCCATCCCTGAGACATCCCCAAAATTTGCGGATAAGAAAGGCCAACTATTTCTACCATCTTGGTACAATTATTTTCAGATTGGTTGGAATTTTCACCTTAAAAAAATGTTGCATATTATCTTCACTGCTTTCTCTTTATGAAGCCTTCAACACATTTTGGAACAAGTGCATTCTCTGTAGATAGGTTTCAATCTTGGAAAAAAGTGAATGGAAAAAATTGTTCCTTTTTTACTCATGAAGGAAGTAGTCCTAATTCCTCACATAAAATGGCCATGAAATATGCCCATGATTTGATGAAAACAGCACATTGAGAAGATCATGGACAAGCAATCGTCAGAGTCAATTGCGAAGAATCGTCTACGACTCAAGGTTTCAATTGATGTTGTGAAGCTATGTGCATTTCAAGGGATAGCTTTTAGAGGGCATAATGAGTGTTTGAACTCAAAGAATCATGGCAATTTCATTGAAATTATCAAACACACTGCTTCGTATAATGATGAAGTCAGCTCCATTGTTTTGAAAAATGCTCCTCATAATGCTTCCTACACTTCTCCTCAAATTTAAAAGGAAATTTTGTCAGTCTATGCAAGTAGGGTTTAATGATTTATTAGGGAAGAAATTGGTGATGAAAAATATTGTCTTATTGTGGATGAATCAAGAGATAAGTAAAAAAGAGAGCAAATGGCCATTATCTTGAGATTTGTTGATGGAGGGGGCTTTATCTGAGAAAGATTTTTTGACATAGTCCATGAGAAAGATACTAAATCCTCTACATTGAAAAAGAAAATTCTTAGTGTTCTCTGTCGCAATAATTTTAACATCCAAAATATTCACGGACAAGGATGTGATGGTGCTAGTACGATGTGAGGAGAGTGGAATGGTCTACAGGCTCTCTTTATGAATGAGTGTCCCTATGCTTATTATATTCATTGTTTTGCTCATCGGCTACAATTGACGTTAGTGACAACAGCTCAAGGGTTATATCTGTTGAACAATTTTTTCTCACATTTGACTGTTGTTTTGAATTTGGTGGATTCATCTGCTAAACGACATGATCAATTACAAATTTCTAATGCTCTCCGGATTGTGGAATTTATCTCTACTAATGATCTTGAGACTGGAGGGGGGAAAATCAGTTGGGGACTTTGAAACGATCAGGGATACATGATGGGGCTCTCACTTAAGGTCGCTTCAAAGCTTACTTAATATGTTTGATTCAGTTCTTAAGGTATTAAGTGAGATCATTAATGACAAAATCAACTTATCTACTAGAGCAACCGTAGATGGAGCTTATGATACGATGATGTCATTTGAGTTCGTGTTTATATTGCATTTCATGATTCACTTATTGGAGCTAACAGATGATCTTTGCAAAATTCTACAATGTAAAAATCAAGATATTCTGAATGCAGTGGGTGTTGTTGCCAATACGAAAGAACTTCTTAAAATGTTCAGAGAGAATGGATGGGATGAGTTACTTGATAAGGTGAAAAGCTTTTGCAAAGACCACGAGATAGAAATCCCCAAAATGGATGCCCTTCGTAAATCAGGAAGAGGTCGGCTTCATCAAAGTATCTTACTTTGGAGCATCATTATCGGTTCGACATATTTTATGGCACCATTGATTCTATATTGAGTGAGATGAATCACTGATTTGATGAAAATATCGTGGCATTACACAGACTCAGCTCAGCTTTGGATCCAAGAAATGGATATAAATCATTCAACATTGAGAATATATGCAAACTTGTTGAGAAGTTTTATCCTAATGATTTCAGTAGCCAAGAGAAGTTGCACTTCAAGTATCAGTTGGAGCTTTTTGAACTTGATTGTCGAAGTAATGTACATTTTGAGAATGTTTCACCCATTTCACAATTATGCCAGAAACATGGAAAAGCAAAGACTTACAATCTGGTGGATAGATTGATTAGACTTGTTCTTACTCTTACAGTTTCCACCGCAACAATAGAGAGGGTTTTTCCGGCTATGAAAATTGTGAAGACAAGATTGCGAAACAAGATGGAAGATGACTTTTTGGCGAGTTCATTGCTAATGTACATAGAGAAAGAAATAGCTGAGACTTTTAGCAGTGACTCAATTATTAATGAGTTTGGTAGTATGAAGACTAGAAGGGTACAACTTAGTATGCCGAAATCGACTATATAGGATACTGAGGCTTATATAACTTTTTTTTTTCTATTTTATTAATGTCAGTTTTTTAACATACTAAAATTACTTATTTAGACTTTTTACTGTTTTTTCATTAATTTGCCAAACATGTTTATTGTCATACTTCAATAATTAGAAGAGCAAAATGAAATTCGATTTTTGCCCCCCAACTTTAAATTCATGCCTCCGCCACTGACTGTGTGTGTTATGCTTTACAAATTACCAGATGTCTCTACATAGCTATACTTACCTAATAAGTTAGCCATATGTATATAGATCTTTATATATTATATATTTAAGTGTAAATGTGGTGAGTTATTATTATTATTATTATAATTATTATTATTGTTATTATTATTATTATTATAACTTAACACAATCTTTATAGGATAATATTAGTGTATAGCGAAATGAGAGTGGTGTATTATCGTGTTGTATTACTTAGGAGATAATACTTAATGAAATTTAATCTAACTATCAAGTAGGGTGATAGCTAGTTAGTGCAATCCATTCCCCCCCCCCCCCCCCCTCACCCCCTCCATGTTCCAAAAATTATACTAAAAATTAGGGTAAGGGGTTCGTGAAATTATGTTGGTTACGTTATATGTATACAAAGAGCATGTAAACTTATAATAATAATTTACTATATTTCGTAGTAAAATTTTACCGGTAAATTCTACTCGTAGATTAAACGAAATTAAAATACCTTTTAATATATTTTATCTATTGATACCTTTGTTTCTTATGTCGAAGAAGTGATACGAGTGGACTCGGTCTCCTTGATAGCTCCTCCTGTAAAATTGAGTGAAAACATTTTGTTTCTCGAAACTTTATTAGCCTCAACATTTGGATGAAAATTTAACTTGAAATTTTTTAAAATAATTTGAATAATTCTTTATAGAAAATTTATTAAAAAGGCAACAGAAAATTCTGCTACTTTTAATTTTGGGATATTACAAGTACTAACAAATGGAAACCTTAGAGTGAAATTCTAGATACTTGTTAATTTTTAATGTGCAAAATTATTAATAATTTATATTTTAATTCTATAGTTGAGGGTTGTTACTCAGGCATATGGAGAGATACTATTTAGGCATTAATAATTAAGAGATGACTCTCTATTTTCTTTAAATTAAGTTTGCCCCGTATTTAATATAAAAACTTATGAATTCAAGGTATAGTATACTTAAATAAAAAAAAAAATGTCTTATTTAACAAATAGTTGAAAATGCAGTAGCATATCTGCAATTTTGTGCAAAAAGCATTAACCAGAAGCATCTAACGTTCTGAAGCAAAAGCAATAAGGTGGTTTATTTGATGATGAGCATGCAAAATTAATATTACAGACAGGCTATTTATTATCAGCCTACACACCCCGCGTACGTACATATGTGTGTGTATAGGCTTCAAATAGGGTTTAAGAGAGATGATGGATAGGTATACGTTGAGATTCGAGCCCACTTAAATTCCATTATTGTTACCCCAATTGCGTCATATTCTTTAGGGATATATACGAGTCGGATCGAATTGAATAGTACGACACTCGAGGTTGACTCCTTTAATGTTCGATCTTTTTAACAAGTTTGGCTCGACTTCGTTCGAACTTATAAAATTATGTTTGAATTCGATACGTTTTGTAAATGTTAAACTCTCGAATAATTCAAGCTCGGTTCGGTAAAACACTACAAGAAAAAAAAAAGATATTTACCACTACGTTTTTTGCAACTACAAGACTGATTAATAAAAATAACCCTTATTGTAACTATTAGTAGTTACATAAACTATTTCATACAAGTTTAACTAAATTTGCTACAATATGACAAGCCATTTTGCAACTACTTGTTTTGTAACTACAAGTAGTTGCAAAAAACTAATTACAAATACATTCGTAACTATAAAGTAGTTGTAAATTTTTTTTTTGCATCTTACTTTAAGTGGCTACCCTATAGTAACTACATTTAGTCATGTAGTTACTAAAATATTTTTGTGACCACTCTCCATTTTTTGTAACTACATTTTATAGTGGCAAAAGTCTTGATTCTAGTAGTGAAAGCTCGATAAATATTAAACGAGTATAGTTCAAGTTCGTTAAATATGTAATTAATTATACTAAGCTCGAGGATAGTTCGTTAAAAATTCATAACTAGCCTCTTGATATTGTTTTTTACTTTGACCATAGAGGTCTTGTATTCAATTCACAAGAATAAAATTAAATATATAATTAATTTTTTAATATATTAATATACATAATGAGTCTGGGTCTGTTAACAAGCTCGCCAACTTGCGAACTAAATAACTATAGGCTCGAGCTCGACTCGAAATTTTTTCGTTGGTAGGTGTGGCCCAGTTGTCTAGGGTTACTAGCCCGATAATCGGCCCAATTACAGATTTAGTAATAAGGGTGACGACAGCAACGCATGGGAGATTGAAGATTCCTCCCACGATCTTCTCTCAATCACGAAGGCAGATTCGGTGGCCATAATTATAGGAATATAGTTAGGGTTGTGATTTGTATGATATAAATAGTAGAATTAAGAACGTTTGAAGGGTTCGGACTCTGATACTCTGAAATTATAGCTTGTAAACCTAACGAAAGAAGAAGAAAAAAGTGCCCGGAAGGGACATTATTCCCCTCGTGGACGTAGATCTCCGGATCGAACCACGTACATCTTGCGCTCTGTTTTCTCTTTGCATTCTAATTAGTTATCTTTTGGCTTGTATTTTCTTGATAACGGATCGCGCTTTATCAATTGGCGCCGTCTGTGGGAAGAACTGAATATTGATCCTGCACTTATTACACCATGGTGACCACCCGCTTAACTCAATCTCGCCAAGGTGATCAGACCAATCAAGATTCACCCGTGGATCAAACTTTGCCACCAAGGCAACAGTTGATGCGAAATACCTCTCACCATCAGGGAAACCAAGACCCAGTCGTGAATTCGGACGACTAATTCCTACCTCTACCTCAACAAGATATACAAAATCCTAATCCCGCTGTTGCATAGCCGCAGATTAATATTCAAATGACTCCGGAATTACTCCAGGCCTTTCTCCAAGAACATGCTCATGTCCTCCAGGACTGGGCAGCCAATCGTTTAAACCTCGATGGACCTGCTGGAAATGCCACCAACCTCGCAGCACATCCACCTCGTCGAAGCCCGCCCAACCAACAAGATCCTGTGCACAATGTGCGACAGGATCGACGACGAGAGCGACCTGGTTCCCCCGAGGACCATGGGAGTTCTAATGGGTCAAGGCAACGTAATGAAGAACTTGCCGATGCTGATCGACACCGTCCACTTGACGCGACTAAAAGAGCTCGCCATGCCCATCCCCATACTTTAGATCTTCAGGAGTATGAGCGAGTACAACGCAATGTTGAACTAGACAGGATTCTAGGTCTTGATGTCAACGGAGACATTATCACCCCATTCTCCCAAGAAATACTGGCTACCCCCCTTCCCGAAGGGTTCAAGAGACCTGCCATATCACCTTATGATGGAATTGGAGACCCGGCCAACTTTCTAGGGGCTTTTAGGCACAACATGCTCAGTCGAGATCATACCGTGTCTCTTCACTACTGTAAGATTTTCCCTGAATATCTTCAGGATGAGGCCCGGGTTTGGTTTGACTCCCTTCCCCGCAATAGTATATCCTCTTTTAGAGAACTTGCTGAACACTTTTGGGCACGTTTTGAAGCAAGAGCAAAGCCCATGTCCACTTTGGCCGATCTGATGAACATGGAACAAAAAGAAGGAGAAACCGCCTCTCAGTTCTTGGAACGCTTTACAACTGAAAGTTTGAAAGTGGGAAGTCAGCCTGACAACATTATTGTCACAGCCTTCATGAACGGATTACATGCCGGACCATTGTACACCGAGCTGGCCCTAATACCCCAGCCACTATCCGAGCTCTCTATCATGTGGTTGGTAAGTTCGCTAAGGCAGACGAGCAAACCCGACGTAAGAGAGAGAAATCTATCGCTAAGAGACAGTCAGATAAAGGACAATCCGGGTCTAATACTCGTACCAGCGCCTTCAATCGACTGAGCAGAGGGCGACTAGAAACTCGTCACGATCTACCTCAACTCACACCTTTGAATCGGTCCCGAACCGAAATACATGCCATCCACAAGGCTGATCTAAGATCTTGCCCTCGCATGACTGCGCCGGCCGATAAACGAAATCGCACCAAGTGGTGTGAATATCACCATGACCACGGGCACGATACAGAAGAATGCCGAGAACTCAGCAAAGAATTTGAAGAATGTATAAAACAGGGATATTTTTGCCAGTATATTGCTTAACCAGATAATCGACTACAGCACAGAGGTGGCAACCAGCAACAAAATAGGGCTGGCGATAATAATCGGGGCTCGCAACAAGGTCGGTCACAATGGCCGAATAATCGATCCGGGAACAACAATTACCCAAAACACGATCAGGGAAATAGGCAAGGTACTCAGCAGCAACAACCTCGCTTATTGCCAGCTCCCCCTCCTCAAGAAGAAGGGAACAATCCTCCAAATCGTGTTGTTAATAGCGTCATTCATATGATTTATGGCACGCAGCCAGCAGGAGTGTCTCGCAAAGCTCTTATCGCAGAAGCCCGTAGGCCTCCTCCCGAGGAACCCCGTCACAAGCGTTTCCACAAAGCTGAAGTAGTGAGTTTCACCGAAGACGACCCCGTACCCGAGCGCACACCCCACACTGATGCTATCATCATTGATATGACTGTAGCAAATATTATCATCAAACGGGTGTACGTTGATAATGGTGCAGCTGTGAGTGTTATCTTCTCAGATTGTTTCCAAAAAATGGGCATATCTCGTGATCTGCTCCGACCTGCACCAGGACCCCTACAGACATTTACACAGGGCGAAGTTCGGGCGGAAGGGATCATTAATCTCCCCGCCTCGGTAGGTACTCATCCTGCCATCAAAACGGTCTTTGTTGATTTTTATGTGGTGTTATCTACATCCCCTTATAATATGATTCTTGGGCAAGATTGGCTTACCCCTGCACAAGCTGTATGTTCCACGTATCACTTGACGATGAAGTGTACGGAGCAATAGCCATTCGTGGCGACCAGAAGATGGCTAAACAGTGTATGCTCATTGCACTCAAACATCGGACTACACCTGCTGCCCGCCCTCAGTTTCGAATAGATACCCCAGGACTCACGTCGATCCCGATTCAGCCTCTTGGAGACGAGGTAGTTGAGGTACCCCTTGATCCAAACAAACCCGAACAAACTGTTAAGGTCGGTGCGGTACATTTACCCCTACTTCACAACGCCATTGTTCAGATACTGCGCGAATATTCCGAGGTCTTCGCCTGGTCACCCTTGGACATGCCCGGTGTCTCGCCAGACTTGATCACCCACAAATTAAATATTGATCCAACAGTCAAACCAGTACAGCAAAAGCGTAGGCAGTTTGCTGCGGACAGAAAAGCTGCTATCCGCGTAGAGGTTGAAGCGCTTGTGAAGGCGGATATCCTCTTCGAGGTTCATTATCCGACCTGGTTAGCGAATCCTGTTTTGGTTCAGAAGGTTGATAATACATGGAGAATGTGTGTGGACTTTACTGATCTAAACAAATACTGCCCAAAGGACTGCTATCCACTACCTCCGATTGACCAAAAGGCCGAAGCCATTACCGGACATCCCGCACTCTGTTTCTTGGACCTCTATAAAGGGTACCACCAAATTCACATGGATCGGAAGGATGCTATTAAAACAACCTTTATAAAGGACTTCGGCATTTTTGCGTACAAAGAAAATGCCCTTCGGGCTTAAGAATGCCGGGGCCACTTATCAACGGTTGATGGATCACGTTTTCCGGGACCAAATTGGCCGAAATATAGAGGTTTATGTCGATGACCTCGTCATCAAAAGTCGAACTTTCGATGCATGTGTTCGGGATATTGCTGAAACATTGGATATACTCCGACGTCATAATCTCCGATTAAATCCGGCTAAATGCACCTTTGGGGTCGGTTCAGGTAAATTTTTAGGATACATGGTTTCCCCTCAGGGGCTCCAAGCTAACCCTTCCAAAATTCGGGATATACTCAACCTCAAGACACCTGAGTAGGGGTGGGAAAAATACCGAAATGCCGAAATACCGCCCGTACCGTATCGAAAAATTACCGAAAATACCGAAATTTTCGGTATACCGAATTTTCGGTACGGTAACGGTATGATAATCTAAAAATTTTGGTATTTCGGTATATACCAAAGTACAAAAAAAAGTTCGGTATTTTCGGTATAGGTCGGTATACCGAATTTTTTTCGGTATTTTGGTAGTTCGGTATTTCGTTATACCAAATTTCTAACGGTATACCGTAAATTTTCGGTATACCAAAATTTCGGTATACCAAAATCAACGGTATGGATCGGTATATACCGATACCGATACAAAATTTGGTATACTGAATTTTCGGTACGGTATCGGTATTTACGGATATCATACCGAATTTTCGGTATGCCGAATTTCGGTATATCGAAATTTTCGGTACGGTAACGGTATGGATTTTCGGCGTACCAAAAATTTCGGTACGGTAACGGTATGGGCGATTCGGTACGGTATACCGTACCGAAACACCCCTACACCTGAGAAAGAAAAAGATGTCCAGCGCCTTACTGGGCGACTGGTTGCACTGAATAGGTTTTTATCTAAGGCAGCTGAATGACAGCTTCCTTTCTTTAAAATTCTGAGGCAAGCTACAAGATTCAAGTGGACTCCCCAATGTGAAGGAGCTTTGGCAGCCCTAAAACAGCACATCAGCCAACTCCCTATTGTCTCCGCCCCAATTGCTGGAGAACCCCTGTATATATATTTGTCCACCTCCGATGAAGCCATCAGTGCGGCTCTTGTCCGTGAAGACCAAGGGACTCAGAAGGTTGTATATTTTGCTAGTCGAGCCTTACAAGGAGCGAAAACACGATACTCCGTTATCGAGAAGACAGTATTGGCACTTGTTATGGCGGCCCGCCGCCTCCGTCCCTATTTCCAAGGACATGTTATTAACGTCCTCACAAACCAACCAATCCGTCAGATCTTGAGTAAGCCCGATCATTCCGGCCTACTCGTTAAATGGGCAATAGAGCTGGGAGAGCATGATATTCAATTTCTTTCCCCGCCGAGCCATTAAAGGACAAGCCCTAGCCGATTTTCTAGCTGAGGCTCCCTTTGAGGGCTCTGAATCCAACCTACATCCTGAGGTCATTTCCCCTACTGATCTCAGTATCGAAGCCAAACGATGGCATATCCATGTAGACGGCGCATCCGCTACCCGGGGAAGTGGTGCTGGGGTCATCGTCAATGGGCCCGATGGCGTCGAAGTCAAGTATGTTTTACGCTTCAAATTTAAAGTCACGAATAATGAAGCTGAATATGAGGCGGTTCTTGTTGGTCTTCGCCTTGCAAAGACTTTAGGAGCCTCACACATCCGAGTATATACTGACTCCGAGGTAGTCTTTAGCCAAATCAATGGCTCATATGCAGCAAAGGAGGAAACCATGAAAAGGTACTTAGCTTTAACCAAAAATCTCTTGCTCGCATTTTCCTCTGCTGATGTCCACAAGATCCCCCGAGAAGAGAACACAAAGGCTGATACTCTCAGCAAGCTGGCCTCTGCGGTCCCTTCAAGCATACCTTCCGACATACTTGTAGAAGAGGCATCCCATCAGTCCATCTATGAACAGAATATCTCGGTGATCACTGATGCTACACCCACTTGGATGACACCCATTGTCCGATACCTACAGGACGGGACTCTACCCGATGACAAGACGCTCGCTCGCCAGATAATCTTGAAAGCGCCAAAATACACTCTACATGATTGGGTATTGTACAGACAATCCTACCTCCAGCCCAGTCTTCGATGCCTTGACCCAGTCCAAGCTGACTACATTCTCAAGGAATTACACGAAGGCTCCTGTGCGAGCCATATTGGGTCCCGAACTCTCGCTAAGAAGGCACTACGGTGGGGGTATTATTGGCCTAATCTTTTTAACGATGCACATGACCTAGTGTCAAAATGTGAGAAGTGTCAACGGCACTCACGGATAAAACACTTACCTCAAACAGAGCTCACAGGCATTCAGAGCGCATGGCCTTTTATTCAATGGGGCATAGACATTGTGGGTCCTTTCCCTGTGGCTCCAGGAGGTTTCAAATTTTTGGTGGTCGCTGTGGATTACTTTACCAAGTGGGTTGAGGCCGAACCACTTACCACCATCACTGGAAGGAAAATTCTTAATTTCGTTTGGAAGAATATTGTTTGCCGATTCGGTATTCCTAGCACCATTATTTTCGATAATGGGAAACAGTTTGCAAACGACCCTTTCCGCTCTTGGTGTGAGGAGTTACACGTTAAACAGGCATTCACTTCGGTGGCTCACCCCCAGGCTAATGGTCAGGTAGAGGTGACGAATAGAACACTTGTTGACGACATCAAAAAACGCTTGGGCGAATCTAAAGGGCTTTGGGCTGATACCCTACCTCAGGTATTATGGGCTTATCGTACTACGCCTCACTCTTCTACAGGCGAGACTCCTTTCAGCCTCACCTATGGCTCCGAAGCTGTCATCCCCGCAGAAATTGGAGTATCCAGTCCTAGGTTGTTGACTATCGACCCGGAGAAAAACGAGGAAGCTCTCCGTACTAACCTCGACGAAGTAGAGTATCGCAGGGAACAGGCCCTTATTCGACAAGCCAAATATAAACAGCAAACTGCAAAATACTACAATGCTCGAGTTCGAGGCACACAGTTTAAGGTCGGCGACCTCGTGCTCCGGCGCAATTCCGCCAGTAAAGCTAATCCCGAAGGCAAACTCCATGCGGCATGGGAAGGACCCTATCGTGTGGTTGCCATCCATTCCCTCGAGAGTTATCAGCTCGCACGCGTGGATGGCACCCCAGTGTCTCGTACTTGGCATGTGACAAACCTTCGAATTTTTTTTCTCTAAACACTGTTAGTTTTATTTCTGCTTCCTACCTCTTGAATATTAGTTTTCATTTTGACATTGTTCTGACCAATTTTACTTGATAAAATCTTCTGTTTCGTCTTTATATGGCTTGTTTACGATACCGCGGGGACGCCCCGGTGTCCTTATATTACATGTTTCCGAACATTTTTTCCGACCAGTCGGGTGTATAGAACACGTCTCCGGACTCAATTACTTTCCCCCCGATCCGGTCAGGATACATGATCAAGCCTCAGGGTTTGGTTTAAATTTTATCTCACTCGATAGAAGAATACAAGTTATTTACTGATCCTTCCGAGGCGTCATTAATTTGTCTCCTGACTTAAGCCCGTTTCCTTTCCCTGCCCTTGTCGATATGGTCGATTACTTTGTTTTCGCAAAAAAATCTTTTTTTTTTCTGATTTATATCAAACACCCATAATATATATATATACTCTGTATGGTCATTACAAAAGTTATTTCTCCATGGTGTACGCTCAACATTGTAAAATATTGCCTACAGTAAAATAAATATTTTTTCAATACATTGTTTTGGTTAGCATTTGGCTACACTATGTCCTACTGTCACTTTTTTGGGTCCTCTCCGAACCAGAATGCAAAACCCCGTCGCTTTGTTTCTGATCGACTACTTCTAGTCCTCTGGGAGGTCTCTTGCGTGTTCCGACGCAGTCCTACATTGTCTCGGTCGAGGACTTCGGTCCTAGGCGCAGCAACCGTCCCTTGCAGACCACGGTCTGTTCTTGGGGTCCCGGATCTTCTACGTGGGCCTGACATGTTGTCCCACTCCGTGTGGTCCCACTCTAACGGCGCCAAGGGGTCCATTTCCTCTGGGACTTGTGTAATGCACGCCCCCGTCTTGCGCTGATGCGGATCCGTTGTTTTTCGCAATACCGGGTTTGCTCTCCGTGTCCTCCTCGGAGTGTTTGCCCACTCTACAACATCCTATTCTTCTACAGGCATCTCATCAATTTCCTTAGCCAGGGCTACAACTGTTGCTCCACTGGGCTCCGGCTCATCTACACATGTATCCCTAGGCTCTTTGGGGAGATCCAATCTCGCTTCGGGCATATTCTTAGCTTTTCCTGCAGCCGTGGTATGGTCCCCGGACCCCGTCTCCCTCCGAGCAACAGTCCCTGTTTTCTTGCCCCGAGGTCTCTGCACGTCGCTGCGCTCTTGTTTCTCCTACCCTGCAACGTCTAGAGCATCGTTGCGGGCTTCTATTTTCTTTTGCAGCTCCATGAGAAATCCTAACACCAATCGGTTTCTTATTACTTCGGGGTTATTGGCATCGCCTTGCTTGCTCCGTTGCTGGACGTCCTCTCCGAGCACGAACCTCGTTGATTGATAGTCGCCCGCTGTCAACAAGCAAGTGTTCGCATTCTTGTTGGTTTATGCGGAGTTGTTCCAACTCCATATCCTTAAGCACGCACTCTGCTTTATACTGCCGCATCTGTTTCACAGCTTTCATCCAGGAGTTTTCTGCCTCCGCACATCTCTTTTCTACTGATGCTAACTTCTTCGATAACCGCGGGACCTCTTGTAACATCCAGATGTCTCGGTCTTTCTGTAACCAAGCTATCGAAAATCGGAGTTGCTTTATTACCTCATATGGGTTTTCAATGTTTCCCTGACAGAGGAGACACCTTGGTATTTAGAACGTACAGATACATGAACATCGTTACAAGTAAAAATGCGTTGCGACATATGACGGCTACAAAACCAATTCATCATTGTTCATTTCTTCGTAAGTTCGTCATATACATCGACCTCCGGGTATTTGTCGTATACGGCCTCCAACAACTCACTCTTTGTGGCTATGTCACCTGCAGCCACAAAGGTGCTAAGAAACTTCAGGAAAGTTTCTGTTTGCATCAACTTCTCGGTGAAGGCCTCTAACATAGCTCCCTGGCCCTCGACCGCTCTGCTCAGTTCTTCCCGCGCCGCCGCGAGGTCACCTCGGATCACGGTGACCTCCACAGCTTGTTCCCGTAGTCTTGCTGCCTCTCTCTCAGCGAGCACAACTCTGTCTCGGGCCGCTCTGGCATTTTTTTAGGCCTCCGCGAACCTGGCACGTAGTTTGGTGACCTCGGTCTCCAGTTCGGCTATTCTATCTCTGGAAGATTCCTTCTCGAGTCTTCCCACCAGCCCGCGGATTGGCTCCAACAGTTGTTCCAGCTCGGCCCCGGCCGCAGTTATTTCCATTCTTGGCTCCTGCATTATCTCACTGTCACGTTGAGCTTATGAAGCAAGTAACAGAGCACTATTCACATACATACCTCGTGAGAAGGGGTCACGTGCGCTTTTTTGGGAGGTGGTGGTGTTGTTGGCGACGTAATCCTCCTCTTAGAGCTCGGGGTGGGTCAACCCCGAGAGAGGAATATTGTCCTCGTGATCATCTCCATGACCACTCCCTGCTGTCGTTTTCTGTAACTCCGGGGTCTTAGATCTATCATCTCGCCCACTGGAGCTGGCTCCGGCTCCCCTCTTGGCGGCACTCTTGAACTTACCCACTGCACATGACACATAATGCATTCAGAGATATTAAACCTCCTCTTACACAACTTATACAAAAAATTAAAGTCCTACCCTCTATTTCTGCCCCGGCTCTCGACCCCTCTATCTCAGCTACGCCTGGCGCCTCTTCTGAGTCAGTCTCAGCTGGGGTATCCTCCTCCTGGGAATCCGAGGTCCCAGCGGTCCATCTGGAATAATACGGGCTCAACCTAGCTTCGTCCAGGACTTCTTCTGAAAATTTGGACCCCAGGACACCGGCTCTTTCAGTACATCCACACCTCTAGGGTCCCCGGCTGGCGCACTATCTACTACCTCTAACCTCTGCCACTTCGGCAGAACCCTCTCCTGCCTAACATATATAAATTTACCTCTCCATCCTTCAATTTTGCTCGTGTTTTTTACTTTGAATTTTTTACCTGGCCTGGGGTTAAGGTAATACCAGCCTTTATTTCTCCCCATAGTTTTAAGTTGAAAGAAATGTCTAAATGAACTAACACTGGGCTTCAATCTCCCCTTACTACATTCAACTAAAAACCCTACCACCTGCCTCATGGCATTGGGCCCTAATTATCCCAGAGCTATCCCGTAAAACTCCAACAAATTTACCAAAAAATCCCACAGGGGAAACCTCAATCCTACAGCCAACTGATCTATGTATACGGATATAAATCCTTTAGGGGGGCAACATGCCTTATCCTTATATTCAGGAAGGTTGAGACATGTATACGGGTTTGTCAAGAACACCATGGAGAAAGGCATTCTTGACATCCAACTAATGCAGAGGCCAGGAGAGTTGAGTTCCAAGAGACAGAATGACACGAACTGTGGCTGCCCTAACAATCGGGCTGAATGTATGTGTGAAGTCAAATCCGGGGAGTTGTGTAAACCTTGAGCAACTAAACGCGCCTTGTGACGTTCAATGGAACCATCAGAATTAAATTTAGTGCGAAAGATCCACTTGGAGCCAACAATATTCTCGTTTGCGGGACGTGGAACGAGAGCCTACGTATCATTAGAATGTAAGGCAACAATTTCATCCCGCATGGCGCATAGCCAATGAGGAGACTTCATTGCGGACTTAAAACCTTTTGGTTCTGCAGAAGAAGTTAGTGACACAAGGAGGGCAGTAGAAGCAATATCAACGAAATGACGAGATTTAACAATACCAGACTTCCCTAGTGTTTGCATAGGATGAGTAGATAAAGAAACCCGGGACGGCGGTGGAGCAACAGGAGAATTGGTCGGATGAGAACCAGCTGGCGGAGACTGAGTAGTGGAGTCAGGTGGCGGAGGCTGAGCAGAGATTGTGGACACTGGAGGGGGAGAAGTGGGCTCAGCGGATGTAGGTGAAGGGTTGGGCTGGGGGGATGATGGGCCGGAATATGAAGGGGAATGGATGTTGGGCTGGGGCGAAGGTAGGCCTGTGGGAAGGACAAGAGGAGTTGAGCGTGAGGAGTGAAGTGGGCCAAGAGGAAATTGAGCAGGAGGGAAGGTGGGCTGTGGAACTTCCAGGCCCAACAGGGGCCGATTGGGAAAGTTAGCGAGAGAATGGGCGTGTGGAGTGGATGGAATCGGGGCCAAAATGGATGAGGGAACTGCTGGACAGGCGTCAGAAATGGGATTGGGCCATGAGGATGTATGACCAGTGGAGGCAATATCCTGAAAATCAATAAAACTAGAAAAATCCAATAAATCAGAGGAGGAATTAGTCGTATCATTTAAAAAGGGAAAAACCAATTCATCAAATTGTGCGTGACGAGTAATGTAAATATGACGAGCAATAGGATCGTAACACCGAAAACCCTTATGCGAACTACTATATCCTAAAAAGATGCAAGGTATACTACGAGGAGACAATTTATGCGAAACGTAAGGCCGAAGGTAAGGAAAAACACGACATCCAAAAACCTTAAATGAACTATAGGTAGGAACACATTTAAACAAAAGTTCGAAGGGGGATTTATTGTGAAGAGTGGCACTAGGAAGCCTATTTATAATATAGACGGCAAATGAAAACACATCAATCCAAAATTCAGCAGGGACATGAGCATGAAATAAAAGAGAAAGACCAGTTTTAGTGATATGTCGATGTTTTCGCTCAGCTCTACCATTTTGTTGCGGGTTGTAAGGGTAAGAAAGACGATGAATTATACCAAGCGAGGCAAAAAGGTTTGAGACACTATTATTGACAAATTCACCACCACCGTCACTTTGAAAAATTTTAACTGGTAGTTTGAAATTGATTGTGAACGAGAGCTAAAAAACGTTTTAAAACATCAAAAAAATCAGATTTAGCACGCAAGGGATAAAGCCACGAAAAACGAGAAAAATCATCCATAAACACAACATAATATTTAAAACCAGACGAAGAAGCAATAGGGGCAGGACCCCATAAATCACAATGAACCAATTCCAAAACACACGAAGCACATTTGTCATTTAACGAAAAGGGAAGTTGTTTACTTTTAGCTAATTGACAAGATAAACATAAACTAGGTTTAGGCAAAATAGAAGAAACAGTTAAATAACCTAATTTGTTTAATAATTGAATAACAGAAATAAAAGTATGTCCTAAACGAGAATGCCACAATTGAAACGAAGAATTTAAAGTACGAGAATTTAATGCAGCAACAAGGCAGAAGATCCCCGATCAAGAATGTAAAGGTCGTCCTTACACCGTCCCGTGGCTAGAATTTCCTTTGTTGATTGATTCTGAACAGCAAAAGACTTATTAGAAAAAACAACAGTAACAGGTAAATCAGCAGTCAATTTACTAATGGACAGAAGATTTTTAGTGATTTGAGGAACAACTAAAACATCTAATAGCAGTAAAGACTGATTAACAGAACGAGAGCCCAAATGCGAAATAGACAAAGAAGCACCATTACCAACAGTGACCATAGAATTTCCGTTATAAGGTTCAAACGCATCAAGAGCATCGGTGGAGGATGTCATATGAGCGATAGCGCCGGTATCAACATACCAATCGGACGGGGACGAGTTGATGGAGCATTGTGCGCTAAAAGCCTGAGCGAGATTGGCGGAATTGGACGATGGACGAGTGTACCGATCTGGGCAATTGTTGGCGTAATGCGGACCTTGGCAAATCTGACATCGTGGAGTCCGACGAAAGGGCTGGGAACCGGACCTATTGGAATGTGCACCACGACTAGTTTGGGCATGAAAGGAGCCTGATGGAGGACCACGACCAGTTTGTCCATGAGTCTGATGGGAAGAAGGATGATTTGAGGAACCTGGAAAATTATTCCCGCGACCATTACCAAAGCTGCCACGACCATGGGAGCCTCGTCCAGTATTAGAGCCGCGGCCTGTGGAACCACGACCAGAGGAGTTTCCACGACCAGAGAAGAAGGCGGCGGTGGCAAGAATATTATCAGCGACAACAGTTGCTTTATCCCGGAGTTCCTAGTCGCGCACCTGACTGATTAAATCATTGAAGACGAGAGGAAAGGGAAGAGGAAGACGCAGATCAACAAAGGTGCGAAAATCCGGGCCTAGACCACGAAGAAACCAGCGACGCTTGTCAGGTTCGAAGACGGGATGACCAATGGCGGAGAGTTGGTGACAAAGAGACTTAAACCGACGCCCAAAATCAGTGACAGAGTGAGACCCGCGTTGCAAGAATTGTAATTCATCACGAAGCTGATTAGCACGGGAAGGAGTGTTGGGACTGAAAGTAGCTTCAAGTGCAGCCCAGATGGCAGCAGCAGAACGGAGACCAATAACCTCCGACATCGCCTCCTTGGAGAGAGAGGAGAAGAGAAGGCTGAGAACTTGATCGTGACGCCGAACCCAGATAGAATGGGCTGGATTTGGCACAGTATCGAGTTTGTCGCCGGCAGATTTGTCACCAGCAGTGGGAGTGACGTCGGGCGAGGATGATGCAGCGGGAAGAAGAAGAGGTGGCTCAGGGCTGGAGCCATCGAGAAAAACGTGAAGATTGTCACACTTGAGCATGGTGTGAACCTGTTCTCGCCATAGAAGGTAGTTTGTGGATGAAAGACGAAAGTTAATAAGGTGTAGCATAGTATTTAGAGGAAGAGATGAAGAATCAGAAGCCATGATAAGGAAGAGAAGCAGAACGAGAGAAGAAACGGAAGAGAATAGAGTTTCTGGTGTTTTAGGCTGATACCATGATAAAGTGATTATACGATTCACCTTGATTTGAGGTGATTGGGTTTCCACTATATATATAAATTTTTACAACAATAAGTATAGAAAATCAAGGGAAGTTACAACAAAATAATTCCCAAGATATGTACAAATATCTATCCTATTTTACACTCTAAATATTTACAATAAATCAACTAATTACATAATTCTTCTCTATTAAGGGGCTTATTAATTTATTCATTTCATCTTTATTCATCTTAATTTCATATTCAAGGCTAAAACTACAAATTAAAAGAATAAAAATAAAAATAAAAAGAGCCTGTACAATAGTAAAAATTAATTACAATTTCAACTTCATTATGTCCAGAAAACAATTCTTAACCCTAGCCTCTAGTTATATATTGATGTGCCCAATTTTATGGTTGTTAAAGATTTTGATTTTATTCTATTCTGAGTGGCCAATTTAATTCAACTTAAATTTAAACTTATAAAATCCTGATATGCATCTTTTTTTTAGTTTGCTAATTTGTCCGATGTTTTACTTGAAATAGAACTGGGATTATCATTTGTCTATGCATGTTATTTCAGATTTTATTTTTGCGATAATAAAATATTGTTAAATTATTTGAATCAGTCAGTACGGATTTACTACATGAAACAATCAAAACAAATTGAAACAATATGAAATGGGAAAATATTTTATCTATCACATTTGGGAAATAATATATAAAATGTAACAAACTTTTAAATTAATATCAAAATTATCACTTTCTTATTATTCACGCCACTCTCCTTTTATCTCTCCTCTGCATTTTCTCTCTCCTCTCTCCTCTGTATATTCTCTTTCCTCTTTCCTCTTTCCTCTCTCCTCCTATACTATTTTCCGGACCTCCTATTGTTTCTCCCTCTTCTCCATTCTTTCTATCTTCTTAATTTCAAAATTTCACCATTTTTTCTGAAGATGCATGACACATGGGGGTTTTTCTATTTCATTTTTCTCTTTCCCTTTCTCTCTGTATTTTAATGGAAGATCTGTCCAGCCGGCGACGAGATATATCATGACACGAAATATATATTTTTATGGCACAAAGTCTATTAGTCATGGCACGAGTAATAATATAATGTTTTGACGTCGTGCCGCTAAAGATTTGTCCAGCCGGCGACGAGATATATCATGGCACGAGATATATTTTTTATGGCACGAAGAGCTCAATTGGTAGCCTATATTGGTTAACATTGTATAAACTATCATCAGATAGCATATCAAGTCCAAACAACATAAACAATGTTATCTTGAGTTTGGTAGGTTGTATTTCCTCATTGTCATATATTATATCAAACGTTTGGTAGCCGTTATAACGCCCAGTATTAGATCCCAAAATAAGCTAGATTTTCTAATTTGTCCCTATATTATTTTAAATAAAGTTAAGTAGTTATAGTTCAAATTTGAAAAATTATTTGGATAAATTAAAATATTTAAAAATTTTGAAAAAAAAAAAACACTAATTTTCTAAACATAAAATTGTTTAAAAATCTAAAAAATAATTTTTAAATTCAAAACTTCATTTAAAATATCATCAAATTAACTTAAATATGTTGAAAATATATTAAATATTTGATTTTTTTTTATAAAAAAGTTAAAATAAAATCATTTTCAGCAAGAAAAATAAAAAGTTATTTATTTTTTTAAAAATCATAAAACTATTATGAATTTCTGAAAATTATCTTTTAAACTCTAAAAAATTATTTAAACTATTTGAATATTATTTTGAAAAATTATTTTAAAATCTCTAAAGTTTCGTTTCAAATATGCGGAGGTATCTATGAAAAAACATTTTATGACATAAGTATTTTTTTTAGTTATTTAAAAAAAAAAAATTCCTTTTAAAAAATTTAAAATTATTTGAAATAATATCAACATTATCTTTTTATATTAGATTATATAATATTTATTAAATTAAATAATTATTTTTTAAATAAATTTCCGTGCATTGCACGAGGGCGATACTAGTTGTAACAAATGAATTTGGGCGCTAGTTTAATGAAATTGAATTATTTTGAAAAAGACTGAAAAAATCTTAATAGACCTCATGATAGAAGGCAGTATAAGTTATCATGTCCGAAAGACCTGATTGTTTATAAGGGTTTATCATGGGCTTATACCGGGCCCCTTGTTTTAACACATATATACTATACTGCGTACCAAACAACCGATTAAGCCCGATATACTAATTATCTGGGCTTTAAGGGCTACGAACCTGAAGTATATTAGTCATGGCACGAGTAGTGATATAATATTCTGACGTCGTGTCGCTGCCCCGTAATATCTAGCAATTGTTTATTCTCACGTCGTGCCAAGGTATATCATGACACGAGATATATTTTTTATGGCACGAAGTGTATTAGTCATGGCACGAGTAGTAATATAATATTCTGACATCGAGCCGCTGCCCCATAATATCTCGCAATTGCTTATTCTCACGTCGTGCCAAGGTATATCATGGCACGACATATATTTTTTATGGCACGAAGTGTATTAGTCATGACATAATATTCTGACATCGTGCCGCTGCCCCCTAATATCTTGCAATTGCTTATTCTCACGCCGTGCCAAGATATAACATGGCACGACATATATATATATATTTTTTTATGGCACGAAGTGTATTAATAATGGCACAAGTACGTAATATCATTCCTACATGTGCCACTAATATCTAGTAATATAATATTCTGACTTCGTGCCATGTTGAAGTATTTTAATATTAGTTTTTGTTTTCATTTATATTAGTTTTAATTTATATTATTTTGACTTGAGAAAGGGTAACTTGGACTAGTTGGGAAAAAATCACAACTCGTCCCACAACACACATATTTAGTTTTGTTTAATTTAGTCCCGTAAATTAAAAAATTGCTCAATTTATGATCAAATTTGGCCGAAAAATATTTAATTCGCCGGAAATTGGCAAGTGAGTAGCATATACTGGTTAATTTTGGGAGAATCCAGTGAATTACCTGACGTAGCGAGAAATATATGATGTGTCTATATTTTTTGGAATTTTAATTTCTACAGAAATTCCACATCAGCAATAATCTTAGAAAAAATGAAAAATATGTATTAACATTACATTCCTCCCCACCTGATTTAGCGAAATAGAATGAAGGAAATAAGAACCTTTATTTTTTTATTTTATTATTATTATTATTATTATTTATTTATTTATTTTTTTTTATCTCCCTCAATTCACTCTCAAAATCACATGTCAAATTCAAGTGGGTGTGTCATTGCAGATCGTATGCTCCATGGCGACTTCGAGCTCAATATCACCGAGGCTTGATGTCTCCCCAATATGGACACGGAGCAACTTTGTCGTTACTTGACCGTCTTCGATGTCTTTCGAAGCCTTTCGCCGCCACCAAGCTACGAGATGGTCACAACAATCATCGGAAGATCATCTCTATCTGTATGTTACTGTTTACCTCGTAGAAGCCCAGGTTGCCCGGACTCGTGTTGTATCCAATTCGTAGAATCCGAGTTTGGGACGAAATTTTAAGATCCCCTTGGCTCAGCCTCACCCTGTTTCTCAGATGATCGTTTGGCGTTTATACACATAATTTTGGTTGTTCAGAAGATTAGTTGGTACACATAATTTTGTTTATATAGATTCAGAACTATTTGGCGTTTATATACATAATTCTGTTTGTTTAGATTCAGAAGATTCATTTATACACAATTTTTTTTTTTTTTTTTTATTTAGATTCAGAATTATGTTTCTCACTGATCGATTGACGTTCATATCTAATTATTTTTTTATTTATTAAAGATTATCTAATATATGTGAAGTTAGAATTCTTTCCCAGGTAAAAAATTAGGCGACAAAGTGTATAATTTTTTTCCTAATTCCTGCTGATGTGGATGAGAATTAGTGATGTGTCCTTTTGTTTTAAAATAAATGTAAAAAAGAGATGCCACATCATATAATTAATGCCACGTAATGAAGTTCGTCGGTTTCCCCCAAAATCAAGCGGCGCGTGCTACTCACGTGCCTTTTCCGACCAAAATTGGCCTTTAATTGAGCAACTATTTGAGTTATGAGATTAAATTGAAAAAGACAAAATTTATGGGGCTATTTACGTTCAAACAAATAGTTGTGGGACGAGTTATGATTTTTTCCCTAGGCTAGTTAATGTCCCAAATAATAGACCATACTAAAATGTCTTAACATTTTGACTTGTATTCAGGTAACAAGCATTATTCTCACATGTTAATACTTTCTTTTTAGGTGTGCAAGTTATGAGTACTGATTTTAAGCGCTATATATCTACCCTCTCAACTTTCTTCATTCCTTTTTTTCCCTTTTACAAAACAATATATTTCTTTTTTTTTTCTTTTTTTCTTTTGATTTTTGAACATCAGAATCCCATGAAACATAAAATATGAAACGTTAATTATGAATCGTGAATTCATGAATCATGAATTCATCAAACGTGAGATAAAATTATAGCCTAATAACAAATCTCAAATCCAAGACGGTAAATTTAAATCTGAACCATGAACTCAAGAATGAATTATGAACAAGAGCATTGAATTGTGAATGAAATAGTTTATTTTATGGAAGGAAATAGAAAAAAGAAAGAAAGAAAAGTTGAGAGCGGTAGTGCATGTAGTGCAATTATTTGTAGCGTTCAAGATCAAATCGCTGCAAGTTAGGACAATTAAAAGGAGTCATGTTTGTTTAATTGCCTAAAAGTATGATATTTCGGACGAAGTTTGGTAACTCAAGAGGGAGAGCATCCATTATCGAAATTTTTGGTCTTGGATTCGAGTTACCTTGAGAAAAGGGGATGAAATTTTCCTTTGTTCTTAAATTAAGATTAATTTTTTTTTTTTTAAAAAAAGAAGTATGATCTTTCGTAAAATTGTAATTTCTAACATAGTTTTTTTTATAAAATAGTTAGAGAAATGAATGAACTAAGCATTGTTTTGCAATTTGAAGATTCTTTGTCAAAGTTGTTTTTTTTTTCTTTTTGCCGATTGGACATTTTTAATTTATTTCTGGTTTATAAATTTGGATTATATGTAATATTTCATTTCTTATATTGTACACTAAAGGCCACTTAGTTGGGGGTTTAGAGGTAAAGAATGAGAATTAATGAGGCCTCATTCTCATTTATGGTGTCTAGTACTTTAGTACATAATGAATAAGTTAATCAATACCCCATTTCATTAACAACTCCTCTCACCCTATTCCATAGTATGGTTGATCCCTCATTCATATTTATTATTATTGTCATTGATGATTTGCAACCAAGCTGGCCCAAATGATATCATTGAAAATATAATTATAGTAAGTGATTAAGTGCAACCTCTAGTATTAAGATATTTTATAAGCTTTAATATTTTATGAGAGGTCTTTTAGAGTTTATAAGATATTCAAATCTTATTTAAAAAACAAGTTGTTGAAGTCTTTTAAATAATAAAATTTGAAATAGTTAATAAAATAAGATTTTTGTTGAGAAATAAGTTAGACTTTTTCTTTTTGAAATATAGGTTAGACCTTTCTCACATCCTAAAAAAAAAACTTATTTTGAGATGAAATACATTCTTATTTAAAAAGTATTGTCAAACATTCTGAAGAAATTTTTAAACTTTTAAATATCTTATAAGATATTTAAAGAGTTGATACGCTCGACTAAACATTCTCTAAGTTCTACATCCTAATCTAAAACTTCTAATAAATATAGTAAAATCTCCATAAATTAATACATGATAAATTAATAACATCTCTAAGTTAATAATTTTCTCCGGTTCAGACTTGGGTCCCTTTAGTAAATTAATAAGATAATAACTTGTTTTGAAGACCCTTATATAAATGTATATATGATCTCATCAACGTCATAAATTAATAGTCTCCAAAAATTACAAAGATAACTAGAATAATTTAGTTAAACATGAATCTATAATTGTTTGTTTGTTTTATTGAGATTTAAATCAAAACGAATTTCATCTCTAAACTTTTTTATTTTATTTATATAGTGGTTTCATCATTTCAGTACATCGAATAACTAGATTTATGTTCCTAATATTTAGTTCAATTACATTGAATAACTCAATTCAAGTACATTATATTTAAGATTCATGTTTTTCACAAAAAAAGTTTTCTAGTATTTAATTTAAGTACATCAAATAACTAGATTCAAGTGTATCTATGTATTTAGTACTTATATTTATTCAAAAATTATTTAATATTCATGTATTTTCTATGAAATTACGTTTAAGCTCGTTGAATATAAATATATTTATTACTTAATAAATTATTAATTAATAGCTGTATGAATTAATGAAATGTTAGCGTTCCGAGAATATTAATTTAAAGAGATTTGAGCGTAGATGATATATATAATTGTCTATTTATTTAATTTTGAGAGAGGCAACAGAATATTGGGTTATTGTTTGGTCAAAGCCCGAAAGGCGAAAGCTGGCTTTGCTTTTCAAAATTGGTTGCTTAAAAATAATAATTTAATTGGTCAATTTAATATAAAGAAAATACAGTATATAAGTGGTAGAAGTAAGTATGGGTTAGGCCTACTATTGTTTGATTTTGGTGCTTGCTTCTTTTATCTTTTAACATAATATAATATTATACTACAAAGCATGCTCAAAGACACTACGTTACAAATTGTACTTCCAATCCACCTCTTTAAGACGGATACTTTCTCCTGTAATAAAAAATAAAAAATATACACTCGTTCATTTTTTATTTAAATTATTCAATGTTTCTAACTAATTTATAAAAATAAAATTTTTGAATTGGTAAGACCAAATATTGATTTTTTAAACAGGATTTTTTTTTAGAACATCTTTTTTGCAAATAAAATTCTTTTTGTGAGACGGATGAAGTATTTTACTTAGGGTAAAAAAACAAAGCTCTTGTCAAGCATTTTGTAACTTTATTGTATATTTATTTAATGTTCCAGTTTACCATTCGAAGTATACAAAGAGAAATATAATTTTAGTCCCGTATATTTTGGATAGTTGCATTTTATATCTCCTCCAATTATGCTTTTACAATTTTAGACCCTAAATTTTTTATTTTCGTCATTTAAGGACTTTAATATCTGGGCAGCTGTATTTGTTTGTCACAGGCGTCAACATCTGGACCCTTAAAATACAAAAATAATTTTTACCCCTTTCTCTAGGGAGAGGTAATTAATTAATTTATTTTTAAAGATCGAGTTGCGCATGTGGGTTTAATGGGCTTCGGCCAATTTCAATTTTAATTGGATCGGCTGATGATTCCCTAGTTTTGAACACTGAATTTGAAAATTCATCATTAAATTCACCTTATTTTTTTAGCAAAAAAATCCAAATTAGGAATTTTTATTTTTTTTTTAAATTTTTTTTCTCCTAATCTAAGAACAAAGAAAAATCCCTCTCCTCCTTTTACGGTGACTCAAACCTAGAATCAAAGACCTAGGTAGTAAATGCTCTGTCACTTGAGCTATCCAACTTCGTCCCAAATTAAGGCGTTTTAAATCCCTCCTAAATTTCTAGTTTATTTTGGATGGATTTCAAATCCATCCAACAACCTAGTCATTTACAAATTCATTCTACCTATCATATATGTAGTCACATTATCACACATATTTCACATACTACACACACAACACATTACACATATCACACACACACACACACTTCACACACATACTACACATTCTACACACACATTACATCCACACACTACACACACAGTTCACACACTTCTCACATACACTTCATGCATACACACAGATACTTCACACACTTCACACACACTATACACTCTTCTAATATCATTATCCTTTTAAAAATGTTAAGAAAACTGAAAATGGAAAAGTTTAAAAGAAAAGGGCACTTTTTTTTATTTGAATGCAGTGAACTAAAAGACATGTGACGAAATAAGAGATCTAGTATTATTTATACGGTGTGTTGTTTTGAGTTATTTGAAGCGACTAAACTAAAACTAAATCACTTAGCATCAATTTATTAGAGGTTAAACATACATAACTGTCCACGATCAAAGCATCCTAGACGGGACTACGGGAGTTAACGTTTTTGGAAAGTAGTAATAATTCACTGTCTTACAAGAAAAAAACAAGTCATATCTCAAACATATCTTTTATGAAATTTATGATTCAAAAATCAATACCTATTTTACTAGTTAGATTAAAACCATTAAGTTTCAAAAATACAAATAAGTTAATGGTACTATGTAAGTCAAATAAGAAAATAAATGAAGTTATACAAGTGAAAAATTATGACTTTTATAAAAATGCTCTCTTATTCGATTGACAAAAGAATGTAATATCAAACATTTGTTTTGGGCGACTACCAAATTTTATAAAGAAGAATTGAATTCAATGTTTTAATGTAAGGGGAAGAGCATTTTAATATGTCCCCACAAGGATCTTTTGAGACTATAAAAGTGGTTTCAAATAATGAGTATTTGTCACAACTTAAGTAAAGTGATCTCAAATAATGAGAATTTGTCACAACTTTATTGTCGTCTCAATAATTCGATCGCAAATAATATATTTGTGACCACAAAAGTGGTCTCAAATGCGTCTCAAATATTTTTTGCAACAACTAGTTGTCTCTAAAAGTAGTCTTAAAGTTGTCTCAAATAATTTGTAGAGAGATTTGTGACAACAAGTGGTCACAAATAACTTATTATTAGTGACCACAATTGTGGTGTCAAAAAGTATTATACAAAAGACCTCTTTTGTTGTAGTGTGTCCTTCCGAGAAGGACACATAAAACATGTATTTACATAACGGTTAGACATGCCATAATTGGTCGGCAACTTGCGGTATAATATGTAAATTTCCTCTGATTCTCCCTTTAACTTGTGTCACTTGGAATTTGGAGTAGACCTTCATATGGATCTCTGTGGATTTGGATATTTAACCTAATAACGTTAATTCGAGGGCTCAATGCCTTAATTTCGAATTAAATGTTATTAATAGAGGAACTCCATATAAATCGCCTTGAATGTCGTTAGACTCACGAAGAACACTGTTGGACTTTGACTTGATTTACGCCGATCTGAGGGGTTCAACACCTTAATCTCCGATCGAACGTCGTTTCTGGATGGATATCTTGATGAACACCCAAGAACGTTTGAAGCTTGAAGAATGCCGAAGTTGCCTCTGCTCTGGAATTCTTCACTTGATTCTTGACTTGTGTCGTAGATTTTTTTTTTTTTTTTTTTTTTTTTTTTTTTTTTTTTGTGTGGAGAATGAGACTCTATTTATAGTTGTAGGATGAGAAAATCCTAATGGGCTTGAGTCTGCGTGGAACAATATGATTGGTCCTTCACACTATCATTATCCATAAAATAATTATTAAATTAATTGTATTTAGTTTAATAATTACTGCAACAACTTGGCATATGGAGCGTTCTGATTGGTCCACCATAACTTGATGTTTATCCTCATTTTTTTAGGTAATTACTAAATTAATTTAATTTAATTTAGTAATATCTGCATCATCTTGACACATGGCGGATTGAACATTTAACTTAGGAATTTTATTTAATTAATTCCAAATATTAAAATAATCAATATAAAATTGATTTTCAACTCATATTTTATTATATGGCGCGTTTTAATTGGATATAAATTTTGCGTATTAATAAATGCCTCCTCGAGACTTGTTCACGGACGAACGTCTTGAAGTGGATGAGTCTCGGATTGACTTTTGAAATTCATTTGGAACATATTGACATTTTTATACTCTTGTCAATGAGTTCTTGAATTCGTATTTGATTTGAGACCTTTTAAGTTCTTGTCAAGTAGCCTTCAATTTAATTTTTTGAAACATGTTGATAATTTATACTCGTATCAAGGAATTCTTGAACTTACAACTTCAACTTGATTTGACTGGAGAAATTATTGGGCGTGTTTTTTTATGTTGAAAATGACTAATTTGAGCCCATGTATTCATTCTAAGACAAATAAGCTTACCATAAAGTAGCTGATATGTAATTGTGACGTAATAGGCCCAATACATATTTTCCACTTTTTGATTAGTTAGGCCCAAATACAATGGATAGCCCGACTTTAGCCTCTCCATGTTATTGCAGAACATGTTCTCTTATGAAACATGATTCTCTCACTTACTGTTCCATATAATTGCATGCATGTACCAATAATCCTTGAATCACCGCACATCCATATTTCTTCCACGTGCAGGAATTAGTCCCAATTCGTTATGCATGGTATTTATATAAAGCCACACGTCCATATCTCTTCCACATGCATGATATGCAAAGTTTGCACAATTCCCTTCAAATCTAGTATATCAAACCTCTGCAAATTCTTATTAGAATCGAAGAGCAGGAGAATGATACTTATCTCAATATTCATGAGATTAAATATTCGCATGATTTCCCTTCTCCTCTAGCAACAAGGGACCTGATATATCCAAACCATGCTTATCTTTAACACAATCATTCACCATCTTCAGCTTTTAAGCGATTTGGATAATGATTTTAAGAATCCGGCTAGATTGGTAATCTCTTACATATTATCAGAAACAACACAATTCTAGCAAAAAGAGGCATTATAATGAAATAAAACAGAAACTATGAAGAGGATATGTTGCTGTCAAGTTTCAAAGCTGATTTTCTTTATTTCTTCAAGGCTACAGTGTTTACCTATTTATACAAGGGAAGTCTCTCAGCTATACAAAAGCTACTGCTACCAAATTAATGCAAGTTTGTACAATACCAAAAGCAGTCAACTATCTTTGTTTGTCCAATGCATCTTGACCGTTGGATCATAAGCTCTTGTGCAGCTTTTCTGAAATGATCCGTTGCCATCTGTTGTCTTTATCTTACAATCTTGGAGTGGTCTCCAAGCTTGTACCATTTCTGCATTTAATGGCTGTCCCATATCATTTATTTTCTGCAAGGACTCAAGACTTGTGCTCCAAGGTTGCTGAGCTGTAGGATGATTTGTCGAGTGTTGCTGATTGAACAGTTGCTGTGAATGACACATAGGATTGGCTGCCACATGGGATATCATAGCTGTTGCAGTTCTTGCATGGTTGGAATATTGAATGGGCCAGCCTTTTGAAACAGCAATAGAGAAGACTACTCTGATGGTGGTGGGCTTTACAACTGGACTAAAAGTCTCAGAAAAATCAAGGCCAGCAGATTGAGAGAAGCCCTGTGCAACAAGTCTGGCTTTGTATCTCAAGATGTTACCCAAAGTATCCCGTTTGATCTTAAAAATCCACTTATTGCCAACCAAGTTTTTGCCGAATGGAAGAGGAGTAAGAATCCAGGTTTGATTTTTAAGTAGGGCATCATACTCAGCCTGCATAGCAGCTTTCCAGTGTGGGCGAAGGATAGCCTGTTTGAAGGTTTTGGGTTCAATGGCAGCTGATAGAGTGGTAGAGTATATTTTGGGTCTGAAGACACCAGCCTTGGATCTTGTGATCATTGGATGAGCAGGTGGTTGGGTTGGAGGGGGTGGTGGTGAATGATGAGATGATTGAGTAGAGGAAACAGGGCTATGTGGGGATTGAGGTATGGGTTGATCTGGGAGAGGTAGTGTGTTGTGATTGGAGACAGATTGATTAGAGAACTCATTGGTATTATGGGAATTTGTTTGGGTATCACGAGGTGCGGTTGGAAAGATAATTGGAGGGGTTGGTAAGATTCCTTGAAATGTAGCAGATTTGGGTAGAGGAGCAGTGGCAGCATAGGGAAAGATATGTTCATTAAACACAACATCCCTTGTGATGATCACCTTTTTATCAGGTAAAAGGACTTTGTATCCTTTATATTGTGTGCTGTAGCCAATGAAGGTAGATGGGGCTGATCTAAACTGGAGTTTGTGTTTGTTAAAGGGTCTGGTATGGGGAAAACACAAGCAACCAAATACTTTGAATTTGGAGTAATCTGGTTTAGACTTGTAGAGAAGTTCTAAGGGGCTTTTGAACTGCAACGACTTCATAGGTAGCCTATTGATGGTATAAACAGAAGTAATGAAAGCATCATCCCAAAAGTGGATTGGAAGATGAGAGTGAGCTAAGAGAGACAATCCCATTTTCACAATATGTCTATGTTTTCTTTCAGCAACTCCGTTTTGCTGAGGGGTATATGGACAGGAAATCCTATGTTCTATACCATGCTGTTGAAAAATTCCTTTTAATCCAAGGAACTCACCTCCACCATCACTTTGAAGACACTTCAGTTTGGTACCAAATTGGGTTTCAATCATGTTTTTGAAGCTAATAAAGGCTGTTAGGACCTCACTTTTCAATTTCAACAGGTATATCCAAGTGAATTTTGTGTAGTGATCAATGAAGCTTATGTAGTAGATGAATCCATTTCTGGATTTACTTGGTGCAGGGCCCCAGATATCACTATGTACCAGTTGGAAAGGTGCAGAATATTCAGTAGTAGAATCAGAAAATGGTGATCTATGACTTTTGCCCATAACACATGATTGACAAGGGGAATCAGGGGATTCTTTGATTGAAATGGAAAAATTACAACTGTGCAAAGCCCTTTTTACAATATCATAGCTACTGTGACCTAATCTTTGATGCCATAGACTTAGATTAGGGCTTTTGCTTAGGGAAACAGAAAGAACATTGGAATTGAAACTAGTAGAGTGGGAACTAGGTAAGCTGAGACTTGAAGCTGCTGAAGAAGTTTGTGGGTTGTTCTTGTATGGTTTGAGGTTGAAGTGATAGAGCCCATCCTTAATTTTCCCTTGGAGTAAGACAGCCTGTGTTGCTTGGTCCTTAACAACACAAAAAGAAGGATGAAACTCAAAGTAGACGCCATTATCATGAGAAAACTGAGAAACACTCAAGAGTCTTTTAGTAATGTTAGGGACATGCAATAAATTTCTTATGAGAAAGGCTCTAGAGCGATTAGGAGTAGTAAGAAGAGTGTTACCAATATGGGCAATGGACTCACCAGCTCCATTTCCCATCTGAATTTTTGAGTTTCCATGATATTCACTCATATTGTTGATGCTGAGATTGGAGAAGTCATTTGCCACATGATTCGAAGCCCCTGTATCAGGATACCAACTGTTGTCCATTTCAGCTCCATAGTTGGGAATTTGAGCCATGTTGAGTGAAGCATTTCTTGGATTTGGGAAGTTTTGGTTCTGTTGATTGTTTCTTTGGCCCATATAGCTGGTGTCCGCTCTATACCAGCATTTGTCTGCTGTGTGACCTGGTTTAGAGCAGATTTGGCAAATAACTTTAGACTGAGTGTATCTACCTCCTCTTCCTCCTCTGAATCCTCCTCTACCATTTCTTCCTGCACCATTGCTTGCACCATTGCTGTTGTTGTATCCATTGCCTCTTCCTCCAGTTTGGTAATTGTTGTTGCTTGAAGACTTTGGTTTGAACTGAGTGGCTGTATTGATGCTCATTTGAGAACCTTCAGAGTTGGTAAGGGCAGGTTGATTGTTTTCCAATCTGGACTCAAAGCTCAATAGTAGAGCTTGCAGCTCAGTGACACTGATGGGGTCCACTCTGAAGGCAATGCTGACCATTACTGAGTCATACTCAGTTCCCAATCCACCAAGAATGTATAAAATTTGGTCTTGTTCTGGAATAGCTTGTCCAGCAGCAGCCAAGATGTCAAAACAACCTTTCATCTTGGCCAAGAATTCCCTCATGGAGATTCCAGATTTTTTCAGGTTGTGTAGTTGGAGTTTATGTTGCATTACCTTAGCCTTGTTCTGGCTTGAGAAATTGGTTTGCAACGTTTCCCAGATCTCTTGTGATGAGTTCAACCCAACCATCAGTGTGAGAATATTGTCAGATAATGAGGACAGTATCCATGATGCCAGAAGTTGATCCTGTTTTATCCACAGGATATATTTTGGATTAGCTTCTTCTCCAGTTTGAGTAGAAATGGTCTTTGGTGGCTTTGATTCTTCTCCAGTTATGTATCCTTCAAGACCATAACCTCGGATTGCTGTCAAGATCTGTTGTTTCCAGATCAGATAATTAGCTTCATCAAGTTTGAGGAAGATTAACTGGCTTTGGAGCTGAATGGTTGAGATATTTGGGAGAGAAGTGGCTTCATTTGTGGTGAGACCAGCCATTGGTTCAGCTGTTTCAGCAGCCATTTAGTAGGCAAAGGGTAGGGAATTTTTGAGGAAGAAATAAGGTGGACGATGACCAGAAAACAGGCCCTAAGACCTGCTCTGATACCATATCAGAAACATCACAATTCTAGCAAAAAGAGGCATTATAATGAAATAAAACAGAAACTATGAAGAGGATATGTTGCTGTCAAGTTTCAAAGCTGATTTTCTTTATTTCTTCAAGGCTACAATGTTTACCTATTTATACAAGGGAAGTCTCTCAGCTATACAAAAGCTACTGCTACCAAATTAATGCAAGTTTGTACAATACCAAAAGCAGTCAACTATCTTTGTTTGTCCAATGCATCTTGACCGTTGGATCATAAGCTCTTGTGCAGCTTTTCTGAAATGATCCGTTGCCATCTGTTGTCTTTATCTTACAATCTTGGAGTGGTCTCCAAGCTTGTACCATTTCTGCATTTAATGGCTGTCCCATATCATTTATTTTCTGCAAGGACTCAAGACTTGTGCTCCAAGGTTGCTGAGCTGTAGGATGATTTGTCGAGTGTTGCTGATTGAGCAGTTGCTGTGAATGACACATAGGATTGGCTGCCACATGGGATATCATAGCTGTTGCAGTTCTTGCATGGTTGGAATATTGAATATGGTTAACACATATCAGTATTAGATCTTACCAAGATTATAGTCGGTTCTGATTTCTTCTTCTCCAAGCATGTGTGTATTATAAATTGTCTGTCCCTCTCGACACTTTATCAAATCCTCTCTACACTGGTCATCAGCATCCCGAATCACCTCTAGGGAGGAGTTTACTAATCGGCGGTTGAACTTCTGGTCCAAAGGCATCTCCCGATCGACGTCGGTGTGAACTCTCTGTACAAAACAGTTTTTTGATCGATGGCGGCCCGAACTGTCTGTACAAAAGAGTTTCTTGATTGACGGTGGCCTGAACTCTCTGTACAAATGAGTTTATTGATCGACGGCAGCCCGAAGTCTCCGTACAAAAGAGTATCTCGATCGTTGGCGGTCCGAACTTCTTGTGCGAAGAAGTTTCTTGATCGACGGCATCTGAATTATTCATCATCGTCAGCGTCCTATTTTCGTCGTTTTTCCTCAAGTACACGCAGCAGGTATCTCTCATTTCCTTTATTTTCATGCATACATCTACGTTAATACTAGGTGTTCTTATCCATAATTTTCCATAATTTAGGAAAATTCAGCAACTTCGTCAACTTGTTTTTTCATCACCTATTTCTTAGCGTTGTTTCTGAAAGGCCAATATAAAGTTGATACCATCTTATAATTCTACACCGTCAGACTTAAGATCACCTTAGGAATATCATCGAATTTTGCTTAATCTTTGAATAAGGCATAAGTATTTCCTATAGAAAGGTTATATGTCACAACGTATTGTTCTATCTAAAAAAGAAAAAACCAAACGCTTTAAAGCAAGATACGAATTCGGGTCATGGAGTGCATCTTTAAACCTTGATCCAAGAACAAGAACAGTAGGCTTGTATTGTTTCCATGGGGGAATTCGTGCCACCCTTTTGCAAGTTTGGAGCTTGCTCTGTTCTCAGAAAGGCTTTGACTAGGTTGCAAGGCATCATACCATCTTTTGTTTTTTTTTCATTTTTGTTTTTTTAATGAATATTCGCACTTCTATAGCTTGCACAAAAATTAAATACATCTTGTTATAAGATTAACATCCCATGATAATTTTCATCTGCATCTGTTTGTCTTTCAATGTGCTTAATTACTCTTGGCCTATGTTTGAACTTCATGTCTCGCCCTTATTTTTTCGCTCATATTGGCCAAAACATGAATCTTTTCTTTCTTTTCTTGACAGTGATCATATGGTTTATCTCAAAGATGTCGGGTCGTCTTCCGGGACACAACACTTGGTGATTCTTGATGACAAAGATCAACTTGAAGAGCAGGGCACCATCTTGACGGTCCAAGAGTACCTTATTGGTGACTATGCGAAGACATGGCCAAATCTGACAACTCTGTTTCATATACCTCAATGGTCTCAATAAGTCACATTAAGCAAAACATCAACGACATGGGCTTTGAACGCAACTCACCATCAACATCTATAAACAACAGACTCAGACCCACTTCCCACTTTCAGGCGATGCATCATTGAAGGCAAAACCAAATGCGAAAACTCTATCGAGTTCCTTGGAGAATTCCACTACATCCGAGGTTATTGGAGTGGATTGAAGACATCCTTTCCCATTGTAATCGCAAGCTGAACACCGCAGGAATATTCTGTCTATGCCTCAGTTTTCACATATGAATGCAACATTGAAGTCCTCAAGGCGTTCTGCAAATCGTAGTGGCTTTCCACCAATACATTTATGACTTCCTATGGAGAGATGTCAATATCATTGTGGGACATTTATTCTTTGGCGGGCTTCCTGGTGAATGGATACCTTTGCGATAAGATGATCTCGAATTCAAAAGAGCTTACTGGTGCCATCGACGGATCTACGAGCCTATACTTGCCTCCGAGTTGCAAGTACTAATTCCAAAGCTTATCACTTACTTCGGGGACATACTGATAGGTCTCGCATCTCTCCCGCGTCCATCAAAACATGGGTTAAGTTTTGGTCAAGGAAAGCACATAAATATGATCCACCTTCTTGTCGTGATAAACGAGCACTAACCAAAGGAGTAAAGAGTCACCCTAAAGAAACTCAAATCCTTCCGACAATGAAATCAAACTTGAAGAATGGACCACGGCGGAAAAAGATTCATTCGAAAGACACGGGATCCGAGGGAGGCAAGAAGAAGTACATCTGGCAGCACACCTAATTTGTTGGTTATGCACATTTGTCCTTCCCAATGAAAAAATTGATTGCATACGTTCCGGCACCTTCAAGATAGCAGGTATGATGGCCATGGGAAAGTGAGTGGGTCTTGCTACTCCTGTTCTAGAAAACATTTATAGAGGCTTACACAAGATCGCAAGTTTTCCCCGACCGCCTCGAGTTCGATCAAATTTTCCAGCCCATTTCGTCTATGGTTGGCTAGCTTTCTATTTCAACAATCACTTTCCCTCAAGTAAGGGATGCACTTACCTACTATGACACTTTACTCTGGGGAAGGAGGAGCGAAGTATTTTGACCAGAAGAAGCACGTGTACGCATACATAAAGGATATTCGACTGCTTGGACTTATATTATTCTTGATAAGGCTGTAGGTCATAGGTTCTTTGATGATGATTGCGCCCAAGGACGTGTTTGGAATTATTTTACAGCCATTCGTTCGAGTTATCTTACTTGGTGAAAAGGTAACAGTTTCATTGTTGAACCATATAGTCCCATAGATTCAGCCGACAAGTTGGCTTCTATCAATGGGAGCCCGGGTCACTTATCAGAGACATACACAAAGCTTCTTTGGAAGAGGGAATCAAAATTTCGCATCTAAGCATGTTGCATAAGTCTATGTCCGAAGCGTATCTAGCACTTGCTCCTCCAAATGCTAAAAAGTTCTATTCTTCTGATTACTCATCATGGTGGAGTTGCGTTCACGAAGATTACTTCGAGAAGAACATTGCAAAACTGGTGAGACCTCAGCATAGTAAGTAGCCATTGAAGACCAATAAAAGGAAGGAATCTCCAAGACCCTCAAAAGAAAAGAGTAGCAGTGAAGAGGAAAGACATTGGAAAAGACGCAAAGCCCCTGAACCATTGAAGCCTGCCAAAAATGATGCGAAGGATGACTCGCAACAAGAGTTAGCACGAGAGGTTGCTCCCTTTATTTCTTCATCTTCTTTTCCTTGCACTATGTATTGTGAAATTATTTTTCCTACTTTTTGTGGCTTCTCTCAGTTGGAGAAGGAATGATTTGGTGTTGATGAAGAACAGTCGGAAGGGAGTGTGGAATCGGTTGCAGTGCCTAATCCACCCGTCAATATTTCTTCTTCACCCCAAGAGGTTCAAAAGGAGATTGTGGCCACTCCAACGCCCAACAATGTTTCCGCGGCCTCCATATTTGTTGCAAACAACATCATTATTAATTGCAAAAGGAGGTATCTTCAATTAATATGGGATGGTCTTCGCGAGGCGATACTAAAGAGACCTTTGGATTGCCTCTCAGCTATGCAAGATGAAGTTTCTCCTATAATCAATGACATGAATGAGTACAAAAGGTTTGCCATTTCCCATATTGAAGAAGCTCTGAAGGTACTATTCGAGAAGGCCACTGCATAAGATAATGCGCGATCCATATCTTTGGAAAGATTATAAAAAAAACATCTTGCACAATAATTAAGTGAAGCTAAAGATCGTCTTTTGAATGCCACAACAGAACAGAGTGAAGCAACCAACTTAGTCGCATCCACCAAGTCTAAGTTGAAGCGACTTCAGAAGAAAGTCAAGGAGTTGAAGAAGCAAGAGAAGGAGTTATGTCAACACTCTTGGGAGATCGGCGAGAAAGCCTTCGTATTGCCAAGAGAAAAGTTAATGAGACAGAAGCAGAAATAACCGCCATAGAGAATATTGTCCCAGCGACTGATGAGGTGATCGGAAGCTTGGAGGCCTCAAAGCACCATCTAGAATCAACAAAAGAAGTTATTTTGGATATAAGTCCTTTTGCTTAGACTTTGTTTAGGATATTCTAATTTCTGCTTTATCCCGTGTTGGGATTTCTTCGCTTTATGGGCTTATATGATTATGTAGCAGACATTGTTTTCATTTATTATATGACAACCTTTAAAGTCCATTTCTTTTACTTTTAACTTCGTCTTTCGTTTGCTTCAACCAACGTAGAAGAGGAAAAACACAATATATATATGACTGAACTTAGAAAATTCCTAAGCTTCCTCATACCCTGATGAAAGAGATCAAGTCATAACGTAGTTCAAATTTTCACTTTCTTTGGGGGGGGGGGGGAGGGGTGGTGGAGGGCTGGGAGTAGACATGTCAACGGGGCAGGTCAGGTCGGATTTCTGGATTTTCTGACCCGCCCCGCCCCTACCCCGCCCGGCCCCGCCCCGCCACGGGGCAAAAAAATTCGCCCCGTGATCTGCCCCGCCCCGCCCCGCCCCTATTTTTTTATTTTTTATTTTTATAAAAAAAATTAGTTTTTTTTTAAAAAAATTGATTTTTTTTGTTGAAGTCAATAGGATTTTAATTTTTAGGTTTACATTAACTTTGTTTCAATATTTTTAATTTTTTTTAAAATTTAATTATTAAAAAATAGAATTTAATTATTTAAATTTACTAGATCTAGTCATAATCTAATATATTAGCTAGATATATATATAACATATTATATATAAAATTTTATATTATAAATACATATATATTTTATATTCCTTTGTATATATATACATATCTATATAATAATACATAATATATATTTAAAAGAAAATTATACATATATAGGGATGGGGCGGGGCGGGGCGGGGCGGGGCAAGGTGGGGTGGGATCCCTGACCCGCATCTGACCCGCCCCATGGACGGGGCGGGGCGGGGCGGGGCCCATTCTTCATCGGGGCAGATCTTGCCCTGCCCCAAAGGCCTCGGATCGAAGCAGATCGGGGCGGGGCGGATCAATTTTGACATGCCTAGCTGGGAGAGGGGGGGGGGGTGCCGTACATAGTTTATACTCATGTGGGCCATGAGTGACTATTCTTTATCCACTTTAGCCAAAGTGGGGTAAGTAAGCATTTTAACCATATACTTTACCTTTGGTGGTCGCCGTGCACAGTTAATCCTCATGCGAGCCAGGAGGTTTTTTTTCTTCCCTTTTTTTTTTTTTTTTTTTTTTTTTTTTTTTGCAGCAGGCTCAAGTGTAGTAGCGCTTTAAGAATTTTCCATTTATGGGACTGACCCGTACCCTATCTTCATACGTGGTGATGTGATTTGTTACGGCAATGTCCTCAGCTACTTCTTTGAATTTCCTAAACTCCACACATGTTCTCATTTGCCCATTCCTTGGCCTTGTTTGGATTGTGTGCGTAGTACCATCTCATTCATTGACGTAGCCACCTCTGATTATTTGAATGATTTTCCTTCTTAGATTTTCTTGAACGCTTTGAGGAGCATGCTGAGGGTTACGCTGAGCACCACCACCAATGACGTAATTGGATGAAGCCACACTCTCTCTATCATCTTCATCATCATCTGGAGTACGAGTGATAATAATGGTATGCTTCTTAGCCTTAAGAACTTCTCGACATGATATGGCCAAGGTGGTCTGTCGCTTCATACGAGACATAATTAAGCTTCAAAACCTCTGTGTACATGGAGATCTATTCATTTTACTCCTCTGAAGAGGGCCAAGTCTATCAATGACAGAGACTCTCCGTACTATCCTTCCATGTTCATCAGTTGCATCATCTGCTGACGAGACTTCTTCTTTAATAATATAATTGCTTTCGGTTCTTTTGATGGCAATATAGATAGGGTTTGTTGTTGTGAATCTGACGCCTATTTTGGTGGTTCTGATAGCATAGAACCACTCATCCTAAGCATCTTTTGCATATCAGTGAGCACATGTTCTTGATGTTCGATAGGTATGATAGGCTCCCTTGATATAGAGTCTTCTTGCGGATCAAATCCGGCCTTAACAAGAAGCTTGAATGTTTTAGGGTCATAACACTTAGCAATTTCAGCTGCTGGGAATCCTCCGTGTTTAATCATGGGTCCATTGACTGGACAGACAAACCCCTCAAATGGTGGAGGACATGGTTTTCTTGCATCGAGTTGAGTCAAAGGGAGTGTGAGATGTTTTAATGGTTCAACTCTAGTGCCTTCCTCGACTTAAAGCGATCGACGTACCCTTCTTGTCTTCTTGATCGCCTTTAGGTTTCTTGCCTACTTCGCTTTCCTTGACCTTTACCACCTTCTTATCTTGAAAGAAGTATTTCGCATCGGCAAAGTGAGCTTCTGTTTCAGTAAAAGGCTTGTCGTCACCATACACTCTTTTGACAATGCCTTGATGACAATACTTGAAACATTGGTGTAAAGTAGAAGGAATCACTCCATTATCGTGTAGCCATGGTCGAACCAGAAGCATGTTATATGATGTTTTGGCGTCTATTACATAGAACAACACATTCGAGGTTATGTCATCTATCAACAGGTCAAAGTTTATGATGCCAAGTGCCCTCTGCCCTTCTTGGTTGAATCATCAATCGACTTCTTGAAAGTTCTTCCATTGAGATCTCTAACTTTTTCATCACCCGCAAAGGAAGGATATTCACAGCGGAGCCTCCACCGATCAGAATTCGGTTAACCTTTTGCTTGCGAGTGTAACCAGCCATAAACAATGGTTGATTATGGGATTGTGACCCAAGCAGCAAATCTTTATCTGTAAAGGTTATTGCGGTTGTGCAGTCAACATGAACTTCAACTTTGGACTGACCTTCTTCTTTTCCTTGTTGGTTTATCATATAACAGGAGCCATTACGATCATGTTTCGGGGTACCGATGAGATGTGTAGCTGCATTCGCTTCATCTAATACTATTTTTCCTTGTTGGGCCAGCTGCATGGCTTTATCTTTAAATACGAAGCAATCTTCTATCGAGTGCCCTACCAATCGATGATACTTGCAATATTTTGGGTCATTGGTATGTCCAGATTCTTCTGGTCGCTTCATTTCTGGCAATCAATGAGATTCACTTCCATCAAGTCATCGAATATCCCAGAGACATCAGAGTTTAAGAATGGGTATTGTTTTTGTTGCATCTCCTTCAAAGTCAACCTTCTTTGCCCTGGGTCTTAAGAGATGTTTCCTTTGCCAGTCTTATCTTCTTCTTTTTGGCTAAACTTGATGGGCATCGTAGCTACGGTCATGGACTCTTGGTTTGCAGGTTTAGTAGAAGGTTTGCCCCCTCTGTTCTAATTTTGTTTATTGCTGAATTTGTGTGGCTCTTGAATTGGCGGTCTTTCTACTCCACTTGCAGCCATGCTTAGCTCCATATCATGGGCTCGAGTAGCTAACTCTTCGAATATGTGCGATTGAAGTCCTTGGAGAATATAACGAAGACCCCATTGCATCCGTTATATACACATCTCAATCGCGGAAGCTTCAGATAGACGATCTTTGCAATTGAGGCTCAGATTCCTCCATCGATTAATGTAGTTAACTACGGCCTCCTCTTTCCATTGGCGCGTGTTGGTCAGTTCAATTATCCTGATAATCCTCCGAGTGCTTTAGAAGCGATTGAGGAACTCTTGCTCCATATTAGTTGTTTGGGATTTTCCTTGCCATCAAACTGTTAGAACTTAGGTGGCTGGTAACCCATCGACATCTTCAAACTGTCAATTCGTTGCGTATATGGCTTCGTATAGGTGAAACAGGACTTTGAGTTTCCATCTAACTTCTCCTTGATCATTCCCCTAATGAGCTCCTTCAGTTGGTCAATTGGGATCAGATCTTCAGCAGACACTTGGATCTCTTTCAGAGACTTTTCTTTCTAAATAGAATCCCGCCTTTCAGATGTTTCGACTTCGCCTTCATCTTCAGCTGGTTCTTTCCCAGGAGCGTGACTTATAGCACCACTATCAAGTCTGCTTATTAGTTTTGAGATTAAGGAGTCTTGCTCTTGTGCATGTCTCGTATGCCCTTCAATAGCTTTATTCAAACTCACAAGTTGTTCTTCAAGAGTGTAAGCATTTGTTGTCATGATTGGAGCTGCTTATGAACTTGATGAAAACTAGGAGTAGAACATGTAGAGTTATCCTTTTCATCTCTATTGCCATCAACAATGTCTCTCAGATCCTTCCTAGTAGCCCTGAAAGAAGTATTTTCCTCTGAAGATGCCAAAGATCGCGAGTTGCTTGACATACTCCTTGTGACAACATTGACGTCTGTAGCTGGAGAGTATGTTGCAGTGACTTTCGTGATCATGATCTTGTGAGGTGTCATAGTGTTGTCTTCACCTTTGGGTTGAAGAGAAGAGATGAGAGGTAGAGACCATCCCACTGGGCGTGCCAAAAATTTGTAACAACAAATTTTGTGTATAAATAAATAAACACAAAAAAGTTCATACAAATTGAAGATATCAAATCAAAATAATATTGCGGTACAATCTTTAAATTTCCTCTGATTCTCTTTTCAACTTGTGTCACTTGGAATTTAGAGTAGACCTTCACTTAGATCTTCTCTGGATTTGGATATTTGACCTAATAAAGTTAATTCGAGGGCTCAATTCCTTCATTTCGAATTAAATGTTATTAATTGGGGAACTCCGTGTAAATCGCCTTGAATGTTGTTAGGCTCACGAAGAACATTGTTGGACTTTGACTTGATTTTGACTTGGTTTACGTCGATCTAAGGGGTTTAGCACCTTAATCTCAGATTAGACGCCGTTTCTGGATGGATACTTTGATGAACACCGAAGAACGCTTGAAGCTTGAAGACTGCCAAAGTTGCCTCTGCTCTAGAATTCTTCACTTAATTCTTGACTTGTGTTGTTGATTTTTTTGGTAGAGAATGAGACCCTATTTACAGTTGTAGGATGGATAAACCCTAATGGGATTGAGTCTGAATGGAGCGATATGATTGGTCCTGCACACTATCATTATCCATAAAATAATTATTAAATTAATTGTATTTAATTTAATGAAAACTGTAATAACTTAACACATGGAGCATTCTGATTGGTCCACCATGACTTGATGTTTATCCTCATTTTTTTGGATAATTACTAAATTAATTTAATTTAATTTAGTAATATCTGCATCATCTTGACAAGTGGTGGCTTTCAGTTGGCCAATAAAATATAGAGTAAATTACCAAATTAATTGAACATTTAAGTTAGGAATTTTATTTAATTAATTCCTAATATTAAAATAATCAATATAAAATTGATTTTCAACTCATATTTTATTACGTCGCGCGTTTTAATTGGATACAAATTTTGCATATCAGCAGGGTGATCCACCACACATCAAATATGTAACTATAAGATCGATGTTGTATACCTTTTGGATTTAAATTAATACAAACTTGAATGGTGGATATTTTCACTTGTATATTACCAAAGTGGATAGGGTAAAAAAAAAATTATTCTATAGATTTTTTATGTTGGAGCCATGTGTTAGAACAAAATATAAAATTTGTTCATTTTCTTGGCCAAAAAGTTGGTACGTAATTCGCAAAGACATATAAAAGATGAGAAGTATATAAATTGAAATTAACAAATAAAATAGAACGTAAACTAAAAACATATTGGTAGTGTTGATACATAAATTTTGTATCCAATTAAAGTGCGCTACGTAATAAAGTATATAATTAAAATCAATTTTATATTAATTATTTTAATGTTAGGATTTAATCAAATCAAATTCCTAAGTTAAATATTAAATTTAATTGCTAATTTAATATGTATTTCATTGACCTATTGGAAGCCGCCATGTGTCAAAATAATACGAATATTACTAAATTAAATTAAATTAAATTACTTTAGTATTTATCCAAGAAGATAAGGATAAATATCAAGTCATGGTGGACCAATCAGAATTCTCCATGTGTCAAGTTTTTGCAATAATTATTAGATTAAAAACAATTAATTTAATAAATTATCTTATGGATAATGATATTGTGGAGGACCAATCATATCGCTTCATTCAAACTCAAGCCCATTAGGGTTTTTCATCTTACAACTATAAATAACACCTCATTCTTTACCAAAATCACAACAAACTTAAGAAAGGTGGTACAAAACAAATCTTAAGGCGGTACAACACAAATATCGGCGTGACAAAGCCAAAATCTAGTGTTACAAAGTCAAAATTCAGCGTTACAAAGTGAATCCGGCGCTTCAAAGTCAAAATCCGGCGCTACAAAGCCAACTGATGATAACATTTGATTCAGGATTTTACTCCAATCCTTGAATTTAACATTATAAATTCAAGAACTCATATTCGGTGCGGATCAAAGCCCAAAGTTCATCAAATAATCGAGAATCAAGGGAAGAATTTCGGTACAAAGGAATTTCGGCATTCTTCGAGGAACCCGGCAAGAAACGACGTTTAATCCAAAATAAAGCTTACAAGTTTTGGATTAGCGTTATTCAAGTCAAAGAACTTGAAGACATATACAATAGAAGAAAAGAATTAGAGGGAAAATAGAGAAAGAATCCACAAAGTTGTAAACATTATCTATTTGATCCAAAAAAATCGATCTTGTAATTCTTTTTTGTCTTTATCTATATAATACATGAAATATGTTGTTACAAATTTTGGCACGGTCAGTGGGACAATCTCTACTTCTCATCTCTCACTCTTCGACTTAAATACTCTAAGTCTAGCAAAGTAGCAATGGCCAATCACAAGGCTCTTATGGTCAAGATAAATTTCTCGAAACCTTCAAGTTCTAGCGTTGGAATCATTACAAGAAGCATGCCCAAAACTCTCCAGTTACAATCATCATCTTTCGAAATTGTTGACAGGAGTTCACAACATCTTGTTGCTAACGTAGCGAATGAGGAGGACGACTTTGCATGCTCTGCTCCTCGTTCTTCCTCAAGTTCAGAAGTAGCACACGTAATGACAACGAATGCTTCAACTCTTGAAGAACAACTTGCAAGTCTAACTAAGACCATTGAAGGACTTATAAAGCATGTCCAAGAGCAGGACCCGAAGATTGAAACCTTGAGGAGTAAGATTGACAACGACGATACAAGTCGTGCTCCTGGGAAAGAACCAACTAAAGATCACGACGACATTGAAACATCTACATAACATGATGTCATTGACAAGGAAATGCCTCTAGAAGAGATTCGAGTATCTGTTGATGGTATGATTCCTGTTTACCAACTCAAGGAGACCATCATGGGGACTATCAAAGACAGATTCGAGGGGAGCTCGAAGTCTTGTTTCACATACACCAAGTCATATACTCAACGAATCGACAGTTTGAAGATGCCAATGGGTTATCAGCCACCCAAGTTCTAACAATTCGATGGAAAAGACAAACCTAAGCAACATATCACCCACTTCATTGAGACATGCAATGATGTCGGAACTTATGGTGACCACGTGGTGAAATGATTTGTTCGATCTCTGAAAGGCAATGCATTTTATTAGTACACCGACTTGGATGCAAACTCAATTGATAATTGGGATCAATCGTTTCTATAGTACTCGGAGGACCATCAGCGTGATTGAGTTGACCAGCACATGGCAATGGAAAGAAGAGTCTGTAGTTGACTACATCAACCTATGGAGGAATTTGAGCCTTAATTGCAAAGATCGTCTATCTAAAGCTTCTGCAATTGAGATATGCACACAAGGAATGCAATGGGGCCTTCGGTATATTCTAAAAGGAATTCCCCAATATACATTTAAGGAATTAGCTACTCGAGCTCACGATATAGAGCTAAGCATGGCTACAAGTGGAGTGGAAGGGCCGCCAAGTCAAGAGCCCCACAAGTTCAGCAATAGAAAAGATTGGAATAAAGGGGGCAAATCCTTTACCAAACCTGCAAACTAAGAGTCCATGATGGTAGCTGCAATGCCCATCAAGTTCGGCAGAAAAGAAGACAATAGGACAGGCAAAGGGAAAGACATCTCTTAAGACTGGGTGCAAAGAAGTTTACTCTGAAGGAGATGCAATTAAAACAATACCCATTCTTGGACTCCGATATCTCCGTGATATTCGATAGCTTGATGGAAGCAAATCTCATTGAATTACCTGAAATGAAGGGACTCGAAGAAGTTAGGTGGATTGATGACCCAAAGCATTGCAAGTATCATCAGTTGGTGGGGCATTCAATAGAAGACTGCTTTGTATTCAAAGACAAGGTCATGCAGCTAGCTCAGCAAGGTAAAATAGTGTTAGATGAACGTAATGCAACAACAAATATTACAACTATCTTGGAAGATAATAGTCTTGGTGACACCCCATGCTACATGACAGACAAACAAGAAAGCAAATACAAAGATAGACATGTAGAAGAGGAAGATGTTGAAAAGACCCTACTTGAACTTGAACATAGTGTAGGAATCGCTCCCTTAAATGAGGAGTTCTTGAAATTCAGTTGAGCCTAATGGAAAAAAAAAAAAAAAAAAGAAAAGGAAAAAAAAAAGAACACCTCTTGGCCTGCATGAGGATAAACTGTGCACGGCGACCACCAAGGTAAAGTATATGGTTAAAATGTTAATTTACCCCATTTTGGCTAAAGTGGTTAAAGAATAGTCACTCCTGACCCACATGAGTATAAATTGTGCACGGCACCCCCCTAAAAAAAATAAAACACAAAGTGGAAATTTGAACTACGTTATGACTTGATCCCTCTCACCATGGTACATAGGCAACATATAAATATTTTAAATTCAGTCATACATATATTGTGTTCCCTCTCCTTAGTTGCTCCGAGATTAAGGATCCAAGCTCCAAGTCCACCAAGTTATCTAATTTTGTCAAATTGGGTTGTCAAACTCAACTTTAGATGAATCCACCTTTTCAAGTCAAGTATGTCAAATCCGGCCAAACACACCATGTTGAAGATTCAACTTCCAAATTAAAAAACTCATTGGTATGAGTATAAACTACCAACAAATTTCAAAATTCATGTTCAAGTTCAAGGCTCCTTGACACGAGTTTAAAAGGTCTTCCACTCAAATTCAAATCCAAATTCAAGGCTCCTGATACGAGTTTAAAAGGCCTTCATATCAAAATCAAGTCCAAATTCAAGAACTCTTTAATAAGAGTATAAAAATATCAATATGTTCAAAGAAAATTTCAGAAATCAGTTCGAGACTCATCCACTCCAAGACGCATCGTCCGTGAACAAGTTTCGAAGGGGACATTTGTTGATACACAAATTTCGTATCCATTAAAGTGCGTCACGTAATAAAGTATATATTGAAAATCAATTTTGTATTGATTATTTTAATGTTAGGAATTAATCAAATCAAATTCCTAAGTTAAATAGTCAATTTAATTGATAAGTTAATATATATTTTATTGACCTATTGGAAGCTGCCATGTGTCAAGATGATTCAAATATACTATGTTAAATTTAAATTACTTTTGTAATTATCCAAGAAGATAAGGATAAACATCAACTCATGATGGACCAATCAGAATGCTCCATGTATCAAGTTGTTGCAGTAATTATTAGATTAAATACAATTATTTTAACAATTATCTTATGGATAATGATATTGTGGAGGACCAATCATATCGCTTCATTCAGACTCAAGCCCATTAGGGTTTTCCATCCTACAACTATAAATAGGGGCCTCATTCTCCACCAAAATCACAACAACACAAGCTCAAGAAAGATGGTACAAAACCAATCTTGAGATTAAGACAGTACAAATCCAAAATCCGACTTTACAAAGCCAAAATTCGGCGTTACAAAGCCAATCCGGCGCTACAAAGCCAAAATCTAGCGCTACAAAGCCAATTCATGATAACGCTTGGTTCAGGATTTTACTCCAATCTTGAATTTAATGTTATAAATTGAAGGACCCATATTCGGTGCAGATCAAAGCCCAAAGTTCATCAAATAGTCAAGAATCAAGTGAAAATTCCGGTACAAAGGAATTTTGACGTTCTTCAGCGTTCTTCGAGAAACCCGGCAAGAAACGATGTTTAATCCAAAATCAAGCTTACAAGCTTTGGATTAGCATTATTCAAGTCAACGAACTTAAAGACATATACAATTGAAGAGAAGAATCAGAGGAAAAATAGAGATAGGATCCACAACGTTGTAAATAGTATCCATTTGATCCGAGAAATTCGATCTTGTAATTCTTTTTCGTGTTTTTCTATATAATACACGAAATTTGTTGTTACAGGTAGAAAAAAACAACAACACATATCACACTTGACACACAAATCTAAACCACTAAAACCCTCCTATCCCCAATCTGTTCACACACAATTATAAAAGAACAACACGTCTCTCCTTGCTTATTCTGATTTGTGAGAGGTTGGCTTGTAGCCTCCATAATTTCCATTTCTTTGCTTGTTTTCTTTTCTTTTTATATAATAGCACCTATTGATTCATTTCCCAAGCTGTGGCTACTCCCCTGACGACCTCACATGCATCGAAAAACTTCTTTGGCTCATGGAATGACAAGCACGACAAGAAGCACGAGAGCCTCAAGGAGAAACTGTTGAGGTTTGAGATCTTTAACGATAAATTGAAACACTATTGGCTTGCGTTGAATGAGTTTGATGATATGAGCCACGAGGAGTTCTAGACTAATAACGGCCCCACAGGGATCAACTTGATCGAGAGTTCAAGTAGAGAATTTCCAAAAGCTATCCTAAGTCTATTGAACGGAGAAAGCATGAGCCGTTACTCACATCAACAATAACCAAGGGTCATGCATGTAGTAAGTGACTTCAACTTCACATGCTACAATTTGCTCTCTCCAATATATATATATATATTTTTTGGTAAAAACCATCAAAGAGATGGAGGGGTTAAGGTAAGACCCCCAACCTATATATTAATCAACATAGAGTGCAATTACAAAGAAAGGATAACAATTTTCCATCTATCTTGGAAATCTAAATGTGGGATATCCCCAACCATCTAAATACAAAAACCCATGAATGGATGGGCATTCATCACATCTACAAAACTCAAATGAAGATTTCCGTTTCACCGCGAAGTTGGCAAGGTGATCAGCTGCAGCATTTCCTTCTCGATGAATATGCGAAACTTTTATCATCATCCCCCTTGTAAGTTTCTTGAAGGCAGCTATGTTGGCTTGACAGGACCAATGTCCTACTCCGTTTCCTCTCAATAGGTGGTAAACAACAAGTAAATCAATCTCAAGCCAAATCCTGGAAAAACCCTTTCTCACACAGATTTGAAGAGCTTCCGTAATTGCACATAATTCAGATGAAATCGTGTCTGTATTGCCTAAAAACTTATAAAAGGCACAAACCAATTGAGCGTTTGAATCACGAAAAATCCCCCCCGCTCCAGCAGGATCGGGGTTTCCTTTAGATGCCCATCAGTGCTTATTTTTAAAAATCTATCATCTGGGGGTTTCCATCGGACCAAAAAAGGTTTTTTCTCAACACGAAGGTCAGCAGGAATATTCTAGCTTGTTGCTAAATACCTAAAGCCTCTCCAGAACCCAGCTGGTAGTAAGTTTGCTTGAGATAAGTCTCGAAGCTTACTCACCACCTGCTGCTGGATTCAAGAAGCAACAGGGACTTTCGCCTCAAACTTAGAAGAATTTCTGGCACATCAGATGCACCACAGCACGAGAAGGGAAGGACAATACAAATGTGCTCAGCATTCTATTTTTTAGAAAACCACAATGCAATCAAATTAACAAGGGAGATATCATGGGGCACAATAATGTGGAATAGATTAGCAAAGTATAACCACACTTGCCAAGAAATGGGGCAGCTCACAAAGGTATGGTTGGTCTCTTCACAACTATTATGACAAAGATGACACTACGAAATGGCCGAAAAACCTTTTTGACTGAGATTATCATCAAGGGCCAGGAATTTGTTGACTAATATCCAAAGAAAGATAGAATATGAATTAAGAAGAGTTTTTGGCCACATCATCGACTTCCAAGCTGAAATTGGCTTGAGAGTCTCAGGGAGTTCCAAGCAGAAGAAAAAGTAAAGAGACCATTCGAAGAAAGTTTCCAAACTGGAGTATCACTCATATTCACATCAATCACAATAGCACAAATCTCAGCAACAATAAGAGGGGGCAGTATTAAACTCATCCTGTGGTAATCCCAAGAACTATTAACCCAAAAATCATTTATCTTATCATTGCAATTGAAGATTTCAGAATACTGACAAAGGGGAGAATAGCTGCACTAGAAAGATATGTTACCTTGCCCAATCCTCCAAAATATGTTTTGATCAGTGAAAACCTGCACTTTTAGTAACCTTCTCCAAAAATGAGACTGATTCTGCCCTATATCAGCATTAAAAGGGTGAGTATGCTTCAAATATTTAAGATGCAAGTACTGACACCAAAGAGCCTTTGATGTTCTAAATTTCCACCAAGCAAATGCAGCAAACGCTCTATTAGTGTCAAACAAACTCCTGACCCCTAAACCACCCTCCCTCTTGGGAAAGCATAATTTGTCCCAAGAGGCCCAGTATGTTTCTTCTTAGGAGTAGACCCCCACAAAAAGCCATTGAACATTTTATGAAACCTGTCAATAACAAACTTTGTGGCCCCTATGACCCTGAAAGTATACATTGGAATGGAATTAAGGACACTCTTAATGAGTTCCAATCTCCCTCCGATACTTAAGAAAAGTTTATCCCAGCCACCCAGTTTGTTACTAACTTTTTCATAAAGTTCTTGAAATAAGGCATTTTTCACTCTCCCTTTGAAGAGGGGCATTCCTAAGTACTTGAAAGGCAGCTTCTCTTCAACAAAATGAGAAAGTTCAAGAAGTTTCTTTTTATTGTATCTAGGGACATGTTTACCAAAAATAACAGAACTTTTGGAGAAATTCGCTTTTTTGACCAGAAGCCTTTTCAAACAGACAAAAAAAGTTCAAAAGTTTTTTGAATGCAATAACTTTGGCAGAAGAAAATACCACTGTATCATCAGCAAAAGAGAGGGAGGGAACAGACATACCCTTTTTATTAAATTTCACTTCAGGATACAGCTTAAACAACTCCATCAAACCATAAGACAGAATATTAGAGAAAAGAGCAAAAAGGCTGGGAGAAAGAGGATCACCTTGTCTTATCCCTCTACTGGATTTAAAAAATCCAGAAAGGGATCCATTTATCACAAGAGAAAACCAAGAGTTGTTAGTGGCATTAACAATATAAGTCACAAACAGTTCAGGAAATCCCATCAATCTCAAGATTTTATATAAGGCAGCCCATTCTATTCTATCATAATCCTTTTGAAGGTCAATCTTAAGGATCATTTTCCCATTTTTGCACTTAGCATTGAGCTCATGCACCAATTCTTGAGCTAAGATGATGTTGTCCGCAATGTCTCTAGAGGGGACAAATCCACTCTGTGAAGGAGGGATTAATGTAGGAACAGTCCCATGCCCACATTTTCTAAGATTATCCCAAAGATTGAGTCTAACAGTTTTAGCACATGAAGCATACACAAAAGAGCAGAATAATTTACAATCAAGCACATAATTGTACACAAGCACATCCAACAATTGATCAGAGGAAAAAGTAACAGTTAATTGAATAGGAGCATTCCACATGACCCAAATCTTCCCATTACTGTTAGCAACAACATTTTGGAAGCCCAAAGAGTGCACAAAAAAATAATCAATATCAGCAGACTTGGTTTCTAAAATAGCACATATATCAGGCCTTTTTCTTTTAATCAAAATTTTCAAAGCTGTTCTGGTTTTTTTATTGCCAATCCCCCTCACATTCCAAGTTAAAATAATCATGAAGAGAGAGAGAAATTACCTTTAGTAAACACAGTGCCCTTCCTTGTTTGCATAACAAGGGGAACAACTGATTTTTTCTTCTTTTTCCTAGTTCTTTTTCTTGCCAGTTTTCCTTGTTTGAGCCGTATGAATTCCCTCATCACAAGAAGCAGATATCCTCCCTTCAATCTCCTCATCAAGTAGCTCATGCAAAGGAGACACATGCACAGCAGAATTAGTCTCAAAATTAATATGATCTTTCAGTAATTCATCATCATCAGCATGTTCAGCAAGCCTAGAAAAGAATTTTCATGCACTTGGAAATCCTCTATAGGGTCAAAGAGGACCCCCTTAGACCCCTCAGCAATGCCCAAAACAGTTTCAGCAGACCTCTTAGAGGTTCCAGCTTGCTTAGTAACAGGACATGAATATGTACTGCCTTTTTGAGCTTCAAGGGGGGTGGTGGAAACACCTTTCCCCTTACCTCTAGAATTTTCTTTGGATATAATTTCTTTCTCAGAAACTCTCTCTTCAGGTAATTCTGCCACATGTTTCCCCCTAGGGCTACCACAAACCACCCCCGCTACATCATTAACCCTTTCCCTATTATTACTTCCAATTTCAATAGCAACCGGGACATGATTGGGAGATTTGACTCTTTGTTTGTGTCTCTAGGAACCCACTGCTTTTCAGGTTGCTTAAAAGATGGGATAGCTTTAGTAAAGATATTTTTCGCAGCAATTTTCTTCTTATATTCTTCATTAAAGCAGTCCGAAGCAATATGACCTAGGTGTTTGCACTTATAGCAGTAATGGGGTGTTTTATCAAAAATAATTTTCTGTGAAAAAAGACTTTCCCCACACCCAATATAAACCTCGTCTGGCCTGGGCTTGGTGAGGTCAAGCTCGACACACACTCTGGCCACACTTTGCCTCGTGCGATCAACTGTGGCCTCATCAATCCGCAGGGGTGTACCAATGAGTAAGGCAATTTTAAACAAAGCTTTCTTATCAAACAAATGGATAGGCAATTCTGGAAAAGACACCCAAACAGGCACAATAGGGGACTCCGATTTAGTGTCAAAATCTTATGATCATTTAAAAATTCTCATAGGATAATCTCCCACACGCATAATTTGTTTCGCCCAAAATCTCTGATAATCATCTTCACTACTGAATTTGAGCATGATATGTTTAATATTAATAGCTCCTATGAAAACAGATCCCACAAACCCAAAACCGACTAAGTTAGATCTAATCTTTTTAAAACCAGGCCTTCCATGAGAGAATTTATCGATTAGAACAAAACGACATTGATCCGCCAAAAGATCCGTTTCTGTTTCAGTAAACTGTACAATAGGGGTTCCTCTGTAAACCCCAGTACAGCCAAACCCTTCTGCTGCCACTGGATAAAAAAGCTTCTTCGCTGCATGCCTTCCAGCTTCTCCGCCGCCGAGATGGACTGAGCCACCGATAGGAATGACGCTGGCTTCACTGTAGGAATCGTTTGCTTAATAACAACTGGATCTGGCTAAGGAAGAGATGGAAAGTCTCCCCCCTCGATGGCAGATGCGAGCGAGAAGCTCGTCATCGCTGCCATGGGAGGGCGGCGGAGGGGGTTGCACTATGCTAGATCTAGGGTTTTTAGCGAGAGAAAAAAGAGAGAAGGCAGAGCGTTTTTTGTATTATTCATTCAGATCTTGATAATAATCCAATATTTTCTAAGACCTATGATTGTCTGCAGGTAGTTGTTACACATTTTCGACTATGACTGCAGTCGAGGGCATAATTAGATCGTAACAGGCTAACTGTCTGAACAAAAGCTAATTGACTGGGGCACGGGTTGCAACAATGGTTGCTCCAAAGGCCTAATCCTACACTGTCTCCACTGATGGCATTCACAACCTAATAGAAGAAGCCACCTGTGAAAAAAATAGAGTAATCACAACTCATATAATATTATGTGGCATCCACATGGAATATTTATCCCATCCGATAAGATTAACGTAAGATATTAGTTATATCATGTTACGGGTATTGACGATTAAAAGCCTTATTAGAATAGAGATCCAATTAATCCCTATATATAAGTGTATCATCAGATATAATTAAAAACACACATAATCAGACACATTATTTTACTAGGAAAAACCGGTACACTCACCATCAGAGAGAGCAAAGGGGTTTATCGTGTGGAATCCCAAAGGGTTTTATCGTTTGGAATTCAGAAGACACTAGTTGCCTTCCACACTAAGGGCCGGAGAGATACACCAATTAGTAATCAGAATCAAGGCGATCTAGGTACTCCTAAAACACTTCCGCTATGATGTTTTATGTAAATATAGATGTTATATTATTTTTACAGTGGTCTTAGAGCCACGCAATTCTTCTTTGTCCATGTATCTTAATTGCAAGGCGCGTGATTTTGCATGAAATAACCATTAATTTGTTTGGTACAGTTCCCATCTAGAGGGTCTTGCAATTGATCATCAATTCATACTATGTTAAACAAATTAATTATTTAATTTGAATTATTTAGTTGCCGTCTAGTTTTAATTTGAGTTCATTCTACACCGTCGGTGGTATTAGCAATTGCGACAACATTGTATAAAGGGAAGATTTGTGTTTCAAGTGATATTAAGCTGGTTGATTAAATAAAAAACTAAAAAGGTCATCATCTATGCCACTAGGAATAAGGTATTGAACCCAAGATCTACATATTCTATGATATGTTTGTCTTATATGTTTTGTTTCATCTGTCTGCTTTAATTAGAATATGTTCTAATATGTTTTAATTTACAATATGAATTATTGATGCACTAAATTTTAACCTAGTAAATCGCGAGTGTACGGTGCTAGTGCAGCTAGTGGCAGACAAGGTCGATCCCACAACAACTGTATCCTATGTTTAGGTTAATACCCTACTTTTAATACTTCTACCTTATCTAGACTCTCGAATAAGTGGATTGATTTGATATATTCTAAAAACCTAAATTTGCATAAAAGACTTAATAAAATACTAATTTCTTGACAACCAAGAAAACAAATAACAATTGAGATTCAAATGAGATTAGACGTATTCTAGGGCTTCAAATTTCTTTTTGCTTTCCTCTGTATGATTATCCTATATTCTAGACTTTTAAACTAATCCTATCGTTTATTAGACGAGAGGAACATTGATTAACCCTCCTCTCGGACGATGCTAATTTCTAGATCAATTAGAGATAATCACCCTCTCGGGCTAATTATCACCTAAAGACTCCCAAAGGTACCTAGAGCAATGCCTACATAAACACCTCACTCCTCTAGGAAAAATATTGGTATTTACACTATGTGTTGTAAGTCTATTAACGACACTATCCTCTCGGACGCCGATTCGTTAAACAAGTAGATATAAATTAAGTGATCAATTTGACAACATCATATAAAGAAAACAAACACATAGATAAACGATATAGTTGGAGTCTAGAATTCAAACGGTAAAATAAAAACATAGTAATCTCGTAATCTACTTTCTAACCCTAGAATACAAGTTGTTTAGTTACTCATGTCTAAAGCTAAAAACCAACACAATTCATAGGCAAACATGATTGGTTAATAACAAATAGCAAAAGAAATAAAAACCCAAAATCTTGATCTCAATCTTTGTCTCTTTGTTCCTTGCTCTTCGATCTTGCCTCCAAAGTGTTTTCCAATGATAAAGTGTGTAAATTTTGGACTTGGAAACTTGTATTTATAAGTTTTTGGGAAGGGCTAGGGCTGAAACAGGCTCAAAGTAAGTCAAAAGACGTGTAGAAAAAAAATTACCCGTCTTAATCAACTCGACTGAGTCCAAGAATTGCCTCATCCAGGTTGTCCAGTTCTACCCTTGGCTTTGTGTCTGCCAAACTTGGCCTTGACCGAGTTAGAATGTCACCTCGCCCGAGTTAGGTGATTCTGCCGAACTCGTTATAAAACTTCACACTTTGACTCGACCGAATCCCTTTCCGGCCTCGACTGAGTCCGACCATTCTGACTCTACTTCGGGTTTTTTTGTTTATTCCCATCATCTTACTCGTTTCTTATCTAAACTTCGTCCAAAAGGACTTTTTGGCATAAAATTACCTAATTAACACTAAAACAAGCATAAACACGTCATCTAGCACAATAACACGAATTCAAGCACATTACAACCAAGTACACATGCAAATGATATAAAATATACCCCTGAATCGACCTAAAATGCATGTATACACGATGTGTATCAATTATATATAGCTTGTTACTCATTGTTAAAGATGTAAATAAAAATCAAAATAGTTGTTTTGACGTTGATGTGTTTCGAACCTAAAATCTCAACATTATGTGCATGAATCTTGACCAATAATGCTATTAATGACTATTTTGATTTTTTTAGTCAACATATTTATTAATATTTAATGCTGTAAATGAAACTAATATTGTTGGATTGTGGTTTATGGGTTTCGAACCCACGACACTAGAGTTCTTTAGGTGAATTACTACCAACTAGGCTATGTGCTTCACACCTTTGTATTTGTTTACAATTGGCCTTGTTGTATTATTACAAAAATATTAATTAAACATTTATTGTCATTTAAAATTAATTAGTCTAATATTTTATGAACATATATGCCTATGCATTCGTCATCATGAAGTTTGAGTGCATATATAGTGTGTGTTATTTGTAAAAATGTTGTGTTGTCCAACCACATAATATTCATTTGTGACACTATTTGCATATCTTTGTGATGTTGTAAAATTATTGTGAATTAGTTTCACAAATAAATTAAAGGATTAATTCCTAAATGATGGAAAATTAATTAAATTACACATTATGACTTACTTTTATAGTTGATGATTTTGAGCTTAGCGAATTTTTCGATCTTAAGATGTAAGAAGGATTGTAAAATTTAATTAATTTATTGGTTTGTCTATTGTTATTTTTTGAAATCATATCTAGTAATGACCTCCAAAAATATCGTTGTCAATGTGATTAAGGGTGAGAAACTTGATGACACTAACTATGACATGTGACATAGCAAGATTCAGTATTTTCTTAATGAACAAGAAGTCTTACAGACTCTTACCACTATCATGCTTCCACCTGAGGAAGGAACCACTGCTCAACATCGTCATGACAAACAAGTGTATGATGACTAAGTTATGAAAAACAGTTGTGCTCGCTTTACTATGCCGAGCAACATGGACAATGATCTTTTGACAATTTGAGAATTGTCAAACTTCCCAAGAGATGTGGAACAAACTAAGTGCTGCTTTTGGACAATATTCTGCTACAAGGATTCGTGCCTTGAACTTGAAGTTCCAATAATACACAAAGACCTGAAATCAATCTTGTCGAAATCTCGAGTTAGTTTAGTTTAGTTTAGTTTAGTTTAGTTTAGTTTAGTTTAGTTTAGGTTCAGTTCAGTTTAGTTAAGTTTAGTTTAGTTTAGTTTAGTTTAGGTTTAGTTTAGTTTAGTTTAGTTTAGTTTAGTTTAGTTTAGTTTTGTTTAGTTTAGTTTAGTTTGTTTAGTTTAGTTTAGTTTAGTTTAGTTTAGTTTAGTTTAGTTTAGTTTAGTTTAGTTTAGTTTAGTTTAGTTTAGTTTAGTTTAGGTTCAGTTTAGTTTAGTAGTTTAGTTTAGTTTAGTTTAGTTTAGTTCAGTTTAGTTTAGTTCAGTTTAGTTTAGTTTAGTTTAGTTTAGTTTAGTTTAGTTTAGTTTAGTTTAGGTTCAGATTCAGGGTTCAGTTTAGTTTAGTTTAGTTTAGTTTAGTTTAGTTTAGTTTAGTTTAGTTTAGTTTGGTTTAGTTCAGTTCAGTTTAGTTTAGTTTAGTTTAGTTTGGTTTAGTTTAGTTTAGTTTAGTTTAGTTTAGTTCAGTTTAGTTTAGTTTAGGGTTCAGTTCAGTTTAGTTTAGTTTAGTTTAGTTTAGTTTAGTTTAGTTTAGTTTAGTTAGTTTAGTTTAGTTTAGGTTCAGTTTAGTTTAGTTTAGTTTAGTTTAGTTTAGTTTAGTTTAGTTTAGTTTAGTTTAGTTTTAGTTTAGTTTAGTTTAGTTTTTAGTTTAGTTTTTAGTTTAGTTTAGTTTAGTTTAGTTTTAGTTTAGTTTAGTTTAGTTTAGTTTAGTTTAGATGAGTTTAGTTTAGTTTAGTTTAGTTTAGTTTAGTTTAGTTTAGTATAGTTTAGTTTAGTTTAGTTTAGTTTAGTTTAGTTTAGTTTAGTTCAGTTTAGTTCAGTTTAGTTCAGTTTAGTTCAGTTTAGTTCAGTTCAGTTCAGTTTCAGTTCAGTTTCAGTTCAGTTCAGTTTAGTTCAGTTTAGTTCAGTTTAGTTCAGTTTAGTTCAGTTTAGTTCAGTTTAGTTCAGTTTAGTTCAGTTTAGTTTCAGTTTAGTTTAGTTTAGTTTAGTTTAGTTTAGTTTAGTTCAGTTCAGTTCAGTTCAGTTCAGTTCAGTTCAGTTCAGTTCAGTTCAGTTTAGTTTAGTTCAGTTTAGTTTAGTTTAGTTTAGTTTAGTTTAGTTTAGTTTAGTTCAGTTTAGTTTAGTTCAGTTTAGTTCAGTTTAGTTTAGTTCAGTTTAGTTTAGTTCAGTTTAGTTTAGGTTCAGTTTAGTTTAGGTTAAGATTCAGTTTAGTTTAGTTTAGTTTAGTTTTAGTTTAGTTTAGTTTAGTTTAGTTTAGTTTAGTTTAGTTTAGTTTAGTTTAGTTTAGTTCAGTTTAGTTTAGTTCAGTTTAGTTTAGTTCAGTTTAGTTTAGTTTAGTTTAGTTTAGTTTAGTTTAGTTTAGTTTAGTTTAGGTTCAGATTCAGGGTTCAGTTTAGTTTAGTTTAGTTTAGTTTAGTTTAGTTTAGTTTAGTTTAGTTTAGTTTAGTTTGGTTTAGTTTAGTTTGGTTTAGTTCAGTTCAGTTTAGTTTAGTTCAGTTTAGTTTGGTTTAGTTCAGTTTAGTTTAGTTTAGTTTAGTTTTGTTTAGTTCAGTTTAGTTTAGTTTAGGGTTCAGTTCAGTTTAGTTTAGTTTAGTTTAGTTTAGTTTAGTTTAGTTTAGTTTAGTTTAGTTTAGTTTAGTTTTAGTTTAGTTTAGTTTAGTTTTTAGTTTAGTTTAGTTTAGTTTAGTTTAGTTTAGTTTAGTTTAGTTTAGTTTAGGTTCAGTTTAGTTTAGTTTAGTTTAGTATAGTTTAGTTTAGTTTCAGTTCAGTTTAGTTTCATTTCAGTTTAGTTTAGTTTAGTTTAGTTTAGTTTAGTTTCAGTTTAGTTCAGTTTAGTTCAGTTTAGTTCAGTTTAGTTTCAGTTTAGTTCAGTTTAGTTCAGTTTACTTTAGTTTAGTTTAGTTCAGTTTAGTTCAGTTTAGTTCAGTTTAGTTCAGTTTAGTTCAGTTTAGTTCAGTTTAGTTTCAGTTTCAGTTTAGTTTAGTTTAGTTTAGTTTAGTTCAGTTCAGTTCAGTTCAGTTCAGTTCAGTTTAGTTCAGTTTAGTTTAGTTCAGTTTAGTTTAGTTCAGTTTAGTTAAGTTCAGTTTAGTTTAGTTCAGTTTAGTTCAGTGTAGTTTAGTTCAGTTTAGTTTAGTTCAGTTTAGTTTAGGTTCAGTTTAGTTTAGGTTCAGATTCAGTTTAGTTTAGTTTAGTTTAGTTTAGTTTAGTTTAGTTTAGTTTAGTTTAGTTTAGTTTAGTTTAGTTTAGTTTTGTTCAGTTTAGGTTCAGTTTAGGTTCAGTTTAGTTTAGTTCAGTTTAGTTTAGTTTAGTTTAGTTTAGTTTAGTTTAGTTTAGTTTAGTTTAGTTTAGTTTAGTTTAGTTTAGGTTCAGTTTAGTTTAGTTTAGTTTAGTTTAGTTTAGTTTAGTTTAGTTTAGTTTAGTTTCAGATTCAGTTTAGTTTAGTTTGTTTAGTTTAGTTTAGGTTTAGTTTAGGTTTAGGTTTTAGTTTTAGTTTTAGTTTAGTTTAGTTTAGTTTAGTTTAGTTTAGTTTAGTTTAGTTTAGTTTAGGTTCAGTTTAGTTTAGTTCAGTTTAGTTTAGTTTAGGTTCAGTTCAGTTTAGTTTAGTTTAGTTTAGTTTAGTTTAGTTTAGTTTAGTTTTAGTTTAGTTTAGTTTAGTTTAGTTTAGTTTAGTTTAGTTTAGTTTCAGTTTAGTAAACTGAAACTAAACTGAACTAAACTAAACTAAACTAAACTAAACTAAACTAAAACTAAACTAAACTAAACTAAACTAAACTAACTAAACTAAACTGAACTGAACCTAAACTAAACTGAACCCTAAACTAAACTAAACCAAACTAAACTAAACTAAACTAAACTAAACTGAACTAAACTAAACTAAACTGAACTAAACTAAACTGAACTAAACTAAACTGAACTAAACTAAACTGAACTAAACTAAACTAAACTAAACTAAACTAAACTAAACTGAACCTAAACTAAACTAAACTAAACTAAACTATAGTTTTAACTGTTTTATACCATTTTATTCTATTTAAAAAGAAAAAACATATAATACAAATTGTAAAATATATACCAACTTAAATTTGAGATTTTAAAATTTCTAGAGCAAATTATACACAGAGCTAATTTTACTGAAAATTCTTGTTTATTTCAAAGTATCAAGTTCTAAACTAAAATCTAAGCTTCATAAAAAATATATCTTTGTTATTTAGTACTTAGTTTAACTAAGGTTATTTTTAATTTTCTCTCAAAATTTAAAGTATTCTTAATTATAATTTATGGATGCCTTACTAAATGTATGTATGAACTAGGATTCCAAAACATTTCTCCATAATTGTATTTTTTTTTTCTTTTTGATTATTTGTGTATATCTAATAGGTTTATTTTTTTATATGTGCTATCAATTTAGATTTGATGTAGTTAAAATATATATACAATAATTTATATATATGATTATTTTATATAGTCAGTAGAATCTTACGATTTTTCGATTCAATTTTACGGACAATCCACCGACTCTACTTAAAATTGTGAGATTAACAACCTTGCCTGAAATACTCGATGACCGAACATCTTCGTGTTATGATCGACATGATTTGGGATCTTAGGGCAGCAAATCTGGACCTTACTGATGAACAACAAGTGTTGGATGTGATTCATTCATTGCCTGGTCCAGAGTGGTCCCACATGAAACTCCTTATGATGCATAGGGAGAATATCAAGGTTTTTAATGAAATTTCTCGTCATTTGGAGTTGGAAGGAGAAAGGCTAGAAGCCACTCGCTCACTTGCGCATATGACACATGCTACTGAGGAGCCTAAGTATGGTCATAGGAAAAATATGAAACCAGTTGGGAAAAAGATGAAAAAACCAAGGCAATCATCGGGGCAATAGGGCCCAAGGTAATGGGTAGGGCTGGGTCGGTATGGTATACCGAAAATTTCATCGCATACCGTACCAAACTCCCCAGTGTGCCTAAAATCCATACCAATACCATACCAAAACTTTCGATATAACGACTTTTAGAATACCGAGATTTTTGGTATGGTATCGGTAATACCGTTCATACCGCCACAGAAAGTTTTGGCTAGCAGGAGACTCTCATTTCATCATGAAATTTGAAAAAATAGAGTGTCTTCATTAATCAACAAATAAGTGCACAAGAACTAAAGATATTCACTCCAACATGAGGTTAAATGTAAAGAAAATGAAAAAAAAAAAAAATAGTAAATATACGCATATACACACTAAAAATGTTCCATTCAACAAGAAATTACAGGTAAAGAAAATGGGAATAACAGTAAATATACGCACATATATACTAAAGATGTTCCGTTCAACAAGAAATTAGAGAAATTTAGAGAAAATAAAGGAAGAACGTCTTGCAACAGCTACGCTGCCGGAAAAAGAAAAGCAACGGCGATGCTCAAGGGTCGGAGGGAGGGAGGTCTTGCGCTGCTACCTTGTCTACGGACAACTCATCACCTTATTGTCTTCTTCGAATCCGCTGACCCTATTCACCGCCCTTAGCCGATAATTAAGTGGTGATGATGAGATACAGTGCATTGTTGTTGGTAAATGAAGAAAAAAAGGGAAAATGACGATTGAGAGTTAGCGGTGCCTAATTTAGATATTTACGCTTGTATTTGAAATAGGAATTGGGAATGGATCTAGCTTAAGTTGTTGGACCTCTTGTAAATAATTTGGAAAATGCTTTTTTTAGGCCAACTAGCCCAAAATGTTGACAAAGTAAGTTATTGCTAAAATTTAAGAATTCTTTCGGTATATACCGTAATAATAAAAATTCAAAATTTACAGACCGATACCGTACCAAAAATTTCAGTATTTTTTGGTATGGTAAATGCGGTATACCAAACTTTCAGTATTTTTTCCCACCCCTAATAATGGGCCCCAAGGTAACGATGCTCAAAAGAAAAATCGTAGTGGGCCCAAGGATGTGGCAAAAATGACGTGCTACAAATGTCACAAAAAGGGGGACTTTGCGCGTGATTACACCGAGCCTAAAAAGTCATTTATTACCTCTTTCCTTAATCCTACATATGTTTGTTCTTTTGCATTAATAGCTAATTCAACTCTTAAATGGATTGTTGATTCAGGAGCAAACAAACATGTAGCTCGTGATAAAGATGGTTTTGTAGATTACCATCGGCTATCCTGGGGAGCTCATTTTGTTGAGTTTGGCAATGGAGACAAAGAAGTAGGTATAGGTATTGGGTTGTACCAGCTTCAGTTAAGTACTGGACACACAGTAGTTCTTCCATGATCTGCTTCATGTTCCTGGAATATTATGTAATCTACTTTCAGTCTTGTCTCTATTGCATTTTGGTTTTTTATTTACTTTTCAGAAGAATTTTGCAAGTTTTTCTTCGAGGATACTTTGTTTGGAACATGCACTTTGGTTGATGGTTTTTTCTGGCCTGAGCCAATAATAATTCCTCATTTGTTAATAATGATTTTGTTGATGTTGATTGCAATAAGTGGGATGCTAGACTTGGTAATACTGGTCAAGAAAGACGAAAGATTAGCTAAAGAAGGTTTATTAGGAAATATCATGAAAACTGATCTTCAAATATGTAAACCTTGTTTAGCTGGTAAAGCATACAAAAAGCCTTTTGGTAAGGCTCAAAGAGCTTCTTATTCATTGGAATCAATTCATTCAGACATTTTTGGTCTTTTGAATGTTAGGTATAGACATGGTGCATTTTATTTTCTTACATTCATTAATAACTACTCCTATTTGAATATGTTTAATTACTTTCTCACCTCTCGAAGCTTTAGAGTGCTTCAATATTTTTTTTTCTAGAGGTTGAGAATCAATTAGAAAGGAGTGTAAAAATCCTTCGAATAGATCAAGGGAGAGATTCAAGACATTTTGTGAGGAAAAAGAAATTCGTTAATAATCAACTATTCCTGGTAGACCACAACAAACCGGTGTTGCTTAGAAAATTAACATTGTTGGACATGGTTCGATCCATGATGGCACAAGCAAACCTTCCAATTAGTTTTTTAGGGGGATGCATTACAAACTGATGCTTTTGTACTTAATCGAGTTCCAAGTGAGTATGTGCTTAATGCTCCATATGAGTTATGGAATGGTAGAAAAGGAAATCTAGAGCACTTACGGCCTTGGGGATTGCTGGATATGTCCACCACCTCACCAATAAAAATGGAAAATTGGGTCCCAAAGCCAATAAATGTGTCTTCATAAGATACCCAGACAAATCAAAATGGTATATTTTTTGGAGAACATCTAGATGGAAGTTTAACGGAAATAGAATCATGAAATGTTGAATTTGTTGAGGATCAGTTCCGCATTGGTTAAAGTTAAAGGAGATCTTGAATTGTATGAGTTACAAGAAGAGATACCACTATCTTTTGGCGAAGTAGAGGATTGCCAAAGAAAGTGGGAGTCATCTTCTAGCTCATGAGAGTTCACTAACGAGGATGAACATTCATGATCACAGTACCTCACAAGTTTGTTGAAGTGGGAGAGGACATATCCCTAAATGTTATTTCGCAATAGAAGAGGAATCTTTTTTGTCCTCATTACTGGAAGTTGAGTTTGATGAACCAACATCTTACAAAGAGGCACTAACTCCATCTATGAAAGAGAACTACCTAGAAGCCATGAAAGTGAAAATTGATTTAGTGGATAAGAACAAAGTGTGTTTATTTGCCGTCAGCACGTAAGTCTACTAGAAACAAATGGGTTCTAAAACTTAAACACAAGACGAATGGATCAATTGACAAATTTAAAGCTCGTCTTGTTGAAAAAGGCTACACTCGAGAGAGGGAGTGGATTATGATGAAATGTTCTCTCCAGTAGTGAGATTTGCCTTTATCTGCATAATTTTAGCCGTCGTCGCCCGTCTTAACTTTGATTTGTTCCAAATGGATGTGAAAACTGCGTTCCTTAATGACAGTTTGAATGAAGATATATATATATATATATATATATATTATGGATCGGCCCATTAGTTTTGTGGCAAAGGGCAAGACCACAAAGTGTGCAAGCTAAAAAAATCAATATATGGTCTCAAACTGTCATATAGATAGTGTTATTTGAAATTTCACAAGGCTATTACATCCTTGTAGAATGACAATGGTTGAAGAAGAACACTGTATGTATGTTAAACATACAAACCAAGAGATATTGTTCATTTCTTTGTATGCAAATGACATTATATTGGCTGGAAACAATAAGTAGATGATCAATGCCACTAAGGAGTGGTTACCTTCATCTTTAGAGATGAAGGACATGGGTGATGCAAATTCTATGCTTGGAGTAAAAATCATAAGGGCTCGCTCTGAAAGGCTACTTGGTTTGTCTCAAGAGACCTATATAATGAGGATCCTACAAAAAAATAATATGCACTACTTCAACCCAGTTGATACTCCAATTGAGAAAGTCATGAACAATGTCCAAAGACTAACAAGGGAAAATAAATAATGGAAAAGGTTCCATATGCAAGTGCAGTTGGGAGTTTGAAGTACGTTATGTTGTATACACGCCCTGGCATATGTTTTGTAGTTGGCCTAGTTAGTCGCTATCAAAGTAACCCCAGTAGGTCCCACTGGAAAGCTATCAAGAGGATTATCTGGTACCTATATGGTATAGCAGACTTTGCTCTCTGCTCAAGGTGGAGATTTACGACTTAAAGTGTACTGCCTTGTGGATTGGGGAGGTGATAGACATGAAAGAAAACAACCTCTAGATACACATCCGCATTCAGATGAGGTGCCATTGTGGATCGATAAATCAGAAGATAATATCTATGGATCATATTGCTTCAATAATGCCGATTAAATTAAGGATGCAATTATATTTTGTAGTGGAATTATATAGTGGAATAAAATATAATTAATAAATTAATATGATAACTCAAGAGTCGACCGAGATAATTTATTGGAGCTTAATTTCATTGGGTTCGATTAGGTCCCTTCAGCTGCTCAATGAACTGGAATAAACTACAAGGATTATAATTTATTACTGCGATTAAATTGGATTATGATATTATTGAAGATGGAGATATCCAATATCTTTAATACTTATCAGGATATGTCACATAGGGAGAAATAATATGGTGATATATTAGTGTGTATATACATCGGATACATATTCAGTTCTTTTGACAAGTAACACGTGCATATTAGTGTTCCAAAGGGTGTCCACACATCGTGTATTGCAGTACAATTCAAGAGGACACTGGAGAAGGCTTGGAGGTTTGGAGCGAGATTGGGTAAGCGCACTACAAATGTATTCCGTAAACCCTTATTGTAGAGATTAATTAATTTGTAGGACATAGGGTAGGATATCGATCCGACAACAGTGCATCCGATTATTAATATCTAATATTGTAAATCGTATAGGAATCTTTGCTCTAACATACATATCATGATGTAGCAAGAAACAAACATTCGCTGCTTTGTCTATAATGGAGGAAGAATATGCACCAAGCACATAGGAATTCATTTTCACAATGTATGCTATATGGTCAAACGAGAGGTCACATTGAAATATATTTCTACTAGTAGAATATTAGCTGACTCAATGACCAAACCAAATTCCAGAGATGTGTTCAAGTCCCATATAGGAATTTGAGACTGCGTAGAATATGATTAATTATCTTTTGTATTTTAGTTTATCATTTTATTTTAGATAAAATGTTGAGATTTACCTTTATCATTTGGCACAAAAATATGTTGATAGCGTTTTTCCATAAGGTTTTTTAGTCAAACCTCTCATACAGATGACCACCTAACCCTTGCGTAGCATGTAGGGTGAGTTCACATTATTTTTGTACTTATTGTACAAAATATCAGCATAACTCACATGGACGCCTCGGTATGAGATTGAGTTGAGACTTATAGAAAGTTTCACATGGTTTTTTCCACGCTACAATGTAAAACCTTTATTTTGAAAGCCGAATATTGAGAAGTCAGTTCTTTTTGTGAGCTTGGACAAGAAGATTTTTTCAACGTATGAGAGTGGCACTTCCAAATTAGTGGAAGCTCCGTAATAACATGCACTTGTGTGTAAATGTGTTGCGACCATATTTTAGGAAGTGATTTTTGATTGATCGCTTCTCAATCACTATGTGAGCTTAAATAGTTCTAGAATTCTTATAACTTGGATATATATCAAGAAGTTAGCTCTAGATGTTGCTACTTTAGCATATGATCAAAGGCTATGTGAGATTTGGCCTAGTGGGAGTATGTTTAGGAAAGCAGTTTAGTTGTTAATAGCTTGACGTGCTGCTTGGATTTTTTTTTTATTTGTAGTCATGGATTATAGAATAAATCATGTGGAAGAACTTGTAACGCCATGAGAAGATCTCTCGAAGGATATGAGTTACTAGTTTTTGGTGTAAGAAATTTTCTAGGGTACCGATGACATCCTTTGTGAGTTTGATGGTATAAATACAAGTGTGCTGAGATAACATCACCAGGTTGCACATGATACTACCCTTATAAATATCGAGGAAATTGTTTTAGATGTTATTCACATGTTAATGAGTGTGATATGATATAATATTATGTGGCATCAACGTGGTATATTTGATATCCCATCCGATAAGGTTAACATAAGATATAGTTATCTCATGTTTAGGGTATTAGGCCCAATAAGAATTAAAAGACTTATTAGAATAGGGATCCAATTAATCCCTCTATATAAGTTGTATCAATAGATATAATTAAAAAACACACAAAATTATACATGTTATTTTTCTCTAAGAATACAATATTCACCATCCGAGAGAGGAAAGGGTTTTATTGTGTGGAATCTAGATGACACTGGTTGCCTTCCAAACTGAGGACAGAGAGATACATCAATTAGTAATCAGAATCAAGGCGATCCAGGTGTTCCTAAAACACTTCTGCTACGATGTTTTATGTAAACATAGATGTTATATTATTATTACAATAAAAAACTCAAAATGATAGTATACTAGCTAACACACGCGTGCCCACACACACACATACACACACACACACACACACACATATATATATATGGATCCAAGAATTAGTGATGTTAATGGCTCAAAATATTTTTCTCCGGAAGAGTCAGAAGTAGTGACAATTACATGTATCATGGTGTACCTGCAATGGACGAGCATAGTCTATTGAAAGAACTCGTTAACCAGCCAGTGAGTGTGGCCATTGAAGCTTCGGGTAGAGATTCTTAATTCTGCAGTAGAGTATGTACTTAAAAGTACTATTCTTACAAGTCTTCTAGAGATCACGTTTTTTTACATCAAGATCTTGATTATTTAGATCAACTATAGGGTGTGTTTGATGAGCACCATGGAACTCAGCTCGATGATGGAGTAGTAGCAGTTTGATATAGATCAAGCAAGGAAGTAGATTACATCATCATGAAGAATTTGTGAGGCCCCAAATGGGGAGAGAAAGCATACGTAAGAATGAAAAGAAATACAGAAAAGGCGCAGAAACGTGTGGCATTAAGAAAATGACCTTGTTTCAAATAGTCAGACTCAACTCCATCATGGAGTAGTAGCCGTTGGATATGGATCGAGCAAGGAAGTGGATTACATGATCATGAAGAATCTGTGAGGCCCTAAATGGGGAGAGAAATGATACATAAGAATGAACTAAACCGCATTATGTCCAATCAAATTTTATTTTCATTTAGCAAATAAGTACCCATGTTCAAGGCTGGACATTTCATTAGATGGAAGAGTTCGGCGACTCGGACCCGAAAAAATTAAATTTTTTTTGGGCCCCAGTTATTTTATATACTTCTGTAGACACTATATACAAGATAGACGATTTTATTCAAACTAATGTAAATAGCCTAGCGGCAAAAACATCTCAACACAACTCTTAGGTCATCAGACCGATTCTTCCTTATATGTTTGTTAATATTTATAAGTACTGATATCTACCTTTTGGGGGCCTAAGCCCTTCAAAGGGCCGTTGTGCATTTGTACTATGCTTTTAGGGCCGACTTTTGAACTCTCTAATGGTTTTTTTAAACTACTATTTTTTTTAGAGCCATAAATTTATCTTTTCAACAAAGAAAGGGGATAAAAATAACATAAAGAGAGGTAGAGGGAAACAAAATACTTGAGAGTGTTCCTCTTGTTCTACATCACTCATATAAGTATTTATAGATTTTCTTCCACTAATTCCTTGGTAGTGATTGTCAAAATTGTTTTACAATTTTAATTGTTAGTTATTACTTGTTTGTGGAATAATTTGAAATCCTAACTCAATTTGAGAAATCCATGTATATGTATGTTCTATCATTTTACTTTTAGTTTTAAAATAATGTATGGGTCACTAGTTTAATATTTTAGCTTCAATTTATTTTATCAAGTTGTTATGTCTTTCAAATATAAACCCTGATGCTAGAAAAGAAAAGAAAAAATAGAGATATAAAAAGTTAATCAAAAGTGAAGCTGGAGATATCAACAAATATTTTCCTTCCAATTTTCTTGTACTTCATTTTATACGTTGACGCTTATGAATACTACACTTTCAAGAGCCCACTTTAAAAACTTAACTTAGATCCAAACATGACTAGGTGCGACCTTGCCCATGTTGTTTCTTTTCTCGTTTTGTTCCTAACTAGTGAGGTGCAGAGCACATAAAACATACGATTTACGAAATATTATTTCATAATTTAAGTAAATAGTATATACACTACAAGAATTTTGCGAATAGATAACGTATTTTATATGTTGTCTATCGCCCAAAAAGCCTATTAATCATAGTAGTGTTCTTATCGGTACCCCTTTTATAACAGTTTTAACTGTTGTTTGTTCCTATGTCGAAAATAGTTTACACGACTGATAAAAAGTGTTGTCTAATACTGTTGTAACAACGATTTTATCTGTTGTTAGTTTTTTTAACATTATGTTAATTGTTAACAACAACGTTAATCTATTGTTTCATAACAAAAAAAAAAAAAAAAACATTCTCTGATCTTAGAACGACACATTTTGTACAACGAAATTGTTGTCTAATAGTGTTTTAACAACAATTTTATGCGTTGTTAGAATTGTAACAGTACATTAATTGTTATAAACAATGCTAATTAGTTGTTTTATAACTAAAAACCATTGTTTGTTTGATCTTAGAGCGGCAACACTTTGTACAACGGATAGAAGATGTTGTCTCTCTCTTTCTTTTTTAGGGCCAAAGATGTTGTCTCTCTCAGTTGTATAGTGTTTTATTTTATGGGGAAAAGAAACCCCTGTAATTATAAATCATCTACTAATGTCGCTATTATACTTCGAGTGATGAACTAAACACTAATCATAGATAAAAACAATTCATCTCCAACTCAAGACAAAATATGATTGTCTAATATCTAAAAGTATGTACAATTAAAAAAAAAAGATAAAAATATGTAATTCTTGCTATATTACACCATTGACTTAAAAAAATGTTTGAATATTGACAACTTCTTTAAAATATGTATACCTTCTTCGACTTCCTGCAAATGGAAACATTACATGTGGGTATGTTAACAAAAGAATGAAAATGAAACATCAAGGCAGAACTTACAAAAAAGAAAATGTTAAACAAGCATGACCCGAGACTAGCACAATAAGAGATTGAACTAGTCATCACTAGAAATCATATAGCTTTTGGAGTAACAAAATGTAAAATTCCAATATCATAAATGTAACAAAATAGAAAAATACCATATCATAACAAACTATAGTAACTGTACACTTTTATCCTTGTAACAAACCACTAATATGACACGGTTAGGCCAATTATATATTATACTAATCTACAACAAACAACTATTGAACACAACTATAAGGAATACTAATTACAGCTTCCTACAGGGTAAATTTACCATATACAACGACCATTCTTCAATTCAGTTTCCACAATGATAGTTAAATATATTCTCTACAAAAAAATAAGTTTCTAAATTCCAATACATATTACTATTAACATAGTATGGTGGTAACACTGGTGTATGTACACTTGGAAGAAATGTTGACGAGCCAATAATATCTCGCATTTCTAACAAAATCAAACTACTATATCATGACGAAATCTTTTAAAATACGTTGGCCACAATTTTTAGAAGTCTTACCATGAACTCTGTCAACATGCGACTGAGCACAACAGATGACCAATCCTCAATATCGTAGTTAACATGTGGTTTTTTCAACTTCTCAAAATTGTCTCTATTTGCGTAAACATGATCATGTGTTAGAGTGGTTTTAAATCGGCGCCAATTATATATCATTAGCGAACATCAAATATGATCTATTCCATCATGGAGAAACATTGTATCCCAACTAAAAAAGTCAGAAATAAAAATAAGAGATGAAAGTTAATATTGTACTAGGTAAGAATGAATCTGCATAAAAATATAATTGTAGTTTGTTAAAAGAACATAAGCTGATAATACATTAAAACCAATGTATATAGCTGTTACTTCACTCTACGGTGCTCAGTATTAAAACGTTTTTCTTGTGATAAGATGTAAAGGTACCATAACTGAGTGAGTATCCAAAAGACATAAATTCCATATAGCTGTTACTTTATTCTAATACGGGTTGAGAGAATTACGTGGTTGATGAATAAACGACATAAAGCTTACAATTTTTTGTAGATGGTCATTACTATCAATAAAGAAAAGAATGTTTAGTGCAGTTCAAAGACACAGTACATAAAGTTTTCCAGAAAACGGCATATCAAACATCCGACACAGGGCACTAAAATACGCACAACAACGGGTACCAGTTGAGCTTTCAATGCTTCAAAGGTCAAAATCACATGCTAAACACAAGTGATAAAGCGCAATCTGTTATCAAAAGAGTACCAACCAAAAATAACAAATTGAAAGGTAACCAGATAATAAGACACAAGGTATACGTGATTCGATCCGGAGATCTACGTCCACGGGAAAATAATGTCCCTACCGGGATCTTTTTCTTCTCTTCTTCTTTGTTTAGTTTACAAGTGGTTTTTTTCTGATCAAAGTTCCAACCCCTCTTCTCTCTCTAATTCTATTATTTATATCATACAAATCACAACCCTAACTATATTCCTACAATTAAGGCCGTAAAACCTGCCTTTGTGATTGAGAGAAGATCGTGGGCGAAATCTTCCAATCCCCCTTGCGCTGCTATCGCCACTTAATTACCAAATCTGTATTTGGGCCAATTACTGGGCCTGCAGCCCTAGACAAGTTAGGCCGGGTATTTGTGTTGTAACTTTAGGATATTGGGCCATACCTACCAACAAGTATAATACAAACACTGAAACAATTTCCAAGAATGAAATTTTAAACTTAGTTTGTGTTACCATTTTTCAGGTGGAAAAGTTTCACATCATATAATGTAGCTGAAGTTATATATAAGAGGAGTTTGATGTTGACAAACTGGGAATCCAGCAAAATATGATTAGAGTTTCAAGATCAAGGAGAAGAAAAAGGCAAACCAAATTTTTAGGTTGATCAAGCGGGTATTATAAGAAGAGAAATTGAGGAGTGAATACCCGATATTAACTTGTATAAGACTCTATCTCTCCTCACGTATCTGGAAAACAGAAAAAGAGAACTAAGGTATGCATCCCATACCCTTCTAGTTGATGGTCCAGGATTCAGCTATAGATTAATTTATGTCATCTCGCCTGCAAATGAGAGTATGCATCATTCTTGGAACAAATATGCAAGTAAACATTCAGAATAATATTGGCATAAGACAATCAAAACGAACTTATGTGCCATATTAACTGCAATATACAACTAGAACAAAAAGGACTAGTAATTTACTGTTATCAGTATTGTCGTCACTGATCCATGGATTATCAGTGCCAGCCCTGATTCCACCATGGTGAATATCGTCATCAAATCTCCAATAGTTTTAGTGCGCATGTTCAATACATTCGATTCGACAACAGGACCGTACGATGAGACATTGTACACATTCACGACGAAGGATTCGATGGTGAAGGCCATGAATGATTGGGTGCTGATCATGCCAGTGGCAGTGGTATTAAGGGCCCACGACACCCAACCATCAGGCTTCATGAGCGGAGCAATGAAGACGATCGAGAGCTTCAGGTCAGGTTTCTCCTTCGGATCCTAATTTCAAAGGAGAAAGGATTTCAATTCGGGGAGATTCGTGCATTTGGAGAATTTGATGTTGGTTGGGAGAATGTTAGTGATGTATATGTGAGTGAGATGGCCGGTGAGATTAGCAGTGCCACGGCATGTTTGTGGGGAGAAACAGTGCTACTACATATTTTGATAAGAAATTTTATATTTTATTTTTCTTTTTAGAAAGAAGAAAAATAATTCAATTTCAGTTGAAATTAATTGCAATTGGATATTAAAAATTATTAGAAAATAACAAAAATAAAAGTAAATTCCCAGTATAATAAATTAGTCGACAATATTTCAATCTTTTAATTAAATTTATAATTAAGATTTTATATTAAATATAATATTAATTACTAAAATTACCATGAAGAGTTTATTAAAATATATAAAACATAATTTAAATAATTTTTATTAACACAACACCTTTTTTACAATATAATAACAATGATTGCCAATTAAAATATTTTCGTCTTACAACGGTTTCAAAAGCCCGTTGACAATAGTGCTGTCTATTGGAGTAAAGTATTGTCACTAGACAACAATTTTGGAAAACAACTGAGAAAAGTGTTGTCTGTCTACGGAAAAAGCGCTAAAAGACGACACACACTAAAATCTGTGTATAACTATTGTCTATTAACATATCTTGTGGCTAATAGACGACAAAGTATTTGTACAACTTTTTTTAATTCACGAATATAGAACACTTCTGAAAAAATCTGATGTGTTTTTTACATTGTCTATTAATAAAATTGTTGTAGTGAGTAAAAAATTACTGATTGTTCATCTTAAGCTTTTTTTTTTTTTTTAAATAAAAAAAATCTTAAAGTTAGAATACATTTATATATTTTAATAGTTCTTTTCGAACTTTATACGAATAAGCTATTGTTTCCATCAATAATTTCCATCTCGTATGGAGACTTAAAAATATATTCTCCATATGAGAAAAACATATCACTTAATAAAATTATGGACATTATTTTTTAGATGTTCACAATTTATCATTATTGATTCTTATTGTTGTTATTATTATTATAATTATAATTATTTAGTTCTTATATGAAAAGCTTTTAAGAATTTTCATGCTATTATGACTCATGGTCATCACCGCGTCAATACAAAGGCCAAATAACAATGCACTGGTCATCACCGTCAAAATTGCCAGTTATACAATATTCAGGTTAATTGTTGACACAGATATTTCAACTAGTATAATGTTTTTTAAGCAAATGGACCTTGTAGGTACAACTCTATTTGGCTTCATGGGCGGATCTGTTTAGCCATTGGGGCAGATTACATTAACTGTGGTGTTGGGAAAAAAAAACCTCTCCAACAAGTTCGGCTGTGACTTTTCTTTTAGTGGATGCCCCTAATTATAACATTAATTTCGGCAGACCCAAATGAACGCTTTTCAGGCAATAGTAACAATTTACCTTATGAAGTTAAAATACCTCGTGGGAATGGTGTCGGGGAAATTGAGGGGGATCAACACAGCTCTAGAAAGTGCTACGTGGAATCTTTCATGACGGCGAGTAATAGCACTTCCCTTGCCTCTGACAGTGTGAAAGCTCCGAGAGAGAAAGGTAGGAAGAAGTGGGAGGAGCAAGAAGAGGTCCCTGAGCTGAGGGTGTAGCCTCAAGAGGAGCTATTGAACGTCGAACTATTTCTTGATAAAACAGGTTATGTAACTAGTATAGGTACTTAGATGGCCCACGAAGAATCTAAGGCACTAATAATGTGTCTAAGGTGCAATGCAGACTTATTTTCTCAACCGCCAGAAACGAGAGGTATCATCCCAAGCTGGCCATGCATTACGTTAATGCAAACCCCAGATTCAGACCTATAAAACAAAAGATGCGACACTTTGGTGCTAAGAAGGAGCAAGCAATAAGAACTAAGGTGGAAAAGCTGAAGGAGGTGGGAGACATCGCGGAGGTTTAATACCCAAAATTATTTTCTAACGTGGTTATAGTCTTCCATGGAAGCGACGCTTGGAGAATGTGTCGGGATTTTAAAGAGTTGAATAAGATTTGCCCTAAAGACCACTACCCGCTCCCCAAAATTGACCAATTGGTGGATTCAACATTAGGTTGCGAGTCGTTGAGTATGATGGATACCTACCAAGGCTATCATCAAATCCTGTTAAATCTTTTCGATAAACCCAAGGTGAGTTTGGTGTTGCCTTTGAAGCTTTTGTCATATTAAAATGTATTTTGGTTTGAAAAGAACACGGGCCACATATCAGCGGATGGTGGACAAAGTGTTTAAGGAGCAACTGTGCAGGAATATGGAGGCATATGTCGATAATATGCTTGTAACGAGCATCTGAGATGGGGACCATGTGATAGATCTGGAGGAGGTTTTTGGAGTAATAAGGATAGTAGGCATGAGGTTGAATCCTACTAATTCTGGCAAATTCTTGGGGCTCATGGTGATAGAGCGGTTGATCGAGGTGAATCCCGTAAAGGTCTAGGCTGTGTAAGACATAAAGCCACCCAAGGCAATCAAGGAAACACAGGATGGTTGCTTTCAATCGCTTCATATCTAAGTCTGCAGAAAAAAGCTCACCATTCTTCAAAGTCCTTAGAAAGGGAGTCGTTTTAGTGGACAGAGGAATGCCAAGTGGCATTTGAGCAGATTAAAGGGCACTAGTAACAAAGTCAGTAGTAGGAGAAACGCTGCACCTATACATCTCAATAGGGAATTTGGCTCTAAGCTTTGTGTTGATTAAAGAGATAAGGGGTTTCTAGAGTCCAATTTACTATGTAAGTCGGATAATGCATGGAGCAACGATGAGGTACCAGACATTGAGAAAGCAACATTAATAATCATGATAATTGCACGTAAGCTCAGGCCCTATTTCTTATCCCACAAAGTTTTGGTAAGGACCAATTTTCCCTTACGACAGACCATATCACGACCTGATCAGTCCAGAAGGGTCGTAAAATGGGTCGTAGAGTTGGGGGAATATGACGTGATTTTTGAACCAAGGGTAGCCATCAAGGTCCAGACATTAGTTGACTTCATTCAGGAGACAAAAAACGAGCTTGCCGCTGAAATTTGGTGGGTGTTTATGGAAGAAGTTGCACCGATAATTGGATGCGGGGCAGGGGTATTATTGATGACCCTGAGGAGGAGGAGTTATAGTTCGCGATAAAGTTTGGGTTCCAGACCTCAAATAATGAGGCGGAAAATGAAGCACTGATTAGGGGTATCAAAATAGCTTTGGAGATTGACGCCCAACACGATATTATTCATTCCGATTCACATCTCATTTCCCAGTAGAGTTAGGATAATTACGAAGTCAGATGTGAAACTATTCTGAAATACACTTAGCAAGTCGAAGAGTTGAGAGGCATATTACTTAGATTAGAGGTTCGGAAAATCCCAAGGCAGAACATAATAAGGCAGATTACTTGGCCAAGCTAGCAACAAATGCGACGGAAGAGCCCAACCGACAAATCACCATCCTTACAGCCCCACACAACTCAATGGCTATAACTGTATGAGCTATAGAGGAGGGTGGGGATTGGTGAGTAAACATCATAAACCACTTAAAGATGCTAAGTATGGTTAATGAACCAAAGGTGGTGGTGAAAGCTAATCATTAAAATAATCATTTATTATAATCTTTTATCTTACATTCACACTTACATCGAAATGTTGTTTTGACATATCCTACAGGCGTAAATCCACTGAAGCTTCATTTTCACCATCGCATGATTGGTAATAAGCTTTGCAAATGATCTTCTATTAATCCATATCTTAAATGCCTGTCTGAAAAAGAGCGAGAGTATGTGATTCGAGAAATTCACGAGGATTGTGGGGAAAGCTATGAAGGTGTTAGAGTTGTAGTGCGCCAGATCTTGCGGGCTGGATATTATTAGCTTACTATGGGCTGAAACGCTAAGGACTTATTTATGCATGCCAGCGTTAACAGAAACACGAGCCCATTAATTCATGTCTCAGCTACAGAATTGAGTGTGGTACACTCCCCTTGCTTGTTCGATAAATGAGGGATTGAGATTGTGTGGGAGTTTCCTCCTTCAGGGAGTAAATGAAGTTTTTATTGTTGATGTGGACTACTTCAGCAAGTGGGTAGAGCCGTAGAGGCAGAGCCAATGACCCAGATAACAGAGGATGTAATTATAAAGTTTTTTATGGAAAATATTAACACCGGATTTAGGATCCCCCACCTATCGGTTTCGGATAACAGGCGCCAGTTCTATAGAAAAAAGATAATGGCATGGTGCAGGAGATAAAGATCACCCCACATTTTGCTAGGGTAGTTTATCACTCCATATTTTACATGATCTTTAGGCACATATTCTTAGCTCAAATGATTCATTATTTCATAACTTAGTACTTCTTAACCCAAGTTTTCATATGTTTGGCGGATGTCACTTATTTATTGGTTTTGCAGTATTTTTAGTACAAAACAATGTATTTTTTTAATTAATTGTGGAATTACAAGTCCAAACGGATCAAAGAAGCCTTGGAAGGAAGAAAATTGAAGAATTGGATCCAAAATATCCTTTAGGTAGGTTCAAGATGGAGAGTAGAAGCCCAAAACATAAAGTTACAAAGAGGATCAATTCGAGCATCATATGCTCGACCAAATGGCCTATTAGCTCGGTCATGTGCCATGTGCTTTTAAAGAAAGTGTTTGTAATTTACAAGCGTTTGCTCGACTGAACACCTTAGTGACTCGGTCATGCAAAATGCTATGTTCAATAGTTGGTTGATGCATTTTTATGGGTTTTATCCTATTTAAGCCCGGTGCAAACCTATTGTTGTGTACTCCAATAAATTCCTAGCTTAGGAATTGTTGAGGGAGGATCACATATCGTACAATAGCAATAGTTTACATTATTTTCAACACTTTTTCATACATTCATAATTTTTAAGTTAGTTTTAATAGCAGTTTTCCAAGGAGCCGAAGAAGACGACGAAGTTTCTTCTGTCGGAATTGATTGCTGACCGTAGTATTTTGTCTTTTGCTTTATTTTAGTTTTTATTTTTTGTTAAACAATAAGTTTATTTATAATATTTGCGGTTTTTGTTTATATTTATATGGAGTAGTTATTTATATCTTAGGATTAGGAAGTAGGCTTTACTTACAAATGTGAATGTTTATATGTATACTATAATTACATGTTCTTGTCGTTATTTAATGTGTTGAGATTTGATTGTCGTTAGGATAGACTGAGCACCTACGCTTAGCACTCTAAAATCACATACCCAAAATAGGACCGGAAGGTGAGGGTATTGATGGCCAAACAAACACGACATAATACAGCTGGGAAATTGGAAGGGTAAGGTTGAATTGTCGGGGTAATTCTTAGGTTCGTTTAGGAGTTATAGGCACTTTAACTGGGATGGTTATCCGTTGTCTACAATCTACACCTTAGGCACTTTGGGAGGAGGTTTAAGATGCATAATCGCGATGCCCTATAACAATAAGACATAGTAATCATAGTTATACATACGCAGTTACATGTGCAGTTGTCTATGGTAGGACAATAGTTATTTCTGGAATCTACCTCCTAAGATAGCCTTTAATAACAATTAATCTTTGTTAATAATTAATCGTTGATTTACATTGACAAGTAGTAAATTTTATTAGTCTCTTGCTATTGTCGTAGGTTCTGGATGTTTAGCAAGAAGGATAATAAACCAACCAATCACCTTTTCGTTCCGCCTAGATATTTGAGTACTAGGAACACTATAGTACTTTGATTAGGTTCATCTTCACTAGTCTCTGTGGGATACGACCTTGCTTGCCACTAGCTACTACTGCATCATACACTTGCGGTATAGCTGGTTGAAATTAGAGCAATCAATGCCCCACCCATAGACCAATGGACAAGTGGAAGTAACCAACCACACTATCCCAGAAGGTTAACAATGAAGGTTGGGGGAAGCGGGAGGCAGATGGGTGGATGAACTACCTTCAATGCTATGGGCTTATAGAACCACACCCCGAACTGTGACATAAAAATCTCATGTCTCCCTAGTATATGGTATAGTAGCAGTCGTACCGACAGAGATTCGAATAGAATCTCATAAAGTTATGAGCTATCAGGAGCAAAGAAACAAGGATCTAAGAAAGGAGGACCTAGACGTGCTACTTGAGCTAAGAGAAACACCCTTGGTCAAGATGGAAAAATAGAAGAGACAAGTAAAGATTGCGTTTAAAAAAGGTTAAACTGAGAGAGTTCGAGAAATGAGACTAGGAAATTGAAAAAAAAGGACACACTCAAACATGTAGGCAAGTTACAGCCTTACTGGGATGGTTGTGGGCCCACCCTAGCAAACTCAACATACTCCGAGAATTTTTTGTCCATTAAAGAGTATCAAGAGCATAACAGTCAAAATAAAGAAGGTATGTTTCCATGAAAGATGGCACTGGTAGGGAAATTACAAAACTTAATAAAGTTTCCAAAAATCCAATAACAAAAACACAAAAGAAGGGAAGTGTTGACAACAAAAAGAGGTATACTAAGTATGAGCAGCTGCAAGGTCATCTAAGGTTGGGGCATCGGTAGTAGTGATGTTCGTCGGAGGAGAAAGTGAATCAATAACAGATTTACATGGAGGTGGATAAGTGCTTGGAATAGGCTCAGAAGAGTGGGGAGGATATAACAGGGTGCTGCAGTGGGTCAAGTTAGATCCCGTCCCAGGACTGAAGGATTGCATGGCTTCGCGGATGGAGAGAAGCCACCACTGATGAGTTAGAGCGTCGTTGTCCTTATTGTCTGTTAACTTTGGAGGTTCAGGGAGGACTTCAAGGGGTCCTCCCTAGTAAAGCTCTGAGCTCGAGCTTGGGTCTCAACAACGTCAAAACCATATTCATAGAATTGGTTGACATGAGGGTTGAAATCATACAGGTAGCGGTTTCTCTAAAGATACGAATGGTACATGCTTTCATGAAGACTCCTATGGAAGGATTACCCCTCTTTAGAAAGCAAGATCTTTTGGCGAAAGCTCTAATGGGCTTCCTAGGCCCTAACTGCCCGAGCAACCTCTGTCTAACTCTGAGGATGTTGGGCCAGCTCCAAGCGTTCTTTCTCCGCTATCTCATCTCTGACTTGGAGAGCCTCCTTCTCCATCCTCGGCTCTTTAAGTGTCTTCTCCAAGGCCTCTTTCTCCTCCACTAATTTCTCTTTATCTTGGGTTAAGGAGGACACATTTTTCTCTTGATCCATAACCTTTGTTACCAAAGAAATGGTCTTTTCAGAGTATTCATATACTTGTTGCCCTAGCTCCTCAACCCATAAGGCAAACTTGCCAAATTAGATCATATTGGAGTAACCTACCCGGAACCGAACATCCAAAACATAGAGTCAAGGAAAGTGGAATTACAAGGAGAAGAATTCTTTCGAAGCTGTAAGGGAGGAAAAAAGATTTACCTTAACCAGATGGTCATTAGTAGCGACCTCATTCTCCAAGTCTGTTTTTGTGTTCATAATCCGGTGGTCGTCTAAAGTAAGTATCTCATTCAAGAATCTGCTTTTAATCCCTCCGAAGTCATATCCAACAAGGATTTGGGAAGAATCAGGGTATGAATATCCTCTTTGGATTTGTAAACTAGCTCGCAACAAGAGTTCTGATCTAAAATAGATAGATCATTGTCTGTAGCACGACTCTTTCCCTTCTTAGATGGCGGTAGAGGAGCTGCAGGGTTGGAAGAATGTTTCCTCTTTTGAGTAGCCACCGATGTAGGTGGGATAACACTGGAGGAGGAAAGGCCCTTATCGTTGACATGGCTGGGCGAAGCAACAGGCGGATGAGATTGGAGTGGAGTAGCGTAGATCACCGGCTCAGCTTTCGAAGCCCCTGCGGTGGCGAATGGAGTAGTTCCCTTCTTGTTGCATTGTACGTCGATTCTCCAAAACATATCTAAAATGACAAGTAAAAAAGGTGAATAAAAAATAAAAATAAAAATAAAAAGGAAGAAATAAGAGGAGAATTAAGCTCTTAAGAGGAGGAGACTTTTAAGAGCTGGGGAATACCAACGTTGGGAAGGGACTTTGTCTTTATAACACTGGGACCAATCTGTTAATAGGCTCCGTCGTCCTTTAGTATATCTACCGGTTAAAAAGACCGTTTTTCTTCTTATCTTTGTTTAGGGTGACAATAATTTTTTTATTATTCTCACAGCTTTCAAACCGGACCCTAAGCCCCCCCTCCCAGAGCAGTATAGTAGTAGCAGTCATGAGGAAATGCCCTGTGGGTGGTAGAGAAAGAAGTAAGAAGGCCTCCATTCCCCATCGACACTCGGGGGATTTTTTAAGAATTTCACAAGGTCTCCCTTATTCATTGAGAGGAAAAAATGTCTCTCTTGAAGTTTTATATAAAAAACAGATCTGAACTAGCTCGACAGAGGGATCCCTACCATTCCCCTTCATCAGAATGTAGAAACTAGCAAAAAAAATGAATATAGGATGAGGTAAATTGGTTTAGGTGATTTTGGTAAGCACGAGAAATATCTCGAAAAAATTTGGGCACGAGAAATCTAAGCCCAACATTTGAATGTTTTAACCAGAAAGCTAACATAGTGTTGCGCAAGTAGTTAGATCTTTCATTAGATATACCTTATAGGAGCGCTGAATCTTAGAGCGGACTAAGTCGGTATCACAGCACAGAGTAGGGGTAAAGGCATGAAAAAGTGGCTCTGTAGGGGCAGAATGAAGTGAATAGTCTTCTTCAGAGCTAGATGACCTATCACTTGGGGTAACTTTGGAGGAGGTGGCTGGTTCCCTACCCTGCTCACAAATTATAACCTCTCTATTATGACTAACTCTAGAGGAGGACTCCAGAAGATGGGAATTATCCTGATTAAAGAAATGATCTTCTAAAGAAGAATTTTCAAGGGACTCATTTGATTCAGTACTTTTTGAGTCTTCTCCCTCGAAAAGGACAATCATTGGTGGTAGAGGTACAGAAGGTTCATTGGAAGAAATAAGTTATGCCGGCGATGGAGGAGAAGTCATATATTGAGAAAGTAGGAAATATGAAAATTGGAATGGGGAAATGAAAAGGAGGAAAAGAGAAGGAAATAGTACCTGATTACTAAGAACTTCTTGGATTGATCGACTGGAAATGATGGAAGAAAGTGAGAATGAGAAAATAGTCGACGGATATTTCTAGAGAAAGAAGTAGATTCCTGCGAGGAAGAAGGAGAAAATGATGAAGAAGGACACGAAGGGCCTTTATAGGGTAACGAGACCAACCCGTCGCATAGTGAGAAGATGCAAGTGGCAAGGGCATTGAAAAGCAAGGGATAGATGAGTCATCGAAAATTGCATGGAAGGCAAAGCATCAATAGGAATAACAACATGTTATGGGGATATTGGAAAGCGGGAAAGTCGAAGGAATGGACTGGGGGAGTATTTGATGGGGATAAACCCATTAGGTATGAGAGAACAAGGGATACGAGCTGAATATAGGGAAGGCAAGCAAAGATCCTATAAGAAGCATAAATACTATGGTGGAAACAAAGCGGTCATAGTACTGTGGTAGAAATTCTTCATCCTTGTCACTTTGGGAGAAATGCTTTAGAGCTGAGAGACCATGAATGAGTAAACATGTTATGACATAGAGTTATATTCTCAATTTTGGGTCAATCACCACAGAGGTTAGATCTGGCCACGTCTCCATTAAAGGGATAGGAAATACTCAGTGGAATAAAAGGAGAGAGGCCCAATCTCTGACATCACGAGGGTACATGATGGAATTAGGGTTGATAGCAGACATCGAAATCACCATTTAACCCTAAAAAAGAAACATGTATAAATAGGGATCCCCTTTCAAAGTTCAAACCAGGTTTTATCTACTGTTTTTACTCTTCATTTTCTTACGAGCTTATTACTGACTTTATCATCGGAGGTTCGTTCAATAGGAAAAACTCCAGTGGGTTTTTTTTATAACAAAATCCACGTTGAATCAAGGCCAAGCGGAACCCGAAGAAATTATTTTATCCTTTATCTGTATCATCATTTCTTTATTCTTATCTGCATTTCATCATCTTATACTAATTTTCATTTATGGATATGAGTTATCAACTCACATCTATATGCAATTTTTAGGAATTCTAGATGCCATCTAATGTGCACAACAGAATACATAATCGAGAATTAAAATCTTAATTTATAATTGAATGCACGTTGAACAAGAATTGTGTAAAAGTTCGAATTACTTACTTGTTGTGTAATTTAAACAGACAGAATGCCTAACTAAATTCACCACTACAGGTATCCACGCGTATGTCGTCCACCGCAGGAACAATTCCCAGTACACTTAGTTCATTAAGAGATTTCCTAGAAATCTCTTATTGAACTCTACAGTGTCTCTCTATTTTTACTGGCAAGATTTACAGTTCCCTATGATAGGAAATAGATGGAATCAGTTTTACTTATTAATTATCTAAAGCTCATATCCTAATCTAGTCCATATCTTTCAATCTCCCTCTTGGACTAGCATTAGATAAAAGTTGAAACACCAACTTTGTACCATTGAGCGGAATAACGATATACATAAAGTGTGACCCTTTAGGCCTTCATTATTGACGATAATCTAATTAAAGTCTGCACAAAACTCCTAGACTGTGTTGTGCAGTGGACTCGATAGATGAAGGACGTTTACGTGAATTTGGTAAACGAACCTTTCTATGAAGTTGATGTAATATCCCTTCATTCACGAACCACCCGATTGAGCATAGGATCTTCCACGTGTCTATCCAAATAGCTTAATCACTTTTCTCATCTTTATTATATGACCCATTCGATCATATCCAATTACTTTAATTGAATATATCTTTGTATTAGCCAATGACTTTATGGTCAAGTAATACTGAGAAATTTTAGTGTTCTCTTGAAATCAATCAAGGAATGAATCTCAATCTTGACTCAACTACCATTTCTATTTGTCTCAAGATGAACCTAACACAAGACGTGTCTTGTCCTCCTTTGGGAGGCAAAAGTTGTACTTGGTCAAAGCTCATCACCTGACAAACAAAATTATTGATCTCAAGTCAAAGGATCATTACATACTCTACACATTATAAACCGTAGACACTAAAATAAATGGTTTAATAGGAGGGTATACTCTCTAAAGTACTCCACGTGTTCATCACGGATATTTAATATCTTGTAGTTGTGAGACCTACTACATTCTTTGAGAATGTGATGTAGACCACATGCTAACCTATCGCCTGTCATCAATATCTCATTATTGATGATCATCAGTTATGCAATTTTAGAATCATAATATATCATTTATGTCTCACACCATAAATGACAGTCATGATTCAAGGGAACAGTTATAAGAATAATAACAAACCATCAAAATAATTATTCTAATAAATTCATAAACCCAAAAGACAATCAAGATGTCATAGAATGCAATCAAGAATGAATGTCTCAAACGAAAAGGTTTCTAAGACACACAAACTATAAACTCCAAGTAAGTCAAGGTCAATTACCAGCATGTCTAATACCCAAGCTCTCAAAGTGCTTGTTGTGCCTTGCTATATAAAATTGTATGGTTAAAGGATTAGCCAAGTTATCATCATTGGATACTCTATCTAACTTCACATCTCCCTATCTATTATTTCTCCAATCAGATTATATCACCGGGAAATATGCTTGTTCTTATTCGTGGCTCTCGGTCCTTTTTGCTAGCGCAACTGCACCTACCGCTGTCACAATACAACGGTATTGCACTGCTGGCACTTGGAACGACACATAGTTCTTTTACGAACTTCAACAAAGCAACAACCTCTTTTGGTAGCTTCAGATATAGCAATATACTCGGCTTCAGTGGTGGAATCAGTAGTTCTACTTTGTTTGGAACTATTCCAGCTCACTGCACCACCATTGAGAACGAAAACATATCTAGACTGAGACTTGAAGTCATCATGGTTCGTTTGGAAGCTAGCATCAGTATACCCAGTAACTGATGGCTCTGGCTGTCCACCATAGACTTTAAGAAATATTATTCAGTCCTTCTAAGGTACTTAAGAATAGCCTTGACATTTCTCCAATGTTCCTCACCGAGATTTTGTTGTTTTTCATAGATTGCAACATGGAACGATCGCTCCCATTATTAGTATATTTTCGACATATATGATAAGGAAGACAACATTTACATTATTATGTTTACTTTAAACGCATGGATCCTCTTGGCTTCTAAAGAAATCAAACAATTTGATAGCTCGGTCAAAGCAAATATTCCAACTCCTAGATGCTTGCTTGAGTCCATAATTGGACTTCTTTAACTTGCATACTCCATTCGGGTTTTATTTGGATATAAAACTTTCAGGTTGTGACATATGCAAAGTGCCTTTGAGTTCTCCATTGAGAAATGCGGTTTTGACATCCATTTGACAAATGTCAAAGTCATAGTATGCAGCTATTGCAAAGTAATATCCTAATGGACTTGATCTTAGCGACCGACGAAAAGGTTTCATCATAGTCAAGGCCCTTGCGCTGACTATAACCCTTTGCCACCAACCTAGCCTTGTAGGATTGTACCTTGCCATCTGCATCTCTCTTCTTCTTGAAGATCCATTTGAAGCCTATGGGGCGAGCCCTATTTGGCAAACCAACTAGTTCCCAGACTAGATTGAGGTACATCGAGTCCATTTCAGATGTTAAGGCAGCCAACCACATCTTCGAATCGGTGCCCTACACCGCTTTGATATAGTTCTTAGGTTCGTTGTCTGGTACACGTGTTTATGCATGCATTTTAGGTCGATTTAAATGTTCGTTTAATGACATTTGTATGCATAATGGACCATGATTGGCTTATATTCGTATTATTGGGCTATTTAACGTTTGTGGACTTGCTTTTGAGTTATTCAGGTAATTTAAGGCCAAATAGTTCCATTTGGCTAAGGATGGACGAAGAAACGAGTCTCGGGAAGTCTAAAATGGAGAAAAATCGAGCCAAGTGCGAGGAAGCCATTCGTGGCCACGACCTACATGCGCGCCCACAACCAAAAGCTTCCTGAAAGTGAAGTTTTTTGTCAGCTTGACACACCCTCGAGCATTTTGGCCATATCTTGAGATATATAACTCCGATGGAGGTGCAATTGGTGGCGTTGGAAAGCTGATTCAAATGGCTATACCTTTGCCATCAAGGTAAAAAAAGACCAAAATAACAGGAAGACCCTCAAAAATAGCTTTGAAATTGGAAAAGCAATGCAGTGTCGGCCCATTACTTAGCCCACAAGCTCAAAAACGAGTTTTGGACTTATTTTACTATTGCAATTAGGTTTTCTCCCTCATTATCCTAGAGATGTACTCCTATTAATATCTCAAGGCTCTAGACATCAAAGGGGAGCCTTGAACTAAGCTTTGGGAGGATTCGGGAGAAGACGAGCAAACAAAGATCGGCACTTTTCGGGATTTTCTTTCAAGTGTGTTTTATGTTTATGCTTTGTAATTCAACTATGTCTTTTCTCGCCACCATGAGCGGCTAGTCATTTATTTCAGTCCTTAAGTGATGTCAAACCCTAGTTCGAATATCTTGTAATTCTTACAGTAATTGTTTGAAAGTTTAAGTTTTAAAATGTTTTATGTTATTCGAGCTCATTTACATTCTTACGTGCATTGTTGCTTAGATTGATCACCTAGGTAGTTAATCACATATTTATTTCTAGGTAATTATCGAAATACGTAATTGGTACACGTGTCCCGTGCACGCACTTTAAGGCGCTTTTAGTGCCATTCTAATGTCAATAATGTGCACAATCACGTGTATTTAGTGTTTTTGTATGCTCATGGAAAAAATAATGTGTTTGTGGTGTTTATGTGTTAAAACAGGTGCAAAAGGATCGAAAAAGAACATCAAACGATCGCGGAGTCGATGGATCAGTCGAGGCAACAAGGGACAGGGCAGAAGGATTGATCTCGGCCGAGACAGGACACAAATCTCGGCTGAGATACCTCTCCAGGGAAATCCTGGAATTTTGAGAGACTGAAGATCTCGGCCGAGACGGATATTGCATCTCGGCCGAGATACCTCTCCAGAGAAAAGTCAGAAATTCAAGAGACGAAGATTGATACACATTAATTATGCATGCACTTAGGTCGATTTAGGATCATATTTTATATCATTTACGTGCATATGTGACCGACATTTATTTATATTTATAATATTTGGGTCATTTGACGTGTTTCAACTTGTTTTGAAGATAATTAGGTATTTTTATTCCATTTGGATGAAGTTCGAATAAGACACAAGTCAAAGAGGGTTAAAACGGATGAAAAGGGAGTTAAAGGAGTCAAAGGGCCAACACGGCCGCGTCAAATATGGACACAGCCGTGTCAAAAGTGGCCTAGAACATGTAAAAACGCACTTCCAACCAACACGGCCGCGTCAGAAGTGAGCCAAAACTGAAGTTTTCTCAGCTTGACACACCTCTAGTATTGTGGCTATATCTTGAGATCTATAACTCCGATTAAGGTCCAATTGGTGGCGTTAGAAAGCTGATTCAAACGGCTACAACGTTTCTTGAAATAGCCAAATCCCAAAAATGAACGTAAGACCCTCAAAAATGGCTTGGAAGTCAGACTTTAAAATCTGCCTGAGCAAAACCGACGCGGCCGCGTCACAAGGCCAACACGGCCGTGTCAAAAAGGCTTTCCTACGAGAATTTCCTAATTTTAATAGGATTTTGATCCTATCTTCCCAAGGATTCGTCCCCAACTCTATAAAAAGGGCCCCAAGCTCTAGAAATCAGGGGAATCAGATAGAAAACAGCAAGAACATCAATTACATCATCATTCTACCTAGAAGGAGTCTTGGAGGAAAAAGAAGGTGAAGATCATCAAGACGGATTCATCCGGGTTTAGTCGTTCTTTCCTAGTTTAATCTTTTACAATGTTTTTCATAGAATTTTGTATTGGATTATTGCTTGGCATGAGTAGCTAAGCTATTCGTGTCCTAGGGTTAGAAAGTAGGGATTATTATGACAATATTTTGATTTATGATTTGATTTATTGACTCCGTTCTTTACGTGTTTATCTCTATGTTTGTGCTTATAACTGAATTTAGCTTGATCACCTAGATTTAGTAATTTAGTTTAGCAATTCCGCTTCGAGAGGAGGGAATCGTTATCAGACTTAGAACATAGAGCGCAGTTGTCTATGACTGTGTAGGCCGTGGCTTAGGATCGTTTGGGAGTTGTTAGGTTTAATTGACTCGAGAGGGTAATTAGCTTAATTAATCAACGGTTTAATCGCTTCAAGAGAAGGGTTAGATTATTGTCGTGCCGCCTAATAAACACTAGAATTGGTAAATCTATAGGTTAATCATATTCAACATTGCAGTAATATCCTTAAATCGAGGCCCTAAGATACCCTTTGATTGTTAGTTCTTTTTGTTTGCCAAGTCATAAGTTACATAGTTATTTGTTTAAATTCCTCAGTTTTGTTTAAATCAACCTTTTACAACTTAGTATCTAGTTAGGACATTCCTAGAGTATTGAGGTATCAAACTACCTAAACTATTCCTTGTGGGATCGACCTTGATAATCGTTACTACATCTACATCCGTACACTTGCGGAACACTAGGTTAGAAACCGACGTGTCAAGTTTTTGGCGCCGTTGCCGGGGAATAGGATTTAGCGCTTAGTTTTTATCTTGAAAAATAGGAGGAAACTAGACTAGATTTTATTTTTCGTAATTATTAATTTAATTTTCATTTTTATTTTTTGGTTAATTTTTGTGTTACGCGGTATTTTCTGTTTTTGGTGTTTTCAGGCTTTGTATGCACACCAGATCAAAAGGGAAAGAAACTTTTCTTCCTTTCGATCCAGAAATTGAAGCGACAGCTCGTAGACACCGAACTAGAAGGAATTTCGTGCCTGAGATGGAGAACCCACCACAGCATCCGAATCCGGATGACGCTCTTAACAGAGTACTGACAGCTCTGGCGCGCTTGGATGATCGAGTTACTAATATACAACAGCAGCTACCTCCACAAGGGCCACAGCTACAACAGCAACACGGCCCAATTCAGATAGAACCAGCTACAGGCGATGAAGATGACACTCCTATTAGTGATTGCTTGAAGCCCAGTCCAAATCAGCAGGCAGGAGGAGTACAACCTCCACCACTCAATGCCAACAGTTTCGAGCTGAAGCCTGCACTAATCAACATAGTGCAGCAAAACCAGTACGGGGGAAGCACTTTAGAGGACCCGAATGCTCATTTGATAAAGTTTCGTAGACTGGCAGATACCATTAAGATAAACCATGTGCCGCATGAGCATGTCAAATTGAGACTATTTCCCTTTTCCCTGAAAGATAGAGCCCTGCAATGGTTCAATTCGTTGGAGGATATTATAAGCTGGGAGGACTTGAGTACTTCTTTTTTGTTGAAGTATCTTCCACCGGGCAAGATGCTCGACCTGCAGAATCAGATCAACCAGTTCAAGCAATTGGACCAAGAGCCATTCGGAGAAGCTTGGGAGCGATTCCGGGATCTTATCCGGGGTTGCCCTCAACATGGATTTACCAAGAAGCATCAAGTGTGCAAGTTCTACAATGGTCTACTTGCTCCAACTAGAAATCAGGTAGATGCAGCTGCAGGTGGTAGTTTGATGGAGAAGTCAGTGAGGATGGCATTCTCAATCCTGGACGCTATGGCCAGAACAAGCTACCAATGGTCGAATGAGAGAAATATGCCAAGGAAAGTGGCGAATGTAATGAAAGTCGAGCCAGTCAATAATGAGCCAATTGAAAAGCTCACATCACTGTTAACAGCCTTGACGAGTCAGGTAAATTTGCTAACTAGTCTGATGTTAGCACAACAGCCAGGGGGTCAGAAAGAAGTTGAAGACGTAAACTTTGTGAATCAACGAAACTTCAACAATTTCCAGAACAATCAGCCTCTCAGAATCAGAATCATCAGAACTTCTCGTATGGTAACTCGCAAAATACACTTAATCTGCCACCCGGATTTGCTGTTACAAATGGTATGATCCATGACGGTAAGAAGCCATCACAAGAAGAGATTGCGCAGTCACAATTTGAAAAGTATGATGATAAGTTAGCTCAGTTGGAGAAGAAAGTAGATGGGAAATTTATCGAGCTAAATAAGCATATCACTGGGCAAGGGGCAGACATCAAGAGGCTCGAGAATACATTGGTTCAGACTCAAGCAAGCGTTGGTGAATTGTCATCAAACATGAGCCACTTGATAAAGATAGTAGGGGCTCAACACAAGCAGGGCCAATATCCGAGTGATACAGTGGTTAATCCGAGGGAGCACTGTAATGTTGTGAAGCTAGAGGAGCATGTAGAGAGCATGAAGGACCATGAAGCGAAGAAATCAAGCGAGGAAGTCAAAAACATTGAGAAGGAGGAAGTCAATACAATCTATATATAAGAAAATTTCATCTCCTATTCTTGATGAGTCTTTTGATTTTTGTTTTAAAAATTCATTCTTTGCTAACCTTGATCCTTTAGAGCAATCTAGCGTTGTTGTTGTGAAACAGGAACCATTAAAGGAGAGAATCCAAGATAAAGAGGAAACCAAGAAGAGGAAGGATGGAAAAGAGAGGACGAAGAAGAAACCGGACAGTCCCAAAAAGAACGCAACCACAAGCATGAAACCGAAAAGAGCAACAAAAGAAAAAGATCCAGGGAGTTTTACTATTTCTTGCTCAATTGGTAGTCATGAGTTTCAAAATGTCATGTGTGATTTGGGGTCTAGCATAAATTTGATGTCTCTTAAGCAGTATAGACAATTAAGATTAAGGGAGATTAAACGATGCTTTACTACTATCCAATTGGCGGATAGATCTTCATTAACGCCGTTGGGAGTAGCAGAGGATGTAGTGGTGCGAGGGTTAAATTTTGAATTCCCTAGTGATTTCTTAGTTGTCGACATGAAAGGGAATGGTGAATTTCCTTTTATCTTAGGATGACCTTTCTTGGCGACTAGCCAAGCACTTATAGATGTGCCTAAAGGGGAGTTGATTTTTCGTGTTCAAAATGAAACTATCACCCTCCCAATACATAAGTCGGGTCTAAGGGGTAGGCATAATTGTAGCATTTTTATACTACCCAAGCTGCTATAAGAAATCTACACACCCCACATAGCTCATTAATTGCTCATAAATTACCAAACTCGGGTTGGTTGGAAAATGGTTGATAAGAAAAGAACGTCCGGCTGATGACGTATAACAAAGCGCTTGTCGGGAGGCAACCCGATGTTTATCATTTTTATTTATTTTTTTATTTTATTTCAATTATTTCGTTAAGTTTTAAGTTATTTCTTGTGTTCTTTTTAGTGTTTAATGTTTTTAGGAATCAACATGGACGAGTGTTGCAAGAAACGGGCGTCGAAAGACGGAAAACTAACGAAGGAACAACACGGCCGCGTCACAAGAAGGACACGGCCGTGTCAAAAAGTGCCTCAAAAGCATGCTGAAAACTGGGAAGGTGGGACGTCTTGGCAGCTATATTTATAGTTTTGTTTTGATTTCTCCTGTTAGTTGATCAGTCGAGTTTCTTGCTGTTAATTGTGGGTCCGTGAGCCATTGTGCTGATTTTTATTGCTTCGATTGGTGTTATCGGGTCTGTGAGCCCATTTATCTATTTTATTGGAGTTGTTGGGTCTGTGAGCCCAAGTTTGCTTACATTTCGTTTCCATGTTGAGTCTTAGGAGTTTAGAGTTTAGAGTTTTATTAGTGTTTTAGTTTTTAGAGTCATAAGAAGGATAAAACCCGGAAAAAGGTAACAAGTGAAAAAAAAAGAGAACAATAGGGAAAGATGGATGATGAATAGTTAATGATGAGATGATTTTGAGAAGTAGATGAAAAAATGGCACATAATAAAGCATGAGAGGTGTTTTGAGACGAAATTGAGCTTGAACTTAGAATATTCAATCAAAATTAACCTTGTGAGAATTTGAGCCTAATTATATTCCAATTTTCGGAGAATATACTTTCTTTCGGTCTGAATTTGATTGAATATGTGTACTAGTCTCTAGAACTTACCTTGAGTCTTTACTGTGAATGTGTCAAGTATATGTTGTGATTTAGGAAATGATCTTAGGCGTTGTTGTTTAAACCTATTTTTTGAGCCGTAAAAATTACCCGTTGTACCAAAAGTTCACGTTTTGTCCCTAGTTAGCCCACTTGAGCCTTATAGCCTTATTTATTCATAACCTAACAATGTCAGCCGAAACCTTTTGATTTATCTCTTTTGGCCCTAATTGGATTAATCAAGTTTGACGGAGGAGAATTGGAAAGAATTTTGGTGAACAATTTATGGGAAGAAATGAGAAAACTAGCGGATATTCCAAAGATGAAGGGGACAAAAAAAGAAAATAAAGGGATAGGTGAAAAATAAGGAAGAATAGCCTCTTCTAATCGAAAAAGAAAAAAAGAAAAAAAAAGAAAAAAAAATAGAGAGAAAAATGTGGAAAAAGAAAAGAAAAAGTTTGTGTTTGTTTAGTACTTTTGAGAAGAGGCTATAAAATAAAGTGCTTAAATTGTGAATTTGATTAGAATAGTCGGGTAGTCCCAAAGATGTGGTACCCACAGAAATGAAAAGCACTTAAGTTATACGGACTTTTGAAGGTGAAGAAGTCGCTTTGCGGGGTGATTTGCTGAGATTTGAAGAGTGAGGCTGAGCGATTATATTGAGGGGTAGTCGGGTTAGACGTAACTTGATTAGTCCAATGAATAGTCACTTATATCCAAATGTATCCCACCTTACCTTAAGCTCACATTACAACCAAAAGAAAAACCTTTTTGATCCTTTGTCACACACATCAAGTACGAGGTCTAGTTTAGACGATTGGCAAGCATATGGTAGACTTTGCATATAATTCAATATGAGTGGAAATTATTTTAGCCTAAACACTTAAGAGATGAGTGAAACACTTACCCGGTGAGGGTTGAATAATTCGAAAGTTCGAAATCTCGAGATTAGTTGATTTTCGCGTTATCACATATGCTCAAGTGAATTGTGTTGCCTAGTTTTAAGAAAAATCAGACTGAAACTGAATTCATCGTCTAATCGCCCTAAACAAATGCATAATCACTTGTATTCTTTGTGCCTTTTGTTATGCTGTTCGGGACGAACAACAGTTTAAGTTTGGGGGATTTTGATACACGTTAATTATGCATGTACATAGGTCGATTTAGGATCATATTTTATATCATTTACGTGCACATGTGACCGGCATTTATTTATATTTATAATATTTGGGTCATTTGACGTGTTTCGACTTGTTTTGAAGTTAATTAGGTATTTTTATTCCATTTAGATGAAGTTCGAATAAGACACAAGTCAAAGAGGGTTAAAACGGATGAAAAGGGAGTTAAAGGAGTCAAAGGGCCAACACGGCCGCGTCAAATATGGACACGGCCGTGTCAAAAGTGGCCTAGAACATGTAAAAACGCACTGCCAACCAACACGGCCGCGTCAATAACCAACACGGCCGCGTCAGAAGTGAGCCAAAACTGAAGTTTTCTGTCAGTTTGACACACCTCTAGTATTTTGGCCATATCTTGAGATCTACAACTCCGATTGAGATCTAATTGGTGGCGTTAGAAAGCTAATTCAAAGGGCCTGAAATAGACAAATCCCAAAAATGACCGTAAGACCCTAAAAAATGGCTTGGAAATCAGACTTGAAAATCTGCCTGAGCGAAACCGACGCGGCCGCGTCACAAGGCCAACACGGCCGTGTCAGAAAGGCTTTCCTACGAGAATTTCCTAATTTTTATAGGATTTTGGTGCTATCTTCCCAAGGATTCGTCCCCAACTCTATAAAAAGGGCCCCAAGCTCTAGAAATCAGGGGAATCAGATAGAAAACAGCAAGAACATCAATTACATCATCATTCTACCTAGAAGGAGTCTTGGAGGAAAAAGAAGACGAAGATCATCAAGACGGATTCATCCGGGTTTAGTCGTTATTTCCTAGTTTAATCTTTTACAATGTTTTTCATAGAATTTTGTATTGGATTATTGCTAGGCATGAGTAGCTAAGCTATTCGTGTCCTAGGGTTAGAAAGTAGGGATTATTATGACAATATTTTGATTTATGGTTTGATTTATTGATTCCGTTCTTTACGTGTTTATCTCTATGTTTGTGCTTATAACTGAATTTAGCTTGATCACCTAGATTTAATAATTTAGTTTAGCAATTCCACTTCGAGAGGAGGGAATCATTATCAGACTTAGAACATAGAGCGCAGTTGTCTATGACTGTATAGGCCGTGGCTTAGGATCGTTTGGGAGTTATTAGGTTTAATTGACTCGAGAGGGTAATTCGCTTAATTAATCAACGGTTTAATCACTTCGAGAGAAGGGTTAGATTATTGTCGTGCCGCCTAATAAACACTAGAATTGGTAAATCTATAGGTTAATCATATTCAACATTGTAGTAATATCCTGAAATCGAGGCCCTAAGATACCCTTTGGTTGTTAGTTCTTTTTGTTTGCCAAGTCATAAGTTACATAGTCATTTGTTAAATTCCTCAGTTTTGTTTAAATTAACCTTTTACAACTTAGTATCTAGTTAGGACATTCCTAGAGTATTGAGGTATCAAACTACCTAAACTATTCCTTGTGGGATCGACCTTGATAATCGTTACTACATCTACATTCGTACACTTGCGGAACACTAGGTTAGAAACCGACGTGTCAAAGATCTCGGCCGAGATGAAACCCAATCTCGGCCAAGATAATCTAAACCCTAAAAAGCCCTAAATTCCCCTTTTTACATCTTACATCTCGGCCGAGATCACCCCTCGATGCACAAGTTGAAAAATCCCTTTTTCACGTCTCGGCCGAGACACACTTGCATCTCGGCCGAGATTCCTTGCCCTGTTTTGAATTTCTGAACGCGATTTTGCCTTAAACTGAAGTAACAACTCTTCCCCTATATATATATCCTCCCTTTCGAAATTAACTTATCTTGGGACATTGAATAACATATTTTTTAGCCTCCATCATCCTCAAGAGCTACATTGGGAAGAAGATTGAAGGTTGTTCATTCCTTCTACCCAAGTTCTTGGTTTCTTCTACAATTTGTACTTCCTTTGATTTACTGATTGTATTAGGATTAATGGGCGGCTAGCACCCTTATTTCATCCCTTGATCATTAGTAGAACCTTGGATTGAGAATGTCTATGTAATCGCTACAGTTGGTAATCGATTGGATTATGTTTTTGGAATTTTCTATGTTATTTAGGATTGTTGATTCACACTTATGAATTGAATTGTGGTTTGATCGCCCATTCGAATATTTGTTAGTGTGTTGCTAGAATTGAGTTTATAATCCGTAATTGTTATGAATTCGATTCCCAGGTAGCAAACAATAGATTCATTTTATTGGGGATAACATAGATTTCGACCACTAGAACCGAACTTACGAGTTTTATGTCGAATCTACTCCGTTGTCTTAATTCGTAATGCACTCAACTGTTGATTCTTAAAGAGCTTGTTTTAGGATTTGATAAGCTGAGTAGGATTAATTGAAGAGCTTATTTTGATTAATCATACTTAAGAGACAATTAGATTGATAGAGCTTGTTATCAATCTTGGAGTAGGAGTTCCATATCTAACCAATTGATTAATGACATTAATTACATAGATTGTTTAAAACAAGGGGATACTTGATCAAGGTTTGAGTACTTTAATCATACTTTAAAAATCCAAAAATCAATCTACCTATCTTGCTATCTTTTGTTAATCGAATCTCAAGTTTAGTTGATCATAGTTAAATAGTTGTTCTTGGTAGTTATTAATTTGACAAACAAAACCCCCCACCTTTATTGCTTTCGTTATTTGTTTGTGTTCTTATTTGAATTTTATTGTTGCTTGACATATCGAAACAACATTAGACTGTCGTTCCTCGTGGGATCGACCCTTAGTTATCGCTCTACTGGTTAGAGTTATAGGTTAAGGTTTAATATATATATATATATATATATATATATATATATATATATATATATATATTCATCTATATATATATATTAATTTAATTTGGCACGTTCAACGATACGTGACCAGTAATCGTTACAAAAGTATGCCATTAGTAGCAAATAATGATTTAATCACTACGATAGCATAAGTTGCCGTCCCTTGTACCGAGCTTGCGAGTCCAACAGCGTGTCTATCCCGTTACCTTAATGCTCTATGCATTCGGTTAATGAGGTCTAGAGAGCTTATTCTAAGATCACTCAATCAGATAGACTAACCAGAGAGCTTGTTTTCGTTAGTTAAAAATAAGGGGTAACAAGGTTAGCAGAGCTTGTTGATAATCTTGGGATAGGAGTTTCATAACTAAAACTGGATAACAATTGCATTAATTATAAGGGTAATTCGACTAGGGGGAGACTACATTAAGGGCTATGATTTCTTGCTTATTTGAGTTTAATTCAGTTTTTTTATGTTATTTGTTCAATTCTTGCGTCTAGGATAATTAATTCAAAAAATCAATTAAAACCTCCCATTCTATAGTTAGTTATATATATATATATATATATATATATATATATATATATATAGTTATATACATATAGTTATTATTAGGTTATTATATAGATACTTTAAATCTGCCTGCTCACTGTGGGTTCGACTCTGTCTTGCCACTTTTACAAATTAGAAGAGAAATGTTAGGATTTGTTAATTTTACCGCACCTTGATAGTGTGTTCAAATTTTGGTGCCGTTCTTGGGGAGCAGTGTTAGATTTATTGTGTTCTAGTTTTAATCATAGTCACTTTTATTATATTTGCGAATTTCTTTAGTTTTTAATTCTCTGAAATTCATTTGTGGTTTTCTCCAATTTTATTTCAGCAGTGAATGATCACTCGTTCACGCGGAAACAAAGATTTGTTGTTCAACCCCGAGATAACCCAAATGGACCGGATTCTGAGAAAGCAAGCAAGGGAAACTCAAGAGAATTTGAAGCATTACCTTTCGCTACTGAAAATCTTTTTGAATCAGAAACTGAACTAGAAGACATGGCAACAGAACGAACTATGAAGTAGCTGGCCAATACTGGCGTCACACATCAGCCTCTCTGCATTACCTTTGCCAAATGGGAGATGATACTACTTTCGAGCTCAAATCCAGGATAATCCATCTTTTGCCTTCATTCCACAGACTCTCAGGTGAAGACCCTCATAAACATTTGAAGGAATTTCACATTATATGTTCGAGCATGAAACCGACCCGAGTCACTGAAGAGGAAATCAAGCTGCGAGTCTTCCCTTTCTCTTTGAAGGATTTGGCCAAAGATTGACTCTAATATCTTCATCCGGCATCTATCAATACATGGGAGGAAATGGAGACTCAGTTTTCAGAGAAGTACTTTCCAGCTTCTAGAGCAACGAACACATATAAAGAGATAAGTGGGGTTATACAACTACCTGGTGAGACTTTGTATGAATACTGGGGACGATTCAAGAAACTGGTAGTAAGTTGTCGGAAGCATCAGATAACTGAACAGTTGTTGATCTAGTACTTTTATGAAGGACTATCGGTGTCGGATTGAAACTTGATTCGGCTAGCGGGGAGCATTAGTAGATAAGACCCCAACTGTAACTAAGGCACTTATATCGAAGATGGCAGCGAACTCGCAGCAATTCGGGTCTCGGGAAAGATCTTTGAGAACAGTGAAAGAGGTGAGCGATTCATCCCTTGAAGAGAAGCTTGAGAAGTTAACAACCTTAGTTACAAAGGTTGTTATAGGGGGTAATTAGTCTGTCAGGCCATGCAGCAGTTGCGATACTAATGATTATACGACAGATAATTGTGAGATTCTGGGGAATGAGATCGACGTGCATTACATGCTAATGCAGTTGGCACAGGAAACTCCCAACATAGAAGGTATGATCTCTACTCCCAATCATACAATCCAGGATGGATGGATCATCCCAACTTTAGATATGGGAATCAGCAGGCACAGTCGGGAGAGAAAAACGGACCTCCACCACAAAGAGATATGTACTACACAAAACAACCCACCGAGCAAGCACCTAGTCAATCCTTGGAAGATATTGTCAAAACCTTGGCAACCAACATTGTCCAATTTCAAAAGGATAATGTCCAATTTCCGAGGGATACGCAGTCGAGCATCAAGAATCTTGAGACTCAAGTGAGCCAGTTAGCTACCGCCATGAATCGACTGGAGAACATAAACAGTGGAAAATTACCAGCTCAGCCGGAAATTAATCCAAGGAACATAAGTGCCATTACATTGAGGAGTGGAACTCAGCTTGGCGAGCCTAAGAAGCCAGGGCAACTTTTAGAAGATGATACGGAAGAGAAAATTGAAGACGAGTTCAGAAGGCAGGGCGCGACCACAACCAATTTGTGCAGCCGCGACCAAAGTGCCCCAGAAAAGTAAAAAGCCGCTGGAGACTCAACGCGGCCGCGACCTGACTGTGCGGCCGCGACTCCTGCTTCAACCAAAAAGCAGGTTTTGGCCCCTTATCCTACTCATCTATTACCACTATTACCATTCCCGAGTCGAATGACAAAGACGGTGAAGGACAACAAGGAAAAGGAAATCTTGGAGGTATTTCGAAAATTCATGATTAATATTCCACTGATCGACGCAATCAAGCAGATTCCAAGGTATGCCAAGTTCCTTAAAGAACCATGCACCAACTAACGCAAGCTTAAAGGAGATGAGAAAGTGATAATGGGTGAAAACATCTCAGCTATATTCCAAAAGAAGATCCCTCCGAATGCAATGATCCAGGTATGTGCGTCATCCCTTGTAAGATAGGTGATCAAAATAATGATAAGGCCATGTTAGATTTAGGTGCATCTATTAATGTCATGCCATGTTCTATCTTTCATTCTCTAAATCTAGGACCACTAAAAGAAACTAGGATAGTTATACAGTCAGCAGATCGTAGTAACACATATCCTGATGGGTTAATAGAAGATGCCCTAGTTGAGGTAGATGAATTGGTATTTTCCGCTAATTTTTATACACCTGATATGCATGGTTACTCATCTACATCTCCACCGATCTTGTTAGGCGGTCGTTCTTGAATACCACCCAAATAAATATTGGCGTCAGTGAGGGCACCCTCACGATGGAGTTTGATGGACGCATTGTTAAATTTTACATTTATGATGCCATGAAATTCTCTGAAGATGTCCATTTTGTTTTCCCTAATGATGTTATTAACCCTCATGTTGAAAGAAAATTTGAGCTGAAGTGCAGGAATAAGTTGAATAGTTCCACATCTTTGAGGCATTGCAAAGAGGAAAGTGAGAAGCTAAAGGAAGTAAAGTGCTTGAATTGGTCAGGACCAACGTGGAAACCACCTTGGAACAAACGCTAAGAGGAAGTGAAACGGTCGAGCCAACGACGTAAAATAAAGGTGCTTGTCGGGAGGCAACTCGGCTTTTTATCGCATTTTGTTTTTAATTTTTAATTTTATTGTTATTTTATGTTTCATGAGTTTTCCTATCAGTTCTGATTAGTACGTAGAGACTACATGACAGTTTAAAGCTAGGTAAATGCAGCAGAATGAATGTGCAGCAGTAGCAAGAGTAGAAATGACAACGAATGTAGTCTTATTGAGGACAAGGGGGTCATCCACCTCCACCACCACCTCAATAGTAGCACTATAAGTAAGCACCATGTCGTACCACTTTTTTCCCCCACAAAATTTGGTTTCAACCAAGTCTGGGGGAGGGGGTGTAAGTGGGACGACTTGGCCGCTTTTTTAGCTTTATTTTCTTGTATTTATGTTTTACTCTAACTGCTAGTTGTTTGTGTTTTTGTTTGTTTTTATTGGCCTATGAGTCGTTGATTGTCTGGCATGTGAGCCAATTGCTTGGTTGATCGTCCTGTGAGCCATGAATTCTGTCTGAAGTCATGTTTAGTTCATTTGAGTAGTTGTTTTGTGTTTTTGCATTTTTTTAAGAGTCTAGAACTTTTATGCATTGTCTTTTAGTTTGTTGAGTCTAGGATTGAGTCGTGAAAGAAAAAAAATGGAATTATTGATGTTTATTGGAAAAAGAGAAAAAAAGAAATGATAAGTTGGCGATGAGTTAATGATGATTTCAGTTAAAATGGTGAAAAATGGCACATGATAGAGCATGACAAGTGATTGAGACAAAATTGAGCTTGGATTTAAAACTTTGATCACATATTCCCATGTGAGATATTTGAGCCTATTTGTGTACTCCTAACTTTCTTTCGGTGAGAATTTCATTATTTATATGTAATTGACTCTAGAACTTGTCTTGAATCTTTATTAAGAATGTGTCAGTATATATTGCGGCTTAGAAGATGATCTTAGGCATTTCTTGACTTATAGCCTATTTTTTAGGTTTAAAAGTGTTATCCTTGTTGACCAAAATTTGAAAATTACCCTCAGTTAGCCCACTTGAGCTTTTAGCTTTTCGTTTGATAGCCTGACATTACAAGCTGAATATCCTTTGATTTGACCTTTGGCTTTATTTGGACTAATTAAGTAAGAGGGGGAGGATTGGAAGGTAGTTCGGGTATCATTTTGGGAATAAAGTAGGATAGTTGATGGGATTTGTGAAGGGTGAGAGGAATATTTTATAGGCAAAATGTTAGAAAAGATTAGTCTTTCCTAGAATTTTGTTGAATTCATGGTTATGTTTTGGAAAAAAAAATTTGAAAAACAGAAAAGAAAAAGAAAGAGGCGGATGTACATATATGTTTTGTTCTTATTGAGGAGAGGCTAGAAATAGAAAATGCTTATTTGATTAAATTATTTTGAAAAATCGGGTAGTTCAAAAAATGTGGTATGCAAGTAAAAGCATGAAAATCACTTAGGTTGTAAGTACTTTTGTGGGGTGAAGAAGTCATTTTGTGGATGATTTACTAAGAATCAGAAAGTGATGAGTGAGTGATTGTATTGAGGGGTAGTTGAGTTAGGGATAACTTGGTTAGTCCAATTTTCAGTCACTTCTACCCAAATTTATCCCACCTTACCCGAAGCCTACATTACAACCGAAAGTAAAGACCTTTTATTCTTTGCCACACATGTCGAGTATGAGGTCTAATTTAGATAATGTGCAACCATATGGTAGTCGTTGCATAAAAGTCAATGTGGGTGAAAATATAGCCTACTTTATACACTTGAGAGATGAGTGATACAATTGCCCTGTGAGGATCAATTGTTGAAAGTCGCAAGTCTCTAGAGTAGTTGATGTTGCCAAGTTGCATATGCTTGTTTTTATCATGTTGCCTTGCTTTTGTGAAAATTGGTTTGAAACTAGAATCGCCACCTAAATCACATTAACACGTGTGTTGTTGTTTGCTTTGCTTTGTTTTGATTTGTTCGGGATGAACAAAGGTGTAAATTTGGGGATTTTGGTACACGTATTTATGCATGCATTTTAGGTCGATTTAAGTGTCCGTTTAATGGCATTTGCATGAATAATGGACCGTGATTGGTTTATATTCGTTTTATTAGGCTATTTGATGTTTGTGAACTTTTTTTCGAGTTATTCAGGTGATTTAAGGCCAAATAGTTGCATTTGGTTAAGGATGGACGAAGGAACGAGTCCCGCGAAGTTCAAAACGGAGGAAAATCAAGCCAAGTGCAAAGAAGCCATTCGCGGCCATGACCTACATGCGTGACAGCGACCAAAAGCTTCCCGAAAGTGAAGTTTTCTATCAGCTTGACACACCTCTAGTATTTTGGTCATTTCTTGATATCATATCCGATTGAGGTGCAATTGGTGGCATTGGAAAGCTGATTCAAAAAGAGCTACAACTTTTCCGGAAAGAGAAAAAACCTAAAAATGACTAGAAGAATATAAAAAACAGCTTTGAAGATGGAAAAGTAATGCAGTGTTGGCCTATTACTTGGCCACAAGCTCAAAAACAAGTTTTGGACTTATTTTCCTATTCCAATTAGGTTTTCTCCCTCTTTATCCTAGAGATGTACTCCTATAAATATCTCAAGGCTCTAGACATCAAAGGAGAGACTTGAAGTGAGCTTTGGGAGGATTCCGGAGAAGACGAGCAAGATCGGTACTTTTGGGGTTTTTCTTTCTAGTTTATTTTTTGTTTATGCTTTGTCATTAAACTATGTCTTTTTCCGCCGCCATGAACGGCTAGTCGTTTATTTCAGTCCTTAATTGATGTCAAACCTAGTTCGAGTATCTTGTAATTCTTACAGTAATTGTTCGAAGGTTTCAGTTTTGAAACGTTTTATGTTATTCAGGCTTATTTACATTTTTATGTGCATTAGCTTGATCACCTAGGTATTTAATCACATATTTATCGCTAGGTAATTTTCATAATACGTAATCATTACGAACATATGCCATTAGTATCAAATAGTGATTCAATCACTAGGATAGCATAAGTCGTGGTCCTTTGTACCGAGCTTACGAGTCCAACACCGTGTCTATCCCGTTACCTTATTTCTCTATGCGTTCGGTTAATGAGGTCTATAGAGCTTATTCTAAGATCACTCAATCGGATAGACTAGCCAGAGAGCTTTTTTTATTTAGTTAAACATAAGGGGTAACAAGGTTAGCAGAGCTTGTTGCTAATCTCGGGATAGGAGTTTCATAACTATAACTGAATAACAATTGCATTAATTATAAGGGTAATTCGACTAGGGGGAGACTAGATTAAGGGCTGAGATTTCTTTGTTATTTGAGTTTAATTCAGTTTTTTGTGTTAATTGTATGGTTACTATTATTAGGTTATTATATAGAATACATTAAATCTACCTACTCTCTGTGGGTTCGATCCTGTCTTGCCACTTCTACAAATTAGAAGAGGAAAGTTTGGAATTTTTAATTTCACTACACCTCGATAGTGTGGTCATTGTCTTCTGAATCAACCTCATTATCTTGGTTCTCAACCAATATATTTAGTCTTTCAGGTGCATGACAATTCCTATGAGGCCTACTAAGTTGGTTTTGCGTTGTTTCAAGCAGTTTATTCTGATCTACTTATAGAGAGAGATATAAGGACATATATAGTGATTAGTGTAAACAAAATCAGATACGAGATTAATAGTGAATAACTGGAAACATTGTATATAAAAGGTCTTGCTTTCAGTATACAAATCCAAAAGATTGAGACACTTATACTAAAGAAAACTTTTAGTATACCAGGTGTCTAACTATCTAGCTATTACATTCTCCCACTTATACTGAAAGTTTACTAAGTGAGTGGCATGAATCATAGCCCTAGTCCCTGAACATGCTTGTCGTAGACTTTCTGCGGTAATCTCTTCGTGAATGGGTCAGCCAAACTCTCTGTCGTATAAATCTTCTCTAACCGCACATCCCCTCGTTTTACGATTTCTCGTATTATGTGGTACTTTCTCTCTATGTGTTTAGTCGCCTTGTGGGTCCTGGGTTCCTTTGAGTTTGCCACTGCACCTGAGTTATCACAATATATTGTGATACTCTTAAGCAAACTAGGTACCACGCCTAGATCCAAGAGGTAGTTCTGGAGTCATACTGCCTCCTTAGCAGCCTCTGAAGCAGCCACATATTCGGCTTCCATAGTGGAGTCCGCAATGCATCTTTGCTTTGCACTCCTCCATGAAATGGCTCCTCCTCCCAAGGTAAACACATAGCCCGAGGTAGATCTTTTCTCATCCCAGTCAGCTTGGAAATTTGAATCCGTATAACCTAAGGGATTTAGATTGTCTGCCTGGTAAACTAGCCTGTAATCTCTAGTCCTCTTGAGGTATTTAAGTACATGTTTTACCGCAGTCCAATGTGCCTGTCCAGGGTTAGACTGATATCTTGCCACTATGCCAACTGCATAGCAGATATCGGGTCTCGTGCATAGCATGGTATACATAAGACTACCTATTGCGGAAGCATAGGGTACCTGTCTCATTTCCTCTTTCTCCTTAGGTGTCTTAGGTCACATCTCCTTAGAAAGTGGAACGCCATGTCTGAAAGGTAGCAATCCTTTCTTGGCTGTTTGCATGCTAAAACGAGTGATCACAGTATCAATATAGGCCAATTGGGATAAGCTCAACATCCTCTTTTTGCGATCTCTTATAACTTTGATCCCAAGAATGTAAGTTGCCTCTCCCAAGTCCTTCATTTGAAACTGTTCAGATAACCATATCTTTATGTTTGATAATATTTCCACGTTGTTGCCAACTAGGAGAACATCATCTACATAAAGTGCAAGAAATACTTTATCTCCGTTGACATTTAAGCGATACACACAACTCTCGTTTTCACTTTGAGTAAATCCATAGGATTTAATCACCTCGTCAAAATGTAAGTTCCATGACCTGGAACCTTGCTTGAGTCCATAAATGGACTTTTTGAGCTTCCACACAAGATGCTCTTCGCCTTCCCTCACATAACCCTCTGGTTGCTGCATATAGATGTCCCTACCTTCTTCAAGGTAACCGTTTAAGAAAGCGGTTTTGACATCCATCTGTCAAACCTCAAGGTTTAAGCGAGTTGCTATGGCGAGAAGGATCCGAATGGACTTGAACATTGCCACCGGCGAAAAGGTTTCATTGTAGTCTTTACCCTCGATCTGGGTATACCCTTTCGCCACTAGCCTAGCCTTATAGGCCGTGACCTCTCCATCCCCTCCTCTCTTTCTCTTGTATACCCACTTACTGCCTATAGCTTTACAACCATCTTGCAGTACAGCCTTCTCATATACATCCATAGCAGTTATGGATTCAAATTCAGAATCCATAGTGAGATGTCATTCTTTTGCATCTACGTCACTTACTACCTCAGCGTATGTCTAGGGATCTAGATCAGCATTTCCGTCTCCTGGGATCAAATCCGAAGATTCTCTCACAAACATGTATGGATTAGGTTGATGAACAACCCTCTCACTACGTTGAGGTTGTGTAGGCATTATGTCAACAGGTTCTGCAATACTTGGTATTATTGCCTCTTGCACTTGTGGCTGTGGAAGTGGAATCGTATTGACATTCCCTTCGAGTTCTTGAAGGGCAATGTCTGTTCTGGACTTGTGATTAATCATCTCTTCTAAGAATCGGGCGTCAGTGCTAATAACGACCTTCTAATCCTTAGGACTATAGAAATAACCACCCTTCGTTCCCTTTGTATACCCTAGAAACAATCTCACCTCTGACCTAGATTCCAACTTGTCAGCATCCTTGTTCAACACGTGTGCTAGACTACCCCAAATATTTATATGGTTCAAGCTACACTTGCGCCCAGACCATAGCTCAACAGGGTTCTTGGGCACCGACTTGGATGGTACCAGGTTTAACAGATAAGAAGTTGTATCTAAGGCATATCCCCATAACGAAATGGGCAAAGATGCATAACTCATCATAGATCTAACCATCTCAAGTAGAGTTCAATTTCGTCTCTCTACTACACCATTATGTTGAGGAGTACATGGTGTAGTCAATTGGGATGTAATCCCAATCTCTGACAAGTACTGTTAGAACTCGTTGCTGAGGTATTCGCCACCGCGATCAGACCTCAATGACTTGATACTTTTCCCTAACTTCTTCTCCACTTCTGCCTAAAATTCCTTGAATTTCTCAAAGCATTCAGACTTATGGCGACGTAGGTAAATGTATCCATATCTTGAGTAATTGTCAATGAAAGTGACAAAATACTCATACCCTCAACGAGCTTGAGTGGACATCGGTCCACACAAGTCATAATGGATTAGCTCTAACACCTCATTGGCCCTACTCCCTTTTTCCTTAAAAGGCCTTGTCGACATCTTTCCTTCTACACAAGATTCGCAGACTCGAGTCCGAACTGGTTGGAATGAATCCAACACTCCATCAGATACTAGTCTTTGGATCCTGTTTAGACTGATGTGACCTAATCTTAGGTGCCAAAGGTGTGTTTGATCCTCTTGAGAAGATAACTTTCTTTTCTTTAGGTTTGATGAAGTGGATGCAACTAAGTTTTATGTATTATGCAGACAAGTTATAGTATCAAGAGAATTGCTCAAAACACCAGTGCAGATAACTACGTCATTTCTCATGATAGAAACATTGCTACCAAAAACAACTGAATATCCATCACAATAAAGTTTCGAAACAGAAATCAAGTTCCGCCAAAAATCCGGCACAAACAAAACATCTCTTAAAACTAAAACACTGTCATTAAAGCATAAAGAAAAATCTCCAACTGCAACTGCTGCAACCCTTGCTGCATTGCCCATGGAGATAGTGATCTCGCCATCCCTAAGCTGTCTTATCGGCTATAAGCCCTGCAAGGTGTAACAAACATGATCAGTTGCACCCGTATCTACTACCCACGAATGAGTAGAAACAGAGGCCAAACATGTTTCAGTTACTAAAGCTAATGGCGTACCTTGGTCCTTTTCCTTTAGCATCGGACAATCTTTCTTCCAATGCCCAGTCTTACCGCACTTGAAGCACTTTCCCATGGGCTTCTTTACCCCACCACTAGGTCCTGCTACTTTACTCCCACTATTTACTTTGTCCTTTTTGCCTTTTTGCCTCTTTTTCTTGTTTCCACCTTTCGGTGGAACAGTGGGCCCATTGGCAGTGACCAAAGCCTGTGCACCCTTTCCCATAACCCCTTCTGCTGTAACTAGGTCATTGAGTAACTCATTAAGAGTATAGTCTTTCTTGGTCAAAACAGTATTGAGATGGAAGTTTTCAAAGGATTTGGGAAGTGTGTTGAGAATGATATCGACCTTGGCCTCGCCGTCGATACTTCCTCCTATCAAGTCAAGCTTGTGCATGAGGTTAATCATGTGCATGACATGATTGTACACTGATCTGCCCTCGGTCATCCGACTTTCCATGATTTGCCTCATTAAGTCAAACCGAGCAGGTTTGTCCATCTGCCCATACACCTCTTGAAGGTTCAGCATGATGCCAATGACATCGTCCATGGCCTGATGTTGGAGCTGCAAAGTAGATGACACAATGTTCATAATATAGCATTTAGCCACATTATTATACTTATGCCACTTATCATGCTTTTCCCGCTCCTCATCAGTGGACTGATCAGTAAGGGGATCCGGACGAGGAGTAACTAGCACAAAATAGTGTTCCTCAGCGATAAGAATATACTCCAGATTACGTTTTTATTCTTTATAGTTAGGACCGGTTAAAGGGTGTTGTGCGAGAATATTGATGACAGATGACAAAGATATATCTAAAAAATATATGAACAATAAACATTCAAGAACACAATCACATATAATTTGAAACAACAATATTGATTGAATCCTCCAATAGCCCAAAAGATTCGACATATCAGCCACGCGGGTGGACGTTTATATGTAAACCTCTCGGCCGGACTAAAACACATTGTTTAATTTCAATCCATGTCAACCTATCCTTTTGACATGAAATTAATAATTGGACCTTTAAAACAAGACCATATTATTATTAAGAAGGGACTCATCGGGGAGTTGTACTTAAAATAATATCTAAGCAATGACCACAACCTAACCCTTGTAAATAAATTCTAGGATTTGACACACTTATGCGGACCATGTCGCTTCCAACTTATTTAAACTTTGTTATCCATTTAATTCCATTTTTCTAGAAAACTTGTGAAAATTATACATGTAAGCCACGCTTGTGGACGTTTACGCGTGCAACTCCCACTTTTTCATTGGATAAAAGATTTATTTAGAAGTCTCAGCTGGCAAACTTATGAAAAATAAATATTAGCAATCTACACGTGTGGACGTTTACTAATATTATTATTCACTTTGCCTTGAGACCGATTGTGGAGGTCTTTGACTATTTTAAATGAAATATTAAAAAAAGTTGGGTTTTGCTTAGTCTTTTACTTCAAAAGGTTTGTCCATGCAACAACACGTAACCCTAAGCATAAATAAAACTAAACAAGTAAAGCATGCTCGGAGAATTTTAATATGTTAATAATACGTAATGTTCCTAGCATAATTGTCTAAGCGCAATTAATAAAGCACGTAGACATATTTGACATAATAATAAATATTAAACATCCATCGAGCGAAAAGAAACGATAAAAAATAAATAAAACTCGTTCTTCGTGGCTCAACATGGAAAAAATAATAAATCTTAAATTATTACATAATTTAGAAAAAAAACAGGTCTTCAAGCTTTTGGGCCTTCACGTCGGACTTAGCGTACTCGTGTACGGACCGGGCCAAGACGAAACATCGGGTTAAAGACGAGTTGCGTGGTACGATGGGTTGTCGGGCCGAAACCCTAGGGGCCGTACATGACAACGATCTGCTAGGTTTTGCAAACCCTAGCCGCCGCCGCCCCTCCAACCACAACTTGCTGTTGTCGGACGCCGGGACCTGCTGCTGCCGAGCGCCGGGGCTTCTGCTGCCGAGCGCCGGGGTCTGCTGCTGTCAGGCGCCGGGGCCTACTGCCGAGCGCCGGGTGACTGCTGACGGGCGCTGGGTGCCTGCTGCCGATTTCTTCACGTTTTATTTTCGATTTTATAGATTTTTCAATAAAAATACAAGCAAAACCGAAGCTATTCTAACTACGGCTTTCTCGTGGTGGATTACAATCACAACGTCAACAAACATGACGTACCAATAAAAAACGAGTCACGAAGAACGACAATAAAATAAACGCACATAATTATATATGACAGAGCCAAGAAAACTGATCCAGGCTCTGATACCAATTGTAGGAATTTTCGAATTTCCCTAGGACCTTCTTGGTTGTCATAATTCAATATACACATTGATTAATCTTAAACATGCATTTATTAATTTAAATACAACACATAGGTGTTCTTCAGTTGACTTGAGAATCGTGCGCACAACGATTCGATGTTAGACTCCAGAATTGACCTTCTGGACTGTATCCCTGCTCGATCCTCAACGCCGATTGAACGACGAACTTTAAAAATCCCAAGTGTGGGAACCAACACCGCCGCTGCCGCCCTCTCGCTCTCTCTTTTCTGCTCTATGATTTTTACGTTGTTCTGTTCTCTTTCACAAGCTGTGAGTTATGTATTTAATACATAATAACTGAGTGTGGGTCTAGCCTGGTAGTTTAATTCCCTACTGGGATAGGAGCCTGATGGCCCAGTCTAGGGATCAAATACAAGAAATAAAGATAAGTCTAACTATGAATTAATTCTCCTATGTTCAGCCCAGAATATAATTAATCCATAAATATTAATTCATTCCACTAAAGAATTAATACTGACTTACCCCTTTATTCCCGAATTGAGTCGAGGCTTGAATTAGACTTAATTAATCCCCGTATTTAAGATATCGAATATCCATTAATAAATTAAAGCATCTGACAACTTAAATTAATTAATCGTTTATTAATTCCTTAAGTAGTATCACTCAACTTCATTATTGTACCTGAACTTAATCAACATGCAGGGTTTAGTACAATAAACCTTTTGAGCTCCTTAAGGGGGTATCATCATCCTAAAGGGATACGGTTATCTAAACACAAATTACCAGTTATCATATGCAAGCTGCTGTCACCCAAGATACAGAGTATAAAGAGTTAGCACTTAACTCTCACCCATAGTAAATCAAAGTGACACACAGACATGCACACATAACTGTAATCTTATTTAGGGTTTGGATTACAATAAGTCGCCGAGATCTCTTGTTATTCACTAAGGTCAGGCAGAAGAACTTATCTCACCGTGATCCTATCAATATGTAAAGACGTACCAGTATAAGTAAATAGTCAAGATAAACTATTCCTACTTGATACTGCAGCCTATACCAACAACTCGTCCTCAAGTTGTCTCAGTTGTGATATATATTTCATATCTCATTAAGTTTAACTAATCATATGATCTTCTGTGATCTACAACACACCATATGATCTACTTATAGAGAGAGATATAGGGACATATATAGTGATTAGTGTAAACAAAATCAGATAGGAGATTAATAGTGAATAACTGGAAACATTGTATATAAAAGGTCTTGCTTTCAGTATACAAATCCAAAAAATTGATACACTTAAGGGTAGATTCGTCCCAATTGATTCCAACCTCTCAATCAATCCGATCATCTTCAATATATGTTCAGAAACCTGGCCCCCATCATGAAGCTTGCACTTGAAGAGATCTCTGAGTATCTCATATTCCATGGTCTGAGCTTCGGAAGCGTACAGACTCTCCAAGTGTTTCATCATCTCATAAAGCAACATGCTTTCATGTTGCCTATGCAGTTCAATACTCATAGAGGACAACATTATGCATCGAGCCAATGTGGCATCCTCAACATATTTTTTGTGAGCTTCTTTGTCAAACGATGCGTACTCAGGAACATTCTTGTCGGGGATGATACTGATTGGTTTGTGCAAGACATACTCAATCTTGTCTTACCTTAGCACCAAGCGCAAGCATCGGAGTCAATCCGTAACGTTAGACCCAGTCAACTTGTTTGATTCCCTCAAACATTTATAAACTAAAATCAACATTTTATCTGATGAGAAATACTAAAATTGGAAATAAAGTAAATAAAGATCACATTCGTATCACTAATCAAAACAAGGTTTAATCGTAATGATTAGCTCCCACTAATTTTAACATATTTTGCATCCCAAAAAACACAAAATACGAATTTATAATAATTATAAATCTTAGTGGTCCAAGATCCAAGTTTGTACTACTGTAGCCTCTAATTTGGCTAATGACTACAATAATATCACCTGGTAGGCCTCTAAGCCAATTGCAACAACAATTTAGCAATTCTTGGTTTATTAATCTAATTAATATTGTATCCTCAAACTATTTTGGTCGCTTTGTCGTCTCAAAATAATTTAAGCAAGTCAATTCCATCACATGATGCCAACCATGTGAACAAAAATGATTTTAGCCCAACCAAGAAAGTTTTCTTCAAAAAAAATCGAAAGAGTTTACAACAAAAAATCCAGAATTGCAGTTTGTTCAGAATTTTAATCCACAAATTGATAACTTAAAACAATTATAAATCAAATCGGACTTTGATACTACTGTTAGAAATTCTTCATGCCATCTAATGTGCACAGCGGAATAGTATCACTGTTAGAAATTCTTCATGCTATCTAATGTGCACAGCGGAATAAACAATCGAGAATTACGATCTTGATTTATAATTGGATTGCACGTTGAGCAATAATCACGCAAAAGTTAGAATTGTGCAACTGAATTCGCGTAATTTAAATGGTGAATTCATCACTACACTTCTGTGCAACTGAATTCACCACTACACGTATCCAGTAGTCCGCAACTGAATTCACCACTACACTATCCACGCATATGTAGTCCACCGCAAGAACAATTCCATGTACATTCACCACTACACTATCCACGCATATGTAGTCCACCGCAGGAACAATTCCAGGTACATTCAGTTCAATAAGAGATCGTTAGAAAATTCCTTATTGAACTCTATGGTGTCTCTTTGTGACAAGATTTATTGTTCCCTACGTTAGGGAATAGATATATATAGGGTTCATATTGTCCTAGGTATATGAACCTAATATTCTTGTCTGTTTTAATTAATTAATCAGTCTATTTTATTAATTAATTAAAGTTAATACCCTAATCTAGTCTATATCTTTCAGCATTAATATATATATATATATATATATATATATATATATATATATATATAAAAGGAGATAACATGATCTACTTTTGTTTATATTTGAATGGAGTGAACCAAAAAACATGTTACGAAATCAGACAGGATTATTTATACGCATGTTGCATCTGGTGCCCATTGTTTTGTGAAGAAAGATGAATTCAACTATGTTTTGTTGCGATCCTATCAGAGTGATTTGTTCTAAAATGAGTATTTTACTTTTTGTTGCATACATTGTGAGAGACACAATGCATAACTTTTTTAAAAAATAAAAAATAAAGTTATGAAATATATATCACTTTTATAAAACACAAAGTGAAATACAGTTAAACTAGAATCTGATAATAGCATTTTAGTATGTTCTTCCGAAGAGGACGCGTAGCACCTAATATTACACAACTATTCGGACGCTGTAACATTCTATCGATTTTTTGCCGGAGCCTTGCAGTACAGTGAAATTCGTACTTTTTCTTGGGCAAAAAGTTGGTATATAATTGGCAAAAACATATATGAAGTATAAAAATTGCAATTAAAAGGAAAAAAAAAACAAAAAAGAGAGAAACAGAAAACAAATATATATACACAAACGCAATACATATATTGCTGTGTCATTTGTTTAATTAACCAAATTATATCAACATACCTTCGGTCAGACATTGAATCATCAAGGCCTAAAATTTCAAAACATACTTAGGTTGAAAGCCTTCCTAAAACTAAACCTTAAAGGCTCAGAAACCTTAACTTGAGAGCAACACTCATCACACTCCACACACAAACCTAAACCTATAAAACCCTCCTATCCCCAGCCTATTCTATCACATTTTCTTACACTAAACATGTCTCTCTCATCATTTCCCAAGCTATTCTTTATTGCAAGCTCCATCTTCTTCTCCTTGCTTATCACAGCATGGGCCCGCGACTTCTCTATTGTGGGCTACTCGCCTGACGACCTCACATGCATCGACAAGCTCATAAACCTCTTTGACTCATGGAAAGACAAACACGGTAAGAATTATGAGAGCATCGAGGAGAAGTTGCTTAGGTTTGAGATCTTTAAGGACAATTTGAAGCACATTGATGAGAGGAATAAAGTGACTAGTAACTACTGGCTTGGGTTGAATGAGTTTGCTGATATGAGCCACGACGAGTTCAAGAAAATGTATTTGGGCCTCAAGGCTGATCATCGACCAAACACGGATCAATCCGGTCAAGAATTCAAGTACAGGGATTTCCAGAACCTTCCTAAGTCAGTTGACTGGAGAAAGAAAGGAGCCGTTACTCGCGTCAAGAATCAAGGTTCATGCGGTAAGTATCTTCAACTTCACATGTTAGAATTCGATCTCTTGATTTTTTTCTAAGACATAGGCTTGTCGTTATGAAAAATGCAGGTAGTTGTTGGGCATTTTCAACTGTAGCTGCAGTCGAGGGCATAAACCAGATCGTAACAGGAAACTTGACAGAACTGTCTGAGCAAGAACTGATTGACTGTGACACATCTTACAACAATGGCTGCAACGGAGGCCTCATGGATTCGGCCTTCACTTACATTGTTTCCAGTGGTGGCCTTCACAAGGAAGAAGACTACCCTTACCTAATGGAAGAAGGCACTTGTGAACAAAATAGGGTAACTGAAACAATAATCAAACTACGTATATAGAACCAAGACTTGATATGTTAATTAATGTTTCTGAGTTTCTCGCAGGAAGAGTCAGAAGTAGTCACCATCACCGGGTACCATGATGTACCTGCAAACGACGAGCAGAGTCTGTTGAAAGCACTCGCTCACCAGCCAGTGAGTGTGGCCATTGAAGCTTCTGGTAGAGATTTCCAGTTCTACAGTGGAGTATGTACTTAAAACTCTCTTTTTCATTTTACAAATCATGCAGAGATCACTTTTCTTTTCTAGAAAGTTTCTGATTATTTGGATAAACTGTAGGGTGTGTTTGATGGGCACTGTGGGACTCAGCTCGACCATGGAGTAGCAGCCGTTGGATATGGATCGAGCAAGGGGGTGGATTACATTATTGTGAAGAATTCGTGGGGCCCAAAATGGGGAGAGAAAGGATACATCAGAATGAAGAGAAATACTGGAAAAGGCGCAGGCATGTGTGGCATTAACAAAATGGCCTCCTTTCCAACCAAAGACAAGTGAACAAAAAATTGTGTTCTGTCCTATCGAATTTGATTTTCATTTAAGGAAATAAGTACTCATGTTTCTTTTCTTGTTCTTTCTTTCCTATTATTGAAGTGTAATTTTCTATTGAAGATTATAATGGAAAACCACATTTGTCCAAAGAAATTTCAAATTTATCAAACATTCAAACAAAATCAGTACAGGATCAATGAGAATGTGCAAGCTGATAAAAGCAGCTGAGAATATTCCATAACCTAGTATTTAAGTCAAAGACAGACAGGTTTAAGGCACAAGATTCTACTCACACTTAGCAACAACGGCTTCGAAGATGCCATCAGGTCTGAAAGTGCCAGAAAACAGCCTCGGGTCAACGGGTCCTGGCAGATTGAAGAAAAGCCTGAAGGGTCCAGGCGGGCACTGTTGCTGAAATTTCATTTCAAATACTCGAGAATATTTTTTTACGATTTTTCCACCAGTAGATGTCACACCACGAACACATACTTTTCCGTCCCTTTGAACCTCACAGCTGAATTCACCTGATAAAGCCAAACAGTACCACTATTTCAGATAATGGGAAGAAACAGGTAAGAGAGGGCGGCATGAAACACAAGATACATTTGTTTGTTATGATCCAAGAATATACATTGCATCACCACAGACCACACGAAGTCAGCAGATTTCGGAGAAGAAAACTAATTTACTATTTAATGGCTCCAGAAATGTGCTTAAAAATTATGACTAACTTAGAATCCAGAAAATTGTATCGCTTTATGGAAGTAAAATCTCTAACAAAAACTACTAACTAATGTTCATAATTTGCAGTTCATCTTGAAGGTTGCACATTCATTTATCGGAAAATGTAACTAACATAATATCTAGCCTTGTTTTAACACCTATGCAAGATCTTGAAGATTCTAAGAAAGATATCATCGACAATGTGTTCCACTACATATTGTATTTTCTCTATCAAACTAAGCCACAAGCATAACTGTCATCTTATATAAACCGTAGGTTTTCTAATATGTATTTTTATGGGATGCGAGATGTCTGGTTTCTTGTAGGCCTATATAAAAACCGTGTCCAGATAACATGACATTAGACTCACATAGACCGTTCACGTAAAGCTATATAAATTGTATTCCTTTCTGCGTCTCACAAGTTACACAATACACAATAGATACACGAAAAATAGAAGTTACAGGGTGAACAGACATTTACCAGGATCTTGCTTTACTCCAGGGACAGCAATACAAAAATAATAAGCCGATTTGCTTACACCAATGTCTACCACTCCCACAGGTGGGCCAGTCCCTTCTCTACAAGCTGTTCCAGTCAAGACAATAGACGTCTCTGCACACCATTCTTCCACCTTTGGAACGGCCATCAGGGGCAATGCAAATGGCTGGGCATCGCAATATTTCGTCAGTTTCAGTGTCTCGTCTTGGCTCCTTCTTTCACCCGCATCTTTGCATATATCAGTGTCCACAATCTCAACGTCTGCATCCCCAGGGGCTTTACTTCTTTTCCAAACAATCTTTTTTACCTTCCCCTTGTTCAAGGTATCCATTCTGATATTCACTCAATGTGCAGAACCATGTTAGCTAGATCAGGGAAGTGACAAGTGAAAGTTCGGAACCAGAAACACAGAAACAAACATGAAAAGGAACAAATATTGCGAGGATAAGATGGATCAAAGGCCAGCTCATCCTGCACATAAAATTCGATAACATGAAACTTGAGGTAAACTACAATATTCGATCAACCAGGAAGTTAGTTACTCCTCGCAGTATGGGCAGTTTGATTTCCATATTTACTTAGATCAAGCAATATGTGGCCGACATATGAGAGAGGCATTGGAGCTCGTTTGAAGTATTTTAATAATATTGATAATGAGGCTGAGAATATAAGCTAGCGGCAAAAGCCAGAAATCCCCAACTGCCAGAATAACCAATTTATAGCCCATTCATTAGAGTCAGGATGTGGCAACAAATCATTATCAGCTCTGCAAGTGAAGTTAGGAACTTATGGTGACAGATTGGTAATAAGCTGTTACAGGAGTAGACAAATGGCAATTTATGAATCCCTGACTAGCTAGATATTCCTTTTAATAGTCCAATCTAAGACTTGCATAAAGGTCACTCATTTGGTTCTTTTAGTAATCAACTCTTATTTGAGCTCGAGCAAAAAAGTACGACTGATGATCTATAAAAAAGACGGTAAAGCTAATCAAAAGCTTGCACAATAATTACTAAGTGACTTTTGACCTCAAGCTCTACTTTCTCAAAAGCTTGAATGTTGCTAATACGAACAAAAGCTCCAATGCAACTGCTCCATTACCGCTCTACGATGTAATGCGTCGCCACATAGCTGCAATTTCAACCATATAGCAAGGTCTATTCTCCGAAAAAAGGCCAAAATATCACTAAACAAACTAATTAAAAGCTTGCAATAAACAAACCAATACACATTTTCTAAAGGTTCGATTCTAGTAAATGTTCTAAAAGGCGTTAGGCTGCTATGGCTTTTGCTTGGCGGGGTTAAGTGGGCCTAGGCACAATGATTTGGAAAAAGGCTGTAGCGGCAGACTGAGGCCTTCAGCAGAAAATGGCCTATTAAAACACCGATGGCTCGACTCATGCACGACTACCGACAGAGTTACGTGACTCACATGCAACTGCCTCGTCACGCTTTGACAACTCATAACCGAAATTACATATTATAGAGCCAGCTCCGTTTTATGATATCTCAATTAACTTAAGAAAATGTTCTCGGGCAAAATGGTAAAAGATCGTTAAGGCAAAAAACAAAGCAGCAGCCAGCAGTATATTGCACAGCACTCTCATGGAATATTTTCCCCACCATCAAACATTTGATTTTGATCACATTTTGATAATTGATAAGTAAAAAGATTAAATTTATTGGGTACAGGAACAATGAGCCTGAGAATTATAAATTTACTAAACAAAGAAACAAAAGATCGTTTAATTCAAGAAGGGGAAACTGATTAATCAAGAAATAAACAAAGACAAAAAGATAAAGAAGTTAAGGGTAGAAAGCAATGAAATTTTACCGACTAAAAGCTCGAAAGAGGAGATGGGTTGTGTGATTATGTAGCTGAAATTTTGATTTGCAGAGCGAGCTCAGTGAAACGACACAAAATGGCGTCGTGCTTACTTGCTGCAAATGGTTAGCACATGATCGATCAACAAAACAATGAAACATCCCGACACATGTCTCTCATTACACAGTTATTCCAGAATCCATAATCTCACTCAATTACCATTTGTAATAAATGCATTATCTTTTGATATTATTTTTTATTCCACTCCCGCGGGCTAAATCTTTACTTAGAGGGTGTTTCGCTAAATTTATTTTAAATATTTTATAAGATCAAATATCTTATAAGTTGTTTCAAAAGTTTATAAGATATAAATTTTTAAGAAATTTATAAGTTAAAAAAATGTTTGGATAAAATAACTTATAAGCTTACAATTGAATATAGAGATTTAGTTATAAATTTGGGGTCTAATTTAAAAGGTAAATTTAATAAACTATAGCATTGTTCAAACAACAATTGAAATAATAAGTGTGCTTTTCGACTAATTAACAAAATAAGCGAACTAAAGTTGCAGGATACTGTTCAGCAGGGGCGACTTTCACAATAATTTTTTTTTTCTTAATGAAGACACTTCTGCTTGAGGCGACTTCAATTGTTTAATTTTTTTTTTTTTTTACGTAATAAGAAACGCCTCTAGGAGAGGCGACTTTAGTTTTTTTTTTCTTTTTTTTTTTAAATAGTTTAATGATAATAATAATATAAAAAAATAACAATAAATATATCAATAGTAAACACCGTAATAATAAGGGGTGTGCACGGTACGGTGTGTATCGGATATTTAAAAATATCCAGATTCATACCAAACTTCGATTATTTAAAAAGTGAATATTCATTACAGATCCGAAAAATCAGGACGGTACGGTGCGGTTATTTTTTTTTCGGGACGATTCGGTTCAGAATTTCGAATCTTTCGGGACGATTCAATTCGGTTCGGTTCAAATCGGATAATTGGAGATCCTTAATATCTTTTAAATAATAAATACAATTTGAACATAATATATTGACGTCTAACTAATATAAATAATTTTATCACATCAAATTTATATTATTCAAAAGATATAAATGATCTCCAATTATCCAATTTGAACCGAACCGAACTGAACCGTCCCGAAAGATCCGAAATTCTGAAACGAACCGTCCCAAAAAAAAAATAATAACCGCACCGTACTGTCCTGATTTTTCAGATTTGTATATTCACTTTTTAAATAATTGAAATTTGGTATGAATCTGAATATTTTTAAATATCTGATCCACATCGTACCGTGCACACCCCTAATTGTTACGGTGTTTATTATTATTATTATTATTATTATTATTGTTATTATTATTATTATTAAACTATTAAAAAAACCTAAAGTCGCCTCTCCTGGAGGCGTTTCTTATTAAGTTGAAAAAAAAAATTTAAACAATTGAAGAGGCGTCTTCATCAAAAAAAAAAAAAAAAATTGTGAAAGTCGCCCAGCAAATATGAACAGTATCCTGCAATTTTAGTGAAAGTCGTCTGTGGCACAGGCGACTTCGCTTATTTTGTTAAGGCAAAAACTTGTGTGCACCCAACACATAATAACACTATTGTGCACCTACCGATTCAATTTCAATTTTCTCCGGTTCAGACCGGTCTGAACCGGTCTTTTTTAACCCTAGGTTTAAGTTTACTTTTTACCCTATTTTCTTTCAAATTTTTACAGCAGCCTGTTCTTCTCCCTTTCACGCTGCTTATGCGTTGCTTCTCCCCCTCGTTTTCTTTGCGTTTACTTTGTGATTAGTGTGTTAGTTTGTTGTTTCGAAGTTGTTTTGTGAGCCCACTCTTGATTTCGACCCATATATCGTTGTTTTTCGAAGTTTAGGGCGTAAGGTTTTGAAGTTTTTTCGGCTTTTGAATTCTTCAATGTAAGTTATCTACTATTGTTTATAATTTGCCCTTTCGTGTTAGTCTATTGTTTATGGTTTGTAAGTTATTTGAATGCCCTAATTTTTTGTATTTTTATTTTTTTTTGTTCGAGTCTGCGATTCAATCTGAAACTGGAGTGGAATCGCAATTGGAGGCTCGCTATTTTTTACTAAGTGGAAAATCACAGTCAGATTCAGGTATAGTATATGATTTCTGAATTTTGTGATTTTTATATTATTTTTTAAATTTGTTACCAATGTCTGAGAACGTGATGACTGAGAAATCAGCAGCCACAATTATATTCAAGTAACTAACAAAACATCAAGTTTCCGAATACATTTTTTTTTTTTTTTGCAATTTTATGTTATTTGTAATTTTCAGCTATTAAAAACAGAAGCAAAGTTATTGCTGCAGTGAAAGAAAGTCAGTTTTCCTGTGAAGAAAGTCTTGTCAACTATAAATTGCCTTCGAATAGATGTACTGTTGAAGTAACCTTGATTGGCCGATCTATATAAAACTGCTCTTCTATTTTTTGATGTTTTGTTGATTCTGTTAAGTGTTACAGTTTTTCAAGAGAGTCAAGTGTTTGTTGAAATTCTTGAGGCAAGTGAAGAGAATAATATGTTAGTTTGATTCAGGTAGGTATTGAAGTTTGGCGCATAGTATAGATATATGAAGTGAAACTAACTTTCTAGTATACATGGAAGATGTTTTCAGCAACTCTTATATGTAAAACATGAGAAACTCTTGCTTAAGAATGGATTCTGAATTGTGCAATTTGTCATACCCTTGGACATTCTTTGGGATGTGTATTTGATTTAAATATAAACTTGCTAGGTAATTATTGCTTAATTTTATTTATTTCTTTGTGTTGTATGCTATTATGGGAGAATCTGTTGCATGAGTGATTATTAAGTAAACGTTTCTCATCTATTGGTGCTGTAAAGATGTAAATACTGTAGAGAAGCATCGCTCTAAGATTCGCATCCAAAGCTGTTTTTTCACATGTTTAGAACAAAATTTTTTGCTATGGTTTTGAGTCTACAGTGGTAGTAAACAGGAATAACCATAGCAATTCTTCTGATACCAATTTTGTTTAAGTTGAGCAATATGAAATTTTCTTATAGTTTTGTCTTCTTTGAAGCTGCAACATTATTGGTAAGACAATAATTTTTTAATTTACTACAGTATATTATATAAAACATGGTAGTATATAATTTTCAGAGTTATAGTATGTCTAGTTTCATGTGTTTTATTCTAATCCATTTCTATTTTTTTTTTTTTTATAGCAATATCATATTTCAAAATTGCTTGATCGAATTGGACATTCTAAAGCGAATGAAATTTTGAACTATGTGTTCGATAATGTGCAATTTAAGTGGCAAACAAAGAGGCATAATCAAGATTGTGCTATTTACATGATGCATCATATAATGAAGTTTGATGGTCGTGTATACCATGAACCCAATTTGGTCAAGGTATTTCTCTATTTATTTTTTAATTCATATCATTATTTTGTTTTGATGACTTTTGCTATTATTAATCTTATTTTATTTTTATTTTAGGTTGATGTCTGGCGTGCTTTGCAAGGTGAATTTTGCATTAAGATTGTTCTATCATCACTAAATGAAGGAAAACAAGAACTTCTTCGACACGTGCAAAATTTTATCAAATGAAAAGTCGGATATGATTGCAAGAATTGCCGAAAAAAAGAAAAAATCTGCTTCTGAAAGAGGTAAAGTTGTTGCTAGGGATTCTTGAAATAAAAAGAAGACATTTAAAGGTAACAAGAAAGGCAGAGAGTGATGTGGACTGATTGGAGACGGGCAAATCTTGAAATAGAACATGTGTTTTCGTACAAGTTTGGATACGTTGTTGATATGTCTTGAATATGTGTATTTTGATGATGTTTTGGTACAATATTGGATATGTTTTGCTATAGTTTTTGGATATGTGAATTTTGATGAATTTTGGTATAATTTTGGATATGTTTTGGTATAGTTTTACACATGTTTTGGTACATGATAAGTGCATTATTCTACATATTTTAACCCTTTTAATTTATGCATTTTTATCACTTTTATAGCCAATATTAATTTATTTTGCAACGTTTTATAATTTTGATCTTCTTATTTATTTAATTAAAATTTGAGCTTTATTTATACTTATTTTACTTATTAATGAGTCTAAATTAAAAGCCCACAAATGTTGACCATAAGACTTGCATGATAGAACAAATAATAAATCAAAGAAATGGAGCACATGTACATGAAGTATGCTAATTTGCAGAATTGAGAAAGAAAAGAAAATCAGCCAACAATTGTTGACTTTTCCAAGAGAAGGAAACATAGCAGAGCCTGCAAATCTATTTTGCGCCACAAATTCCAGCAACTTAAATCAAATTCCAGCAGAGGGCTGCTATATTTAGCAATTTCCAGCAGCAACTAGCAGCAACAGTCAAACAACAGCAACATCCGATTTGAAGTAATATTGAATTTTCAAGTGGAAACAACAAATGAACAGCCAATTTGCAGCCTTTTACAGCTTTAAATCAGCAACTTTACAGCTTAAAAACAGCAAATTGACAGCTTTGAAGGTGCAAATGAGTGTCTAATTTCAACTATAAAAAGGAGGAAGAAGAGGGAAAAAATTCATTCAACAATCCAACAACAACTCAAATTCTATAGAGGTAGACTAGCAATCTTTTGGGGTCTTATTTATTGTAATCCTTTGAGGGTGTGAGGGTTATTAAGGACATATTTGGGAGTATAAAAGGAGGAGAAACCTATCGTAAACGGGCTAGTCCGTTTACGGTAGACGGAGGAAATTTTCCGCTTTTTGAGAGGTGTCAAAGCAACTCAACAAGGGGAAGATTTCTAGTACTAATTCTTGTCAAATTTCTTTTTTTATATCTTCAAAATATTGTTTTTAGTATGTCCCTCACACCCCTCTTGAATTATAGTTAAGTTATATTGTAATATGTTTGTGTTGATGTTTATGCACACAAGGTGTTTGATATTTTGCTCAAATGAATACAAAATTTAGTTGATATTCTTGTCATATTGTGGTAATTGATTTATATTCTAATCCTCATTTTCATGACTTTTGGATCCATTTCATGTATGTTGGTTGGAATTATAGCTATTTTGTTTGGCTCGGCCTAGTCCGAATTGAATAGAAACTAAGTAGCAACTAGTTTGAATTAAGAATAGTCAAATAGTTTTAATTCACACTTGAATATGATTTGAACTAGTAATTTCAACTTATGATTTTGCTAGGATTGATCTTCCCTAACTTTATGCAATTAGTCGAAGTCTTGTTAATTGAATAGTATAATTGATCAAGAATCAAGCTCTTGGGTTCATTAATCTTAAAATTTGCATATACTAATTATTTCTTTATTTGTTTTGAAAATGTTAGTTTTTAGAATTATTTATCTTTACTTTAGACGTTAATTATTTTGCTAAACACCCCCCTCCCCCCTTCGTGTGTGTGCGTGTGAATTCTATTTATATGTATATATATTTATATATATTATTTATAGTTCATAATTGGAGTTAATGTTTATCATGTTTGATTCTAAAATTAAGTAAGCAAAATTCTCCTCGTGGGAAACGATCCTTTCTTACCATGTACTATTTTGTTTAATATTGTGGGTTAAGAATAGGTTAAAATTGTGGCGGTAACGACACGCTACCAAATTTTTGGCGCCGTTGCCGGGGAGAGTTGTTTGTATACTTAATCTTAGAATTAATACAAATTTGAATATCTCTTTTGAACTTGTGGTATTATTATTATTATTATTATTATTATTATTATTATTATTATTATTATTATTATTATTATTATTATTATTATTACTATTATTATTTGCAAGCATGTTGAATTGATTAAATGCATGCTAGACTTTGTGTCAATTGGTTTGTACTATTATATTATTAAGTTATAATTTTCTCTATTAAAGTAGTTGTGATTATTAACTTACTTTTCACAATATCTTTTATTTTCTTTTTCCTTTCTTCTATTTCATTTACTTTATTTTACTTTTCTAACTTATGATGTTATCTCTGATCTTGAAAGGTGCATGCGATTGAGAAGTGGTAGGATTATCGGTGAAGAAAGTGAAGTAAAACAGGTGAAGGAAGAAGAAAAAGAAAGAAAGGAGAACATGGCTAACCAGACGCTCAAGCAACTTTCTCAACCGAATATTGATGACCAACCATTATGTATCATCTTCCCAGAATTGGCAAAACCTCTCAAGCTGAACTCAGGTTTTCTAAATTTGCTTCCAAAATTTAATGGTCGGGCAGGTGAGGACCCTCATAGGCACTTGAAAGAATTTTTAGTTGTTTGTTCTACTATGAGACCTGATGGTATTGATGAGGAACAAGTCAAACTACGTGCTTTTCCTTTTTCATTGCATGATTTAGCTAAAGACTGACTTTACTATCTTCCACCATGATCCATTACTACTTGGGCGGAACTGCAAAAATCTTTTCTTGAAAAATTCTTTCCCGCAAGTAGAATCGGATCCATTCGAAAAGAAATATGTGGAATTAGGCAAAATTCTAATGAGTCATTATATGAATATTTGGAAAGATTTAAACGATTATGTGCTAGTTGTCCCCAACACCAAATTAGTGAACAATTATTAATTCAATACTTTTATGAAGGTCTTTTACCACATGATAGAGGTATGATTGATGCTGCTAGTGGAGGTGCTTTAGTTGATAAAACGCCTGCACAAGCTAGACAATTAATATCTAATATGGCCCAAAATACACAACAGTTTGGAACTAGAAATGATGTAGGACAAACTAAGAGAGTTAATGAAATTGATGTTAATGCTGTGCAAGAACAACTTAGAGAAAATGCTCAACAAATGGCTCATTTAACTACTCTTATGTCCAAATTTGTGTCAAATGGCAACACACAAGCTCGTGCATGTGGCATATGTACTGATTTTTCTCATACTACTGATGTTTGTCCTACTTTACAGATTGAAGATGTTAATGCTATAGGCGGTTTCCCTGGCCAACCCCAAAGAAAATATGACCCTTTTTCTAATACTTATAATGAGGGTTGGAAAGATAATCCTAATTTGAGATATGGCCAAGGTAACTTTAGACCAAACAATTACCAAAATATGCGTCAACCTGAAACTTCTAGTCATTCTTTAGAAGATATGATCAAACAGTTGACTACCCAAATAGGTCAAGTTCATACCCAAGGCGTCCAATACCAAAAGAAAACCGACACTCATTTACAACACCTAGACAACCAAATTGGGCAAATTTGCACTTCCTTGAATAACATAGAAACCCAATTGTCCGGGAAACTTCCATCTCAACCCATTCCTAACCCAAAAGAAAATGCTAAGGCCATAACACTAAGAAGTGGAAAACAATTAGAAGAGCCTAAGAGTAAAAGGGTAGCAATTGAGAAAGAGCTAGAAGTAAAATCTAAGGATGTGGGAAATAGTGAAAATGAAAGGAAAGATGGGGAGGAGGTTAGTTTAAGGAAAGATGGACCAAATAACAAACCCCCTACCCAATTCAGAGAAATCCCACCTTTTCCCTCTAGATTTGCAAAATCAAGAAAAGAATCCATGGACCAAGAAATTTTAGAGACGTTTAGGAAGGTAGAAGTTAACATACCTCTCTTAAGTATATTAAATAAATGAAGTCATTCTTGGATATATACTTTATAGAAAAGTAAGTATATTAAAAATATACTATCACGCAAAGTGATATGTCCTATCTAGCAAAATGATGTATACTATCAGGCAAAATGATATTTAATGTAAAGCAAAATTTTCGTTATATTGAACCAATTGTTGTTCGGGTTTTGGTTCGTCGACTTTATTTTGAGCATTATTAGTAGATTGATTTACTCTTTAAGTAATATTATGTATTCCATAAGTCAAGAATAATGGAAATGTGAGTTGGGAAAAATTAATATATCGAATTATACAAAAATAAAATAATTATATCGAATTATAAAAAATAAATATACTGTTTATCATTTGGGCATATACTATGACACAAAATTATATATACAGTGAGGCTTTAAAACATAACATAACATATAGTATTACTGAACAGAATAATAATGTTATCAGTTTAACAATATTACTAAAAAAAATATATTCAGTACATATAACTAAATGATACGGACATTGGGCGTTTTTTAACCAAATTCATTGTTCTTGATTTGAGTTGGTTCTTTTGCTTTCTTCTTCCTTCGTCTTTCAAATTGTCCCGCTTCATTCTTTAAACCTCTCATAGAGGCCTCACAATTTGTTCTGATGCTTGGTTTCTTTTTCCTCTTTTCCTCTAAATTTATTTTCTTTTCCCCAGCCTTGGAACACACAAAAAATTTTCCCAAGATATCTCCTTTAGATGAGAATCGATTGCTTGACTTTCGAACACTGAAACCCAAGCTACGAGCATGCATGCAGTACAAATTATACATTTCAAGGACTGTGCTTCTCTGAAACCCAAGTAGTGAACCAGAAACATCTATCGATTCATTTGCACAGTCTGTCAAAAAAAGTGAGCAGATAACATGTACTGTTATGCAAATAAAAGTATACTATTATTTATAATAAAGTATACTATGTCAGTCAAACATTAATTCATACTGCCCTGTTTTGGGAACAGGGCGGGGATTTTAGGTTCGTGGACTTGGTCGCGACCGCGAAGGTGGGTCGCAGCCGGTCGCTGCCGCGAATCATTGCTGGGGTTTAGGTTCGTAAAACTGGTCGCGACCGCGAATATGAGTCGCGACCGCGAGTCATTGCTTGGTTTTAGGTTCGTGGACTTGGTCGCGGCCGCGAACCATTGTCGAACATACTATTTGCCTGATAGTATATATCATTTTTGCCTGATAGTATGTAAGATTTTGCCTGATAGTATCTATGAGTTTGCCTGATAGTACATATCATTTTGCCTGATAGCATATATCATTTTGGCCGATAGTATATATCAGTTTGCCTAATTCCAAGCATCAGAACCGAAGTGTTAAGAAATCAATGCAATAAGCAAATTAAATCGAGAAATCAATCCAAAAAATTGAGAAATACTATTATCAAAATTTACAGAATCCATATACAAGTTCCATGATATTCAGTTGATTCATGTTATTCTCTTCTTCTTGTCAATGGAATCCATATACATGCCTCCTCATAAAACAATTAAAAACTCATGTGTATAATCTGATGAAATGGAACACGAAATAGAGATAGAAGTAGCATCATTCGCGTGTTGAGTCTCAGCTACTACAATCAAGGCAGTGTGAAACGCAATTCAAAATGCAGAAGAAGAAAGAGAATTGTACAATATTGTTACAACTGATTTCGCGAGAACAGGTGCTGATTTCGCGAGGCGGAGGCGGAAACTTCGCGAAGCAGCGACGCGAATTGAGCGAGGTGGCGGCGCGAATTGAACGAGGCGGCGTCGCGAACTGAACGAGGCGGCGGCGTGACGGAGGAATTGGGGAGAAGAGTTCGCGGCCAGCTGAGAAATGGGGAGAAGAAGTCGCGGCTGGTGATGGAGAGAGAGGAGTATGGGCTTTTTTTTTTACAGCTTTTTGTTTTAACTTAATGGGCTAATTTTTACCTAATGGGTTAAATTGGGGAGTGGGCCCAAGCAAGTGCACAATAGTGCAATTATGTGTTGGGTGCACACAAGACCCACTCTTTTGTTAATTAGTTGAAAAGCACACTTATTATTTTAATTGTTGTGTGAATAGTGCTATAGTTTATTAAATTTGTCAATTTAAAAGTTAATACTAAACACACATTTTTATTAGTGTGTGAAATGTGTGTAGTGTGTGAAGTGTGTAGTGTGTGTAGTGTGTGGTGTGTGTGGTGTGTGTAGTGTGTGAAATGTGTGAAATGTGTGTAATGTGTGAAATGTGTGTAGTGTGTGTAAAATATGAGTGTAATAATTAAGATATTAAAAAATAAGATGAAAATAAGATGGGTATAGCAACTTGTTTTTTTTAGATCTTATAAGCTTTTAGAACTTATTTTTGTGTCTTATAAGCTCCTAAACATTCTTTTTTTTTTTTTTTGGTCAAACACTTCGCAAGAGCTTATAAGTTCATAAACATCTTATAAGATATTTTTAAGAGTTTATAAGCTCAGCCAAACACCTTCTTAATTATTGAGGTGAATCATGAAATTTGTATTTTGTACTGCCATTTTGTATACATATTTTTTTATATCTTGTTCGTTGTGTGTGAAGAAATCAGTTGTAATATTTTTTTATTTGAAAGAATTCTACTTTTTTCCACATGAACGGGCCAAAATACCGACTGCACTCTAACAATAAAGTTGGAATTGAAAAATTCAGAATTGGACAATGTGCATCGAATTAAAATAGAATACAATCAAATAGTATATTTCCGTATTTTTAGATATGAAAAAACATGTTGCAAATCATGATGAATGTAATTAAGGCTTCTTGTTGGTCATTACACTCATAATTGAGATATGTAAGGTTTTACACCCAATAATACAATCAAACAATCAATGGTTTCAGAAACACACAACCACAAAACATGCAACAATGTTTATCAAACTGAAAAATAAGAAAACTAGAAAGATTAACACCCGATTTACGTGGTTCATATCACAATGTGTGATCCTACATCCACGGGAGAAGAATCACCAATTCACTAGTATTCAGAGTACAAGAATTACAAGAAAAGAAATCCCAACACAACAATAGCTCTCTTCATCTATTGTCACTCCTTGTTCGTTTTTCTCACTTGTATCTCTCAAGTTACAAGAAGAACACACCTCTATAAACTCTCTATCTAGTATTGTAACTGCCCCTCTCTCTTCAACATGTGAGTTATACAGCTTTTAATCACAACAAGCTTGTAACAGAATTGAAAACCAACTTCATGCACGCGTTCGGCCCATTCCAACCGAAAACTTAGCTGTTGTTCGGCCTAAAACTGAGATTTATGGCCGAACCGAGTTTCTGATTTCCTTTCCAATTCAGATCATTATCAAATTTACTTTTATGCCCTCACAACACTCCAAGAATTCCACCAGTCCCTTAACTAACTCTTAACTGAATTTTTTGAATATATGAATGTGTTTGATTATATTTGAGCTACATTTTACATTTACAATCAACTATCGTTAGAGACGACTGCAAGAATAATAATCCTCGTAAAGAGTAATAGATACAATTTTTATTGATACGTAAAATCAAATACTTCACAAAAAAATAATAATGTTACACCATATCTGTACAATAGAGAACAACATAAACAGGTGATCTCATTGCAAAATTTGTTGAGGGTTTCCAGCTACTGTCTTATGCCTTTGAATTCCCTTCTCCTTGCAAAATTTGTTGAACTCATCAGGGACAAATTCCAAGCCATTATCTGTTCTAAGACATTTTATCTTCTTTCCAGTTTGATTTTCAACCTCACTTGTCCATTCTTTGAATCTACCGAGTGCTTCAGATTTTGCTTTCAATATATATACCCATACTTTCCTAGAATAGTCATCAATTATGGAGAGAGAATATTTTCCACCACTCAGTGACTGACCTTTTGCAGGTCCCCATAGATCTGAATGAATGTATTCTAAGATGGCTTTTGTTGTATGTTTGGCCTTTGGGAACTTCATCCTTTGAGCTTTACCAAAAACACAATCCTCACAGAGATCAAACTTATTTAGTTTATCATCTCCTAAGAGACCTTGTTTACTCAATTCCTGTAATCCTTTGACCTTGCTCTGATACCACACTGTGACGTCCCCATCTCAAAGAAACTTATATTTATTAGAAAAATGGGCAACATCACTAAAACCTATAAAAAAAATCGTTGAACTTTAATTGATGAATTTTTTATTTCTTGCTCGAAATAATAAATACTCAAAAGATGTTTGTAAGTCACATTGACACAATCTTAAAACAAGCGGAAGTTCATAATTACTTCAAGATATAACTTTTAAATAGAGGTCGCATAGTTTGAAAAGTAGTTTAACAAAGTTTAAAGCGGAAGTGCGCAACAAAATCTTCACAGTTGCTTACATGACCCACAAAATAGAGTTTAATAAAGTCCTTTATCAATTATCACTAACTTTCACTTCGAACGAGGGCCCACATCCATCTTCATTCCTCTTCCACGTTAGTAATCAACCAACTGATAGCAAACTGATTTTGTGTGTGAATATTCCACCTTATACAAGCAGAGGATCTAGATTCAAGTCTTTAAAAGCTTGGAAATGAAATAAAAGTTTTTTTACTGTAGCTATTGTAGTATCTTATAAGATCGAGCAGCTTCTAAGATATATATTCTTTTTTCTGTAGCTTCTTGGTAAGAGCAGTGGGATTTCATGTGGCATCTACACATCATCCTTGTACCAAAGGACTTCGGTTGTGGAGTACCCTAATTAGGAGAACTTCCCTAGATGGAACAAAATACAACCTTTTACGCCTGGACTCGGAAGGAATCAATGCTTATAACCAAACGGTGAGGTTTTGTTTCTTTTCCCTCTAGTCAATTCTACAATAAGCTGTTATTATTTCATCATTTAGCCATGACCATCTCTTTTGTTCAGATGCCTATGAGACGGCCTATTCTCATGATTGAAGTAGCCTTGTTTATGTTTACTTATCTTGATTCTTCTAATCATTGTTTCTTTGTGATACACATGTTTAATGTTCTTTTATAACCTCATGTGTTGTACCCTTATATATTTTGTCTCTTTGAATCTTATAATATGTTGATTAGTTTTCTCAGCTCGACTCTCTCTTATAGAACCAAAGACCTAGTGGGTATGTTGAGTTATTAATAGTTATATGTGACTCTGAGCATTATATTTCTTCTGAACAGAGCTTCCTCAGTTGATTGATATCTTAAAAAAACATGGAGCAGCTTGGTAAGAAGAACTGGAACAGGCACAATTCGCTCAGCTGATTGGGTGGAGAAAGAAATAATTTGGGTTGGGTAGAGAAATAAATAAGTGTTGCTGCTAAGAACCACCCACCATTAGTAGCAATAGTTCTTCCTCTCTGTAAACTTCTAAAGTAGTTAAGTTAAATTTGCGGCTGATGTTTGAATATCCACGGTAGGACGATACTCAACTGGCGAAACCACCGATTTCGTTGAATCATGGTCATTGGCTGCGAAACAGCACCATATTGATCGATCTCTTTAATTTGGTGAGTTGTGTGCCCTAGTTTTTGTAAGATTTGTTGCAATATTTGCTGAATAATTTAAATTGGTCTCTCCGAATTATCTCACTAACTGTTTCTCTCTCTATCTCTATTTCTCTCTCTATAGTGGTACAGCGAATGTGAAGAATCATTCTGCACAGCGGGAAGGTACTATTGTATTTCCATTTCTTAGGTTAATAGATTAGTGATAAAAGGCGTTTGTTAGCTTGGAATTATTGGTGATTGTTGTTTGTTTTGGTAAATCAATGTTGACAGAATCCGTGCAAGTTTTACAAGATATGTAAATTTGAGTACATAAAGTTCATTACTACAAGATTATGTTGATTCACATTAAAAGAAATTGAGAATGACTTGGAACTTCTCTAGAAACTCTGTCAACTTTGTTAGGTTACATTTAGTAGCAAATCCATTGAGGCTTTTTGGATTTGAAATCCAGTCGCTTTCATTTGTAACTGACTTTGGAGGGATTAGTTCCAATGCATTTCAAAACCCCCTTATTCAAATGCAACCTGAAAATAATTAGTGAATACATGTATAGTGCTTCATAAGCCTACAATATACCATTGCAAGATATACATACATAATCAATCTCAGTAAATTATTAGAAAATTGGTGGTGTTCCAGCATTAATGGCCTGTAATGATTTCTACTTCTCCAATATTTTAATTCTTAGATCCCATGTTTTCTGGAATTATCTTATCCGGGATATCACCACTGATGTTGCATTATTAATATATGATACATTAGATGTGGTTTTATTAATCTTATTAATTATACATTACATATATGTTTTTCTTTTTCTTTATTTATTTTCTTCGCCTCCAGCTCCAGGACCCCTTTGTGCTTTTTGCACTTTTAAGTTGTTCTTAATTTAAATATTCGTTTTTTCCTTTGCACATTTTGCACTTTTAAGTGGATTTTTTTTACTCCATTTACTTAATTTGACATATAGTCCAATATATTTTTTGCTTTTTTTTTTGTACCAATGTCTATTTTATCATATGCTTATGTATTCAGGATATGAGTATCATCTTTTTAAGGGGAGCTTTTATGTATCTTTGTGTATCCATTCAAGGGATTAATGCAGGAAGAAATCAAGTGGAGCCTTACAAGTAAGGTTGAGACTAGATAGAAGAGCTAAGATCATCAATGTTGTGTAATACTTTTTTTTTTTTTTTTGTAGTTTATTCTTGTTTCTTAACACTTTGTACAATTATATTTATGTTGATATTGAGAAACAAATTTGGAGAATTTTTCTTTATTGTCCATTTTTGTTTATATATGTGATTTACTAATTTTAAATTATTAATTATGTATGTATCAATCATTAAATATTAAAAAATAAAGATCATATCATAATTACAATTATGTAAAAACAATGGTTTTTTATGAATAACAACGGTTATCAACCGTTGTCTTTATTCTTAATAACTACGATTCAGACCGTAGTAAAAGAAAATCACCAACCGTGGCCATACATACCGTGGTGGTAGATATTGAATCTACCACTACGATTGTTAACTGTAGTCGTTAGTATAAATTACTACGGTTGAAACCGTAGTCAAAGAAAATTCCCAACCGTGGTCATACGTACCATAGTGGTAGATATCAAATTTACAACTACGGTTGTGAACCGTAGTCGTTAGAATATATTACTACGGTTTAAACCGTAGCCAAAGTAAGTTTCTAACCGTTGTCATATGTTGTGCGGATACGCCGCTAGAACGACTACGGTTCCCAACCGTGGTCTTTAGTCTTAACCACTATGGTTCTGAACCATAGTTGTTTGTAGAGGGTCTACAACTCCGCTATGTACTACTACGGTCACTGTTATGCTTTTAACTACGATTTTTTACTGTAGTGTTAAACGTTTTTTGTTGTAGATAAAGAATAAAAATATTTGAGCTTACGATTTTGCTTCCGCTCCTTCTCTTTCGCCTTTTCTTTAAGTTCAAGAGACCTTATCAAAGATTTTTCAGAGAGAGCACTATTCCCCAAGAACTTGTTCAAGAGCATAGGTAACTGATAATTGAAAGAATGTGTGGATTGAGCACCAATAATCAGAAATTTTCAACCAAGTATAAATTAAAAGTAAGTAAGCAACATAGATCTCATTCATTCCACCCATTTTACTCCTTCCTTCTTACCCATCAAGAATGCGTAGAACAGAGGAATAATATAAATTAGAAATAGATTTGAATGTGTAGATATTGTATATATAAAAACTGCTACTATCTTTTATGCAACTATTATGTATTTCTATATGTTACAGTTACAACCCTATGTACAACAATTTAGAGGAGAATATAAGTATATAACCCAATCGCAATTATAGCGAGAATTTTCAAGCTAATGTAGTTGCTGCACTGGAAATTACCCATAAACCATAACCGATAAAGAAGCCAAATCACAAATGAAACCAAAAATTGAAAAGGGCTTTGTCAAAAAAAAAAAAAAAAGGGGGAAAGGGAAAGATGAAATGGAGGGAAAGAATCATAGAAAGATCTCATGTTTTCAGAAAGGAAAGAAATACACCTTTTTGGGTTACTCTGCAACCCGTCTTTAAATATGAAAAACTAACACCTAATCAAGATTTTATCTTTTTATTTAGCTTTGTCAATAAGGAAAATAATCTAATTGGGACGTCACATATCATAATTTAGATTCTCCTTCATTTTCAATCTTCCTAGTAAAGATATAAAACATTAGGAAGATGTACCTAGATCGATTCCCCCTCCCCCTTCCCTCTATCATCTCTATATGTTCTTGAGAAAGAAGACAAAATATTTTTGTTCTTTCTCTCAAACAATTTCACAAACACAGTAGGTGCAATGTTCTATCTTCCAGAACACTTACCCTGTTTGTTGTAGCAAGCAAACAGAGAAGAAATGGGGCTAAGAGAAGCTGGCACAACCATTATGTGCCAAAAAATTTAGTATTCTCCAACTCCTGCGTTGTGAACTTTAGAATGCATCATCATTTTATCTCTCACTCTTATGCTTTCTAATATGAAAACCAAGTATACAACAAATTGACGAACATATTTATGAGCAACAAACAGATGCACCAATTATATACACATAAATGAATTCTCATCAACTAAATATTTATATTAGTTCACCTGTTGAGTTTCCAACACTTGTTGCATCAAGAAGTCTCATTAAGGCTGTCATTTTTCTATCTCCCTTCAACACATACTATAAAAAATTGAGCAAAAAAGTACCTCTATAAACTGGATGAAAGAAAACTTCAAGTGAAAATCAAAGAAGTCAGAAGTTAAAATTAAGATTTACGGTTGATTCTTACTTTAATTTCATTCAAACAATTTTAGATGTAGAAAATAATCAGACCATTGTAAATTAGTTACATGCCTCCTAAAGTGCAAAGAAGACGTTTCCACCAATCATCAATTTATACCCCCAATTTTAAGCCTTTTGAATTACCCAATGACTTTCGGCTGACTGCTAACTCTCTTAACCTCTGCCTCTCCACCTTATTCTCCTCGCTCAGATCACTGAATTTCATCAAAATATATTAGGTGAAAAAATGAGGAAAAGAAAGAGAATAAATTGTAATGACCTGTTGTGTATAGTGCTCCCATTTCAAAGACCTTAAGTGTCATTTCAGATTTGCATCTCTAGCAGTTCTTGACCACCATCAACCATTTGCCGGACACCAATGTTTGTGTTTTTTTTATCTTTTTACCATTTCGATCATTGTCAAGACTGGACCTAATCAAATTTACCAACAAATAAAAAGTAAATAAGGAGTACAAGAAACAAACATAATTTACTAAAAGTACCCTGAAGCAAAAGAAATTGATGATGGTAACTGTAAAAGGAATGCGAAAAACTGAGATTGGTGAAACATCCGCAGATATAAAGAAGACCATGAAATGGAGACGAAGGAAGCAAGAAGGTAAGGTTCACGCCAGCGAGAAACTACATCGTCATCTTTGTCATCTTTATCTTTCTGACGAAAACTCAAATGGGTACATTACATTTAAACTAATCCCCATATTTTTATACACCAAATTCATCTCCGCACACACAAAATTCATGTTCCCAAACATATCAAATTAAAGAAAAGGAAACTCACACACCATATTCATCTCCCTAAACATATCATATTAAAGAAAAAAAAAAGAATAAAACTAAGCATAATCCAACACAAAATTGGAAGAATCTGAAAAGAAATTCTTAAAGACTCTTCAGTGGTGCCCGTGGAGGAAAAAATTATTAATTAGAAAAATTTGAAAAGTAAAACTTGCCCCTCGGAACATTTTTTTGGAGAAACGGAAGCAACTTGTCCTCATATCAGAGCATGCTTCGTTTTTTACGGTAAGCCGAAGATGGAGAGATGGAGTCGTAGGCGGTTATAGGTTGACTACTGGTACATAAGTTGTGTTGAGAGAGAGTGTCAATTTACTGATTACCGATTTCAAAGCTATCAAAACCGAGAATGAGGAGGGTCTAGACAATTTCTCATCTGCACCACCAAAAGTGAGAAATGAAATTTAACCACGTTCGTCTGCCATTTTTTCCTTCCAATTAAAAGATAAGAGGAATTATGGAAAGGAGGATAAATTTCGAAAGTTGTAACGAACTTCAAATCGAGTGATTTAATAAGAAACGAGATTTTTGCACTTTTGGTCCCACAGGACATCTCAGTTTTTCATTTTGGTCCCAAAAGTTGCAAAATGACCCCATTCGACTGGACAGTTGCAAGAATAGTCCTTTTATGCAAATGTAGTCCCCAAAAAAATGCAAAAATAGTCCCAAACGTTTCCACATAACGTTTACTCCACGTGCGTGTCATGTGCCCGTTTGCTAATTTCATAATCATTTTATAAATATTTAAAATGACGTCATAAATTTAATTTTTAAATAAAAAATCATTAAATGAAAAAAGGGTAAAAAAAGGGGCAGATTTAGCCCCATTTCTGGAACCCTAACTCTTCACACCCAAAATTAGATTCGATATGACAAAATTTGTCTTCAATCTTCCAAATTTTCGTGGGTAATCAACGATTAACAACGAAATCGGCAAGATGGTGATGCGTAGGAAGTGGATGGTGCACTACCTAGCTCCAAACTATGAAGAGCGTGAGTTTTTCACTTCACTTCTTTTTTTTTTTTTTGTGCTTCCAAGATATTTTTAGAGATTAGGCGATGTTGAGATCGTTTTTCAAGTACATTTTCCACAACTTTTTGTGTAGTAGTGTTGATGTGTGTTTAGGCAGTTTTCCATGATTGATTTCGAGGTTTATTGATGTGTGTACTGCATCTTCATATGTTTGTTGTTTAGTGTGGTCAAACCCATGTGAATAGGCTCCCTTTAACAGTACAGCCTGTCCCACTTGTGTTGAGGTGGTCATTGTTAATGAATTTTCTGTTGAATTTATGGCTTTATTGGTCTTTGGATTGAGTGGGTGGGTGTTTGACCCCTTTATTTATTATTTGACAGGTGGTACCCCTTATTGGTACACTTTTAAACTAAAACATGGGGGTATTGTAGTTAGGGATGCAAGTCAAATCAAATTATACTGATTCGATTCGTGATTCGAATTCGTTTAGGATGATTCGATTCGGTAAAATTCGAATTCGAATTCGAATTCAAATCATTTTTTATATTCGTTTATATTTCGAATCGAATTCGAATATATATGTATTCGATTCGTCAAGTTCGATGATTCGATTTGATATATATATAAATAATATATTAAATATATAATATAATTATAATAAATAAAAATATATTTAATAGTAAATATATATACAAATTCTCTTAGCAAACATAGGGTTTTTAATTTTCGAAATTTGATTTCGAATCGAATATATTCGAAAAAAAACTCGAATCGGATTAGAAATTCGATTGGCGAATCAAATCAAATTTGAATCGAAGCCAAATTTCACGAATTCGAATCGAATAATATTCGCTTCGATTCGGTTCGTTTGCATCCCTAATTGTAGTAAATGACTGGGGGGGTTGAAGTGGATAGAAGGGACTTGTTCTGCTTGGGATTGTGTAGATTCAAGAAATATTAACATAAGGTATCTGCAGGGTTTGGCTGAACAGTTGGGTAATATGGGCAGTAAAAGGTTCTATGGCATGGTGGAAGGAATTGGAGAATGAATATGACCTGTGGATGGTCATTCAAAGAGGGAAGGGAGAGTGAGTTCACACTCGTCCTTAAAGGAAGTAAGACTGAAGTTCCTGACCAAGAAGAAGAGATTGAGGGTGAGGTTGTGTTGCTACAGGAGAGTGATAAGGTTGAAGATCTTGTGGATAACCTGAGGAAGACAGTTCTATTAAAAAAGCCAAGGAATGTAAAGCACCATCCGAAGACCTCTCTACCTCATGAACACACAGTTGAGGATTCTAACCTGGGAAATCAGCTTGCAATTATTGATTTGGATGAAGTTGAAGGGAGCAGTGAGGATGAGAATTATGAGGAAAAAGAGGATAGTTGTGATGATTTGCTGGATGATATTATATACCAAGAGAATGTAGACCTGGATGTTGAATGGTTGGGGCCTAGACTAGCAATAATAGCTAATGGAGAGGATGACTTTGGAGATGACATACACAGGAATGAATCAGATTTTGAGTCTATTTGCAGTGATGAGGATGAAGCAAACAATGAGGATTCTATAGTGTTTAGAGCTTCTTCTGCAATGAATCCTGAGTTCAGGATTGAACATATCTTCTGCAACAAGACATTGTTCAAACAAGCTGTTAACAACTATTCTGTCAAAGTGGGTCATGCCACAAGGTTCACCAAGAATGATGGGAGAAGAATATATGCCAGATGCAAAACAGAGGGGTGTGAATGGCATATAAATGCATTGAAGGTGAAGAATGAAGAATCTTTTCAGATTAGGCAAATGGACTTGACTCATACATGTCTAAAACAATACACTGTGGACAATGCAAATTCAAGGTGGCTGGTAGAGAAGTTTGAGAAGGAATTCAGATCTGATCTAAAGAGAAGTGTGAAGGAGTTTAGAAGGGAAGCTACTGAGAAACTGGGTTGCTACATCTAACCATTCAAGGCATATAGGGCAAAGCAGAAGGCATTGAAAATGATTGAAGATGAAGACACTGATCAATATGCTAAATTATGGGACTATGTTGGTGCTTTGATTGAGAAAAATCCAGGCTCCACAGTAAAGCTTGAGGTTGACAATACACCAGCTGCAAACAGATTTAAGAGGGTGTATATTTGTTTACATGCATTGAAACAGGGTTTCAAAGCATGTTGCAGGCCTTGGATTGGGGTTGATGGCTGTCATTTGAGAGGGCCTTCACCTGGAGTGCTTCTAACAACTGTTTGCATGGACCCCAACAATGATCCTTAGCCACTGTCTTATGCTGTTGTTGGGGTAGAAAATGAGGACAACTGGGCTTGATTTTTGAATTTGATTAAGGAAGATTTGATGGGTGAGAGGGAAGATGTGTATGCTTTTATGTCTGATAAACAAAAAGGGTTGATAAATGCTTTTGAAAAGGTTATACCTGGTGTTGAAAACAGATTTTGTGTGAGGCATTTACATGAGAATATGAAAAGGACAGGTTTTAGAGGAAATGAATTCAAGAGGCTGCTGTGGAAGGCAGCTAAAGCTACAACAGTTCCAGCATTTAAGAGGGCAATGGAGCAGATTGGGCAGTTAGATGAGAGGTGTGTTGCATGGCTCAAAGACAAAAAGCATCCATCAGAATGGTCCAGGTCACATTTTAATACTTTTGGAAAATGTGATACTCTGGTCAACAATGTGTGTGAACAATGGAATGCAGCTTTGCTGGATGCTAGGGAGAAGCCAGTCCTGACTATCCTAGAGTGGATCAGAGAATACTGTATGTCTAGACTACAAAAAAACAGGGACAGATGTGAGAAGAGATGGGAGGGACAATTAATTTGTCCTAGCATAAGGAAGATTTTGAGAAAAATGATAGATGATTCAGCCGATTGCATTCCCATGAAATCAAATGAATATATGTATGAAGTTAATAGCTCTGATGGATCTAGGTATTCTGTTGACTTGCTGGGCAAATCTTGTGATTGTAGGAAGTGGGATGTCAATGGCATTCCATGCAAACATGCAGTGATTGCAATCAATTGTGTTGGGAAAGATCCAGAAGATTTTGTTCACACATGTTCATCTGTTGAAACCTACCAAAATGTGTATGCTCATCATATTGAACCCATGAATGGTGAAGAGCTGTGGAAAAAGAAGGGCTACATACCACCATTGCCCCCAAACTTTGGGAAAAAGAAGGCAGGTAGGCCAAGGAAGGCTAGGAGGTTTGATGTTTCGGGTGAGGAGTCAAAAGGGAAAAAATAAACTTAAAGGAGGCCTTGAGAAATTGCCCAAGCAGTCATTCACAGTGACCTGTAAGCACTGTGGGGAAGCTGGGCATAACAAACTGAGTTGTGGGTTGAGGAAGGCTCAAGTTGCCTCTCTTGGATCAGTATTTCCAGGATCAACATCATTAGCTGCTGCCAATAATGTAAGCCACCTCATACCCTTTTGTTTTTTTGTAATGCTCATTGGCTGTGATTCTAATCTTTGCTTGAATTATGAGTGTTGGATGCTAAAACTGGTGAAGGAATTGAAGGCAACCAGCCTGATGAGATGGACATCCAAGAGGAGTATTCACCTCTTTCTCAGGATGAAGAAGTAATGCTAAGAGAAATTGAAGAGGCAGCCCAATTAAAATCAAACAAAGCAAGGCCAACAACAGTAGAAGGGAGAAGAACACTTGTAAGAACCAAACTGGCTTCAATCTGTTAAAGTATGCATGTTTAGACGCTTACATTGATTTTCTGTGATGATGTAATCTTTGAAATAGGCAAGGAAAAGATTTGAAAAAAGGGAAAAGGGAAGGATAAGATGTAAGAGTGTGGGGATTTGAGTTGCTTTTTGCCAAATTCATACTTTTGGGGCACAATTTTTTGTGGAATTCTAAACAATGAACAAGTTATGCCTTTGTGAAAGTTTAATGTGGCTTTGGAGACCGAAATTGTGTCTGAATGGTTTAAGATTAATTGTGGTTGTTCCTGTTTATGAGTTAGATTGTGGCAGCAGATTTATTGTGGCTTTTTGCAGTGTATGTTCTTGTTTAAGTGTTCGTTCTTGTTTAAGCTAAACTGTGATAAAATCTGAAAATACTTTAAAGATATGGAAAATTTTCTGCATTGATATCATAAGTAGGCAGAATACATTTTTCATAAACTACATTACTGATACATATCATTAGTACATTTGTCATAAACTACATTACTGATACATATCATTAGTCATACTTGTCCTAGGCTGCTGAGTTGGCAAATTTGATTCTAGAGTTACATTTTCTACACCATACACACTCAAACTACCAATTTTGCCACAACAAGAACAGCAAATGCACTAAACACACATAACAGTAGCTTCATCATCCTCTTGAGAGCAGCAAGTTCCCAAGCCATTCTTCTCATCTCCTCACTCATATCGCCAACTATGGCCTCAGTGCTTTGGACCACTCGACTTGCTTCCCCTTCCCTTTGAGCTAGGATACGTTCCAAATCCAACCAAGCTATCCACCCTCTGCAATACTCTTTCAGCTGCAGTACCACCCCTAGGAACATTTGGTGGGTTCTCCACCTCATCTTGCCAAACAAAAAACTTGCACCCCCCATTGTTCAAATCCGGGCAACCGTAAAAGATTCGTCCTCGGCTGTTGGGCCTCGTCGATGCCCAAGTACGTGTTGCTCGGCCACAGTGGCATACAACACCGGGATGAGGGGAGGGGGGGGGGAGGATATGGTCTTTGCCAACTTGATGATGAGGATGACATGTTTAGTACTTGAGTTTTGAGTGCTAGTTTGTGCTTGATGTTTTATTGCAACCTTAAATGAATGTATGGAGTATATATAACAGGTATAACAGGTTTTAGCTCCAAAAAGAATGGAGTTTCCCTCCAAAAAATGCATTTTTTCTCTCCAATTAACCAGCTGAAATAGGTTTGGGACTGGATTTGCATGATAAATTGGGACTAATTCTGCACCTGAAACAAGAGACTAACATGCATATAATGTTTAGGACTAAATTTGCAAAAAACTTAACGGCTTCCGTAACAGAAGGACTGTTCTTGCAACTGTCCAGTCGAATGGGGTCAGTTTTGCAACTGCTGGGACCAAAATGAAAAACTGAGATGTCCTGTGGGACAAAAAGTGAAAAAATCTCAATAAGAAACTATAAGTTTTCATAGCAAAACCCGTTAGAAATATTGACTCGTTCGAATTCTAGGGTTTTGCCATCTTGTGTGAGATCATCGTCTTTCTACGATATTTTCCTTTCTTTGAAGCACCTGTAAAAATTCCAGTCTGAATCTTTTATCGCTTGAGAAAGATCTCCCCTTTTTCTGCTTATGCATGCAACTGCAAGGAGAACTGGAGTTGTGGTCCGTTTGAATTGCAAGAGACGGTTCTACTTTGGCACTGGTGTCTCTCACTGTCTTTTTTGCAACAATATTTACGAAAATAATTTAAAGTCAAAATTCCTCAAAAATTTATAGATTGACACGTGTTTTTAGCCAAATTTAAACAACCTTCCTTGATATTACATTATGCACAATAAGGCAATGTTTGGTTGGGGTTGGGGTGGCTGGGTTGGGGGAAGTAGCTAGAGTTAGTGGCTGGGGGAAGTAGCTGGAGATGTTGGGGTTGTGATTGGAGTGTGATATTTAATTATTAATTGTAAAATGTGATGTAATATGTGTAAGAGATAGTTATTAATGATTGATAGAATGATTAAAGTAGTGTTTGGATTTGTGATTGATGTCCCTCCACCAAACCATAATACCCCGACTTGACCAAACCAGCCCAAAAATAATGAGGTTAGGTTGACCAAACTGATGAAAGGTTGGGCCAACCCCAACCAAACATGCCCTAAGTGTCATGTGCACAGTGCACAGTGGACATAGACCATTGTTTATTTTTTTTTTATCAAAGTCGGTAGCTTCGCATACATACTTCTCTCTTGCCCTCCTCTTTTTGGTTTTTTATCTCCTTTCCCCGTCCCATTCCTCTGGAATTCATCATGCAGGTAAATCGAATTAAACCCCCTCAGAAACCCTAATTGTACTTCTCTTTGTAACTTATTGTGTAGTCTCTCCCTTGAAAATTCATTAGTTTGGAAGTTGTAGCTATCTGCTCGAATCAAATTTGTTGAAGTAACTGTTGCGGTTGATGCAGGCGAGCGACAGATTTAATATAAATTCCCAGCTCGAGCATCTGCAGGCAAAATATGTGGGTACAGGGCATGCCGACTTGACCCGATTGTGAGTATCCTATTGAAATCTTGAAAAAGAATTCGTATTTTATCAACTTATTCTTTTCTGGGTTAATCTGATTCTGATTGTTCTCATTTCTACTGAAACTTCTTCTTTCTTCGTTTCATTTTTGTTATTTATAAATAATTATAGTGAATGGGCGGTGAATATCCACCGAGATAGCTATGCGTCCTATATTGGGCATTATCCGGTTCTGGCCTACTTTGCGGTCGCCGAAAATGAATCCGTTGGAAGGGAGCGCTACAATTTCATGCAGGTTTTTTACTTTGGCCCTTCTGGACTTTGTGGCGCTACATAATATTTTTACTGATATCTTTTATGGTTTTAGTTTCTTACTTCTAGACTTACTGGCTTGATGGATTTTAGATTTTTAGTGTTCTTTGTTTTCTGGTGGACTTTTGTTAGTAAATACATAACTTGGACTGGCTGAGAGATGCTGCAACTAGTAATTTGATTGATGTGCTTATTTTGATTATGTAACCCTTCTAATTGTAACTGAGACTGCCCAAAACTTGTTCAACTTTTTGCTTTCTTATAAAAAAATCCTTTTTGCAAGTTGGATGTTGCAACAAACAGGATCCTTATCAAAAGATGCAGATTGTGTTGGGTATCTGTGAATTGCTCCTAAGTGAGCCTATTAAAACGTTTGGGAAATATAAAACCAAATCAAGTCAGTGATAATAACAGGAGTAATAGTGAACTGACTAAGAGTTCACACGAAGAAAGAAAGATCTCCATATCTCCAAAAAGCTGGCTTTGGTTAGTGAAACAGATGACATACAAGCTTATCTAGTGAAAGCTAGAGTTAAGTTTCAACCCAAAAAAAAAAAGAAAAGATCGAGCCAGGTTCTTCATAAGAAAAATCAACCTGCACTTCAGTAAGCTTTCAGATTTACTTCCGGGGATGAATTTCCGCACTTCCTGTGTTTGGCCCCAATGTGCTTTGCAGGTCTAGGTTATTCATTTGATTCAATCCGTTGTTATTTTACAAGGTTTACCTTGATGCTGAAATTTATTTTCATGCTTCTCACAGTTCTGCATGTTTCTACTTGATCATAAATTTGAAAACAATACTAAACATTACATGTCCTCAAAGTTACCGATTTCAGCCTCATTACATCAGTATCACAGTACCAACCATGGACGGCTTAAAGCTTTTATTTTCCAGTATAAAGAATGGAGATGCTATCTTGCTTTATTGACAGAGTCTACTCCAGTTAGCAAGCCTAACTCAGCTTTGGCTTCTTTCCCGTCCTAGTCTCATGTCTCCTAATCTGCATTCTGATTTCTCTATGAACTTTGCACAACATTTTTGAAATGCCTCTGTTACTTAATTTCTCTTGAGCCGACATTCTAAGACGCTAGTTTTCTCTTTTCCCTGTGAATTGTTCTGGTTGAACGATTTCTTTATTCTGCAAGCATATATGTAAGTGCAGCACCCACCTTCTATAGCATAATCAGTGCTTAAGTCTGTGCAACGCATAAAATATCTCGACCCCGTTTTGTTAATCTAAATATCAGAACTTGGCTTAACAAATTAATCAGAACATATGAAAATCGTGCTCATCTGCTAGTACAATCATTAGAACTCTGTGAAGTATTCATTTGTCTTTGTTAGAGATTAGGAGTTGATCTGTAGCTACCTCACAGTATGAGGTTTCTAATATTCTATGATTCCCGGATGCGTTTGCAGAAAATGCTTTTGCCTTGTGGTGTACCTCCGGAGAGAGAAGATGACTGATGTGGCTCCTGAGATCACTAATGGGATCTGTTGTTGACTGTTACTATTATTAATATTTTGGGTTTAAATTAAGCACTCTAGTTGACTGTTATTTACCATGACATTATTATTCAGTGTACTGGTGGTTGCTTACCAGTTTCATCAATTTTGTTTCCATTCAGTGCTTCGTTTAATTAATATAAGTGGAAACTGAAAATTCTCAAATTGTTAGCTATCAGAGAGTTGAAATTTCATCTACTTGACCGAAGACATAGAATGTGAGATTGTGGAACTAGGGGAGTATCATGGCAGTGTTGGAATAAAAATGGAACAACAATAATTGCGGGTTGAACGGTTCGGGGCAAGTATAAACGAGATCACCTATTTATGTTGTTCTCTATTGTACAGATGGTGTAACATTATTATTTTTTTGTGAAGTATTTGATTTTACATATCAATGAAAATTGTATCTATTACTCTGTACGAGGATTATTATCCTTTCAGTCGTCTCTAACGATAGTTGATTGTAAATGTAAAATGTAGCTCAAATATAATCAAACACATTCATATATTCAAAAGTTCAGTTAAGAGTTAGTTAAGGGACTCTAGTGGAATTCTTGGAGTGTTTTGAGGGCATAAAAGTAAATTTGATAATGATTTGAATTGGAAAGGAAATCAGAAACTCGGTTCGGCCATAAATCTCAGTTTTGGGCGAACAACAGTTAAGTTTTTGGTTGGAATGGGCCGAACGCGTGCATGAAGTTGGTTTCCAATTCTGTTACAAGTTTGTTGTGATTAAAAGCTGTATAACTCACATGTTGAAGAGAGAGGGGCAGTTACAATACTAGATAGAGAGTTTATAGAGGTGCGTTCTTGTAACTTGAGAGATACAAGTGAGAAAAACAAACAAGGAGTGACAATAGATGATGAGAGCTATTGTTATGTTGAGATTTCGTTTCTTATAATTCTTGTACTCTGAATGCGAGTGAATTGGTGGTTCTTCTCCCGTGGATGTAGGATCACACATTGTGATCTGAACCACGTAAATCGGGTGTTAATCTTTCTAGTGTTCTTATTTTTCAGTTTGATAAACATTGTTGCATGTTTTGTGGTTGTGTGTTTCTGAAACCATTGATTGTTTGGTTGTATTATTGGGTGTAAAACCTTACAATTGGCGCCGTCTGTAGGAAACAACAACCAAATGATGGGATCAACATGGTTTGATGTAGAAAGGTTCACAGGGAAGTCTGATTTTGGTTTGTGGAGGGTGAAAATAAAGGCATTACTTGTGCAGCAAGGTCTGTCCATGGCTTTGGATGGAGAAGAGGGTATGTCATCAACTCTAAAGCCCGAGGAAAAGCAGATGATCATGGAAAAGGCACATAGTGCCATTATTTTGTGTCTTGGTGATAAAGTACTAAGAGAAGTGGCACAAGTTGGAGAAGAGTTATATGATAAAATCAGTTGCTAACAGACTATATATGAAACAAAGGCTTTATGCTTTCAAGATGCTTGATGAAAAGCCAATAACAGATCAGATTGACTTATTCCACAAAATTCTGGATGATTTGGAAAATATATAAGTAAAGATGAATGATGAAGATAAAGCACTTATACTATTGAGTGCTCTTCCAAAGTCATATGAAAACTTTAAGGATGCAATCTTGTTTGGAAGGGAAAAGCAGATTACATTGGCTGAAATTACATCTGCCTTGAAATCAAAGGAACTGCAGAAGATAAATGAAACTGGACAGCAAGAAACACATGGTGAGGGTTTGATGATCAAGAAGAACTTCAAGAAGAAGTTTCAAAATCAAAATAAAACTCAGTGGAAGAAGAATGAGACCTCCTCTTCTGTTGAACCAGAAACCAGGAAGTGTTTCATGTAACATCCCCTACTTTTGTAAATAGACAAGTAAGATTTATTAGGAAAAACTAGCAGACTCTTTCTTACCCCACGTTGCATCACAGGTTGGAAATCCCAAAATATCGTAAATGCTACCAAAATTTTAGGGACAAAGAACTCAAACTTCATAGGTATACTAATAATTTGAGGAATTTTAGCAAAACTTCATAAAACGGAGCATATAAAACATTATCCTCTCAAGATCTAAACTGTTTAGCAAACCAATTGTAAATGGTTATTTAGATATAATATTTTATCTTGCTACGCCTTTAATCATTCCACGACACCCCGTCAGCTTCACCACCTGAAACATAAATTTATAAATGGAGTGAGTTGTCAAAACTCCGTGGGAACATATTTGTCAAAATAGAGTACAAACGGATTACATGTGCAATTTCGTGTATAGTAAGTAGAGATAGAAATTGTCATGGCCGTTCGAGATTAACATTTTGCGGGCACTCCCGAGGGTCCTAAGCTAGGATCCCGGACCATAGACGGTCCCATGTTAAACATAGTTATAGTTGAGAATTTGCATACACTTTGAACATTATCGCATAGTAAACCACACATTTAAGCACAAAAGTATCTGAAATTGACAAATAATTAGAATAAAGTTCCCACCTTGATGATTACCAACGCGTTGCAAGAAAACCCACTTGACCTCTACTCCTCCTCGGAAGACTCGCTTCCTAGAAAGGGAGTAACCTATCTTAGATTGACTATCCACTACATTAAAATGATGCCATGTGTATATTTATTTGTATATATTGAAAATATTCAAAAGAATATATAAAGCAAATTGAATTGTCGAGATCTTTTGAAAAATACTAGATATTGAACTAACAAAGAAATTGTTGAAAATAGTTGATAGAGGCTTGAAAGAAGCAAAAAGAACTTGAAACTTTTTGATGAATGATGAATTGAAGTTTATTTGAAACATTCTTCAAATTTCTGTAAAGTATGGAGAAAAGAGTAAAGAATATATGTTTCCCTAGAATCTCACCTCTAGCTTGTTGCAAATAATTTGAAATGAAAATAACACCAATTCTAGGTCCCTTTTGTAGGGCATCCTAGACTAAATGACCTATAAATGCCACTTAAGGCCTCCAACCTTTAATTTCTAACTCTTCATTTCCCATCCTTTCATTTCCAACCTTTTCACTCTCCTAGAATTATTAAGGATCTTTAAAACTTAAGTTACAAGAAGATTATGGGGTGTGGAGTGATGTTTCCTATATTTTCTAGAACTAGGAGATAAAATAATAAAATATAATTAAATTTATATTTGATGGTTGTTACATTTCAAGTGCCATTTGTCAGGTCATTTAGCCAAAGACTGTCCCAAGAAGCCTAAGAATCAAGCCAGGTCAAAAGCTCAAGCAAACAAAAATGCAAAGGCAAAGCATTCTGCTGATATTGCAGAGGATACTGCAGGGTATGAATCTGGAGAAGTTCTTACTGTCTTCTGTTCAAATTGACACAGAATGAGTATTGAACTCAGGATGTTCATTCCATATCTGTTCAAACAAGGAGTGGTTCTATCATTTCAAACAACAAAACTGTGGATCAGTGTTACTTGGAAATGATCTAGAGTGCAAGATTAAAGGATCAGGTTCAATTAAACTAAAGATGTATGATGGTGTGGTCAGAATTCTAGAGAATGTCAGTTATGTTCCTCAACTCAAAAGGAACTTAATCTCTCTAGGCATGCTAGACACTACGGGGTATAAATTCCAATCAGAGGGTGGTAGTTTAATAGTGTCTAGAAGTAACAATGTTGTAATGAAAGCTGTGAAGAGGAATGAGTTATATTTTCTTTTAGGCTCTACTGTTTTTGGTGAAGTTTCTCATACTACAAGTGGTGATAGAACAATTCTCTGGCACAAGAGACTTGGCCAGAATCGGTTAGCTTGTAACTCTACTTGCTCATGAACTAGCTGATTTTCCTACTGCTAACATGAGCTAACTGTCACAACTACTAGTGTTCTGTTTTATGCATAACATAGGCTCTAAATCCAACAGATTCGATGTATACCTAAGCATATAACAAATAAATGAACATCAACTTACACAATGTCATCAGATATTGCACAACACTAGGATGCAAAAGTAACTGATTCAAGAATTATTGGTGTGTCTTAGAGGGTGAGTACCACGATATAATTTGAAAGAGGGCATAATTCGACAATTATTTCTAAGCTGAAAAGAATACTACTCAACTAATAATTTGAATTTAGGGATTCATAGAGATAGATTAAGATTAAAATAGTTCTATAATTAAAAAACAGAATAAAACAAAATCAAACTCAAATGAATCGCAACATTCATCGATGCAGTTGTGACAATTCAGCATATAAATTAGACAATTTTAATGTCGTTCAGAATTCACCTTAAGATCTTTCGGAAGATACTGATGCTTTAGCGCCTCCTTCACACTATGGTTGTACATTGGATCGCACAAATCGTCACATCGGTGCCCTGATTTCACATTAGAAATAAGTAATGAAAAGGTTGTGGATTGCAGCTAGGGGGTTGAGATTTGGATTCAGGAGCAATTTGTGAGCTGCGGCAGTGATTGAAACCTAGAAATTGGGCCCCAAAGAGAGAGAGTTTGAAATTATTAACGCTTCTCCATAATCCAAGCAGATTGAATATACTAAGCATTCCATGTTAATAAAGAAAGCAAAAATGGGGTTTTACCTTTGCTGCCTCAATCTTCCTCAGCTCGATCAAGCCCATCCCTGCGGCTGCAGTAGCATCAGAGATAAGTTTAGCAGACTCACTTTCTCCTTCAGCCTTAATAATGGCAGCCCTTCTCTCCTGCTTAGCCTTCATAATAACAAACTTTGAACGTTCTGCCTCCTCTGCTTCTGCTCCAAAGCCTTTGAGAATTCAGCACCGTATGACAAGTGGGTGATGGCCACATCATCCAGCACTATATTAAAATCTTTGGCATGTTGTATCAAGCTCTCTCTCACGAGGGCAGAAACATAGGGCCTTTCAGTGAGCAATTGATCAGTATTGAATTGTGCAACTACAACTTTGAGCACCTTGTTGCTAATTGATGAAAGAACTTTCTCATCGTACTCAAGACCTAGAGTTTTGAAAATGTCTGACAGGTGATTGAACTCAGGGCGTGAAAGCACACGCAGAGTGAGATTCACCATTTTTAGATCCTTTATGCCTGAGACAGAGGAGAAGGTATGAGGGCGAGTGCGGATATCGAAGATGAAGGGCTTCTGAAGCCATGGGATGGGTCCCTTCGCCGACGGTATCCTCGATGACACCACGGAAAAGGTCGAAGAAGACGACGCGTTGGCCACCATCGACGATGTAGAGCGAGGAATTGGCGACAGTGGCACCGATACCGATGCCGAAGGCAGCGCGTGCAATGTTCGACAGGAAGTTTGCGGTGGCTTGGCTACCCATTCTCAAGGGTCAAGCTTCAGGTTTAATTTGGCAGAGATTGTTTGAAAATAGAGATTGTCCCAGAGAGAGAGAGAGAGAATCAATTTCTGATGTGAGCAAGAGAGAGGATCGTTGTGTGTTTGGAAGTAAAAGAGAGGCTTTTGTGAAATACGGAGAGATAATTATCATTAATTTTAAACAAATACTTGTGTGCACCCAACACACAATAAGCCTTATTTTTAGAGTTTTTTAGGATTTTAAGGATTGTGGTGTACAATAAGTTTATTGTATGTTGAGTGCACGCAATACTCACTATTATTTTTTTCAGTTATTTATACTACCAACTGGAATTCTGTCGGTATGTTTTATTGACACTTAGCACTATTATATCCGTCGACATGTTTCACACAAAAAAATTACTACATAATTAAGTTTGTCGCTATTATTGTATAATCGGTAGTCATGTTTCAAATATAAAATTTACTGACTAAATTATATTCGTAGCTAAATTTCCATCACTAAATTGTCGCTATTTTTTCATATAAAAAATAAGCACATTATCTTACTACTAATTATCGACATAAAAAATTGATCGCTAAATTAGCGTCGTTAGACTAACTTAGGTCGAACATCCTTTACAAAATTCTGTTGATTTTTTGGCCAACACCCTTTATAATGTTCAGCTCCTATTCCGGTTGAACACCTTTCACATTGTGCAGTAGGAGGGCCGAATATCTTTCACATAAATTTAAAAAAGAATATTAAAGAAACTAATATTTATTTGTAAATTTTAATATTTTTTTAATATATTAATACATGCATAAATTAAGTATATTACTAGTAATGAATATAAAACAAAAATCCATTAATATTTTATACATAGAGAAAAATTGTACAACTAAATTCAAAATACGAGATAGGCCAATAAAGGACATCGAGGAAAGAACAATTTAAAAAAACTAATAATAAATATTTTTTAATTGTAAAACATTAAAAAGTATTTGAATCTTGTAAATACGTATATATAAAGGTAATGAAAATTAAAAAGGGTAATGACAACACTCGATTAACAACGGTTACCACAACCGCTGTCGTACATCACACAAAATAATTCTTTTAAATTATCCATTAAAAAATATATTGACAACGCCCTTTTAACAACGGACGTACTGACCGTTGTCTTTAAGCGGAAATAAGTATTCGGCTACGGTTAAACGACAACGATTTGCGAATTTTAAGAAACCATAGTCTTTTAGCGAAAAATAGGTATTCGACTACGGTTAAACCACAACGGTTTTGTGAACCGTAGTCTTTTAGCAAAAAATGGGTATTCGACTACGGTTAAACCACAACGATTTTACGAACCGTAGTCTTTTAGCAGAAATAGGTATTCGACTACCTACGGTTAAACCACATCGATTTTGCGAAACCGTAGTCTTAGTGAAAAAAATGTAAAATACTACGGTTTGTACAATGACCACGGTTGAGCGCTAAAAGACTATGGTTATTGCGTAAAGCCGCTGTCTTTTGGGCATATTGATTAATAGTTTTTGTTGTAGAAGGGAAACGCTAGAAAGATAAAGGCATACAGCGACCGTAGTAGTACGTATCGTAGTCGTAAACCCTCTAACAATAACTACGGTTCAGAACCGTAGTGGTTAATTATAAAGACTACTGTTGTTAACCGTTATCGTACTTGTAGCTTCTACAACTACGGTATGTATGACGACAGTTGGGAACTTCCTTTAACTATGATTTCAACCGTAGTAATTTATACTAACGACTATGGTTAACAACCATAGTGGTAGATTTGATATCTACCACCAGGGTATGTTTGACCACGATTAGTGACTTTTTTTTATTACGGTTGGAACCGTAGTTATTTTAAATAACGACAACGGTTTCTTTGACTACGGTGGGAACCGTAGTTATTTTAAATAAAGACAACGGTTGAGAACCGTTGTTATTCATCATAAGCCGTTGTCTTTACATAATTATATTTATTTTATGTTTTGTAGTTTTTAATATTTAATAATTAATGTATACACATTTAATAATTTAAAATTAGTAAATCATATCTATAAACAAAAAATGGACAATAAAGAAAAATTGATCCAAGTTTATTTCTCAATATCAACAGAAGTATAACTGAAACGAGTTAAAAAAAAAAAGAATTAACTACAAAAAAAAGTACTACACAATTAGCTCCTCTATCTATAGTTTCAACCTTAAAAGTTAAGGCTCCACTTGGTTTCGTCCTGCATTGATCCCTTGCATAACACAAAGGCTCCCCTTAAAAAAAGGATACTCATATCATGAATACATTATGATAAATAGACATTAGTACAAAAAAAAATTTAAAAAAAAAATACTGGACTATACATCTGGTAGGTCGTTGCTCACCACCAAATTAATGTATATAAATATATACTTAACCTTATCTGACAACTCTAACTAGTAGGGTGGAAAGTAAGGGTCGAACCCACGAGGAACGGTACTCTAGTGTCATTTTGATAGACCAAGCGATTGTAAAATTTAAATAAAGGTAGGAATAAATAATGAAAGCAATAAAAGGGGGGGGGGGGGTTGATTATCCAACTATAAACTACTAGTAATTACCAAGAACAACTATTAAACTATGATCAAATAAACTTAAGATTCAATTAACATAAGATGACAAGATAAGTAGATTGATTTTTGGGTTTTAAAATATGATTAAAGGATTCAACCATTGATCAAGTATCCCCTTGTTTCGAATAATCTATGTAATTGATGTTATTACCCAATTGGTTAGCTTTAGAACTCCTACTCCAAGATTAATAACAAGCTCTATCAATCTTGTTGTCTCTTAAGTATGATTAATCAAAACAAGTTTAATTAATCCTACTCAACTTATCAATTCGTAAAACAAGTTCTTTAAGAATCAATGGTCAAGTGCATTAAGAATCAAGACAACGGAGTAGATTCGACATAAAACTCATAAGCTCGGTTTTAGTGGTCGAATTCTATGTTATCCTTAATAAAATAAATCTATTGTTTGCTACACGGGAATCGAATTCATAACAATTACGGATTATAAGACCAATTCTAGCAACACACAAACAAATATCAAAAAATGGGTGATCAAACCACAATTCAATTCATAAGTGTGAATCAACAATCCCAAATAACATAAAACATTCCAAAAACATAATCCAATCGGTTAACAACCATAAAAATTACATAAACATTCTCAACCCAATGTTCAAGGGCTGAAATAAGGGTGTTATTCACTCATAGAAGCTAAAACAAACAAAAAATAAGTAGAAAAGCAAGAAAGCATGATACTAAGATAGATGAAAACCTAAGATGTCAATTGGAGAAGATGATCCTTCAATCTCTTGCCCAATATCCCTCCTTGGTGGCTTTGGTGGCTAGAAAATGGCTGGAATTGTGTTCTTGGATAGGTCAAATTCGAAATGGAACTTATATATATAGGGGGAGAGTTGTCACTTGAGTTTAAGGCAAAATTGCATTCATAATTTTAAAACAGGGCATAGAATCTCGGCCGAGATTCAAATGTGTCTCGGCCGAGACGTGAAAAGAGGATTTTCAGCTGGGTGAATCAAAGGCTAATCTCGGCCGAGATGCAATTGAATCTCGGCCGAGATGTGAAAAGGGAAAATCAGGACTTACTAGGATTTGACTCATCTCGGCCGAGATCTTGATATCTTGAAAATCTGGATTTTCCCTGGAGAGTCATCTCGGCCGAGATGCATTGCCCGTCTCGACCGAGATCTTCAATTCTTCAAAACTTCAAGTTTTCCCTGGAAGGTCATCTTGACCGAGATTTGTAACCTGTCTCGGCCGAGATCTTCTTTTAGCCCTGTCCTTTGTTACCTCGATCGATCCATCGACTTTGCGATCTTTTGATGCTCTTTTTCGATCCATTTGCACCTGTTTTAACACAAAAATGAACCAAACACATTATTTTGCCCAATGAGAATTAAATGCACGAAGTACATGTGAATTTGCACAAAAACATCACTAAATTGACACTTAAAGCGTCCTAAAGTGTGTGCATGAACACGTGTACCAACGTCAAATTAAGTAAATGGAGCAAAAAAAATCCTTTATGCACATCTGAAATGCCACAATAAAAACAATTAGATTCACTTTATATTTGTCTTGAACCAAAGTCTAACAGAGAAGGGAAAATTCACCATTAATAACCGAGAAGGGAAAAATTCACAATTAATAACAAACTAACTTAAGCATAGATGGTAGTATTAAGTTTGATACATTAAACCACATCAAAATTGGCACAACAGAATCTAAATGCACATTGGACAAATAATAGGCATGCATGATAATAAAATGAAAAAATAACAAACTAGAGAGGAATATGAGAAACTTTGATAATATAGAGGAATCCTAAGAAGAATTATGGGAAAAATTTAAGCTAAGGGTGGAGTGGTGGATTTCAATTCAAATGGACTTTAGAAGTTTCCACATTGTAATATAGTTGTAGCAACATGTAATAGCATTAAGGGATGTACTCGTTCCTTTGTAATTATTTTCTTTATTAATAAAATTTTCGTTTCTTATAAAAAAGAGGCAGCCAACAATGCTCCTAGTTGCTCCTCTACATGCTCTTCAGTCATGGAAGATGTCCTTCGACTTAGAACCGTGGTGCAAATTTCTGGTAAGCTTTTCTATTCGTAGGAATCATAGTATTAGGGCATAAATTTGCTTCATTTGTGAAACTCATGAACCCTCCCTTTTTCACTTGCAAACATCTTCCTTCGTGGATTTATCCATAGTTGTTGGATAATTTCTAACTCCATTAACATGATGATTTATGATACGTGTGTGTGTGTGTATATATATACACACACATATGGGGGGAATACTTCCTTAAAAAAATAAGAGAGTCATGTGTATGGCGATTACTAAACTTGTCCCGATAAACCATCCAAAAACGTGTGTTTTTAGATAGCTTTCTTTCTCACAAGCATACGAGATCAGACAGAGGTAGTAATAAGTCGAACTACAAGGAGGACATCCGTGTGAACTACCCGAGCCACAATTTCCTAAGTTTAGCGAATTGAAATTAAGAGTTAATTTTTTCTAAAACAGAATCAAAAGATAGAAATCGACAAATGATGAAAAATGCTTCCCGAAACTCGGCTTCACCCAATTTTAAGGGGTCAATGTCCAAACACAAACAAGTCAAGGAAAAAAGGGAATAAATGGACGGATTCCTACCTAAATGGCATCCCAATAGATAAGAATTCCGGGATATGGTTTAGGTGCCATATCCCCCTAGAGTTAGTGAATAAAGGAGGTTCTTTAAATACCTAAATGGATAGCAGACAAAGTTAACCCCGGGCCCTGGATTATCGATTACGTAAACTAAAAATAATTTAATGTGGCTTCTCCTACAATATAGACCAATGTAGGGGTGAGATTTCTCTACACGCACAACTAAACTACTGTCGTTTATCCCAACCGAGACTCACTAAGCTCTATTCCTCTTTTCGATAGGTCTTTCTCCTCCATAGGTCTCTGTCCTTTCAATTAGGTCTTGATTGATTTACGTTCCCGGATTAAATTTTTCCTCCCTAACAATCTAAGGTACATAAATTCAATCCTAAGTTCATTTAAGATCAAATCGAATTTCCTCGAAAGGGTGGCGAACCCTAGCCTAGGTTCCAATTATCCCTTCTCAAATGATCAATCATACAAAATAAGGCTAAGTTATCGAAAGCTCAAGCTACTGAGTCAAGCATATAGTCAAGCCCTAATTTCATATGAAAATCATAACAAATCAATCAAATCGAAATCTTAGGTTACCAATCCCAAATCAACTCAACAATCAAAATAATATGGACATCAACCCCGAAGCGCGGGCTACTCTCTTGCTTCGGGAAACAAGAATAATTACTCACAAATCATCAACAATAACCCAATAAATATCATCATCAAGCAAGATAATCAAATAAAAATAAAATAGAGACAGATAAGGATGAGAAAAGCTTATTGATGATAATAATCGGGAAATCTTCGATAAAACTTCAAGGTTGTCACACCCTTGGAGTATTTCTTACAATCTCACCACAACCCTAGTTCCCCTCTTTAAGAGAGAACAAGCCCTAGTCTAAATTTGTAATTTTTCCTCACTAAAGCTAACAGAAGAGTAGTAAAAACCTAAAGTTGTAAAAATATTTGAAATAAAAGAGGGAGGGGGTATTTATAGACACCTACTCCCCACACATACAAGGATAAAAATTTCCTCAAAAAGTCCCTCAAAAGTAAAGGTAAAATGGTCAAAAGCAATTAAAAACACAAGGGATTATAAGTTATGGGTCGAACCCCTCTTTATGCACTCGCCTAGATCTTTGACTTCAACTAAAAAGTTGTAGATTGTTGTCTCAGCTACGCATGGAAACTTGAATCACTCAATGAACGAGAAAGTTATGGCCAAAATAAGAAAATAGCGCACTGAAAAACTAGGCGCGCGCGAACTGTTGGTTTGGTAGGTGTTGCAGCTGTTGGTTTGGTTCAACCCCTACTTTGAACCTCCGTCTTCCGTCGCCGTTTCGGAGCCCTTCTTCTCATTTTCTCGACCCGCCTTCACGACTTTTGTTCATGAATCGACAAACTTCGATTTGAGCTCTTTTTGGGTCTGAATTGAATTCGTTTGGGCCTCAGTTTGCAGGCTAGAACATGAAGCATGTGCGATTGCCCTTGTCTTCTCTCCTTCTTCAATTTGGGGCTTTTCTATCCATCTTCTCGCCCCGATTTCTTCACGAAGTTTTCTTGTGGCTTGATGATCTTCAATTTGGGCCTAATCCCGACCAATTTTGGGCCCTTTTGGCCTTCGAGATATGGGCCGAAGTGTGAAAATGGACTCGAACGATCTTGTAAATTCTTCCGAGTTTCCAAACCTTCAAAATACGACTCAAAAACACCCAAAAGTTACATCAAATCATATTAAAAAGGAAAAAAACCTGGAAATAAAATAAAACACAAAATAGCACATGTACATAGCAATTACACATAATTCTTTACTAAATTATAACGTGAAAAGTACAAGAAAAATGGTAATTTTTACGTTCATCATCCCCACAAACTTAAGCTTTTCTCGTCCCCAAACAATTTAAACAATTAGGCACATAAGAACACGAGAGTAAGAAAGGTATTGGAATCCCTTCTTTTTATGAATTTCTCTTTTCATTGAGTACTTTTTCACTTTTTTGGTTCACCATTCTTGCTTAAATCAAATTGTTCAAGGATTAGATAAACGAATAGGAGAATATAAAGGTATAGAAATTTGGAAAGGTACGTAGTATTTTTATTTCACTTAGTACCGTAGACCATGTGCTAAGATCCCTGATAATGCGCAATCTGATATCCAAGAAACTTAACGAAAACCTACGTAAGCAATATGAAAAAACACAAGATTTACGTGGTTCGATCTGGAGATCTACGTCCATGGGCACAAAATAGCACCTGCCGAGGTGTTTCTTTTACCTGAACTTTGAGTTTACACGTAATAATTCAGAATACAGAATGCGAACCCTAATTCAGAGTTTTTTCCTCATATTTATACTATCTCCTAACAAACCTTAACTAACTCCCTATTGTCACGCCTATTTTCCGCTGCGTGGCGGTTGGGGACGAATCGTGGGCCTTGTGTTGCGGAACAAACTTCAAGTTGGGCCGACGCGTGCTTCTGGACCTTCTGGACCGGTCAATGGGCCAAAGTATTAACCCGACCCGAAGTGATCGGGTCATCCCTATCAGATGCCCCCCCCCCAAGCCGGAGCGAGGAAGGAGCTTCGGTAGTCGCCGGGGTAGAACTAAAAGCAAGATGGGCCGTGGTCGTGGGCGAGCCGAAGTGTTTGTGGACGACCAAGTCTGTCCGCGTCTAAGGGACCCGGCGGCGCAGTCCACGGAAGCGGAACCGAACTAGGCCGAAGTACCCGGGACAGATAGCGAGATACCGAGTTCCCCAAAAGCAAGAAACGTATCGGAAGTACATAATGATCTGGCCGAGGTAAAGGGATCACCGGAGTGTAGGAGTCTGGCCAAAATGAAGGGAGCACCGGAGTGTGGTAGTATGACCGAGGTGAAAGGATCACCGGAGTGTAGTTTAAATCTTCCTGGCCAAGAGTGAGGTTGATGTGATTGGCGGCGCCATTATGAGAGAGAGAGATGTGAAGTGACACGCTCTGCGATTTCCAATAAACCTGTTCCCCACGCGCCTTGGGAACCGTAAAGCGCGTGAATATCACGTCCAAATCTCCATCACTGAATTTGAATAGGCTGTATCAGAGCTGTTGGTTTTTGTGTATATATTAGGAATAATTGCACAGTAACTCTTCATCTTCTTCATTGCGATTTGCCAGTTTAGAAAGCGGGAAAAAAATAGGAGAAACCTGCTTGTGTGCGATTCATCCCAAATAAAAAACTTCTCAACTCAAACCAAGTAAGTATGTCTGCTTCTTCATCTTCTTCTTCATCATCGTCTTCTGTTCGGGAAGTAGGGACTAAGAATGCCCCATTAGATGTGCCACCTCTGCGAGTCCTGATTCCAGAGAGGAATGAGGTTAGGACTGTGGATCGAGTCGATGGCAGGGAAACCAATGTTAAGATGGTCGCGTTCTATGAATGCGCAGAGGAGGACTTTGAAGTGTCCACTATAGGGTTACGCATGACGCGAGTGCAGATTGAGAGAGAAATCCCCTCATTTTACCTTCCCTTTAATTTAGAATACATAGTACCGGACCCCGGTGATAGGGCCTGCTGCCCGCCGCAGGGTTTCATTAGTGTGTATATAGATTTCCTTAGAATAGGCTTGAGATTGCCCCTGTGGGACATTGTGGTCCGGTTACTGTGTTACTATAACATTGCCTTAAGCCAACTAGCGCCAAATGCGGTGAGGCAAGTAGTCGGATTCACCGTAGTGTGCAAAAATGCCGGGGTAGAACCAACCGTAGAGCTATTTAGGTTTTTTTACCAATTGAAAGCCTTCGGTAAATCCAAGGGGTGGTACTCCTTCAGTCCCCGAGCCCGAGGTGGGTTCAAGGTGCAAAACCCGAGTAAGGTAGAGGGATGGAAGGAGAGATTTATTTTTGTGAAGAACGGAGTAGCTCTCCCAAAGTGGAGGAGGGATGAGGTACCCGATACTGCCCCGGTGGAGAACCCGGAGGCCGAAGTCGTACATTCATTCCGGTCAGTGGGGACTTTCAAGACCCTCTGTACTGAGGAGGAACTGGAGGGGGCCGGACTGAGCCTGTATTATTCGGGCGATGCGGTTGCCGAAGAGGGTAGGAGTTCTCCCGTCTTGCTATTTACTAACTATTGCCTTGTGTAGGACTAACTGTAACTTCTGTATGCAGTGGGACGCTTCGGAAAAGAACCAGCCGGAAGCCCCGCGGCGGCTGTGGCGGCCAAGAAGAAAGGAAAAGCTGCTGAGGCATCTCCCCGGGGGAAGATGTCACCTGGTGCGAGGCCCAGCACTGGGTCTGAGGAGCGGGGAGGAGTGTCGAGGCCTACCTCTGTATCCAAGAAGAGGCCGGAGCCATCGGGGACTCCTCCAGCAACAACAAAAAGACTCCGCACGGAGGAGAGCATGGAGGTAAGTCCAAGATGTGATGTTAGTTACTGCAAATGCATTGTATGTTTATCTGTGCTGATCATTGTCTGCTGTTATTGGTGGCAGCTGAGGGAGCAGGGGCCTTCAAGTCTTTTGGGGTTGGAGAGGGCCGATGCCGAAGAACTTCTGCGCTTGGCGCGAGGTATCATGGACCTCGGTCGTAAGAGCGAGAAGGAAGGCAAGGAGGAGCTGGCCGAAGTGGCTAGGGAGCTTCGGGCGCGCAACGACCGGTTAACCCAAGACCTGACCGAGGCGCGCAAGAGGGCTGCCTTGGTCGAAAATGAGGTTGCGCGTCTACGCGGAGTGGAGGCAGAGACCAATGTCCTCCGAGGTGAAGTACTGCAGCTGCGGGCAGAGATGGAGGCTCGGGAAGCTGCCATGGTCGAAGGTCAAGGAGCGATGCTGAAGGCATTCACCGAAAAACTGTTCCAAACCAGCACGTTCCTTGACTTCCAGACTGATTTTGTGGCAATAGGGGACCAGGCCACCCGATCTGTGCTGCTGGAGCAGATCAAGGAAGTCTACCCGAGTGTGGACGTATATCGTCTAGAATTTGGGTACGATTTTGACGCAGTGGCCGGGGTGGAGAGGGCCTATTACACAGCATTAGCAAATCTGCCGGAGTGGCCGCTGCTGAAGGCCTTAGCGGAGAAGAAGCAACTTCTGACGGCCGAGGAGATTGCTAATTGTGCGGTGGACCAGGACCAAGAATTTCTGGCATTCCGCGGGGGTGAATTGGTCTCCCAGCCCCGAAACAAAGAACCCCCCCCCCCTCGGATGGAGGTTGATGCCATAGCTGCGGATGAAGCCGCCGCAGCTAACGAGGAGGAAGAAGCCGAAGTGTCGGAGGGCCGGCAAGAGGTGTTGCCCGAGGTGACTGAGGGGACTGATCGGGAGGTCAGTCGTTCCCCTCAAATTTAAAGTTGTAGATAATAGGAGTAGATGTAAACTGTGTACCGAAACTTGGATAATGTACTTTGTCTTGATTGAATATAAATTTTGCTTTTGAGCTGAACTTTTCCTTATATGCTTGAGATTGATCGATCTTGTTGACTCGTTTGTCTGTTTAGAATACCGCGGAACTGCACGAAACAATAAAGAAACTCATGCGATCACTTGAGTGGTTCCGCGAAGAAAAGAACAACCTGCAAATGCACGTGGTTCCAAGGCTAGAAAAGCGGGTATCCGTTGCAGAAAAGAGAGCGGAGGAAGCCGAAGAAAGAGCCAAAGATTTCGAACTGAAGTATCGCGCTAAAGCTGCTGAAATGAGCCGTGTCCTCGTTCATCAAAGGGAGTATGACCGGATACTGTCTGAGTTCGGCCTTCTGACCTTTGAGGAAGTGGAGGAGCGGGTCGTAGAGATTCAAGGCGAAATCTCGGCGCTTATGGCAAATGACCCAGCGGAGTCCTCAGAGCTTGTAAGAAAGCGAGAGGTTTTGGAGTTGCTTCTCAGCATGTACGAAGGACTGAAGGGCCGAGGCAGGTGGAGGCCTTCTGCCGAGGAATTCATTGCGAGTTCAAGTCGGAGCCAAGGTACTCCAAAAGCTCCCCGGAAGGATAAAAAGAAACCCGCTGGAAAGAGCAAAGGCATTGTTATCCGAGAGCCAGCTCCAGTGACCACGATTGAAGAAGAGCCCGCTGTTGTTGCCGAAGAGGTGGTCGAAGAACTGGCCAAAGAAATCGAAGTGATGGCTCCGGAGGAACGGGACCCTGTGCAATGGGCCCAAACCCCGAGGTCTGCTCCGCAGCCAAGTAGCCGCGCTCGTACAAGAGACGAAGTTCCTAGACAAGCGCCAAGAACAAGTCCACGGCGTCGGGAAGCCCGCGGGGGGAGGGGGGGGGGGAAGAGCCGGAGCCCGCGGCCGAAGGACGACCAGATCCCGGAGGACACAGCGTAGGTCTAGGAGTAGGCCTCAACGCCGGAGCGCTGAATACTGGCTCGGGGGCCGTAGATGATTGTTTGTTTGTTTTTTTTTTTTTTTTTTTTAAGTCTTATGTAAAAAATTCTTTGTGCTGCATTACTCGGAAGATAATAAAATCGTTTTGGTGTGCATGGCTGTGTTAAAGTAATAACTGTTTTAATCGGGTGTTCGGGAACACAATATGGATAAATCCAATGCAAATCTCCCCGGACGGATCGGGCGGGAGTAACCACTTCTCCGGTTTAACAGGCGAGAAAGTGATATGAGTCCGGGGACGAAATGTGAATCTCCTCGGACGGACCGAGAGATAGATTTAATTGTCCGGAGACGAATAATAATAATATGAATGTGTTAGGGCGTCCCCGTAACGTAAAGGAGAACACAGCGAGATGCATAAACAAAGAGTTTTTATTCAATGAAGAGTGCCGGAGCAAATTGAAGAATACAAAGAGAGATAACAACATAAAAGAAATGTACAATGAGCATAAAGATAAGATAGTACTTGTCATTTGGCATTCACAGATAGAAGCGCCTCAAGTTGGTAACATGCCAGCTTCGAGGAATTTGGGTTCCATCAAGATGCTCTAACTGATAGGATCCGGAATCGTGCGCGGCAACGATGCGGTATGGACCTTCCCAAGAAGCATGTAATTTCCCCTCGGGGGCAGCTTTGCTGGCTGAATTGAGTCGAAGTACTAGGTCCCCGACATTGAACTGAGTACCTCGGACCCGGAGGTGGTGATACTTAGCTGCACGTTGTTTACACCTGGCCTGCTGAATGAACGATTGATCGCGACGATATTCAAGCTCATCCAGATTTGTACGAAGAGCTTCGTTATTATCCTCGGGAATCAGTGTTACGAGGCGGGGACTCAGTACACTAATTTCCGCAGGAATAACGGCTTCGGAACCATAAGTAAGGCTGTAAGGAGTCTCTCCGGTAGAGGTATGCGGCGTCGTGCGATAAGCCCATAGTACTTGTGGAAGGTTTTCGGCCCAAAGACCCTTGGCATTATCCAGGCGTTTCTTTATACCCGTGAGCAGGGTTCGGTTGGTGACTTCAACCTGACCGTTGGCTTGAGGGTGAGCTACCGAGGTGAAATTTGTTTGATATGAAGCTCCTCGCACCATGACCGGAAGGGATCGTTGGCAAATTGCTTGCCATTATCCGAGATAATGGTGCTCGGTATGCCGAAGCGACATACAATATTTCGCTAGACGAACTTCAAGATATTCTGACCAGTGATTGCAGTAAGAGGTTCTGCTTCTACCTATTTGGTGAAGTAATCCACGGCGACCACCAGAAACTTCAACCCACCCGGAGCGACCGGAAATGGGCCGACAATATCAATTCCCTACTGAATAAATGGCCACGCACTTTGGATTCCAGTGAGTTCGGTTTGAGGCAGGTGTTTCACACGAGAATGTAGCTGACACTTGCTGCATTTTGTCACTAAGTCGTGGGCATCGTTAAACAAAGTTGGCCAATAATATCCCCAGCGGAGAACTTTCTTGGCCAATGTCCGGGAGCCGATATGACTGGCACAAGCCCCTTCGTGAACCTCCCGTAGAACTTGGTTAGCCTCGGTAGGAGCGAGGCACCAGAGACTCGGTTGTAGGTACGACCGTCGATACAAGACTCCATCATGAAAGGAGTATTTGGGGGCTTTGAGGACTACTTGCCGAGCTCGCAGCTTATCATTGGGCAGAATTCCATCTCGGAGATATTGAATGATAGGGGTCATCCAATTCGGATCACTATCGGTCAGTACCGAAACCGTTGCCTCATGAATTGCTGGATGAGACAAGTCTTCGACCATGATATCCGGAGATATATTAGTTCGGACTGCGGAGTCCAATTTGCTGAGCGCATCTGCTCTTGCATTCTGAGTACGTGGTATTTTCTGGATAACAACTGTATCAAGAGTTGACATAAGCTTAAGTGTTAAAGCACGATACCTGATCATTGTTTCATCCTTGGCGACATAAGTCCCCTGGATTTGCTTGGACACGACCTCGGAGTCCGTGAAGAGCTCAAGATGGCGAATGGCTAAGGATCTTGCGAGCCGGAGCCCGGCGAGGACTGCCTCGTATTCTGCTTCATTATTAGTCACCTTAATTTTGAATCGGATGACGTATTTAACTTCAACTCCCTCGGGGTCAATGAGGAGCACCCCGGCACCACTTCCTCGAGTCGTGGATGCACCATCCACATATAATTGCCACTTGCGAGGTGAGGATACGAGGGTAGCGGGATGATGGGTAACACTGTCTGCCGAAGACTCATGATTATCTCCCGGGGTTTCAGCCAAAAAGTCGGCAAGTGCTTGACCCTTGATAGCTCGGCGGGGAAGAAATAGAATATCGTATTCGCCTAATTCGACAGCCCACTTGGCGAGGCGCCCGGACACCTCGGGCTTGACAAGAATCTGACGGATAGGATGATTGGTCAGAACTCGTATTTCACGTCCTTGGAAGTATAGCCGCAGACGCCGAGCCGCCATGACAAGAGCCAGCACGGTTTTTTCCAGCATAGAATATCGTGTCTCCGCCCCGTGGAGTACGCGACTCGCGAAATACACGGGATGTTGAACACCATTGACTTCGCGCACAAGTGCGGCGCTAATTGCTTCCTCGGCGGAAGCTAAATACACATAGAGAGGCTCTCCGGAGAGAGGAACTGACAAAGTGGGCAACTGCTGAATATGATGCTTCAAAGCCTCGAAAGCCTCAGTACACTCCGGGGTCCATTCAAATGACTTCGCTTGTCTCAAAATTTTGAAGAATGGGAGTTGGCGCTCTGCCGCTTTAGATAAAAAGCGATTTAAGGCTGCCAAACCACCTGTGAGACGTTGAACGTCTCTGAACGTCTTCGGTGGCTGCAGATCCAAAACATCCCGAAGTTTGGCCGGATTGGCCTGAAGACCGTGTTGTGAAACCATATAACCAAGAAATTTGCCGGAGCCAACGCCGAAGGTGCATTTTGCTGGATTAAGTCGCAAATTGTAACGCCGCAGGGTACGCAAAGTTTCGGCAATGTCTTGCACACATGAAGAATGAGAGGTACTCTTTATAACAAGATCATCAACGTAAACCTCGACGTTGCGGCCAATCTGGTCGTGGAAAACGCGGTCCATGAGACGTTGATATGTGGCTCCAGCGTTCTTGAGCCCGAAGGGCATTTTCTTAAAAGCAAAACACCCGAAAGCAGTGATGAATGCTGTCTTGAGGGCATCCTGCGGATCCATAAAGATCTGGTGGTATCCCTTATACAGATCTAAGAAACAAAGTGCCACGTACCCAGTAATGGCTTCGGCCTTTTGGTCAATGGAAGGTAGGGGATAACAGTCCTTCGGACAATGTTTATTGAGGTCGGAGAAGTCGACACACATCCGCCATGCCCCGCTGGACTTTATCACCATCACCGGATTGGATAGCCAAGAGGGGTAATACACTTCGAACAAGATGTCCGCATCCAAGAGTTGTTGCACCTCGATTCGAATTGCTGCATTTCGCTCCGGAGCGAACTTCCTTTGCTTTTGCTGTATAGGCTTTACGCTGGGATCGATGTTCAGCTTGTGGGTTATTATATCGGGAGAGACCCCTGGCATATCCAAAGGGGACCATGCAAAGACATCGGAATACTCTCGCAAGGTCTGAATGATGGCCTGGTGCAACCATGGCACATCCACGGCACCGACAGTTACAGTCTGTTCTGGCTTGGACGGATCAAGCGGTACCTGGACGGTGGTATCCCCCAATGAGGTACATACCCGAGGTTCAAGAGCCGATGATGCCACCTGAAGCTGCTGTTTGGGAGGAACTTTGGCAGTCTTTTTGAGTGCCACGTACATACACTCCTTTGAAACCCGCTGACTACCGCGGATAGCCACTTCGCCATGCGAGGTGGGGAATTTTAGAGCGAGGTGGTATGTGGAGCATATGGCTTTAGAGGGAGTAAGCCAGTCCCGACCCAAGATCATGTTGTACGGTGACGGGGAGTTCACCACATAAAAATCCACGAAAATGGTTTTTATCGCCGGATAGGTCCCCAGAGACGCCGGGAGAGTGATGACACCTTCTGGTTGGACTTCACCCTGAGTGAAAGTCTGCAATGGCCCGGGGGCCGGCCGAAGTTGTTCCCGAGGAATTCCCATCTTTTGGAAACAGTCGGCGAATATAACACTTACTGCGGCTCCATTGTCCACGAAGACCCGCTTTATTGTAATATTGGGCACAGTCATGTCGATGACAATGGCATCAGTATGAGGTGTTATCTCTGGAACCGGGTCCCTATCTGTGAAACTAACAGTTTCGGATTGATGGAGGCGCTTATGACGTGGCTCCTCGGGAGGAGGACGGCGAGCCTCTGCCTTCAAGGCATTTCGTGAGGCCCCGGTGGGGAGGGCCCCATATATCACGTTTATTACGTGAGTGGGTGCATTGTCTCCGGGTCCTCCCGGAGGAGGAGGTGGTGGCAGAAAACGAGGCTGTTGGCGATTGCCAGAGTCTTGCCGTGCATTATTGCTAGGTCCCGGCCGATTATTATGCCACGGCGGCCGATTTTGTTGTGTGCCCCGGTCATGATAACCTCCGCGGTTATGAGACGAACCCCCATTCTAGCTTGTCCGAGGTTTGTCATCGGTCCGCGCAATGTATTGTCGCAGGAGACCTTTCCTTAGACACTCCTCAATTTCCTTGCTGAGCTCTCGGCACTCCTCTGTCTCGTGCCCATGATCTCGGTGGTATGCACACCACTTTCCATGGTTCCTCTTTTCAGGCGGAGCAGTCATCCGCGGACAAGGCCGTAGATCGTTCTTGTGAACAGAAAGAATTTCAGCTCGTGACTTTGTCAACGGAGTAAATTGTGGAATATCACCTCGGGATTCTGAACGCCCCGGATTCAGACGAGAAAAGGCACTAGGTCGCGTGCTAGGCCCAGCTTGTGCCCTGTCGGACTGCCGCTTGCTAGCATGTTTCTCACGTTTCCGGCGAGTCTGCTCCTCGGCCTTAGCATATCTGCACACCGTTTTGAACAGTGCTCGGGTTGTGACCGGTGGATTTCGAACCAACTCGGTGTAAAGTGGTCCGGAACGGAGTCCATGAATGCGTTGATGACTACGTCATCTGAGCAATTTCCCACCTTGAGGCTCTCCGCTGTAAAGTGGTCAAGAAATTGAGTAACGGTTTCACCGTCTCGCTGTTCCATATTCATGAGGTCGACCAGGGTGGCCATGGGCTTCGCACGTGCTTCGAAACGTGCCCAAAAGTGTTCGGCGAGTTCTCTAAAAGAGGATACGCTGTTGCGTGGGAGAGAATCAAACCAAATCCGAGCTTCATCCTGAAGGTACTCAGGGAAAATCTTACAGTAATGGAGGGACGTAGTATGATCGCGGCTAAGCATGTTGTGCCTGAAAGCTCCAAGAAAATTGGCTGGATCTCCGGTGCCGTCGTAAGGTGATATGGCCGGCCGTTTGAACCCTTCGGGAAGGGAGGTGGCCATGATTTCTTGGGAGAACGGTGTGATGATATCTCCATTGGCATCAAGGCCCAGAATTCTGTCCAGTTCGACATTGCATTGGACTCGCTCATACTCTTGAAGATCTAGAGTATGAGGATTGGCATAACGAACTCTTTTAGCCGCGTTGAGTGGACGGCGGCGATCGACATCGGTAGGTTCATCGTTGCGCTGTCGTGATTCGTTAGAACTCCCATGGTCCTCGGGAGAACCAGGTCGTTCCCGTCGCCGATCCTGACGCCCGCGATGCCCCGGGTCTTGTCGATCACGCGAGTGTTGACGATGTGGAGGCATCGGGGGATTGGCATCCTGTCCGGCAGGTCCCTCGTGATTTAGGCGGTTGGCCGCCCAGTCTTGAAGAACATGGGCATGCTCTTGTAAGAAACCCTGGATCAATTCTGGAGTGATTTGAATGTTAACCGGTGGCTGGGCAGCAACGAGATTAGGGTTTTGCATGTCTTGTGGGGGTGGAGGTAAGAACTGGTTGTCCGGATTTATAACCGGGCCTTGGTTGCCCTGATGATGAGACGTACCTCTTATTGGCGATTGCCTCGGCGGCAAAACTTGATCCACGGGTGGATCTTAATTGGATTGATCACCGTGGCAAGATTGATTCAGTCGAGTCATCACCATGATATTTGAATGCACTGTTAACGTCAAAAATTGCTTACGGTTCCCACAGACGGCGCCAATTGATAATGCGCAATCTGATATCCAAGAAACTTAACGAAAACCTACGTAAGCAATATGAAAAAACACAAGATTTACGTGGTTCGATCCGGAGATCTACGTCCACGAGCACAAAATAGCACCTGCCGAGGTGTTTCTTTTACCCGAACTTTGAGTTTACACGTAATAATTCAGAATACAGAATGCGAACCCTAATTCAGAGTTTTTTCCTCATATTTATACTATCTCCTAACAAACCCTAACTAACTCCCTATTGTCACGCCTATTTTCCGCTGCGTGGCGGTTGGGGACGAATCGTGGGCCTTGTGTTGCGGAACAAACTTCAAGTTGGGCCGACGCGTGCTTCTGGACCTTCTGGACCGGTAAATGGGCCAAAGTATTAACCCGACCCGAAGTGATCGGGTCATCCCTATCAATCCCTAACTTCAATCCCAAAATGTGCATTAGTGTGGTACCTTGGACGATTCATTATCCTTCAAAGTCCTCGACCTTAGGTGGTTCGACTCGATTCCTTTTTAGGAAGATGTCACGCACTCACCCAGTGTAGGCAGTATGGCTCTTTTCTCCCTCGAGCCAACTGATCTTTAATTTTTTTTTCTATTTCTTCTTTTTCCACCTAGTTTCGTCTAAAAGAATAAAGATGATAATTCTAGCTTTTGTCTTTACATTACAATACTCTTTTCGAGTTACATGTCATTTTCAATAACTACAACACTCGACTTTTAACTTGAACTTTTTTCTCTTTTTTTTCTCCTATGTTTCATACAACATGGAATTTTTTTTTTCTTTTTACATACTTAGCTCAATCAAACGGATTATACATTTATCACTAGAATTTATCACAAACAATGAAATGCAATGACTCCCCCCGACGACCTATACCACCTTATAACTCCTTCTACATCTCCTTAATTTTTCTACCACCTAAAGTACATTCATTTTATTCTTCACAAGTTCATCCTTAGTCGTGTAGTGTTTATCTTAGGATTGAAGAAATGCCCACAAATAACATAACTTCGAGATAAGTTAATTTATGAACTCATGCAATCCTCCTCACTATATCTAAATATTCACCTATCCTTAAATCTCATCAACCAATTAACCACAATTTGATTTTTAGGCAAGGAACCCTCTAGTGTTATGTACTCAATTTATAGAGATTTCAAAACTTTTGGAACACGACATCGAGGTTTCCAACCTTTCTTCCTCATCCATCACAAAGTAAATTGTCTCAACAACCAATCCACAAGTGTGTTATTCACAAAAGTAATTAAAACATAAGCAACAATGATGGAATGACATAGATCAAGAATCGTAGAAAGTTCCATATGACAAGAGGAGTATCCTAAAAAGTACATAAGAATGACAATCCTTCCATCCCCCCACAAACTTGGACAAAATTTTCGAGCCCAAGTAGTGAAGAGGTTGGAATTCATGTCTCAATCAAAACTTACACAGAAATGACAACCGTTTCCTCTTCCCCAAAAACTTGGGCGAGCTTCTGAAGCCCAATTTGTTAGGGAGGTGGAAAAACGTGCAAACTCAACAAAGAATAGTAAGTTGTGAATTTAAAAAATCAAAGACATCAGAAGGTTATCATCTCCAAATTTGCACCAATGAAACGATCTTATTCTATATTTCATTTCCATCCCAAAACCACTTACTCAAAAATCAATAAACTTAATCCTACTCAATCAAAGCAATATAAGATAAGAGAGAGGACTAACTCATAGGGGGAGGATCCTCAACCCCTACATACTCCTAGGATGCAATAAAAAGTGCTTGGGATGCCTCCCAAGTGCGTTTCTTTAAGGTCATTAGCTTGACCATATCGTCACCTTGCTGGCTCAAAGTAAGAATTCTCGTCCCTGCATTCGTGCACTCCTCCTTAAGCGAATCTCCAACGAGTCACTTTCCTTGATCCTTTAGATTTACATCCCATCATTTCCCATATGTTCTCCATTGTCGGTCTTTCCTTTGGTTTACGTCCCTCCTTACAAAAAGGTTTCTCAACAAGAACAAAGTTCTTAAGCATATATAATAAAAATATGACAAATCTAGACAATATGCTTAAACTCTCATGATACCCTTTTGCAATAGAGGGTGTTTCCAAATTCACCACAATATTTTTCTTCCAATTTGGAAGAATTTTTAAAACAATGCCATTTTCGAAGAAAGTCAAGTTAGTTGGTGAGGAAATTTTTTTGTCCCAACAAAATTATGCTTGGCAATGTCTAAACAATCTTTCATGGAATCCTGTGGTAAATATGAAGAAATGGGAGCGTAATTCAAATGCCTAGAAAACATGTTGTTAAGTCTAGGGTTCCACATTTTCTTGAATTTTTTTTATCACTCTCAAACAGGGGTGGTTCCCCACAAACTTGAAGATCAACATGGGTGGAGAATATTTCATCCAAAACTTTTTGGAAATGAGGAATGCTAAATATTTGAAAATTTTCCCAAAAGATGACGTTATCATTTTCTAAAGTAAAACCGAAGGATTCACTCAAATCAATGCTCATTCATCAAGAATGTTCTTAGTTTGAAAATCCTCCTAAAACAAGACATCATCATTTTCTAAAATGCAAGTAAAAAGTTCACCAAAACCAATGTTCATTTCATCAGGAATGCTCTTAATTTGAAAGTTCTTCCAAAATAAGATGTCATCCATTTCTAAAGTATAAGTGAATGGTTCACCTAAATCAACGTTTAATGCATCAAGGGAAAAAATTTCATGTGGAAAATGTTTGCAAGAAAAGTTATTCACCAAGAAGTCATCAAACAAACATATTCCACATTGTAAACTATGTCAAAACCTTCACCAAGACCACTTTTGTCACCCTTAACATCACTTGAAAATTCATCAACCACTTCAAACATTTTTTAAAATTTTTCATCATTCCAAGAAATGGAGTTTAGAGAGTCATACCTCATGAGTGAAGTGAAAGATTCGAGTTCTACCTCTTGAAGGTTTGGGTCTTCTTCGGTGAGTGCTTTGCACATTTTTTGGAGTCCATTTTTGGGGGAAGATTCATCGTCCCAAACCCAAGTGTTCTTATATCAATTGTCGTCTTCTCGAGAATCTCCTCCGACACCTCTTCAGTCTCCTCCTCAAGTACACCTATCATTAAACATTGTTCTTCGGGGGAGGGGTGATTTATCAAACCATTACTATCATAGTGGACCCTTTGATTACCAAGCTCAAGGGACACACTTCCGTCCTTGACATCAATGATAGCACCAGCGGTACCCATGAAGGGTCTACCAAGAATATGGGAGTTTTGAGGTCCTCGTCCATGTCAAGAACAACAAAGTCAACTGGAATATCAATTACATTAATTTCGGACGGAAACATCCTCAAGAACTCCCATAGGTTTCTTGATTGATATATCGGCCAATTGAATGGATATGGAAGTGGCCTTAAGTTTGTAATCCTGGAATTGCTGCATAATAGAAGAAGGCAACAAACTCACACTAGCACCCAAATCAAGCAAAGCTCTATCTATTTGCACACCGTAAATAGAATACGCAATAACGAAACTACCTGGATCTTTAAGCTTAGCATAGGCTTTGTTTTGAATTATGGCACTAATTCATCCGGCTAAGTAAAACTTTTCTATTTGTCCCCATCCTTTCTTATTATTGATTATGTCTTTCAAGAATTTTCTGAATCGGGGGACGGTGGCAACCGTTTCGGCAAAGGAAAACATAAGAGTTAATTGATTTACGGCATCAAGAAAATTTTGGAATTGACGATCAACTCTATGTGTCCGCTCATGTTTTGGAAATGGTAATCGAGGTTGAGCATTATTAGGATAAGGTTGATTTTCCAAGGTAGGAGGGTCATCCCTTTCCTCCATTAGTTCCTTGGTTACCTTTTCTTTTCCTTTATCATTGGAAATTCTTTTGGGGTTTCTACTCTTAAGTCTCGAAGTGGCTTACCACTCCTTAGTGCAACGACATTGTTGCTTTCTAAGGGGTTAACATTCAAGTTTTCTTGAGTTAGAACCCTCTCTTTCTCAAAGTTATTAAACACGTTATATAAGTTTTCCAACGTGAAGTTGTAGTCCCTTTCTTTTCCACCACTCTTCCTAGACAAAGTTTTCACCAATTTAAGCATTTTTTTCTTAGTGAAAACTTCGTCGGAATCATTCTCAACAAAATCTTTAGTAACCAGCAGAACATGGGGTTCTAACAACATAGATGACTCCCTATCACAAGAGTGGTTCATGATATTCTTAGCCTCACATCCCAAGCAAAAGAGAGGAGTGGTACTTACCTTGAGTCCTTGATGCATATTATTTTGTAGAAATGATTCACCTTGTTCAATGGATTCAAGTTTTTCCCTCTTCGCACTTTCCTCTTGACTTGCCTTTTCCTCTTCTTGTCTTCTTTGTCTAATTGATTTTGATTTGACGTTGCCTCCTTTAGCCAAGAGAGAGCATCATCCACTTCCTTGTTAAGGAAGGATCCTCCCGAAGCTATATCAAGAAAAACACGCTTATTAGGTGTTAACCCAGCATAGAAGACATCTATCTATATATATATAAAAGCAAAATGGAGGGCATTTATGTCATTGCAACTTTCCCGCCTAAAATTTTAACAGTAATTTGGTAAGTTCATGTTAATTTGGGTAAGTTCATAATTTTCTTTCAATATTTTGAAATGCAAATTACATTTTTATTTCTAATTCGTTTCTTATGTATAATATATCAAAGTATTCGTCTTTTCACGGTGTTCAGTTTGACATACATATCACACATATTATAATGATATATTTAGTTTGAAAAATATTTTTTATTGATTATTATTGGGGATTATATTTGAGTGTTTATTGTGAGTTGGACTATACTGTTGGGTCTAAGCTGCAACTAAAAAGTAATAAAATAATCCTCTGATAAAAAATATAAGTTTAGATATTTTTAAGGAACTACGAATTAATTTATTTTATTTGACATTAATTTTTAATGTTTTTACTTATATTATACCCGCGATAAAAATAATTGTTTAAATAGTGAAACTCCTATTTTATTAAATTAAAGGTAAAAAATAATGTTTAAGTTTTTACAAATAATTTATTAAATCATTACATCTGTTAATGTGTATATATATATATATATATTATAATAAGAAGTATGAAAGCTTTATGCATTTGTATGTTTACATATCATATACATTATTGAGATTATTTTTTGTTACTTCTTCATATTTTTATATAATGTATTTTGTTACAGTTATTTTATTAAATAAGTTTACTCTTTGCAACCTAAGCAATTTTGATCGCATTGATCCATTTTTATCTTTAAATAAATATAATATATATACCAAAAATGTATAATTTATTTGAATAAATTGTCATACCAAATAAAACTTGAAACTATTCAAATATCTGAAAAAATCACATACTTTAAATAATCAATCTACTTTTGGATTTTATTTTGTTAATGGTAAGATTTACTAAACAATAAGAAGTATATGAGTATATCACCAAGTGAAATGTTACAAGTGCCAACTTTTTATTATTTGTTCATTTTTTTCCTTTCGCCCTTCTTTCTAAGAAAATCCATTTTTCTCATTCTTAAGTACCAATAAATTTATTTGTATCTTAATTTTTTTTTACATATTATATATGAAATTAATCATGCATCTTTTTATGATCTCTAATTTTGACACCCATATCACATATTTAAAAGTGTGATATTATATTAAACAAATATACAGTTGGTAGTGGTTGATTATTCACTTATTTGATTAGATTTGAGTACTTATTGTGGATGTTTACTGATGTCATATTTACGCTGCAAATACGAATTAGTTAAACAATGTTGTTAAAAATATTTTTTATTTTATTTTATAAATAATTTAATTAATTTATTTATTGTATTTACCTTTTATTCATAAATTATTCTATATTTATACTAATATACATAAAAGTGTGTGTGTGTGTATAATAAAATAAAATAAAATAAAATAAAATAAAATGGAGTTAAATATGTATATAAAAAAAAAAAAATCATAGTTCTGTTCAATTGCAAATCAAATATTTTCAAGAATTTTATTTATGTATGTGTCCTTAAAGATAAGTTGTTATAGTGTCAACATTTTATCATTTTATTTCTTTGTCAACAACTCTTTTCTATTTTTTTTAAATGCTAACAAATTTTTTTGTTACTAATCTGTGTTACATATAATATATCAAATTAATAATCATTTCACCTTCTTTAAGTTGAATTATGTGTTAAGTCTTTTGTGGATTAGACTATGTATATAGTGAATTAGATTATATAAAAATAAATAAATTGACAAATTTTAACAATAAAAATATGAGATTATTCAGAAAGAAAAATCTAATTTTCTTATGAATTATCAATGTACTTTATCAATATCTTATCTTTTTTTAATAAACTGTGTTATTCTATTTTTATTTATTTCCAACACATGCAATTAATTGGAATATTTGTGGTTATTCGCATAGGTTAAGAATGATAAGGTATGCTTGAGTTTTCAAAAGAAAAATAGCATTTTTATTTGTTATATTTAATCTTTATTTTAGTTGTATCAATAAAAATATTTTTTATTCATAAATAATAAGTATATATTTAATCCAAAAATTTTAGGGGAGAAATGAATATTTACACTATTTAAAATTAGACTATAATATAATTCAAAAATTTAAAATATTTATTTTATCAAGTATAAAATATTTACATTTTCAAATAATAAAGTAATATAAAATTGAATTTAGTTAAAATATTATTCTACTAGCAGACTTCCGTGCATCGCACGGGAGTAATAATAGTTAATAATAAAGGCAACATAAAATCCATGATGTGGGCATGATCTACAAAGATGTAGGATTCGTTCCCAAGCTTCGAACCAACGTTCGTCGCTTAGTTTTGAGATGTCACGCCTAATCCTTGCACTTTTGCTTGCTGGTAAGAATCGATGAAGGAAAAATGTAGAAACTTCTTACCATAGAGATGAGGAATCGAATGACTCTTCACAAAACCATTGTTTCACCGCTTCTTCAAGTGCGAATTGAAAGGGCTTGATAGAGTATTCGTTTACAAGTTCGTTAGTGGTTTGAATACACTCACGAATTTGCAAAAATTTCTCAAGATGCTCATATGGGTCTTCACCTTCTTTCTCGTGAAACTTCATTCCTCGGGCTAAGTTCACCATGGCCGGAGTAACTTCTACTCCCGTGCAAGATTTTGAGGGCTCAGTAAGCCGGGAGTAGGAAGTGGTAACTCTGGTATAATGAAACTTACCCCTTCCTTTATTCATCATTTTAAGATTAAAATAAAGATAACATGTAAACTAAATAAACACAATAAACAAACAAAGTAACAAGCGCGCGCACACACACACACAGAGAGCGCGCGCGCACACACACACACACATATATATATTTCAAAAATTTAAATGACATAAATTAAAAGCTAAATCTTATGAAACGTAATGACCCGACTAATTACACGAGGAGATTATCCTCCCCAGCAACGGCGCCATGAACTTGTCTCGAAAAATCATGCAAAAACATTTATTTTTAAATGGCTTTTCATTCTCGCAAGTGTACGAGATCAGACAGAGGTGTTAATAAGTCGAACCACAAGGATGACATCCTTGTGAACTACCCGAGCCATAATTTCCTAAGTTTAGCGAATTGAAATTGAGAGTTAATTTTTACTATAACAGAATCAAAAGATAAAAATGGATAAATGATGAAAAATGCTTCTCGAAACTCGATTTCACCCAATTTTAAGGGGTCAATGTCCAAACACAATCAAGTCAAGGTAAAAAAGGGAATAAATGGACGAATTCCTATCTAAATGGCGTCGTAAATAGATAAGAATTCCGGGATATGATTTAGGTGCCATATCCCCCTAGAGTTAGTGAATAAACGAGGTTCTGTAAAGAATACCTAAATAGATAGCAAACAAAGTCAACCCCCGGGCTATGGATTATCGATTACGTAAACTAAAATAATTTAATGTGACTTCTCCTACATTATGGACCGATGTAGGGGTGAGATTTCCCTAACACGCACAACTAAACTACTGTCTTTTATCCTAATTGAGACTTCCTTGTCTCTATTCCCCTTTTGATAGGTCTTCTCCTCCATAGGTCTCTGTCCTATCAATTGGGTCTTGATTGATTTACGTTCCCGGATTAAATTTTCACTCCCTAACAATCTAAGACAGATAAATTCAATCATAAGCTCATTTAAGATCAAATCGAATTTCCTCGAAAGGGTGACAAACCCTAGCCTAGGTTCTGGTTATTCCTTCTCAAATGCACAATCATACAAAATAAGGGTAAGTTATCGAAAGCTCAAGCCACCAAGTCAAGCCTATAATCAAGCCTTAATTTCATATGAAAATCATAACAAATAAATCAAATCCAAACCCTAAGTTACCAATCCCAAATCAAATCAACAATCAAAATAATATGGACATCAATCCCGAAGTGAAGCTCGGGCTACTACTCCCTTGCTTCAGGAAACAAGAAGAACTACTCACAAATCATCAACAATAGCCCAATAAATGTCATAATCAAGCAAGATAATCAAATAAAATAAAATAGAGAGAGATAGGGATGAAAAAGCTTATTGATGATAATAATCCAGAAATCTTCGATAAAATTTCAAGGTTGGCACACCCTTGGAGTATTTCTTACAATCTCACCAAGAACCCTAGTTCATGTCTTTAAGAGAGAAGAAACCCTAGTCTAAATCTGAAAATTTCCCTCACTAAAGCTAATAGAAGAGTAGTAAAAATCTAAAGTTGTAAAAGTGTTTGAAATAAAATAGGGAGGAGGTATTTTTAGACACTCACTCCCCACACATACAAGGATAAAAATCTGCTGAAAAGTCCCTCAAAAGTAAGGGTAAAATGGTCAAAAGCAATTAAAAACACAAGGGATTATAAGTTGTGGGTCGAACCCCCCTTCGTGCACTTGCCTCGATCATGCAAATTCTGGGAAACATTGGCTCAGAATTAGCCTTCAATTTCAACTACAAAGTTGTAGATCTTTGTCTCGGCTACGCGTGGCAATTTGAATCGCTTGAATCGAAATTCGAACGAGGAAGTTATGACCAAAATACAAAAACAGCACGCTGAAAAACTGGACGCGCGCAACCGCCGGAACCGCCGTCGGGCCGGCTGCCAGGCCGGCAGTCTGGCGGCTGAGATTCTGGGTCAGTACTGGACCAACTGCCCACGGCTTACCAGTCCGGTAGGTGCTGCGACTGTTGGTTTGGTTCAGCCCCTACTTCGCACCTTCGTCTTCCGTCGCCGTTTCGGAGCCCTTCCTCTCGTTTTCTCTACCCGACCTCTCACGACTTTTGTTCGTGACTCAACGAGCTTCAATTGGGGCTCTTGTTGGGTCTGATTCGGGTTCGTTCTCGGTTTGTGGGCAGGAACACGAAGCATGTGCGATTGCCCTTGTCTTCTTTCCTTCTTCAATTTGAGGCTTTTCTATCTATCTTCTCGGCCTGATTTCTTCACAAACTTTTCTTGTGGCTTGATGGTCTTCACTTTGGGCCTGACCCCGACCCATTTTAGGTACGTTTGATCCTCGAGATACGGGCCGAAGTGTGAATATGAACTCGAACAATCTTCAAAATTCTTCTAAGTTTCCTAACCTTCCAAACATGACTTAAAACACCAAAAAACGCATCAAATCATATTAAAAAGGAAAATTAAACCGAAAATACAATAAAACAAAAAATCGCACATGAACATAATAATTACACGTAATTCTCTATAAAATATGAACGTGAAAAGTACAAGATAATTTTTACGTTCATTAGTTACACGGATCTCATTATGTGTAATAGAACCCCATATACCCAAATCAAGAAGAAGGGCGGAGCCTTACTTGCCAATATTTTTTTCACTAAACTTGAGTTGACCCATTACACGAAACCGTCACATGATTAGTTTTTGTCAAAAAAATATATGAAAAAACACGTGTTCAATTGTGGGGATTCGGTGGCAAGCTTAAGGATGGTTTGGATCTACCGAAATTCAGGACGTTCACCGTTATATAAATTAGGGGACCCGTTTCTCAACATAATTTATAATTTATTATTTAAATAAACTCCAATGGTGGACAGTCGTAGTACAGCAAAAGCTGAAGCATTTCCATTTTGACATTCACAAGGTTGGTTGTAAAGATGCATTTGAGTGAGAACGAGGGTATAGAAGGAAAAACATTCGTGGTGACGGGTGGGCTGGGCTTCGTCGGCTCGGCTCTCTGCTTCGAGCTAGTCAGAAGAGGGGCTCGCCAAGTCCGGGCATTTGACTTTCGCCCCGAATCACCCTGGTCTCATCATCTCCGCCGCCAGGGTGTTCGCTGTATCCAAGGTGAGTATCTCTTAAGCCAAGAAGAAAACAAAACAAGTTTTGATGTTTTTCAGCTTCATGAGTTTTTCTTCTTACAGTCGGTATTGAAGCATATTTATTGATGAACTGAAGTTTGATTCAAGTGAATTTGATCTAGTTTTGTTTGATCAGATGTGGTTATATTTTATATCTGACTGATGATGCAATTTTTGAGTGATAAAACGTATGTGTGAAGCTACAGACAATAGTGGCAAATCGCTGCCGTAGAGCTTTGTGAATTGGAGATGCTTTTTGCTGTAAACGGTTTTAGTTTGATGATCCAAACTTAATTAAACAGAACATGCGAGAAATACAAAATGAAGAATTTGTTTTCGTGTCATCATGTGGAAATCGCAAGTTGACCTAAAATTCATGAACTTTTCAGTAACTCAGAGCAAAAAGTAGCTAGAAAAGTAGACGAATTTCCTAAAGGTTATGTTATTCTTGCATTATTGTCTTGGGTAGTTAAACAAAATTGTCCAAAGTACTTGCACAATCTTAACATTGCCAAAACTAGAAACTAGTTGATCCTTGCAGATAGTAATTGTGTTGAGAATGCCCAATTATGTATATTTCAGGAGATGTTTCGAAGAGGAGAGATGTCGAAAAGGCTTTAGATGGAGCAGATTGTGTTTTTCATCTCGCTTCATATGGCATGTCTGGCAAAGAAATGCTTCAGTTTGGCCATGTTGATGAAATCAATATAAATGGAACCTGCATTGTTTTGGATGCTTGCCTCGACCATGGGGTCAAGAGACTTGTGTATGTTAGCACATACAATGTGGTTTTTGGTGGCCAAGAAATCTTAAATGGAAATGAAGCCTTGCCTTACTTCCCCATGGATGACCATGTTGACCCGTATGGCCGTAGTAAATCCATAGCTGAACAGCTTGTCCTGAAGCACAACGAAAGACCTTTCAAGTAAGATTAATGTTTGGTACAGTTTCCTTCTGTGATGCACTTATAGATTCTTCAACTTGATGGAAAGATTAGTAATTTTGTGGGGGTTTTTTTGCTTTACAGAAAGGAGAAAGGGAAGCTTTACACCTGTGCAATTCGTCCTGCTGCTATATATGGACCAGGTGAAGAAAGGCACCTGCCTAGGATTATAAAACTCGCGAAGTTGGGCCTTCTGCCTTTCAGAGTTGGCGAAAAGAACGTGAAATCAGATTGGGTCTATGTTGATAACATTGTGTTGGCCCTGCTACTAGCTAGCATGGCCCTATTGGATGACATTCCTGGGAGAGTGGGACGGCCCGTTGCAGCTGGCCAAGCCTACTTCATATCAGACGGTAAAGCTGTTCTACATATTGATGTGGCCTCATTGCTCTAAATTGGGCTGGACCATAAGTTGTATTTGACAATCATCTTGAATTTCAATAATTTTAATCTTTTTCCTTTGTAATTGACAGGTTGTCCAGTCAACAGTTTTGACTTCTTGCAGCCGCTGCTCAAAGGTTTGGACTATGACTTGCCAAAGCTGTCATTGCCTGTTCCACGGGCTCTTCTTCTAGGAAAGCTTTTTACGGTGCTGTACTCGCTTATGTATCCGTGGCTTAATCGGAAATGGCTACCTCAGCCTTTGATCCTTCCAGCTGAAGTCTACAAGGTGCTATTCATAAGTCCCGTATTACGCTTTTTGCGATCATGTTAGGCTACTTGCATGTCCTCTATGGAAAAAGGATACTCACAGGAAACGATGATGCAATATTTCATCTCATATTGTGTTCTTCTCAAACTAGACACCTTCCTTCTTGCTGCTTCAGGATCATGTCAATTGTTAAATGTTATAGCAAACTGTATATACCTTACGTCTTCGTGTATACACTAGTGTGTTATCACAGTGATCTCCCACACAAATTGGCTACATAGGCTTTGGTATATGCTTGTACTTGTTTTATTAGTATTTTCCTCTTAACTATATTCATATGACGATAATAAGAAATAAAAGAGAAGGTGTGTCTATACACATCCTTTGGTCAAAAGTGTTACTATGGAAAAAGACCTTCCGGTAAATGATATGCGTCTTTATATTTAGAAACACCTCTCTGAAAAAATTGTGGCTATAGAATACACCATTTGGAAGTCTATAAATACTTTGAGATATAAGAATTGATGAAAAAAGAATTCATCTTCTCTCTTGGCATCTATCTTTTCCTATTGTGTATATCTTTGAGAGTTTTTCATTCCAAACTTGACGCAGTTCTGCTCTAAAAGATAAAAATCTCGAGAGTGCCTGGAGAAATTATCCGCCGTAGGCTTTGTATCTAGAGGTTGATTCTCCGGAACTATTTACACAACAGCGGAGAAATCTGTTTCTTAAATATAGCATTTTTCCAGTGCGCCTAGCCAAATTTAATTTATTTTATTATCCAACTTTTGTTTCGTGTTGGCAGGTTGGTGTGACACATTACTTCTCGTTTCTGAAAGCAAAGGAAGAACTGGGGTATAGGCCTATAGTTAGTCCTCAAGAGGGTATGGCCAGAACAATCACATACTGGAAGGAGAGAAAGAGGAAGACTTTGGATGGGCCCACCATATACGCATGGCTTTTCGTTGTGATTGGAATGTCGACTCTATTCTGTGCTGCATACTTACCTGATATTGGTCCCGTTCCCCTGTTTAGAGCAATAAGCCTTTTCTATCTACGATCTATTCTAGTAGTACGGCTTGTTTTCATTGCTGCTATGGCAGCACATATTGGTGAGGGTGTTTACGCGTGGCAACTAGCGAGGAAGTGTGATCCTGCAAATGCAAAAGGTTGGTTTTGGCAGACCTGTGCTTTGGGGTATTTTTCGTTGCGTTTTCTGTTGAGAAGAGCTCAAGCAAACAAATCTACATGATGTAATACATGTGTTATTGTTTACTCACTTTCTAGAAAAATTCCACATGGAAATGAGATGAAAAAATGCTGTTGTTTATATTTTTAAGCAAAGATTTTGTGGTAGTTGGAAATATCAACACCTTATTGCCACAAAAATAAGCTTGCTTGGGTGTTTATTGATGAGTGCTTTTGACTCTTGATATATTCTCTTATCTTCTTTATCATGGGTATAATGAGGTGTGAATCGTGTATGTTTAAAAAAAAAGAAAAAACAAAGGTCCGTATGTGTGATAAATCTGAATTCTATCGTTTGCAACTTTGTTGGTTAGTATTTAAACAAGACTAGTATCGTACCAGTGCATATTTATCATGTTTTTATTTACGTATTTTATATTATAACTTAATTTTGATCATTATTGAAATGAAATTTAGGGACTAATAAAAGATGACTATCAACAAATAAAAGAAAATATTATAATCGACGATGTATATGTTAAAAAAATCCTAATATACCAAGAAAACTAAGAAAAATCATTAACAATATATACATTAACATATATTACCTCCGTCCCAGCTTAACCTGCTTACTTGCCATTTTAGTTTGTCCCACCTTAACCTGCCTACCCCATAAATAGCAAATTTCTCTCACAATCTCCACCCTCAAAATCTTCATTCTTAATCTCCACCTTTAAAAAGGTCAAAGATTCCACAAAATCTGTTTTTTCTTAATCTCCGTGCCCCGTCAACCTAGGCAGGTTAAGCCGGGACGGAGGGAGTAATACATAATAAAAAAAAAAATTGATTACAAATTCTGAAAATCTTTCTTATAAACTATATTTGTAGTAGTCTTTCTTTCCGCATTTTCATCATCGCATATTAAAATCTTCAAACTCTTTCGGTTAGTGACGCGAGAGATGGCAACATATAACTAACCATGACCGAAATCAGGAACAGACCAACATGGTTAAGTAATTGCCCTTGACTCTTGTTTATAGTCATTGCATATGAAATGATAAACGAAAATTGTCGCCTTTGAAATCGAAAAGGCGTTCTCTTGTCTGAAGGAGTCACAGATAACAGAGGAATGAGAACCGTGACACCAGCATTATCACCTGATATGACCTTTCCCTCAACCACATGATCACCAAGTTTAGTAATCACTAATCGAGTACCATTGCACAACCCCTGTGAAAGATCTATGTTTCTCAACAACATAACCAGCGTACCAATTTTTAGCTTAAGCTCATGATTCGGCACGCCAGAACATTTGATTAAATTCAAAAACTCTGGAGTATGAAGATCATTCAAAAGATCTACATTCGCATCAGATTTACACGGTGTATCCGAACTCAAGTACGTCCTACCCTCAGAATTGTTTTTGGATGTCATATACTCATTAATAGAATCAACAACATTAAGAGTCATTGCCAGTATAGCCCTACCACGAAAATATGAAGTGTCATCACCTATTTTTTCCAAAATCCAGATACGTACTTTTTACAATAGTCGCCATAGCACTGTCACCCTTTTGCAACAAAATTGTCTTCTGGGATGTCAATCTCAACTTCTCCATCATTATGTCCACCAATAATTCCATCCCCAATACTTGCTATCCATTTTGCAAAAGCTCTTAGCTCATTACCATTTGCATCATTAGGAAGGTTTTGCAATCGCATGTTCTTTGTCAACCTCAACACCTTGAAATGCGGCCACAAATAAGAAGAATTAATTGTCGCATACACTATATCCTGTCTTGTTCCTTTTGGAACAACAAGTATAATTTGCCTAAAATCCCCTCCTAGAACAACACTCTTTCCACCAAACGAAGCTTCTTTCTTTGTTATGTCACAAAGTAACTTATCCAAAGTTTCGAAACAATTCTTGTGCATCATTGGAGCTTCATCCCAAATAATCAGTTTAAACATACCAATCATCTCAGCCAAAGTGCTTCCTAGAGTTATGCTGGACGAAGAATCCTCATGAACATTCAGTGGGATTTAAAAACGCGAATGCGTTGTCCTTCCACCTAGCAGTAGTAGCGACGAGATGCCACTCGATGCAACGTTCAAAACTATTTCACCCCTAGAACGTAAAGCAGCCGACAATGTTCTCCAGATAAAAGTCTTACCAGTACCACTTTATTCATATACAAAGAATGCCTTACCATCACCAGAAGTCACTGAATTCATAATAGAGGTATATACAATCCGTTGTTCGTCTGTCAATTCAGCTACAAATCTAGTGTGTTCAGCAACCAAAGCATCACGATCATACATGAGTTCATCAGGAACAAACCGATTTCCAGAAGCCGCCAAATTCGATAAGTCTGTTGTTGGCATGGGATCGTAATAAAAAAGACTATTCCCACGACTCCGTAACATTTTCTCAATCTCCACAAGAGTAATTTCTTCATCTGACAACGTCAAATCTACATAAAATATATTTTATTAATCTATAAATTTAACAATCAAACCCTTATTTTTATAAAATAACCAAAATAAATTATTTTTTAAATAAAATAACATCATACCATTAGTTTTTTCCTCATAATTCGTTTTTTGTACAAAATATCATTTGATAGATGCATCCAACATTATTCCCACACGTGTTGACATCGTTCAATTGAGTTAGAGAACAAGAGCGTAACAAACAAAACTCTCAAGTGCTGAGCAGACGCCCAATGACTGGCCTCCTCAATGGCATCTATGTATTCCCTATCATCCTCCAATAACCCCTTAGCATAGCAACATCTCGATAGGTTTCATATTGTACCTTCCAAACCTTTCTAATATCAGCATGACATTTGCAACCCTTAACAATGTTAAAAAAACACCTAGCGTAGTAAGGAACACCACATCCAGCTGGAACATAATGAAGTCTACCTATTGCTTTACCCTTTTCTCTTTTAACCTATTCTCTATACTTCTGCTTCCACACAAATTTCTGTGGAAACTCAGCATAAGTCAGATTATTTGCCTCTGGATATTTCTTATTTGCTTCAAACCATGTCAAAAACATACTTTGACTGATACTTTGTCGCTCTAAAATATTCTCAAATTGATCACCTTCGGAAAAGACAACAGACTGTTGATTCTCAAGATGGGAACTTAATCATTCCACATGAGGATATCGATATTGAATTTCAAATCCAAAGATCCTCCAAGAACCTTCATAGGGAGATATGTATCTACAATCGTAGTACATACTAATCTCATCGACTGTATTACCAGACGCATTATCTTGACTTACCTCGTAAAGACCAACAGTAACACGATCATGGCCTTTGTCTATGTACTCGAACAAATACTTTATAGACCGAGATTGGTTGCACCACTCAACATTTATGTGCGCTCCATACTTTAGAAAGAACACCACTCTTCATTACAGTCCTTTCATCATCTCTCCGCCTATAGACTGGATAACCCTCGTCATCAATAGTTGTAGAATCAACGAATGTCTTCGGGAAGTGCTTCGTACATTTACCACCATCGTCCATACATGGTGAATTTGGACGCGCTAATCCACATGGACCGTGTATCATGTACTCTTGCACCACAGAGTAATATTTTGAATCAAATACCTCATCAGGTATTTCCGCTGAAATTATTCGATCAATGTCAGGCCCGGTTGGATATTTATCTTCTTTGGCAAGAAAGAAAAGGATGTGAGCATGCGGGAGACTACGCTTTTGAAATTCAATTGTGTATACCACTGCAAATCATCCATATAGAATATATATATATATATATATATATATAGATATAACAAATTTCGGAGTTTAATCAATGTTACATGTAAAATTAGCCGTAACTAAAATACCTATTATGACATTGCCAAATATTTTCTTGCAACGAAGCTCATTAATAAGAGCGTCGAGTTTAATCTTGAACACCCTAACAACAATATCAGGACGATCCTCTGGTCTTAAGTTCCTTGGTTCAAGAAACCTAACAATCTCTGACCTTTTTGGGTTGCAAGTAAAAGTAATCAGGATAATCAGTCCATCTACAAATAGTCATTGCATCCTAGTAGCTTTGAATCATATACCGCGGACCACCGGTGTAGGTAGACGGCAAAACAATCCTCAAACCCATATAAGTAATATATGTTTCACCTCGTAGCAAAGCATCACTAAGACCACTATAAAACTCGACTCTCAACAATTTTTGATTTAATCTAATAAACAACAGTCTTATTGATTCAATGATGGTATAAAGATCAACAATAACTTGTTGTGTCAGCCTCTTACTATACAAAAACACTTGCCCTCTCAGAATGCCTTTCTTGTATGCGAAAAATAGCAAACTCTTGCATACTAACCTTTTTACGACCGCCACCAGCAGACTCCCTTCCAGAAGCAAACATAATATTTTCGCTATAATCAACCTCACCATATGGGAACAACAAAGGATACTGTAAACTCAAATAAGATGAATGCATCTCGTTAATTCATTTCAACGAACCACTGCATGTTTCAACTATTATGTCATGATCACCAAGCGCACGATCCAAGTCACCAACCACCGGGGCTGCTACTTCTGAAACAACAGGTAGATTATATCTTCTGCGATAAGTTGTCCTCTCATTTACCAACTTTATTTTAACATCAGCATGGCCTTCAGAGACTATCTTTTGAGCATCCATCCTAAATGTTTTGACCAATACATTGTGCTGATCAAGCATGGATTTCAAGTCTGCTACCAACTCAGTATGAAGAACTTCATTTTCTCTGTTTTTTCTGGCAAAATCAGTAAATATTTTTGTTTTAAAACATTAAAAATATAACATACTTTTCCTATACAAAAATGACAAATTAAATAGTATTCCAAATTAAAAATTAAAAATTAAATATTATTACCTCACGGCATTGATTCTATTTGATATTTCATTACCGGTATCGTATATGTACAGCTGTGCAAATTTCGGAGTTGAACCTTCAGATGGAGGAAGATTTCCAATTAGATGATAATTTTGGCCATGTCATTGGAAAACAGGAGGTCCGCCACCAGTGTTCATAATGGAGTCGTTCTTTCCTCCCATTGAGGTGAATGAGAACATATTATTGCATGTACATATATCTTCTAGATACTTCTTACTTCTTGCACTCTATCCAAATAAGAGATCTTGTAAAAATTGAGGAGGACGAGGAAGTAAAGGAAGTTGAATCTTTCCCTTCATGCAGCGTAAACTATATACCGGATATACAAACTTTGAGAATGAGGACAAACGTTCCTCATACCAAAAAAAATGCACAACAATGACGAAAACTATACGTGGTATCACCAAAATCCATATACTCTATTCAAATAAAATATATAGTAAATAATCTTGATAGGATACAAAAATCTATAACAAAATTTAAATAGATATTATACATGGAAAATATAAATTATTTCGAAAATTAATAAAAATAACCTACTACAGAAGGATTATTAATGTGTACTTTTCTTGAACCAGCTGCTTCTACAGAATCAATAAAATAACATTATTAATTTTTTTTATTTTTTTTTTTTGTAAAAGAAAATACTGTTAATTGACTTAATATTTTACTGATGAAAATAATGTAATATCTTACGTCTTCTTGGTGGCTTTCTAATGTTAACAGGTTGTAAATAAGCTGGCGCATGAATAGAATCATCTCCAGTCAGATTAACCAAACTGGATACATTAGTTAAATTTTCTTCATGTGCAGTAATATTTTGCATTCCCTGAAACTTTTAATTATTCGTAAAAAAATTACACAAATAAATAATATAATTATGCTCAAATTGAATTTAAGTAAAAAAAAATAACAAATTTTGTAAAAGATGTACCTATTATAGAAGACGAAGTCGAATTAGAAATAATTTCATTTGCACATTTTCTACGACGACGGGGCCTTTTTGGCGATCAAATTGATTGCCTCCATTAACTTAAAACTAAAAATATTTAAGTTAGAACACATTATTTATAAACAAAATAGTTTTGAGAAATAAAGTAAAAAAAATATGAATTCTAGAACAATATTTTATTACCATTGGTGATATCGGAAAATGGACTCCTATAAAATGGATATGTAACAGTCCTTTGATTGATGTTATTGACGAATGTTGTTTGCTTGGAAAATTTAGAAGCCGATCCACTACCATTTGTGTTGCAAAGAGTTGAATTTTCTAATTTCAGGAAAAAAAAATAGTTAATATGAAAAAATATATATATAAAAAAAATTCCAGTAAATAGCTATAAGTACTTTTTATAAAAGAATGAATTACTTTATTATAGGTTCTTCAAAATATGAAAAATATAATTATAAATAATAATTAAATTTTATTAGTTATAAATAATAGGATGTGAAACTGAAATACTTCTCATTGAGAATGTTATTTAGCTTTTAACAAATAACAAATACATTAAAATAATAACAGTCCGCATAGTTATAATAGTTGCGGTCAAAATAATAGTAAACAAAACTACAAAATTATTTATGTATACAATAATAATTATTTTAAACAATTATAAATCTTAATTGAACTCCATTTATGTTTGATAAATCAATAATAGGCCCATTTCTTATTCTTTTAGCAATTTTTTCTAAAATAAATGATAGACAAACATAAGCAATTAAATATTTTTTCTTTACACAAACAAATAAAAGAAAAAATCAAATCATAAACAATTTAAAACTGGAACAGTGTAAAATTTAAACAAGATGGTTTGTAATAATATGTATACGGCGGCGGCTATTGCCACCACAAAAAAAATCTTATACACCACATTTGCTATGCACATCACACACATAATATTTAAATTTTTGTGATTTTTTTGCACCCCACAAGAATGTCCAATCTTGTCCTTCTTCAAATGAAATTAAAGAAAAAAAAAAAAAAGAAATTTGAAACATTCAAAAGATATCCAAAACTTATTTCTTCTCAATCTAAATTTTAACATAACCGGCATCACAAAATTTTCATCGATGATTAGCGGGGTTGAAGTATACGCTCTAGAGGAATGAAGTTGATGTATATCTCCTTGTTTTCAAGCAATTTTGTAATTATTAGTCGTGTTTGTCATGGCTTCTATTATTGTTGATGTCTGAACCTTATTGTGTTCTTTTTCTCAAAGGTTGGATCCTACGAAAGAATGTTCTTCTCTGTTTGCTCAGAATGCTTAGAGTTGAATTAATACTAACAAATTTTCTTTTTATACCTTCTTTCGGTGATTACTATGTTGTTGTTCTAGGGAAAAAGACTGGCTACTTTCATAACTAAAGCAGGGACAAATTATGATGCAGTGAACAACTATTATTCCTCATGTGAACGTAGAGACGTTTGGGGATGTAGGATTCTTGCTAGTATTATGATCTATACAAAGGAGATGAAGTTTATGGATTGGAGACATAAGCACCGAAAAAGAAAAGAGGGAAGGATAAATTAGTCAATTAACTTAGGCCTCATTTGGATGAAGGGATTTGATTTACCAAGGAATTTAAAATGAACAGATTTCAAAATCATTAGATTTGAAATCCATGGACTTGAAACCCCTTGTTTGGATTTATGGTGGATTTGTGAAAGGATTTTTAAATCCATTGTTTGACAAAAAACTGATACAATATTTGTAAAATTCAAATTTTTTCTTTAAAGTTTAAACTGACAATTTATATTTTTTATTAAATAAAAAAATATTTATCTACATCTAAATTAACCGAATAATTTTTTTTCCAATTATATATATACACACACATATACATTTTATGTATTTTATATCCCAAAAAATTATTGGGAACATTTCATTGGAGATAAAATATAAAAATGAAAAAATAAAAGAATTAAAAAAATACTGGGAGTATTTCATTGGAGAACGTGAGGGAGAGATGGCGATAGAGAGAAGAGAAGAAGAGAGAGAGAGAGAGAGAGAGAGAGAGAGAGAGAGAGAGAGAGAGAGAGAGAGAGAGAGAATGGAAGGGAGAGAGGACGAGAGCTAATCGATATTATATATAACTGAAAAAGCAATCAATTTACAACGGATAAAAACATGGAAGACCATGCAAATACTGTGTAACATGGAAAACCATGCAAGTGCTGCTATTACATGACAATAGCTAGCACTGGGAAGGTTGGCCTCATTAAAAACCTTCGCCCGGCAAAACCCAGTGGGAAATCCGTACGAAGGAAAAAGAGTACCAACCCAAAGAATCAGGTCGTCGGTCGGACATATGCCTCTGTGTAGTCCTGCAGCGCCAGCTGAACGATATACTCTGGAAGTTGATGGAACCAAACATACGGAACATGAAGTTTGGAGAGTGCATCCGCTGCCTGGTTACCCTCCCGGTGGATGTGTGAGACAACCAAGTGACGCTGATCATACCAATCACGTACCCTCGACCAGCGAGCTTGCAAGCGCCATGGGATCGAAGGGCAGCGGCCTGTAAACAAGGAAACCACTGCCACGGAGTCGCACTCGAGCCAAATATATCTCCATATGTTGTCGTAAGCAACTTCCAATGCAAGAATAGAAGCCTCGAGTTCTGCATCAAATGCGCATCCAACCCCAAATTCGGATGCCCACCCTCCGAATCAACCTATCCGAACCTCTGTAGATCGCCCCGCCAAAGATGTCCCCTGGCGCGCCAGTAGAACTGCCATCTGTGGTGATCTTCACCCAACCAGGCCAAGGAGGGGACGAGAGAGAGAGAGAGAGAGAGAGGGGGAGGGGGAGGGGAGAGAGAAGTGTGAGTGAGGAGAGATTTGTAAATGACTACCTTTGTCAAAGAATTTGAAATCCACCAAAATGTAGTGTAAAATGGTGAATCTCAAATCTGGGATTTCTAATTGGATTGATTTAAAAATCCGAATTTACAAATTCACTCATTTAGTATTTTATTCAAATACATGGAGTGGATTTGACAATGAGATTTATAAATCCATAGCACAAATGCCTCCATCCAAATGGAGCCTTAGGGCTATTTTTGTCTAAAAGTAAAATGTGGTGTATAAAGAAGTTTTTGTGGTGGCAATAGCCGCCGCCTATGTGTATATATACTCAGTGACGGACCTACATGAGGGCCAAAGGGGGGACCAGGTCCCCCTGCCCAGTGGAAATTTTTATTATATATGTGCATTATCATTAATTTAATACAACTTACTTAAATAAAATAACTAATTTTATTGTTCAACTAGAAAATTATCTAATAACAATCAATTGATGTGTTCTTAATTGTACGCAATAAAGATGAAGGGGATGTTTGCTTGGGGTTTGTCAAACCCATAATCAGTTTGGCCAACCCCAAGTGATGTTTGTTTGGCCAAGCCACGATATTAGGGTTTGGTGGGGGGACATCAATCACAAATCAAAAAATTATTTTAATTATTCTCCCAATCATTAATAACTACCTCTTACTCATATTACATCACATTTCACAATTAATAATTAAATTTCCCACCCAACCAAACATCACTCTTTAACATCCCAAGCCATTAACTCCAGCCACTTCCCCCAGCCCAGCCACCCCAGCCCCAAGCAAACATCCCCGAAGATTTGAAAACGTAGAATGAAATGTTCGGAAACACACTATATATCTTAATTGTTTTTATTTTTTTAATTGAATCAATTTATTAAAATTATTAATATCATTAGTACTTTTTAATTTTATATATAGAATTGAATATTGTTGAGGCTTATGGACATATTTAAAGGCACAAAGCGGTGATCCTTTCTTTTAAATCTTCTGAAATTTTACTTTTTAATGTAATTTATTTGAATTTAATATATAAGAGTTTGCTCTCTAGCATTTTCAGAGTGTGCAACTACTTCGTATAAAATTTGCCTCATAATCTTAGAGTATAACTAGAAAAGTTTACCCCCTAAAACGAACACCAAGATTTGCCTATAGCTGGACTTTTCTTAACAAAATTTCCGAGTCCCGTCATTGTATATACATACATACTACTACCTTCGTCCCACTTGAAGTTGCACACTTTCCTTTTCGATATGTCCCAAAACGATTTGCACACCCTCAAAAAGTAAATTTTGTTTCACGATCCCTCCCCTTAAAATCTCTAATCTCAATTCACCTTTGAAATGTCAACTAAAGAGTAAAAAGCAGTTTTTCTTAATATAAGTGCACTCTTAGAGGTACAATTTCAATCGGCACGGAGGCAGTAGCAAATAGTTAGTACAATGCACGTGACACTGAGTTTTTTTTTTTTTTTTTTTTTTAAGCTCTTTCCCTCTTTTCCTTTTGATTTTTAAACTTTGTCCTTTCTCCCCTGTTTTAAAAGGTTTACATTAGAAAACATTAGTTTATTTTTCTAGCAATGAGTTCATTTGTTGTTTTACGTTAATATTTTGTAAGTACACAATTTCTGTCAACTTAAATTTAATCTTGAAAAGAAAATCAATCTAATAGTTGTTGGAATATTGGGTTATGATCAAAAAATGATCAATTTAATTATTTTAATCCATTTGTCAAAAATAGAAACAAGTTGCAAATTCATAATGTACGTTTCGAGTTGATGAATTTAATGTATTAATATCCTCAAAATCAATTTCTGGTGAATGAGATATTAATCATCAAAGTTAGCAACTTATTGATTCAAAGTTGAAGAGAAATTGTGGGGGAAATATTGTTTCCCTTGTCCCACATAGAAAAGTAGGAGTATGTTGATGTTCCTTATTTAGTAGAGCACTTGATAATGAGTTATCAAGTGTGCTCCCCTATGGTGGATCCTAGTGGAATTTTAGCCTTTGGCTAAATGGACCTGAGGATGGTCCGAAGCACCATCCAAGCCCGAGCTCGGGCCCGCATATCGCACATGTCGTATTGAGTCGCTTTAGAAGTGCGAAGCACCATCCGAGCTCGGGCCCGCACATCGTACATGTCGCATTGAGTCGCTTTAGAGGCACTTTGCACTTTGCACTTTGCATGTATGCATCGTCTGGAGGAGACTTAAAGTTTTGGCCAGATGGTCCAGACGTAACCGCCCAGCAAACTGGTGGGTCTAGGTCCGAACCGGTTCGAGCCCAGCCGAAGGGGTGCCACCAAGGGTCAAGAGGTGCCTTTCCAGAAAGGCACCACAACTCTTCAATATATATAAATAGCCCCCTTCAGTTTGCATTTCATTCATTGAAACTTCACAAGTTATATTTTGATTTTAAAAGCATCCAAATCTGCATTAGTTGTGTTAGAAAGTTCCAAATATCCGAGTACGTTCGCTGGTAACTTCCGATTCGTAGTGCTACGACCTGAAGTTTTAAAGTTGTTGTATCTTGGAGGCGATTGCTTTTATACGTATTGCACCTGTGTACGTGGCAATTTCGTCTTACGGATGTAGAGTCAAACTCTAGCCTCAACTTTGTCTGCATTAAATACATCTTCGTCTATACACCTCTATTAAGCGAGATATAATAGTGTAAGATGAAATTTCTGTATATTCGAAGATGTCTACTTCCATTTCTACTCCTTTAATTCCTGCTGCTCACGCTGAAAAACTGGCAAAATTTATCGGAAATGATTTTAAGAGATGGCAGCAGAAAATGTTGTTCTACTTGACAACTCTCAGTCTTGTACGTTTATTAAGGGAAGATCCTCCTACTGTTGAGGTAGGTGATAAAGAAGGAATGAATGCCTTGGACGCATGGAATCATAGTGATTTCTTGTGTCGCAATTACAGTCTGAATGGGCTAGACGACTCACTTTACACTGTCTACTCCATAACTATAAAGAGTTATGGTTATCTTTGGATAAGAAGTACAAAACGGAGGATGCTGGAATGAAGAAATTCATTGTCGGACGGTTCCTCGCCTGCAAAATGATGGACTCAAAGACGGTCATGGACCAAGTTCGAGAGTTGCAGTTGATCCTCCATGAGATTCATGCCGAAGGTATGCAACTATCTGAATCCTTTCAAGTAGCTGCGTTAATAGAGAAGCTACTGCCTCAGTGGGAGGAGTTCAAGAATTATCTCAAGCACAAACGAAAGAAAATGGGGCTTGAGGACTTGATCGTGAGACTAAGGATTGAGGAAGACAACCGAAAATCTAAAGTCAAGAGTGACAAGAACTGTGGAGAGGCACGGGTAAATTTGGTTGAGTCCGGAAGTGGCAAGAAGAGGAAGCACAGTGCTGACTCTCATAAGCAACAAAAGACCTCGAACAAAAGGTTCAAAGGTAACTGTTACAATTGTGATAAGCCTGGATACAAGTCGAGTGAATGTCGACATTCAAAGAAGGCAAATCAAGGCCATAAGAATTAGGCCAACCTTGCCGAGCACAAATCCTTGCCAGAAGAGATGTCTGAAATGGATCTGTCTGTCGTTGTGTTCGAGGTAAACTTAGTAGATAATCCGAGGGAATGGTGGATTGCCACAGGGGCTACCCATCATATCTGTTCAGACAAGGAACTATTCTCCACTTACCAAGAGATCAATGGCAGAAAGCTCTTCAAGGGAAACTCTGCAATGCCTCTGGTGGTAGGATTGGGGAAAGTTGTGTTAAAGATGACGTCGGAAAAATAACTAACTCTCGTGGATGTGTTGCATGTCCCAGACATTCGCAAGAATTCAGTCTCCTGTTCTTTGTTGAGTAAGGCCGGATTTAGGCTTGTTTTTTAAGCAAATAACTTTGTACTGGCCAAATGTGGTCAATTTATTGGGAAAGGCTATCTCGAGAAGAGCCTTTTCAAGATGAATGTAATGATTGTTAAGCGCGACATTAAGTGCAATATTAATATAAATGAAGTTAATTAATTGCTTGAGTGTTCTAATTTATGGCATGGTAGATTAGCACATTGACAGACCTAATTTCTAACCCTAAATACCGCAAGTATACGGGCGTAGATGTCTATAGGGAAAGTCAAGGTCGATCCTCAGAGAACAGGTTAACGCAGTTCGATACCCCAATATTCTAGGATTATCCTAACTAGGCACTCAAATTGCAAGATTGATTTTAATAAACTAAATTATTTCAACTAATTACTAACTTGACTAACGAGTAAATTCCAATTAACGAGAATGTATCCTAGGGCGTTGATTTCGTGAATTACTTCAATATTGATTAAGTTTAACTTATAGACTTTTAAACTAATTTTAGTATCTATTAGACGATACTTAAATAACTTAGTCCTTCTCTCGAAGCGACTAAGTCATGGACTGATTAGGACAACTACCCTCTCGAGTCAATTAATCCTAACAACTCCCAAAAGACCCTTAACCCTTGCATACGCAGTCATAGACAACTACGCTATATGTTGTACGTCTATTAACAATTCCCTCCTCTCGAAGCGGAATTGCTAAACGTGTAAACTAAGCCTAAGTGATCAATTTATGCTCAGTTATGAAATAAAACAAACATATAGATAAATACTTAAAACTGGAGTCTATAAATCAAAACCTTAAATCAAATATTGTCATAAAACACTACTCTCTAACCCTAGGACACGAGTAGTTTAGCTACCCATGCCTAGTATTAATCCAACACAATAATTCATAGAATACGTTGTAAAGAAATAAAGACTAGAAAAGAAATAATTAAACCCGGCTTCGCCTCGTCAATCTTCGTCTTCTCGTTCTTCAATTACTCTCTAAGTATTCTTCAATGTGTGTATGATGTGATCTATATGATGTTCTTGAAAAAAGAGCATCTCTTGTCCTTTTTCAGACTTCAGAATAGTCTTGGGGAGTTTAGGATCCAATTTCCACTTGAAACATGAAAGTCTTCAAAATCGAAGCTTTTGATGCGGCCGCTTTGCTCTTCTGATGCGACCGCGTTGCATTGAACTTGAAAACTAGCTAAAACACCATGTTTTGACGCTGTCGCTTTGCGTGTTGGACGCGGCCGCTTTGTGTCATCATTGGAGAAATCCTTTGCGAGCCATTTTTATCGCAGCCGCGTTGCTTTGCTGATGCTGTCGCGCCGGCTCATGCCTGGATTGACTTCTGGACCGGTTCAGACCGATCTACTCTGGTATAGACCAGTTTTGACTGGTTAGGACCGATTTTGGCCAGTTTTAGCTTTCCTTCGACTTGTTCTTTTGTTCATTAGTCGTAAAACACGACTTTTAGCCTTGAATTTGCTCAAAATACCTTAAAGACAAGTCAAACACGTTAAATCGTCCAAATTATATCAATTCATACAACTGTTGACCAAATATGCATGTAAATACCATAAAATACTATTATAAATCGACCTAAATACATGCATAATTAATGTGTATAAAAAACCCCCCAAACTTAAACTATTGTTCGTCCCAAACAACATAACAAAAGACAAAAAAATATAAGCGATTTTGCAATGGTTTAGGGCTATTGGATGATGATTCAGTTTCAGACTGATTTTCTTTTTACACAATTTAGGCAACACAATGTACTTGAGCATATGTGATAACATGAAAATCAACTAATCTCGAGACTTTGAACTTTCGAGTTATTCAATCATCACCGGTTATGTATTTCCCTCATCTCTCAAGTGTTTAGGCTAATTTCATTTCCACTCATTTTGAATTACATGCAAAGCCTACCATATGCTTGTCAATCGTCTAAACTAGACTTCGTACTCAATGTGTGTGAAAAAGGATAAAAAAAAGGTCTTTTTTCTTGGTGGTAATGTTGGCTTAAGGTAAGGGGGATATATTTGGCTAAAAGTGACTACTTTTAGACTAATCAAGTTATACCTAACCCGAGTACCCCTCAATAACATCACTCAACCTCACTCTCCAATTCTCAGCAACTCATCCCAAAAGACATGACTTCTTCACCTTCAATAAACCTTACAACTTAAGTGGTTCTCAAATCAATACACGGGTACCACATTTTTTGGACTACCCGACTGTTCTATTAAACTCAAACAATCTAAGCACTTTTATGATTTCCTAGCATCTCCTCAAAGTACTTGGCAATTTATTAACACAAACTCTTTCTTTTCTTCTTCTCGATCGATTTTTTTTTTTTTTTTTGTTAGGAGAGGCTATTCGTCTCTTCTTTTTTCTTTCATCTTTAGAATTACCCTCTAGTTTTCCCATTCCTTCCCATAAAATTCTTCACCCAAAATACCTTCCAATTATCCTCCCTCTAACTTGATTACTCCAATTAAGGCCAAAGGGTTGAATCAAAAAAGTTTTTGGCTGACTTCGTTAGGCTATAAAAAGATAAGGCTTTAAAGCTCAAATGGGCTAACTAGGGATACTTATTGAATCTATGGTGCAAAGACAACTTTTCACTGTTCAAATAAATAGGCTTAAAAAAAAAAAAAATGCCTAAGATCACTTCCTAAATCACACCACATATTTGACACATTCTTAGTAAAGACGCAAGGCAAGTTCTAGAGACTAGTGCACATAAATCAATTTCACACCGAAAAAATGTATATTACTCCTAAATTAGGAATAGAATTAGACTCAAATCTCACAAGGGTAATTTTTTATTGAATACTCTAGGTTCAAGCTCAATTTCGTCTCAACTAAACTATCATGCTCTATTATGTGCCATTTTTCCTCTACTTCTCAAAATCATCTCATCATTAACTATTCACCATCCATCTTTCCCTATTTTTTTCTTTTTCTTTTTTTTGTTCACTTGTTACTATTATTTTATCGGGTTTAACTCTTCTTTTGACTCTAAAAACAAAAACAATAAAACTCTAGACTCTTATGACTCAACATGACAACTAAATAATCAAACTGGGTTCACAGACCCAACAACACCAACAAGACAAATAAACAGGCTCACAGACTCGAATCTCCAAATCAAAGCAAGTAGAATAGACAAGTGGGCACACATACCCAGTACTCAAAGCAGCAAACTATGCAAGTGGACTCACAGACCCGATACCCTAACAAAAATAACGAAACAGCAGGGCAAACGATCACATAAATGCAGACTAACCAACAAAAAGCAGAAACAATAACAAAAATCTAAATATAGCAGCCAAGACGTCCTACGGTACACCCCCTCCCCCAAACTTGGCTGAAAGCCAATGTTTGGAGGAAGAGAGTGGTACGCCTTGGTGAGAACTTACAAATCACTGTGGTGGAGGCGGTGGTTGAAACCCATGCTGGCTCCAAAACCGAGTCAAGGCCTCCAATTGGATCCTCTGTTGTTGTCTCCAAGCTTGTTCTTCAGTACTCCTTGCAAGGAGTGTGTTCAATATCCTTCGTTGGTCATGTAGCTCTGTATGGATCATTTGAAGAGCCCCCCGGACATCCATTTGCTGCCTATTCATGGAGGTGTGAACTGATTGCACCGCCTCATTGCAAAGTCGGACATCGTCCCGGAGAGAAGTAATGATGCCTTCTATGTCCTTAGTTTGTTCGAACTCGAAAGCAACGACTGCTGCTGCCCGTTTCTCGTTAGGTGGTCTCGAGGCTCGGTAGCTGCCTTCGGCTGTTTGCCTGGAATGAAAGACTTCAGAATCGGGTGGTTGGGACAGCGCAAGATGCTCTTCAGTGGATAAAGAGAGATTTGTTGTATCAGTCATATCTCTCATAGTTGTCCCGAGCTCGAACGAAAGGCGAAGCTAAGGTCCAACCTTCTGATAAATATATGTAACCGTCCCATTTTCACCTAGGACCATGACTTGCATACTTTCTAGCAAGTCCCATGTAAACTGGACCTCTCCCCTTACCAGCACCATGTCAGCTAAGTCAATATCATCAAATGAAGCTGCTATTGGAGTAATTAAGCCTCCAATCATGATGCTATCCTTCTATTTCCGGATGACACTCATGAAGAGATCCATCAGAAGCTTTGCATAGTCAACTTTGTATCTGTGCAAGATGTTCTAGAGCATTTGTAGTTCATTCTGCCTCATTGCCCCTATTTCACATAGTGCAAATAAAGTATGGGCTAGCATCTTCTGTATGTATCGGATGACGAGATTGCGAATCCACGAAGCTTTAGCTGAGTTCGATACATATAGTTGTGCTGTCACCAGGGGTGGAGCAGCTGTCAATAGACCCCAGAATGCTTGGGGATCAAACAACTCTGGTGGCTGATCACGTGAAGCTTTTGAGAAGCCATATATGCTGTTCAGCTGGCTATAAGCCAAAAATCGTGATTTTCCCATCAGCTGGAAAGTAATGCCATCTGGTCGGCATGAATCCCAGGAGCTAGTCATTGTGATGGAAAACGTACTCAAGAACTCGAGGGTAATCCTCCTATAAGTCTGTTGAACGGTCATGAACCGAAGTAACCCAACTTGAGTCAACAACGCACGGACATTGTCGTGGATACCCATCGTCCGAGTCAACTCATCACTGCGAATCGGGTTGGTAAGATGGTGCAATAACAGAGCTTATCAAACCGAATTTTGTGTTCGGGTCGTGCCAATGAAAATCCATATAAAGCTTGGCTGTCATTTGGATTTATCTTCGGAGTATCTTTTGCCATCACCTGATTACTCTTGCTTCGACTAGAACTACCCTTTCTTGGTGCCATCTTAATGAACCTATACACAACCCAACATCACACAACTTCAATGCATCACAACTAGCTTCTAGAACTCAATAATTCCTAGTTTAATAAAAAAGATTTCCCTAGTCCTAATTGATTCTTAAGTAGATTCAATCCTATGCTAGCAACAATTTAGTTAATTTCATATTATATACCCCCCATTATGTGCTCAACTTCTAAATTAATCAATTGAAGTCATTAGATGGTGAATTTTGAATTATACAAACTTAAGACATGCATCCTAAACTCAATTCATCATTGTATCACATATGAAAGCACAACAAGACATAAACTAAGCAAAGCACACAACATGCTCGATAAAAGTCCTCAATGACTAAAACATGTGAAATTCAATCTTGTTGCTAGTTTCCACTCCAACCACAATTTTCATATCAATTTCAACTATAATTAGCACTTCTTCTATTCACAATGTAAGACCCAATCTAAAAGCTAACAATTTCGCACTACAAGTGCCAATGTTTCTCGATTACACACCACCATATCCTAAAACATGAATTTTAACATTCTACAACAATAAGCAAGCATAAACAATGAATTAAAGTATATAAAAGCTTGGTTTAGCTTCACTTACCGGAAAAGTTTAGTCGAAGATTTGAGAATGGGAGTGTGCCTTAGTTCCATCCGATTTGGGTCGAACACTTCAAAATTTATGGTGCGATTTATGAGATTGTGTGAGTGCTTGTGTTTGTAAGGGATTGGGTGTGATTTGATGAGTGTGTGTGCAAAAATTTGTGAATTTTGTGTGAGGGTGTGTGTTTTCATGCTTGCAAGAGGGAAGAAAGGGAAAATATAATTAAACTTGGAAATCCCATTTTTAAACCCGAAAGTTGTGACACGGCCGCGCGAGATGTGTGATGCGGCCACGTTAGGTTATGCTCAAAGTTGGGCTTTGGGGCGTGATTTGGACGCGGCCGCGTTGCGCTTACAGTGCTGAATCTATTTCCCGCAAGATTTTGACGCAGCCACATTCAAGGCTTGAAGCGGTCGCGTTGCAATGAGCTCGATTGTGAGCTTCTGGAGCAAATTTTGACGTGGCTGCATTAAGTATGTGAAGTGGCCGCGATGGTTTGCTCTTCATCTGCTCGATTTTTTCATCTTTTCGACCGTCGTTTGCAATGCTCGTCCATGTTGATTCCTAAAAAGTATCAAAACACTAAAAACACAAGTAAAAACATAAAGAAATAAAACAACTAAAATTAACTAAAACGGTAAGCAGCGGGTTGCCTCCCGATAAGCACTTCGTTTTACGTCTCAAGCTGGACGACCTTTTTGGTTCTAATTGAGTTCTTGCAACCGCACTTCATGCACGGTTTGAAGTTGGTCCGACTTGTACTATTTCTTGATCCATTGTCCATTGACGAAAAATGTGCTCCATCTTGGTTTAGGAGTTCTACGACGTCGGATGCTCGAACAGTCTTTATAGTGAATGGACCCGACCACCTTGATTTCAGCTTTTCCGAAAATAGTCTTAGTCAAGAGTTGAACAATAAGACTTGTTCACCGGCTTCAAAAGTCCGATTCTTTATCATCCAGTCGTGAAACCTTTTGACGTGCTCCTTATACAAACTAGAATTCTCGAAAGCTTGATTTTTGAAATCTTCCAATTCGTTGAGCTTAAGAATTCGCTCTTTCCCAGCAGCCTTAAAGTCAAAATTCAACTTTTTAACCGCCCAATATGCCCGATGCTCTAATTCCACCGGTAGATGACATGCTTTCCCAAAAACTAGCTGATACGGCGAAACTCCCAAAGGGGTCTATAAGCCGTCCTATACGCCTATAGTGCATCATCTAACCTCATCGACCAATCTTTTCGATTTCCATTCATAATTTTTTCTAAATTTTGCTTGATCTCTCTATTGGCGAGCTCTGGTTGACCATTGGCTTGAGGATGATATGGCATTGTAACTCGGTGCTTCACCCCATACTTGGCTAACAATGCGGATAACCATTTATTACAAAAGTGTTACCCCCATCGCTTATCAAAGCTCTTGGGGTACCAAACCTTGTAAGAATGTTCTTTTGAAGGAATTTCAGCACCACCTTGGCATCGTTTGTTTGGGTTAGAACAGCTTCCACCCATCTTGACATATATTCTACAGCTACCAAGATATATTGGAACCCATTTGATGATGGAAAGGGTCGCATGAAGTCTACACCCCACACATCAAACAACTCAACTTCAATGATCGTGGTGATGGGCAACTCGTGCTTTCGTGATATTCCTCCCGTTCTTTGGCATCGGTCACACTGCAAAATGAAATAATGACAATCTTTGTGGATCGTCGGCCAATAAAATCCGCTTTGGAGCACCTTAGCGGCTGTTCTTGCTGATGCAAAGTGTTCCCCACTTGGGGAAGAGTGACATTGTGTAATTATGTCCCTTACTTCAGTATAAGGGACACACCTTCGGATTATCGTATCTGCACATCTTTTTTATAGGTAGGGATCATCCCATATGTAAAACTTGGCATCATGAAAGAACTTCTCTTCTTATGAGGTGATAGGTCCAGTGAAATGCCACTCACTATATAATTTTCTATGTCGCTATACCACAGACCATTTTCTACAACCATCACATGCTCATCTGGGAATATGTCGTTTATGGCTTTCTGTTGTCCCTTTGCGTCTGCCTCATTCTCAATTCTTGACAAATGGTCAGCAACTGCATTCTCGCATCCCCTTCTATCTCGGATTTCCAACTCAAACTCTTGTACAACAGTATCCATCTTATCAGCCTTGGCTTCAAATCCTGCTTAGCAAACAAATACTTAAGAGCAGCATAGTCAATATAAACTATTCTCTTTGCTTGTATTAGATATGATCGAAATTTATCACATGAATAAACGATAGCTAGCAATTTCTTCTCTGTAGTCGTGTAATTCGTTTGGGCTGAGTCAAGAGTTTTGATCGCATAGTAGATGACTCGAAAAAGCTTTTCTCTCTTTTGGCCCAGCACAGCTCCCACAACAATATCACTCGCATCACACATTATCTCAAAGGGTTAAGACCAATCCGGTGTGATTCGTACTGGAGCAGTAATAAAGTCTTTCTTCAATGTTTCGAATGTCTACATACACAAATCATCGAACACAAAAGCAGTATCTTTTTCTAGAGACGAGATAAAGGTTTAGAAATTTTTAAAAATCTTTAATGAACCTTCTATAAAATCTCGCATGTCCTAGAAAGCTTCTAACTTTTTTTTCGTTCTTCAGAGGTGGGAATCTCTCTATGGCCACTACCTTAGCTCTATCAACTTCTAGCTCTGCAGATGAGATCTTATAACCAAGGACTATACCATCCCTAACCATGAAGTGACATTTCTCCCAATTTAGGACTAGATTGGTGTCTTCACACCTTTTCAACACTTGAGCTAAATTATCTAAGCAATGATCAAAAGACGACCCAAAAATAGAAAAATCATCCATAAACACCTCCATTATGTTCTCTATCAAGCCCCCAAATATTTCCATCATGCAACGGTGAAAAGTAGCAGGGGCATTACATAGCCCGAACGACATTCTACGAAATGCAAAAATACCATAAGGACACACAAAAGCTGTCTTCTCTTGATCCTCCGGGGAAACCATAATCTGATTATACCCCAAATATTCATATCTTGCTAACCTATCAAGCATTTGATCTAAGAATGGGAGGGGGAAATGGTCTTTACGGGTAGCCGCATTAAGTTTTCTATAATCTATGCACACTCGCCATCCCGTAATTAACCTAGTAGCTATGACCTCATCTAGATCACCTTTCACTATTGTCATCCCCCCCCCCCCCTAGGCACTACTTGGGTTGGACTCACCCATTTATTGTCTGAAATTGGAAAGATTATTCCTACATCTAATCATTTAAGAACCTCTTTCCGAACTACCTCTTGCATCATAGGATTAAGTCTACGTTGATTTTGAACTGAGGGTTTATACTCATCCTCCATTAATATCTTATGCATGCAAATCGTGGGACTAATTCCCTTTAAATCAGCAATCGACCAACCTATCGCAGATTTATATTTTCTCAACACTCGCAACAATTTTTCAATTTCAGACCCAGTTAAAGAGGAGGAAATTATTACCGGATATCTTCGTTTGCTATCAAGAAATTCATACCATAGATGATCTGGTAATGGTTTAAGGTTTGGGCATCCTTCATCTCCTTTTGGTACTTTCTCCATAACTTTCTTACTTATATCCTCCTGAATTGAGCTTCCTTCAGGAGCTTCCTGCAAAGAATTAAGAGCACTAACACTTTCTACAAGATCAAGATTAGTAGAGTCATGATCATCAATACGAAAAATAGAATTAGCAAGACAAGTTTCAAGGGAGTTGCAATCACTAGGTGAGATCAGTTTCTTATATAATGTGGCATCTAACGATTGTATAGAGCTACATGTTTCTAGTTGGTTCACGTCCTCACTATCATGTTACTGAAGATCTTTATAAATGGAAAAAGTAACTTTCTCTTCATCTATCCTTAAAGTTAATTCCCCTTTTTGTACATCAATTAGTGCTTGACCCGTTGCTAGAAATGGGCGACCTAAAATTAAGGGAACCTCCTTATCTTCTATCATATCTAGGACTACAAAATCAGCAGGAATGATGAATTTACCAACTTTTAATAAAACATCCTCTACAATCCCCCTTGGCCAACTCATAAAACGATCTGCCATTTGTAGGGCGATTGTAGTGTGTTTTATTGTGCCTATACCTAATTTCTCATATATAGATAATAGCATCAAGTTGATACTAGCTCCTAGATCACACAGTGCTTTATCAAAAGTTACATTACCTATTATACATTCAAGAGTGAAACTACCTGGATCTTTGCGTTTGAATGGTAGCTTCCTTTGGATGACTGCACTGCACTCTTTAGTCAGGTTCACTGTCTCATATTCTTCCCACTTTCTTTTCTTTGCAATTACCTCCTTTAAGAAATTCACATAGTTAGACATCTGTTGTAGTGCCTCAACAAATGGTATATTAATCTGAATCTTCTTCAACATATCCAAGAACTTTATGAATTGCTCATCTATTTTCTTCTTTCTTAGGACATGTGGAAATGGAACAGGAGGGACATATGCTGGTATATCGGCTTTGATCTCTTTCCTCGCATTTGGTTTCAAAGCATCTTTTTGCTTTCTTGTCTTTGCTTGAGTTCCTTTTTCCTCTTCCAACTGATCTTTCTCCACTACCTTTTCTTTGTCAACTGGCAGTTGTGGTCTTTCATACTCAGTACCACTTCTTAGCTAAATGGCTTGGCACTGCTCTTTCATATTCACCATTGTATCACTCGGGGACTGCCCCTGCTTATGTTAGGCTCCGACAATTTTTATTAGCCGAATCATATTGGTAGGCATTTCAGTTATGTTGTTCTCGAGTCGCTTTATGTCTGCTCCCCGTCCAGTCATGATCTTATTTAACTCAATAAACTTACCATCTATCTTCCTTTCCAATTGAGCTAACTTTCATCATATTTAGCAAACTGGGACTGCACGACCTTTTCTTGTGTTGGCTTCTTACCATCATGAATCATACCATTCGTGACAGTGAATCCGGGTGGCAGATTAAGTGAATTCTTTGCATTTCCATAAGAAAAGTTCTGGTGATTCCGATTAGGAGGGTACTGATTGTACCTTGGCTGATTATTTTAGAAGTTGTTGAAGTTCCTCTGATTTACAAAATTCACATCTTCAACCTCCTCCTGACCCACTATCTGTTGCAGTGAAGTGTCATTATGCTATGTTAACGTCAGACTAGTTAGCAAACTTACTTGGCTCGTCAAAGCTGTCAATTGAGATGTAAGGTTTTCAAGTGGCTCATTCTTGACTGGCTCTGCTTCCTTGACACTAGCCACTCGTCTCAGCTGATTTCTCTCATTAGGCCACTAGTAACTTCTTCTGGCAATGACATCCAAAATCGAGAATGCATTCTTCACGGTCTTCTCTATCAAACTTCCACCTACAACTGCATCTAGATGATCTCATGCTGGAGCAAGTAACCCATTATAGAATTTGTAAACTTATTGCTTCTTTTAGAACCCATGTTGGGTACAACTCCAGATAAGATCCCGGAATCGGTCCCAAGCCTCACCGAACGGCTCTTGATCCATCTTCTTGAATTGGTTTATTTTGTTATGTAGATCTAGCATCTTGCTTGGTGGAAATTACTTCAAAAGGAATCTTGTGCTCAGGTCTTCCCACTCTGTGACATAATCCAATGAATTATACCACTGTAATGCTCTATCTTTTAGTGAGAATGGAACCAGTCTCATCTTGACTTGTTCATGTGGCACATGATTGATCTTTATAGTGTCTGCCAACCTGCGAAATTTGTTCAAGTGCACGTTCAGATAATCCAGAGCACTACCACCAAACTGGTTCTGCTGCACTATATTTATTACTGATGGCTTCAACTTAAAATTGTTCGCATTCAGTGGTGGGGGTTGTGCTCCTCTGAATTGTTGATTCAGTGTAGGCCAAAGACAATCACTTATAGGAGTGATATCCTCGTCTGTATCATCTTGTGCAATCTGAACTCGTCTCTGCTGCTGTGGTGGTTGCTGCTGCTGTAGATTGGTGACTCGATCATCCAGTTTAGCGAGAGCTCCTAATATGTGATTCAGCACATCCTCTTGAGCTTGGTTCAATGGAAAGTGTTCCATCTTGAATGTAGGATTTTTTCTCGTTCGGTATATACAGGCAATTGCTTAAATTTCAGGATCTAGAAGGACAAGATGTTCTATCCCTTTTGATCTAGTTTGCATGCTAACCCTGAAAACACCACCGAAAAGAAATACCAAGTATTACTAAAATAAAATAAATAAATAAAAATGAAAATTAAATAACAAAATTAAAATTACAAAAAAAATAAAAATCTAGTCTAGTATCCTCCTATATTACTCAGGATAGAAGCTAAGACGCTATACCTATTCCCCGGCAACGGCGCCAAAAACTTGACAGCCCTAATTTCTAACCCTAAATACCGCAAGTATACGGGCGTAGATGTGTATAGGGAAAGTCAAGGTCGATCCTCAGAAAACAGGTTAACACAGTTCGATACCCCAATGTTCTAGTATTATCCTAACTAGACACTCGAATTGCAAGATTGATTTTAATAAACTAAATTATTTCAACTAATTACTAACTTGACTAACGAGTAAATTCCAACTAACGAGAATGTATCCTAGGGCGTCGATTTCGTGAATTATTTCAATATTAATTAAGTTTTACTTATAGACTTTTAAACCAATTTTAGTATCTATTAGACATCACTTAATTAACTTAGTCCTTCTCTCGAAGCGACTAAGTCGTGGATTGATTATGACAAGTACCCTCTCAAGTCAATTAATCCTAACAACTCCCAAAAGATCCTTAACCCTTGCCTACGAGTCATAGACAACTATGCTATATGTTGTACGTCTATTAACAATTCCCTCCTCTCGAAACAAAATTGCTAAACGTGTAAGCTAAGCCCAAGTGATCAATTTATGCTCAGTTGTGGAATAAAACAAACATATAGATAAATACTTAAATCAAAACCTTAAATCAAATATTGTCATGAAACACTACTCTTTAACCCATAGGACACGAGTAGTTTAGCTACTCATGCCTAGTATTAATCTAATATAATAAGTCATAGAATACATTGTAAAGAAATAAAGACTAGAAAAGAAACAACTAAACCCGGCGATGTCCGCTCGTCAATCTTCGTCTTCTCGTTCTTCAATTACTCTCTAAGTATTCTTCAATGTGTGTATGATGTGATCTCTATGATATTATTGAAAAACGAGCATGTCTTGTCCTTTTATAGACTTCGGAATAGTCCTGGGGTGTTTAGGATCTAATTCCCACTTGAAACAGGAAAGTCTTAAAAATCGAAGCTTTTGACACGGCCACTTTGCACTTCTGACGCGGCCGTGTTGCATTGAACTTGAAAACTCGCTAAAATACCACGTTTTGACGCGGCCGTGTTGTGTCATCAGTGGAGAATTGCTTTGTGAGCCGTTTTTGTCGCGGCCGCGTTGCTTTGCTGACGTGGTCGCGCCGGTTCGTGCCTGGATTGACTTTTGAACCAGTTCAGACCAGTCTAAGCCGGTCTAGACCGGTTTTGACTGGCTTGGACCGGTTTTGGCTGGTTTTAACTTTCCTTCGACTTGTTCTTTCGTCCGTTAGTCGTAAAACATGACTTTACGCTGGAATTTGCTCAAAATACCTTAAAGACAAGTCAAACACATTAAATGGTCAAAATTATATCAATTCATACAACTCTTGACCAAATATGTATGTAAAATACCATAAAATACTATTCTAAATCGACCTAAATACATGCATAATTAATGTGTATCAGACATGTAAATCAAAATACACTTCGACGTTTAGTGAATTTAGATTTACTTCCTAGATTGGAATTTGATTCACAAAAGTGTGAGATCTGTGTGGAGGCAAAATTGGCCAAAACAGTATTCCATCATTCAGTGGATAGAAGTACTTCACCTCTAGAACTAGTCCATACTGATGTATGTGATTTGAAGTTTGTGCAAACTAGAGGTGGTAAGAATTACTTCATTATTTTTATTGATGATTGCATAAGATACTATTATGTATATCTTTTGAAAAGCAAAGATGAATCCATTGAGGCGTTTAAAAATTATAAGAATGAAGTTGAAAATCAAACTAGCAAAAGAATTAAAGTGATTCGAAGTGATAGAGGAGGAGAATATGTAGCTCCATTTGAAGAATTTTGCCAACAAAACGGTATTATTCATCAAACTACAGCTCCATACTCACCTCAATCAAATGGCATTGCAGAATGCAAGAATCGAACTGTAAAAGAGATGATGAATGATATGTTGATAAGTTCGGGCTTACCTCAGAACATGTGGGGGGAAGCAATCTTGTCTGCCAACTACATTCTTAACAAATTGCCACATAAAAAGAGGGACAAAACTCCGTACGAGTTGTGAAAAGGAAGAAAACCTTCCTACCATTACCTCAAAGTGTGGGGGTGCCTAGCTAAGGTTGAAGTACCTAGGCCAAAACAAGTGAAAATAGAACCCAAAACTGTTGATTGCATTTTCATTGGATATGCGCATAACAGCGGTGCATATCGATTTTTAGTGCACAAATAAGACATCCCTGAAATGAACGTGGGAATCGCTATTGAATCAAGGAACGTGGTGTTCTTTGAGAACATTTTTCCTAAGAAGGAAAACATAGAAGTAAGTTCTCGTAAAAGAATTTATGAAATTGCAAATGGTTCTCCTGTTGAGGTTTATGAAGAACCTAAGGTTAATGATGAACCTAGACGCAGTAAGAGGGCCAGAAAGGAAAAGTCCTTTGGGCCGGATTTTCTATCTTATATGATGGAAAGTGAACCCAGGACAATACATGAGGCATTGTCCAGTCCAGATGGTCCTCTCCGGCAAGAAGCAATAAATAGTGAAATTGAGTCCATCATGCAAAATCACACGTGGGAGGTTGTAGATCTACCACCAGGTTGTAAACCTCTTGGGTGCAAATGGATCCTAAAGAGAACGTACAAAGCTAATGGATCAGTTGATAAGTATAAGGCTAGATTAGTAGCCAAAGGTTTCAAACAAAGAGAAGGTTACCACTTCTTTGATACATACTCCCCTGTTACGAGGATCACTTTCATTAGAGTTCTCATTGCTATTGCAGTATTGCATAACCTTGAGATACATCAAATGGATGCGAAGACAACCTTCCTAAATGGGGAATTGGATGAGGAGATTTATATGGAACAACCTGAAGGGTTTATTGTGCCTGGCCAAGAAAAGAAGGTGCATAAACTTGTTAGATCATTGTATGGACTCAAACAAGAACCTCTTAAATGGCATAAAAAATTTGACAATGTAATGCTCTGAAATGGTTTCAAAATCAATGAGTGTGACAAGTGTGTCTATATAAAGGGCACTCCAGAAGATTATGTGATAGTGTGTCTATACGTAGATGACATGCTTCTTACAAGGAGTAATCATGACTTGATCATGAATGCTAAAAACATGTTAAAACGAAATTTTGACATGAAGGACATGGGTCTGACTGACGTCATCCTAGAGATGAAAATCTCTAGAACTCCTGATGGGATTTTCCTATCACAAGCTCATTACATTGAGAATGTGTTGAGGAAATTTGATGCTTATGACGTACCCCCGGCTAACACTCCTGTAGATGTTAATCTACACTTAGCCAAAAATAGAGGAGACCAGTGCTCCAACTAAAATATGCAAGAATTATCAGAAGCTTGATGTACTTGACAAATGGTACGCGTCCTGATATAACATATTCAGTTAGCAAACTTAGTAGCATTACAAGTAATCTTAAGAAGTATCACTGGAAAGCTCTGATGAGAGTTTTAAGGTATTAAAAACACACCATAAGTCATGGAATATTTTATACACGATATCCAGCCGTATTGGAAGGATACACAGATTCAAATTGGATATTTGATACAAAAGATTTAAAATCCACCAGTGGTTATGTAGTCACTATAGGTGGAGGAGATGTGGCTTGGAAATCCTCTAAAATAACTTGCATAGCTTGTTCCACAATGGAAAAGGAGTTAATTGCATTAGATAAAGCTGGTGAAGAAGCAGAATGGATTCAAAATTTCCTAGAGGATATTCCCGGTTGGTGTAAACCGGTGCCTCCCAAGATGATACACTGTGATAGCATGTTTGCTATAGGGAGGGCACAAAGCCACATGTATAATGGTAAGTCTCGACACATAAGGAGAAACAATACAGTTAGACATTTGACTTCAAGTGGGGTAATCTCCATTGACTACGTAAAGTCAAAAGAAAACATTGCGGATCCGTTAACTAAAGGCATTGGTCGAGATCAAATGTATAGTACGGTAAGAGGAATGGGGCTAAAACCCACACACTAAAGGGTGTTCATAGCGGTAACTCATCCATGATGACTGGAGGATCCCAAGAACTTGGTTCACGAGACAACTAAGCTTTGAAGCACTCAGTATTGCACTTGAAAATTAAATTTCAAGCTCATTCTCGATTCTGCTCAAGTGCTAATTGTACCTCTTTGGTGCAAAACCTGATGACGTGTGGTGAGGGTAAGCTTAACAGCTTTTAATGATTCATATACCTTCGTTGTGGGGTATTTCAGGGTACCCTTAATAGGAGATCACCTATGTAAGTGTGAAGTGGGGCCGCTTCAAACTGGCAAATGTAATATTTTCAGTACACACTTATGAATCTGAGATAAGGTCCACGGCCAAAATGGACAACAACGAGAGAACCAGAAGGATATTAGAGTCGTTACTTTGTGGTTTTCATTGTAGTAGATTTATACAAAAGTGGACCGGTTCAAGACATCGTGTTCACTGAGCAGCGAGTAAATCTGATGTCACCTCACTAGGGAAGGTTCAATGTCTGAAGCTACCTATCCTGATGGAGGGACGGCTCATTGGGACTTTCTTAGGCTTGCATTGCATTAATATCATTCATGTGGGGGATTATTGGAAATTGGTTTGGAATTTTGGGTTTTGACCCAAAATTAACCAATTTAATTATTTTAATCCATTTGTTAAAAATGGAAACAAGTTGTAAATTCATAATCTACGTTTCGAGTAGATGAATTTTATGTATTAATATGCGTCAAACCAATTTCGGGTGAATGGGATATTAATCATCAAAGTTAGCAACTTATTGATTCAAAGTTGAAGAGAAATTGTGGGGCAAATATTGTTTCCCTTGTCCCACATAGGAAAGTATGAGTATGCTGATGCTCCTTATTTAGTAGAGCACTTGATAAGGAGCTATCAAGTGTGCTCCCTTGTGGTGGACCTTATAGTGGATGCTAGTAGGATTTTAGCCTTTGGCTAGATGGACCCGAGGATGCTGTGAAGCACCATCCGAGCCTGAGCCTGGGCCCGCACACGCACGTCGCACATGTCGCATTAAGTCGCTTTAGAGACGCACTTTGCACTTCGCACGTACGTGTCGTCTGGAGGAGCCTTAAAGTTTTGGCCAGATGGTCCGGACGCAACCGCCCCAGTGAACTGGTGGGTTCAGGTCCAAACCGGTTTGAGCCCAGCCAAAGGGGTGCCACCAAGGGTCAAGAGGTGCCATTCCAGAAAGGCACCACAACTCTTCAATATATATATATAGCCCCCTCCAGTTTGCATTTCATTCACTGAAAATTCACAAGTTATATTTTGATTTTAAAAGCATCCAAATCTGCATTAGTTGTGTCAGAAAGTTCCAAATATTCGAGTACGGTCGCTGATAACTTTCGATTCCTAGTGTGACGGGTCTGAAGTTTTAAATTCGTTGTATCTTGGAGGCGATTGCTTTTATACATATTGCACCTGTATACATGGCAATTTCGTCTTACAGATATAGGAACAAACTCTAGCCTCGACTTTGTCTGCATTAAATACATCTTCATCTATACAACTCTATTACGAGAGATATAACAATAGTGGTTGGTGAAAACTATTATAAAATGATTTGGAAAATGGTGGATGATATGAAGCAACGTTTGATCAATCTCTTCATTTATATAAGAAATAACAGGCATTGATGAAGCTTAGATTAAAAACAGTGTTCTACAGATGCTCGATACACCTTCTTCCGATCTTATACAATAATGAGATATTCCTACATACTTCTATTGAGAGTTCTATAACTAAAATTTTCCCCTCAACTATTCCAACATATGAGTTCCATTCACGTGAAATAATCAAGATTTTTTTTGTTGCTACAAAATAATGATAATTGATCATAAATTGAGATTATCCGATTGAAAATAAATTACTTCAGAAAATATGCACCATCATCTTCATAAATTCAACTTAAACTGAGTACCTACTAACTTTACAAACAAAAATTGCACTAGTTTTTATACTAATGGATCAATGAAAATGTCACTTTTAGTAAATACCAAACATAGAATTTAGATAAACAAGTTTTTGAAAAAAAAAAAAAATGTCATTCTCACTCACGGGTAAAATGAAATGCCCGAATCTTCTTAGTATCACTCTATGTAGTCTTGTTTTTACAACTAGTATATCCATACGTGCGATGCACGAGTAAGACTTACTTATAATGTTGAATGAGAGTATTATATGTTTAAATGCCGTATATATTACGAATTACACATCATATTGTATTTAGTGAGAGGAAAAACTATGGGTAAAAGTAAAAAAAAAAAACCCTCAAAAATGACTTTTAGTGACTGGAGATCTACTGTGACGGCCTCTAATCATCGCTTCCATAGCTAATTATATATAGTGACAGGATAACCTCCCGTCACTAAGATGTAAATAGTGAGAGACTCTACTATCACTAATTATGTTTTTAATGATATAAGTACCATCACTAATACAATTATTCCCTTTCATTATAAAGTTTCTAACAACCTATTATTTCTCTCACCATATATATATCCTCTCGTCACTAAATGTTGTAATATTGTGAGAAATTCTCCGTCATTATATACTACAACAAATTCTCTAAACAGGTATTTTCTATTTTTTCCTGATATTTATAATGTTTTTGGTCAACCTCATAAATTAGACATCGAGTATTCAAATATAGGAAATAAAAGTTGAAACCAATATAAAAGAGCTCCACATTAATTATAATCACATAAACAAAACATGATTATATCCATGTTTCACCATATAAAAGGAAATATTCCATCTATATCTAAATTACAAAGTCTTCATGATATACAAGTCTAAAATTCAGTAGCATCCCATCCTTTATCTCTATCCACTTCTGAACTAGATATCTTACAAACACAATTAGATAATTAGAACTAATAAACAAGCTTTTGAATTTTAGTCAAAACTTGAAAAAGGTGGCTCGTACATTAACGTACATCATTTCAAATAACATTAAGGCATATTAGGAAAAACAGGCTAATATGTATATAATATACTAAGATATAAAACTGATTATAATTTTGGGACAAAAAATATCAGAGATGACAAAATTTCGTTAAGGACGTAAAAATCATTTTATAAAAGTATGCATTTTTTTATAACGATCATCACTAAGATAAATTACTTACTACTGGAAGTTCAAAATGAGTTGAAGAAGATCGATCTGTGACAGGCTCTAATCCTACCCCTAAAATACTGCAAGTGTACGGGTGTAGGTGTATATAGTGGAAGTCAAGGTCGATCCACAGAGAATAGGTTAACGTAGTTTGATATCCTAATTATCTAGGACTATCCTAACTAGACACTGGAATTTTTGAATGATTGATTAATTAACAAACTAAATATTGCATGTAAACTAATAAACCGAATTAATTAACAAAAGTTGATTTCCAATCAAAGAGAATATATCCTAGGATTTCAATTTCAGGAATTACGCTAATGATGATTGATCTCTAACTGATAAACTTTTAAACCAAATTTACTATCTCTTAGGCGGCACTTAATTAACTTAACCCTTCTCTCGAAGCGACTAAGTCGTAGATTGCTTTCTCGATTCACTGGATCCTAACAACTCCTAATAGCCCCTTAACCCCTGCCTACGCAATCATAGACAACTACGCTATATGTTGTACGTCTATTAACAACTCCCTTCTCTCGAAGCGAAATTGTTAAATGATTAAACTAAGCCTAATTGATCAAATTTTGCTCAGTTATAACATAAGAACAAACACATAGATAGATAACCAAATACTGGAGTCTATAAATTAAACGAGCAATTCAACATTGTTGTAAAACCCTACTCTCTAATCCTAGGACACGCATAGTTTAGCTACTCATGCCTAGTATCAAGTCAATACAATAATTCCAAGAAAACGTTGTAAAGAAATTAAAAACTAAGCAAGAAATAGTTAAACTTGAGTAGTCGGCTCTTCGATCTTCGTCTTGTCTTGCTCGTCAATCCTTGCTCTTACCCTTCTACTCCAAGTACGTAAAAGTATGAGAAAATATGATGTGATACTTGAAAACTCGAGCTTAGGCCTCTATTTATAAGTTGGGGTTGAAATCCTCAAGAAATTAGGATAAAAATCCCATTAAACTCCGGATTCATTTAGGAACACCTTTTGGCGCGACCGCACAGGAAGTGACGCAGTCGCTAGAGATGGCAAAACTGGCCCGGCCCGACGGGCCGGCCCGTTTAGCCCGAAATATAGAGCGGGCTGGGCCGGAATATTAGAGGCCCAAAAAAAATCGGGCTTTTTTGGCCCGGCCCGAACGGGCTTTTCTTTTGGCGGGCCAAGCCCGGCCCGGCCCGATGGAATTGAATTTTTTTTCCCGTCACTAATCGAATAAGAAAAATTTAGGAATTAAGTAATATCTTGTGTACTATTTGAAACATGTTTTTCTTTTTTCTCTTTCTAGCAGAACATAAATGTATCTATTTACCGAGAAATTAAAACATTTGACTAATTTAATACTCTATTTTCTTCAGTTTTATTAGCAGAAGATGGAAAATGAATCGGATCCAAGCATGCTCATTAATTATTATGTGTCGAAAAATGAAAAATTGATTAACATGTAGTATAGTACATACACAAAAATTAAATAACTTATGACATATATATAACTATATATCATCATCCATTCCTTCTTTATTATTATTATTATTATTATTATTATTATTATTATTATTATTATTATTATTATTATTATTATTATTATTATTATTATTATTATTATTATTATTATTATTATTATTATTATTATTATTATTATTATTGTTATATCTGGGGTTTAAGACATGCCTATAGATTAATAGATATCATTCATTGCAACGAATAATAATATATTATCTTCCGATCAAGTTTTTTCTTAAGAGAATTAAACTGAAGTTTGCCTCAATATATGATTCTACTTCATGGTTAAAGTAATAAAAAAAAAAAAAAAACCTCATTGGTGGGCTTTTTTGGCCCGATGGCCCGAGGTCCTCTGGGCCGGGCCTAGCATTTCTAGGCCCGAAATAAATCGGGCCCAGCCCGACCCGGCCCGAACTTTTCCTTGGCCCGACTGGGCCCGGCCCGAGCCCGTCGGGCCGCCCGAATTGCCACCTCTAGCAGTCGCGGTGAGCCTCACAGCTTCAAACGCATTAACCAACATGATTTTGGCGCAACCGCGTTGCCTCTTAGTGTGGTCGCATAACTTTGCACGTTCTAGCCTCTTTTTTATGTGGCCGCGTCCATTCTTGGCGCGGTCGCATTGATTCTTCAACGGTCTTGGGCTTAACTGTTGGCCCAATTTGCTCCATCTTGTCCCTTCTTCAACTTGTTTCTTCATGTAACCTCGTAAAATATTCTTTTCAAGCCTCAAAATCGTTAAAGCTCTACAAAACAAGTCAATACACGTCAAATGGTCCAATATATCAAATATGAACAATTCTCGACCAATTATACATGCAAATATTACAAAATAAACACTTAGATCAACCTAAATGCATGTATACACAACGTGTCTCAATCTGGTCTTAAAACATCCTAATTATCCTAATGATAGCTACAATCAACCCATAAGAAAGCTTGAAGCTAGCCTTATTATTTACAAAAAGAGAAAAAGATTTAAATTAGGAGAGAGACCATAATATAAGGAGTTCACGGTTCTTGAGAAGGGGATAAGTGTCTTCAGGTATTTCACTAACATCACTACATGAACATGGAAAATGATTAGACTTAGTAAATAAATATTGAGTAAAATGTGAGCTAATTAAGATCATTACCTAATGTAGCAAATATTTCCAAAAGGAAAACCCAGAGTGATAACCACAGCCATGCCACACTTGTAAAGGAGTGAACTGCAGGAGAATATATTTCAGAAAAGTATTATAAAAGAAAAGCCAGAAACTGTGAATGTGCATTGTAGTTGTCATCTGAGTTTTGACTAAAATATGCGAAACATCGCATATACTCACCTGAAAATCATGTACTATAAATGTCTCTTCTTTTATTACGTTAAATTACAAACCTGGAACTGCTGCACCAGGTATGGCGCTACTTGTATCAACTACTACATAATAGTTAGCATGTATTTTATAACGCTTATTTTGAAATAATCATTTTTTTCCAAAGAATGGTAAAGGATGATGTGTAGATGTTAAGAATATGCTTGACCTCGACCGAATGGACTTCCCATTAAGGTGCATGCAAATAACCCTATTCAAAAAAGAAGATTGATGATGAATGTTAATTATATGATTATTGACCTTGAGTGATCAAATTTGGGGCTCATCACTACTGAAGTACACTCTAGTAGAAATTAAATTTGTATAAACTCTGAATGCTAATTATAATTTTTGATTGACATAAGAATTAGATTAAAGTTCAAGTTGTTAAGAAAAAGAAAACCAGATATGCGTATGGGAATCTTGAGCTGATTTACAGAATGCTTTGACTTGTGAAATTACTAGACCAGAAAACCAAATATATAGAGTGCATATATAATCTGAGCTTACTTGATATAAGAATAGCAGTATTCTATGGGCAAGATGAACCTATCTTGGATGAGATGAATCCATATGGGGTGAATAAATTTGCAGAAGAAATCTATGGAATCATATATGGAGGAAAATAATCATGTATAAACAACTTATGGTGAAGAAATGCATATAGAAACAAAACTGCTATCAATGGGTGTTACAATATAGGACTGAGATAAATTTGACCCTAGGTCAACTATCAAACTCTCCATCCTAATAAACAGAGACAAACTGAGTACCAAATCAATGGACACTCAACCAAAACAAATTCTCCACACTCTATTGACCAAACGACTCTAAACCCGAAAATAGAGTCCCAAAAAACAAATTGAATATTCTAGACCAAATGAGTACCAAGTACTCAACAAAGACCAACTCTAGAATATCCCAAACTGACAACCTCTCTCTCTCTGTGCAAATCCTAAAGTCATTTGGACTATTTATAAGCCCACAAACCTAACTTAGACACAAAACAAATCAAATTGGGCCTAAACACGCGTTAGCCCATCTTCTACACCGCCTAGGCCTGTCGCGGCCGCGACCATCACTTGTCGTGATCGCGGTCAAACAAGTTCACCTTGTCGCGACCGCGACACGCATCTGTCCAAATGTGGCCGCGTTGCTTCCAAAACCCTTCAAATCCAAGCCTCCACCTTGACACAAACGTGGCCCAAACCGAACCAAATTCAAGCCACAATTCCTAACAATCTCCACCCTGAATTGGATCCACAAACGATAGGACTTCTTCAGACAACGTTCCACCTCAATTCTAAATCTTCTCACAAATTTTTCGATCTTCAAGTTTACTCCAAACATCTTTCCCACCAAATTGCGAAAACTCGAACCGAGCTCTGATACCACTTGTTGGGAAAGAATAAACACAAAGAAACAAGAAAAACAACAATGCAAAAAATACTAAAGTTAACGTGGTTCGCTAACAACTTGTTAGCTATGTTCACGGCCAAGCGAGAGGAACCAAATTCAATATCAAAGAGTGTTACAATATAGGACTGAGACAAATTTGACACTAGTTCAACTATCAAAATCTCCATCCTAACAAACGGAGATAAACCGAGTACCAAATCAATGGACACTCAACCAAAATAAATTCTCCACACTCTATTGACCAAATGACTCTAAACCTGAAAATAGAGTCCAAAAAAAAAAAAAACAAAAAAACAAACTGAATATTCTAGACCAAACGAGTACCAAGTACTCAACGATTACCAACTCTAGAATATCCAAAACTGACAACCTCTCTCTGTCTATACAAATCCCAAAGAAAATAGGCCTATTTATAAGCCCCCAAACCTAACCTAGACACAAAACAGATCAAACTGGGCCTAAACAAGCGTTAGCCCATCTTCTGCACTGCCTAGGCCTGTTGTGACTACGACTAAACAAGTTCACCTTGTCGCGACCGCGACACATTTCCAGCTTCAAAATCATTAATCGGCCTCAATTTATCGCAGCCGCAACTTTCCTTGTCGCGGCCGCATTGCTTCCAACGCCCTTCAAATCCAAGCCTCCATCTTAACACGAACGTCAACCCAAACTGAACCAGATTCAAGGCACAATTCCTAACAGGATGAGTACTGCATCTTGTAACTGAACAACAAAGAATAAGTCATTAATATGTAGATAAACAACATAATTATCCTCAAATTCAGATAAGTCATGTTCTTTTGATGAAAAGAAAAAGAATAATGGAAACCAAATAGAATAAAACCACATGTTCACTACTAATTTGTAACGCCTCGAACCCAGAATCTCTGGTTCGGAGTCGCTACTGATACTCTCTGTTGCTTGACGAATGATTTTAGCTGAAGAGTTACAAAGGAAGGATAACTTTGATACAAAACACGAATTATAAATTTTTCTCCCTTTTCAAAATTACGTGCCATATTAGGAAATTACTCGCGTTCCACCCACATCTCTGAATTAGAAGCTTTAAAAAAAAAACATATTATACATCTACTAGAATGCAAAGCAATTCAACTCACATTTATTTATTTACATATCCTGATCGATTTCAAACATAGACTGCATGATTTCGAGTTTCAAAATGAACTTAAACACCCTTAAATATTTACATATGCATCTACTAGGAGACTTGACTTCCAGTTAGCTATACATCATCATCCATGTCGTACCTGAAATCGTTTACACATATCATCATGAGTTATGTGACCCAGTGGATAACGTTTACTCAAAATTCCACGAAACTGTATATTGATGTGTAAGACTATAATCAGTTGACCCATCGACCAACTAACTACCGACCCGAAGGTCTGTGACCCGAAGGTCCTGTATAACGAAATGACACTGAGGCCAAGCCGGTGACCCAAAGGTCCTATATAACGGAATGACCCTGAAGCCAAGCCGGCATACACAAGAATACACAAAATTGAAAAACATTAAATAAAAGTTACCCACTCTTGTCGTTTGATTGTAGGGGTAAGCTCCAGGAAGATCTTGATCTAGCTCACACTACACTTGTGACGGTTTTTGCTCTATTAGTCTTATTTTGTAGTACTCTCACATTTTTAAGGATTCAATATTTCATAAAAAGTCTAAGGGATAAATTTATGCAAAACAGGTTTTTCAAGGTCTAAACTATCCCATTTTGGACCTAAAATCAGCCTTAATTTGTTAAATTCGCTAAAAATCATAGACTCGTCGAAATATTCTTAAATTTTCACCATAGGTTCCTACATCATATAGTTAATCGTAGTAAAACTGTTTTGAATAATATTAATTAGATATTTTTATTTAATTTTCGTAAGTTACCAAGTTTGGACCTTGAATCAGCTTAAATTGTAAAATTCGCCAAAATTCACAGACTTGACGAAATAATCTCAAATTTTTACCATGGGCTCCTAACATCATATAATTAATCATAGTAAAATTGTTTTGAATAATATTTAGTAGATATTTTTATTTAATTTTCATAAGCTTCACCTTGTGAAGCAAAATTGATGAGTGATGATTAATCATATAAGATTTCTAATCATTTACATGATCACTAGCTCAAGGGGTTAGACATTTTACCTTGTATCTTGACAATTAGGGAGCCTACCCTTCATCGGTTTTACGAGGGTTAGTAGCTTTTGTTATTTTTCCTTCCTTTTTTTTTTTTCTAAGAGTTTGAGTTGTCTCCCTTTACTTACCCATGTAATATATATATATAAGGGCTGCATGTTAGGATGTTCATGCAAATCAATTCATGCAAATCCATATACGTGGCTTAAGGGAGATTAAATAGGTTTGCTTAGTCAATTATAGACTAGCATGCTTTGTCATGCTTCTATGTGATAACCTTGCAGGAATTTTATCTCTTAATTAAGCATTTATCCATTTATCTCAATTGGATGTTCATAATTTGTGGTGTGGGGAAATAAAGGTGGTATACTTATTTGATGATTACTATAGTTGTAATTACATATTTGTGGTGTGGGAAGATAAGGGTGGTATACTTATTTGATGATTTATAATGTTTAATGTGGTGTACCACTTAGGAGGTAATAATTGCAATGCCTTACATAACTTATCTTATAACATCGTCTTCTTGTGCCGGTCAAGTGAAATACGAGCAAGCTCAGTTTCCTTTGGTAGCTTCTCCTGCATTGTGGATAAAACTGTTTCCCTTTTTTAAGATGTTAGCTTATCAAAGTCTAGTAAAAATATATGTGTGTATAATTAAATAAATAAACAAAATCAATTTAAACATAATATGCAAGGTTTTACGAAAATCCGGGTGTTACATAATTATGGTAGATATCATTGCGGCATGGAGCTCTAATGTGGCACCTATGCTGATAATGGGAACATCTCACTACTAGAAAATAGGCCTATTAGGATGCACTAATTAGGACACTTAAGCATAAAATGCCCTTTTACAAATGTAATAGGACATTTTTGTAGAAACGCCCTATTAGTTAAGGGAATTTTTTATTTTTTTTTAAAGGATTTAAGCAGAAAAGGAAGAGAGAGGATATCACTAAGTGTGTGTTTGGTTGGGGCTGGGGATGACTGGGGCTTTGTTGACTGGGGAAAGTGACTGAGGTGACTGGGATAGTAAAAAGTGATGTTTGTTTAGGTGATTGGGGTAGTGATTGCAGTGTTGAATATATTATTTAATTATAAAAGGTTATGTGAAGTGTGTAAGAGGTTGTCTATATTTGATATATTTTACTATATGTTAGATGATTATTATATATAAATATTAATGTGAGGGGAAAAAAAATTTGGGGTAATTAATTTTGTTAAAAATATATAAAAAAAAAAGAAGTTAATAAAAGATAAAATAAGGTATTTTAATTGTTTTCATTTTTATTTTATTTATTTTCGTATTGTTTCTTCAAAAATATTATTATTTATGTTTGTTCTAATATTTACTGCATTTGAATTACAAGATTTTATATTTCAAATAATTTTTTAATTTATTTTATTTTCTTTCTTGGAAAAGAAAGTGATTCATATTATTGATTCAATCAATTTCGCATTTAGAAAAGATCATAAATTTGATTATTTTATTATAAAATATTTCAAAAAAATGTATCAATGTAAATGGCGTGTCCATTAAAGTTTGTATGCTACCTAATATTATTTCAATTATTTTGGGTTGTCTGGCGAATATCAAGTTTTCCTCCTTTGATGTTATATAATAAATGTGAATTCTTTGAACACATCAATTAGTAAAAGCGCTCAACAATCATACAAACTGATAATAGTAATTGTAGTCCTAATTCCTCCCCAAGATATTGTAAAATATTTCAACAACAAACACAACAAATACGAAGAAAATAAATTGAAGTCTGTGCACATTTCGAAGCATGGTTGGCCTCGATTAATTATTTGACGACCATCAGGTCGGGACTACAGTAAAAAAATATAATTACATTCAGCTATAGGCGTTAAAGACAACAATAATTTTGTGTAAACAGAAAAAAAAAATTCCCATTATACCTGAACGATGTGCTGCAACACATCGTTGTGTCCTACCACAGTCTCAAGTATTGTGTCCCAGCTCAAGCCACTCAGTTCTCTCACCTTGTACAGCATGCGACATGCACGTCGTATCGATTTGAACTTAGTCTCAATGTGTCTCAGTCGGTGGACAAACGGCTTAGGAGTCAAGGCGTTTAGCCGTGGCCCAACATTGTTCAGTGCTTGATCACTGAAGTGTAGCCTAAAGGGCAACTCATCGATGAAGTCATAATACAATAGGTATATGAACGGTGCCTCGTTCTCCAACGTCCACATAGCCCCTATCAGCAAGTCGTGGCCTATACATATTTTCTGAATAATGTAATAAAACCATTAAAATAAAAGAACGGTCATTGTTATGTACAACATGGACGAAGTATTTATTCACTTTCATTAATATATTAATTTCAATCATGTTAATTTAAATTTTAACTTAAAATATGATTGGGTTCCACCTTTGTACCGCAAGAAGGTAAATATACATCAAAGAAATGAACCATGGTTACGATAGTTGAAACATTAATAAAACATATTGATTTAGAATTGTTTCAAAATAATTTGTGCTTGGATTTTCCCATTTTTGTGTCGATGTTGCACTCTTTCTAATTCGGTAATTATATAAAATAATCAAGCAATTCTACTGTTACCAGTGAAGTGAAATGCTAAGAGACGTGAGATGCTCGGGCAACTTCTAGAGCATCACATAGTATCCAGTTTTCAGGCAAAAGTATATTTGTTTTAACCAGCAAGCAATTTTTTAATATAAACAACCCATTTCTAGAGGAATCAATTACTATCACTACACAACATAACCTACGAAGCTGCAACTAAATGATTAGTACTAAACTTGCTACCAAGTGGTATCTATAGGAGGCTGTCAGATGGGCATCACCTGCATCGAAGTCAATCACTCTGTAATCCCTTAGACGCATCTGCAAAATAAAAGGATGTACTAACTTATAAAAACGTGACTGAACTTGTCCGCAAAAACCGTCCAAAAATGTTTATTTTTGAATAGTATTTCATTCTGACAAGCGTATGAGATCAGATAGAGGTAGTAATAAGTCGAACCACAAGGAGGACATCCGTGTGAACTACTTGAGCCATAATTTTCTTAAGTTTAGCTAATTGGAATTGAGAGTTATTTTTTACTAAAACTGAATCAAAAGATAGAAATAGATGAATGATGAAAAATGTTTCCCGGAACTCGATTTCACCCTATTTTGAGGGGTCAATGTCCAGACACAATCAAGTCAAGGTAAAAAGGGAAGAAATGGTTGAATTCCTACCTAAATAGCATCAAATTCCGGGATATGGTTTAGGTGCCATATCCCCCTAGAGTTGGAGAATAAACAGGGTTCTACAAAGAATACCTAAATGGATAGCAAACAAAATCAACCCCGGGCCCCGAATTATCGATTAAGTAAACTAAAATAATCTAGTGTGGCTTCTCATATATTATAGACCGATGTAGGGGTGAGATTTTCTCTACACGCACAACTTAGACTATCGTTGTTTATCCCAACCGAGACTTCCTAGACTCTATTCCCCCTTTTTATGGGTCTTCTTCTCCATAGGTCTCCGTCCTATAAATTGGGTTTTAATTGATTTGAGTTCACGGATTAAATTTCTTTTCTTAACAATCTAAGGCACAAAATCTAATCCTAAGCTCATTTAAGATCAAATTGGATTCCCTCGAGAGGGTGGCAAACCCTAGCCTAGGTTCCAAATCATCCTTTCTTAAATGCACAACTATACAAATGAAGGCTAAATTATTGAGAGTTCAAGCCATCGAGTCAAACCTATAATCAAGCCTAATTTCATATGAAAATCATACATATCAATTAAATTCAAACCCTAAGTTATCAATCCCAAATTAAACTAGCCATCAAAATAACATGGACATCACCCCGAAGTTCGGGCTACTCCCTTGCTTTGGGAAACAAGAAGAACTACTCATGAATCATCAACAATAACCCAATAAATATTATCATCAAGCAAGAAAATCAAATAAAATAAAATAGAGAGAGATAGGGATAAGAAAAGCTTATTGATGATAATAGTCGGGAAATCTTCAATAAAACTTCAAGGTTGTCACCCTCTTGGAGTATTTCTTACAATTTCACCAAGAACCCTAGTTTCCCTCTTTAAGAGAGACGCAACCCTAATTCAAAATCTGAAAATGCAAGTGGAAAGAGAATTCTAAGTGAAAAATGAAAGTAACTAAGTCTTTGGAATAAAAGGGGGAGAGGATATTTATAGACACCCACTCCCCACACATACAAGGGTAAGAAATCTGCTGAAAAATCCCTCAAAAGTAAGGGTAAAATAGTCAAAAGCAATTTAGAACACAAGGGATTATAAGTTGTTGGTCGAACCCCCTTCGTGCACTCGACTCGACTTTCATGCAAATTATGGGAAAACTCGACTCAGAATTGGCCTACGGTCCAAACATAAAACTTGTAGGTCTTCTTCTTGGCTACACGAGGCTGCTTGAGTCACTCAAATCGGAGCTTGGATGAAGAAGTTAGGCCGAAAAATGAAAAGTATGTGAAACAGGGACCGGCAGCGAACTGTCGGGACCGCTGCGGGTCCAGCAGCTAGTCCGGCAGCCGGGCCGGTTGTGCTGGTGGCTGAATTCTGCTCTACATACTGGACCAACTACCAATGGTCATGCCGGTCCGGTTTTGGCTGCGGTTTGTTGGTCCTTTTCTTCTGCTTTGCGCCTCCGTCTTCCGTCACCGTTTTGGATCCATTCCTCTCGTTTTCTCGACCCCATCCCTTCATGGATTTTGTTCGTGACTTGACGAACTTCAACTTAGGATCTTTTTTGGTCTAATTCAGGTTCATTTGGGCCTCGGTTTATGGGCTTGAACACGAAGCATGTGCGATTGCCCTTGTCTTCTTCAATTCGGGGCTTTTCTATCCATCTTCTCGGCCCGACTTCTTCACGAACTTTCCTTGTGGCTTGATGATCCTTATTTTGGGTCTGATGCCGACCCATTTTGGGCCCATTTGGGCCTTGAGATGCGGGCCAGAGTGCAAAAATAGACTCGAACGCTCTTCTAATTTCCTCCGAACTTCCTAACCTTCAAAATAAGACTCAAAAACACCCGAAAGCGCATCAAATCATATTAAAAAGAAATTCAACTCCGAAATTAAATAAAGCTCAAAATCGCACGTGAACATATCAATTACACGAAATTCTTCACAAAATATGAACGTGACAAGTACAACAAAAATGATAATTTATACGTTCATCAATGACTAAAAGGCATTTGCCCATCGTGGACTGACAAATGTTGAAAATGCTATAACCTAAGTTTCAGAGAAACCCGAAGAGATGCACAAATTCTTTGCAAATTTCCAACAGCCCCATCAAAAGCAGCCTACAATCATATCAAAAGTCAAACAACAACTTCATTAAAATTCAAATTGTGATACGAAGGTTACTTTAACTGTACGAAGGCAGATGAACCAAAAAACGTAAAATAAAAACCAAGTTATTAGAGAAGATAACAATCATTGTGTTGTAATTGCGTTCAAAAGCTATTGATTTCGTTCCGTCCTGGCCGGGCTAAACATTCCATTTCGGATTAAAAAAAGGAATATTATAGCCGCCATTCCGTATCACCTAAAATCTCAATCTTTCCGGACCGAGACGGCCAAAATTGTCCTAAAACGGCCATATCGGCCGAAATGGAAGAAATGCCCGGTGAAGCTACCTATGCAAGATTACACAGAATCATATACATGACATATTTTCATGTCCCCATCCTAGATGATATTTTTTAGAACTAACCATGCTATTTCTTTAGTGCAGAATGATTATTTTAAGCTTACAACATTTTTGCATAACAAGAGAACAAGTCAATGTCTTGCTTTGAAGGGTGAGTTGCATGTAAAAAAAAGTTAATATATCACCTCTATGTAGTTTTCCTATATAGAAAAATGGCTATTAGTTATAAAATTTGAGAGTCGAGTAACTAAAAGATGCAATAATAAGTTGTAAAAATTTGGGGGGTTAACTACTCATGTCTAAATTATGAAGAACGATAAAATTTAATAAATTAACCAATATAGATCTCTGTAGGCCTATAGGAAGTCATATTATTTTTATAAGTGCTCTTTGATCAGCAGTATGTGCCTCAGAATCTTCAACCTTCGGAGAAAAAAAGACTGCAACAAAAAAATTCTGAGGTTATACTAATGGTAGTCAAACTAACTCAAGCTAATCTTGTAGACAAAAGCTGCTCAAGTTCATTCCAAGAGTTGAAAATAAATCATTCTATGTAATCCCATATTTCAACCTGTAGCTCTGGAAACTTCGGCATTTCAACAAGTATATCAACAAGAGCTGAACCTTTCCTACTCAAAGCATGATACTCAACAGCATTGTTGTATTTCAGCATCAATGCAACTTTCATACCTTAAAGCATAAATTCATTCAGCACCAGGACATAAATTTTGGTGCCAAGCAACAACGAAAGAAAATCTGTTAATATTACTTATTAAATATCGCCCAAATATTGACTCTATAGCACCTCTGGTGGATGAGTGTGCATCAAAATCTTTGCATATGTCGAAAGAAGGATTACAATTGAAGTCCTGGTCAAGAATGAATCAGCTGAACACAAAGACATTGAATAACTTTAACATGGAATAAATAATAGCCCTTACCAAACAGTAGGAATCTTCTCATGTATGATTCAAATGGAAGCAGTATCTTGTTTATTTGCTCACAAACACCACTGGTAGCACTTCTTGTGAAACTTAATTTCCAAATCATCATGTAAAATAACATAGTTTAAAAAACATTGCAATTTCATACCATGAGAAGTCAGGAGCAAACTTCTCGGCAGGTATAGCAGCTTTAAGTGATAATTCTTCACGCATCGCAAAGTCTGTTGTGCTAAGGTACTAAAACCAATTGTGATACCCCGAACCTTTGAAACACAATAAAATACATTGTTTGTAATTTAAAATATTTTTACCCATTATATTTTAAATTACAAAGTTATCTGATTTATGATTTTATTTTAGAAAATAAGTGTGACTGCGATGTACCAGGCCGACTGCACTCCTAGCACCTAAAGGGGTAAGAATTAGAAGTTTACAAAACAGAAGTTTAAAATTAACATCGAGTTTAAGAAATAAGATAAAATTAATTAAATACCATATCTATATATGTATACGTAACATAATATAAATACACAAACATCTAGATATGTGTATACTAAGGCAAATAATTATAGTAATAAAATAATAATATAAATACATACCTATACCTATATCTAAAACGTTAGGCTAAATGATAATATAATAATAATAATGATAATAACATATCTAACCTACAAATAATAATAATAATATAATAATAATATACTAAATATAGTAAATTGCACACACATACTAAATTTAGCAAATAAATCAAATTATAAAATAATATTAACAAACAAAACGTATACATACACTAACATGAATTTGGGATCGTCCCACATCGAAAAAAAATTGAAACATTGTTGAAAAATTCCTTTATAAATAAGTTATAGGAAATGAACTAATAACTAAACATTTCAGTGAATGAATTAAAAGGAATTCCTTTAATTAGGAGGTCCTTATAAGTTATTTTTCGACTACGTTCGAACTGGTGTTTCCGGAGGTTCTCGTCTAGTGTCTAAAACTTTGGAGGTATGTCTTCTTTAATAATTTTACTTTTCCATTATTTTATAGTTTATTTAAATTTAGGAATTTAATTGTTTTAAATAGATTAATATTTAGTTGTTTTCTTTTAGGTCGTATTAGGTAGTTGTTATTTTGCATGTTAGTTAATTTTAAGTATGTCTTAATTAATGTTGTCTGTAATTTAAATTTAGTAGATAATTATGCTTCTTAGTTTAAAATTGTAATTTATAATAACTTGGCTTATATATTAAAAATTGTAAAAATAGATATAATCCAAAGAAAAGGATACTACATTAATTATTTTTAAAATATAACTGAACCCGATAAGTAATACTAATTAAACAAATAACTTGTGCTTGGTGTAGTGCGGATCGGGCCTTGGGACATTTGCGACCTACCTTTAGTTTTTAAAGCAAGCAAACAAGGTGGGTGACTGGGCTATTTGTAAGTATATTATGCTACTGAACTTGTACTTGATAAATATGTTTGCCTTCGGGCTTATGATATGATACCTCTTAAGTCGTAAGATTGGCTTTTGAGTAGGGCTTGGGAGTCGTAAGATTGGCCCCCTAGTCTAGCAATATGGCTTTTGAGTTATAAGATGGACTCCTAAGTCAAGGATGTGTTTATTATTGTGCACCTTCGTTAGTATAACTGCTTACAAAGTTCCCACTGAGTTTATACTCATGCCCATAATTTATTACAAAATCTTCAGGATAGTTGAGCAAGGTGGCGGGCCTGTTGCGGCAAAGGTCACCGGGTTCCTCCTTTTACCCGCAACTCAAAGATGTTTTTTTTTGCCACTTCTGTATATATTAATAAGTTTGTGTGTATGCAAATCCGGGATTTGCATTTTCTTATAAACTTTGGCACCACTAGTGTAAATATGTTTTGGCAGTATCTTATTGTCAATGAAATTTCTACTTTTATCCAATAAGTATTTTATGTCACGCTTTCGCACATTTTCTGATTTATTATTTAATCAAAAGAAAAGAAAATTTAGTAGCACTTTAATCCCGAGCTAATGGGATTGGGGCGCTACAGAGTGGTATCAGAGCGGGTTTACTTTTCTGTATACTTGATTTATAAAATAAAACCAAGGGGAACCGTGACTTTGCCAACAGACCGACACTCGCTCCAAGGTATGTATATTTTATTATGAGTTTTATATAGGTTCAAAAATGTTTTGTCCTCGAAACTTTTACTACCAATTAAGAAGCCAGATTAGAGACTGACCCATATTTCTTCTTTATGATAGGATGGTTCGAAGAAAACAAACTGCTAGAAAAACAGTAGTATATAGACAAAGAATACTCGCTAACAGAGATTTACCACCCGCGATGTCAGTCTACTGGAGGACCAGACAGGGTGAATATCAGAATATAGGCGAGTATATAAATATATTACGAAGACGTCGGAACAACGCCATACAAGAAGGACATCACATTACTGAGTACGAGGCTTCTATGCGCTTAGCAGACTCTGTCCTCCCAAATTATAGAGATGTTGCCCATCGGTTATTGGACGAAATGCTTACGATAGACTCTACGACTGGACTGACAATTAATTATGAACGTTTTAGTGCCCGCCTCGCTATGGTTATTAGAGAACGTCAAAGGTGCCTCGCAATTGCAGACCAGATGGAAATGGAGGCAGAGGAACAGAGGCAAAGGGCAAATCATTATGACGAGGTTGCCGCCAACAAGCGCTTAGAGGCTATTGCTGACGAACGACTTGCCGAACGCGCTAGGGATCGGGCGGAATACTGTCTCGAGTTCGCAAGATCGCAAAGGGAGGAAGCAGGTGTAGCAGAAGAGGAGGAGGACCCCTCAGAAGATACCGAGCCCAACGAGTCCATAGGATCAGTCCATGATGAGAGCGTACCATCTAGGGGTCGACGTATGCATACCCCACCAGCAGAGAACCAGGCGGGTCCCAGTAATTGGTTCTGATATAGTTAGAAACCTAAAGGATGTACATATAGTAATAGTAGATAGTTTTTGTATAATGATGTCTAGGTACATAACTAGATCGTAAATATCCTTTTGCTAATAGAAATGTATATAAGTCATCCTTTGATCATGCTATCTTTTTGCTCGTATAAGCATGATTAACTAATAGACATTTTGTACGGGTAAGAGTATTAAAAAAAAAACCAGTGTACCTATTGTATATATATATGGATTTGTAAACCTAATATCTTCTACGTATATGATTTGTTTACAAATTATTCGGTATGTTAAACAAGGATATATATGCATGTAATTAAGTGTTGTTTCTCCTTCTTCCAAAAGTATGGCAGCGCGGGGAAGGCCACGTAAACATGTGCAAAACGAAAATGAGCCATTTGTCGAGCCAGCTGCTGAGAGGCAACCTCCACCTGGGGTTAGAGTACAGGGAGCGGATTTTGCACGGGAATTCTTGAACTCTCTGCAGGGACTCATACAACAAATGCCAGCTAACCAAAATATACCAAATCCACAGAATCAGGGTATCAATACTAATGTCATTATAGAGCAATTCCGTCGTTTTTCACCACCAAGATTCAAAGGTAGCGAAGGACCTATGGTCGCTGAGGAATGGATTCTTGAGCTTGAAAGAATCTTTGACCATATGGAATCAACTGAAAATCAGAAAGTTTCGTGCGCAATATTCCAACTTGTGGAAGATGCTGGACACTGGTGGAAATCACACGAGCGAACAATGACGAATGAACAAAAACAAAATATGACCTGGAATGATTTTAAGAACATGATGATGGATCGTTACTTTCCACAGTCTATCCGTGACCAAAAGGAAATTGAGTTTGTCAATCTGAAGCAGGGAATTCTTCCAGTAATGGAGTATGAAAGACGTTTTAATCAATTATCTAAATATGCCCCACACTTGGTTGATACAGATGAAAGAAAAGCAAGACGTTTTGAAAGAGGTTTGCGTCCAGAGATTGGAGGTATCGTGTCGGGTTTGAAACTACCTACGTACCATGAAACGTTTGAACGAGCACATATTGTATCCCTTAGCCAGAATTTAGAATACAATCAGAAACCTCAAGAGCAACCCGGGAAAAGGAAATGGGATTTTAGAGATAAGAATAAGACTAACCACTTTGTGAAGAAGGCAACTCCAAGGGGGGGGCCAGGACCAAATGCAGTTCCGATATGTTCTAATTGCAATAAGCACCACTATGGGGAGTGTTTGATGGGAAAGAATGTTTGTTATAAGTGTCGTCAACCAGGACATAGATATTGGGAATGCACTGCCACACCGACCAAGGCACCACAAAATGTTAATACACCAGACAAGAAGACAGGGAAGGCACGCGTTTTTGCTCTAGGACAAGACAAAGTGACCGAGGAGAATGAAACCATGGCAGGTATACTATTTGTCTACGATCTTCCAGCATATATTTTGTTTGATACTGGTGCATCACATTCTTTTATGTCAGAAGATTTTAAAAGAAAACTGGGTTTGAAAAGTAATACAAATGGAGAAGAATTGACGGTAAGTATTCCCTCAGGAGAAACTATTAGGACTAAGGATATTGTGACTGGTGTGAAGCTTTTGATAGGTAACCAAGAACTGGAAGCCGATCTATATGTGTTAGAGATGAAATGTTTCGATGTTATTTTGGGTATAGATTGGTTGACCAAGAATAAAGCAACAATCCGATGCTTTGAGCGTGAAATAGATTTTGAAAGACCAGTAGGATCCAAATTCACCTTTTACGGAGCCAAAACTAATACCAGACCGCGTATTGTGTCAGCAATGAAGGCTGTAAGAATGTTACGGAAAAAGGGAAGTGAAGGCTACCTTGTGAATATCATGGAAAATAATACTGTTAAGGTTACACCTACTGATATATCAACGGTGAGAGATTATGTGGACGTATTCCCAGATGAGTTGCCAGGAATACCTCCTGATCGACAGGTTGAATTCACAATAGATTTGGTGCCTGGAGCTGCACCTGTATCTAAAGCACCTTATCGAATGGCGCCTAAGGAATTACAAGAATTAAAATTACAGCTTCAAGAGTTACTGGACAAGAAATTCATCAGGCCAAGTGTTTCTCCATGGGGAGCCCCTGTATTGTTTGTCAAGAAGAAAGACGGATCTCTTAGAATGTGCATTGATTATCGGGAACTCAACCGCCTAACAATCAAGAATAAGTATCCCTTGCCTAGAATAGAGGATCTTTTCGACCAACTGAAGGGAGCTAGCGTGTTCTCAAAAATCGATCTCAGATCGGGCTACCATCAACTTAAGGTCAAAGAATGTGATATTTCTAAGACAGCCTTTAGAACACGATATGGTCATTACGAATTCATAGTAATGCCTTTTGGATTGACAAATGCACCCGCAGTATTCATGGATTTGATGAATAGGGTATTCCATCCTTATCTAGACCAGTTTGTCATAGTCTTCATTGATGACATCCTAGTATACTCAAGAGATAAAGAACAACACGAGGAACATCTTAGAACTATACTAGGTACCTTACGACAGGAGAAGCTTTATGCTAAATTTAGCAAATGTGAATTTTGGCTAGATCGAGTTGTTTTTCTAGGCCATATTATCACGGCTAATGGAATCGAAGTGGATCCCGCGAAGGTTGAAGCAATAATGAATTGGAAAGCTCCGAAGAATGTGAATGAGGTTCGAAGTTTTCTGGGTCTAGCTGGCTACTACAGAAGATTCATTCAAGATTTCTCGAAGATCGCTAGGCCTTTGACTCAATTGACAAAGAAGAGCAACCAGTTCCACTGGACTGACGAATGCGAAAATAACTTTCAAGAGCTTAAGCAAAGACTCGTAACCGCGCCAGTTCTAACTATCCCTGACGGATCAGAAGGGTTTGTCATTTACACCGATGCCTCAAAGTTAGGACTAGGATGTGTTTTGATGCAGCATGGAAAAGTCGTCGCTTATGCCTCAAGGCAATTGAAACCCCATGAGTTAAACTACCCTACACATGACTTAGAATTAGCTGCTGTTGTTCACGCATTAAAGATATGGCGTCATTACCTCTACGGTGGGAAATGTGAAATTTACACAGACCATAAGAGTTTAAAGTACTTTTTCACACAAAAAGAACTCAACATGCGCCAAAGAAGATGGCTGGAGCTAGTAAAGGATTATGATTGTACCATCCATTATCATCCAGGTAAGGCGAATGTCGTAGCTGATGCACTTAGCAGGAAAAATGAAGGACACATGATCGCTCTACCAACACAACAGCAGCAACTGCTGACAGAATTTGCAAAGTTGAATCTAGATTTTGTAAAGTCAGGCCATACTACAGCTATGATCACAGCAGTAACCATACAACCTACTTTGAGAGATCGAATAAAGGTAGCACAAAGGACTGACCAATTCCTCCTCAAGATGAAGGACCGGGCAATTGCAGGAACCAACAAGGGATTCTTTGTAACACCAGATGGAACTTTAACATATGAAGGAAGATTATGTGTACCTAAGGATGATGACGTAAGGAAGGAAATTCTTGAAGAGGCTCACAATACCCCGTACACAGTTCATCCAGGAGGGACAAAAATGTTCAAGGACCTAAAAGAAATCTATTGGTGGAGAAATATGAAACGATCAATAGGGCAATTTGTTGAAAGATGTTTAACATGCCAACAAGTTAAAGCAGAACACCAACGGCCTTCAGGACTCTTACACCCTTTAGAGATTCCCGAATGGAAGTGGGAACACATAGCAATGGACTTTGTTACTAGACTGCCACGAACAACAAGAAGGAATGAAGCTATTTGGGTGATCATTGACAGACTTACAAAGACAGCACACTTTATACCAGTAAGAATGACGCTTAACATGGACCAACTTGCTCAACGGTACGTGGACGAGATTGTTAGATTACACGGAGTACCAGTGACCATAGTTTCGGACAGAGATACTCGTTTCACCTCTAAATTCTGGAGAAGTCTACAAACGGCCCTTGGGACAAAGCTCAACTTCAGCACATCATATCATCCACAAACTGATGGACAGTCAGAAAGAACAATACAAACACTCGAGGATATGCTTAGAGCCTGTGTACTAGACTTTGGAGGAAACTGGGAAACATATTTACCGTTGGTAGAGTTTTCCTATAACAACAGTTACCAGGCGACAATAAAGATGGCACCATATGAAGCACTCTATGGAAGGAGATGTAGATCGCCGATTTACTGGGATGAAGTTGGAGAACGAAAGATCTTAGGCCCTGAAATCATCGAAAGAACCATTGGAGTGGTAACTAAGATTCGAGAAAGAATTAAGGCCGCCCAGGATCGACAGAAATCATATGCTGACACACGAAGGAAGGATCTACAATTCAATACAGGCGATAAGGTTTTTCTCAAAATGGCACCAATGAAAGGAGTAATACGCTTCGGAAAGAGAGGGAAGTTGAAACCAAGATATATTGGCCCATTTGAGATTCTAGATAGAATCGGAGACGTCGCCTATAAGTTAGCTCTACCGCCGGGACTTACCAATATCCATAACGTCTTCCATGTATCTGTACTTAGAAAGTATGTCCCAGATACGAATCACGTTATTCATCATGAAAATCTGAAGATCAATAAAAACCTCACTTATGATGAGAACCCCATTGCTATCCTAGGAAGAAAAGTTCACACTTTGAGGAATAAAGAGATTCCCTTAGTACTAGTGCAGTGGAGTAGACATGGGAAGGAAGAAGCTACTTGGGAACGAGAAGAGGAGATCTTAGCAAAATATCCGAATATTTTAACCCAAGTAAGTACAATTTCGAGGACGAAATTTTTAAAAGTAGGGGAGACTGTGATACCCCGAACCTTTGAAACACAATAAAATACATTGTTTGTAATTTAAAATATTTTTACCCATTATATTTTAAATTACAAAGTTATCTGATTTATGATTTTATTTTAGAAAATAAGTGTGACTGCGATGTACCAGGCCGACTGCACTCCTAGCACCTAAAGGGGTAAGAATTAGAAGTTTACAAAACAGAAGTTTAAAATTAACATCGAGTTTAAGAAATAAGATAAAATTAATTAAATACCATATCTATATATGTATACGTAACATAATATAAATACACAAACATCTAGATATGTGTATACTAAGGCAAATAATTATAGTAATAAAATAATAATATAAATACATACCTATACCTATATCTAAAACGTTAGGCTAAATGATAATATAATAATAATAATGATAATAACATATCTAACCTACAAATAATAATAATAATATAATAATAATATACTAAATATAGTAAATTGCACACACATACTAAATTTAGCAAATAAATCAAATTATAAAATAATATTAACAAACAAAACGTATACATACACTAACATGAATTTGGGATCGTCCCACATCGAAAAAAAATTGAAACATTGTTGAAAAATTCCTTTATAAATAAGTTATAGGAAATGAACTAATAACTAAATATTTCAGTGAATGAATTAAAAGGAATTCCTTTAATTAGGAGGTCCTTATAAGTTATTTTTCGACTACGTTCGAACTGGTGTTTCCGGAGGTTCTCGTCTAGTGTCTAAAACTTTGGAGGTATGTCTTCTTTAATAATTTTACTTTTCCATTATTTTATAGTTTATTTAAATTTAGGAATTTAATTGTTTTAAATAGATTAATATTTAGTTGTTTTCTTTTAGGTCGTATTAGGTAGTTGTTATTTTGCATGTTAGTTAATTTTAAGTATGTCTTAATTAATGTTGTCTGTAATTTAAATTTAGTAGATAATTATGCTTCTTAGTTTAAAATTGTAATTTATAATAACTTGGCTTATATATTAAAAATTGTAAAAATAGATATAATCCAAAGAAAAGGATACTACATTAATTATTTTTAAAATATAACTGAACCCGATAAGTAATACTAATTAAACAAATAACTTGTGCTTGGTGTAGTGCGGATCGGGCCTTGGGACATTTGCGACCTACCTTTAGTTTTTAAAGCAAGCAAACAAGGTGGGTGACTGGGCTATTTGTAAGTATATTATGCTACTGAACTTGTACTTGATAAATATGTTTGCCTTCGGGCTTATGATATGATACCTCTTAAGTCGTAAGATTGGCTTTTGAGTAGGGCTTGGGAGTCGTAAGATTGGCCCCCTAGTCTAGCAATATGGCTTTTGAGTTATAAGATGGACTCCTAAGTCAAGGATGTGTTTATTATTGTGCACCTTCGTTAGTATAACTGCTTACAAAGTTCCCACTGAGTTTATACTCATGCCCATAATTTATTACAAAATCTTCAGGATAGTTGAGCAAGGTGGCGGGCCTGTTGCGGCAAAGGTCACCGGGTTCCTCCTTTTACCCGCAACTCAAAGATGTTTTTTTTTGCCACTTCTGTATATATTAATAAGTTTGTGTGTATGCAAATCCGGGATTTGCATTTTCTTATAAACTTTGGCACCACTAGTGTAAATATGTTTTGGCAGTATCTTATTGTCAATGAAATTTCTACTTTTATCCAATAAGTATTTTATGTCACGCTTTCGCATATTTTCTGATTTATTATTTAATCAAAAGAAAAGAAAATTTAGTAGCACTTTAATCCCGAGCTAATGGGATTGGGGCGCTACACCAATAGATCGCAAATGAGGAATAGTCTCTTATACGGAGGGAAAACATCATAATAATATGGAATTAAACTAGTATATTCGGGTAATGAAGAACACGAGCCCTAGTTTCCAAAAAGCACGACATAAATTAGATTTTCAAATAGGATGCGAAATCAGAATTGGAATTGCCTCACAAATTTACTTATCCATCATCAGAGAGATAATGCCAATTAAGGTTATCTTCTAAAGAAAAAGTACACTTACCTCTAAGGTCTTCCACGACTATACAGAAGAACAGTTAGGGATGCGACGACGGGGCGGGAAGGACACGGCTTGGCGACGACGGGACGGGGAGGGCGGCTAGGGCACAACGAGTGTTTCTAAGCCTTATGAGAGAGAGAGAGAGAGAGAGAGAGAGAGAGAGAGAGAGAGAGAGAGAGAGCCACCGAAGAGGACAGAGAGAGAGATCGTGAGAAGAGATGTGGGCGAGGGTTTAACGATGTGAAATTGTGAAAATAGAATTTTGCCCATTCAATCTGACTCTATTCCCTTTCCTTTTCTTTTTTCTTTTTTCTTTGTTCGTTTATTTTCCCTGATAATAAAGTTGAGTGAGTAACATTAATTAATTAGTTAATTAGAGTTTAATTCACTTTTTCTTGTAATTAAGTTTTTGTTTTAGTTTAATTGATTCTCTTATCTAAGTCATATATACACGTGGGGAGGTTAGTCAGGGTTCGAATCATCAAGTTGGTTTCGTGCTTTATTTCAGAATGATTCGGGTTAAATAATAAACATCGAGGAAAGAACACTTTAAAAAAAAATAATAAATATGTTTTAATTGTAAGACATTAAAAAGTATTTGAATCTTGTAAATACATATTAGAAAAAGTAAAAGAAATTAAAAATGGCATGTCACGCTCGATTAACAACTGTTACCATTGTCGTTGATCACACAAAATAATTCTTTTAAATTATCCATTAAAAAATATATTAACAACGCCCTTTCAACAACGGAGGCACTGACTGTTGTCTTTAAGCCGAAAATAAGTATTCGATTACGGTTATACGACAACGGTTTTACGAAACCGTAGTCTTTTAGTGAAAAACAATGTAAAAAAAACCTAAATATTAATATAAAATAAAGCCCAACAAAAAATAAACTCGAAAGCCCAAACATAATAATCTAATCTAAATAAAAAGTTAAACATAAGAATCTGTGTAGAACTAGCTCCAAGACACACAAATGATCCAATTTGTCCATGAATACCACCGTAGTCTCATCTCCATCATCCTTCCCCGGTGGAAGATAATCGCCCTCGAATCCAAATTAGTCTCATCTGTACAAACGTAGAAACAACATGGCATAAGAACTTTAATAAAAACGTTGGAGCATGGTTATGGAACAACCTACACGGACAAAACCATGTAGCGCCACTATGACTTGTTGGCGTACACGACATTGCAGATTACGCCCTTGGGCTCCACTGCATAAGAAGCAATCGTGCACCACAAAACCAAATTTCATCTTAGGGCTTGCATACGTCAAACTCATAGGGGCTGCAGACATTAGAAATAAACCTGTATTATTAATAGAGCAATTAAAGAGAAACTTTCACATGGGACTTGAGGCTACGTACGGGGCTCGAGGTAGTAGTGCTGCAAAATTAATATCGGCCTAATATTCCCGTCAAGATGTACATCGAGAACATCCTCCTGGTCATTAGTGTCAAATTGAGGGGGGTCGTCATAAGTCGGATCCGGTTAAAAGGGATCAGCTGAACTATCATCATCAGACTAGGGAAAATCAACCGTGCCGAACCAATCCACAAATTCATATGACTCCAAATCATCTTCATCAGTGTAAAACTAAAGAGAAATGTCATAATCCACTGCAAACGGATCGAATATGGAGTATGGATCTTCATCATCAGATTCAAATGGTGGAAATGAGGATTGCCCACATGGTCTCCCATCGTGGCCTCCATGCCTCTAGCAATCGCCTGCGGGCAGCAATACTTGGTTGTGGACGAGCATATTTTGCACCGTAAATGCATGAATAAATTTTGCCTTTTGCAATCTTAGTTCCTCGATAGTGTGAGAAAGATTTGCGACCTGGTGTCGTACCTCGGCATCAACGGGTGGTGCATGATGAACATGAAAATTAGCGCTTTTCTTACATTGTTCACATCTATTTTTTGTTGAAAAATTGTGAGTAATCATCATGTTTAAGTGTGATTTCATGCTTTATTGCATTCCTGGGTCTTAAATTCCCTTTTAATATTATTTAATATTTTTTTGGGTGTTTTTGAGTTGTATTTTGAAGATTAGGAAAAATCGGGAAAAAAAAAAAAAAAAGAGAATCAATTGCACGCACCTCCCATTCCAGCCTACAAAAAGAGGCCCAAACCAGCCCAAATCACCCTACCAAATCCCTACTCGACGAACACAAAAGCTGTGAAGGGTTCAGATCGAGAAGACGGGAGGAAGAGATCCCAAATGGGGACTGAAGAAGATGGGACGAGAAAGGAGCACAAAAGTGGAGCACCGCCGGACCACTGTTGGACCAATACTGGCACCCAGCCGGCATAATTCTAGTAGCTCCCCCCCTCCACACTGCTGGCCCAGTACCGGCCCGGTACCTGACTAGTAGTCGGCCGGTTCGAGCTCGTCCATCGTTTCAACGCGCCTCCTCCATTTTTTGGTTGTAACTTCTTCATATTGACCTAGATTCAAGGGATTCAAGATGTTACACGATTGAAAGATAAAGATCTACAATTTTTTTATTTGGGCCAAGAGTTGGTTCCGCACCGATCATTCCAGAAATTGCAAGAAGTCCAAATCAAGCGCATACGAGAGGCCCGACTCTCCCTTGCTTTCTTACTTGTAGTTACTATTATGCCCTTACTAATAGGGCTTATTGCTGCGGATTTTAGTCATTTTAGGAGTAAAGGAGTGGGTGAGTCTATAAATACCCCCTCCTCTCTCATTTTTCTCAACTTTCTCTTTCATTTTGCTCTTAGAACTTTCTCTCTCTTTAATTTTCAGCATTTCTAGTTAGGGTTTCCTTCTCTTAATGAGGAAACTAGGGTTCTTGGTGAATATTGTAAGAAGACTCCAAGGGAGTGACACCCTTGAAGAAATCTTGAAGATTCTTCGATTAATATTCATCATTAAGCTTTTCTTATCTCTTTCTCTATTTATTTTATTTATTTTTGTTCTTGCTTATTGATACTATTGTTGGGGATTATTCTGAAAGATTGTGAGTAGACTTATTTTTTCCCGAAGCAAGGGAGTAACCCGAGCTTTGACGTTGATATTCAATTTCTTTGATTGTTGATTTGATTAGGGTTTGGTAACTTAGGGCTAGATTTGGTTAATTTGTATTGATGATTAGTTAGATTTGAGACTTCGACCATAGGCTTGGATCACGGTCGCTTGGCTTTAAGTGGCTTAGAATTAAGTCAATTATTTATGCAATTAGGAAATGATAGCTGGCCCCTAGGCTAGGGATTGCTACCCTTTCGAGGCTTGCCGGCTAGATATTAGTTGAGATTAAAGATTAGTTTCTACGCCTTACTTTGTTCTGGTGGGGAATCAATCATGGAAAATTAAATTAACCAAAACCCAATCGGTAGGAGGGAGACCTATGAAGGAGAAGCCCTACCGAGCGTGGCAGTAGAGTCTAGGGGGCGTTGGTTGGAATTGACGAAATTAGGTTTAATCGCGTGTGTAGAAACTATACCCCTACGTCGGTCTTTAGTGTAAGAGAACTCGGGTTATCCTCTTCTAGTCTTGCGTAATCAGAATACCGGGGCCCGAGGTTGAATTCGTTGGGTTTATTCGTGTAGGTAGTCTACATAGAACCCCAATTACTTACCGATCATAGGGGAATACAGCACCTCAACGTATTCCGGACTCATTGCCTTATTGGGATGCCGATTTGGTAGTGAATTAACCAGCTTAGCCATATTTCATTTTAGCTTTCATTTATTAGATATTGATCTTGTTTACTTTGGTGAAACTGAATTTCGGGAAACTCTTCCATTATTTACTTGTTTATCTTTATCGCGATCTTAGTTATAGCCAAATCTCAAATTGCCAAAATAGCTAAACTTTTAGAATCTTGACTTAGTTGACTCACACGGAAATCCTCCTTGTGGTTCAAATTTTTACTACCATTGTCTTAACCCGTACACTTGCGGGCTAAGACCGTTTCCTTAACTTAACATTTTTAGGAGTGTTCGAGACATGTTCAGAGCACGGCGAGGCGACATGATGCAGGAGTGTCCCCTTGACTCTGATAATAACTAATGCAGGGGATACGTGAATACAACCAAGCGACCAAATCAAACTTCGTTAATTCTCATAGGATACCGATGTTGAGGAGAAAAGAGATAAAACTCTTCGCAGAGATAAACTCTCGCTAATTCGTCAAATTAATAACTTCTCTCTAACAAAGTGTAACAACGACGCTTAAATAATAATTCTAACAAAGCCCTAATATTAACATAAAATAGAGCACAATAGATATAAACTAGAAAGCCCAAACATAATAATCTAATATAAATAAACTAAAAAGCCAAACATAATAATCTAATATAAATAAACTAAAAAGCCAAAATACGTAAATGTCCAATTTGTCCATGAATGCCACTCTAGTTTCATTTCCGTCAGTAACACTTGCAATTTGTTTAACTTGAAGATAAACATGATTACCAATTAGCAATAACCAATAAAACCACACATCACATAGTGATATAATTAAAAATAAAGATGTGACTTAGCTGCATCAGGAGAAAGAAGGTTCTCTTTCGCTTGTGCTATATGGAACCAAAAGCAGCATTGTGGTACATAAGTTGCAAACCATTTCCATTTCCTATACGTGGTTCGTCATAACCTGTGCATCATTAAACATGGAAGGATCAATTTTTCTTTTAGCCGGATCCTTGCTACAATCTGATGTCTAGTGTTTGTTGCATCTTTGGTACTAATTTTTTATATATATTGCTATATCATTCCTATTGGAGTCCTGGACCATCATTTCCACTTTTACAAAGAATCCTATGGTTTTTGGTACTTTCTAAGTTGTTGTTTTTATCTATATGATTAAGATGTCTACTCCATATTTATATATGTTTGTGTAAATATATGTGAGTATAGATGGGTTCAAAGTTTGTGGTACACTATACAGGATGATGGATCTAAACATGTAAATTTTTAGTGCATATAGGCAAGTAGTAGTTTACAAAACACGAATTTCTAAAATAAGTTCAAATTAGCCCTATTGTTATGTTCACAAATTCAGCCATTTTGTATCGGTCTCTTAATCTGTAAATGCAATACATTAATCTAGCAGGATCGCATATTTAGCCATTTATAAATGCATAACATCAGAAAGGATGGTTCGAGAAAATGTGTCCCTTATCTTAAGCAGATGATTCATAAACCCTTGAAGAAATCTTGAAGATTCTTCGATTAATATTCATCATTAAGCTTTTCTTATCCGTTTCTCTATTTATTTTATTTATTTCGGTTCTTGCTTATTGATGCTATTATTGATGCTATTGTGAGTAGTCTTATTTTTTCCCAAAGCAAGGGAGTAACCCGAGCTTTGAGGTTGATGTTCAAATTCTTTGATTGTCGATTTGATTAGGGTTTAGTAACTTAGGGCTAGATTTGGTTAATTTGTATTGATGATTAGTTGGATTTGAGACTTCAACCATAGGCTTGCATCACGGTCGCTCGGCTTTAAGTTGCTTAGAATTAAGTCAATTAATTATGCAATTAGGAAACGATAGTTGGCCCCTAGGCTAGGGATTGCTACTCTTTCGAGGCTTTCCGGCTAGATATTAGTTGAGATTAAAGATTAGTTGCTACACCTTAGTTTGTTCTGGTGGGGAATCAATCATGGAAAATTAAATTAACCAAGCACAATCGTTAGGACGGAGACCTATGGAGAAGAAGCCCTACCGAGCATGGCAGTAGAGTCTAGGGGACATTGGTTGGGATGGACGAAATTAGGTTTAGTCGCATGCATAAAAAACATATATGCGTAGAAACTATACCCCTACGTCGGTCTTTAGTGTAGTAGAACTCGGGTTAGCCTCTTCTAGTCTTACATAACGAGAATCCCGGGGCCCGAGGTTGAATTCGTTAAGTTTATTTGTGTAGGCAGTCTATATAGAACCCCAATTACTTACCTATTGGGACGCCGATTTGGTAGTGAATTGACCATCTTAGCCTTATTTCATTTTAGCTTCCATTTATTGGATATTGATCTTGTTTGCTTTGGTGAAACTGAATTTTGGGAAACTATACAATCATTTACTTGTTTATCTTTATCGCGATCTTAGTTATAACCAAGTCTCAAATTGCCAAAATAGCTAAACTTTTAGAATCTTGACTTAGTTGACTCACACGGAAATCCTCCTTGTGGTTCAAATTTTTACTACCACTGTCTTAACCCGTACACTTGCGGGCTAAGACCGTTTTCTTAACTTAACATTTTTATGAGTGTTCGAGATAAGTTCAGAGCACGGTAAGGCGACATGATGCAGGAGTGTCCCCTTGACTCTGATAATAACTAATGCAGGGAATACGTGAATACAACCAAGCGACCAACTCAAACTTCGTTGATTCTTATAGGATACCGACGTTGAGGAGAAAAGTGATAAAACTCTTCGCAGAGATAAACTCTCGCTAATTCGTCAAATTAATAACTTCTCTCTAACAAAGTTTAACAACAATACTTAAATAATAATTCTAACAAAGCCCTAATATTAACATAAAATAAAGCCCAATAGAAATAAACTAGAAAGCCCAAACATAATAATCTAATATAAATAAACTAAATAGCCAAACATAATAATCTAATACAAATAAACTAAAAAGCCAAAATACGTAAATGATCCAATTTGTGCATGAATGCCACTCTAGTTTCATCTCCGTCAATAACACTTGCAATTTGTTTAACTGGAAGATAAACATGATTACCAATTAGCAATAACCAATAAAACCACACATCACCTAGTGATATAATTAAAAATAAAGATGTGACTTAGCTGCATCAGGAGAAAGAAGGTTCTCTTTCTCTTGTGCTATATGGAACCAAAAGCAGCATTGTGGTTCATAAGTTGCAAACCATTTTCATTTTCCATACGTGGTTCGTCATAACATGTGCATCATTAAACATGGAAGGATCAGTTTTTCTTTTAGCCGGATCCTTGCTACAATCTGATGTCTAGTGTTTGTTGCATATTTGGTACTAAATTTGGGTATATGTTGCTATATCATTCCGATTGGAGTCATGGACCATCATTTCCACTTTTACAAAGAATCCTATGGCTTTTTGGTACTTTCTAAGTTGTTGTTTTTTTCTATATAATTAATATGGGTTCAAAGTCTGTGGTGCACTATACAGGATGATGGACCTAAACATGTAAATTTGTAGTGCATATAAGCAAGTAGTAGTTTACAAAACACGAATTTCTTAAATAAGTTCAAATTAGCCTTATTGTTATGTTCACAAATTCAACCATTTTGTATCGATCTTTTAATCTATAAATGCAATATATTAATCTAGCAGGATCACATATTTAGCCATTTATAAATGCATAACATCAGAAAGGATGGTTCGAGAAAAAGTGTCCCTTATCTTAAGCAAATGATTCATAAACCTCTGAGGATTCCGAAGAGGAAACTTAGGTTCGGATGAAAAAAAAAAATGAGAATTCTGAGAAGAAACTGAAGATGTCAAGGTTGGTGAAGGGCAGAACAAAACAGATGATAAAGCTGCAAAAAATATCTCCTGATGTTTAATCCACTTGGAAAGGGTTCCAAGAAGGTTGTTAAGGATGTTGAAGAGTACACTAAAACCAACGAAAAAAGATTAAAAAACAATCTACTAAAGTTTTTCGAAGCAGAAAGTTAAAGTGCCTGAAGAGCACACCCAAATAAAGGATAAAGCTTTAACAAAATCTCCTAAAGTTAGTATTCTGGAAAGCTCTTAAAGCTATATATTAAAGATCCTGAGAAGCAAACAAAAAGAGAAGGATACAGCTAAAAGAAACTTGTTAAAGAGCAAGCCAAAAGAAAGCTAATGCTAAACAAAAATCTCCTAATAAAGATAAGAAGAAAAATGATGATACTTTTAAGTATTTTTCTTGTAGCTTATAGTTTTTGTTTATTATGCTTGTTCATTGTATATTTTTGTTTATTTTTTTAGTTATAGTTTCTAGGTTATAGTATAATTATTATTACTTTATAGTATATATTATTTGCTTAATCGTATAAGTTTATTAGTAATATACTCCGTATTAATATATATTTTATCCCTTATTAACACATTTTACTTTTTCAATTTTCTGTTTTATTATGAATTTTGACCTAAAGGTTTGTATAACATTATACAAACATTGACTGATGTTCAAAAGACAGGCGTGGAGAGCATGGGTTTTGGCGGGTTGTCGCATTAATGTATGGGTAGAAATTACAATACTGGTTTGCTACAGTGGCTTGTTTCCAATTTCAATCCTAGTGGTGTGATGGTTGCATTATATAGTTTTCATAGTTCCTATGTTACAGCTGATGATGTCAATGATGTTTTCATGGTCCCCGGAATGAAGTGCGAAAGTAGTCAAGTATTGTCACTTGGATGGAAGGTCTTTGTTGTTGGATAGGTTGGAAAACGATTATGGGGTAGAGTCTAGTGCGCCTTTGAGTCTTTTAATTAGTTTGATAAAGGAGAGGTTGAATGATGGTGGGGATGACTTTAAGAGCGTGTTTTTATTGTATATTCTTTTTCCTTCTTGACCCCCCAACCGGCCAAATCATTTGACAATCAATGTGTTGAAGTCTTGTGAGCATGTGAGTCTTATTCCTATTTTGATTAGTATACTTATGTTGGAGACTCTTTGAGTCTCTGTAAAGAGCTGTAAGAATAAGTCATGTAAGTGCATTGTTGGGTGTATTCTTTTACTTCAGCTTGTATATTTTCACATATTGATGGCGAGGCTTGGCTGAGCCATCCCTTCGCCCTCTTAACCGTCATTGGACTGATAAGAGAGTGTCTTCTAGATGTCTTCCAGAAGCTAGTGCTAAGGTTTGGGGGGATGGTGAGTTGGGACTTGGTTCTAAACAAGTATCATGTTAGTCATATTGGAAAGGTTTTAGGTGGTTCAAGTGGGAGTAAGTCTGCTGCAACTGAGAAAAAATTGAACAAAATGATAAGGAAGATAACGAAAAGTTACATTAAATTTTGTTCCCCGGGATGGTGAGATGGACAATTCTGATGTACGAAGGGCAGCCGCTAATATATGTCTTGTTATGCCTTTTAATTTTTTTTATTTTACTTGTGGACAATTTTATTTTTATGGTATAGTATTGCTTTCAGGTTGGTATAGTATATTTTGTCATGTGTACTAGTATTAGTTGTAACCAATGAAGTGAAATCTTAAAAATTATTATTTCTGAACAATTATATTTTTTAGGTACATTACAATTTTCATGCAGATATAGGTTTTGATGTGTATGGTATTAGTTGAACCTTAGTGACTACAGTTTGAAATATTCTTATTTGTGAACAGTTTTATTTGTGACTTATAGTGCAGCTTTATTTGTAGACTAGTACATGTTTAATGTTTGTATAGCATAGTTCCGTACGCGTACTAGTATTGGTTTAACTAAGTAACGTTTAGATTTTTAATCATACTCCGAAAGATTTATTTGTAAAGTATATTATTACTTAATATTTGTAAAGTACTTATTTGCTATATTTGGGTTGTGCTTTAAACATTATTCTTTTCATTGTCGTAGCCTTCATGAGATCCTTCTTTTCTTGAAGAGGGATGTCACAATTGTTTCCAACTAGTATATGTCAAAATTGTTGAAAATGAAGAGATCTTCATCTGATGATGCTAGAAATAGTTTGACCCACGAGATGATAGATTCTCATAATTTTTTTTTTTTTTTTTTGGTGATGAAAAAGCTCATAAATCATAGACCATATTGTCAAGGAATTTTCGAGATTTAAGGCTATAGATTTTGATGGTACAAGATTTGATACATAGACACCATCTCCAAAACAAGTAATGTTGAAGCTGGCGTAGTTGGAGCGATGAGGATGAAGTTATCTCAGCTGAAGAAATAACTGATATCATGAAGTCGTTTATTTCGAGAAGGAAAATTTTTATGCCTGATTCAGTTGATGATTTTTTGTCAATTAATGAAGATTTTGGTTAAGTGTCTAAGTTTATCAATTCATACAAGGACCTGTTGTCTGAAATGGAGTTTATACATACAGTAAACTTGGATTACTGTATGTTAATTGAAGGGAAAGCATCTCGATTGTAAGTTTTTTTTGTTACAGTATAATTTTGTTAAGTAAACAGTATTAGTTCATTACTGAAAAAGAATAATTTAGTTTTCAGGGAGGTTGTGTTTAGACGTGGCTTGTTGAATTTTATCCCAAAGGAGGACATCATATTTTTTAACTCCAAACAAACAAATTTTCATGTCTATTATTCATTCTTGGTGTCTAATGATCAATTGTGGAGAAGTTGTTCCAGATCGACGAAGCCGATATGCTTTTGATTTGGAGCATACTGTAAGTTACAACTTTCTTATTTACTTTTTTTTTTTTTCTGTAAATCACTTTTATATTGTTTGTTAATCGGATTCATTGAGATGAATACTGAATTTAGTTGGTGACAAAGGAGAGAATGAGGAGATCATAATAAACTCTTGGGATTTATAGGTTAGTGAAGATTTGGATTTGTGATTTGTTGATATGGTTCGTTGTTTGTTATATGTTAATTTTCTTAATAAGGATTTTTTGTTATTTATTTTTAATAGCTTTGTGTTTTTTTTACCACTGTAAATTTTCATGCCTTTTGTTGTTGTATCTCATTAACCTTGTATTGCTATAAATTTTCCGGATGGGAAGTTGCAATTCTTGGATAATAGGAAGTATAATGAAGATGAAATTGTCTTTTTTGAAGCTACTATAATACTGGTGAAAATAGATTCTGAATTTTCCAATAGTACAATTTATATAATCTAAAAGTAGTTAAAAGTAATAGTATTATTATATATATATGGGTTTTTTTTTTTACATTTTTTGTTTGGTCTTGTATAGCAAAATCAAATGTTCAGATTTCTTGATGGAAAAAAACACCCAAAAGCAAAACACAATTTTTTGCATATGGGTTTGAGAATGTTCCCTTTTAATGGCAAATCAAGAAGCATGATCAAGATTGCGGAGCTTATTTGATGCATTTTGATGGGCTTGCTTACTCAAATCCTAGTATGCACAAGGTATATTTTCTATTGTTGTTACCATTTTTTAACTTTTTTAAATATATTTTGAATTCCAATCCCTTTTATTTTAGGCTTCTATTCACCATGTTTTACATGCTAAGATTTGCATTAGGATTGTTTTTTCATCTATTAATGAAGTGAGTCATGTTGTACTTCAAGTTTTATACAATTTTCATAAGAATAAGCCTTTGTTGAAAGACAAAATCGCTGAAGAAAAGAAAAAGAGCTGATTCTGTAAGAGCTAAAGTTGCTACTGAAAAAGCTCATCTTCGAAAGCAACAAAAGAAGATTTTTAAACTGAATTACGGTGGTGATAAGAAAAAGAATAAATAGTAGTTTAACACATGTATTATGCTTTATGTGTTTACTGCTGAAAAAAGTATTTTGTGTTGTTGAAGATAGTTTTTTTTGTGGATTGACAATGCATATTATTAACACATGAATTTTACTATGGTACACGTAAATTTATACATTTGCAGTATTTAAACATTTACTGATGTCCATTAAATTTCAAAGAAAAAAGGGTCTTTTTAGCCAAATAGTAAATGTATAGATGTTTTTTAGCCACCATTCACCATTACATGTTTTTTAGCCACTTTTTGAATTAAGTAATTTAATTAACCACATTAAATACATACCCACCCCTAACTCCAACTCTGACATATAGCCCACTCCCCCTAGCTCAAAACTTCAATTTTCCTCACCACTGCCCCGCCGCAGCCCCTGCTGAAACACTGTCTCTGTTGCAGTCGCTGTCGTCTCCTGCCGTTGAATGTGTCCTTGCCCTTAGGCTAACACTCCATTCCACTGTTGTAGTCGTCGAGAACCGGAAAAACTTGCAAATAACAACAAGGATAATATTCGGGGGTAAACTTGCAATTTTAAGTTAAGATGTATTTATGTACATACTGGGGATGTTGCTTTGAACATTTTTTTTATCTTTGAACTTGTGCAACTAACGGAAAACCCCACTGTTTATACTCGGCAGAAACTGACCCAAAAAATGCAATTTTTTTACGGATATATCCATGCATATAAGTATATTGATACATAGTGCATAGATGTACAGATATATATAGATGCTAGCATGCATCGATATACTTAATTTTAAACGTCGATATACTCCTACATCGATATGCTCCTATATCAATATACTAATTTTTTTAAAAAAATATATATGAAATTAGTTCATCAAAGCTAAGTCGAGTACCTAATCGATGTAAAATTTTGTTTGGCCTGCTTTATCGATGCACGATTTATCAACGCAGAAGTGTTTATCGATGCAATTGTGCATCAATAAACAATAAAAGTTGAAGTAAATCTTTTTACATGCTTTATCGATGCATATTTTATCAACGCAGAAGTGTGTATCGATGCAATTTTGCATCGATATACTCTTCGTCTTGTTCGGTTGTGTATCCATTGTAATTTTTTCAAAACCAATAAATCTTCACGAAATACATCATTTTTAGTAGAAATCTCTATTTATACTTCTACAAAAAAAAAATAAGAATCAGAAATCGATAAAAAACTTTGTAAAGAGGTCGATAAACAGACCTCGACGTCTTTATCGGAGCCTGAGGTCTTACCTCTTCCACATGGAACTGGCTGTCGGAACTCATTTTATAAAACCTTCACCCGAATAGAAGTTCACGTTGCTTGGGAGTGTGGGGAACGGGGTGGGGGTGTTGCAGGAATATGGTGTAAATTATTTTGATGTCTTAAGTATGAGGTGGTTAGCACTAATTTGGCTAAAAAAAATGTAGCCACAAAATGTGGCCAAAAACATCTACTGACTTACTATTTGGCCGTATAATCAAATTTCCCTTAAATTTTATATTGTTCAACCAAAGGAATTTATACTATTTAGGCAATTTAGTAATACTGCTTAATCAGTAAACTTATGCTGTGAAATAATAGTACTTATACTTGATTGCATAAACGATTTATACTTTTATCAATAATAGGTTTGACGTTGATGGATTAAAAATATTTTTTTAATATGATTAAAAGTATTATAAATTCCATTATGATATATATATTATGTTGTTTTAGTAGTAATCTTATACTGTTTTGATGTTCTTTTAAAGGATATTACAATATATCCTAATGCGGGCTATTTTCCAATTAGTAGTAAGTAAAATTATACGTTTTCTATTTTAACATTATACTGTTGCACATTAAAATTTATGCTATTCCTTGAATTTTTTTTATAGAATTAATATTGTTCAAACAGAAGTGTTTATACCATTTAGTCATTTTAGTAATATTGTTTTAGTTGTAAACTTATCTATACTATATAATATAACAAAATCCGCCAAGAATAGTAATATAAACATTTTCCCGCCCAAAACAACTATACTATTTCTGGAACTTCAATATTAGCTGCATTAATTTATATTTATGGTATAATTGGCTGCATTAATTTATATTACCTTATATATGGTAAAACATTCAAATCAATTAATTCCGAAATTGCTTATATAGTGGTAATATGTTACAATTAAATTTTTGAAATCTCGCAACATAACAATTAATCAAACATATTAAATTGATTATATTCAGTCAATCAATTACATTGAATTAATACATCATATCTTTTTATTGGAATAGTCAAGTGTCATATCAGGAATTTCGATTATGCCAATGATTAAGCTATTTCCCCATTTTAAACCAAATCTACAATAAAATATTATAAACTGATTTAGTCATCATTCCATAACAATACGACAACTACACGAGGTATGATTCAAATCTTTATTATTTTTCTTTTGCCCACCCTATTTATGCGCTAATCAATATCCGAAAATAAGCTTCAATACACGAATAAATAAATTAATTACGTATCTATAAATACCTGCGTAATCAGCATAATATTCACCATATGTCGCTTACACAGTTGCTCATACTACACATTAATTTGCTATTTAGTTTTGAGTATCAGAGTTTAATAATAAACCTCTCTCTCTGTTTTTCCCGAATGGAAACCAACAATAAACACTCTAATAGTGTAACGTCTGGATTGCGGTCTAAAAAAACGTGTTTAAGCGTGTACAAGTCTCAGGATGCGTACGACTTCTATGTAAGTTTGTGTTTCGATTAATTCCGTTTAATTTTTTTCCGTTTAATTCCATTTAAGCGTATTAATGCAATCCACATCTATTTAATTCTGTTTAATCCACATCAATTTTTTATTTATTTTCAGGCTATACCTGCTGATTTTGATGGCCAGTTCCCATCTGGTTTACCGGATGAGGTATGTGTACCGTAACATCCACTATACAACGTTCCGTTTGAAAATTCAAAAGATTCAGAGTCACTATTTTTTCACAAATGGTTGGACAAATTTTGTGTTTGGTAATGGTATTGTGGAGTCGGATTTTATTGTCTTCTTTTATGTTGCTTATCAATTGTTTGAGGTACGTGTGTTTAAGTGCGAGATGTGTCTCAAGACAAGGATTCCTCGAGCAGGCCTCCCAAAGTTTATACTTGGTATTTGATATTTTTTTAATAATTACATTTGTATTAATTTTCGCCAATTTATATATGAATTATCATTTAATTTATATGATTTAGTCAATATTATGTAATTTGTGTAGTTAAGAGTGGTTTGGATAATTTTAATGTGGGGGATCGTCTGGTTGGACTCGAAAGTTCAAGCATGCGATTTTATCCAGAAGCTGAAGTTGCATGTGAACGATATGCAATAGGTATGCACGTACAATCATGCATAAATATTATTTTATTATAATATATTTTTTGTAATGTTATTCTTTCTTACTTTTATTTTAATAACATCCGTAGTTTACATGGATCATCCTGATGGCTGTGTTCGGTTAGTGAATCCCGAAGTTCCTGGTGATAGTATTTATGTTGAATGTTCTTCTAAGTTCGTTGGGCGGAAGTCAAACTTGGATGGTGTTGGTTGTTCTACCGACAATTTTTCCATTGGTGAACAAAAACCAGTTAGTAGTTTTAGCATTGTTGTCAGTCAAGATCGTCTTGAGACTCCTTTGATGGTATGTTTTGCGTCTATATGTATTTCCAAATTACATAAATTATTGATTTAGTGTAAAATGTTGTATGACTTATTTAAAATATTTTTCAGCTTATTCCAGCTACCTTGTGGAGTCATCTCGCAAAAAAGTTAGTTTATTTGCCCAGTTTGATGAGGGTGTCCATGAAAGGAAGGATTTGGACTATCGGTCTACGATTTCAAAGGACCCTTGTGTTTATGAGCGTGAAGGATCTTGGTAGCTTTGTGGACGGCAATAATTTGCCGAGGGGGTTCGCATACACTTTTTTTATGGTTGATGAAGATAAGCTCCTGTTTGAGTTGAGTTTGCCAAATATGCAGGTTTTGGAGAATTGATTTTATCATACATCGGAATCCGAATTATAGTTTAATGAAAATGTAGACGTTCATTCTGTCATGAATATTATTTTTTGTGGTTTTTTTTTAGAGTAATCCCAATTATGAAATAAATCAGTTTGTTCAGTTATTCTGTCACTTTGTTTAGTCTCTATTATTAGTTGGGTTATCTATTTGAAATGAATTTCTCTAATCTTAAAAATACGTTTGTTTAATTTTTTATATATACAGTGTGATGAATTATCATTTAATTCCCGATCGTACACAAATTAAATAATGTATAAGAATTGTGTATTATCATTGAAAAAAATACATGTGCTCGCAAAGCAGTGGTATATTATTATCCATTTCAAAGTGTAGTTTATGATTAACAAAACTAAATGTGTTTGAATGAGTGAGATGTAACCAAATGAGAATATGCTTCTGTCAAGGGTTAGCAGTTGTAATTTGTGATTATTTTCACTTATACTTAATCAATCCCCAAAAATCTTCAAACAATCTTAATTAATTTTTTTCTATTCACATTTTGTAACACATGCTTAAAAACGGTTTTAATAATAACATTAGGTCAGCTGAAACATTAAGTATGTCAAATTTCGTAATAATTTAATTTTATTCCAATTGCTTTATCTTTTATAATTGATTAAATTAATGCAATTGTTAAAAAAATCATCCTTGTGGGCGATTTTCATCTTCTACCAAAATATTCAGTAATTTTTTTTAAAAGTGAAATCGATTTATTTTGTTTAGTTTTGGTTTATTTAGTTTAGGTTAGCTGTTGAATCAATTAAGTGTTTAGATGGATTGAGAATTGATATCATGTTTCCTACAATGGCTGTATATAGACAAATTGAGCTCCAATTATAAATTAGTTTTAATATTTGATAGGTAATAAAATAATTATGATTTTGCCCTTGCAATATATTACTCCCTCCGTCCCAAATGAACTTGCATATTTCCCTAATCGGGGATAAAACACCCGATTGCATACTTTCCATTTCAGGAAATGAAACTTTACAACTCTACCCCCAAGTTATCACATAATTACAAAACTGCCATCACTTTTTAAGCTAATAAAGGTGAAAACAGACTTGACTAAGTCAACATTTATCAAAAAGCAACTTAAGTAGTTCACATCTTAGAAATAGACTTGCCAGTGGTACCGAAAGGGACTAGGCAAAACATAGTTCGTGCAACGATTAATTCTTCAGAAATATGGGAACACTGCACTGCTCTTAGACTGACAAAGAATATGAGACTCCTTCGTCGATCTTTCTGGTAATGAAGATGAAGAACTTAAGCAGTTCACATCTTGGGTTGCAAGCATAGGTGATGGGACAATTGGCGGAACCCACCGCAGGTGTTCGGATATTGAAATACCGGATGATTTTTTGCTAAAGTTTCATGATGATCCAGTTGAGGAAATTGTACAATGCATATACCCATATTTCTACAATAAACTAGATGATCCACAATTTTTACATGAACGAGCCATTCTTTGACCAACTCTTGATTTAGTCGGCACTATACATGAACGCATGATCCAAAATAATGCAAATGAAGAAAGGATATATTACAGCTCAGATAGTGCTTGCAAGTCCGACTCGAATGGAGATGTACTGGGTGAAGTGCACACACCAGAATTCTTAAAAAACTAAGGTGTTCTGGAACTCCAAACCATGAGTTGACTTTGAAAGTTGGAACTCCCGTCATGCTTTTGAGGAACATAGATCCTTCAAATGGTCTATGTAACGGTACAAGGGTGGTCATCACAAACCTTGGTTTTCATGTTCTCGAGGGAAAAGTTTTGACTGGAAGTAATGTCGGTCAACTGATTTTAATACCTAAAATGTCATTGACACCTTCCGATCCAACCTTGCCTTTTAAGTTTCAACGTAGGCAATTTCCTCTAATTGTGTCATATGCCATGACAATCAATAAAAGTCAGGGTCAATCTTTGTCTCAAGTTGGATTGTTCCTAAAAAGGCCCGTTTTCAGTCACGGTCAACTCTATGTTGCAGTTTCAAGGGTCACCAATCGTCGAGGCTTGAAAATTTTGATCTGTGATGATGAGAGCAAAAGTTGTAACAAAACACCGAATGTTGTGTACAAAGAGGTGTTTAGAAATGTATAAATTTCTTATGTTTATTTCAAGTGAGAATGCTCCATAAAAATGCGAATATTATTTTTTTTAAATAATTAACTATAATCTGTATAGATTTTTTATATTTATGATTCATCGACCATCATTTACTTTTAGATATATCGACAAATAAATAGTATATTAATGTATTAAAAACAACGGAATAAAAATCAATATATATTCTCACAATAGTAAAACGTATGATAACCGTGCAACGCACGGGTGTTTTACTAGTACTCTTAAATAACAATATCTATACTTCGTAGTAAAATGATATATGTTGTTTATCATTAGTAGGTGTGACATTCATAAATAAGTAATATTTTCCTTTTATATGATTAAAATTATTATAAATTCTATTTATGATATATATTATATTGTATTAGTAGTAAAGTTACATTGTTATACAACAAGACTATATATTTATTTGATGTTCTTTTAAAGGAAATTACAATTATTATATATCGAGTATTAGTATATATATGATATTGTTTTAGCAACAAAATTGTAATATAAAAAAATACGACATATAATGTTTATCTGTAATACCTTGATGAAACAAGATGAAACTCCTCTTCAAAGTATGACTGAAGGTACACTTCGTCTTCGTGTACCTTCATTCATACTTGATGAAACATGATAAATCATGGTACTATCTTGACATCCAACGAGAAACAATAACTTGATATATATTTTCGAAACTCCTTTAAAATCTTTAAAAGTTCTTGTAGCATATGCCTCCGAAGCTTGTTTTATGATCCTTGTCATTGGTAGATTTGAATCGGGCTTTTATCTTGAGCACATGAACTCATCATAGTTTTCTTTGCTCCTTTAATGCTTATTGTTTCTTTGAAGATACCATAGAAATCGGTCAAACTTGTTATCTTTTTTATCCATTGAATTAATATTATATTATTTATGATTTCACTTCTTTGAGATGATCATATTCTTCAAACTATTCATTTTTTTCAAGCCCGTAAGATGATATCATATTTCTCCAACAATTTGCAAATTCGATTTTATCATCACAACCTGCTAAGCACCTCTCTCAAATTGAGTGCAAAAAAAAAAACAACACATATGTATCCTTCAATAGAAAATAATATTATAAAAATTATGGGGTATGATTAAATATATATATATATATATATATATATATATATGAGTGTGTATTTTTTTTATATATATTAATATTTTGATTTTATTTTACTTTTCTATTACATTTTTTATTATTTTTAGTACACATAAAATTGTACGTTGCAGAGAGGATTATTATTGAAGGTTAAATACAAATTAACAAAGTAAATCAAAGAAGAAATGAAGGTAAAAAACCCACTAAAAAGCTAGTTAAGACTTCTAATTCACAAACTTTACCACTCATGTCTACCATCAAAACTATGTTGTTTTGCCAACAAGAATTGTTTTATCGTTTTTTAATTGGGTCTATAAATTATTGTTCTTGGTGGAGATTTCAAACAGTTCTACACATAAATCCAATAATAACCAATTAAGATGTAATGTATGCTACAATTCGTTCTCCATAAATATAGAGATTACATGACATTGATGCTTAAAGAAATCATAAAGTTTTAGGATGCACAATTTAGGTTTAAATCCTGAAAGTTGAGGATAATTATGTAGAATAGGTTGTACGTAAAAGAGATGTAACACTTGAAAGGTAGAACGATGAAATGAAAAAAGTTAAAATTTGACATGGCCTATTTTTTTAAAATAGAGTCGACACGTGGAGATGTGATGTTTTATAAGGTGTAACAAAAAGTTTATTTTAATTATAAGTTTTATTTTTTTTATCCTTTTTTTATAGATTTGTTCCACTAAGCAAAATATAACTATTTAAATATACAATATTCATAGAGAGTTTAACAAATTAAATTATTTTATATTATATAAATATAATTAGTTAATGAATGTTATTAATAAGATAAATATACTTCCGTGCATCGCACGGACTGGCTACTAGTCAGGAAAAAAAATGAACTAAATAGTAATTATTATAAATGAAATTAAAAGGAAAAGAAAACAAACGAAGAAAAAGAAAAATATGGAGACTACAACTTGACCTCTCACAAAAACGTTTAAAGCAAGTAAATAAAATCCTTCCATGCCACAGGTTGATAGGTAAGGGAAAACAGGTAGAAAACTGGAACATATTACTATACAAAACGAAAATTGTGATGAGAAACTAGTATAGTAAATATGTGGTCCAGCAGGTGGAGTGTGAGCAAACCCTAACTGTGAATGCGGCACGTCCAAGCAAACCTTAGTGGGCACTGTCGCCAGAACATGGATGAGAGGATGCTATGAACTGAAAACCATTAACGAAGAAGGAAACGCGGTCATCACGACCGATGGATACTGAAAGCCTGGTTCATGATTAACGCAGAAGGCCCTTGAACAAACTCTCGAGAAAACGCCTGATTTGCCTCAATTCAGCACCAAAAAACGAGAGAAGGAAGCAAATACTGCTTTTGTGGCATGAGACTGGGCCCCAAAGGAGAGTCTACCCTTAGCCTCGATGAAGAGGAGCATATTTGAGGGGATATGGTCGGTGAAAAAGAGCCGACGGTCATTGGCAGCGGATCCTAAGGAGAAACCCGAGTGTCGTGAGAGTGAGAGAGAGTGCCCTAAAATTAACTAAAATTTAGGAAAAAAGATGAAGACAATGCGGAAAATGATACTCAATTTGAGCATTAATTTCTTAGGAAAAATGAAGGTAGAGAATAACTCTTACATGGCCAAAATAAGTTTTTCCTTTTTATGTTATAATTGATTTTTTTTGTTTTTTTGTTTTATCGTGAGTTAATGAGGAGGGCAGAATTGAAATTAGATGGGGTGTTTTGAGAATTTTGTACCTATTTTTTAGGTATAACTGGAGTGGAGAGAAAATGGGTTCACTAAGAAATTTAGTGGACTTCGAATAGTCAACGCCAAAACTAAATACATTGATTATGAACTAAATTGACCGGACCTTGTAAAGAAAAACTAAAATGATTATATTGCTCAATTTACTTTTTCCTTTTATTTATATATTTATTATAGGATTGGTTAATGGTTTACAATCAAGCGATTATATAATATATCCCATTCGTCTCAAGATACTAGTCACATTTTAAAATATATTTTACTCCAAAATAAGTGTCTTGTTTAAAAAAATAAGATATTGTTTTATTAGTCTAAAATGAAAAACAATTCTCTTTTCACTTTAAATCGAAATAGGAATTTTGCATTACAATTTGAAATAGGAAAACTCTTACGCAATCAAGAGCAACAAAAAAACACCAGACAAGCAGAGTTAAGCGAAGTTGTAACAACAGTATGTAATACACTATTAGTTTGTCTCCTGACAAAACGAACTTGAACCTTTCACACGTATTTTAAGAAACACACGATAAGACTCAATTATGACCACATACTAGGTTGCATCATAGGTAGGGGCGGACCTAACCCTATAGTTAGGGTGGCCTTGCCCTCTCCAACCCTTAACCCTACCATATTATTTTTATGTCTAATACATGTATAATATGTAGATTGAGTATTTATTTTGAAGAATATGTGTATTTTGCTCCCCCCCCCCCTTCCCTCCCCCTCTTAAAAATATAACTGAGATATTAAGATAATATTCGTAATATACAATAAAAATACTCTAAGTTTTAATATATTGATAACTAATGATACATTTTAACATATCTATTAACAAATATTGTTGATATTCTATAATATGTTCAATAATAAAAGTGTTGGTAGGGAGTTCTTTGTTTGTCGGCCCCCTAATTTTAAGTTCTGGGTCCTCGCCTGATTAAGAATATTAATGGGACTTGCTATCAAATTTGATTTTACCAAATTAACACATTTATTATAGGCCTAATTGCAGGAAAAATCACTACATTTTTCAAAATTGCAATGTAAGCTAACTTTTAGAATTAAGCAAAATAAAACACAACTTTTACACATAATTGCAAATTGGATCATCGATAAATTTTTCGGTCACCGGAGTCCATGTGTCCAAGAAAAGGGCCACGTCATTTGCCACATCATTTACAAAAGATAGAAGAACTTTTAAATTTATAAAAAAAATCCCAACATTTTCAAGAAATTGCAATATAATCCTAAAGTTTAATTCAATTTTGCATAAGAGATAACAACATTTTCTTAATTTGCAAGTTAAATTTAAGTTGCCAAAAAAACTCTACTTCTAGAATAATTGCAATTTAAAACTAACATTTTCAAAATAAGAGTAGGAAAACACGAAAGACCTTCAACTTGTAATTCTAGTGTGTTTTGTGTGTGTGTGTGTGTGTGTGTATATCGTGCCATTCTCTTTTGTTTGTATAATTGATTTTTTTAAGTCGTGTACCATAACATGTGACAATGTTGTTACTTTGAACCATTAAGAATATAAATTTTCGGGCAAAACATAAAAACTTTAACATATGATAGCCAGATCAGTACACCACATAATTATTTACATGACTAGATGCCACTAAATTATATAACAACACGTTGCAATTACAAGTTAAAGGTGATCTATTTTAGAAGTTGAAGGTTTTTTTGGCAATTTAGATTTAAATTGCAATATAAGAAAATGTTGTGATTTTTTATGCAAATTTGAAACTTTAGGATTATATTGCAATCTCTTAATAAAATTGGGATTTTTTTTAACAATTTTAGAAGTTCTTCTATCTTTTTTATAAATGATGTGGCACTTTTTTCTGGACACATGGACTCCGATGACCGAAAAATTTACCGATGATTCAATTTGCAATTATGAGTAGAAGTTGTGTTGTTTCACTGAATTCTAAATGTTAGGCTTAAATTGCAATTTTGGAAATGTGATCATTTTTCTTGCAATTAAGCCTTTATTATATTATATCATCATCATTCATGTCCTCTAATTGGATGCAGAAGGAAGAAAAGTCAAATAATATGAAAGAGGAAACTAGAGGGAGAAAACTTTTGATAAGGTGCCTCACAATTTATGTGCATGAGCTAGCAAAATAGCATGACCCACCTACAAAAAAAAGCTATTCAAAATCATGCGCTTTAACTTTTTTGTGTTCTAATATCTTCTAACATTTATTCAAAATTGTACCTTTTATGTGGTAAAAAAGCAACCAAAGTCAAGCATAACTAACCTAACCTAAACTAAACTAAACTAAACTAAACTAAAACTAAACTAAACTAAACTAAACTAACCAAGAAAAAAATGAGAGAAGGTAAAGCTATTTATATAGTAATACGGTCGATGAGTCATTGTTCTAGCATGTTGTCAAGTCTTCTCTTGTTTGTTTTATTTGATCTTCTCTCATTTCAGATAGGAAAAAGTTAAAAAAAAAAAAAAAAAAAAAAAAAAAAAAAAAAAAAAAAAAAACTCGTGAACATTAATAAGTGAATTTTAAAACATGAATAAGTGAAATATATAGTTTATATTTATGAAATAAAAAACACATACACAAACTGTACATTGTATTTGACATGAGTTAGAAAACCATGACATTATGTGGATTAAAAGGAAAAAAAAAAAAACTTTTCTTCCTAACTAACTTCATTGCACTATTATTCTCGATGAGTGTGTGTGGTTAGAGGAGTATCTTCCTACTATTTAACACATTGTACTCGAAGAAAGTGGTATTTCGATCACTTAAGTGATTAATGAATTTCCTTTTACCCTTAATAAACGTAAAAAAAAAAAAAAAAAACTCCAGTTCTTTCTTCTCTTTTGTCACGTGATGAAATGTGGTCATATGTATATATTTTACTATTATTCAAAAGAAACTTGACAATATTTGAAATTCGAAACATGGGATACCTTCTTATGGGATACCTTCTTTATATATCATTTATGTTTCTTTTCGAAACAAACAAAGGAAGAAGTTGGGAGAGAAAACAGGTTAGCCATGAGTAAACCGTACAAATTATATGTTCCAAAATTTGTACGACTATTTATTCTACGTATTATGGCAGTGACATACATTCCATAAACTTCTTAGTTTAAAAAAAAAAAAGAAAAAAAATTGAAAGTTGTGTGGCATGTATAACTCTCACAATGTGCAGAACAAATACTGGGATATAAATTTTAGAAAAGATTATTTGAACCCCGAGTAAAGAGGTTGGATGGCATCATAGTAATTACTCCCTCCGTCCTAAATAGTATTGTTTTTACCCTAATGAACCAACTCATTTTATTTTCCTTTTGGTAAATGTGTAATTGTGTATTAAGCACGTCTGTTAAAAATTAATTCATGTGATTATTGTGTTATACGAGTTCGATCAATTATTTAATATGCTAAACATTTAATTCATATCCCGCTTAATAAAAGGATAGTTCGAGACTATAAAAATTTGCCTTAAATATAAGAAGCAGTCACGAATATATTATTAAAAAAAAACATGTCATCGTTAATTAATTTTTTCACCACAAATAATATATTTAAGATGACAAAAATGTCTTAAATGTTAATTTTTGAAATGTTGTTTATCGTCTTAAAAAGTCTATTATCAAATACTAGTGAAATTTTTATGAAGCTAAAAAAGTGATATTGAGAATTACCATCCCTTAACCAAAACCACAAGATTTTATCTTCAACCAATAACTCTGGTTCGGCTGCATTAGGCGTGGTAAATATATAAAATAAAAAGGACAAACAAAAAAGGAAATTGAACAAGAAAAAATGGTGTAGCTTGAAGGACTAAGTGAACAAAAAAAGTTAGATAACAGTATTAAAATCGGTATAACTGGTATCGGATGATATATTTACTATATTTTGACAAAAATGAAATTTACTTCAACGATACATGATTTCAAATATATTTATCTATAATAAAAATTAAAATAAAATATTTGGATAAAATTAATTGAATAACTTTTTTAAAAGTAAAGAATTTTAAATATATAATAAAGTTTATTTCAACAAAAAATATTTAATTAACTTTTATTTGTGGCCCGAATCTAATACAAAGTAATAGTTCATCTCTCAATAAATATTTAAATGTAAGTCCAACAATCAATCAACAAACAATTAATTATTTTAAATTTAATATTTTATATCAAATATATTCAATACCAGATCAAATGAAATACTAAGAAAAGATTATCTGATAAGTAGAAAAATGTACATTATTTAGAATGTTAGGAATGTGATTTTATTGCATTTTATTTATTATGCACCGGTTATTTTTTATTTATTTACACACTAAATCTAAATATTCCAATTTTTTTTTTTTTAATATTAAATTGTAGTGTACTTGGAATAACTTTGGGTCAAGTGAAACTAATGAGGAAAATCGGGCTAAAATCTATATGTCGGCCTAGCAGAAGTAGGCAGTGATTTATTAAAGGCCACATTTGGACCTTTGATGGAGAAAAAGGTCAATAGGCCTGAAACTTGAGCAAAACCCCAGTAAAGGGGGTGCTGACTTTGAAGAGCTCAGATTGACTTATAACAGGGAGTTATGAGGATGAATTGAAAGAGGGAACATGGGGACAAAAGCAATAGGAGGCGCGAGTTTTCAAGACCGTCTTCGTTTTCGTTTGGTTTTATTTTTCGTTTGTTTCGATTATGTCGTTATTTTATTGTTATGAGATTTTAGATGATAGTTTAATTATGTGTATAGCTAGACTATTTAATACTAGTTCGAAGGAATGTTGAATCATACTCATATTTTATGACTAATTGATCCGTTATTAGATTTTGATTTATATCCGATAACTTATTTGTGTTAAAAAACACGGTCATTATCAATTCATATATGTTATAATAAGCACTACAAGAAATTAACATATTATAGATATAAATTAGTAACGGGTAATATCAGTTACTAAATAAAAACGAAATAGAAATAAATTAGTGATGGAAAGTAGCAAAAAATTATTAGTATCCGATAGTAACGAAATGAAAACTGAATAGTAGAGACGGACATAATCCATTTCTATTTTGTTGGTGATTTAGTCTCAGTTTCATAACAGAGACGGAAATTCAGTTACTAAATTTATAGATGGAATAAATCGGTCTCTAAATTTTAGAGACAAGTATTATAGAGACCAATCATTTCGTCTCAAGTCCATCACTACTATACTTTAAAGACATTTTTTGCATTATTAGAGACAAATTTCTCCGTCTCCAATATGATTTTTTCTTGTAGTGAAGTAAGAAAAATGTTATTTGTACCTTTAAGATGTTGGGAAAATATTTAGAAAAAAAAAAATTTGAAAAGAGACAAGCAGTGAGAAAACTACAAAACATAATTATATCTCTAGTTAAATTTTCTCATCCCATACATGAGCGCATGTTGTTTATTCGATATGTCTTTTTTTTTTTTTTTTTTGGGAAAACTGAAGATGACATATTTTTACTAAATCTATTTTGATATTATATTACTAAAAAATAAATATATTGATTTTTTTATAGAACAAACTTAAAGTTTTTAAAAATAAGTTTAGCTGACTAATAGAAAATATAATAATATATATTTTAAAAATGATCTCATAAATATTTCTCTAATTTTTATTTGCAACATTAACCCAATATTAATACTAATAATCCAAATACAAAAATCTAACCGAAGCACCAACAAACATTTATATCTTTTGAATGTAAATTATTTTAAAATACACAATATATATGCCAAATGGAAGATACAAAAAGATAATTTGATACATTATACAGAAACGATGAATAAGAATCGAAAAAATATTTGTGTTTTAAATTCTTTACATTAGAAAGAAATTAAATCAATTATGAGTTGCCACTTATAATTCTTTTATATAGTAACTAGTAAATGCTCTCGTGCAATGCACGGGCTATTTTAATTAAGAGTAAATCAATATTAACATGAACAATATTTTTTATTAAAAACGCATTTTTATTTGATCATATATAACAAAAAAGGAAATGGTTAAAATTTGTTACAAATAAAACTTTTGTGCTCTTTTGCAGTGTTATTCATTTATTGCCTCTTACTCCGGAAAATCAGTTTTTTTCACTAATAAAAATACATTTTAATTTTTTCACAAATTTTTTCCTCTTATCCTATTCTAGAAAATTAATTTTTTTTTTTATTTCATCTGTTTCTTTAGCTTCTGTTGTCTCTATCAAAACATGCATATTAAATTATGATAAATTTTGAATAGATCACACTGCTTGATAATAATAATAAATAAAGCGAACATACATAATCCAAAATCCGATATCATTGAACATATTGAGAAACAAAAAATTTCAAATCCAATATCAGTTAATTGGATTGAGAAACAAATAATTTTAAGGATTATTCTTATAAAAATATTTTATTAGTTTACGTACAAAACATCTTCTATTAGAAATAAAAAAAGAAAACATATTTTTTAAGAATTATTATTATATTAAATATTTTATTAGTTTACCTACGAAATATCCTCTATTAGAAATACTCTATTAGAAATAAATTTTATGAAAGACATAGAAAATACAATTTTATTTTTGGATGAACTGAGTCTTCATAGTCTATATGATGAGCTCACTCATATAAATAGAGTTGAATTTGGATTTAGAATTTTAAAAGACGACCTCAAATCTTTCAATTTTTTATCTAGTAATCTCCTATATCCATAGGATGAACTCATTAATATAAATAAAGTTGAATTTTGATTTAGATACTTAATAGACAAAGAAAACTTAATGAACTAAACTAATAAAATACTTTATATAAGAATAATAATTAAGAAAATATATTCTTTTCTCAATCTTATTAGATTGTATTGCAATTATGGATTGTATATCTTTGTTGTTTGTTTATTATTATTATTATTATTAAACAGTATAATCTATTCCAAAATTTATTATAATTTAATGTTAAGATTTTGGGAGAGAGATGAGAGAAGAAAAAAAATGAATGAAATTATTTTCGAAAAAAAATCTGTCATAGTAAAAATTTTATAAAATAATTTACGGATAAAATAATTTTGGGAAAAAAAATATTGCATAGTGGAAAAAAACTGGAATAAGAGGTGAGGAAGGAATAAAAAATATATGTAGCGTGTTTTTTCGGTGGAGTGTGTTAGCTGGTCGGGTGGAGTGTGTTAGCTGATCGAACACATCATGGGTGGGCTCTATAAGAAAACTCACCGGTGGTTCCATATCATTATTGATATACAATAATCTATATATAGTTTGATACATTGATTTTTACAATTTAGAAATTCTTGAGATCAAGCGAGCGACCATCATTTTTGTGCTCAAAGTTCGCCTCATATGTTGATTGTTGTTCTCTTATCGTTTGCCAAGATTTTGTCTGAATTGGTTGTATACATATAATAATTGAATCAACATTTGTTATCACATCATACGCGCGTTATTGAATAGTTAAATAAACATGTTGGGAAAAAATTATAAATCGTCCCATATGTTTTGAGATTATCCAATTTTCGTCCCAAAATTCATTTAAGCCGAAAAATGCACGTGCCGGACACGCGCCGGCCGAAATTTGGGGGTTTTTTGCCACGTGGCGTCGGGAAAAAATCATATGTCCACTAAATATCCCACAACTTTCTATTTTGCCGGCCAAAATTTGGGGTTTGTTTTTGCCACGTGGCGTCGAAATTCTGAGCTAGATTTGAATTTACATTTTTTCTTTTTCTTTTTCCTATAGCTGTTCTTCTCCTGCAGCTCCGTCCACCGCCGCTCTTCCCCAACAGACACCGCCAACAAAATATAAATTGGAAGGGGGTAAAATTTTAGGTTATGTGGTAAGAAAAAGAAAAAGAAAAATGTAAATTCAAATCTAGCTCAAAATTCTGACGCCACGTGTCAAAAAAACCCCAAATTTTGGTTGGTATATGCATTTTCCGGCTTAAATTTGAATTTTGGGACGAAAATTGGATAATCTCAGGACATATGGGACGAAGTTAGAAAAGCTCAAGATACTCCTTTCGAAGTTCAACTCTATTGTAACACAATTCACTGAAAAGAATTATGTTGTGGAAAGTTGTAGCAGATTCTGTATCAGGAACAGGCATTCCATTGAAGTCTTGCAAAGATTTTCTAAGTGGTTGCAACATTTCCTGAATATCTAGTAGAGATAGATTCTTGATTTCATCTTCCGACATCACCAACTCTACAAAGTAGCATGTTACTTCACTGGGTGCAACATTCAAAACAATCTCTCCTTTTGATCTCAAAGCTGCAGATAAGGTCCTATATAGGAATTCCTTCCCAGTTCCTCCATAGCCATAAACAAAGTACACGGATTTACATAAATCATGAGAATATTATGTGGTTTTTGGTTATAGAAAAGTGTTGGCAGTACATGCTTGGTCTCGTCACCTTTGATGTGTAGCATAATTCATCTGTTTGTTGCAAATAACTTCATCTTCATAACTTCGGGTATGCTCTCGGTGGTATAGCTCAAGTCACTAATGCTTTAACTCTATAGGTTGATGAACTTCGTGAGATATCATCCGTGAGTGATGTGACGAGGTTGTTTGAGTAGTTGTGATTGATTGATCTTCAAGTTTTCGTCGTGTTCCTCATGGTAATACATAACCGGTTTGCTAATGACCTTTACATTGGCCACTAAGATAACCAATATCTAAACCAACCAAAATAATATGTAGTATTTCGTAGTAGGGGGTAGCTTCAATATTTACTTAGGAGTTATATATTCTTTTGTAATATTTTTATCTCTCTATATGAGAACATTTGACATTTACTTTAGAGTTTACAATTTCATTTGTAATCTCTATTGTCTCTAATATGGGAAGAACAAATATGTGTCAAGGGTTTCTTTCAGATGTCAAAATACTTTTTGATATCATTCCACTGATATTGCGTTGTTCTGAGTAAAATATAGGGTTTATTACCAAAAGCAACCTGATGTATACCCGTTTTTACCACTTGCAACCTATTTTAAAAGTCGTCGCCGATTGCAACCTGGCTTACTCTCATTTTACCGATTACAACCTATTTTATAAATTCCGGCCAAAATTAAGAGCGTGTGCCACACGCGCGTAATTTTGAGCAAGTGGTAAAAACAGGTATACGTCAGGTGGCTTTTGGTAATAAATCATTTTTCTTTTTTATTTTTTTCTTTTCTTCCCGCCATCATTTTCTCTCTCATCCTCCTTTTTAACAGAGCTAAATCGAATATCTAAGAGTTTAAGTTTAGTTCATTAATTATCAAGTCGAACTCGAGCTTAATTTATCAAATATATGGACGGCTCGTGAACTTACTCGAGCCTCTAGCGAGTCTAATCGAGCCCAAATGAATTCAATAAATATAAATTACAAATATGCTACTAATCATTATATAATTAAAAATAAGCTATAAATTCTTAAAATTATAATATACCTACTAAGATTAATTAATTACATATATACAAATGCATGATTTTAATTATATAATTCTATATTTTATTATAAGTATAACTATAAAATTAGAAATTAATTATAAGCATTAACTTAATATTTACGAACTAGCTCTCGAGCCAACAAATAAAATTGCTCGCGAGCCAACGAATCGAATATCATCAATCTTAAGTTTGGTTCGTTTATTTTAACGAGCCACATTAGACTAGCCCGATCGAGCTTTTCACGAACCGAGATCCGAATAGTTTACGAGCGAATTGCTTCGTGTACATCCCTATCCCTCCCTTCTCTCTCTGACCTAATTCTCCCTCATCCTAACACCAGTTCGTCTCCTCTCTCCACTAATTTCCGTAAATTTCTTCAACACGAATCCTCTTCTTCATTTATGATTTACAGATCCAGAAGAAACTAACTCTTAATCATCAAAAATTCGATCATTATCCAAAAGAAGTACTTTGAACAGTTCGGTGAAATTTTGGAAGTTGTGGTCTGATAAAGCTACTGGAAGATTCTATGCTACTGTTGGATAAGAGTTCAATTCTCAGTAGAAAATCTAGCTTGGAGTTGTTCTTATTTCTATGTTTTTGTATCTATACTCATTCATTTCTTCAAATTATCCTGTTGAGGATAATTCAATTTTCTTCAATTTATTTTTCATACGAAGATCTAGGTAGGAGTTGTTCAAATTTGTATGTATTTGTATCTATACTCGGTCATTTCATCAAATTCTCCTGTTGAAAATGATGGAGGGAAGAAAAGAAAAAAATAAAAAAAAAAAAAAAGAAAAGAGTTTATTACCAAAAGCAACCTGAAGTATACCCGTTTTTACCACTTGCTCAAAATTGCGTGTGTGTAGCACGCTCTTGATTTTGGCCGGAATTTATAAAATAGGTTGTAATCGGTAAAACGCGAGTAATTCAAGTTGCAATCGGCAACGAATTTTAAAATAGGTTGCAAGTGGTAAAAACGGGTATACCTCGGGTTGCTTTGGTAATAAACCCTAAAATATAACTAACAAGTTCTTTGAGAAAGTAATACATGGTTGAGTGCTTTGAGTTTTTTGTACAATAATGCGCACATTTCAATTAAGTAGGGAATTTCATCTCCTAATAGCTCTTCCGTCATTTCCTTTGGACTCAAATGGATCTTTCCTTATGTCCACACTTCAACCAATCATAGGAGTGCTAACAGATTGCACTTTATCCATGTGAAATTGCCTGATAATCTTTTGGATATATGCAAACTGAGGAATTAATATTCCACAAACTTGGTGAGTTTTCCCATGATCCTTTATCTCAATTTAGATTTCAAATACATCACAGTATCTCTTATTTCTCTAAGAGTACCTCTTATGTCCTTAACATCGACATAAATTGCTACAGTTGCAAATATAGAACTTGTGTTTCTTTACAAAAGCATAGGAGCAATACTACTTATTCTTTCCCTTCCCAATCAAGTAGTCACTTAGACGGGTATACCATTTCCGTCCAAATTTATTTCAATCAAAGTGAGCATTTCAATCTAATATTATAAATGCACTCTGTGGTATAGAGTTACTTGAGTTGGGCAATGCAAGTCCATTTGACACTGACACTGACACATATCTCAATAACAAGATCCCCAAAGAGATATGTAGTAACCACATTAGTATGTTGCATTTCCAATCCTTCGAAAACTTATCAATAAGACGTTATGACGTCCGTTGTGGGAGAATATCTCCTCGTAGTCAATTTCAGGGCTTTGTGAGAAAACCTTGTGCTTTAGGTAAGTTTTGCATCTCAGGACTTATTCTTCTCACTACGCTTACTGACAAAACATATTTTATGTCTTACGGGCTTTACACTTGGTAAGGCTAGCACTACCAAACCAAATACCTGATGTTCTGTCATAGAATCGAGTTCTACCTGGATTGATTCCATATAGGCCAATATGTTCTTTGTTGATATTTTACAATAGAGCGTGGTTCGATATTATTGAGTTCCATAATTCATTGAACAACAATGTATACATCATTAATGCACGTGAAAGATTTTTCCATTAACTCACATGCACTCTCATTATCTCTAGAATCATATTAAACTCCGGAGCGTCCTCCAGTGATGATTCATGGACATAATTAATTATAGATAATTTGAGAGTAGTTCTTTTTATTGATGATTCGAATTGTGCCACATCTGCCTCCTTCCTTGAGCAGGTGTTCATCGAACCACGTGGCATCTCCCATTTCCTTTTAGGAGCCACGGCCTCAACCACACTTCCACTAAGTGTGGTTGCAACACCTTTATATGCGGTGTTGTGTCCCTTACTGGGGACTTTTAACCTTACAGGCACATTTGCAGCTGGTATATATGATCTTGTCACTGTAGCGATTTTAGAAAATGCATCAACAATCAAATCTTCCATACTTTGAAGATCGATAATTCGTTTTACTTCACTTTACATTATGAAGTGTGGGGATCCTAATGAGACATACTGGGAAACACTTCCTGTCGTTCCCTTAGAAAAGTCTTTTTCTTATCTCCCCCTAACTACGGGAAGACTGTCTCATTAAAGTGACAATCCGTCAATCTTACGGTAAATAGATCTTGCCTGTTAAAGGTTCCAAATAACGGGTAATAGTTGAAAATCCATATCCAACATAAATACTTAGTCGTCTTTGAAGACCCATTTTGGTACACTGTGGGGGCGCAATAGGCACATATACTGCGTAACCAAGTATGCGTAAATGTAAAAACATCAGGCTAAATCCAGTTACCAACTGGTACACATAAATTATTGGTTAGCAGTGGGTCTGAGACAAATAAAGTAAAGTTGCAGTGATATTACATAGTCCCATGTCTGATAGACATTTTAGTGCGCATTTTTCAATGCCTAATCCTCCATCTATATCCTTGTGATGGTGACTTATGTAAGGTCATTTTTGTGTATGCACATGGGTTAAAGGATGCTATACATTGATCCTGACAGATATGCAATAATCATCAAATCCTTATGATGAGAACTCTCTAGAATTAATAAGTCTGATAGACATTATGAAGTGAGGGTGGTGAGCCCTTATATAATATTTTCTAGGAGTTTTTCAAATGAAACATTTCTTGTGGACAATAATGTGATGATCAGTTAGTGTGCCAAAGCATTTACCAGAACCATAGATACTTTAATGGCCCGCTTTCTGGTTTGATAGGTCCGCATATATTATATTATGATCTTTTATAAGAATGAAATGTATTACTTATATATCAAGCATAGGAAGGCCTCAATCCTACTTATTACTAAATAGTAGGCTTGGTACAATGAGTGATATGCCCTAAAAACAGTTAATGAGGCAGAATGGGATGTTGGTCGTGCTTTTAGTACTTTAGAAAGCATTAACACTGTTATAATAAAATTAGTACTGACAATGTACCTCGTATAAGATTTTCATCCCTTGTGTATTTCACTCGAAAGAAAGAATGTCCATATAATTTCTTAAATATGGATCATCATGTCATGATTTGAATATCTAAGAAATTCGTACCAAAACCTATATGAATTAATGTCCCAAAATTCATTTTGGGTAACATATGATTCTGTCTTCCAAAGTTCATTTTGGTGATAGTATTTGATCCAACGATCAGAGTAGTAGTGGAGCACATGCCACTAGATTAACTCATTTATTTCTCTAAGATATGCGTCCTTTCACATTCATTAGAAGTATCATAAATTATTCAATTCCATTCTCACATGTAGTTTTCTAATGATAGTCTTTGACACGAGTATCTTTACTGAGCAATGTTTTAGTAGCTCTTGGTGCATATAGAGCGTTTTGTGACTATAATTGTTATGTCATTAGACATCTAGAGAACTTGACGATTCTTCGCCCTTTTAGTACTTGTGATTCAGTGATGGTCATTATGCAGTGATGCAGTGAGTCTCTATTCTTTGGACTTCTTGTATCTCTTATAGTTAACTGTTCTAGCAGTTTTTATACAAAAGTATAATATTTCCACACTTATTTAAAAGTTCATTACCAACTCTGTCCCTTTTGTTTAGAGGGTTCCGATGTGTCTTTTGCACATTATTTCTATAACCACCATTTCCATTTGGGGTAGGCACATCGGAAGGCCTCCAGGGCTTCTATGTCCCTTACTTTGTGGTGTATCATTACCACAACTGTAGAGACAGAGACATTTGTTCCCTTTACTTTGAGGTTATTTTCACTATTTAATTTATCATAGTTAGGCTAGAAAATTTTCTTTATCCCAGCGCGTTTGGTGTTACTTTTTAGAAGAAATTGATCATGCCTTTAAACTACTTGCACTGGTTGATTAGCTAATTGAATATTCTAATTCTTTTATTTCATATTCTAACATATACAGGTTCGCTAGTATAGGCATTAAAGTAGGAAAGTAACCTTATGTGATTTCTTTACACAACGTTTCCTTATTGAGGTTATTGACCCTTTTGTAGTCTAGTGAGTGGATTTCTTTCCACTAGATAGTTAATATCGGAAGTAGAGATTCATCTACATTTTTAATATTTCTTTTATTGCATTCCGCAGCTCATCGGGTATTTTTGAACTAAACAATACTCCTAGTGTAAATACATTAGAGCATTGACCGTGACTTCTACTCAATCAGACAGTGCTTTGTCATTGGGGTCGGTTGATGATATGATCGTAAGAGAGTTCTTACAGGGTGTAGTTATTTTTCATGAAAATATTTTCCTATTAGGAATATCAATTGTGGTAACTCAATTTCTTCTGAGTCTAATATTTAAATTTGGATTGAGTTGGTTTAATCATTTTCCTTTGAATTAGATTTCGGGATCATATATCACAATTTTTTTTTATACTTTGTGAAATTACTTTATCATGTAGTTGATTTGTACTGATTATATAACTTTCATGAACTTTCTTTATCATGAAAATATACAATAGTACTTAACTAAAGTTCATAGGCAAGTATGATCAAGTACTCAAGCGAATAGACTAATTTACAAAAATCTCTATGCGCATAATAAACAACTCAGGTGATAAACTTTCAATTTCATGAGAAAATGCCAATCAAATTGAACATAATTAGGCTCCATGAATATCATTTAAAACAAAGCAAAATTCTATTATTGCTGATATTGCATGTCACGAGAGATGCATATATATAATCAAACTCTGTTTCATGCTTTTGTTTGAACGAAATACTTAAATCATGAAGTATGAGATAACTTGTAGTACAGATTAACAACATGTCATTGTAGCAAGTATTTTCAAAGATATCGGATTACCTTGTGAGAAAGATATGATTCTTTCTTATGGCACTCTTCAAAGTTTGTAAAAATAATAACTTGATGATGTTAAGAATGAAATCGTCCAATCCAATCCAATCTCCACGCCATGATAGTCAACTGATGCTCGGATGTTGCAATAAATTTATTCAAAAAAATAAAAAAAAATTAAACACTATATTATAAACAAAATAATAACTTTATATATTTAAAGGGAACATGCTAAAACATGTGAATACATACATATTTCAAGTTGTAAGTGAAACTGAAAATCTCAATTTAGTAGTTATGAGGTTCATTCTCAAATATGAATCAAAGTTTAATCTACAATTAGAAAATATTAGAAAAAAAAAATCAAATTTTGTTTTATCAATCTACTCCGTGCACGCAATCCCATAATCCACATGTATTATTCTATTGTTAATTGGGTATGCTGCCATTGTATATGACACTTAAAGAATGAAAGAAACTTTAAAGAAACTATTAGCAATGAAATTAGGGGCCTCAGAATGCAACAGTGGCAATGATGATTGCATAGGGAAATTAAATAATGTCTGTGACTTATCTCTCGCGTATATTGGTGCCACAATCTCTTGAATGGTAACTGCAACTTTGCAAGCTCGGAGACATCTGACATATTTAATCACGAAACCGGAACGAACCAACCAAGGGTTTGCTAATAAGAATGGGAGTATCATGAAATCGAATAATAGGGCCTAAAATTTATTAGGGCCGTTAAATTCATCGACGATAGATGAATAAGATTGGAATACAGGTGATAGAAAAAAAAAATCAGAAATAGTATTTAGAGCATCTCGTGCTGATAACGTGTTGTAGGAAAATATAAAAGAATAACAATAAAGAGAGATGGAAGAGAGACACGGAATAATTAGGGTTCTCTTATTCATCAGATCCCCTTTATATAGGGTGTCAAATACAAGGGTTTCACAGATACATAATATTTGGTGAATACCTAAATTGCCCTTCATCAATTACTTTTGACGAAGGCACACTAATTGCGTTTTTCCTTCAACACTCCCTCTTGTGCCAAGTCAAAGGAGAATTGGTGCATAACTCGTTGCCTCGTTAAAAACCTTGCCAAGTAACAAAACCCAGTGGGAAAAATAAATCTTGGTCGAAGGGAAAAAGAGTGCAACGCACCTATGTTGAGACTCCCCCTGAAGTCTACACACCTCCCCTGATACGTACATCTATTAGGAGAGTTTTGAAAATCTCCGCATCCTCGATTTATATAAATCATGAAGAAAGTTTATGGTGGCTGGTGATAAACAAACTTTGTGACATATGCTTCGTATAATCATCTCCTATGTAACATATTTCCATCTTCTTGTTGCAAACTGCATTATCTTCATAAATTCAGGTCGGTCTTCTGTGGTAGGTCTTCAACCATAGTACTTAAGAACTCCTTCATGTAGGACAACCATCTTTGTCTGATTCGGTGGGGTTGATAAATGAGTTGTGCTTGGTGGATCTTCAAGATTTCATTGTACTCCTCGTGGTAATACGTAACCAGTTTGGTGATGACCTTTAAATTAGCTAACAAGATAACCAACATTTAAACTAACCAAAGTAGTATTCGGTATTTCGTAGTGGGGGTAGCTTCAACATTTATTTAGGAGTTACATATTCTTTTGTAATCCTTTTATCTCTATATATGAGAGCATTTGACATTTTCTTTAGAGCTTTACAATTTCATTTGTAATCTCTCTTGTCTCTAATATGGGAAGAACAAATATGTGTCAATAGTTTCTTTCACATGTCAAAATACTGTTTGATATCATTCAACTGATATTTGTGTTGTCCTGAGAAAAATATACCAACATGTTCTTTGAGAAAGTAATACATGGTTGAGTGCATTGAGCTTTCAATACAATAATACGCACATTTCAATTAAGTAGGGAATTTCGATCATCTCCCAATAGCTCTTTCATCATTTCTTTTGAACTCAAATGGATCTTTCCTTGTCCACACTTCAACCAACCATAGGAGTGCTAACAGATTGTACTTTATCCATGTGAAATCGCCTGATAATCTTTTGGATATATGCAAACTGAGGAATTAATATTCCACAAACTCGGTGAGTTTTCCCATGATCCTTTATCTCAATTTAGATTTCAAATACATCACAGTATCTCTTATTTCTTTAAGAGTACCTATTATGTCCTTAACATCAACATAAGCTGCTATAGTTGCAAATATCAAAATCGGTTTCTTTATAAATGCATAGGAGCAGTACTACTTGTTCTTTCCCTTTCCAATCAAGTAGTCACTCAGACAGGTATACCATTTCCGTCCAAATTTATTTTAATCAAAGTGAGCATTTCAATCTAATATTGTAAATGCACTCTGTGGTCTAGAGTCACTTGAGTTGGGAAATGCAAGTCCATCTGACACTTTCACATATCTCAATAACAAGATCCCCAAAGAGATATGTTGTAACCACATTAGTATGTTGCATTTCCAATCCTTCGGAAACTTATCAATACGGTGTTATGACGTCCGTTGCGGGAGAATATCTCCTCGTAGTCAATTCCAGGGCTTTGTGAGAAACCCTTGTGCTTTAAGGTAAGTTTTGCATCTCAGGACTTATTCTTCTCACTACGCTTACTGACAAAACATATTTTATGTCCTACAGGCTTTACACTTGGTGAGGCTAGCACTACCAAACCAAATACCTGTTGTTTTGTCATAGAATCGAGTTCTACCTGGATTGATTCCATATAGGCTAATATGCACTTTGTTGATATCTTACAATAGAGCGTGGTTCGATATTATCGTGCTCTATGATTCATTGAGCAACAATATATACATCATCAATGCACGTGAAAGATTTTTCCATTAACTCACATGCACTCTCATTATCTCTAGAATCATATTAAACTTCGGAGCGTCCTCCAGTGATGATTCATGTACATAATTAATTAGAGATAATTTGAGAGTATTTCTTTTCATTGATGATTTAAATTGTGCCACACCTACCTCCTTCCTTGAGCAGGTGTTCATCGAACCACGTGGCATCCCCCATTTCCTTTTGGGAGCCACGGCCTCAACCACACCTCCACTAAGTGTAGTTGCAACACCTTTCTCTGCGGTGTTGTGCCCCTTACTGAGGACTTTTAACCTTACAGGCACATTCGCAGCTGGTATATATGATCTTGTCACTTTAGCGATTTTAGCAAATGCATCAACAATCAAATCTTCCCTACTTTGAAGATCGATAATTCGTTTTACTTCAATTTATATTATGCAGTGTGGGGATCCTAATGAGACATACTGGGAAACACTTCCTGTTGTTTCCTTAGAAAATTCTTTTTCTTATCTCCCCCTAAAGACGGGAAGACTGTCTCATTAAAGTGACAGTCCGCCAATCTAGCGGTAGATAGATCTCGCTTGTCAAAGGTTTCAAATAGCAGGTAATAGTTGGAAATCCATAACCAACATAAATATTTAATTATCTTAAAAGACCCATTTTGGTGCGCTGTGGGGGCGCAATAGACACATATATTGCATAACCAAATATATGTAAATGAAAAAATATCAGGCTAAATCCAATTACCAACTGGTACGCATAATTTTTGGTTCGCAGTGAGTTTGAGACAAATAAAGTAAAGTTGCAACGATATTGCATAACCCCATATCTGAATATCTGATAGGCATGTTAGTATGCATTGCAATGCCTAATCCTCCATCTATATCCTTTTGATGGTGGCATATGTGAGACCATTTTTGTGTATCCACATGGGTTGAAGGATACTATACATTGATCCTGACAGATATGCAATAATCATCAAATCCTTATGATGAGAACTCTCTAGAGTTAATAAGTCTTATAGACATTATGAAGTGAGGGTGGTGAACCCTTATATAATATTTTTTAGGAGTTTTTTAAATGCAACATTTTTTATGGACAATAATGTGATGATCAGTTAGTGTGCCAAAGCATTTACCAGAAACATAGATACTTTAATGGCCCGCTTTTCTGGTTTGATAGGTCCACATATATTATATTATGTTCTTTTGTAAGAATGGAATGCCTTACTTATATATCAGGCATAGGAAGATCTCGATCCTACTTATTGCTTAATAGTAGGCTTGGCAGAACGAGTGATGTGCCTTAAAATAGTTAATAATGTAGAGTGGGATGTTGGTCGTGCTTCTAGTACTTTAGAAAATATTGACTGTGTTATAATAAAATTAGCACTGACACTGTACATCGTATCGGATTTTTATCCCTTTTTGTATTTCACTCGAAAGAAAGAACGTCCATATAATTTCTTAAATATGGAACATCATGTTATGACTTGGATGTCTAAGAAAGTCATACCAAAACTTATATGAATTAATGTCCCAAAGTTCATTTTGGGTAACATATGATTCTGTCTTCCAAAGTTCATTTTGGTGATAGTGTTTGATCCAACGATCAGAGTTGTAGTGGAGTACATACCACTAGATTGACTCATTTATTTCTCTAAGATGTACTTCCTTTCACATTCATAAGAAGTATCATAAATTATTCAATTCCATTCTCACATGTAGTTTTGAAATGATAGTCTTTGACACGAATATCTTTACTTAATAACATTGTAATAGCTCTTGGTGCATATAGAGCGTTTTGTGACTATAATTGTTATGTCATTAGGGATCTAGAGAATTCGACGATTCTTCGCCCTTTTAGTACTTGTGATTCAATGATGGTCATTATCCTATGATGCAGTGAGTCTCTGTTCTTTGGATTTCCTGTATCTCTTATAGTTAACTGCTCTAGCAGAAAATATAATTATTTAAAAGTTCATTACCAACTCTATCCCTTTTGTTTAGAGGGTTCCAGTGTGTCTTTTGCATATTGTCTACATAACCACCATGTCCATTTGGGGTAGGCACATCGGAAGACCTCCAGGGTTTCTATGTCCCTTACTTTGTGGTGTATCATTACCACAACTATAGAGGCAGTCGCATTCGTTCCCTTTACTTTGGGGTTATTTGCACTATTTAGTTCACCATAGTTACGCTATGAAATTTTCTTTATTCCAACGCGTTTGGTGTTATTTTTTTTTTTTTTTAGAAGAAACTGATCATGCCTCTCGACTACTTGCACTGGTTGATTAGCTAATTGAATATTGTAGTTCTTTTGTTTCATACTCTAGCCTATACGGGTTCGCTAGTATAAGCATCGTAGTAGGAAAGTAAATAGATTTTCTGTATCATATCATCTTCTGTGATTTCTTTACACATAAAGAGAGTTTTGTTTTTAGACAAAACTTGTCGTTATTAAATTCATTGACCCTTTTGTAGTCTGGTAAGTGGATTTCTTTCCACAAAATAATTAATTTTGAAAGTAGAGAATTATCTATTATTCCAAAATTTCTTTTATGACAACCCACATTTCATCGAGGTCCTTTAACTAAAGATCCCTTCAAAGTGAGTTAGGATTACTGTGTCACCTCAGTTTCATTAGAGCATAGACTTTGAATTTGTTGGACGATTATTTGTGCTTAGGATCGGTGGATGATATGATTGTGGAAGTAGCTATTTCCATTGGAGTAGTTTCAACATGAAAGAAATCAGTAGCGGTACTCAATTGCTTTTGAGTCTAATATCGCAAATTTAGGTTGAGTTGGTTTCGTCAATTTCTTATGAATTAGATTTTGGGACCATATATCACAATTTTTCGTATTCTGTGAAAATACTTTATCACGCAATTGATTTGCACTAGTTTGGTATAGCTCATGGATTTTCACCATCATGGAAACACATTTCATCATACTTTCAATACTGATACAAGCATTCCAATTTGGAGCATCAATTGAGACCTAATTTATATCAGCATCTCTGTCAGGGTCGGTGGAAGGTAGAAGGATAAATTGCGAGGGTCGGTGGAAGATAGAATGATAAATTGCATCGATATCTCTTGTTGTGGTTGGATCATCGTGCTGATAACGTGTTGTAGGAAAATAGAAAAGAAGAACAATAAAGAGAGACGGAAGAGAGACATGGAATAATTAGGGTTCTCTTATTCATCAGATCCCCTTTATATAGGGTGTCAAATACAAGGGTTTCACAGATACATAATATTTAGTGAATACCTAAATTGCCCTTCATCAGTTACTTCTGACGAAGGCACACTAATTGCGTTTTTTCTTCAACAATTAAGTCTTTTTAGTGGATATGTTCATTGCACACATTAGTGTATTCATCACTCATTTGCTAAAATTTTATCAATAAAATTTGGATAAGGTAATTAACTAATGCTCATTAGATATGATGAAAATCTTATCTCTAAATTTCAGATAAAATAATCGACATACTTTTACAATTTTTCTCCCATCGTCTTATAAAAATAGTTCAGTCTTTCTTTTTACTCTGTCTCAAATTATGATCACTTTCCTTGTTATGGAGTAGAATTTCTCTAAAATACCCTTTACTTGGGATATAATTTCTCTATAGTATCCCTTCTTATTATTGATGGGACTAATCATATTCCAAATACTCCTAAACAAATAATGGTATAAAATAATTTCTCTAAAATACACCTTAATTAGTACTCCCTCCGTCCCGGCTTAAGTTTCCTACTTTGATCGGGCACGAAGGTTAAGAAAAAATAGATTTTATGGAATCTTTGACTTTTTTAAAGGTAGAGATTAATAGTGAAGATTTTGAGGATGTAGATTGTGAGAGAAGTTTGTCATTTATGGGCTGAAAAGTTAAGTTGGGACAAACAAAAAAGAAAAGTAGGAAAGTTAGAGAGCAACGGAGGTAGTATGAGATTACACACCAATTGTTTTGGGTAAGATAATAATTACTTTTTCTACGAGATTTGATAAAAAAACTTATCCCTGAATTAAAAGAAAAGATATTAACTTAGTTTTATGATATTTTGAATTAATGAATATATTAACACGAATAATTGATTTATTTTCTTTTATAAAAGGGAATATCTCCCTTAAGAAAAGAGAGGGAATATTTGACTGATTTATGAGTAGTACAAGAGACAATCCAAATTGAACAACGCTAAAATGATGTTTTGAGATGTTGGGAAGCGTAAATAGAAATTATAGAAATTATTGTGGTCAATTGTAATGATGCGCCTTCAGAGAGGGAGCACTAAAGAAATTTATAGATAAAGTAATGGTGGAATTGTAATTCTTTTAACCTTCCTCCCATATTTTATATATCTGGGAAAAATAAAAATAGAAGCTTATAACGAAGACGGCCCCTCGTAATTATAAATAATAAACATTAGAAATGCTTTTTTCTCCGCAAAAATCCTTTTTTCTTTCTTATTCTCAATCTGAATCCCTAAAAAATCTGTAGCTTCTCCTTTGCATCTTCATAAATCTCCCGCTGATACACATAATTTTCTTTATTTATCGGTAAGTTATTTTTTTATTTTTCTTATTTTTTAATAATTTTCTTGATTTACTGTGAATTCTAGGGTTTTTTATTATTTACAGTAAATATGCGAGAATTCGGATTTATCAAAACTATTTATCTTTTTCTGGGTTTAATTTCCAGCTTCCTGAGTTGTTTTTCGCTCGATCCCTTCGAAAACTCGGCGAATTCTGCTGAATATTCAGGGTTTGCTGCAAAAATTAGCTGCCTCTTCTTCTACTTGTTTGTTAGTCTGTGAGCTGTATGTTTCTCTTCTTTTTATTCACTTTCATTTTATTTTTTTATTTTTTTGGAAGTTTGCTGGCATTTACTGAATTTCAGTTATTCATTTTTAAAACAAAATTTTGCATTTTCCAGGTTTTGAATTTGAATTTTGTTGCTCGAGTGCTTTCATTTTCGGCTAGATCTCTGAAAAGTGACGAATCTCTCTTGTTCTACTGAAGATCTACAAAATTTATGGAAATGCAAAAGTAAAATTCTTCCTAAAATGATTGTTCTTTGGTTCTAGGTAAATTTGAATTTCTCCAGGAGTAGTGACCCGGCAAATGTCGGGAATGACGGAACCCTTTACAATAACTCCCACCTCAGCGGCCCCAGCCCATCAGCTGCCGGTGTCACAGCCGCAGCTAGAGCAGCAAATACGCGTGCCGTACTCCGGCGAAGGTGCATATGGACATGTTGGCTCGTCGCCGATGCCGCCGTACCGATCTATCACCGGGGGCGCTTCCGCAGCCCCAGTCGCCAAAAATACGATGAACGCCGTAAATTTGAACTCCGGTGATCAGAAGAGGAAGAGGGGTCGGCCGAGGAAATATGGGCCAGATGGAGGCATGACCATGGCTCCTGCTCCGGTCCCGCAGCCCATAAGCGTGAGTATGCCGCAGGCACAAACTTTTTCTTCTCCTCCGACGGCCACACCTCCACCTCCGGCAGAGCCGCAGCCACCAGTGGTGGGATCGGAATCATCCACTGGGAAGAAGTCCAGGGGCAGACCCCCTGGTTCGAGCAACAAGAAAAAGCAAATGGAAGCTATAGGTATTATGTCTGAATGTCTCATTCTTTATAAGTACCTTTGAGTGGAAAAATCAGATCTTTGCCTTGAATTGTTATTTCTTTATATAGATATAAGTACTTGTATTATTGACCTCCGAGTTAGTATGTTAAATTTAATTTTGTGTGGCGTAATGCAGTTGGGGTTCCAATTGACCCCCTCTTATATTATGTATATGTTATTGATTTATGTCAGCTATTCACGCTTTCTGCTTTTAGACAATGATAGTTAATATAGAATATGAATTATATATAGATATTTGGATTTGATGCTGGAATATATAGCGGTGCAGATGTTTATATTTTGCTATTATGTGATTAATTAATAATAATATTGATCATTTATATATTGGCAAGAAATTCTGGGAATTATGGGTACGTTGATCTGCTGGATCTGATCAACTCAAGAATCTAATAAAGAGAAATTTACCAGTGTAACCCTGTGTGTTTTGTTACACAGATACTGATCATTCTTGGTTATTGCTTTCTCTTAATTATATTGTCCGACTGCTGTGTTTTCAAATTTTCTTCTTTTTTCTTTTTCTAATCTATTTTATTTGTGAGGTTTGCTTTTTTAAATGGTGGGGACTTCCTTACACAGTTCTGCTGTTTGACCCATGTTAGTCAATATTGTAGTTTCAAATTTCAAGGTTTTTATTTCTTTTGGGTTTCAATATTATATCCAGTAAAATATTTTGTATTTAAAATTCCATGGTTGAGCTTTAGTTATATGAATGTTTTGTTATTTATTTGGTACCTGGGGCCTTGTCCATTTTCATTTGCAGCTTAGTACTTTTAATGGCAATTATTGTTATAATTATCTTATAACCTGAAACTCTGACACATATTTATACATGCAGGTTCTACTGGAATTGGATTTATACCTCATGTTATTAATGTCAAGGCAGGAGAGGTTACCAAATTTATTTATAATTTTGTTTCCTTACAAGTCGTACGAAAATGTTTTATTTTTTGCTTTATAAATTTTCTTTTAAACATTATAATATACCATCACATGATGTTCTATAAGTATAACCACTGAACTGATTCAATTTTATTTTTGCTTTAATTAAGTTCTCTTGTGAACGTGAATAACTAGATTTGCCCATCCTGTATGTGCTACAAACTCTACCCGCAATTCCAACCGCCTAGTCACGCATTACCTAATCAACCAAATATTATCTAAACCACTTTTACAGTTGGATAATATAAACTCACTTATCCCAATATCTCAATATGACAATATAAACCCACCATCGCCAACCTATTGATTTGATATCTACAGTTCACATCTTATCCTACTCCAACCCAACACAAACATATCATTGGATGGGCACATTCCAAACAGAGCCTTAGAGTTCATAACCTATTCCACCCGTTATCTTGGAAATTAGATGTTAAACCCTCAACCTCAAGTTGCACATCAAGAAAGCATGACTGATATGATATCATATTTCTGCTGATCTACGGTGAAGAAGAGAGTCTGCTTTATATTTTTACATCAATAAACCCCCTCTTGGTTTGGGAACTCTGATTTTTCGCACGCGGGATATTCTTTTGGCACCGAAAGTCATGCAAATAAATGTGGTAGATAATATCATCACATCTTAATAAATATGAGCTACTGGGTTTCAGGATGTATCTTCGAAAGTTATGGCATTTTCTCAGAATGGTCCAAGGGCTGTTTGTATCCTGTCTGCCAGTGGTGTCATATCCGATGTGACACTTCGCCAACCTGCAACCTCTGGTGGAACTGCAACTTACGAGGTTTTCCATATTTATGTCTTTTTCTCTTTTCAGAACTAATTCGGTTTTTAAGGATTTCCAGTTTCTAGGTTCGTTTAAGTCTGAAGATGGTTTGATTAGTCTACCTGGACTACTATAACATAATAAACTTCCCTCTATCTACCAACATATACAAAGGATTAATCATTTATTGTTGTTTGTACAGGGGCGGTATGATATCCTGTCCCTCTCAGGATCATTTATGCTATCAGATATTGGTGGTCAGAAGAGCAGAACCGGTGGGTTGAGCATAACATTAGTGGGCTCAGATGGAAGGGTTTTTGGTGGTTGTGTGGCTGGTTTACTAATTGCGGCCTCCCCTGTTCAGGTATTACAGTCTGAAAATCTCCAGTGTCGATATGTAAATGTCTCATAATTAGATATTGGAAAATTAAAAAAACTGGTTAATATGTTCAAGATAATTAGGTTTTTATGGATATCAATTTATCCTATTTCTTCATATCCGGGGTGTGATAATATTTCAAGATAGTTTAGTACGTAAAGAATACTTTGTCAATTCATTATATTTCATTGTGCGAGTGTTCTGAAGGATGAGTTGGATATAGGCGGTTCCAATAAGATCTCGTGCTTGAAGATTACTCGATTTTTTTTTTTTTTTTTCATCCATTAGATGACCGGAACAGGGGTGTATACACATTACACCATGATTTTGAATCAGAAGAGTCAACAGGGGCTTTTAGAAAAACAGATTACATGCTGATGACCCTTCTCACTGCACTTAGAAGCCAATCATAATAACAATTAACTCGATAATACTTTAGAGCGTGTTCATTTTGCCTGCTTCTACTATTTCACTGCAAGTATAGATAGTTGATTGAGATGCACCTTTCATCTTAGTTTGATGCATCAATAGCATCATAACTTTTTAAAATCAAAAGTTCTCTATTTCCCGTGTATTTGATTACATCCATCACTTAGAGTTGTTTTTCTCTTCACCACAGGTGATAGTCGGAAGCTTCTTAGCAGATGGTCGAAAGGAGCCAAAAACCACCAACTATATGGACCCTTTGTCCGGCCCACCCAAAATGAACCTGGGCAGTGCAGCTGGTGCCAGCAGCTCCCCATCACGAGGAACTTTCAGTGAATCCTCGGGGGGTGCGGCCAGCCCACTGAATCTCAGCTCCGGTGCTTGCAATAACAATCACCCTCAAGGCATGTCTGGAATTCCATGGAAATAAATGATCTTTTCTCGGGTTGGAAGTGCTTTCTGTAATCCTATTATCGGAGTATGGACCACGAGCTGTTCTCGACTTGACTGGTAGTATTTAGGAATGCAGTTTGTAGATCAGTTTAGGATCGTAATTGGCAGTTTAGTTTGCAGTGCTGGTGCTGTTGCCTGTTTTATTGCTATTGGAGTCACTAGTGAGTTGGTTCATCTTCATCTAACTTCTCAATCTTTTTAACGTACGTTTTTTAGATGCTTACATGCTGCTATTTACTATTTGATGCTTATTTGCTCTGCTTCATGCTTTCCTGTGGTGGAGGGATTTTTCTTTCAGATTTATGATTTTTGTTTCCTTTTTGTTGGGGATGAGGGATGCATGTCTGGGTTCCTGCATTTGAATTTATTTTATTTATTTATTTTTCTAAAGAATTGGTCTCTATTTCTGTTGCATTTAGTAGTAAAAGAAGATAAATATATACTAGTGTTGTTCCCTTTTATATAGGGTGTCAAATATAAGGGTTTCACAGTTACATAATATTTAGTGAATACATAAATTGTCTTTCATCAATTACTTTTGACGAAGGCACATTAATTGTGTTTTTTCTTCAGCACTCTCCCTTGTGCTAAGTCAAAGGGGAATTGGTACACAACTTGTTGCCTCGTTAAAAATCTTGCCAAGTAACAAAATGGGAAAAAATAAACCTTGATCGAAGGAAAAAAGAGTGCAACGAACCTTTGTTGAGACTTCCCCCGAAGTTTATATCTCTCCATTGATACGTACATATATCAAGAGATCTATCAAGAGAGTTTCGAAAATCTCTTCATCCTCAATATTACATAAATATGAGGATATTACGTGGTTGTGGTTATAGAAAAGCGTTGGCGATAAATGCTTGGTCTTGTCACCTTTGATGTGTAACATAATTCATCTGTTTGCTGCAAATAACTTCATCTTCATAACTTCTGAGAGGCTCTTCAGTGGTATAGCTCAATCCACTAATACTTTAACCATATAGGTTAATGAACTTCGTGAGATATTTATTTAGGAGTTACACATTCATTTGTAATCTTTTTATCTCTTTATATGAGAACATTTGACATTTCCTTTAGATTTTACAATTTCATTTGTAATATCTCTTGTCTCTAATATGGGAAGAACAAATATGTGTTAATGGTTTCTTTCAGATGTCAAAATAAATTTTGATATCATTCCGCTGATATTGCGTTGTCCTGAGTAAAATATAACCAACAAGTTATTTGAGAAAGTAATATATGGTTGAGTGCATTGAACTTTTTGTACAATAATGCACATATTTCAATTAAGTAGGGAATTTCATCTCCCAATAGCTCTTTCGTCATTTCCTTTAGACTCAAATGAATTTTTTTTTATGTCCACACTTCAACCAATTATAGGAGTGCTAACAGATTGCAATTTATCCATGTTAAATCGCCTGATAATCTTTTGGATATATGCAAAGTGAGGAATTAATATTCCACAAATTCGGTCTTCTAGTTCAAGGCATAGACAATACCGAGTCTTCCCATGATCCTTTATCTCAATTTAGATTTCAAATACATCACAATAACTCTTATTTCTTTAAGAGTACATGTTATGTCCTTAACATCGACATAAGCTGGTATAGTTGCAAATATAGAACTCGTTTTCTTTATAAATGCATAGGGGGCAATACTACTTGTTCTTTCCCTTCCCAATCAAGTAGTTACTTAGACGGGTATACCATTTCCGTCTAGATTTATTTCGATCAAAGTGAGCATTTCAATTGTAAATGCACTCCGTGGTCTAGAGTCACTTGAGTTGGGCAATGCAACTCCATCTGAAACTTTCACATATCTTAATAACAAGATCCCCAAAGAGATATGTTGTAACCACATTAGTATGCTGCATTTCTAATCCTTCGAAAATTTATCAATAAGACGTTATGACGTCCGTTGCGGGAGAATATCTCCTCGTAGTCAATTTCAGGGCTTTGTGAAAAAACCTTGTGCTTTAAGGTAAGTTTTGCATCTCAGGACTTATTCTTCTTAGTACGCTTACTGACAAAACATATTTTATGTCCTACATGCTTTACACTTGGTAAGGCTAGCACTACCAAACCAAATACCTGTTGTTTTTTCATAGAATCGAGTTCAACCTGGATTGATTTCATATAGGCCAATATGCTCTTTGTTGATATCTTATAATAGAGTGTGGCTCGATATTATTGTGCTCTATAATTCATTGAGAAACAATGTATACATCATCAATGCACGTGAAAGATTTTTTCATTAACTCACATGCACTCTCATTATCTCTAGAATCATATTAAATTTCGGAGCGTCCTCCAGTGATGATTCATGGACATAATTAATTAGAGATAATTTGAGAGTATTTCTTTTCATTGATGATTCAAATTGTGCTACACCTGTCTCCTTCCTTGAGCAGGTGTTCATCGAACCACGTGGCATCCCCTATTTCCTTTTGGGAGCCACGACCTCAACCATACCTCCACTAAGTATGACAGCAACACATTTATCTGCGGTGTTGTGCCCCTTACTGAGGACTTTTAACCTTACAGGCACATTTGCAGCTGGTATATATGATCTTGTCACTTTAGCGATTTTAGCAAATGCATCAACAATCAAATATTCCATACTTTGAAGATCAATAATTCGTTTTACTTCACTTTACATTATGAAGTGTGGGGATCCGAATGAGACATACTGAGAAACACTTCCTGTCGTTCCCTTAGAAAATTCTTTTTCTTATTTCCCCCTAACGACGGGAAGACTGTCTCATTAAAGTGGCAATCAGCCAAACTAGCGGTAAATAGATCTCACCTGTCAAAGGTTTTAAATACCGGGTAATAGTTGGAAATCCATAACCAACATAAATATTTAATTGTCTTAAAAGACCCATTTTGGTGCTCTGCGGGGGCACAATAGGCACATATACTTGATAACCAAATATGTGTAAATGTAAAAATATTAGGCTAAATTCAGTTACCAACTGGTACGCATAAATTTTTTGTTAGCAGTGGGTCTGAGACAAATAAAGTAAAGTTGCAACGATATTGCATAACCCCATATCTGATAGGAATTTTAGTACGCATTGCAATAACTAATCCTCCATCTATATACTTTTTATGGTGGCATATGTGAGACCATTTTTGTGTATCCACATAGGTTAAAGGATACTATACATTGATCCTGACAGATATGCAATAATCTGATAAATCCTTATGATGAGAACTCTCTAAGTTATAAGTCTTATAAACTCTATGAAGTGGGGATAGTGAGCCCTTATATCTTAGTTTCTAGGAGTTTTTCAAATGCAAAATGTAATGATCAGTTAGTGTGCCAAAGCATTCACCAAAACAATAGATACTTTAATGGTCTGTTTTCCGGTTTGATAGGTCCACATATATTATATTATGTTCTTTTGTAAGAATGGAATGTCTTGCTTATATATCTGACATAGAAAGGTCTTGATCCTACTTATTGCTCAATAGTAGACTTGGCAGAACGGGTGATGTGCCTTAAAATAGTTAATGATGTAGAGTGAGATGTTGGTCATACTTCTAGTACTTTAAAAAGCATTGATTGTGTTATAATAAAATTAGCACTGACACTCTACATCATATCAGATTTTTATCCCTTTTGTATTTCACTCGAAAGAAAGAATGCCCATATAATTTCTTAAATATGGATCATCATGTTATGGCTTGGATTTCTAAGAAAGACGTAAAAAAACCTATATGAATTAATATCCCAAAGTTCATTTTGGGTAACATATGGTTCTGTCTTCCAAAGTTCATTTTGGTGATATTGTTTGATCCAACGATCAGAGTAATAGTGGAGTACATGCCACTAGATTGACTCATTTATTTCTCTAAGATGTGCTTCCTTTCATTCATTAGAAGTATCATAATATTATTCAATTTCATTCTCACATGTAGTTTTTAAATGATAATCTTTGACACGAGTATATTTTATTTAACAATGTTTTAGTAGCTCTTGGTGCATATAGAACGTTTTGTGATTATAATTGTTATGCCATTAGGCATCTAGAGAATTCGACGATTCTTCGATCTTTTAGTACTTGTGATTCAATGATGGTCATTATGCAGTGATGCAGTGAGTCTCTTTTCTTTGGACTTCCTGTATCTCTTATAGCTAACTGCTCTAGCAGTTTTTATACAGAAGTATAGTATTTATTGAAGTTCATTACCAACTCTTTACCTTTCGTTTGGTGGTTGAGGTATCTTTTGCACCTTGATGTCACAACAAGCAAGTTCAGTACCACCATGTCCATATGGTGGGTGGGTATTAGGAGAGCCTCTATGGACCCAATGAGAGAGCCTCTATGACCAAATGATTCTTACCTCGTGATGTATTATCGCTATATCGGTGGGATTGACACATCCCGTCCCCTTTGCTTTGGGGCTGTTTCCACTATTTAGTTTGTCATATTTAAGTTAGAGAATTTTCCTTTTCCCAGCCCAACATATTGTCATATTGAGTGTTACTTATACTGGTTCTCTAGTATAATTATCAAATTATGCAAATAACTTTATATATCATATCTTCTGTGATTTTCTTTTTACAGAAAATAAGACGTGTTTTTAGGCACAAAAATGTCCTTATTGAAGTTATTGACCCTTTTGAAGTATAGTAAGTGGATTTCTTTCCACAAAATGATTAATTTTGAAAGTAGAGAATTATCTATTATTTCAAAATTTCTTTTATGGCAACCAACAGTTCATCGAGGTCCTCTAACTAAAGAATCCTTTCAAAGTGAGTTAGAATTACCGTGTCACCTCAGTTTCATTAGAGGATAGACCTTGAGTTTATTGGACGATTCTTTGTACTTGGGGTCGGTGGATGATATGATTGTGGAAGTAGCTATTTTCGTTGAAGTAGTTTCAACATAAAAGAAGTCAGTAGCGATACTTAATTGCTTTTAAGTCTAATACTGCAAATTTAGGATGAGTTGGTTTCGTCAATTTCTTTTGAATTAGATTTTGAGATCATATATCACAATTTTTTGTACTCTATAAAAATACTTTATCACGCAATTGATTTGTCCATGAATCTCCTTTATTATGGACATGCATGATTTATTAAGTAATGATCAAATTCCAATCTATCAAACAAATAAGCTAATTTGCGATTTCTATTTATAAACTTCGCAATAAGCTAAACGAATTATATACGTAACTTTCAATTACATGAGAAAGTAGAAGCAGACTAAATAGAAACGGTCATCAGTATCATTAGAAAAAGTGCATAATTTCATTATTGTCAATCCATTGTTTATTAGACAAAAAACGTAGTTTTATCTAAATCATATGAGAAACATGCATTTAAGCTTTTTCTCATGCTTCAATTTGATCCAAATTTTAAATAAAGCATAGAGGAACCCGTATCGCATTTAATACACATCATGCCACATGATGTTGTAAGCAAAAATAGTCATTTGCATCTAAGTTACAAGTGTGATTTGATTTACCTTGCATGAAAGACACGGTTCTTTTCAATGGTACTGCTCAAACTTGCTGGAAAAATTTGATGGTCTTAAAAACCACATAGTTTCAATCCAACATCCATGTCTCTGAGAATAAGCAAGAAATGGACATGACAACCGAATTCACAAATAAAAAAACAATAAAGAAGTCTGAAAATTCGAATCAATGTTCCAAATATAAATATTGATGCGACCAACCCAAACCAACTCCAAATTTTATATAGTCAAATCAAAGGAGTCCAAATAATAAGATCTTTGTATATGTCTAATTCAATTCAGTTTCTAAGAATTGATTCGTTCTCATCCTAAATAACTCTGAATTTACACATACTTATTAAAATCAATATTATGTTGCAATCATATCAAACTCGGGCAAGAAACAGGATACTATTCATACACTCGGATATCAAATATAAATTCTGTTATGCAAGAAGCGATTAATTATAACAATAAAAATTCATTCTTACTAATTGGAAGGCAAATTAGGAACTTTAAAAGTAATAGCCTATTTACATAGTCGCACCAATAAACGAAATTAATAAGATCACAATCAAACTAATCGAATTCCATTTTCTGGAACACAATTAATATCCATCATTGCTTATAATATGGTTTCATATTCACGAAACTGAAATTGATTTCCATAAACCCAAACGTGATCATCTCATGAAAAGGGGAAGGAAGTTTACCATGCACCATCGGCGATATACTTTATTCTAGATTTTTTTTTTTTTATTCTGGATTTTTTTTTTCTAAATGATTGTGGTCTCGTGCTGATAACGTGTTGTAGAAGAAACATAAATAAACAGAAAATAGAGAAGAAAGAAAGACACAGAATAATTAGGGTTATCTTATTCATCAGATCCTCTTTATATAGGGTGTCAAATACAAGGGTTTTACAGTTACATAATATTTAGTGAATACCTAAATTGCCCTTCATCAATTACTTTTGACGAAGGCACACTAATCGTGTTTTTCCTTCAACAACTAGCAATTAATATGAGCATTGTATGTGGCTCATGAATTTTTTAAATATGATATTATAAAGTAGTTATTTAATTTAAAATAAACTTAATTAATTAATTAGATTATTTTATATGCATATACTACAATGTAGGTATTGATATTTTAATACTTTTTAGTACTTCCTATTAGTGTAATATAAATTCTGCATCTATTAACTTTATATATATATATATACATATATATGTTGTTATTTATAAGTGTTAAATAGTGTATAATATAAATTATTATCTCCGAATGTAATTCAATGCTTCTGACATTGATATTTTACTTAAAATCCTTAGTTTTAACTCTAATTATAATTCGATATAAATTGCATCATTGAGTGGCTTGGGATCTTTAAATTTATCTTTTTGTTGTCTGTATGTGGGTTTCTCTTTTATGTTTCACTTTCCATAAGAATAATTAATGAGTTTTATTTTAAATATATTAAAATTTTAAAAAATACAATATTTTAACATGTTTATTTATTTCTTGTTTTAGAAATTAATCTTTAAGCATGTTTAAATTATTTGATTTATATTAATATTACAATAAAATTAAGTTGTCTACTCGATAGAATAAAATCTTATTATGTTTAATGATATTTCAATTTTATAGTTTTCCTAAATCTTCAATATTCAAAACTTATATTTTCTTATATATTTTATATAAATTAATTCTTAATTCTTAACTATAATTCATTTTACAAATTAGTAGATGACTATAAATAGATTCTCATAGTATAAAACTCGGGCAATAACTTTTTACTTTTTTACATTGAATGCTAAACTTACAAATTTGTTCTTTTATTTGTGTTGAGTGTAAATAAATAAAAAGAAATAGAAAAAATGTCACTATACTAAAAAATAATAACTTAAACAAAAATTACAATAAATTATTAATTTATTTTTATTATTTAATTATAAAATTTATATACTAATTATTATTAGTAATTTATAATAAGTTACTACATAAGTAAATAATTAGTATAATATAAAAAAGTAAAAAACATAAACTTACTGGCCACGAGGCCACGAGTTTGAGCCCACGACCTCAAAACTATGAAAGCAACACGTACTTCACACCTTATATATATATATATATATATATATATATATATATACATATACATAATACGAAGCTAAAAAAAAAAAAAAAACTACGACCCAAGTTACCCACAAGAAAAAACAGGAAAAAAAAATAAAAAACCACGACCCAAATACAGTTCATAGGTCGCGGATGCGGGTTAGGGGGAGTAGGTGCACAAAAATTTCTTACCTAAACCACTAATCTATCTATATATATTAATATAAACAAGTAAAATGAATTAATTTATCTTTCTCTAAATCCTCTCCTTGAAAAATCGAAAATAAATCAGAGCTCCCCTCCTCACTTTTCCTGGCTGCTTTTCTCACTAGTTCAGAAAAGAGACTCTTAATCCATCCATTAAGGTTGCAATTGATGATTTTTTCTTAATAAAAAGACTTTATAAAATAATCTCTATATATACATGTTAGGGGAAAATATGCATCTGCACTTTTGTGGAGAAAAGCCCGATCTCCACTAGGTAGAGGTCGGTCAAAGTCAGCGCATTGTGCTGAGTGCGGTACATAACCAACTATTCAGAGATTTCCTTAGTAGGGCTGTTAGCTCTGAGTGGTGTCGCTACTCTACAGGGTTGATCAGAGTAGAGACAATGAGGTCAGCAGATCGTGCCAACCCTCTGCAGCTCTGGAGGAGCCCATAGCAAGTTGGTAGACTGTGTCAGCTCTGAGACGGCTTAGGGGCTGCTTACATAGACAGTCATTCCTGAAAGAGCTCTGACTGCCACAAGGAAGGAATGCTTGAGAGACATGAGGCTCATTGTTGTTGAGCCAATGCTCAATCTTAGTTTAGAGATGACTGTTATGACTTGAACACCAAGCCACGTACTCCCTAATCCTTTGACAAAAGATACAAACAACTGTTAGTCTATCTGACGAAAGGTAATGTACCCTCTGACACCACCACTGGGTATAGAAGGACATGAGGCAAAAATCCATTGGTCAGCACAAATGACCCATTTACCCTTTGCCCTAGACACAGTAAGTATAAATAGTGCCTAGTTCAATTGAAAAAAGGTGACACACTCCTTACTCTTTCTATTACATTGCTTTCTTACATTCCACTCTTCGTGGGTTGATTTCTAACTCGAGCGTCAGAGGGTTTTCGTCGACACACACCCCGGATCTATTTTGCAGATTCGTAGGCATCCAAGAAGGAATGGTCCATCCCTATTCGTTGGAAATTCCGGATACTTCATAGATATATCCAAACTCCCTGGACATTTAAGCATTGTTGAGGGAAGTTTTCAAACAACCCCTATCAACTGGCGCAGTCTATGTGAGTTTGGGTCTAAGACGTGAGAGTTGCCCTCGTTCCCTTTGTCTTTCACTGAATCTTTGTTATCCTTAAGAAGTTCTTACCTTGAATAAGGAGGTCAAAGACTGTGGAAAATTTGTGAAGTGTTAAACTAAATTGTTTACTGACTTTCATAGCATGGCTGGTGAACTCACTCCCCGAGACTTGACCACTGCCTTTGAGAATGAGGCGGCAGAAGGAAACCTCCCTGGAGTAACATAGCTCACCTCTCTAGGGAATTCTCCTACTGAAATGTTGGCGGGGACAACCCCAACTACAGAGGGCAGAAGTGGAACAACCATGCCCTCTCCGCTGACGGGTTCGACAGTGACGATGACTGTGGACCAATTAAATTATGTCATAAGCATGGTAGTGGACAACGTATTGGCTAATAGAGGTGGGCTCTCTGGACAGTCTCTGGGTTTGGTCCATGTTGAGAATTGGGAGCAGAGGCACGAAACTGTTAGACATCCCATCCCTGTAGAAGACATAGCAAACGCGGAGGTGAATTCATCCAGGCATGCTAGCTCTCCACCAAGGGGCTTCCAACTAGGGACTGCAGAGTGAAACCCTGCATGGGTGTGAACAACATCTCCGGGGGACAGACTTGCTCTTGACAGAGGCGAGGAGGCAGAAACCACCGAGTACGATGCCAGCTATGATGTCACGATCGATACAGTTAACCAGCAAATTCGGGTCCTCCGCAGGGAAATGGAGGACCTTCAAAGGAGCAAGGTGGCGGGCACCAGCAAGGCTATGGGGGGTTGTGGGCTTTCTTTTCACGGAGGAAATTTTAGTGGATCTATTGCCCCTAAACTTCGAGGCACTGCCATACGAGTATGATGGAACAACAGACCCTTAGGACCATTTAGTGAGGTTTGAGAATGGGGCCCTTCTGCACCAGTACACAAATGAAGTGAAGTGCAGGGTGTTCCTGAGAACGTTGACGAAGTCAGCCCAACAGTAGTTTAGCTAACTCCCGGCGAATTCCGTGACCTTCTTTACGAAGCTGAGTTCCTTGTTTGTTCATCAGTTTGCTAGCACAAGAAGATAACAGAAATCGGCCCTCTCACAGATAAGGCTCAAACAAGGTTAGTCTAAAAGCATTAGAAAGTACGTGGGAGGTTCAATCCTGCTGCTCTGGAGGCACCCTCTGCTACCTCAGAGGTGAAGATAAATTCCTTGGCTCAGGGGGTTGGTGGACGGAGATATTATCCGATCTCTGGTGAAGCGCACTCCTCGGACCTTTGACGAGCTCTTGAAGAAAGCTGATAAATACATTAATCTGGAGGAGACCCACAACGGTAGAAGGAGAGAAGAGAAAGTGGTGGAAAGAAAGAAGGAGCCCTCTGACGAGGACCGAAAACTCGCTGAGAATGGTAAGGTCGTTGGCGGTAGCTTTGAAAATTATACCCACCGACTCTGAGACCATCGGAGCTGCTGGATATAGCAGTAGAGATTTCGGATTTCAAATACCCCACCACAACGTACACGGGGCCATAAGCACCCCAAGTCACCATAATAACTACGGTCATGAGATAGATAAATGCCGCCATCTCAAGGACATGATTGAGAAGTTCATAAAAGATGGGCACATGGTGGAATACTTCAAAAAGGAAATAGACAGGGAGAGAAACTATAAGCGCAAAGAGAGTGAAGACAAATGAAAGGAGCTTGCAGAAGAGCCACGAAATAAGGAGGAATTCAGCCATAAGAGGGCCTATGTTCAGATGATTGTGGGAGGGCCAGAAGATGGAAATTCCAACCGTGCAAGGAAGGCCTCAGCTCATGTTATGGCAAAATACTCCAGAGGAGAGGCGTCAGAGGTGATAGCCATGGGGGATGATTTCCCCCGCATTGAGTTCGGCCCCGGTGATGCAAAGATGGCCCAAAACCCTCACAACAATGCGATGGTGATCACGACGAACATTGGAGGGCCCATAGTGGCCCGGGTATTTGTGGACACTGGGAGTTCAACCAATATAATTTTTCAACATTGTCTATGGAAAATGAATTAGAATGTGAAGTTAACACCGGTAAACATAGCTCTGTACGAGTTTGTTGGAGGCTTGGTGCAGCCCTTAGGACAGGTGGCATTGTAGGTTGAGTTAGGAAAAGAGCCACTTCGGAAAGTGCAGATGTTGAATTCCCTTGTGGTGGATGCACCCAGCTCTTACAATGTCATCCTTGGTAGACCCATGTTGAACTGCTTCAGGGCAATCATTTCCCTGAGTCACATGAATTTGAAATTCCCAGTAGGAACCAAAGTCGGAGAGGTCAATGTTGATCAACTCACTGTTGGGAGATGCTAGGCTGACATTGTCAGGAAAGATAGTCACATGGTCCAAGGGATTCCAGACCAACAGGGGGGAGCCCCAGAGAAAAAGATGAGGATGTCGGAGTTGGATGAGTCTGAGCTGGGGTTGAGGATTAGCCCTGAGGAAGAATTGTTTCAGGTGGAGCTTTATCCTAACAAGAGGGCTTCACCAATAGAATTGGGACTCAGATGAGTCATGAAGTTTCCTAGGCAGTGGTGCTATGTCTCAGAAGGAATGATGATTTATTTGGTTTTGTACCAAGGGATATGGTGGGAATTGACCTAGATATAGAACTCCAATGACTAAATGTGGATCCTCAGGTTAGGCCAGTCAAGAAGAAGTTGAGATAATTCGGCCCGGAGAAGGACAACGCAATAAGGGAAGAGGTGGAAAACCTGCCGGAAGCAGGTAATGTAGTGGAGGTTCAGTTCCTTGAATGACTCTCCAATGAGGTGATGGTAGCCAAAGTATCTGGGGCTTGGAGGATATGCATTGACTTCTGAGACCTCAATAAAGCATGCCCGCAGGACCATTACAGCTCTGAGTCGATTTATCTCAAAGTCTACGGAGTGTAGTTTATCCTTCTTCAAAATCTTGTGGAAAGGGACAAAGTTTGAATGGATAGATGAGTGCGAGAGTGGTTTCCAGGAGTTGAAGAGCCATCTCACCACCCTTCCCCTTCTGACCAAACTCGTGCACGGGGAGGTCCTATATTTTTACTTTTTAGTGGGCGAATCTACTCTGAGCTCAGTGCTACTCAGAGAGAAAGGGTTAATGTAGCAGCCTGTGTACTATATCAGTATGATGATCTAGGGACCAGAGTTGAGGTACTCAGAAATTGAAAAATCAGCTATGGCAGTAATGGTGGCATTGCGACGGTTGAGGCCATACTTCTTGTCTCACAAGGTGATTGTGAGGACGAACATTCAGCTCCGACCAACGCTAAGCAGTCAAGATCTGTCAGGGAGAATGGTTAAGTGGACAGTGGAGTTAGGAGAATATGACGTGGAGTTTGAGCCTAGGGTAGCTATCAAAGCCCAAACTTTGGCCTATTTTATTCAAGAAACTACTAGAGGCCAGAGCTGGAACTATGGAGGGTATTCGTAGACGACTCTGTCTCTCAAATGGGCTGTGGGCAGGGGCAGTAGTGGCTTGTCCTAATGGTGAGGAGCTTCAGTTCACTATGAAATTTGAGTTCTGACCCTCTAACAATGAGGTTGAATATGAGGCCTTGATTCAGGGTTTGAAGATAGCTGCAGAATTGGGAGCGCAGAGAGTCTTGGTTCACTCGGATTCACAGTTGGTGGCCTAGCAGGTCTTAGGGACTTACGAGAAAAGATGTGAGAGAATGATAAAGTATGTAGAGCTTGTAAAGGGGTTGAGGGAGAAGTTCCCAGAGCTGAATATTGGGCAGATCCCCAAAGAGAAAAATGTCAAGGCAGATTACCTAGCTAAGATGGCGGGGGCAGCTAATGAGGGTGTGAAAGGCCAAGCCACCTTGCTTACGCTGAAGAGAAAGATGTTATAAATGGATATAGTTGTTGAGGAGGAACATGATAACGGAGCTCCCATCATGCATTATCTTAGAATTGGGAAGTATCAAGTCGGAGGGCCGTGGCGCGCAGTGTATGCAAAATATTGCATTATAGGTGACCAACTATATAAGAGGTCATTTGCCCAGCCACATGCAGGGTGTCTGTCTGGAGAGGAAGGGAATTACGTCTTACGGGAGTTTCATGAGGGTTATGTTTGCAGTCACAATGGACCTCGGAACGTTATTGGAAGAATGATTAGGGTTTGATACTATTGGCCTACGATGGTACATGATGCAGATGAGCTGATCAAGAGGTGCGATAGGTGTCATAGGTATGGACCCCTCATCCATACCCCTGCCAAGGAATTGGGGGTTATGCACTCCCCTTTCCCGTTTGATAATTGGGGGATACATATAGTAGGAAAATGCACAGTTTTCCCAGGGAAGAAGATTTTCTTTGTAGTAGCGGTGGATTATTTCACCAAATGGATGGAAGCTGAAGCGCTAGCCAAAATTGAAGAGGAAAATATTCTCAAGTTCTTGTGGAAGAACATATGTTGCAGATACGGTATCCCAAGGATTTTGGTCTCCGATAATGGGACTCAATTATGCAGGGGAAATGTGCAAAGCTGGTGCAGAGAAATGAAAATCCAGCAGTGGTTCACATCGGTGGCCCATCCTCAGGCGAATGGGCAAGTGGAGGTTACCAACCGTATGTTGCTGGAAGGGATTAGAGCTTGGCTAGAGAAGCTGGAGGTAAGTGGGCTGAGGAGTTGGATTATGTGGTCTTATTGAATAGGCACTAAAACTGCCATTGGGGAGACTCCTTTGAATTTGGTCTACGGAGCTTCAACGGTGATCCCCGCAGAGGTGGGATTGGAGACGCACCGCATCCTGAACTATGATGGGTCCATAATAAAACCCTAATGATGGAGAACTTGGACATGCTAGCAGAGTTGCGAGAGAAAGCTAGAGTCAAGTCTGAGAGGTATAAAGGGCAAATATGCACTGCGAATAACCGAAAGTTGAAACCCAGAAGGTTTGACGTAGGACACCTGGTGCTGAGGAGAGCTAATGCACTCAAGGCAACAGGAAAATTGGAACCTAACTGGGAGGGCCCATTCGTTGTTGCGAAGGTCCTAGACGGAGGAGCATACGAAATGCAGATGAAGAAGGGAGAGCAGTGTTGAGGCGTTGGAATGTGAGCAATTTGAAAAACATATACTATTTCTAGCAGAGAGATCATGGTACTTGCATGTGTTTCAATTAAGGATATGATATCCAGACTGTAAAGTTCTTTTTATTCAATGAAAAATGAGGGTCCAAGCTATAAGGGTCTCTCTAGCAGGGTTGGCCCTGACAATCTGGGGGCCTCTGGGCAACAATGAAAAATGGGCCCTTGAACAACAACAAAAAATTGGCTCCTAAACAAAGAAAATAATGCGTACAAATAATACAAGCATCAAAATAAATATTTAAACATTATCATTCAAATTTACATAACATTACAACCATAAAATATGTACGGGATAACGATACAAATATTAATTTCTCATTCTTTATAAGGATACTACATTTAATACGAAATATGTACAAGTTATCAGTATTAACTTGATCCTCACTTGCAAAAGTGCAACACATACAAAAAGTAAGTAATATATATTGCATAATTAAAAAATTTGGGCCCATATGTACAATATTGGATCATGTACATTAAGAAAAATAAAGAATATACTTATATATATATTGCATACATAAAAAATTTGGGCCTTGGGCGATCGCCCCTCCGGCACGTGCTCAGGGCCGCCCCTGCTCTCTAGCAGCGTAGAACAAAAATGTGTCAATTAACTAAGAAAGTAGACCTGAGGAGCATTGTCCTATGAGTGCTCCTCGGGAATTAATTAAGGAATAAATTATGCAAGCCAAGGGTTTGAGAGGGAAATTCGCTCTTGACTCCAGAGCTGAGCATTGAGGGCTCGTGGGAAACCCTGCCTTAGCTTATGAATAGTGTAAGCCAAGGATTTGAGAGGGAAACTCGCCCTTGGCCCCAAATTTGAGAGTCGAGGGCTCGGAGGAATTCCTGCCTTAGCTCATGAATGATGCAAGCCAGGGGTTTGAGAGGGAAACTCGCCCTTGCCCCCAGAGCTGAGCATTGAGGGCTCGGGGAAAACCCTTGCTTAGCTCATGAATGATGCAAGCCAAGGGTTTGAGAGGGAAACTTGCCCTAACTCCATAGCTGAGCATCGAGGGCTTGGGAGAAACCTTGTCTTAGCTCATGAATGATGCAAATCAAGACTTTGAGAGGGAAACTCGTCCGTGGGCCCAGTGCTGAGTGTCGAAGGCTCGGGGAAACCCTGCCTTAACTCGTGAATGATGCAAGCCAAGGGTTTGAGAGGGAAACTCGCCCTTGGCCCCACAACTGAGCGTCAAAGGCTCAGGGGAACCCTGCCTTAACTCATGAATGATGCAAGCTAAGGGTTTGAGAGGGAAACTATCCCTTGGCCCCAGAGCCGAGCATTGAGGGCTTGGGGGAAACATGCCTTAGCTCATGATTCAGGCTGACCCTGACGTCATGCCCTGAAGAGAACTCAGGGGGGAGAACGTTGCGCGTTTGAGTGCTCAATAGTTCTGAGAATAATTTCCTTCAAATGCCCTGAAGAGAACTCAGGGGGAGAACACTGCGCATCTCAATGCTTAATAATTCTGAGAAGAATTCCCTTCATGATGCCCTAAAGAGAACTCAGGGGGGAGAATGTTGCGGTTTCAGTGCTTAGCAAATCTGAGAGGAATTCCCTTCAGATGCCTTGAAGAGAACTCGGGGGAGGGGGGGGGGAGGGGGGGAGGGGAGGGAGAATGTTGTGTGTTTCAACGCTCAGTAGTTCTTAGAAGAATTCCCTTCAAATTCCTTGAAGAGAACTCAGGGGGGAGAATTGGGATGAACACAAGAAAAGGAAAAACAACAAACAATTGAGAAGCGAGAAACTGACATTTATTGTGATTATAAAGGAGAGTACAAAACACACTAGCCCTGATCTATTACAAATACTTTCTAAGGCATTCAGGTCGAATTATCAGTATCAGAATCCACCTGCTCAGTGTCGGCCTCATGGGGCTGGGGATCCAGATTTGGGACGACAGTGTCCGAAATTGGCGATAAATCTAGCAGGATAGCGGGAGTACCAGACACACCCTCCTCAGCAGGGGAAATGTTATCCATGGCAGACAGCTCTGGGGGGTAGTATCCCCTCGATGATGAGCCTCTTAACATCTCTTCAGATGGGTGGCATCCACCAGGCGTTGCTAGCAGGAATCGAGAGATCACCTTTGAAGCTCTTAGGGATTTTAATGCACGGGTGATCTTCGCTAGGTCGTAGGGAACCTCCTTGGTGAAGCCCTTCGCCTTGGCTTCAACACAAGCAACCTCAAACCCTACGGATGAACCCCCTCAGGAAAGGGGCTATGTCCTAGATGTTTGCAGAGCTATTCCGGTAATCCTTAGTAAGCTCCTCTTACAGCTCCTTCAGGAATGATTGCCCCAACTCTGTGAAGATTAACCGGCGATGACATTGATCAACCCCTTCAGCTCTATCGTTCACAAGAAATTATGCCTCCCTCTCCCAAGGGCGAGCTACAGCGTCACGATAACGTGTCTCAAAAGTGGATTAATCTGCTTTTAAGCCCTCGTTCTTAGTGGTGAGTGTAGAGTTGTGTTCCTTTAGTTCAACGTTCTCTAGCTTCAGAACTGAGAACTCCTCAGCGAGCTTGGTTAGCTGGTTCTGGGTTTTTTAGAAATCAACACGGAGCTCTTTTATGGTGGTGGAGCTCGTGCGGCTCCTGTAACGGACGTAATAGGTAGGGTTGGGAAACGGGTTAAGACCTGCTTGTTACGAAATTTTGGCCAACCCAAACCCGATCCGTTTTTATTCGGGTCGAGACCTGCAACTTGAATCAGACCTGTTCGGGTTGCGCATCAACCCGCCAACTTGTTTTCCAACCCGAATTTACTATTTTTTTTTAAAAAAAAAATATTTTTTCTTATTTCTACTTCTCCCATAATAACAATATTCTAGCACAAGAGCAATACATCACAAATTTATCATATTAAAATTCTAAAAGCCAAAATTACACAGTTTTTTAAATATTCTGAAAAACTGCCACCGTGTCACCCTCATTTTCTAAGATAATGTTGAACATATTAATTTCTTGTTAGTTTGATAATTCATCTTTTTAAGCTCATCCAATGAATTTTTTTTCTTGTAAAAGTTATCATGCTCTTACAAGTACCAAATGTAATTGTTGCGTGCTCTTTTTTAAGTACATTTATACCCCCATATCTTATAAGACAAATAATATCAAGTGTAGAAGAATGTACAGACCATTATGCTTAGATTTGTAAGGATTTGTTATCAAAGAGCTATAAGAAAAACATAACGAATAACAAATTATGAGCTTTACTGTAAACATAACAATATTGGTTTCTGTAGGTTCTAGACAATACATTCAGGTGGTTATTAGTTACCACAACAAATATTCAGCAACATGATTATCAGGTTCCATAAGGTTTCTGCATTATTATTTTTTTGTTAAATCTGTGGTTAATTTAATTTCTTTTTTATTTGCCTTTTTTAAATGGGTTGTGGGTCAACTCACGGGTTGACCCAACCCGACCCATATTTTTTTGTGTCAAACGAGGTCAACCTATTTCTTATTCGTTCGGGTTCGGGTTGACCTTAATCCTCAATATTTAGGTTCAGTCGTGCAGGTTGTTCGGTTCGTGTCGGAAATTGCCCCCCTAGGAATAGGTCATAAGCTAAAAAAGAAAGAGAGATGAATGCCTTGTACAAATAAATGAAAGCAAAGGAATTGGACGCAAAGCAAGGTGTTGATCCATGATCTCTTCGTTCCGTTCATCACTCTCTTGGCCCATTGTGGCACTATATTCCACTGTGGGGAACTCTATCAGGAATGTAGTGCACTGAGGCTTGTTGAAGGCCAGAAAGCCCTTTGGCCGGATGAGTTTGTAACAATGGTTTGCAGCCTAGGAACCTCTCCTTTGCTCATTCTATGATGCTTCTATAACCCCTCGTTAGAGTTGTTGGAATTTTCCAGCTTTAGATCTTTGAGTAAGGAGACAGCTCAGTCTTAGAAACCGCTGGTCTTTTCTCTTTGTCTCTGGAGTGGGCCACCGGGAGTGTTGAAGAAGAGTGAGCAACGCCCTTACCTTTACAACACTGGAGTGCCTTGGTCGGGCGAAGGGAGAGCTCAGGGTGGCAGAAGGAAGGTTAGGGTCCTGCTCTATTACATTAACGACAACTATCTCACCCTTAGTAGTGTCTCTAGCAAGTGAGCCTGAGGGGCAATCTCCTCCTCGTCGCTGGCTAGAAGAAAGGAGAAGTCCATCTCTGCGAAAAGACTAACCAAAGTTAAAGAATGAATGGAAGTAAGAGCGTAACGTAGATTTAACGCAGGGCTGATAATTTACAAGGGTTAACAATGGGCTTGCCCTCATAACCCAGAAGCCCAAAACGGGCAAGCAATTTGGTATTCCTTAGAAGGGTGTTAATGGACCAGAGACCATGATCTTTTACATGTACATTTAACCTCTCCATCCCTTTCTTACCCTCCTCTAATATGCAATTGGTGGAGGGGTGATAGCTATGCAGGGTGGAAGTTAACCATTCACAGGGGAAAGTCCACCCACCAAGGCAAGGGGTGATCACTGCCCCTCTGGGTTTCCACTCCCCATCGCAGCTTGGGGGGTTTACCCACAAAGTGAGTAGTGCCGGAGGGTTGAGAACTGAAGTAGAAGAAATCGGTTCTACCCTTTTTGAAGTCACGGCAGGAAATGAAGTAGTCAAGGGTGCAGTTTGCATTATTGGCCTTCATCAGAATGTAAAACGTAAGGAGGAGCCGCACAGAGAAAGGGCCAATATGACAAACGGGAATTCTAAGGCGTCTACATATTTCCTCAATGAAAGAATGAAGGGGAAAATGATGTCCAACATCGATATGGGGCCTCCAAAGGGCCATCGAAGGAGGCCTGAGAAAGTTGGGGCGTTCGTCAGGACCAGGGATATAAAAAAGAAATTGAGGGTGCAGAGCTTCTGTTAGTGAATTCAACTCCTAAACACACAGCTAAACAGAATCTGGAAATCGCACAAAGACCAATCTGAAAAACATACACTCAGTTCGGCCAGAGTTGTGACCGAACACGACTTGCGCAGAACAGGAAATATAAATGAATCACACACAACTTTTACGTGGTTCGTTCAAGATGAACTACATCCACGGAGGCAAGGCACACCCCAATCCACTAAGAAATCCAACCAATTATAGAGAATACACTCAAGAAACAAAATGCCCAATTCTGGAACAAATTAGGGCAGAAAACGTTCTCTCTCAAAATACTCTCTCTAATCTAAGAAACAAGGAAATTGCTCGACGTAGTGTTGTTCTCCTTGATGAGAGCTTTACAATGATATATGAATTGGAGCTCGAATGTAACCGTACAAAAAATTCTAACTGAATCAAGTTGAGCTCAGCTACCGGACAAAAGTGACGGTTTTCTTCGTCACAAACTCTGAAACAAACTCGTCACAATCAACGGTTATTCTTAACTGCCATGAACCCGGCTCATTCTGACCAGCTTAGCTTCTTGATGCTCAAACCCGGTTCAAACCTCCGGTTCTTCACTTCCTGATCCCGGTTCCACATTCCCAACACACCATATTATAAAGTATAGCTCACTTGATGAGATTGAACACCACCTCACAAATCTCCACCTCAATGAATCAAGTGTACCTCTTCCTGCCTCACCACTGCCTTTCTGTTTAATATTCTTCATGACATTGCTCAAGCTGCAGCAAGCTCGAACAATGCTCCACTTTGTTCCCAGGTACACCCTTGGTAAGAAAATCAGCAGGGTTATGCAATGTGTGTACCTTCTTCACTTCCACAGAACCAGAATCAATGATATCTCTAGCAAAATGTAACCTAACATCAATGTGTTTTGACCTTTCATGAAATGCTTGGTGTTTCACAAGATGTAAAGCACTTTGATTATCACAGTATATTGTCACACACTTCTGCTTGATATCCAAATCTCTCAAAATCCCTTTCAGCCAGATTGCCTCTTTGATAGCTTCAGTTAAGGAGATATATTCTGCTTCTGTTGTTGACAGTGCTACAACTGATTGTTGTACACTTCTCCAGCTGATGGCTGTTCCAAATAAGGTAAACACGAATCCAGAAATAGATTTCCTTGTGTCTATGTTTGCTGCAAAATCAGAATCATCAAACCCCTCCAATGCAACAGTACTTCCATCCACTTTCTTTTCAAATTTCAGTGACAAGTTCACTGATCCTTTCAAATACCTCATCACATGTTTCAAAGCTTCCCAATGCTCACCTCCTGGGTTTGACATGAACCTGCTTACTAAAGACACAGCATATGCCAAGTCAGGCCTGCTACAAATCATTCCATACATGAGACTTCCAACTCCACTTGCATAAGGGATATTGCTCATATGTATGATTTCCTCTTCAGTCTTTGTGCATTGTTCTTTGGAAAGTTTCTTCTGTAGATTAACTGGAGTGGAGAGAGGTTTGGCTTCATGCATATGAAACCTCTCCAACACTTTCTGTAGATATTGCCTCTGAGATAACCAAAGCACTTCAGCTTCTCTGTTTCTTAGAATGTTCATGCCCAAAATCTTCTTGGCTTCTCCCAGATCTTTCATGTCAAATTCAGTATTAAGTCTATCCTTCAACCATTGTACCCTCTTCTTGCTCCTGCTGGCAATTAGCATATCATCCACATACAATAGAAGGAAGACTTTATCTTGCTTTGATCCTTTGTTGAAGTAAACACAACTATCATAAAGACTTCTTACAAAGCCAACACTGATCATGAAGTCACTGAACCTCTTATTCCACTGTCTTGGACTTTGTTTGAGTCCATATAGTGACTTCTTCAGCAAACAAACTTTGTCTTCTTTTTCAGGAACAACAAAGCCTTCTGGCTGTTTCATATATATCTTCTCATTGAGTTCTCCATGTAAGAATGCTGTCTTTACATCCAGTTGTTGTAATTCCATGTCCTCTTGTGTGACTTTTGATAAAAGCAACCTGATTGAGCAATGCTTTACTACTGGAGAGAAAACTTCATTAAAATCAATTCATTCTCTTTGTGTAAAGCCCCTAGCCACCAATCTTGCTTTAAACCTCACCTGTTTGGATCCTGTTGTCTCTAGTTTCTTCTTGTATATCCATTTAGAGCTTACAAGTTTCTGATCTTTTGGTTTATCCACCAATATCCAGGTCTCATTCTTTTCCAGGGACTCCATCTCTTCAATCATTGCCTGTATCTAGTGTTCACCTTCTTCACAGTCTAGTGCTTCTTTAAAACTACTAGGCTCTTGTGATTCCAGGTCTTCAGCAACACTCAAGGCATAGTAAACACTCCCTGCTTGACCATAGAAATCAGGTTTGTTGATTGTTCTTCTAGGCCTGTCCCTTCCAATGCTGTATTCTCTGACATTTTGTGAAGGTCCAGTTTGTTCTTCTTCTTCAGATGATGAATCACTATCTTGTAGATTTTCTTGTGGTTGAGGTGTGTGATTATCTTCAGCAGGATGCTCCACCTGAATTGATATCTCCTCTGTCTCTTTAGCACCATCAAATTCTTCCTTAGAGCCTGTAGAAGTGTAAGCCATCACATTCTCATTAAACTTTACCTCTCTACTTGTGATTATCTTCTGATTTCCCTTCTCTAAGCACCACAATCTGTAGCCCTTTATTCCATCCGGATATCCAAGAAATACACATCTTAGAGCCCTTGCATCTAGCTTGTCTTGCTTGACATGGACAAAAGCAAGACACCCAAACACCCTTAACCCTTCATAACTTGGTTTCTGTCCACTCCACACCTCTTCAGGTGTTTTGAACCCAATCACTGATGAGGGTGACCTGTTAATAAGATAACATGCTGTAGCAATGGTTTCTCCCCAAAATACCTTTGGCAACCCAGCATCCAACAGCATACACCTCACCCTTTCAAGAAGAGTCCTGTTAAGCCTCTCAGCAACTCCATTCTGTTGAGGATTCATTGGTACAGTCATGTGTCTCTTGATTTCTCTTTCTTCACAGAAGTTTGTAAACTCAGTAGATAGATATTCCAGTGCATTATCAGTCCTAAGGTGCTTCAGCTTCTTCCCTTTGACATTTTCCAGTTGAATCAACCATGTTTTGAACTTATGAAAAGCATCACTCTTATTCTTCATCAACATGATCCACACCTTTCTACTGTAATCATCAATCAAGGACATGAAATACCTTGCACCACCATGAGACTCTGTCCTTGCAGGACCCCATATGTCTGAGTGAACATAATCTAATGGCTCTTGAGTTGTGTGAACACCCTTTCCATAGGGCAGCTTCTTGGATTTGCCCAAAGCACACTGATCACAGAACTCCAGATCTTGATTTCCCATGTTTCCAATTACTCCACTTCTTGACAGTTCCTTCAACCCTTTCTCTCCTATGTGTCCAAGTCTCTTGTGCCATTTAACAAGCTCAGAACTGCTCAAGACCATATCCACACTCCCAACAACAGGTGAACCAATCAAGATAAACAACCCATTATGCTGTCTACCTTTTATCACCATTTTTCCATGTTTTGTGATATGCAAGAATCCATCTACTGAGCTAAATTGACACCCACTAGTTACTAAAGAACCAAGAGATAGAAGATTTCTTTTAAGGCCAGGAACATATCTTACATTTGAGATGACTCTGACCACACCATCAAACATCCTTATGCTCACTGATCCAACTCCTTGGACCTTGCATGATTGGTCATTTCCCAGGATAACATTTCCACCATCTTCTCTCTTCAGTTCATCAAACCATGACTGGTGTGGACACATGTGAAAGGAACAGCCGGTGTCCAAGACCCATTCCTTTACCATTCTTGATTCAGTAACATTTAGTACCTCTGGATGGTCTTCTTGATGATCAATGGCAGCAGATTCTGCCCCTTGATTTCCACCTTTCTTATTTCTTTTAGGACAATCCTTCTTCAAGTGACCAGGCTGCTTGCACTTGAAGCATTTCCTCTTCTCAACCCATTCATTTCCCTTCTTTGGATTAGAGTCTCCTGCCTTTGGATCCTTAGCATTCTGACCCTTCTTGCCTTGCCAAGGTTTCTTGAATTTGACATTCAAACCTTCTCCAGATTGCACCATGCCTTTATCCCCTTGAGTCTCGAAGCATTTAGACCTCAGAGCCTTCACTATTCCATCATAAGATAGCTGCTCATCTCTCCCATACATCAAGGCATCCTTAAAGCTTTCCATGGATTTTGGAAGGATGTTTAACACCATCAATGCCTTGTCATCCTCCTCCAATTGCACATCCAGGTCTTCCAATTCTTCAATCATCTTAATGAACTCATCAAGTTGATCAGAAATTACCTTATCTTCAGTGATCTTGAAGGCCAACATCTTCTGCTTCAAGAACAGCTTGTTGGAAACTGACTTTGATTGATACAGATCTTCCAATCTCCTCCATGCTTCTGAGGAACTCTTGCATCTTGAAACCTCCCTCAATGGTTTATCACCTAAACACAGAAAGATAAGACTTAGGGCCTTCTTATCCACTAATGCAAACTTGGGTTTCTCAGTTTCTTCCCATGAATCCAGAGGTATCAATGCAAGATCAAGGCCATTGTGAACCAATACTGCATTCATCTTGATCTTCCACAGTGTGAAATCATTTCTCCCTTTGAACTTCTCAAAATCCATCTTCATACCAGCCATTCCTTCTCTTCTTCAAGCTGTGAGAGTTGGTTTCCCATAGACGGCGCCACTTGTTAGTGAATTCAACTCCTAAACACACAGCTAAACAGAATCTGGAAATCGCACAAAGACCAATCTGAAAAACATACACTCAGTTCGGCCAGAGTTGTGACCGAACACGACTTGCGCAGAACAGGAAATATAAATGAATCACACACAACTTTTACGTGGTTCGTTCAAGATGAACTACATCCAGGAGGCAAGGCACACCCCAATCCACTAAGAAATCCAACCAATTACAGAGAATACACTCAAGAAACAAAATGCCCAATTCTGGAACAAATTAGGGCAGAAAACGTTCTCTCTCAAAATACTCTCTCTAATCTAAGAAACAAGGAAATTGCTCGACGTAGTGTTTTTCTCCTTGATGAGAGCTTTACAATGATATATGAATTAGAGCTCGAATGTAACCGTACAAAAAATTCTAACTGAATCAAGTTGAGCTCAGCTACCGGACAAAAGTGACGGTTTTCTTCGTCACAAACTCTGAAACAAACTCGTCACAATCAACGGTTATTCTTAACTGCCATGAACCCGGCTCATTCTGACCAGCTTAGCTTCTTGATGCTCAAACCCGGTTCAAACCTCCGGTTCTTCACTTCCTGATCCCGGTTCCACATTCCCAACACACCATATTACAAAGTATAGCTCACTTGATGAGATTGAACACCACCTCACAGCTTCGTTGGTCCTAAAGAATTTTAGGTCCAGCTCTAAGAAGGTAGAGACCACTACTCCAACGTCCCAGTTATGCCTCTCGGCAAGGGGTATTATAGTAATAAATCTACTACGGTGGAGGGGTATCCTTTGAGGAGGTCCAGAGTTGGACACAAGTCTATCCCTATCAGAGTAGAGGACTAGCGCCTGAGTGCTAGTTTTAACTCTGGAAGGAGGAAGGTCCAGGGTAGACCTCTGGGTACGCGGTGCAGGGCTTTCACTTCCCCCCTCTCCGCTGATGACGTGGTCTCGCCGTCAGAGGTGCTCATTTAAGTAGCCGGCAACTGCTCAGCTTTCCTCGGCTCTGGTTGATGATCTGAGGAAGATCCCTCAATCGTGGTAGAAGTTTGGGATGTTTTCATCAAATCTCCCAAAGGCATTTAAGGATTTATCACTGAAAGCCAGAAAAATATGAAGAAAGGAAGAACAAACACGAAATCCAAGAAGAAAAGGGGAGTACCTGGATGAATTGGAAGAAAATAAAGAAAGAAGAACGAAAGAGCTTGAGATCGCTAGAAAATCCTCAAAATGTTTGATTGTCGGAAGTAAATAGTGAATAAAGGTAAAAATAGTAAAATGGAAATGAAGGGGTATCTATAGGGGGATGAAAGTGAAAAGTCATTTCACACTAGAGCTTGACACGTGTATGACCCATGATTGAGGGGACACAAGAGTCATGATACGTGGATGATCCAGATCGAGCTGGTTTGGATTTGAAAAAAACTTGGAGAGTAAAATGAGGAGGAGAAGACCTTCTTATCATCAGAAAGGACCTGCCTTAGCAGCAGAGTGGGATCCTTACTCCGAATAGCTCGGTTGAGGCCATTCAGAGTAAGGGGAGAAGTTGTTAGGGGAAAATATGCATCCACATCTCTGTGGAGAAAAGCCCGATATCTACTCTATTAACTCCTTTTTCGTTCGTTTTGACCCTATTTGACTTGTCTTTTCTCCGAACTTCGTCCAAATGGAATGAATTCTCCTAATTAACTCCAAAACAAGTCAAAACATGTGAAATGACCTAATATAACACATATAAATGAATTCCGGCCAAATATGCATACAAATTTTATGAAATATTCACTTAAATTGACCTAAATGCATGCATACACAACGTGTATCAATCTCCACTAGGTAGAGGTCGGTCAAAGTCAGCGCTTTATGTTGAGTGCAGTACGAAACCAGCTATTCAGAGAGGTCCTAAGTAGGGCCATTAGCTCTGAGCGGTGTCACCACTCTACAGGGTTGATCGGAGTAGAGACATTGGGATCAGCAGATCGTGCCAACCCTCTGCAGCTCTGGAGGAGCCCATAGCAAGTCAGTAGATTATGTCAGCTCTGAGAAGGCTTAGGGGTTGCTGACGTAGACAGTCAGTCCTGACAGAGCTTTGACTGCCACAAGGAAGGAATGCTCTAAGAGACATGAGGCTCATTGTTGTTGAGCCAAGGCTCAACCTTGGTCTGCAGATAACCATCATGACTTGAACACGAAGCCACGTGCTCCCTGATCCTTTGACAAAAGATACAGCAATTGTTAGTCTATTTGACGTAAGGTACTGTACCCTCTGATACTGTCGCTGGGTACAGAGGGACATGTGGCAAAAATCCATTGGTTAGCCGAAATGACCCATTTACCCTTTGCCCTAGAAACAGTAAGTATAAATAGTGCCTAGTTCAATTAACAAAAGGTGACACACTCCTTACTCTTACTATTACATTGCTTTCTTACATTCCACTCTTCGTGGGTTGATTTTTGACTTGAGCGTCGAAGGATTTTCACTGACGCACCCCTTGGCTCTATTTTGCTGATTCGCAGGTGGCACACGTGTCCCGTGCACGTACTTTAGGGCACTTTTAGTGTCATTTTAGTGTTCATAATATGCATAATCACGTGTATTTAGTGCTTTTGTACTCTCATGGGCAAAATAATGCGTTTGTGTTGTTTTTGTGTTAAGACAGGTGAAAAAGGATGGAAAAAGAACATTAACGATCGCGGAGTCGAATGATCGATCGAGGCAACAAAAGGAAGGGCTAACTGAAGATCTCGGCTGAGACAGGATGAAAATCTTGGCCGAGATGAGTCTCCAGGGTAAACATGAAGATTTGCAAAACTGAAGATCTCGGCCGAGACAAGCAACGCATCTCAGCCGAGATGAGTTTCAAGAGGATTTCAGGATTTTCAAAAGACCAAGATCTCGGCCGAGATGAAATCCAATCTCGGCCGAGATGATTTAAACCCTAGCCAGTCCCAATTTCCCCTTTTCACGTCTCGGCCGAGATGAAGTTGAATCTCGGTCGAGATCAGCCTTCGACCCACCAGCTGAAAAATCTTTTTTTTTTCACGTCTCGGCCGAGATGCAAGTGTGTCTCGGCCGAGATTCCTTACCCTGTTTCAAAATCCTGAATGCGATTTTGCCTATTTTTTACTAGCACTTTCTCCCCTTATATATATATCATCCCATTCGAATTTGACCTACCTTTTTTATACTTTGGGAAGCACTATTCAGCCACCATCACATCTGGTACACGTGTTCCGTGCACGCACTTTAGGACACTTTTAGTGTCATTTTAGTGTCAATAATGTACATAATCACGTGTATTTAGTGCTTTTATACTCTCATGGGCAAAATAATGTGTTTGTGCTATTTTTGTGTTAAGACAGGTGAAAAAGGGTCTAAAAAGAATATCAAACGACCGCGGAGTCGAGGGATCGATCGAGGCAACAAAAGGAAGGGCTAACTGAAGATCTCGGCCGAGACAGGATGAAAATCTCGGCCGAGATGAGTCTCCAGGGTATTCATGAAGAATTGCAAAAATTGAAGATCACGGCCGAGACAAACAACGCATCTCGGCCGAGATGCATTTTCAGAGAATTTCAGGCTTTTCAAAGGACCAAGATCTCGGCCGAGATGAAATCCAATCTCGGCCGAGATGAGTCAAGCCCTAGCCAGCCCCATTTTCCCCTTTTTACGTCTCGGCCGAGATGAAGTTGAATCTCGGCCGAGATCAGCCTTCGACCCACCAATTTGGAAAACCCTTTTTCACGTCTCGGCCGAGATTCATTACTCTGTTTTGAAATCCTGAATGCGTTTTGCCTATTTTTTACTAGCACTTTCTCCCCTTATATATATATCATCCCATTCGAATTTAACCTAACTTTTGCATACTTTTGGAAGCACTATTCAGCCACCATCACATCCAAGGAGGAGAGAAGGGGCAAGAAGAAGACACATCATCTTCCCCATTAACCATCATTTGGTTTTATTACTTTATCTTTATGAATTCTTGTATTTTCTGTAATTTCCTTATTGTATTAGGTGTAATGGGTGGCTAGCACCCTTAGTTCACCCTTGATCATTGTGGAACCTTGAGTTGAAGATGTTGATGTGATTATTGTTGTTAATGTTACCGAAAATATTGTGTATTCAAGTGTTTTGTGTTATTTGCTGTTATTGAGTCACATTTATGAATTGATTATTGGATTGATCACCCTTTAAGGGATTTGTGAATGTGTTGCTAGTAGTCGGGGTAGCTATCCGTAATTGTAGTGCTTTTGACTCATTTGTAGCAAACAATAAATATTTATTAGTGATAACACAAAGTTCAACCACTAAAACCGAGCTTGCGAGTTTTATGTTGAATTTATCTCGTTGTCTTAGTGTTTAATGCATTTGATTATTGAATCTAAGAGAGCTTGTTCGAGGATTCGATTAAATTGAATAGGGTTAGTCGAAGAGCTTATTTTGATTAACTAAGATTAAGGTACAACAAGGCTATTAGAGCTTGTTAATAGCCTTGAGATAATGACTTGAATCACAATTTAATCGGGCATTAATATAGTTGCATGAATCGTCTAAGACCAAGGGGAAGCATGATCAAGGGTGGATCGTTTTATTACTTGAAAACCAAAAACCGAAAAAAATCTCTTCTATTGTCTTTGATTATTTGTTTCTTTGAATTCGAATGTTAAATGCTTTTAATTTCGTTTAGTTGCCTTTATTTGTTACTAGTAGATTGTTAGTCCATTACCAAGTCCCCCCCAACCTTTATTGCTTTCTTAAGTATTTATTTCTTGCATATTTAATTACAAATTGCTTGGCATCGGAATCAAAACTGTTCGGCCGTTCCCTATGGGATCGACCCTTATTTACCATTCTACTAGTTAGAATAGTTGATAAGGTTAGTATAATTTTATACAATTAATTTGGGAAGCACTATTCAGCCACCATCACATCCAAGGAGGAGAGAAAGGCAAGAAGAAGTCACATCATCTTCCCCATTGATCATCCTTGGGTTTTATCACTCTATCTTTATGAATTCTTGTATTTTCTATAATTTCTTAATCGTATTAGGTGTAATGGGTGGCTAGCACCCTAAATTCTACCCTTGATCATGTTGAACCTTGATTGATGATGAGAATGTGATTATTGACTCTTGATGTTACCTTATTTATGCAATTTAAATGTTCTATAATGCTTGATTGGATTGTCTCATGCCTAGATGTTTGTTTTAGGATTGATCACCCTTTGGGAGGCATTTATTGTATGTTGCTAGAGATTGAACTTCACTTTCCGTGATTGTTGAAGCTTCAATCTCCCTTAATAGCGAACAATGCTTGATATCATTGGTGGCATTATAGAGTTTGGCCTCTAAACCCGATCGTGTCGAGGTTTATGCTTTATTTATCCCGTTGTTCTAGCTCGTGACCACCCAATATCAATTAGTGTGAAAAGAGCTTGTTTGGATCACTAATTGATTTGGGTAGGGATAAATCGATAAGCGTACCTTCGATTTATCCACAATTAAGGGACAACACGGTCTACATAAGTGGACCTTGTAGATTGTGGGATAAGGGTTTAAATCACATTGAATTTGGGACATCAACGACAATCATTAGGTAGTCAGATTCAAGGGGATACTAGATCGAGGGTAGACCTTTATCATATTCTAAACCCGAAAAACATTTGTTATTTGTCTTTCTTTGTTTGATATAAAATACCAAAAATATTTATTGCTTATCTAGAATTTTAGTTGATCACTTGTTAGCATTTAGTTGTTAACTCAATCCAAAACCCCCCTCGTTTACTTGTTTAAGTTTATTACCATATCCATCGTAAATCATTAGTTGCTTGTAATATCCGAACAACACTAATCTACCGTACTCTGTGGGATCGACCCTTACTTACCACTCTACTGTTAGAGTCATAGGCTAGGTATCGCGTATACATATTCTTATATATATACGTTTAATTTGGTGGTAAGAAACGACCACTACCAGCAGGCTTCCAAGAAGGAGTAATCCACCCCTATTCGTTGGCAAGTTCCGGATAATTCATATGTGTATCTGAACTATCTAAACATTCAAGCACTGTTGAGGGTTATGTTCAAACAACCCATATCAATACACATAGTTTTGAGGGGCATAATATGAAATAGCATTTTTTGTAAATTTTCTATAATTTGTCATCTTTGTAACTATACTATAGTTTCAGCCTTTTAGAATGCAAATAGAACCCTTTTTGACATTATTACCCTTACTAATTTATCTAATTAACCTACATAATTTAATTAATTATTTTATTTAAAAATTTCCATAATCTAAACTTCCCCCACCCCCTAAGCCCACATTCCTCCCCAACCCCCTCTTTTCCACTCTCGGCCCCTACCGCCATACCTTCCTTCAGCCCCTAACACCACCACACTGCCCCCGCCCTATGCCAAAAAAATATTTGTTTATAGTTTTTTATGTTACCATCTACCCCGTCCCACTGCACCCACCCTCACCCTCACCCCATAACACCAAGCCAAAAAAATAATTAATATATATTATTTCTTTTTTTAATGCTTCCACCACCAGCTTCCACCCACAACAAACACTTACCACAAATCCTTATATAGTTTACCCTTTCAGTCTGCGTGACACTATTGCCTTGAATCGTGTCACATTTGCCATGAAATACACTTGCTGGGAATCCTTATCATTTTAGCCTTTCAGATTGCCATGGAAAGTGCATATCGTGACACATTTTCCACGACAGTCTGAAAGACTAAAATAATATAGATTCTCGTGGGTAGTGCATATTGTGGCACATTTGCCACAATTCGTGGCAAGTCGTTTCAGACTATCGTGGCATTATTGCCACAAATCATGTTACATTTGCCACGAAAATTTGTATAATTTATCCTTTCGAACTGTCGTTGCTTGTGCATATTATGACACATTTAGCACGATAGTCAGAAACATATTCTCGTGGCAAGTGTGTAATCATTAAAAAATCATGGAAATCGTGACCTGTAGAATTCAAATTTATCATAGACACGGTCATTCTAAAAAACATTTGTAAATGGAAAACCCCATTATGTCATGATAAAATAGATAGAGCTCAAGGTACACAAGAATAAACACCCAAACTATGTTATCTAAAATTTGGTAAGCTCATGCATTCAGATTTCAGAGTGACAACTGTTACAAGAGTATAATGAATCAAAATCAAATATTGTCTTCCAAGATTTACAAGAAGAACCTTCACGATAGATATGCCATCAGGGAGAGTGATAAGCTGATTAGTGATAATTACTTGGTCCATGTGTGTAACCTACTACTGAGTGCCATTAGGGAGAGTGATAAAAGTAGGGTGAGTCATTGGAATGAGATGAGTCATCATATTTTCATTAGTGCAAATATGCTTACTGCAACTTGTGTAAATTATCCAGGATCTTGTTGTCAAGTCTGCAAGTGTTGTGAATACAAAATAAGAGTTGCCAAGAATGTTAATTCTTTCATGTGAGAGTAGGATTGGCTGGTATTATCTGCAGAAGTAGTGAAAGGTGTCTTGAGAGCTAACAATCTTGCAACCTCTTTATGTTCAAAGATGAGATCTCTGGGGTAATTGTAGGTTGTTTGGCTATAGAAGGACTAGCAAAGATCACCTTCTGTGACTGAATCAACCACATTTATAGGCCTTTGTTCTTTATTTTTGTAATACCAAGTAGGATAGCCCTTTACTTTGAAGCACTCTTGAATTTCATGTCCAAGATTCCCATAGTGGTCACACATTATATCATGATAAAATAGATAGAGCACAACAATAAACACCCAAACCAGGTTATCTAAAATTTGGTAAACCCATGCATTCAAATTTCAGAGTGACAACTGTTACAAGAGTATACTGAATCAAAATCAAACATTGTCTTCCAAGATTTATAAGAAGAACCTTCACGATAGATGTGCCATCAGGGCGAGTGATAAAAGTAGGGCGAGTCAATGAAATGAGACGAGTCATCATATTTTCACTAGTGGAAATATGCTTACTGCAATATCTAAGATCTTGTTATGAAATCTGCAAGAGTTGTGAATGCAAAATAAGAGTCATCAAGAGTGTTATATTATGTCATGTGATAGTAGGATTGGCTATTATTATTTGTGGAAGGTGTCCTAAGAGCTAAAAATTTTGCAACCTCTTTTTGTATCAAAGATGAGATCTCTGGGTAATTGTAGGTTGTTTGGCTATGGAAGGATTAGCCAAGGTATCCCTTTATTTTGAAGCACTCAGATACACGTTGTGTATAGCATGCATTTAGGTCGATTTTAGGTGTGTATTTATAGCATTTGCATACGTATATGGTCGAGAATTTCTTATATTGTATATATTGGATCATTTGACGTGTGTTTTGGAGTTTTTTGGATTCTAGGCCAAAATCTCGAGTATATGGCGAACTAGAGACGAAACGGACCAAAAAGAGGTGAAATGGGCTCGGAATAGGTTTTCAGGTCTGACTTCAAACCAATTTTTTAGGGTCTTCCGATCCGTTTTGGGATTTTTTCCTTTCAGACAAAGTTGTAGATATTCGAATTATCTTTCCAACGCCACCCATTTTACCTTAATAGGAGTTGTATAACCAAGTTATGGGCAAAACTGGAGGTGTGTCAAGCTGACAGAAAATCACCATTTCTGGGCACTTTTTTATGCGGCCGTGTCCAGACCATTCAAGGCCTCGTCAAATTCCTCCTCCGCCATGCTATTTCATTCTGTTAGAGTTCAAGGCCGTGTCAAAAGCCTTCTGGAACTCTAAATCGGGTTTAAGTTGGGTTTTTTATCCTAATCTCTTAAGGATTTCAGCCCATACTTATAAATAGGTCCCCAAACTCGTGATTAAAGGGGTTAGACACTCCATATTATCACATATACTTAGAAGAAGAGTTAGAAGACTTGGAGGACAAAGAAGACGAAGATCGACAAGATGATTCATTCGGGTTTAGTTGTTTCTTTTCTAGTTTTTGTTCTTTACAATGTTTTCCATGAATTATTGTATCAAATTTCTGCTAGGCATGAGTAGCTAAGCTATTCGTGTCCTAGGGTTTAGAAAGTAGGGATCTTTATAAGAATGTTTTGAATTATATTTTAATTTATAGACTCTGTTTTTCTGTGTTTATCTCTGTGTTTGTTTTTCCAACTGAATTTAGCTTGATCACCTAGATTCAGTTATCTCGTTTAACAATTCCGCTTTGAGAGGAAGGAATTGTTATTAGATGTACGACATAGAGCGTAGTTGTCTATGACTGTGTAGGCATTGGTTTGTGAGCTTTTCGTAGTTATTAGGATTAATCGACTCGAGAGGATAATTGTCTTAATTAATCTACTATCTAGTCACTTTGAGAGAGGGGTTAGGTTATTAGAGCACCGCTTAATAAACACTAGAATCTGGTTTAAAGGTCAATAAGTTGAACATATTTATCATTGAAGTAAGTCTTGAAATCGAATCCCTAGGATACTTTCTTGTTAATTGAAATCTCTTTTTGTCTGAGAAGTCGTAGGTAAGTAATTCATTAGTTTAAGTCTTTAATTTCGTTACAAACAACCTTGAATTCTTAGTTTCTAGTTAGGATAATCCTAGATAATCGGGGTATCGAACTACCTAACCTATTCCTTGTGGGATCGACCTTGACTGCCACTACTACACCTACACCCGTGTACTTACGGTAATTAGGGGTTAGAAATTAGGCTTGTCACGCTCTTGAATTTCTTGTCCAAGATTCCCATAGTGGTTACACGTCAACTTAGCCCTTTCCTCCTTGGTTTTCTTATAAATTCCTTTGCCTTTTGCATTATGGTAACCACCTCTATTCTGATTGGAAAATGAATTACCCTTGTCATTTAAAGAACCTTTCCCTTAAAAAGACTTAGTGAATAACGTATGGAGTGGAAGAGTTCCAAATTACTCAGGTCTAAAGGTGTTTGGATGTTTGGCTTATGCTCACATGAAATCAGATAAACTTGATCCTAGAGCATACCGGTGTGTGTTTCTGGGATATCCAGAGGGAATCAAGGGTTACAGGTTATGGTGCATGGAACCTGGGAGTCAGAAACTAATGATAAGCAGAGATGTGAAGTTCAATGAATCAATTATGGGATATCATTTTTCTGGAAATCAAGAAGAACATGATGGAGGTACTGAATCAGAAAGGTTATCACTTCAGGTGGAGACTCAGATGGATCATGGACCACAAAGAGGTGAAAACTTGACTGAGCACTCAAGTGATAGTTCTTCAGAAGAAGAAGACATGCCACCCAGAAATACAAACCTGAGAGACTACAGCATTGCCAGAGATAGACCAAGGAGGCAAATACAGAGACCATACTTTTATGGATAGGCTGGAAGTGTACATTATGCACTCAGTATTGCTGAAGACATAGAACATCATGAACCACAGAATTTCAGAGAAGCAGTCAATGGTGATGAAAGTGAATACTGGATTAGTGCAATGATGGAAGAAATGGAATCTCTGGAAAGGAATGGCACTTGGAAACTGGTGGATAAACCAAAGGGGCAGAAGCTGGTAAGTTCCAAATGGATTTACAAGAAGAAAGTTGAAGCTGGACACTCAGATAGGATAAGGTATAAGGCATGATTGGTGGCAAGGGGTTTTACTCAGAGGGAGGGTATTGATTTCAATGAGATTTTCTCTCCTGTGGTGAAACATTGTTCAATCAGACTACTTTTGTCAAATGTAACACAAGAGGATATGGAGCTACAGTAGCTGGATGTAAAAACAGCTTTCTTACATGGAGACTTAGTTGAGAACATATATATGAAGCAGCCTGAGGGGTTTGTGATTCCTGGAAATGAAGAAAAGTTTCTCAAGAAATCATTATGTGGGTTGAAACAAAGTCCAAGGCAGTGGAATAAGAAGTTCAATGAGTTTATGTTAAAAGTTGGTTTTGTCAGAAGTCTGTATGATAGTTGTGTTTATTTTGATAAGAGTACAAGTGTTGATCCTGTATACCTGTTGTTGTATGTGGATGACATGCTTATTGCAAGCAAGAGTACACATAGAATACATCAGCTTAAGAAGAAGTTGAGTTCTGAGTTTGACATGAAAGACTTAGGGGATGCCAAGAAGATTCTAGGAATGAGTATAATCAGAGATAGAGCTGCTGGAAGTTTATGGTTGTCTCAGAGGCATTACCTTCAGAAAGTGGTAGAGAGGTTTCAGATGCATGAGGCTAAATCATTGAGTATTCCAGTAAGCCAACAACTCAGACTATCAAAGGAGCAAAGTCCTAAGACAGCAGAAGAAGTGAGATACATGAGAAATGTGCCTTATGCAAGTAGGGTTGGAAGTTTAATGTATGGTATGATATGCAGCAGACCAGACTTAGCATACTGTGTGTCTTTGGTTAGTAGGTATATGTCAAATCCAGGGAAAGCTCACTGGGAGGCTTTGAAGCAGGTGTTAAGGTATTTAAAGGGAACAGTCAATCGGGGGTTGAAGTTTCAGAAACTGGCAAACATGACTATTCCTTTGGAAGGTTTTGCAGATGCTGATTTTGCTGGTAATATTGACACCAGGAGGTCAATCACAGGATATGTGTTCACTTTATATGGTACTGCAGTAAGCTGGAGAAGTGTGCAGCAATCAGTAGTAGCTTTATCAACTACAGAAGCTGAGTACATGGCTTTGACAGAGGCAATTAAAGAAGCTGTGTGGTTGAAAGGTATTCTGAGGGATCTGGGGATAAGGCAGGAATGTGTAACTATATACTGTGACAATCAAAGTGCACTACATCTGGTAAAACATTAAGCCTTCCATGAAAGATCCAAGCATATAGATGTTAGGTTGCATTTTTCAAGGGATGTGATTGATGCAGGGTCAGTAGAGGTTAAGAAAGTCCATACAAGTGACAATGCTGCTGATTTCTTAACCAAAGCAGTGCCTGGAAGTAAGGTAGTCCATTGCTCAAGCCTAATCAGGCTTGAACGATGTGATTAAAGGATAAAGAGCAAGGCAGGTTTGAGGTAATGATATACACTTGACTTCATTGAGGTGGAGATTTGTAGATATTAGTTCAATATCATCAAGTGTTTATGGTATGAAGTAGAGGTTTTGAGGATTCTAGAACCGGGTTTGAAATGCAAGGAACTGGGTCAGAGAACTGGATTTTAACCAGATTTAGAAAAGAGGTTAGAAAGAGAACCAGGCCCGTGGTAGTTATAACCGCTAATTACAACGGTTTCTATTCTGTTGCATGAGAAACCGTTGTAGTATCTTCGCTGCAGCAGTTTTTGGAACTTGAGTCAAATTTGGTTACAACTGCCTCAACTCCCTGATTCGAGCTCCAGCATTTATATACATTGTAAACACTTGTAGTTGCGAGCTAGTAGACGTAATTTTTCCTCTTTAAACATTACTCAATCAAGAGAATTAGATCACTAGGGTTTTTCTGCTCAAATCAAGCTGTGATTTGGGGGTTTCTGGATTTCTGGATAATTGTTGTAAATTGGTTGATTAGTGGAGTGAATTGAGGTGCATAGAACCTCCGTGTATGTAGATCACATTGATCGAACCACGTAAAAGCCCTGTGTTCATCATTTTCTTTTCCTGTTCTTGGTTCGGTTGTTGTTGGCTGATTTCTTGGTTGCATTTCATTCAAACTCAGTTATGTGTTGTTTTGTGTGAGGTTGAGCTAATCCTAACACAAAATAACAAAAGAAATAAAAACACTTAACTGGAATGATAAAAATAGTGCTTAACACTAAAAACAAAACCATTCTAACACTGTTCCCCCGCAACGGTGCTAAAATTTGGTAGGAAGCCCGTCGTTTGCCTTACCAAATTAATATATACACAAATATGTACTTATCCTTGATCTACTACTCTAACTAGTAGAGCGGTAAATAAGGGCCGATCCCACGAGGAATGGTCAAATAATTTTTCTTTATGCATTAAACTATTATGATCAAGCAATATAATATAAATAAGCTAGTAAACAATAAAGAAGTGGGGGGGGGGGGGGAAGTTTTGATGGAATCACAACTAACACTCAAATTTATATTAAGCAACTCAAATCACAATTACTCTAAAAGTACTTAGCAAATTGACAATTCAAGTAAACAAAGATAAGAGAATGATTTTTAGTTTTATAAAAAGATAAAAAGAATTCAACCCTTGATCTAGTATCCCCTTGGCCCGAATAATCTATATAATTGATGTTACTACCCGATTAATTTAGCCTTAGAATCCCTACTCCAAGATTAATAACAAGCTCTATTAACCTTGTTGTCTCTTATGTATAATTAATAAAAAATAGATATTCAAGTAATCCTACTTAACTTATCGATTCCTAGAACAAGCTCTCCAAGAATCAACAGTCAAATGCATTAAGAATCAAGACAACGGTGTAGATACCACATAACATTCACAAGGTCGGTTTTAGTGGGCGAACTCTATGTTATCCCCAATAGAATAAATCCATTGTTCGCTACATGGGAATCGGATTCATAAAAATTATGGATTACAAACCCAATTCTAGCAACACAAAAAAAAAAAAAAAAAAATCCAAATGGGTTATTAAACCACAATTCAATTCATAAGTGTGAATCAACAATCCCAAATAACATAGAACATTCCAAAACATAATCCAATCGGTTAATAACTATAAAAATTACATAAACATCCTAAATCCAAGGTTCAAATAATGATCAAGGGCTGAAGTTAGAGTTTTAGTCACTCATATCAACTATTACAAAGATAAAACAAGTGAAAATCAAAGAAGACATTAAAATAAGATAGATTGAACCAAAAGATTGAGTTGATGATTCTGATCTTCAACCCTCTTCCAATTCCTTGCTCCCAATGGTAAATGGTGGTTGAATATGTGTGAGAAATGGGTGCTTCGTTAGGTCAAATTCGAAATTGACCTCTATATATATAGAGGAGAACGTGTTGGGCTGAAAAATGGACAAAAACATATTTCAGGATAAAAAACAGGGTATCGGATCGCGGCCGCGAAGCTGAGTCGCGGTCGCGAACAAAGGTCGCAGGTGCAAACCTTGACTTTGATCTTTTGCTGGTTTTGCTGGATTGGTCACGGTCGCGACCACAAGTCGCGGGCGCGACTTCTTGCTCGAAACTTTTCCCCCCTTGTTTCATCCTTGGCTCGTTCTTCGTTCCGAACTTCTTCGAGACTTGTTTTTGGTCCTATATTGCCTATATTATCCTGAAACGAGCTCAAACACATTAAATGGTCCAATAATACAAATATGAACAATACACGGTCAAATATGCATGCAAATGTCAATAAAACGACACTTAATTCGACCTAAAATGCATGCATGAACACCTGCACCACATGTTGATCTTCAAGTTAGTGGGGAACCACCCCCATTCGAGAGTGATAATTTTTTTTCAAGAAAATATGGAACCCCTAGACTTGACAACATGTCTTCTAGGCATTTGAATTACATTCCCATTTCATCATATTTACCACAAAATTACATGAAAGAATTTTTAGACATTGCAAAGCATGATTTTGTTGGGACAAAAAGTAAATCCTAACCAACTAACTTGACTTTCTTCGATAATGGCATTGTTTTAAAAATTCTTCCAAATTGGAAGAAAAATCTTGTGGGGAATTTGGAAGAACCCTCTATTGTAAAAAGGTGTCAAGAAAGTTTAAGCATATTGGTTAGATTTGTCATATTTCTATTATCTATGCTTAAACCTTTTGTTCTTTAAGAAATCTTTTTGTAAAGAGGGAAGGAAGCCAAAGGAAAGACTGACGATGGAGAACATGTGGGAGATGAGAGAATGCAAATTCAGAAGATTAAGGAAAGTGACTCGTTGGAGATTCGCTCAAGGGGGAGTGCACGAATGCAGGGACGAGAATTCCTACTTCGACCCCCCTTTACAAGCAAGGTGACGATATGGTCAAGCTAATGACCTTAAAGAAGCGGACTTGGGAAGCATCCCAAGCACCTTTTAGTACATCCTAGGAGTATGTAGGGGGTGAGGATCCTCCCCCTATGGATTAGTTCTCTCTCTTACCTTTTATTGCTTTGATTGAGTAGGATTAAATTTTGTGCTTTTAATAAATGGTTTTAGGATGGAAATGAAATATAGAACAAGATCGTTTCGTTGGCATAAATTTGGAGATGATAACCTTGTGATATGTTTGATTTGTAAATTCACTATTTACTACTCTTTGTTGAGTTTGCACATTTTTCCACCTCCCTAACAAATTGGGGATGAGAAGTTCGCCCAAGTTTTTGGGGAGGAGGAAAAGATTGTCATTTCTATGTAAGTGTTCATTGAGACATGAATTCCAACCTCTTCGCTACTTAGGCTTGAGAATTTCGCTCAAGTTTGTGGAGGGAGGGGGGGAGGGCGGAAGGATTGTTGTTCTTATGTGCTTTTAATTGCTTTTGTGAATAAAACACTTATGCGTTGGTTGTTGAGTTAACTTAGTTTGTGATGGATGAGGAAGAAGGATTGGAAGTACCCCAATATTATGGTTCAAAATTTTCGAAATCTCTATAAATTGAGTGCATAACACTAGAGGGTTCCTTGTCTGAAAATCAAAATGTGATAAATTGGTCGATGAGATTTAAAGGTAGGTGAATATTTAGATATAGTGAGAAAGATTGCATAAGTTCATAAAATAACTTATCTCGAAGTTATGTTGCTTGTGGGCATTTCTTTAATCCCAGGATAAACACTACACGACTAAGGATGAACTCGTGAAGAATAAAATGAATCGGCTTTAGGTGATAGAATAATTAAGGAGATTTAGGAGGAGTTATAAGGTGGTATAGGTCGCCGGGTTAAGTCATTGCATTTCATTGTTTGTGATAAATACTAGTGATAATTGTATACTCCATTTGTGGAGCTAAGTATGTAAAGAAGAAGAAGAAGAAATTCCACGTGGTATGGAACGTAGGAGAAAAAAGAGAGAAAGGCTCAAGTGAAAAGTCGATTGTTGTAGTCATTAAAAATGTTCATGTAACTTGAAAAGAGTATTGTAATGAAAAGACATAAAAGCTAGAATTATCATCTTTATTCTTTTGGACTAAACCCGGTGGAAAAAGGAGAAATAGAAAGATAAAAATTAAAAATCAGTTGGTTCGAGGGAGAAAAGAGTCGCATCGCCTACATCGAGTGAGTGTGTGGTGTCTTCCTAAAAAAGAACCAAGTCGAACCACCTAAGGTCGGGGATTTTAAAGGATAATAAGTCGTCCAAAGTCCCCGCACAAATGCACAATTTGGGGTTGAAGTTAGGGCTCTTAGCACATGAACTAAGGTACAAAATGAAATAAAAACACTACGTGCCTTCCCAAATTTCTATACCTTTATATTCCCCTACTCGTCTATCAAATTCTTTGGAACAAGTTGATTTAGGCAAGAATGGTGAGTGAAAAAAGTGTAAAATTACTCAATGAAAAGATAAATTCATGAAAAAGGAGATTCTGATACCTTCCTAACTCTGGTTTTCTTATGTGCCTAACGGTTTACATTGCTCAGGGACGAACAAAGGCTTAAGTTTTTGGGGATGATGAAAGTAAAAATTACTGTTTTTCTTGTACTTTTCACGTTCATATTTTATGGAGAATTACGTGTAGTTGTTATGTTCATGTGCCATTTTATGTTTTATTGTATTTCCGGGTTGATTTTCCTTTTCAATATGATTTGATGTGCTTTATTTTGTTTTAGTTGTATTTTGAAGGTTAGGAAACTTGGAAGAATTTAGAAGATCGTGCGAGTCCACTTTCACACTCCGGCCCAAATTCCGAGGCCCAAACAGACCCAAAATGGGTTTAGGTCAGGCCTGACATCAAGCCACGAGAAAAGTTCATGATGAAATCGGGCCGAGAAGATGGATAAAAAAAACCACCAATGAAGAAGGAAAGAGAATAAGGGCACATGCTTCATGTTCCAGCCAATAAATCGATGCTCAAATGAACCCGAATCAGACCCAACAAGAGTTCAAATCGGATTTCATTAAGTCATGGACAAAATTCGTGAAGGAGTTGAGTCGAGAAGGTGAGAGAAAGGGCTTCGAAATAGCCACGGAAAATGGAGGCGCAAAGCAAGGGCTGGACTGAACCAACTCGCTGCAGCACCTGCCGGACCGGCAGGCCGCCGGCAGTTGGTCCAAAATTGACATAGAAAGATAGCTACCCATACTACCGGCCAAGCTGCCGGTCCGAAAGTGGTTCCGGCAGCGGTACGGCGGATCGCGCGCGTGCCCAGTTTTTCAGCGTGCTAGTTTTGTATTTTGGCCCTAACTTCCTCGTCCAAATTTCGGTTCAAGTGAGTCAAGTTGCCACATATAGCTGACAAAGATCTACAACTTTGTAGTTGAAGTCGAAGGCTAATTCTGAGCAGCTTTTTCCAGAATTCGCGTGAAGATCGAGTGGAGTGCACGAAGGGGGGTTCGACCCACAACTTATAATTCCTTATTTTTTTAATTGCTTTTAATCATTTTACCCTTACTTTTGAGGGACTTTTCAGCAGATTTTTATCCTTGGATGTGTGGGGAGTGGGTGTCTATAAATACCCCCTCCCCCTTTTATTCTAAACACTTTTCAACTTTTCAATCTTAGATTTTCATTTTATGACTGTTACATTAGTTTTTGAAAGGGGATTTTCAGAATTCTCACTAGGGTTTCTTCTCTCTTAAAGAGGAGAACTAGGGTTCTTGGTGAAATTGTAAGAGACACTCCAAGGGTGTGACAACCTTGAAGATTTATCGAAGATTTCCCGATTATTATCAGCAATAAGCTCTTCTCACCTCTATCTCTCTCTATTTTATTTTATTTAAATATTTTGCTTGATGATGATATTTATTAGGTTCTTGTTGATTATTTGTGAGTAGTCCTTCATGTTTCCCGAAGCAAGGGAGTAGCCCGAGCTTCTGGGTTGATGTCCATATTATTTTGATTGTTGATTTAATTTGGGTTTGGTAACCTAGGGTTTGGATTTGATTGATTTGTTATGATTTTCATACGAAATTAGGGCTTTGGGCTTTCGATAACTTGGCCTTATTTTGTATGATTGTGCATTTGAGATGGGATATTCGAAACCTAGGCTAGGCTTTGCCACCCTTTCGAGGAGATTCGATTGATCTTAAATGAGCTTAGGATTGGATTTCTATGCCTTAAATTAGTCGGAAGGGAAATTCGATCCGAAAACCTAGATCAATCAAGACCCAATTGATAGGAGAGAGACCTATGGAGGAGAAGACCTATCGAAATGGGGGATAGAGCCTAGGAGGTCTCAGTTGGGATAAAGTAGTTTGATTGTGCGTGTAGAGAAATCTCAGCCCTACATTGGTCTATAATGTAGGAGAAGCCACACTAAATTGCTCTAGTTTTACATAATCGGTAATCTGAGGCTCGGGGTTGACTTTGTTTGCTATTCATTTAGGTATTCTTTATAGAACCTCATTTGTTCACCAATTCTAGAGGGATATGGCACCTAAACCATATCCCGGAATTCTTACCTATTGGGACGCCACTTAGGTAGGAATTCGTCCATTTAATCCCTTTTTACCTTTACTTGATTATGATTGGACATGGACCCCTCAAAATTACGTGAAACTGAGTTTGGGGAAGCATTTTCATCATTTATCCATTTCTATCCGTTGATTCTATTTTTGTAACAATTAACTCGCAATTCCAATTCGCTACACTTAGGAAATTATGGCTAGGGTAGCTCACACGGATGTCCTCCTTGTGGTTCGACTTATTACTACCTCTGTCCGATCTCGTACACTTGCGAGAAAGAAAATCTATTTGAAAACAAACGTTTTTGAATGATTTTTTCGAGACAAGTTCACCTTCTTTGGTAGGTTTCCTACACTACATGTTTTTTCGCCACTTTTACAATCGTTGGTCGAGTTTGTTTTGGCATCAACAGCTAAGGCATCTTTTAATTGGTATAAAACTATGAATTAAGCGCTCATTTCAAAATCTCTTCCTAGTAGTGTGTGGTTTATCTGTATTTATTTTAACAATAACGATTAAGGTTTTAGATATGAGTGTAGTCGATTGATTACAACTCGATTATGTGTGTGTGAGTGCGTGCAAGCAGTAATTTTTTTGCTTAGAAAAATTTGACAAAGTTCAATTCTTCAAAATATTTTGCTTTGTTACTAAAATCGTGTATGGACTTGGCATTTAGCATGTTATTAGAGATAATAACTGTTTTGCTTATTTAACAGTCGCTTTCATACCGAGGGCACTAGTTTAATTGTACATTCTTTGGACATTGCTTAATTTTTGTGGTTGTTGTAGTTGAGCTTAAGCTATGAGAAATATTACTTGTGTTTTTTGTTGTCTGTGCAATCATTCTTCTCATATACAACTCATTGTTGTGTACCTTTTGTTTTTCTTAAATGGTACTTTCAGATAATCAGAAACTGCATCCTAATATCCTAAAATAGATGAATAATATCATTTTGCCAACTTGTAATATTAGAGTTTAGGTTTCATCTATAAGTTATCCATATATGTGGTCCCAAAGCGACTTCATTATCCTTCTTGTGGTGAATTAGATTCTGCTTTACTTGATTCCAAATGGTGTGATGATCTGTGCGATTTTATATAGGTATTAAATGCTGGAAAAAAAAAAAAAAAAAAAAAAAAAGCTTAAATTAGTGTATGAGGTCAAATATCTTGCAAGCTTGGGTTTATTGATTTTGAATGGTGGTTTTTTGGAGTAACAAGTGAAATGCCTCTCGTAAGTAAAGCTACCATACGGAAGTTTCGCATACTACACTAATTGCATTTTTCCCTCATTTGACAGACAATCAGATCACTTTAGTTGGCAAGCTTGATTAGATGAAAGAGTTGAACACTCTAGGTATTCCTGAATCTCCATATTGGAACATGAAATTATGAGCCTCAATCTGGTGTTTCTCCATATTAATATCATTTTGAATAATTAGTATGATGATTATATAGATGATTTAGCATAAGAGTTATGATTTTAAGTTTAAGTCCCGCAAGTGGCATTTTTATTGACTAGTCAAACAAGAAAAAAGAAGTTGAAAAATGGGGATCCAAAGGTCCATAGGGTGATAAAGGAGAGAGGGTGGTTTGGATTGTGCGAAATCGGTAACCACCACTGCTTGATGGGATGTCTTGGTGAGACCAAGAGAGATGTTAGTGAAGAGGGAAGTGAGAGAAAGCTTGCTACCGCAAAGGCCTGTAAGGTTGTTGTATATTTAAAACTAGTACATGTGGTACAGAATGATAATAAGGTCACCTTTAGAGAAACTTTTCTAACTCATCTAAATTAATTGTAGTTTCTACAGTCTTCTCTGATTTTAGAAATTTGCAAGGTGCAATTCTTGTGTTTGTATTTCTTCCAGCAATCTAAGAAACCCGTGGAAGGGGGGAAATGATCATGCCTTACTTGATTATTCTTTGCTTCAATGTATCAATTTAAATAATTGGAAGGAATTATAGGGAAATAAATAGAAAATGAGTAACAAAAAGAAAATCAGGAACTCAATGATATAGAACTATATTCCTTGATTGTAGGATCAAAATAAGCTTATCAGTAGCAGCTCTTCTCTTATTTTATATATCCCCCATATATTCTCATCATTTATATCTATACATTGCCAAAAATAATGATCGATTGACATATCATCTCCCAACCCTCCTCTTTTTTTTTTCTTCCCATTTTCTTTCTGCATGGGAAAAGAAAAAACAGGAGATAAGTATACCCGACCTTTAATGTTGATAAACTTGATACATTTGTTTCCGTCCTGTCAAACTTTCTTTTCTTATTGCTTATATGTCTACAACATACATGTTTTTTTGTTCTCATGATTGAATTTGTGAAAACTGCATAGACCAACCAAGACCTTGGCATTGAGATTATAACTAGTTTATTTTCCAGTATGTTGTGGAGGTGGAATATCCTTCTTTTTGTTAGATTCCTTTGATACTTCAGTTCCATCCTCTTCTTTTCATGTCTCTTCTTGCATGTGTTGAAGGATACCATTGATACTCCACTCTGGAACTGACTCAAGTGGTGACATCATAGGGAAAAGAATCGCAACATCAACTCTGTTTTCTCTTGCAGTCGCTACCTGAATTGGCTTGAAACCATCCTCATTTGTGGCATTAGGATCAGCTGCTGCTTGTAATAAGCAACTTAAGATATCTGGGCTGCCTCCATCCACAGCAATGTGTAAAGATGTTGCTTCACCTGCAATAAGATTCAGAGTTGCACCTGTCTTAATTATTAAACCAGTTGCACAACTGATAATAGTGGAGTGATATCATCTTCAGTTTTAGCATCTGGATTGGAGTTATGTTCTAGTAGTACTTCAACACGATCTTGTTGTGCATGATCGGCAGCCCATATAAGAGGAGTAGCAGCATCACTTTGTAAATCAACATCAACATCCTTGGAGAGTAAGAACTTTATCAACTCAATATCTCATGTATCAATGGTATCTGAGTATGACACTAGTATGAGATAAATTACAGATGATATTGGTTATGTCAAGAAAGAGTAAGTGTTTGATGTAAATAAAGTTATACATTACATATACCCTTGTTTATAGGGTCCACTAATGTTATTTTATATATATTAATACATAATACATCCTTCTTTGCTTTCTCTGCGTAACACATTCGTTTTCTGTTGCAGCTGCTATTATTTCATATTCTTTTGCCCTGATTAAGTTATGTAGGTTCCCTTGAAGAAAATGGAACAACTTTGATGGGATATGTTCCACTTAAGAGAACCTTTAGCCGAGCCTTACTTAAGCCCAGTCTGCTTTATGTCTACTGCCTAAAGTAAGCTTACTGTATTAGCTTTGTCGCAAGAACAAGTTTCTTGTAGTAACTAAATACCTTGTGCTCAAAGTATTTGAAAAAGGAGAAAATCAAGTTAGAGGTTTATTCCCCCCCCCCCCCCCCCCCACACCCCTTCATCTCCCTCTAAACCTCTACCACTTGGGACCAACAAATGGTATGAGAGCAGTTGGTTTCACTTACCAATCATCTTTGGTAGCTAAACCAGATCCAACCATTTTCTAGCCAAAAAATACTGTTTTAAAAGCAAAAGATTTTTTAGTAAAAAATCCACAAAATGGAGAATTCTTCAACTAAAGCCGCCATGTTTTCCTTTGAGGAATATGAGGACTAGATCATAAGGACGAAAGCATACTTGGCCTCTATGCATGATGAAATATGGACAGTCATCATTGAAGGTCCACCAATAATCATGAAGATCAATGCTGTTGTGCGAGTGGATGGACAACCTGCACCTCCTCCTATGGTGGAAAATACACCTATTGAATGGACTGTTGATGATAGGAAAAGGTCAAACCTGGACAATCTAGCCAAGAATGTACTCTTTGCTACATCGGACAAGGGAACCTTCACTAAAGTCAAGGCATGCAAGACTGCCAAGGACATTTGGGATATGCTGAGGGAGATCTGTGTAGGCTCAACTCTACTTCGAGAGAATAGGGTAGTACTGCAACCCTGAACTTTGAGCTCTTCAAGGCTAACCTTGGGAGTTTTCTAAACGACTTAGATATGATGCAGTAGATAAGTAGAATACCATCAAAAATTAATAAAAACAATATAAAAATAGACACAATATTTATAGTTGTTCGAAGGTGTGGGTAGTCCTTCTACGTCCACTCTTCCCTCACATGGTGGAAAAATTCACTAAGAAGTTTACACAGAGTACAACTTAGTTACTCTGAAGTGTAAGTCCAACTTAGCTCCTTACAATAGTTTTTGCCTATCCTCGGAAGGGTATTCCTCTATTGTACACACATTCCTCGGAACACAAGTCAGCTTTGAATCCCTAAATCAAATGAAGACTCCCCATTTCAAAAACCTTTTGTGAGATTAGTTTAATGAAAGTTTTTATTCAACTTCTGGTAGCCAACACTAAACTTGAATACAATTGAGATGTAGGAAAGCTTCATGGTTTGAGAAGGATTAAACCAAAGTAAAACTAGAGAGCTAACTTGACTTGAGAGTTGTTGCAGCTTTAGATCTTAACTTTCATGCTTGATGCTTACTATCTTGGTCTTGTACACTTTGCATAAACATTGGTATGATTATCATACTGTATGCTTTGAAGCTTTGAATAAGAATGTCGAGTGCTTGATGCGAAGTAATTTTGAATGCTTAAGTGTCTTTAGCCTCTATTTCATTCTCCTCCCTCCACGTATAGCGGTTGGGATTCCTTCTCGATGAAGAGAGAGAGAGAGAGAGAAATAATCCCGTTGATATATAATGCTCCTTGTATGGTAAAGAGTCGTTTGTCCTTTCTCGCATGGAGTTGGTCAGAGTGCTTGCGGCTTAGTGTCAGTGTCCGGTGTTGCTTTTACTTTTTGTCAGACACGTGTCCCCACCAGTATTGCAGAACTCGGGCTAAGCGCCCGCCTAGGCAGCGCCTAGTCACTGGTTGGTCATATGCCGAGGCGACTTTATCCTGATTGGATGAATTAGGCTGCTTCTTACTTTTAAGTGGTTTGGCTCATTTCTCTCTCTCCGAATATCGAAGTAGAGTAGTAAGAAAAGATGATGGTGGCTGAAGGTGGTTGCAGATTAGTAATGACAGTTTCAAAATACAGATCGAGATAACGGAGATTCGATAATACAGATAGAGATATACAGATCAAGATATTCCTATCTCTCCAGCCTCGCTAATTTACCAAGAACGACCCTATCGCCATCGCTCTGTCACTATTGCCGCTACATCTCATTTCTGGTAAATGAGATATGCCCGCCTCTGCAAGCAACTCACACTTGCATTGTTATTATTTTAAGTCTAACCTAGATGTGTGGGCTCGGCCTATTATTACATTTGGGCCAGCAAAACACTTTAATTTAAAATAATGTCATGGGCCAGTGCAATAACTAATATAAATAAATCATACACAAAACATTCAAAACTGATTAATTAAAGTGCAAGTCACTCGCCTAGGCAGCAGCCATCCGCTCGCTTAACGACTACCGACTTCTGCAACCTTGGTCCCCACATAATTGGATAGTCAGTACAAGGTTTTAAACTCGTCTCCACTGGCTATATTTTTTAATTCGAATACCCTGACTTTTGACCTTGGCTTTAACACTGTGGACATGACTCTTGCTTGCTTGTTGGTTGTACCTTCCTTGCTGCAAGCAATGTTGTATGTTGGATGGGCATAAGCAACCGTGCTACGTGCTCACTGCAGTCTCTGTTCCTCGCTGCGATAGTGAACTTGTTGCTTCAATAACCTTGTTGATCTTGTTGCTTGCTTACTGTGACTTTTGCCTAAGTAGAACTAACCCTATCTATTACAAAGATTTACAAAGTTTCTGGGAGCACTAGTTTCTACCTTACAGGAGGTTTACCATCATCAAACCTAAGCATAAATTTCCTAACAACTTCTCTTTCAGTCAGCTCTGAAAGTCTTCTCATCTTATGTGCCAACCATTTAGAGTTTGCATTATCCACATAATATCGCTTAGCACAAGTATGTTGAAGGTCCAATTCCCTGATCCGAAAGCTCTCTCTTTATTTTTCACCTTCAATACATTGATGTGCCAATCACACCCTTCCTGCTTGCATAGATCCTTCTAGTATCATTTTTACTGAACCTTGTAGGGTGTCCAAGCTTGACGAGTAGGAGTTCACAGCTTGTTTAAACAACTGCTTGGTGCTAAACACCTGCTCCAGCCTGAAATCTAGATTAAGGTCATTGAAAGCCATAAACACAATGTTATCTCTGTCATTTGTTGCATCCTCATCACTTTCCACACTCTCAACATCACTTTCATTACTGTGTATGTCCCCTTCATCCTCACTATCATCATCAATGATGTCTTCATCATTAACATGTCTTGGTACCCTTGGCCTAACACATTCCACATCTAGATCTATATTTTCATCAAATATGATGTCATCTAACAGTTCATCACAACTGTTAACCTGCCCAATGACATCCTTATCACTCTCATCAGTAAATTCCTCATCCAAATCAACTCTCTCATTACCATAAACTAATATTAATTTATTACCATCACCCCCAGCTTCAACCCAGTCATCATGCTCATTCCATTATTCAGCAATAACAGCACTAACCTATGCAATGGAATCTATTGCAAGTCTCTCCATTGCCTCTACCACTTCCTCTTGCTCTTGTCCACTGTCATCCCACCACACAATCTCCCCCTCAGGTTGCTCATCAGCTTCTTCAGGCACACAAGTTTTGTTCCTTCCAAGAACAAAGTGAACTCTCTGTTTTTAGCACCATGGATAATCATCCAAAAGTCATACTCACACTCCACTTTCTTCAAGCCACTACCATCAACCAACTCATAAAACTTCTTATCACCCATGTATCCTAATTGTTTAGCTAAAAATAGTCTCCTAGTGTTAACACGGTTAAATACTAAGTCAGTCCTTTCAATCCATTTGAGACAGCTCACATCCTTAAGACCTAAACAACCATGGTGCAACTTCAAAAAATACCAGAAATCAGCACCACCTATAGATTAAAAGAACAGAAAGGCTCAGCTTCTACTTCAATACTCACAAACAAACAGAAACGATAAGCAAAAAAACTAAAGAAACCAACCTACAGTAGCATAGTTTTTAAAAAGGCAAATATATAGGTTGTAAGTGGGGGGTGGGGCTCAGGGCGGGCCGTAGGGTGTTGAGGGGACAGTGGTGGACCATTAAGTAGTAAGACAAAAGCTACATAATTAAAAAAAAAAATAAGGAATGTTTAATGCCTCGCCCACCACCAACTCCAATTCCAACACATTGACACCCAATTACTTCCCGATCATCAATTCACACAAACAAAGAACTAACAACAACCAAACAAAAGCAGGAACAACATCCCCATTAACTTCATTCAGCAGTCCCAACTCCAATACATTAACACCCCTCAATTCAGACACATTGTTAGGGCATAATTCTAAAAAAAAAAAAAAATACAAACAGTCCCAAAGACACATTGTTAGGGCATAATGCTTAAAAACACAAATAATAAATTTCATGGAAGAGAAGTGGAGTTTCCTATGAGTAGTCTTGTAATCGAGTTTTGGGTATTTGGCTATCCATTTCCTTCTCATCACCATTGTGGGCCTCCAAGTTCAAAGATTGGTGCAATGTTGTCTATTTTTTGGAACAATTTGGGGAGATTAGCTTTTTAGGGTTCTTCGGATTGGTTCGAATTGGGGGTGTAACGCGAGTATACCTCGTCGTCTAATTAAATTTCTTTTTTATTTCGCTTTATGACGTCATTAAACAATCACGTGACATGAGTGGCTTGTGACTAGAGTTTGAGACGGCTAGGTAATGATATTAATCGTGCAATGAAACGCATTTGGGACCAAAAGTGCAAGTCAAATTTTTTTAGGGTTACTTTTACAATGTTTGGATCTAAAATAAAATAGTTTCGTGTCTATATGACCAAAAGTGCAAATTTTCTCAATTCACTCATAATAAAAAATTATGTTGGACCCATATCTACTATAGTGTGCTTGATATTTGAAATTATGAGACTAGATGCGAGAAACGAACAAAAATGAGGACTAAAATGGAGTAAGGCTTGAATTATGGGGTGCAATGTTAAACTTCCATGCAAGATACAAACAAAGAAAGAAAAATATAAAAATCAAATTTACATCCCAAGTGCAGAAAAAGCAATGGCCCCTATTATTTCTTTGCATTCGCATTCCCTTCTCTCTCACTCCTCATTTTCTCTCTCCTACTCTCCTCCGCAACAAGGTATGCATTGCTCTATCTTTTTCTCTCTCCCTTTCTGCATTTTTTGCTAATCAGTTTCCATTTCTTGAAGGCCTTAAGAAGAGCAAGAATTCCAGCTTCATCTCCTGCAGGAACAATGGAGTGGATAAGCAAATCACATGGCAATAATTCTTGAACTTTTGCTCACCCGTAATGCATATTTTTAAGTAGAAAGTTTATTGTTATTTATTATTTTCTTTTTTATCTCTAATTTCTTGATTGGCTACAGTGTGAATGTTGAAGAAGAATGTGGGACGCGAAGGAGAGAGCTGCTGCTAACTGCGGTTTCTGCTGCATTAGCTTTTCCTGCAGTTGCTTTCGCTGCTGAAACTGGTACGGTGGTACCTAATTAATTTTCTTGCATTTTGAAGAGGAGGCAGGAATTATTGTCGATATTGTGATTATCATCTTTATTTTGTATGTTTAGCAGAGGATTTTCGTGTTTATACTGATGAAGTGAACAAATTCAAGATCACTATTCCTCAAGGTGAGTATTTTAATTTAAAGTAATCATTGTTAAGTTTTTTTTTTTTTTTTTAATTGTACTTAGCCTTCAAGAAGAAAGTTGTCAAATTTCAGCTACGAGTATATTTCAAATTTCTAAATGAAGAAGTCATCTCTGTTCGATAACCACTGTTGGTACGTGTTGATAAGCCGTTGTTCGGGTGTTAGTAAAGGTGTAACTTCACTTCCTTAACTCATAGCTTATAGCCCCTGTTGCGAAAATTTCGTCCTAATGCACCAGGCTGCCTCTTGCTTGTCCGGCCTATCTGTTTTTGTATAAAACTTCTCCTTTCAGATCATTAAAAGTTTGGAGTAAATAATGCGACTAACTGGTTAGCAGCAATTATGTTTGAGATATCTGAATAAAAATGTTATCTATGTTAGCATTAAGTGTTACCATTGTATCAAAGCTATAGTTGTTTGTAGTGGCGCGGCTTCATTTTCTTAAATCTTAGTAGCGCAGAAAGAACGGGCCCCTACTTCTTTCATTGGTCCAAGCAAGGGTGTTTAGAAAAAGTCTACCGGTTAGGCAAATGATGGTTTTACTATAAATGATTTTGAAAAGAAAAGAGAGTGGAAAACTAAGTACTTGGATCTTTTAACCACTGGATTTGTGGAGAGGGTTTTATTGGTTGTTTAATAGTGATAGCCAATTGTATTGTATTGAATTGAATATGAGGAGAGATTTAGCTTGCGTTTCCTGGTGAAGCAGATTGGCAAGTAGGATCTGGAGAAGGAGATGGAGTAAGGGCGTTGATTGCATTTTACCCACCGGAAGCTTCCAGTTCAAACGGTACAAAATGAGATTGTTGAACAGCTTTGGTTGAACTATATTCTGATGGTTTTTGGACTTGCACCAGTGAGCATTGCTATTACAAGCCTTGGTGCTGATTTTACTAGACTGGAGTCTTTTGGCAAAGTTGATGCTTTTGCAGAGAATCTAGTACATTCCATAGCCGCCCCCCTTTTTCTTTATTTTTATGTGGGACCTTATTGTGACTCTTGATAGAAAATGTGTTCATAAATACCTGGATTTTGCAGATTGGTGGATTAGACAGAAGCTGGCAGAGGCCCCCTGGTGTTGCTGCAAAACTCATAGATAGCAAATCCTCCAATGGTAGTGAACCTTTTTTTTGTAGTAAAATTATATTGCTTATAGTCTAGATATTAGAGCCCTCATCAAGAAAACTCTCTTGCAAGAACCCTATTTGCTCCTATTATGATCAGAACAAACGGTTAATTAGATGCTATCATACACATCCATATGATTGTGTGTGTGTGTGACAGAGTCTGTGCAAAAGAGTGGCTAAAAACACCCGGTGCACCATGCATTAGGTGTAGCATCTAAATAACCGGATAAGCTCGACCAAGTATAATACTGCAAAATATTGTTCTCAAGTTGAAGCTGAAGCTTTCAGTATTTAATATGTAGAAAGTTGCACTCTTGTGGAACCGCTCACCAACTTTAATAAGATTTATCAATTTCCGTGTAGTGGTAATATTGACATATTTTACTGGTCAGGGTTGTATTACATAGAGTACACACTGAAAAATCCGGGAGAGAGTGGGAGGCATTTGTTTTCAGTGCTGGGTGTAGCAGATAACGGTTATTACAACAGATTATATACTCTCACTGGACAGGTCAGTCTTGCCTGAACACGTTCCATTTTCTAGCGATTATATTTTATCTGTCTTTGACAATGGTACATTAGTTATCTCCATCGATTTTGCAACCCGTTGTCTTTTTTTGTTGTGTGGTGCAGTTTGTCGATGAAGACGAAGAAATGTTTGGTCCCAAGATTAAGAAGGTAAGATGCTGTCGTAAATCTTTCGCATGCTTCAAGAATTCAAACGGTTGTCAACTCTATTTCTGTTTTGTCGTGCAGGCTGTTTCGTCTTTCAGATTAATGAAATGATTTACCCAGGGGTGTTAAGACCCTGGATCCAATACCAGAACAGTGATTTCTTACAAGAGATATAAATACTCTCTCTTACCTTTTTTCGGTTTTCAAATTTTGGTTATTTCCTCTGTTGGAGATGATGCTGTAAACTCTGCAACAGCTGCCTTCCTATCTTGCATGGCGTCTGTGCTTGTTATGTTCATTCTGACAATGTATATTTGATTTTGTATTGGTTTTTGTTTTATTTTTTACGAAATTTTTTGTAGGTGTGGGAGTAGGAATTTATTTGGTTCAAGATGTGTGTTTTGATAAATTTTAGGTTTATGCGTGGCTAGTTGTTTTAGAATTGTATATTGTATACACAAGATATGACATGAAGCGAAAGAGCTCTTGAAATGGTAAAAGAAAAAGTGTATTTGGAAGCACACTCTTTTCCTTAAAAGAAGGAAAAATGTACTTGCTAGGGGAGCATATATAATGGGCTTAATTGAAAAAAGAAAACAATAACTTTTTGGTGAATGTCAATCACAATGTCAACATTAAAAGGTAATAAAAAATTTACCAACTCAATGTTTTTTCTTTTATTACAACATCAATTATATTTTTAACATCTAATTGTTTCGTCTTCATCATCAATATATTCACTCTATCCACCACTTATTTTGTTATACATTGCTTAATGAGAGATAGATCTAGAACTTTTTGCAGTGGCGACACAAGGTAAAAATAATGATAATTCATAATTATTATCACTTTATTTTCTAATTTACCTATTTGAACTCTGGCACTATAGTGAATGATGGGAACGGCCAGACAAATTATGGTTCTTGACCGGTGTGACTTATTTGCTCTATTATTTTTGTTTATATTCTTATGAATGATACATATGTTTACGGAAGGAAAGAATTTTTTTGTCAATATATTAATGTAGACAAGTTTTAAAAAAATAAATAATTAACGTAGGGACGTTTGGTGAAGTGGACTAACCTCCAGTTCATGTTATTTTTAAAATTTTATAAGTTACACTCAAATTTCACATACTATATACAAATACACACACTTCACATACACTACACACGTTACGCACACTACACATAGTTCACACACTTCACACACTATACACACAATTCACACACTACAAACACTACACACATTTCACACACTACACACACTTCACACACTATACACACTACACACATTTCACAAACTGCACTGCACAAATTCAATACACTACACACACTATACAAATTTCACACACTACACACATTTCAAACGCTACACACATTTCACACACTACACACATTTCACACGCTATACACACGTCACACGCCACACACATTTCACACACTACACACACTTCACACACTACCCACACTGCACATATTTCACACACTACACACACTTCACACATTTCACACACTACACGCATTCCATACATTACAAACTACACACTACACACATTTCACACATTTCAAACACTACACACACTACACAGACTACACACGTTTCACACACTACACACACTTCACACACTACACACACTTGATACACTCCACACACTACAAACTTCATACACTACACATTCCACGCACTACACACACTTCACACTTTTCACACACTACACACATTTCACATTCTACACATGCTTTATAGCTAAATCAATTTATTCAATTGCATGCTTATAAGTTGTTTTATCCAAAAAAATTATTAACTTATAAGCTCGTTGAACAACTTATAAGATGTTGGAGTTTATAAGATGATTGAAATAAGTTTAGGCAAACACCCTCTAAATATATATTGCGGTGACCACTTTGTTTTTTCATAATTTATATGTGATTTTAAAATTTTAAATACCAAGTAGTAAAGAAAACGAAAAATATTATGGGGGCACATAGCCCCGGAATGGGAAAGGTAAGTCTTTCTATGACTACAATTATAGTGAATTGGGAATTAAAATTAAGGTTGTCACAATTTCCACTCTAAATTCATGGTAGTGGAGACAACGTGCTCTAAAAATATGTGGAGGATATAGAATGGGAGTATCAAGTTGAATGTAATGATGATGATGGTGACCCAATTAAATATTAAATTTATGATCTATGTTGTCATTAAAGAAAATTGAAAGTTGGTGAATTTTGTTGTTACCTTTTAAAATTTATATTGTAATGAAAAACACTTAAAATTGGTGATTTATTTTTTCAAGTGACCGTACATAGTAATGGTTTTGGTTGGTTGTGCCCGATTTTGAAAAATAAATTTGTGTTTAATATTTAGATATGATTACTTTATTAGAGTATTAATGCCAAAATAGTATATTTTTTAATAAAAATGTGTAGTATAGTTACTGGTGTTGACCTTGTATGTATAAACATATCTTAGTATTTGATATGTTTAGTACATGCATCGTTCTTATCTTGTATAATATTTCGTGAACAATACTCTTTTTTTATAAAATAATTAACACATAAGCAGGTACACATCATAAAATCAAATCACAAATATTGATGCAATTAACGATGAGAAAATACCCTTATAAATATTATCCGATGCTAAATAATCATGTATGTGTGTGTACTACCGGCTAGAAATGGAGGCATTCTCGCAATAAACCATTAAAGATAATTGTAAAGTGCCAAGTGGGCTTGACGGAAAAGAAAATTTTAGCGGATAAAATAAATTAAAAAATCATGATAATTAGGGTGATTATGATGCAACATAACCCTATAAAACTTTAGTACTATTGGATTTAAAGAAACAACATAAACTAGATTAAACTTTAAATTAGAACTAAGTACTAAAATAAGTTGTATACAAGGTGAGTGGCTGAGTGCAGATTAGGAGGCTGATTGACTAAACTTGTTTCAAAAACCTTATAAACTCCAACCTCTTATAAATTGTTCAAAGAGCTTATAAAATGTAATTTTCTAAGACCTTATAAATTAATAAATCGCCTGAATGAAAGAGCTTACTTGCAATTGAATAAAGTAATTTAGGTATGACGTGTGTGTAGTGTATGAAAAATGTAAAGTGTGTAAAATGTATAGTGTATGAACCGTGTGAAATGTATGTAGTGTGTGAAATGTGTAGTTTGTGTAGTGTGTAAAATATGTGTAGTGTGTGAAGTGTGTGAATGTGAGTAATATTTAGTATGTAGTGTATGAAATGCGTAAAATGTGTGTAGAATGTAAAATGTGTAGCGTATGAAATGTATGTACTGTGTGTAGTGTGTAGATTGTGAAATGTGTGTAGTGTGTGAAGTGTGTGTAGTGTGTGATATGTGTTAAACGTGCGTAGCGTATAGTGTGTGAAATGTGTGTACTGTGTGAAGTGTGTGTAGTGAGTGAAATGTGAGTAATGTGTGTAGTGTGTGTAGTCTGTGAAATGTGTGTAGTCTGTGTAGTGTGTAAAATTTTTATAGTGTGTGAAATTTGTAGTGTGTGTATGTGAAATGTGTAGTGCATGAAGTGTGTGAAGTGTGTAGTGTGTGAAAAGTATGTCGTGTGTGTCGTGTGTAAAATATGTGTAGTGTGTGTAGTGTGTAGTTTGTTACATGTGAAGTTTGTGAAATGTGTGTAATGTGTGTAGTGTGTGAAATATATGTACTGTGAGTAGTGTGAATTGAGTGTAGTGTCTGCAGTGTGTGAAATGAGTGCAGTGTGGAGTGTGTGTGTGTGTGTGTGTGAAATGTGTGTAGTGTGTGAAATGTGTATGGTTTGTGTAGTGTGTGAAATGTGTGTAGTGTGTGAAGTGTGTTTGAAGTGTGTGAATGTGTGTGTAGTGTGTGAAATGTCTGAAGTGTGTAGTATGTGAAATATGTGAATTGTGAGTAGTGTGTGTAGCATGTGTAGTGTGTATATAGTGTGTGAAGTGTGTTTACTGTTTGAATTATGTGTAGTGTGCATGTAGTGTGTGTGAAGTGTGTGTAGTGTGTGTAATGTATGAAATGTGTGTATTGTGTGTAACGTAGGAATTGTGTATAGACTCTGTAGTGTGTTAAATTTGGATAATGTATGTAGTGTGTGAAATGCGTGTAGTGTGTAGTGTATGAAATGTGTGTTGTGTGTGAAGTGTGTGTAGTGTGTGAAGTGTGTGTATTGTGTGTAGTGTGTGAAATGTTTGTAGTGTATTTAGTGAGTGAAATGTGTGTAGTGTGTGAAGTGTGTGCAGTGTGTGTAGTGTGAAATTTGTGTATGTCTGAAGTCTATGTCTAATGTAGTGTGTGAACTGCGTATATTGTGTATTGTGAAAAGTGTGTGTACTGTGTGTAGTGTGTGTATAGTGTGTAGTATGTGAATTGTGTGTAGAGTCTATAGCGTGTGAAGTGTGTGTAATGTGAGTGGTGTGTGACGTGTGTGTAGTGTGTGAAGTGTGTGTAGTGTGTGTATATGTGTAGTGTGTGAAATGTGTGTAGTTTGTAGTGTGTGAAATTTGTGTTGTGTTAGTATGTGAAATTTGTGTAGTGTGTGGAATTTGTGCAGTGTCTGGAATTTGTGCAGTGTGTAGGTGTGTGAAATGTGTGTAGTGTGTGTAGTGTGTGAAATGTGTATAGTGTGTGTAGTGTGTTTAGTGCGTGAAATTTGGATAGTGTATGTAGTATGTGAAATGTGTATAGTGTGTGTAGTGTGTGTAGTGTGTGAAATGTGTATAGTGTGTGTAGTGTGTTTAGTGCGTGAAATTTGGATAGTGTATGTAGTATGTGAAATGTGTATAGTGTGTGTAGTGTGTGTAGTATGTAGAGTGTGAAATGTGTGTAGTTTCTTAAGTGTGTGTAGAGTGTGTAATGTGTGGACTGTGTACATTGTGTGTATATTGTGTGATTTGTGTGCAGTGTGTGAAATGTGTGTAGTGTGTGAAGTGTGTGTAGTGTGTGAAGTGTGTGTAGTGTGTGAAATGTGAGTAATGTGTGTAGCGTGAATAGTATGTGAAGTGTGTGTACTGCGTGTTGTATGTGAAATATGTGTAATTGTGTAGTGTGTGAAATGTGTGTAGTGTGTGAAGTGTGTGTAGTGTGTGAAGTGTGTGTAGTGTGTGAAATGTGAGTAATGTGTGTAGCGTGAATAGTATGTGAAGTGTGTGTACTGCGTGTTGTATGTGAAATATGTGTAATTGTGTAGTGTGTGAAATGTGTGTAGTCTGTGTAGTGTGTAGTCTGTGAAATATGTGTAGTGTGTAGTCTGTGAAATGTGTGTAGTGTGCGTAGTGTGTGAAATTTGTGTATTGTGTAAAATGTGTAGAGCATGAAGTGTGTGAAGTGTATGAAGTGTGTGTAGTGTCTGAACTGTGTGTAGTGTTCTAGTTTGTAAAATTTGTGTAGTGTGTGAAATTGTTGTAGTGTGTGTGTGTATGTGAAATGAGTGTAGTGTGTGTAGTGTGTGAAATGTGTATAGTGTGTATAGTGTGTGTAGTGTGTATTGTGTGAATTGTGTTTGAAGTCTTTGTATGTGTGTGTAGTGTGTGAAGGTGTGAAGTGTGTGTAGTGTGTGAAATGTATGAATTGTGTGAAATATGTAGTGTGTGTAGCATATATAGTGTGGAGTGTGTGAAATGTGTTGTTTGTGGAGTGTGAATATAGTGTGTGTAGTGTTTGAATTATGTGTAGTGTGCGACACGTGTGAAGTGTGCATGTAGTGTGCATGTAGTGTGCCTGTAGTGTATGTAGTGTGCATGTAGTGCATGTAGTATATGAAATGTGTGTAGTGTGGGAATTGTGTATAGAATTTGTAGTGTGTTAAATGTGGGTAATGTCTGTAGTGTGTGAAATGTGTGTAGTGTGTAGTGTATGAAATGTGTGTAGTGCGTGTAGTGTGTGAAATATGTGTAGTGTTTGTAGTGTGCGAAATGTTTGTAGTGTATTTTGTGAGTGAAATGTGTGTAGTCTGTAATGCGAACTGTGTAGTGTATGTAGTGTGTGAAATGTGTTTAGTTTGTGTAGTGTGTAAAATATGTGAAATGTGTAGTGTGTGAAGTGTGTGTAGTGTGTGTTGTGTGTGTACTGTGTGAAATTTGTGTATGTGTGAAGTCTGTGTCTAATGTAGTGAGTGAACTGTGTATATCGTGTGTAGTATGAAAAGTGTGTGTAGTGTGTGTAGTGTGTGAAATGTGTGTATAGTGTGTAGATTCTATAATGTGTGAAGTGAGTGTAATGTGGGTAGTGTGTGTAGTGTATGAAGTGTGTGAAGTATGTGAAATGTGTGTAATCTGTGTAGTGTGTGTAGTCTGTGTAGTGTGTAGTGTGTGAAATGTGTATTGTGTTGGTATGTGAAATTTGTATAGTGTGTGGAATGTTTATGTGTGAAATGTGTGTAGTGTGTGTAATGTGTATAGTGTGTATAGTGCATGAAATTTGGATAATGTATGTAGTGTGTGAAATGTGTATAGTGTGTGTTGTGTGTAAAGTGTGTGTAGTGTGTGTAGTGTGTGAAATATGTGTAGTGTGTAGAGTGTATAATGTGTGTAGAGTGTGTAATGTGGAGTGTGTGTAGTGTGATGTGTGTGTAGTGTGATATGTGTAGTGTGTGAAATGTGTGTAGTGTGCATAGTGTGTGAAATGTGAGCATTTATGTAGTGTGTGAAATGAGTGTAGTCTGTGTAGTGTGTAGTCTGTGAAATGTGTGTAGTGTGTGTAGTATGTGAAATTTGTGTATTTGTGTAGTGCATGAAGTGTGTGAAGTGTATTTAGTGTTTGTAGTGTGTGAAATGCGTGTAGTGTGTGTTATGTGTAAAATATGTTCATTGTGTGTAGTTTGTGAATGTGTAAAGTGTAGTGTGTAATGTGTAAAATGTGTGTAGTGTGTGAAGTACGTAAAATGTGTGTAGTGTGTGAAGTGTGTAAAATGTGTAGTGTGTGAAGGTCAAATTTGTGTAGTGTCTATAGTGTGTAGTGTGTGAAATGTATGTACCGTGTGTAGTGTGAATTGTGTGTAGTGTCTACAGTGTTGAAATGTGTGTAGTGTATGAAGTGTGTGTAGTGTATGAAATGTGTGTAGTGTGTGAAATGTGTGTAGTGTGTATTGTGTGAAGTGTATGTAGTGTGTGAAATGTATGTAGTGTGCGTAGTGTGTATAATGTGCTTAGTGTATGTAATGTGTGTTGTATGTGAAATGCGTGTATGTGTATATTGTGTGAAATGTGTGTAGTCCGTGTAGTGTGTGAAATTGTTGTAGCGTGCAGTGTGTTTGTGTGTGTGTGTGTGTGTGATATGTGTATAGTTTGTGTAGTTTGTGAAGTGCGTGAGATTTGTATAGTGTTTTTAGTATGTGAAATGTGTAGTGCATGTAGTGTGTGCAGGGTGTGAAATGTGTATATTGTGTGAAGTGTGTGTAGCGTGTGAAGATGTGAAGTGTGTGTATTGTGTGTACTGTGTGAACTTTGTGTAGCGTGTATATAGTGTGTGTTGTGTGTGTAGTGTACGAAACGTGTGTAGTGTCCGTGTAGTGTATATGAAGTGTGTGTAGTGTATGAAACGTGTGGTGGATGTAGTTTGTGAAGTGTGTGACGTGTGTAAAATATGAAATGTGTGTAGTGTGTTTAGTAAGTGAAATTGTGTAGTTTGAGTTTGAAATATGAGTGTGCAGTGTGTGTAGTGTGTGTATTGTGTGAAATATGTGTAGTGTGTGTATAGTATAGTGTGTAGTGTGTGCAGTGTGTGAAGTGTGAGTAATTTGTGTAGTGTGTGAAATGTGTGGTGTGTGTAGTGTGTGTAGTGAGTGTGTTTAGCCTGTGTATAGTATATATAGCGTGTGCGTAGTATATATAGTGTGTGTAGCATGTGTCTACCTTACATTGCAGCTCTATCCAGAAAATGGTTTTACAATGAATGAGCTGCTTCCCTAGTCTGATATCGGTGTGACTATTTGATCACCCTGCAATGACATTCTATTTTTGGCAAGGTTAACGAAAATTAAATAAACCCTCACATTTTTCACATGGAAGAATTACATTACATCCTCATTCATCAATATTTCTAATCAGAATATATTTCACTACAGCCGAAGGTTGGAAGAGATTCGTACATCAACGAAATCATTCAATCTTGACAGGGTCCCCGGCGTTCTCGCCAGCCTTCGGTTCAGCAGTTTTCTGGAAAAGAAATGTCAGTTGATCAGCAAAGAGTCGATTCTGTATTTGTTGGAATTGCTTCCATTTCCTCTCTATTTGCAACTCAATTTCCTCAAAGTGAAGGATCTTCTCTTCCATCTCCTTCGTCTGCAAATCCGAAAAACCAGCAGATTGTAAGAAGAATTATGAATAACAGAGCATGATTACAGAACACTTGCAAGGTTGGATACCTGAGTGGCGATTCCAGATATTGCTTTCTCCATCTCCTCTTCTTCCTTCTTGAGCTCCATTTTGACTTCATCAAGAGCTTTTTGCATTACATTTGTGTTTTTACCATTAGGTACATTATCAGATTCTGCATTGGAGAATGAAAAATTGGAAAGTCGGGTGAATGTTGCATCTTTTCTAGACATATAAGCCCAATTGTTCATTTCTGTGTATGCCATCAATTGTTCATATAACCCCAATAAAGTTACAAGGGTCAGTTTTGCATACAAATCAGAAGATTAGGCAAAAGTCTAATTTCTTGTAGCCCTACATATCTCGATTTACCCATGGAAACTCCCATTAAGATCCATGTAAAGTTGAAAGAAGAATCTCCCAACTGTGCACAGAAAACATTTAAAACACTTGCTGTCTAATCCCATTCCATATTACTCCTATACAAAGCTTGTGGAAATACAAGGTTTTACTATCAACAAAAATGATATTCAGCCTGAAAAAGCTCTAACCTTGTCTCCCTCATGCAGTAAAAAGCAGCAGGGTGCATAAGGTACCTTAACAAAATATAGTCTACGGCACTAAAGTTAGTCCAGAATTTCCCAACTCGACAGAAATATATAGGGTCTTTGCTGAACTATTTTTGCAGCCATAATGATATGAAAATTCTCTCGGCATGCAACCTCAAGTTTATGATTCTAGTTATTTTTTTTTATCAATAATCTCGCTTAATTGACTTCAACTTACACTGTAAAAGCATATTGCCAAGTATCACGAAAAGGTCAACTAGAATCGAATAATTTCCTATCCTGCAATGACATTCACGATGCACCTTCCTACTTCAACATATTACTTAATGTTACAAGGTCCTGCTGCTGCTACATCACCTCCTCACCTAGTATTTTGCAATTATTTCATACTTTGAATAGGTTAACTAGAGACGAACTGTTGAAGACCGAAAATAGAATAATAGGATTGAGATTTCTACAAAATGTACAATTTAATTTAAGCCAAAAGTAAGCACAAACGTTAATTCCATGTGTGAGGTTATGATAGGACTTAACAATTCATAAGATTTAACCAGAGAACACAACTCCTCACATAATGCATATCTATGCTGCTTGCAGAGTTACTATTCAAATTATATAAACTACATAAACCGAAGTAGCATAAACCTCTCGAATTCAGCTTTTTCATGTGTGTGTAAAAGGACAGGCATATAATAAACCTAGATGAATTAAAAGCTAAAGTTTACGAGAAACAAAATTTAAAATCAAAACAACAATGAAAATGCGAAGCATTAAAAGTTGGTCCTCAAATAAGAATTCAATACCGTGTTGTCTCATATCACCAAAATCAGACAAAGCAGCTACTGCAGCACGTGCTGCTGACTCAGCAACATCTAATCCAGCTAAGGTAGAAAGAAAGGCAGCCTGGAGAGAGTGATTAACAAAATAACATCAAAGAAAAAAAGTTCTCCATCACCATCCACTACATAACAATTCTAGTAAACACATTACACACACGACGAGAAAACCTTCAATAAATTCTATAAAAGCAAAATAATTTTAATTGACTAGAAACCATAGGATGCGTACCCATTCATCTAACAAACAGCGTTAAGGCAACCTTGGCGTCACTTATGATACTTTTAACATTAAAGTATAAATACAGTTATGAATGATCCTATACTATTACTCGTTAACCCAGAAGGCAGAAGTCATTACCTGAGCCATAATTGGATTACTCGCATCGGCAAGTGGTGAAAGACGTATCCTTTTGTTTGGCATTGATACATTCTGTAAACCTAATTCAGTGTCCAGCTCTGACGATTCTGGAGGACCATCAAACTGTTCCCCAAATGGAAGCTTAATAAACCGAGCAACACATTCCTTCACACTTCTTCCACTAACATGCTCTGCAACTTTCTTCCAATCGTCACCATAATGCATGACAGCTTCTAGAAGTTGCAACGTCTCTTTATCACTCCAATCTGTCTTCCCCTCATCACTAATCTCAACCCGCTTAAAATCTGACGAATTCAAGCCCACCCTATAGTTACCCCGCACATAGCACCTTGCACAAAGTGTCATATCATGCTGCTCAGATGTTAAAAACAGAGATTCAGAATTCAATGATTAACCACTATTAACGTTATAAAATGCGAAGATCCTAATGACATACGGAAACAAAGAGAAACGTGTTCAAGGGATATTATAGAGAAGCACTAACATATCAATGCACGAATCCAGTGCTTGACAATTCAACCATACCTACGAATGATATAAGTAAAAGCATAAAGATAATCCCTCACCACCAAAACAAATATAAATCAAGAAACAAAACTGACACAAGCAATTAAGGGGGTAGGCATAAAGGCGCAAGCACCTTCTCAGATGCAAAGCAAGCAATTGTGCAAGTAGTCTTGCAACCACTGCAAATTCTCTTCTTCGCCAGTGCAATATCCGCCCCGCCACCACCAGAAGCGCCATCACCGCCTTGGGCAGCGCTGGCACCCGACTTGGTCTCCTTGTCCTCCCACTTCAATTGGTGCTTTGTATTAGAACCTATATAATTAATCAAACCCCAGGCCTCCAGGAAATCGAAAACCCTCCGAATGGACCCCACATCACCGACGATTGTCTTACGCACCTCCGTGAAAGTGATTTTTCTACTAGGATTCTCACGGAAGCGCCGTATGATGGCATTCCTGTAGTATTTATACACCTTAGGGTTCTTAGAGGGCGACCTTTGGTCAAAGAACTCCGGTAAGAACCTGGCCTCGCATTCATGAATAGCGTTCCATGAAAACCACCCTAAAGTAAAAGCAACAAATAATCAATAATTACAGGTTTTTATCAGGATTTACAAGTATTAAATAGGAAATGAGCTTACTGGAATAGCTAGGTATGTGAAGAACGTCAGCATCGGGTTCGGAAGGGCGGGGAGTAACAGTAGCCGAAGTGGTGGCTGAAATTGAGGGGGCAGGAGTGGAGGCGGAGGCGGGGGTGGGGGCGCTGTGAGGCGGGGGGACGGTGGATGGAGCAGCCGGAGTGGTGGGTAAGAATTCAGGGGACGGTTTGGGAGGGGGCGGTGTTTCAGTGGCCATGATTGTGTTAATTTTTTAATTAGGACACCGCCGCTACTAAATTAAATGGGGAATTTGAGCTTTGGGCCCCCAGGATTACATTAATCAGAGATTTAACCCACTTAAAATGAAAATAGCATTTTCCGTCCCCGAAATCACACGGTTTCACACAATACACCCTAGACTATTGTGAACATAGAGTACATGAACTAGCAAATGCAGTCGAAGTCCAGCAGCAGTAGTTAAAGGAAGTGAAGACCAATCAGTGGATGACAATCAGCAAATGCCATGTGACAATGAGTCATTGGACAACTCAACAAAGTTAGTTAAAGAGCAGCAGTAACCGTCTTTATTCTAGAAACTACATAGATGGTCTATAAATACATGTAACAGCACCTTGTAATTCTCGAGTTGAATCAATAAATTCAGAGTTCAATTCCAATCATCTCCTTGCTTCTTCTTCCTTCTTTCTATCTCTAGTCCTACGTTTATAGCAACGGCTTCCAAGTTTTTAATTGCTATTGTAAGAAAGTGTTCTGAAAGATTAAGAGTGCATGGCTTCCATTTGCTCCAACCACATTGACTGTAAATAGATTGTTGGAAATTGGTTTTAACATAACGGGTAAGTCCCGACTTTGACCAATTTGGAAGTGGCGGCATAGTGTGTTAATTTTCTCAAAATCGAATTTCGGTGAGTGAGAAATTAATGCAAGTTTGTCACTTGCTAAGGCATTCGTTTGTGGAAGATGGAAGACGTCGTAAAGTCTTTCGTAATTCGGATAGGTTCGTTGTAACCGAAAGGAGTAGTAACTCCTATGTTGTAAAGACACATTATGGGGGGTAACTTCCACATTAAAGAGGTATAATGATGGTACAATGGTGGTATTATGACTGCAGTTAAGGTGCTGTAGAAGGTGCTGCATAATGTACTATAACACCTGAGTTATGGTGCAATAACTGTTCAGTTATGGTGCTATAACATCTCCTTGAATACCTGCAGTAAAGAGGTGTAATAGTTGAGTTAATGCCTGAATTTGATTGTCTTAATGACCCTTTAAGGGTGTAATTAAATCCCCAAATTTGAATGGAGGATGCATATATAAATAGGTCATGTTTTCTTGCAAAGAATGAATGAAAAATCACACAACTTCTTCCATACTTGCATCTCATAGCATCTTTTCGAAATCTTTGCATTCAAAATCAGTTTTGGCATATAGTACATAGCTCGATTCTTACCACATTTCTAATTCGTCGGAGCTTCTGGATTTGTCGTGCTACTATCCAAAAGACGAAAGTCGTTTTATCTTTGGGAACGTTACGTCAAACTGTGACCACTAGTCGGGATGTATTCGTTTTGCGGATAGAGGTCTAATATCGACTCGACTTTACCATTATCTTCAATTTTCTTAAGTATTGCAGAAAGTGTTTAAACACCTTCTCCAGAGCCTGTCCAGATTCCAGTGCTGTAGTCCAGACATTTCCAGAAGTACTACAACACCTCCAATGGGTCCAGAATCTAATTGGTGTTCTTCAATCGGTTTACACAAGATTTCCAGCAGTTTCTTGGAGCTTTTCACGGTGTAATAATCTGATCTTAGAATTTTTTGTTTTTAGTTTTTGATACATTGTAAGTCATTCTTGGATGTACCTATAAATCCAACAAAGATGTCCCAATACTATATCAATTTATTTGAAACTTAATGTTAAACATATTGCAAACACTTTGAAATTATTTTGCATTTGCACTTTATCCAAACACCTTGGAATTTAATTCAAAATATTAATTATCATTTTTTCGATATAAAATTGGGGGTTCTTTATTCTCTATGTCTTATTTATAAGCCTACAACTTATTTTGGTATGAAATAAATTCTAATTTCTAACACTTTATCAATTATTCCATTCCGTTCACAAATAAGTGTTATTTTAGACATTCAGGTGAAATTTAAGAAATTACGGAATAGACAAAAACACCCCTCCATTTTTCACTCCTTCAATTTTTTATTGTCATAAATTTCTCCATTTTTTCTTCGTACCTTATTTATATAATATTATAAGATTTGTATGGAAATTTCCTTAAATTTAGCTAAGGACAATATTGAAAGTAACATGTAAAAAATGATAGAATAACACTCTTTTATGAAAATAATTTTTCGCAGATGTGAATAGAGGGAGTAGTTTTCTAAACCTTCTTGTCGGGCTCTCGAAACACCACCACCTCAAATACCTAATAAAATATATTGGATATATCAATAGTATATAGGTTGCACACCTATCATTAGGAGTGGGTATGGGTCTCGGAGATAATTCACTCCACATTGAACCCCGAATTTAAAGCACCCTGAATTGATAATATCCTTTGATTATTTAACTTCATCCGAACGAATCAATCCGAACTTTTTTGTTGTCAGATCGAACCGTTCTAAATCGAAAAACCAAAATAAAACCAATTACAAAATGAGTAGAACTAATTCTAAGTAACTAACTATATTTTTTTTTTATATACCATTTAATTCATTTTTTTTTGTATTATGATATTGTATCATTATAACTTTAGTGAAGTTTAAAAATACATGTATAATATTACTACTGTTTTGAAATTTCATAAGAGAGTTTAATAATTAATAAAGAGTCAAAAAATTATACTCCCTCCGTCCCGGCCCAATTTGCCTACCTTGGTGGGGCACGGAGGTTAAGAAAAAATAGATTTTGTGGAATCTTTGACTTTTTCAAAGGTGGAGATTGAATGTGGAGATTTTGAGGGTGGAGATTGTGAGAGAAATTTGTCATTTATGGGCTGACAAATTAGATTGGACAAACCGAAAAGGAAAGTAAGCAAATTAGAGCGGGACGGAGGGAGTAATTAATAATTTTCAGAACAAACATAAATCTATTAAATGTAGTTTATATGTTTATAATTTATCTAATGAAACATATTACATGATATGGTTATTATTATATCTAATATTTAATCATTTAATATATAAATATTGAAATCCTGAAGCTGAACTTACTGCACAAAGATATAATCCTACACTTGAATATTCCGGTACACAGATACTAGCAGCAACTCGTTGCTCGTTCTCTTCTTCTTTAATTCTGCATATTTCTCATGAACCTATATTTTCTCCTTGAAGTCAATTTTGACTTATCTGTAGCTAGTCATATTAATCGTGTTCAGTTTCATCAGAGTCATTCCATTGTTTTAAGGGGTCCGTGCGAAAAGGAAAGGAGTCCCTTGAAAATAATGTTATTTCGACAAAAATATTGTTATCGACTTAAAACACACAAATTTTCATACTATAATATGTATTTTTTCCTAGTGAAAAAAACAAAATCTAAAGGAGAATATTCCAACAAACAATTTGCCTTGCTACCCGCGAATAAAATGCAACTATTCATATCATAATACATAATTTTCCTTGATAAAAAATAAAAATCTACAATTAAAATTAAATTTTAATAAAAATAGTAAGTTATTGTCGCCCAAATTCTTTTTCATAATACACAATTTTTCCTAATGAAACAAAACATAAGATTATAAAAGAAATATAAATGAATTGTGATTGTACCTCCCCTGGATGAAAACACGTAATTACATATCGGAATACACATTTTTTCCGTAGTGAAAATAAAATAATAAGAATCTAATTAAATATTAATTTTAATAAAAAGAATTAATTGTAATTGTCCAAATAAATAAAAAGAGAAAGAAACATGATGGTCGACAACCCAACCCATGTAATATACATAGGTATGTGTATACATATAAACTAGGGAGAAAAAAAACACTAATGCAAAAAACACATTAAGCACTTGAACTATTCAACTAATAATATTATATTGAAAAACAAGTAATACCTCCGTTCCGAATGAACTTGCACACTTTCCGAAATTCGGCCGTCCCAATCAAACTTGCACACTTTCCTAATAAGGAAAGTTATAACACAATCTATATCCTCAAAATCTCCACCTTCAATCTACCTTTGAAAAGTCAACAAAATCTCCAAAAAACAATTTTTCTTAATATATGTGTCGACCCCCCTATGCAAGTTCATTTGAGACGAAGGAAGTAATATATTTATTAACTATATATACATAGATAATTAATAAAAAGGAAAAAAATTGGGATGTTGTTCGATGCGGATCCAATGCAGCGGCCTCATGTTGATGCCCCAAGAGGGCCAAGACCCCCCTGATTTTCAGTCTACTCTCACCATATTGTTAACAATTATTTATAATAAAAACGCGGGAAACATGTATATAAGGTACAAATAGATATAGATATCTTTATAGATAGAAAAATAAACGATAAAAGTCAAAAAGTTTATCAACAGCAAATAACTTATTGTTGTTCTAAAAAGACTGACACCTACATCAATAACTTATAAATTTTTTCTATAAGTTCAGGTATATATGTTGTTTAATATTCTGTTTTTTTTTTTTTAAAGAATACAGTATTGTCGTAAAGATAATACAATAATTATTTCGTGCATTTTGTCAATAAAATTCAATGAAAAAATCCGAAAAGCTCCGAATAACCAGACCGAACAGGCCCGATCTCCAGAAGGAACTAAACCGACCAACAAAATGATATTTTTTGAAATCTCCAAATATATCAAACATTTGGTTCGGTTCTAAAAATTTCCGTATCACCGACTCGTAATCACCCCTACCTATAATAAACTCCAAGAGCACATGCTAACATGTGAACAATATATAACATAAGAATATACTGGTGTTCACAAAAGTGGTGTTCATCAAACTACTTATAAACGTATAAGAAGTTCTTCAAATGTATGAATACATCTTTTTTCCTTTAAGGAATAAACGTCTAAAAACGGGACCGTATCTCACCAATTGTAGGCTTAGCGTCTCTGGAGTCACTTGACTGAATGGAACAAAACACAATTTCGTTGGAAGAAATCATTTAAGAACATTATTAACTACTACCTCCGTCCCGCTCTAACTTTCCTATTTTCCTTTTCGGTTTGTCCCAACTACACTTTCCAGCCTATAAATGACAAATTAATCTCAAAATCTCCACCCTCAATCTCCACCTTTAATAAAGTCAAAGATTCCACAAAATCTGTTTTTTCTTAACCTCCGTGCCCGGTCAAAGTAGGAAACTTAAGCCGGAACGGAGGGAGTATATAGCAATACCAAAACATCTAAAAACCATAACGGTACACAAACAATTAAAGTATATTTTTTTTCTTCTTTAATATTCCAACCCTTGGACGAAGTGGGACAGGGAAGGGATTATTCATCCAGGCATATTTACCTCTAATCCCAAATTGCATAATCCTTCACCGTCACCAATTGATTATGTTCTCGTATATAAAGAACACGCGAACGCACACCGACACAGGGCATCGACCCCTTTTTCAGAGAGAGATTCTACTTGACATAGAGAACAGAAAGAACCATCTTTCCTATTTGAGACATTGAGCTTCTTTCATATTTTGAAGTCAGGCTCTAAATTAATCCAACATTACAAACAAATGTCCAATAAACACCTAATAAATGTCAATTCTATGCACAGGATGTTGACTCAACTTCTTTTTTTGGCCTTTTTTCTAAAAATTAAAATAAATACGATGCATGATGCAACACAGACACACCAGAGACAAGACTGTATATCTACAGGACCCAAAATGCTGGGACTCGACCGACGACTATAAAAGAATCATATGTTGATTCTACCATAAATTCTTTTTACACAGGTTTATTTCCAGATTGGCAGCCAGAAACCCCATTCCAGCCACCATCTGTCTCCGACTTTCTGCCCAGTCATCCAGAGAGCTGGCAGAATTACACGAGAGCTTTTTTAGATACACGAAGTTTTAAAAGGATGTGTAGTCCCCCCACACATTCCGTTTCCCTCTCTCCACCATCAGGAGCGACCCGGACATTGACTTCTCTGGTGAGCGTGACAATGTAAGACCTGCAGGTACGGAAAATTTGGTAAACATACTAGCGTGATACTAGCTAACACAAGTATACACTATACACATGCGTCGTCAATTTTAAGACTTTGTAATCAAGGTTGACCAGGATTTCACTCTAAACCACCCATTTTCCGAAAGCACGGTTCTTCCCACTTGGAACTTCAGAAAAACAGCCCATATTTGACAAAGTAGCTTCAAATAAGCTTCCCAATGTCATCAAGATTTGATGCTTAATAATATCTTCAAACAGCCTATTTAATAGAAACCCTAGCCAATACAAAATATTGTTAAGAGGTCCCCAAGGTATTCTTAGACACTCCCACTAGGATGATACTTAACAATACCGTTATTATATGTAATGGAGAAGTCTCTGGAAAATAAAATTAGAACAAGTTCAATTACAATATTGACCCTCTAGATGTGTGCAACTTGCAAGGGTGCCTTTTGGCAGACAATGTTGCTATCTTCACCAACCAAAACTTCTGAAAGCACTCAAATAGACAGCGAATACAGGAATACAGTATAACAGTTGTGTGGCATATTAAACCGTACATAGACATGTCTTAAATGATGAATCATAAATGAGTAGGATAAGTGGCTGACACGATGCTCGTAACCATGTTCCGAATGCTTAAGGCATTTACCTAGACTTCTTCCTTTCTAAGGCCTCAGCAAATACCAGCAGATATGGTAGCCCTAAGATACTTGTGGAACATCGACAAACGTTTGCCAAATTACCCTTATAGATTGATTCAATCACAGAACATGCAATACTAAAGATATAAAGTTCAAAAGGAAGCCCCAGTACCTCTAGAATGCAAAACAAATAATTTGCAAGGCAAGATTTGGAGCCCGCCAATAAGAGGCAGTACTGCTGTTCTTAGTCCTGCTGCAATCTAAGGGAACCTGAAAATTGGTATATCATTACAGGGAAAAGATTGCACAACTGTAAAGGTCATCAAAAGAATGAAATCAAGTTCACAAGAAACCGTACCTAGATTAGACCCTCACCCAGCATTTTGGTCAGAACCGCTACCCGGCATGAATTGAGGTGAATGCGCAGGTAGTAAGAATTGTGGCTGCTGTGGAATAGGCGTTGCCACACCTGACACAACCAACACATTAGGCCCAGACCTACCTGTTCCAAATATAACTTTAAAATACAACATTCCCACAGAGGACCTAAGACCGTTTAGAAAATCCCGAGCCAGAAGAGCCAAAAGAAAAAAATACCTGCATGATATGGTGCTGGAATAGTTGGGACAGAGGTTGTTGTCATTGCATTGACGTTGGGCCCACCAAACTGCACTAACTGATGACCTGGCATTGCAGCATATCCTGGCAATGCAGTATAACCATGACTCCCTTGAACAGCCTGGCTCAATTGATTGTAAGGATACATAGTTGTGCCAACTGTTCCAGGCACTCCATATATCTGAAGGTATTGCTGATTTCCGTATGGATTGTACACACCCTACAAGGGAAAACAAATGCAATATTTCAGAATGACACGATGCGACACTGGCATCATAAGACCAATCAGCTGCAAGTTTTAAAAATGTTGACCTGAGGATAAGCATATTCAGGATTGTATGCAGCATACCTGCATCAGTAAAAGGAAATCATATAAATGTGCAAGTACAATTAAAACTACCAAGCATTACAACCACATCAATTAACAAAGAATAGGACAAAATTCTAAGATACAATTATATAAATGTGCAAGTACTAAGCTATAGGTTTCATAAATGTCATTAAGTAAGAAATCAACAAACACAATGGTCCAAAGTCAAAAATAGTGCTTCTCATGTGCCAGTGATGTAGTCGCAAGAAACTGAGGACGGAAATTCCAGTTTGACAATGTGTTCTTCAATATCTCCATATTATTTCCTTTCTGAGTCTCAAGATAAAGCAAGATGGGAAAAACCATCATGTAGAAATAATTATATGCTGGAAACGCCAGCTGTGTTACAGTTTCACAAATAACAGCAAGCTGAAAAACACCACCTACTAGATTGTTAATGTAGCTCACCCGTATGGAGAATACATCAAGCCTTGTTGATATCCATAACCAACAGGCTGCTGATAACCAAAATTTCCAACGTAAGCACCCCTAGCAGCTGGCAGGCCACCAAGGTAAGGTGCCGGAGATCTAAGGCGACCTAATAAAGATTAAAAAAAGACAGATATACATTACAATATCAGGGTAAAGGTTATATTACACTGGTTTATAGAATCGAAATACAGACTCATGCCAGGTATTTGTTTACTACACCTATATTCTCAAAGAATGATGATCAGCTTTCAATCCTTCCATCACAAACATATAGATTTAACTTTTGGTGGCTTTAAAGAACATATATAGATGTCTTGACACTTGACAGTGACAAACCTTTTGAAGAACTTATTCAGAAAACTCCCGACCAGAAACAATGAGATTTTTTGTCATAAATCAAAATATGCTTTAAGAAGTTTATAAGAAGTACCAGGCAGCATGATGCTATTCTTGTACTAGACCATGTCAACATAACATTTAACTCAAAGTTACAATGCAATGACGTAAACCCAATTGGCATTTGCGATACAATAAGTGAAATTAGTGTTTATTTATGCACTACAGCATTCCTGCAGAATTTAAGACTATTTTATGTTACCAAAAGAAATTGCTGGCCTTGGTCTCCCAAGTGAAGCCAAATTACAGTTTGCTCGCCTCCCATCAATAATTGGTGCTGGATCGGCACATGCTCTCCTGGCAGACTCCGGATCCCGGAAAGTCACCTGAAATCCTCCATACAACACCATTTTGGAATCCAAGTCATTTAATTATCCACACTTCTACCTCAAGTAAAATTAATCCCAAAAATTCCATTTCAGCATTTGAATTAATGAAAGTGACTGTCAACTTGGATGTTTGAAATAGATTGATTTGAAAAGTTAAGACAGTAGTAAGTCATCCATGATAATCAGAATGTACAATCACCCAAGACAAACTTTACAACAAACAAATAGTGAAAGATGAAAATTCAAAACAAACCCGCACCCAAAAAGAACAGATTAAATTCTCAATCAAGTTAACAGAAAGCTCACAAAACCGTATCCTTTGGATCGGCCAGTATTCTTATCGGTGATGACCACAGCCTCAAGAATCTCCCCAAATTGCTCAAAATATCGCCTCATGGTCTCACTCTGAGTTTCCCAAGCCAACCCTCCTACGAAAACCTTAGTGAAAGTGGTGTCCCCAAATGGAGAGTTCATATATTGGAATCCACCTTGACCCGAACCCGAGCTTGGGCCCGGAATCGGCTGCTGCTGCTGATATGCCATAATCGCTCACTTAAATGAATTATTCTGAAGTATTCTTCAACTTCCAACAGAAAGAAGGTAGAAGAAATCTCTAAATAAAGGAAAAGGGTTTAACTAATTAATTACAGGAGAGGGAAATACTAAGGTTGATCCAATGGAGAAAATTCACCATTTTAACAGAAAAACCTAGCTACGGCTGAAAGCAATTGAAAAGCCATTTCAATTGGTGTATCCAACTATATATACACGCACGAATTTGTGAAGAGAGAAAAAGGGCTATTTGAATTTGAATTTACAACCAGCAGAAGACGAGGAGATCACGAAGCACGAAGATCAAGACAACAAATAGAAACTAAAAGGGGTAACAATCAATCAAAAGAAAAAAAATTGAAAACCCTAATTGAGAGGCGGAAAGTGAATCCAATAGAAGCAAGAATAGTGACAATAGTGGGTCAAAACAGAAGAAAGAAAGCGTGGGTTGGATCAGCTGTACAAGAGAGCATAGAAAGCGTAAGTATAGACTATGATGATGAGGGTGGTGGGGAAAAGCGGAAAAGGTAAATCATCAACGGAATTTCAAACTCCTTCTCCTCAAATTCCAACAAACAGAAAAAGAAATAAAACAGAACAACAAAAGAAAGACTGATAATTAGGGCTAATTGGAGAGATTAAGGAACAGGGAAAAGAGGGTTTTGGGTTCGAAATTATGATCAGGAAGAGGGTGATGATGATGGAGAGAGATGATCTGGAACAGGGTTGTCATATTTTTCTCTCTCTATTTCGTTTTCTTCTTTTATTTTTTAATAATTTTCGATTTACAGCGAGAAATGAGCAGCGAGATGGAGGAGGAAAATGGAATAAAGAAGGGAGAAAAAAGGAAAATTGGGAGTAGGGATAGGTGCTTCCGGGTTTCCAAACATAGGAGAAATACAGGTTGGAATGGGCCAACTTTGTGCGCCATCTTAATTACATTTTTGGGATTTATTTTTCACAGGGCTACTTGCACCCACCCCTCTTTACCTGAATATTCTTCTTTTTTCTAGACAAAATAAGAAAACTAGGTGCGATTTTATTATTATGTCGACCGAATGTATTCTACATTTTTCAAATATCGTTTCATATCTTTATGTACTACGCTAAAGCCGTGTGTTTTAGAATTCACCCAATACATTGGGCTAACTCAACTTATTTACTTAAAAATTGTTGCCAATTTATTGCCCAAAAACTAGGGTTGGGGCCTTAGCCTCAGTTCCATAAACTCCTTCTCTCTCCTCCAAAAAACGCAGTGTGATGTCCCTCAATTACTCTCTCTTCTCTATCTTCTGCAATCGGCCTTCACCCTCTAAACCCTCAATTAACTTATATTTTATGATCACTTCTGATAAATAAAACTGTTCGCTTATAATCATATCTATTAGGGTTTGGCGGATATTGATTTGTCTTTATATAAGGTACATTTTATGGACTGTTTGAACTTGGCTGGGGGTGATGGTCTCTATCAGTCCACACCCACCACCAAGTTCCTTTAATGACGTTGAATTGACTTTTGAGGCCATTTGCTTGCTTTTAGAGAGAGATTCTCTGGTAAAAGCCTGAGAGCAGTGTGATTTTTTTTTTTTTTTCTGGCTGTAGATTATTTTTTGAGATTGTGTTACTATTTGATATTTTTATGTGTTGATATTTTGTACCTTGGTTAATTTGCATGTCTATTTAAACTTGTGCTTGAGTTTCCATGGATTCCCTCCTCGCTTGCACAAATCACACACGTTTTCACTCGGAAAACCTACCTTTCTCGTTCTGTGAAGAGGGTTGTTGAAGTTCCCCTTACACAACACACACTTTGCACGCATAGTTGTAGGCATAGTTATTTTTTGCGTTCTCGTACAATCCAAAAGTCTTGTTGCCGCGTGGGAAAGACGAATTTGTTTGAAGCAATAACCTGCACCACTTATCTAGAAAAAAGGTGCATTTTCGATTGATATATTGAAGGCTTAATATGCTCTGTTTGTATGACTATCTTGTATTCCTGAAGCTCTGTCCGTTAAATCTGGGACTTAAATTAGCAAAAAAATAATTTATCTTGATTTGATTTGTTATGCTTTCTAATGCTCCATTGTTATTCTTAATTCTCTATATTTTGGATCCACTTGTTTGTGATGCCTTAATGTTATCCGAATTCTTGCATCTCCATTTGGTTCTTTTTCTGTCTCAGTCTTGTGCTTTTTACCTTGTGGATATTCCCTCTCTTTAGGAAATGTATCAAGACGAGGTGCCTCCACCCAAAGTATTCATCCTTGATGCTTAGCTTGCTCTTTTGTATGTTGTTTATGTAAGAACCATAATTTCTATCCGATCCATAATATTGAAGATTGAAGATTGGATACATCGTTGTAGGATCGACCGATTTATTTTATGTTCTACAATTAATTAATTTATGCTAGAAGGATTAAATTAATATCTTTGTAGCGTGTAGCTTCAAACCTCCAAGTCTTCTCCGGTGTTCTCACGAACTGTGCTGCAATACACGATGTGTGGACACCTCCTTGGATATATGGTATATGCGAGATTATTAAAGAAGAAGTTGTGAATAATTGTCTTGACTTATAATATTTATAATGTCACATTATTTCCTTTTCTCCAAGTAACATATCCTGATAGATATAGGAGATCCTGGATATCTCCATCTTCTATCTCTATCAATATCCAATATATTTATTGTATTGCAACAATAAATTATAATCTCTATAATTTATTATAATTCATATTGAGCCACCGAAGGGACCCGATCGGACCCAATTAAATCAAGCTCTAATAAATTAATTATGACCCGGTCAACTCTTGACTTATCATATTAATTTATTAATTATATTCTATTCCACTAAAAGAATATAATTGCATTCTTAATTTAATCGGAATTATTGAAGCAATATATCAATAATTATTATCCTCTGATTAATCGATCCAACATATTGCCCCCCCCCCCCCCCCCCCGATCAACTAAAGTATTTGCAATAGGCTACCATGACCAATAAGCCTATATTCAAACACTTGTCAATCTCAACACTCATCTTCTATCTGACAGTCCTGTGTGACCACGTCACATAATGTGATTCGACAACAAATGTCGAATACTGAGCTCAGATTTACTATTCATAGAAGAACCTGTGAGATCCTGATCATGCCTATTAAATAGGTGAAGGATTCCAATATTGTAAATATATGTTCTTTATCACTTCACTTTAATTCCCAAAACACCGAGATATTGATCAATATAATAATCCCACTCTTTGGTATCTCAAAGAATGTTCAGTTGGTAATAAAGGTACATTATTCACTCAGGATTAAGGTAATACATACGTCAATCAATGAATTTTAAATTGTGTGGTCAAAACACAATTTAAATTTCATGTAGTCCTGTCCAATACACCATACATGTATCCTCAATTTCATTACCAAGTCAAAGACAAACTTTTATGAAATTGAGACGATCTTATCAAAATAAATTATCCAAAAGTATTACTGATCGCGGACAAAAATTATTTACGGATCGAATAACAAACCGAATCTTTCTGTGTTGAACAACTCAAACACTCGATTTAAATATATCTACCATCCATGGACACATGCAAGCTCATAAAGAATTAATCAAAAGAACAACTCATAAATTTATTTCAAAATGTCAAAAATAAATAAGATAAAATTTACTCAAGGGCATCTAAGTAAAATAAATAAGGTCACTCATACTATCAAACATTTTCTCCCACTTGCCCTAGAGTAAATGAGACATGTCTAGTATACCCATATTTTTAATATGACCCTCAAATACACCAGCCGGTAAACCCTTTGTGAAGGGGTCAGCAAATTTTCTGCAGAAGCAATCTTACACACCGTCACATTTCCTCTCTGAACAATATCCCTTATGAGGTGATACTTCCGCCCAATGTGTTTTCAATGTGTTTTCCGCGTTGATGGTTTCTAGGCTCTTTTGCATTTGCCACAGCTCCACTATCGTCACAAAATAAAGAAATATTTTGTGACGCGGGAGGAACCACCTCTAGGCTCTGCAAAAAATTCTTAAGCCAAACAGCTTCTTTGGCTGCTTCACAAGCTGCCACATACTCAGCTTCCATAGTGGAATCAGCAATACAAGACTGTTTTATGCTCCTCCAAACAACAACACCGCCACCAAGTGTGAATACTGACCCTGACGTAGACGTTTGAGAGTCTCTATCAGCTTGAAAATCAGAATCAGTGTATCCCACAGACACAAAGTCTGATGTTGAATAAACCAACATATAATCTCTAGTTCTTCGAAGATACTTGAGAATATGTTTAACAACATTCCAGTGTTCGGGCCCTGGGTCCGACTGATATCGACTGACTATCCCAACAGCATGACAGATATCTGGTCGAGTACAGCATAGCATATAGAGACTTCCTACTGCTGAAGCGTAAGGAACCCGTTTCATGTATTCCACTTCTTTAGGAGTCTTAGGTGATTGCTCTCGTGACAAGTGAATTCCATGTCTGAAAGACGTTTGGCCTTTCTTGGAATCTTGCATAGTGAATCTCACCAATATCTTGTCGATGTATGAAGCTTGGGACAAAGCAATCCTTCTGTTTTTCTTATCTTGTAAGATCTGGATTCCCAAAACATAGTTTGCTTCTCCCAAGTCCTTCATATCGAATTGTTGTGCCAATCAGTGTTTTGCCGATGTTAACATTCCGACATGATTTCCAATCAAAAGGATGTCATCCACATACAGCACGAGAAAAACTACTCTTTCGTCTTCTTTCTTTTTATAGACATAAGATTCATCAGGATTCTAATCAAAACCATAAGTTTTCACAACTTGATCGAATATGATATTCCAAGATCTAGACGCTTGCTTTAGTCCATAAATCGACCTTTTCAACTTGCATATTTTATGCTCTTGATCCTTTTGGATAAAACCATCTGGTTGCATCATATAGATGCTCTCGTCAAGATTTCCATTTAGAAATGCAGTCTTGACATCCATTTGCCACACCTCGTAATCGAAATGTGCCGCAATAGACAAGAGAATCCGAATAGACTTAAGCATAGCTACCGGCGAGAAGGTTTCTTTGTAATCGATTCCTTCTCTTTGGGTATAACCCTTGGCAACCAATCTTGCTTTAAAGGTTTCTACCTTTCCATCTATTCCTCTCTTTCTCTTGTAGACCCATTTGCACCCAATAAGTTTTACCCCATCGGGTTTGTCTACAAGATCCCAGACAGAGTTAGTGTACATGGAATTCATTTATGAATCCATGGCACTTCTCCAATGATCAGCATCTTTATCTTCCGTAACCTCTCTAAATGATGCAGGATCTTCCTCTTGCTCAACAGAGACCGCCTCAAGAGACTCTCCGTAAAGAACAAGCCTGGAAGGTGGTCGAATGACCCTCTTCGCACGTCTAGTCGCTATAGGTTCGTTTACAATCGGAGATGGTTCTCGTTTCTCATGTTCCTCGATGTCCATCTCATCACCTAGGGGTGATTAAACATTAGGGACATGATTTTATACCATTTCAGGTGTTGATTCTCTCATAGACATTCTTGGTGGAGTCGCCATATGTCTCCCACTGGATTCAACACCTGATGGCAGGGTTGTGAATTCATGAACAGGTTCTGTGCGGATCTCTGGAGCAGATGATCTAGGAATATTTTCATTTGTCTCCTCCAAAAGAACCTTGTTCTTGGATTCGCGTTCTTCTGTATACTTGTCCTCTAAGAAAGTTGCATTTGTGCTTACAAAAACCTTCTTATCCTGAGGACTATAGAAATAGTACCCTCTTGTTCCTTTCGGATATCCTATAAACACATAATATTCTGATCTTGATTCCATCTTTTCCGTCTTACTCTTCAGCACATGTGCTGGACAACCCCATGAAGATGTCTTAGATTACGCTTACGCCCATTCCACAACTCCAAGGGTGTCTTAGGTATAGACTTAGAAGGAACCAAGTTTAGTAAGTATATTGTTGTTTGTAGGGCATATCCCCAAAAAGAAGTTTTGAGAGTTGAGAAGCTTAGCATAGACCTGACCATGTCCAACAAAGTTCTGTTTCTCCTTTCTGAGACACCATTCTGTTGTGGGGTCCTTGGTGCACTCAATTGGGATAAAATCTCATTCTCTGTCAAGTATGTCCTAAAGTCATAGGATAGATACACCCCACCTCGATCTGATCGAAGTGTTTTTATGTTCTTACCTAATTGTTTTTCCACCTCCAATCTGAATTCCTTGAATTTCTCATGTGCTTCAGATTTGCGGACCATTAGGTAAACATAACCATATCTTGAGTAGTCATCTGTGAAAGTGATGAAATACTCATATCCACCTCTAGCTGAAACATTTATTGGTCCACATACATCAGAGTGTACTAATTCTAAAACTTCTTTGGCCCTGAATCCCTTAGATTTAAAAGACCTCTTAGTCATTTTACCTTCTAAACAAGATTCACATACAGACAGGGATTCCACCTTCAAGTTACTTAAAGGACCATCTCTTACTAGTCTATGAATCCTATTAAGATTAACGTGACCAAGTCTTAAGTGCCATAAGTAAGTTTCATTAGTAGGAGACAGTTTTATAGGCTTAGTTGTGTGCTGCAATGAGTTGTCGGTTGGTTTTAAAATATATAAATCATTATCCATATGCCCCTTACAAACAATCGCTTTATTAAAAGAAATATCGACTGCCATTAATGAAAGATGAACACAATATCCTTGTTTGAATAATAAAGCAACATAAATTAAATTTCTAGTAATATCCGGGACATAATAACAATCACTTAAAACCAAACACCTACTATTTAAAAAATAAAGATAAATAACTCCGACAGCTTTTACAGAAACCACAGCTCCTGTGCCAACCCTCAGAGTATGCTCCCCTTCATTAAGTTGTCGAGTTACTTGGAACCCCTGCAAAATATTGCAAAAATGGTTAGTGGCTCCAGAATCTACTATCCAAGTATCTGTAGAATCAACCACTAAACAAGACTCAATAAAGGATAACTCACCCTTAACTTGCTTCTTAACTATGAGAACTGGGGACAATTTCTTTCCCAATGGCCCTTCTCGCCACATCCAAAACACTTCCCCTTATGTTTCCCATCCGTTTTGACCTTATTTGTTGATTGTCGTGGGGCCTTCTTATTAGACTTCTTCCTTTTTCCACCCTTACCTTTCGGCTTAAATGAGGATTATCCAACAGAAGCAACAACAAAAGCATCACCATTTTGAGCCTTAAGAATGCTTTCAGCGTTTTGGAGCTCTTTCATTAGTTCATTCAGAGACATTTTCAACTTATTCATATTATAGATGACCTTGAACTGGGAGCACATCTCAGGGAGAGTCTCCAGTGCCATGTCTACCTGAGTATCTGAACCAATTTCAGCCCCTAAAGCCTCAGCCACATTAAACATTCCGATAAAATTTAGCATATGATCTCTAATGGGTGTCCCGGGCTTCATACACTCAGTCATAATGGCTCTAATAGCAGCCTGACGTGCTTGGCTTCCTTGATGAGAGAACATCTCTTTAAGACTCTCCATGATCTCAACGGATGTCTCCATGTCTCCGTGCCTCTATTGCAACACATTTGAGATAGAACCCAAAATATAACAACGAGCCATGTCATTGGCATGAATCCACTTGTCATGAGCCTCACGTTCCTCATCACTGGATTCCATGGTCACTTTTGGACAAGGTTCAGTTAGCACTAATTTCAACTTCTCAGCAGTGAGAACAATCAATAGATTACATTTCCAATCAATGTAGTTATCTCCCACTAGTTGGTTTTTAGTCAATATCACAGATAATAAGCTAGAAGACATTTTTTCTGAAATAAAACAACACATATGAGCTTTGCATAGAATAAAATGAATGCATGTTCAAAACATGAAATAATACTTTTAATAAGTAGACCCATAAACTACATTATTATGTGATTACCTAAAACCCCATAATCGAAGCATACCCCTCTATAGGAGTGGTAAATGTTGATTTAAAGCTAGGTTGGGATCTCCCACTAAATCAAATATCCCGCATCTCATGCTATATTGACTTAGTATCACATCTATTTGACCCTCAATAATATTGCTCGGATATTCTATAGGAGGTCCTTACAATATTTTGATTTAAGTGTATAAACTTTATTTTGATAAATTTTTAAAACTATCAAATAATTATGGTATCTATAAGATAAACATAATTAATTAAAATATAAAATTTACTACCATACTTGGGCCCAATCAAGTAATAAAAAACAATGCAGCCCTCCTATAGGGAGACTAATTGAATTAGTACGAGGCATACATACATTCTTACTTATGAGCTAATAAAGGAGGTCATGGATTTATAAATAAACCCTCACATACTTAGAATTTTATAAAACTAATTTGGGTTTTATCCAATTAATATTTCTAAATTATTTTGACTCTCAAAATAATTAAATATTAATTTCTTTATTAATTATCAAATCTAATTCTAAATTAGAAAAGAAAATAAATAAAGAATATGCATGATAGATTAGTACCTAGAGCGGTGTTCATACAATTCTATATGACATGCTATGTGAATGACAATTAATTTCAAACATAATCAAAGCAAATAATAAGCAATAATTGAATAAGAACAAATTTATGGCCATCCTAGACTCAAAAATTACAGAAAAATGAAAAACTAATTGAACCACAATCCGGCCCAATTTTTCACGGTCCATCTGCAATTTTCTTGGCCCAGATGAATTAATTTGTAAATTTCCAGCAACCCAAGTGACTGGCCCAGCAATTAAATAAATCATCAGCTCAAAATATAATTACTGGCCCAATAATTTATTTAGTTGAAGAATGGCCCAACAGAATTTAGTGGAATGAGCCAATTTAATTAAAAGCAGGCCCATTCCTTAAACCATAGGCTAGATCTGGTCCGACCCACAGAACCGACCCGACCCGGACCCAAAAAAAAAAAAAAAAAAAAACCGCCCGGTCCGGATCCGGGCCTATGGTCTGAACCCTAGCCCATGGTCCTGTTACCGCCGTCGCCGCCACCTTCAGGCTACCGCCGGAATCTGTCGCGCCGCCACCATCATCATCCACCTCGCTGCTCACTGGAGAAATTTCGCCGCCTCCTGAGTCTGGGATTCTAGGTTGCCGTCTCCAAATCAGTGGGCTGCCACCGCCACGACTGAAAAAAATCGGAACAGATCGCAACCATAACAGGTCTCAACCTCCTGATTCGCGGCCCTTCCAGGTCGTGGTTGTGACAGCCGTAGCGCCACCGTTAGAGATCATCAGTCTTTTGCTCGTTTCTAGTTGAGATCGTAAGTTTGATTGCTTCAATGTCATCAATAATGGAGGCTTCTTCATTCTTTGCAGATTAGTCCTCCGATTTTTTTAGATGATGAAGAAATGCCCCACCCACTTTATTAAACTTTGGAATATATCAAGTTGACCCCAGAAAAACCAAACAAAATACAGAATGCCCCCATATATGAAAATTACACAAAAATACATATGTTGTACCCTATTTCAAAATCTAACAAGGGGAAAACATGGAGACGTAATCCACCCCCTTGTGTACAACTCGAAAATACAAAATACAAAATACAAATTTGTACCAATCAAAACTAGGCCATAAATCGTTCAATAAAAATTAAAACATCCATCCATAACAATAATAAAATTGTAAACCTAAAACACCGCTCAACACTATATGCATAATTAAATTAATTAATGGAGAACATACAATAAAATCAAAACCTACGCTCTGATACCAATTGTAAGAACCACGATTCCTATCCGATCCACAATATTGAATATTGAAGATTGGATACATCGTTGTAGGATCGATCGATTTATTTTATGTTCTACAATTAATTAATTTACACTAGAAGGATTAAATTAATACCTTTGTAGCGTGTAGCTTCAAACCTCCAAGTCTTCTCCGGTGTTCTCACGAACTGTGCTGCAATACACGAATTGTGGACACCTCCTTGGATATATGGTATATGCGAGATTATTGAAGAAGAAGTTGTGAATAATTGCCGTGACTTATAATATTTATAATGTCACATTATTTCTTTTTCTCCAAGTAACATATCCTGATAGATATAGGAGATCCTGAATATCTCCATCTTCTATATCTATCAATATCCAATATATTTATTGTATTGCAATAATATATTATAATCTCTATAATTTATTCTAGTTCATATTGAGCCACCGCAGGGACCCGATCAGACCCAATTAAATCAAGCTCTAATAATTTAATTATGACCCGGTCAACTCTTGACTTATCATATTAATTTATTAATTATATTCTATTCCACTAAAAGAATATAATTGCACTCTTAATTTAATCGGAATTATTGAAGCAATATATTGATAACACGTTAATTATGCATGTAATTAGGTCGATTTATGAGACTATTTTATAAGAATTATGTGCATAGTTGGTCAAGATTTGGATAAATGTTATAAAGTTGACCAATTAATACATTTGACTTGTTTTGAGGTATTTTTGAGCATTTCCAGGATTAAAAGTCGTGATTTACGACTACTGGACGAAAGAACAAGTCGAAGGAGAGTGAAAATCGATCCAAACTAGTGAAAACCGGCCCAAACTAGTCCGAACCGTCTAAAAATCAGTCCAAACCGGCCTGAGCCGTTCTAGGAACAAAACGGGGCAAGAACCGACACGGCCGTGTCACATAAGCAACGCGGCCGTGTCAAAAGCATTGTGCAAATGGTGAAACGGCTCTATGGGAGCAACGCGGCCGCGTCAGACTTGCAACACGGCCGCGTCAAAATGTGCGTGGTTTGGAAGATTTTAATAGCAACACGACTGTGTCACTTGATTAACACGGCTGTGTCAGTAGTCCGGTTTTTAATTAAAATTCTGTTTTAAAGAGGATTTAAGGTCTAATTCCCAGAAGACTTCTTGGAAGCTTATAAAAGAGAACATCAGTTATATTCTCAAATCTACTGAGAAGAATATCGAGAACATCGAGAACATCAGTTACATCATCATTCTACCTAGAAGAAGACTTGGAGGACAAAGAAGACGAAGATCATCGAGACAGATTCATCCGAGTTTAGTCGTTCTTTCCTAGTTTAATCTTTTACAATGTTTTCCGTAGAATCTTGTATTAGGTTATTGCTAGGCATGAGTAGCTAAGTTATTCGTGTCCTAGGGTTAGAGAGTAGGGATTATTATGATAATGTTTTGATTTATGTTTTGATTTATTGATTCCATTCTTTACGTGTTTATCTCTATGTTTGTGCTTATAACTGAATTTTAGCTTGATCACCTAGATTTAGTAATTTAGTTTAGCAATTCCGCTTTGAGAGGAGGGAATCGTTATCAGACTTATAATATAGAGCGTAGTTGTCTATGACTGTGTAGGCCGTGGCTTAGGATCGTTTGGGAGTTATTAGGTTTAATTGACTCGAGAGGGTAATTAGCTTAATTAATCAACGGTTTAATAGCTTTGAGAGAAGGGTTAGATTATTGTCGTGCCGCCTAATAAACACTAGAATTGGTAAACCTATAGGTTAATCATATTCAACATTGAAGTAATATCCTAAAATCGAGGTCTTAGGATACCCTTTCTCATTGGTTGTTAGTTCTTTGTGTTTGCCAAGTCATAAGTAAAATAGTTATTCGTTAAATTCCTCAGTTTTTGTTAAAATCAACCTTTTACAACCTAGTATCTAGTTAGGACATTCTTAGAGTATTGAAGTATCAAACTACCTAAAACTATTCCTTGTGGGATCAACCTTGATTATTGCTACTGCACCTACACCCGTACACTTGCGAAACACTAGGTTGGAAACCGACGTGTCATATATCAACAATTATTATCCTCTGATTGATCGATCCAACAATTTATTGTTTAAATTTGGAATTGATGGGGACTAGATACGAGGGTGCCACACGCTGATTCAATCCCTCTTTAGAATGGTTTTTTTGAAATTCAATAACTTTATCCAGCGACCTAATCCACCTTATGACTTCTCCAACATCTCCTTCATTTTTCAACCTTTAGCCAATTCATTCTATATTTCGCTCAACGTCCTTAGTCTTGTAGTCTGTGTTTTGGAATCAAAGTGATGCCCACAAGCAACATAACTTCGGGGTAAGTTATTTTATTTTACACTTTTAATCCTATTTTCCATCCCAAAATTTATCCTTGCTTAAAAATCGCATCAACCTATTTTTGTGTCAATTTAGGAAAAGAACCCTCTAGTTTTTATTTCTCAACCTTTTAGAGAATTCATTTTTTTCTTTTACAAACCATGTGGGACACATCCAATTTTTCTCATCAACCACACAAAGAGCCAACATCAACACAAATTCAACGAGCTTAATTTTTCATCAAAGCAACAATACATAGCAAGTTATCAACCACATGGTAGAATGGCATAAATTATGGTCATGAGCAGTTCAATCAATGTGAGGAGCATCCTCTTCAAGCATAAAGAAACGACAATCCATCCCCTATCACCCCACAAACTTGGACGAAATTCTCAAGCCCAAGTAACAATGGAGGTCAGAGAATCATGCACAATTCAAGCAATTTTATCAATGTCAAGCACAAATCACCAGATGCATGTAATGCTCCCAACTTCATCATGATTTATCAACAAAAGAGCTCACAACCACTCTCATTTCCACCCTCACCATTATTTTAAGTTAAACAACCCCTAAGCATGTAACTAAGATTCGAATTATTAAAACACCTCTCTCCCCCAAAACAAAATGACTTACTAAAATAACAAAACAAGCAAATAAAGAAAAAAAATAGGGAGAGGATATGATATCAACTTAGTTGGGGCTTGACAGGGCACCACCAGCTCTTCAATGATCATCATCACCAATATCATCATCTCCGGTCCTTATCGGTATCTCCCAATTGATTGGGTTGTCTAGGAAGGTGTCGAGGTAGTTCGGAAGCACCATCCTCCTTCGGGACTCAAAGTTGAGCTTGACTAAGCCGCTTCGGCTGTTCTTGATCATCCCGAACTGCATGAGGTCTCACTTCGTGAGCCTTGGGGGTAAGGGCTAGTGTCCACTCCGACATTAATTAGAATACGCGAGATTAACCCCTGCCCCCGCCACTATCACCGTATCAAAGGGAATGACATATTGAACTAAATTCTTGAGGAAGAAATACCCCATGTTGGCCTCATTTCCCATAACACACAACCCAAGAGCAAAGAGACTCCAAATGGAGACCGTAGTCGGGTTACTCCCCTAGCCATAGACTGTATGATTGATGCAATAGTGTAAATACCTCAAACAAGGGTTTTTTATCTGGATTGCTCTAGCACAGTAGGGATTGAAATCTGAAAAGCCCGTGATGCTCTCCCAAAAATCACTTGAATGGTAATCCTAGAAGATAGTGTGGTGCTCGGCACGCTGAAGGTGGAAGATACCATTTATCTCCTCATGATTGATTTGATAATCAACCTCGTTGATAGTGAACGTGAACCCAAAGTTGTTGTGATACCTCTCAATCTCGTCACGGCTATGGAGGATGCACAAGAACTACCTTGTGAGCTCCGGGAACGTCGGGTACTCCTCGCTCATCATTGATACCATGAGTTCTCCTCGGCCCATTGTAGAAAGTCGGCCGACACGAGGAGTTCGTCAATGGCTCCTTGGTCCAAAAACTTAGTATTCTTGATCCCCATGCCCCTTATATTTATCTCCTTCGCAGCATAATTTGGGAATATTTCACATGGTCACCTCAAATTGAGAAAGCTTGGAGAAACCATTTTGTGGGTGAAAGTGGGAAATTAGCTTCAAGAACTTTGAGGAGATAGTGAAGTGTTTGGTGCTTAGAGAAGCGGTGATGTCTGAGGTATAAATAGGGAGGGGGAAGGGAAAAGTGCAGATTTTTTAATCCGTTCATGTGACAAAATGTTGAGGTAAGGCGTGAGCTTTCACTTTCAACTTCGAATCTTCATTCCCTTTGGAGTGATTGACCATTGCATGCATGTCGTCTCCTTTACTCAAGAAAATGAGGGGTCCTACCCCCATAAACTGGTCTTCTAGCATCTATCCAAGAGAATAAGAATCTTGTAAGAGGCATGTGACTCTTAAGATTCTCCACTCTTGATATTTCGTCTTATCCCGACTTCTGTCCCATACTGTGACAACATGAAAAATAAATTATTAACACAATTTTAAAATTTATTCAAAATAACAATTAAACTAATTAAACGGAAAATTAAACACTAAGTACGGAAATCCTTCGGGTGCCTCCCAAGAGCACTTAGTTTTTAGTCATCATTAGAGGTGGCAAAATCGCCCTAGCCCGATATTTTAGATGGGTCGGGCCATAAAAATATAGGCCCGAGGTAATATATGGTCCGACCGGTCTGGTCCGATAATCTTGGTATATTATAAGGGAATACCTCGGGTCGGGCCAACTAATTTTAGGCCCGACCAAATTTGGCTCGGCCCAAAATATGGCGTTGGCCCGATGGGCACAGCCGCCTGAAATGCCACCTCTAGTCATCATCCTGACCCTTGGTAACGGGTTAATGGATGGTTGATTCGGACACTACTAGAGTGTAACATTCTTTTAGAATGACTACTTCATCGCTCACATAATTCTTCAATCTATGCCTGTTTACCATGACAATTCCCCTCTCGAGGTCATTAATTTCTATGGCTCCATTTACATGCACTCTCTCAACAACATATGGGCTTCGCCAAAGAGACCTAAATGTGAGGTGGTGTTCAATCTCATCAAGTGAGCTATACTTTGTAATATGGTGTGTTGGGAATGTGGAACCGGGATCAGGAAGTGAAGAACCGGAGGTTTGAACCGGGTTTGAGCATCAAGAAGCTAAGCTGGTCAGAATGAGCCGGGTTCATGGCAGTTGAGAATAACCGTTGATTGTGACGAGTTTGTTTCAGAGTTTGTGACGAAGAAAACCGTCATTTTTGTCCGGTAGCTGAGCTCAACTTGATTCAGTTAGAACTTTTTGTACGGTTACATTCGAGCTCCAATTCTTATATCATTGTAAAGCTCTCATCAAGGAGAACAACACTACGTCAAGCAATTTTCTTGTTTCTTAGATTAGAGAGAGTATTTTGAGAGAGAACGTTTTCTGCCCTAATTTGTTCCAGAATTGGGCATTTTGTTTCTTGAGTGTATTCTCTGTAATTGGTTGGATTTCTTAGTGGATTGGGGTGTGCCTTGCCTCCGTGGATGTAGTTCATCTTGAACGAACCACGTAAAAGTTGTGTGTGATTCATTTATATTTCCTGTTCTGCGCAAGTCGTGTTCGGTCACAACTCTGGCCGAACTGAGTGTATGTTTTTCAGATTGGTCTTTGTGCGAATTCCAGATTCTGTTTAGCTGTGTGTTTAGGAGTTGAATTCACTAACAAGTGGCGCCGTCTGTGGGAAACCAACTCTCACAGCTTGAAGAAGAGAAGGAATGGCTGGTATGAAGATGGATTTTGAGAAGTTCACAGGGAGAAATGATTTCACACTGTGGAAGATCAAGATGAATGCAGTATTGGTTCACAATGGCCTTGATCTTGCATTGATACCTCTGAATTCATGGGAAGAAACTGAGAAACCCAAGTTTGCATCAGTGGATAAGAAGGCCCTAAGTCTTATCTTTCTGTGTTTAGGTGATAAACCGTTGAGGGAGGTTTCAAGATGCAAGAGTTCCTCAGAAGCATGGAGGAGATTGGAAGATCTGTATCAATCAAAGTCAGTTTCCAACAAGCTGTTCTTGAAGCAGAAGATGTTGGCCTTCAAGATCACTGAAGATAAGGTAATTTCTGATCAACTTGATGAGTTCATTAAGATGATTGAAGAATTGGAAGACCTGGATGTGAAATTGGAGGAGGATGACAAGGCATTGATGCTGTTAAACATCCTTCCAAAATCCATGGAAAGCTTTAAGGATGCCTTGATGTATGGGAGAGATGAGCAGCTATCTTATGATGGAATAGTGAAGGCTCTAAGGTCTAAATGCTTCCAGACTCAAGGGGATAAAGGCATGGTGCAATCTGGAGAAGGTTTGAATGTCAAATTCAAGAAACCTTGGCAAGGCAAGAAGGGTCAGAATGCTAAGGATCCAAAGGCAGGAGACTCTAATCCAAAGAAGGGAAATGAATGGGTTGAGAAGAGGAAATGCTTCAAGTGCAAGCAGCCTGGTCACTTGAAGAAGGATTGTCCTAAAAGAAATAAGAAAGGTGGAAATCAAGGGGCAGAATCTGCTGCCATTGATCATCAAGAAGACCATCCAGAGGTACTAAATGTTACTGAATCAAGAATGGTAAAGGAATGGGTCTTGGACACCGGCTGTTCCTTTCACATGTGTCCACACCAGTCATGGTTTGATGAACTGAAGAGAGAAGATGGTGGAAATGTTCTCCTGGGAAATGACCAATCATGCAAGGTCCAAGGAGTTGGATCAGTGAGCATAAGGATGTTTGATGGTGTGGTCAGAGTCATCTCAAATGTAAGATATGTTCCTGGCCTTAAAAGAAATCTTCTATCTCTTGGTTCTTTAGTAACTAGTGGGTGTCAATTTAGCTCAGTAGATGGATTCTTGCATATCACAAAACATGGAAAAATGGTGATAAAAGGTAGACAGCATAATGGGTTGTTTATCTTGATTGGTTCACCTGTTGTTGGGAGTGTGGATATGGTCTTGAGCAGTTCTGAGCTTGTTAAATGGCACAAGAGACTTGGACACATAGGAGAGAAAGGGTTGAAGGAACTGTCAAGAAGTGGAGTAATTGGAAACATGGGAAATCAAGATCTGGAGTTCTGTGATCAGTGTGCTTTGGGCAAATCCAAGAAGCTGCCCTATGGAAAGGGTGTTCACACAACTCAAGAGCCATTAGATTATGTTCACTCTGACATATGGGGTCCTGCAAGGACAGAGTCTCATGGTGGTGCAAGGTATTTCATGTCCTTGATTGATGATTACAGTAGAAAGGTGTGGATCATGTTGATGAAGAATAAGAGTGATGCTTTTCATAAGTTCAAAACATGGTTGATTCAACTGGAAAATGTCAAAGGGAAGAAGCTGAAGCACCTTAGGACTGATAATGGACTGGAATATCTATCTACTGAGTTTACAAACTTCTGTGAAGAAAGAGGAATCAAGAGACACAGGACTGTACCAATGAATCCTCAACAGAATGGAGTTGCTGAGAGACTTAACAGGACTCTTCTTGAAAGAGTGAGGTGTATGCTGTTGGATGCTGGGTTGCCAAAGGTATTTTGGGGAGAAACCATTGCTACAGCATGTTATCTCATTAACATGTCACCCTCATCAGTGATTGGGTTCAAAACACCTGAAGAGGTGTGGAGTGGACATAAACCAAGTTATGAAGGGTTAAGGGTGTTTGGGTGTCTTGCTTTTGTCCATGTCAAGCAAGACAAGCTAGATGCAAGGGCTCTAAGATGTGTATTTCTTGGATATCCGGATGGAATAAAGGGCTACAGATTGTGGTGCTTAGAGAAGGGAAATCAGAAGATAATCACAAGTAGAGATGTAAAGTTTAATGAGAATGTGATGGCTTACACTTCTACAGGCTCTAAGGAAGAATTTGATGGTGCTAAAGAGACAGAGGAGATATCAATTCAGGTGGAGCATCCTGCTGAAGATAATCACACACCTCAACCACAAGAAAATCTACAAGATAGTGATTCATCATCTGAAGAAGAAGAACAAACTGGACCTTCACAAAATGTCAGAGAATACAGCATTGGAAGGGACAGGCCTAGAAGAACAATCAACAAACCTGATTTCTATGGTCAAGCAGGGAGTGTTTACTATGCCTTGAGTGTTGCTGAAGACCTGGAATCACAAGAGCCTAGTAGTTTTAAAGAAGCACTAGACTGTGAAGAAGGTGAACACTGGATACAGGCAATGATTGAAGAGATGGAGTCCCTGGAAAAGAATGAGACCTGGATATTGGTGGATAAACCAAAAGATCAGAAACTTGTAAGCTCTAAATGGATATACAAGAAGAAACTAGAGACAGCAGGATCCAAACAGGTGAGGTTTAAAGCAAGATTGGTGGCTAGGGGCTTTACACAAAGAGAATGAATTGATTTTAATGAAGTTTTCTCTCCAGTAGTAAAGCATTGCTCAATGGTACACGTAATTATGCGTGCATAATAGGTCGATTAAAATGTCTAGTTAGGAACATTTGCATGCATAATTAGTCGTGTATTGCTCGTATTGGTATTATTGGACAAATTGATGTTGTTTGACTTGTTTTGAAGCATTAAGGTGAAATTAGACCAAAAAGTCGAACTCGACTTAAACTGGATGCGAGAACAAGTGTCGCATGTCAAAAACCGAGCGAAAATTGATCCAAGTTGCTGGGAATTGGTCTCGGCCGAGCCAAAGGAGCTCGGCCGAGCTTGAAGGTCAGCGAAGATGCCAAAAATTGGCTGTTGAAGATTCTCGGCCGAGCAAGAATTTCTCGGCCGAGCCACTTTTATAGAGAGCTCGGCCGAGCCAGGAATTCTCGGCCGAGACAGGCGATGGCCCAGCCCAAGACGCGCGGATTAGTCCTTTTCTGGCCCAAATTGAGCCTAATTCATCCTCGACTATAAATAGAAGATCCAAAAGTCCGAAAATCACTTTGGGGGGCATTAATTCAAGAGCGCGGACTTGGAAATTCGGAAGAACACGAAGACTCAAGATTCAGCACTCGGGTTTTAGAGTTTTTATAGTTTTAATGTTTTCTTTTTATAGTTTATTCTTAGCGATCGCTATGATCGGCTAAGCTTTATTTTCCCGTCTTTAACTATGTTGAACCCTAGACTGTTATTTATGTAATTAATTCAGTAATTGCTTAATTTAATTATGTTATGAGATTACATTGTGTTATTGGATTACTCTATCTTTTATATGTTTGTTATGTGGACTGATCACCCTAGTAATAGGCATATAGCTGTCGCTAGGTCATAAATTCATAAACCGTAATTGTTATGCGTTTGTGCCCAAAAGTAGCAAAAAGCGGTTACTCGCTAGGATAACACAAAGTCGCGGTCACTTGTACCACGTTCGTGAGTACAACACCGTACCTACTCCGTTGCCTTAATTCCCTATGCGTCTAGTTACGATAGTTCTAGCGAGCGTCTCCTAGAACTACTTAATTGGATAGGATTAATTGCTAAGTTCTTAGGATTAATTATACTTAAGGGGTAACAAGGGTTAGCTAAGCGTACCTGTTAATTCTTGGAGTAGGGGTCTCAGAACTAATTAGTTAAGTAGTTGCATTAGTTACATGAATATTCAGGCTAGGGGGATACTGGGTTAAAGGCGGGATACTTTTTATTCACTAGTTAAATCGTCTTTAGTTATTTGCATTAGTTAATTAACTCTAATCAAAACTCCCCCCCCCCCTTATTATAGTTATATTATTAGTATTTATATAGAATTCGTTAGTACGATTATTTAGTTAATTCCTGTTCTCTGTGGGATCGACCCTGACTTGCTCTAGCTACTGTTAGGAATAGTTAGGAAATAAATCATCTTATTAGACTGCACCCGACAGTGCGGTCAAATTTTGGCGCCGTTGCCGGGGAACGGTTGAAATTAATTAAATTTTAGTATTGACCATTATTTGTTTACGTTTCGTTCTTCATTTTAAATATATAGTTTTTAGTTACTTACGATATACCTTGCATCTCATTACAACAGTGAATGATCACGCGTTCACGTGGTGACAAAGAGCTACACTTTGATCCTGAGATTACTCGAAGAGATCGAGTTTTGAGGAAGAAGGCGAGAGAACATCGAGAGCAAGTCGAAGCTTTACCATACACTACTGAAACCCTGTTTGAGTCAGAAATTGAGCAAGAGGAAATGGCACAAGAAAAGTCCATGAAGGAACTGGCCAACGCTGGAGTCACGCATCAGCCCTTGTGCATTACTTTCCCGACCTTGGGCGAAAACACTACATTCGAACTCAAATCGGGGCTGATCCATCTTTTGCCCTCATTCCATGGCCTTTCCGGTGAGGATCCCCACAAGCACTTAAAGGAGTTTCACACCGTCTGCTCGAGTATGAAGCCCGTCACTGTTACTGAAGAGGAAATCAAGCTGCGAGCTTTCCCCTTTTCTTTAAAGGACTTGGCCAAAGATTGGCTCTACTACTTGCCCCCTTCGTCCATTACCACGTGGGTAGAAATGGAGAGACAGTTTTTGGAAAAGTACTTCCCCGCCTCTAGAGCTACGAACCTCCGAAAAGAGATTAGTGGAGCTAGACAACTGCAGGGGGAGAATTTATATGAATATTGGGAACGGTTCAAGAAGCTGGAGACAAGCTGCCCACAACACCAGATCACCGACCAGCTACTTATCCAGTACTTTTATGAAGGGTTGTCAACAGCAGATCGGAATATGATAGACTCAGCTAGTGGTGGAGTTCTAGTTGAGAAGACTCCAAGAGCAGCAAGGGAACTAATATCCAAGATGGCTGCGAATGCACAACAATTTGGGTATAGGGACGCACCACTTAGGCCAGTAAGGGAGATGAATGATTCAGCCATAGAAAACAAATTGGAAGCATTGACAACTTTAGTAAGAAAGGTTGCCTCTGAAGGCAAAGCTGTCATCAAGCCGTGCCGTATTTGTGAGACATTGGAGCACTCGACCGACGAGTGCCAGGTTCTAGGGAATGAGTTGGAGGCCCATGCCAACGCCGTAGGCTCGGATAATTTTCGACAAAGGAAGTATGACCCCTACTCCCAATCCTATAATCCGGGGTGGAGGGATCATCCAAATTTGAGGTATGGAAATCAGCCACAGCAGAATCAGCCGCAGCAATCGGGAGAACCAAACCACTTTCCGCGGGGTATGTACCAACAAAAACAGGCGGTTGAACAAGCACCCAGCTCCTCGTTAGAGGACATTGTCAAGAATCTGGCCAATAACACATTGCAGTTCCAAAAAGACACCCAGTCGAGCATCAGAACTCTTGAGACTCAAATGAGTCAACTAGCTACCGCGGTGAGTCGATTGGAGAGTGCGAACAGCGGCAAACTACCCGCTCAGCCTGAGATTAATCCAAGGAACGTTAGTGCAATTACACTTAGGAGTGGAACGGAGCTTGGAGAGCCTAAGAAGCCCGGGCAAAGTTCAGACGAGGATATTGGCGAAAACGGAGGAAAAACTGAAGAAACTGACGAACAGCAGGTCTCGGCCGAGAAAATCTGTCTCGGCCGAGAAAGTGATGAGGTGGCAGTCGGGCTCGGCCGAGAATCATCTGTCTCGGCCGAGACACAGCTCCAGCAGAAGCAGACTCCTGCGACACCTATTTCGACCCAACCATTGCCATTTCCGAGTCGACTCGCACCTAGAGTGAAGAATACCAAGGAAAAAGAGATCTTGGATGTATTCAAGAAAGTCGAGATAAACATTCCGCTAATCGACGCAATCAGACAAATTCCGAGGTATGCAAAATTTCTTAAAGATTTATGCACTAACAAACGCAGGTTGAAGGGGGATGAGAAAATCATAATGGGAGAAAATGTGTCCGCCATCTTCCAGAAGAAGATACCTCCGAAGTGCAAGGACCCAGGTATGTTCGTAATTCCAGTTACAATAAATGATCACATCATAGAACGAGCTATGCTCGATTTAGGTGCATCTATAAACGTCATGCCTCGTTCCATATTTCATGCATTAAAACCCGGACCATTAAAAGAAACTAGGATAGTTATTCAGTTAGCCGACCGTAGTACTTCATATCCCGACGGACTAGTAGAGGATGTTCTAGTGGAAATAGGCGACTTAGTGTTCCCTGCAGACTTTTATGTTTTGGATATGAATGGGGATACATCTACTTCTACGCCTATTTTGTTAGGGAGGCCATTTTTGAATACCTCCCAAACAAAGATAGACGTCCGTGAGGGAAACCTCACAATGGAGTTTGATGGGAGTATTGTTAAATTTAATATTTACGATGCCATGAAATTCCCGGAGGATGCTCACTCTGTTTTTTCAATTAGTGTCATTGACCCTCTCGTCGAGGAAGTTTTTCATTTGTGCAGGGACCCAACAGAAATATTCTTGACCACACGATTGAAGAATGGACCAGATGAGATTTGGGAAACGTGTAAGGAATTGGTGGAATTAGTGGCAACACTTCAAACACCACAGTTTGCAAGGCAGAAGCGCGATCAGGGATTCATCCCATTACCCGAGTCTAATAGTAAGATGCTCCCATCCACGGTACAAGCCCCTACTCTCGAGCTTAAATCCCTTCCTGAACACCTGAAGTATGCATATTTGGGGACAAGTGAGACGCTGCCAGTCATCATCTCATCCAAGCTCACGTCCTACCAAGAAAGTTCACTGATAGCCGTGCTCAAGGAGCATAAAAAGGCAATTAGGTGGACCATAGCCGACATTGAGGGGATTAGCCCTTCGCTCTGTATGCATAGGATCCACCTTGAAGAAGACGCCAAACCCAGTCGAGAGCCTCAAAGGCGCCTGAATCCGCCGATGATGGAGGTTGTGAAAAAAGAGGTAATCAAGTTGTTAGACGTCGGCATCATCTACCCCATCTCAGATAGTAAGTATGTCAGCCCTACTCAAGTAGTTCCAAAAAAATCGGGGGTCACAGTTGTGGAAAATCAAGCAGGTGAGTTGGTTCCCACCCGTCTCCAGACTGGGTGGCGAGTATGTATGGATTATCGTAAGCTAAATTCTATGACTCGCAAAGACCATTTCCCTTTACCTTTTATTGATCAAATGCTTGAGCGCTTAGCTGGGCATTCTTTTTATTGCTTTTTAGATGGTTTCTCAGGATATTTTCAGATAGCCATTGCACCAGAGGATCAAGAAAAGACGACATTTACTTGTCCTTTTGGGACATTCGCCTGGCGAAGAATGCCGTTCGGACTTTGCAATGCTCCAGCAACATTCCAAAGGTGTATGGTAAGTATTTTCTCTGAATACGTAGGTCATATCATAGAGGTATTTATGGATGATTTTAGTGTTTATGGGGAGTCATTTGAAAAGTGCTTAGATAACCTAGTCTTAATCTTGAAAAGATGTGCTGACACTAACCTTGTACTAAACTGGGAAAAATGTCATTTTATGGTTGAACAAGGGATAGTATTAGGCCACATTGTCTCAGCTAAAGGGATCGAGGTAGATAAGTCAAAAATAGATATCATAACTGCTTTGCCTTACCCCGCGAGTGTGCGGGAAGTTCGTTCTTTTCTTGGTCATGCAGGTTTCTATAGGCGATTCATCAAAGATTTCTCCAAGATTTCAGCCCCTTTGTGCAAACTGTTACAGAAGGATGTGGAGTTTGAGATGACGCCTGAGTGCAAAATCGCTTTTGACACGCTAAAAGAAAGGTTGACGACACCACCCATCATACAACCGCCGGATTGGAGTTTGCCATTCGAGATCATGTGCGATGCCAGTGACTATGCGGTCGGAGCTGTGTTGGGACAGCAAAAAGGGAAAGTGACGCATGTTATCTATTATGCATCAAGAACCTTGAACCCAGCCCAAGCAAATTATACCACAACTGAGAAAGAGCTTCTAGCTATTGTTTTTGCTTTGGAAAAATTTCGTTCTTATTTATTGGGTACAAAAATTATTGTTCACTCTGACCATGCAGCACTTAGGTACCTTTTGTCGAAAAAAGAGGCTAAGCCGAGGTTAATACGGTGGATCCTCCTCCTCCAAGAGTTTGATTTGGAGATCAAAGACAAAAAAGGAATTGAGAATTCGGTCGCAGACCACTTGAGCCGGTTGACCCTTGAAGAGAACGACCTACCCCTACAGGAGAGCTTTCCCGACGAACAACTGTTCGAGGTAACACAACACGTCGACCTAACACCACCATGGTATGCCGATTTAGTTAATTTCCTTGTTGCAAATGTCTTTCCTAAAGAAATGTCTAAAGCACAGCGAGATAGATTAAGGAGTGAGGCTAAATACTATGTATGGGATGACCCGTATTTGTGGAAACATTGTACTGACCAAATAATTAGGAGATGCGTAGTTGAATCTGAATTTCATTCTATCCTATCGTTTTGTCACTCTTATGCATGTGGGGGTCATTTTGGATCTAAGAGAACGGCACATAAAGTATTAGAGAGTGGATTTTACTGGCCAACTTTGTTTAGAGATGCACATTTATTTTGTAAAACTTGTGATAGCTGTCAAAGAACCGGTAATAATTCCCAAAGGAATGAGATGCCCCAACAACCCATAATGATTTGTGAAATTTTCGATACTTGGGGCATGGACTTTATGGGACCATTTCCTTCATCTTATGGAAATTTGTATATCTTACTTGCTGTAGATTATGTTTCCAAATGGGTGGAGGCCAAGGCCACTCGAACTAACGATTCTCGAGTTGTTGCAGATTTTGTTAAGTCTAACATTTTCTCTAGGTTCGGGATTCCAAAAGCGATCATTAGCGACAGGGGAACGCACTTTTGTAACCGCACTGTAGAGGCCTTGCTGCGAAAATACCATGTTTTGCACAAAGTTTCAACAGCATACCATCCCCAAACAAGTGGACAAGCCGAAACATCCAACCGCGAGATCAAATCCATTTTGGAAAAGACGGTACAGCCAAACCGGAAGGATTGGAGCGTGCGACTTGACGATGCTTTATGGGCTTACAGAACAGCGTACAAAACACCCATCGGCATGTCACCATACCGCTTGGTTTATGGGAAACCTTGCCACCTGCCAGTCGAGCTTGAGCACCGCGCCTACTGGGCAATTAAACGGTGCAACATGGATTACGATGAAGCTGGCACTCACCGGAAACTTCAACTGCAAGAACTCGAAGAAATCCGGAATGAGGCATTTGAGAATGCACTGATATACAAAGAAAAGACGAAAGCCTTCCATGACTCTCGTCTACACAGGAAGACTTTTGTTGTGGGTGATAAAGTGCTTCTCTATCACTCTCGCCTCAAGCTATTCCCCGGTAAGTTGCGTTCCCGTTGGATAGGTCCATTTGTTGTCTATAATGTATTTCCTCATGGCGCAGTTGAGATAAAAAGTGAACAAACGGGGAAGATACTCAAAGTCAATGGGCATCGGCTCAAACCTTACTTCGAGACATTCAAACAGCTGCCCGAAGAAATCATACAACTTGCGGACCCGCCACTCAATTGAACGTAACACCCGTCGAGCCAACGACGTAAAACAAAGGCGCTTGTCGGGAGGCAACCCGACATTTACCCGTTTTATTCTTTTCGCATTTCGTTTCTTTAGAATTATTGCTTTTTGTATGGGTTTACTATTATTTGTTTTTGAGTCTTTAAGAACTAGCTGGACCAGAAGGCACCAAACCATAAAATTCAAGGCATAAAGCACGGAACAGGGGGTCAAACAGACGAAAAATCGAAACTGGTAAGTTTGCTCGGCCGAGCTACAGTTTCTCGGCCGAGACTCAATCCAGCCAAAAATAGGGGAATTTCGCTGGACAAAAATCTCGGCCGAGCCACAAAATCTCGGCCGAGCCACTTTTATACAGGTCTCGGCCGAGCCTCATTTTCTCGGCCGAGATACCTTTACGCTGAAAACAGGGGAATTGGCCCTGGAGTCATATCTCGGCCGAGCCACAAAGTCTCGGCCGAGCCTGTTTTATACGCGGCGCGGCCGCGCCAGATTTTCTCGGCCGAGCCGTACGCGTAGCCAGTTTTAAAACACGCGAACAGCCCACCAAACCCCCATTCCCTTCTTCCCCATTTTCGAAAACACACATACCTCACACACTTTCACCATATAAATCACCTAATACATATATTTCTCCCACCAAAACACTAGAAATCAGTAACACACACAATTTCACACACCTATCACCGATTAATTTTGAATTTGGTGAAAATTGTTGGACGACCTAAAAAGGGCGCGAACCGACCTAATTCCAATTTTCCTCCTCTAAACGTGTTTGGTAAGTGACGCTTCTCTCTACCCTTAATTTTTAGTGGTTAACTTTGTTCGACTATTGAAATTTGGGGGGATATCGTGATAAATTCTTGTGTATTTTTGAAAATGAGCCCTACTTAACATTGGTCGAAAATATATTGTTAAGAAGCTCCATTGACATGAATTTGTGGGAATGTGTATGAATTTGGGATGATTATGTGTGGGTAGATACAATGTAGGTGATTTTGATTACAAGTTCGAGTTATCACTCATTGAGACAATTAGTCGAACACCTTATAGACATTGTTTTGGTATGACAATCCCCTAGTTTAGACTGATTGTACTCGTGTTTTACGTAATTCCATTCTGATTTTGAGATATAATGGTTCATACTGAGGTGCATTAACTTGATTTGTCAATAAAAATGGATTACTGGGTACAATTGATCCAAATTAGTGGCTATTAGAGGCTAATCAATGTGTAGTTGGTGTTTGCAAGACCTTAAATTGAACTCGTGCTTGTTGTGTCAGGTGTGTAGGTTATACGAAATGGGTCCCCGAAAAAGTTCCGGATCATCGAGTCGAGGCAAGGGAAAGGGCAAAGAGCCCGTTATGGAGGACCCCGTAGTCCATCCTCAAAACTTTCCACTGACTGATAGCAGACACTATGGGTTCGTCCTAGAGAAAGAGGCTCATCAGGCCCGGTTCGCTAAACTGTGCACACGCCCGATCATGCCCACTCGATTTGGCAACGATGACATCCTCCGCCGGCTCGGCCTACTGGAGAATGTACACACCCTGCTGAAGAATGCCGGAATACTAGGGTACATGAAAGCTCAAGCCACTTATGCTGGCCTCACCCTCGAATTTCTCAGCACTCTAGAGATCACAATTGACCCCGACAAATGTGGGGCCAAACCGGGGCGTATTTCCTTCCAATTAAATGGAGAGTCACATGAGCTGTCAGTAACCGAGCTAGCGGTACTTTTCGGACAGACTCCCGAACATCCCGTACACAGGTGGACACCCCGAGATGCATATGCAAATCAACAGAGGATAGCGGAATTCGAGGTCAACCAATTCTGGGGGCGGTTGACTTATGCACCAGGCCTCGTTGATCCGCAGCCCTATACGAAGAATGCCAAGACTTCATGGATTCGGAGCCCGGTAGTCCGTTACATTCAAAAACTTCTCGCATTGACTCTTTTTGCGAGAAAAGAAACAGGGGCCTCCCGAATGCAAGAGCTGGAAGTTTTGTTCGCGATCATGACCGGTTGCAAGGTGGATGGGGCTGAAATATTGATTGAGCAGTTCGCCCAGGTGATGAAGCGGAAGGAGCCAATATACATTGGCGGTCTCATAACTCCGATCGCGGCTCATTTTGGAATTCCATTGACTGATTTGGCCCCGGTCTCCTCTCGATATCAGCTCGACTGGGGCGACTTCGAGCACATGCGGATGGTAGTCCGCTCCGTTCCGAGTGGTATAGCTCGAACCCCGACTAACCGGACGATCATGTCCGTGATCCAGACGCACGGACCATTCTTGATATTGCCCAATATGCCGTTGACCTTGGTCAACAGTCTCCGAGACCGGCCGAACTTGGCTTTGGCATCCCCGGCCCACATCGCAGCATCGAGGACACCGGACCCTGATGAGGTCCGGAAATATCACGTGGCTCAGGTAGCCAATATAGAGGAGGACGAGGATACTGAGGCGGCCGAGGAGGCAGAGCCCGGCACAGCCGCTGAAGAAAGCAGTCAGCCATCTCGGCCGAGAAGGAAGCGCCCAACCACGACCATTATGAGCGAGGCCGAATACCGAGAGCACATGGAGGATTTGGTCTCGTCCCTCCAAGAGGATGTCTCTCTCATTCGGGGAGAAATGCAGTCTCGATACCAAATCGAGGATGATCGATGGGCCCAGCAGCAGTCTCGATATCAAATCGAGGATGAGAGATGGGCACAACAGCAGTCTTGGCATCAGCAACAACTGGACTGGCAGAGGGCAATAGAGGAACGTTGGAACACGCCACCACCCTATTGGGGTCAAGGCTACCCGCCTAACCCACCACCGCAGTAGGAGCATTGTGAGTAGCACCAATTCGAACCACTCTTGTCCCCTACAACTTTCGGTTTTCAACCTAAGTTTGGGGGAGGGGGTGTAAGTGGGTCGGATTGGTTGCATTTCCTCTTTTATTGTCTTTCTGTTAAGTTTTTGGTGTTGCTAGATTACAAACTTGGTCTGCATTCTGTGGTTGATCGTCGGGCCTGTGAGCCAATGTGTGGTTGATCGTCAGGCCTGCGTGCCTTTATCTGCGATAGCTAGTTAGTACATTTTAATTGTTTTTATTTATTGTGTTTTGCATTTGAGTCTAGGATTATGTCGAACCCGTGATTGTACTTGAGTCGTGTTTTACGTGTTTAAGGACAATTTGGGACATTATTAAGTGTGCAACGAGTTCGTGATGATCATAAAATGTGTTGAATTTGAAATTATGACGTATGATAGAGCATGACATGTAATGAAGATAAAATTGAGCTTGGTCTTGAGACTTGTGATCAATTATAACCTGGTGAGTTTTTGAGCCAATATTTGTACTCCCATTTTTGGAGTAATATTTACATTCTTTCGGTGTGCATTCATTGGTTATATGTAGTCGACTCTAGAACTTGCCCGGAGTCTCTATCGTGAATATGTCAAACATGCTGTGATGTAGGATATGATATTAGGTGGTTCTTGATTGTTTTAACCTATTATTCAGCCTTTCCATGTCTTCCTTTTCACCAATTAAATTTTCCTTTGTTAGCCCATTTGAGCTATGTAGCTTCTTCTTTGACGCCCTATGTTACAAGCCACATCCTTTCCATATAAACCTTTGACCCATTTGGACTAAGAGTGAGTATGAGGGAGGAGGATTGGAAGGTAGTTGGGAATTAACTTGGGTAGAGATGGAGAATGTGGAAGAAAAAGGGGAATACAAATGATAGGTGAAAGAATCTGGCTTAGACTAACCTCTCTTAAGTGTTATGTGTTTTGAACCAATTCATCCCACTATTTTCCCCACAAACGTTGGTTTTCAACCAAGTTTGGGGGAGGGGGTGTAAAGTGTGACGTATTGGTCAGTGTTTGAAAAAAAAAAAAAAAAAAAAAAAAAAAAAAAGAAAAAGAGAAATAGTCGTTTGTGAATAAGTGTTTTATTACTTTTGTTCAAAGAGAGGTTAGGAGGCTAAACAATGCTTAATGATTTGAATTGATGTGAGAAATTGGGTAGTCCCACAAAATTGTGATACCCAGAAATGAAGCATGAGAAAGTGTTAGGTTATTATAAAGATTTTTGTTGGATTAAGGAATTTCCTTGTGGGGAGTTTGCTGAAATTAAAAGAGTGAGGATTGAGTGATTGTTTTTTAGGGGTGGTTGAGTAGGAAAAACTCGATTAGTCCAAAGATTAGTCACTTATACCCAAATATTTCCCACCTTACCTTAAGCCCACATTACAACCTAAATAAAGACCTTTTTGATCATATATCACACATGTCAAGTACGAGGTCTGATTTAGATAACGGGCAAGCATATGGTAGGCGTTGCATGTAGTCCAATGCGAGTGAATTAACTTTACCTTATACACTTGAGAGAAGAGTGATACACTTAACCCGTAAGGATCACTTGTTAAAAGTATCAAGTCTCGAAAGTAGTCTAAGTTGCTATGTTGGATATGCTCAAGTTATCGTATTGTCTTTCTTTGTAAAAATATGTTCTGAAACTTTGTTTGCCACTTAAGTCGCTTTAAACACGTGTCTTTTGTGTTTCTTCTTTGTTTTGCATTGTTCGGGACGAACAAAGGTTTAAGTTTGGGGGATTTTGGTACACGTAATTATGCGTGCATAATAGGTCGATTAAAATGTCTAGTTAGGAACATTTGCATGCATAATTAGTCGTGTATTGCTCGTATTGGTATTATTGGACAAATTGATGTTGTTTGACTTGTTTTGAAGCATTAAGGTGAAATTAGACCAAAAAGTCGAACTCGACTTAAACTGGATGCGAGAACAAGTGTCGCATGTCAAAAACCGAGCGAAAATTGATCCAAGTTGCTGGGAATTGGTCTCGGCCGAGCCAAAAGAGCTCGGCCGAGCTTGAAGGTCAGCGAAGATGCCAAAAATTGGCTGTTGAAGATTCTCGGCCGAGCAAGAATTTCTCGGCCGAGCCACTTTTATAGAGAGCTCGGCCGAGCCAGGAATTCTCGGCCGAGATAGGCGATGGCCCAGCCCAAGACGCGCGGATTAGTCCTTTTCTGGCCCAAATTGAGCCTAATTCATCCTCGACTATAAATAGAAGATCCAAAAGTCCGAAAATCACTTTGGGGGGCATTAATTCAAGAGCGCGGACTTGGAAATTCGGAAGAACACGAAGACTCAAGATTCAGCACTCGGGTTTTAGAGTTTTTATATGTTTAATGTTTTCTTTTTATAGTTTATTCTTAGCGATCGCTATGATCGGCTAAGCTTTATTTTCCCGTCTTTAACTATGTTGAACCCTAGACTGTTATTTATGTAATTAATTCAGTAATTGCTTAATTTAATTATGTTCTGAGATTACATTGTGTTATTGGATTACTCTATCTTTTATATGTTTGTTATGTGGACTGATCACCCTAGTAATAGGCATATAGCTGTCGCTAGGTCATAAATTCATAATCCGTAATTGTTATGCGTTTGTGCCCAAAAGTAGCAAAAAGCGGTTACTCGCTAGGATAACACAAAGTCGCGGTCACTTGTACCACGTTCGTGAGTACAACACCGTACCTACTCCGTTGCCTTAATTCCCTATGCGTCTAGTTATGATAGTTCTAGCGAGCGTCTCCTAGAACTACTTAATTGGATAGGATTAATTGCTAAGTTCTTAGGATTAATTATACTTAAGGGGTAACAAGGGTTAGCTAAGCGTACCTGTTAATTCTTGGAGTAGGGGTCTCAGAACTAATTAGTTAAGTAGTTGCATTAGTTACATGAATATTCAGGCTAGGGGGATACTGGGTTAAAGGCGGGATACTTTTTATTCACTAGTTAAATCGTCTTTAGTTATTTGCATTAGTTAATTAACTCTAATCAAAACTCCCCCCCCTTATTATAGTTATATTATTAGTATTTATATAGAATTGGTTAGTACGATTATTTAGTTAATTCCTGTTCTCTGTGGGATCGACCCTGACTTGCTCTAGCTACTGTTAGGAATAGTTAGGAAATAAATCATCTTATTAGACTGCACCCGACAGTGCGGTCACTCAATCAGGTTTCTTTTATCAAAAGTCACACAAGAGGACATGGAATTACAACAACTGGATGTAAAGACAGCATTCTTACATGGAGAACTCAATGAGAAGCTATATATGAAACAGCCAGAAGGCTTTGTTGTTCCTGAAAAAGAAGACAAAGTTTGTTTGCTGAAGAAGTCACTATATGGACTCACACAAAGTCCAAGACAGTGGAATAAGAGGTTCAATGACTTCATGATCAGTGTTGGCTTTGTAAGAAGTCTTTATGATAGTTGTGTTTACTTCAACAAAGGATCAAAGCAAGATAAAGTCTTCCTTCTATTGTATGTGGATGATATGCTAATTGCCAGCAGGAGCAAGAAGAGGGTACAATGGTTTTAAAGAATGAGACCTGGATATTGGTGGATAAACCAAAAGATCAGAAACTTGTAAGCTCTAAATGGATATACAAGAAGAAACTAGAGACAGCAGGATCCAAACAGGTGAGGTTTAAAGCAAGATTGGTGGCTAGGGGCTTTACACAAAGAGAAGGAATTGATTTTAATGAAGTTTTCTCTCCAGTAGTAAAGCATTGCTCAATCAGGTTGCTTTTATCAAAAGTCACACAAGAGGACATGGAATTACAACAACTGGATGTAAAGACAGCATTCTTACATGGAGAACTCAATGAGAAGATATATATGAAACAGCCAGAAGGCTTTGTTGTTCCTGAAAAAGAAGACAAAGTTTGTTTGCTGAAGAAGTCACTATATGGACTCAAACAAAGTCCAAGACAGTGGAATAAGAGGTTCAATGACTTCATGATCAGTGTTGGCTTTGTAAGAAGTCTTTATGATAGTTGTGTTTACTTCAACAAAGGATCAAAGCAAGATAAAGTCTTCCTTCTATTGTATGTGGATGATATGCTAATTGCCAGCAGGAGCAAGAAGAGGGTACAATGGTTGAAGGATAGACTTAATACTGAATTTGACATGAAAGATCTGGGAGAAGCCAAGAAGATTTTGGGCATGAACATTCTAAGAAACAGAGAAGCTGGAGTGCTTTGGTTATCTCAGAGGCAATATCTACAGAAAGTGTTGGAGAGGTTTCATATGCATGAAGCCAAACCTCTCTCCACTCCAGTTAATCTACAGAAGAAACTCTCCAAAGAACAATGCCCAAAGACTGAAGAGGAAATCATACATTTGAGCAATATCCCTTATGCAAGTGGAGTTGGAAGTCTCATGTATGGAATGATTTGTAGCAGGCCTGACTTGGCATATGCTGTGTCTTTAGTAAGCAGGTTCATGTCAAACCCAGGAGGTGAGCATTGGGAAGCTTTGAAACATGTGATGAGGTATTTGAAAGGATCAGTGAACTTGTCACTGAAATTTGAAAAGAAAGTGGATGGAAGTACTGTTGCATTGGAGGGGTTTGCTGATTCTGATTTTGCAGCAAACATAGACACAAGGAAATCTATTTCTGGATTCGTGTTTACCTTATTTGGAACAGCCATCAGCTGGAGAAGTGTACAACAATCAGTTGTATCACTGTCAACAACAGAAGCAGAATATATCTCCTTAACTGAAGCTATCAAAGAGGCAATCTGGCTGAAAGGGATTTTTAGAGATTTGGATATCAAGCAGAAGTGTGTGACAATATACTGTGATAATCAAAGTGCTTTACATCTTGTGAAACACCAAGCATTTCATGAAAGGTCAAAACACATTGATTTTAGGTTACATTTTGCTAGAGATATCATTGATTCTGGTTCTGTGGAAGTGAAGAAGGTACACACATTGCATAACCCTGCTGATTTTCTTACCAAGGGTGTACCTGAGAACAAAGTGGAGCATTGTTCGAGCTTGCTGCAGCTTGAGCAATGTCATGAAGAATATTAAACAGAAAGGCAGTGGTGAGGCAGGAAGAGGTACACTTGATTCATTGAGGTGGAGATTTGTGAGGTGGTGTTCAATCTCATCAAGTGAGCTATACTTTGTAATATGGTGTGTTGGGAATGTGGAACCGGGATCAGGAAGTGAAGAACCGGAGGCTTGAACCGGGTTTGAGCATCAAGAAGCTAAGCTGGTCAGAATGAGCCGGGTTCATGGCAGTTGAGAATAACCATTGATTGTGACGAGTTTGTTTCAGAGTTTGTGACGAAGAAAACCGTCATTTTTGTCCGGTAGCTGAGCTCAACTTGATTCAGTTAGAACTTTTTGTACGGTTACATTCGAGCTCCAATCTTATATCATTGTAAAGCTCTCATCAAGGAGAACAACACTATGTCGAGCAATTTCCTTGTTTCTTAGATTAGAGAGAGTATTTTGAGAGAGAACGTTTTCTGCCCTAATTTGTTCCAGAATTGGGCATTTTGTTTCTTGAGTGTATTCTCTGTAATTGGTTGGATTTCTTAGTGGATTGGGGTGTGCCTTGCCTCCGTGGATGTAGTTCATCTTGAACGAACCACGTAAAAGTTGTGTGTGATTCATTTATATTTCCTGTTCTGCGCAAGTCGTGTTCGGTCACAACTCTGGCCGAACTGAGTGTATATTTTTCAGATTGGTCTTTGTGCGAATTCCAGATTCTGTTTAGCTGTGTGTTTAGGAGTTGAATTCACTAACACTAAATATTCCAGGAATCGAACAATAGAACCTTTTGACCTTGTTTGAAGTGTGTAACCCGAATATTTCTATCATGTCACCACTTCGTTCTCTCTTTGTAAATCCGGGAGTTCTCGTAGATGTTTAACCTAGGCTCCTCCAGCTCAAAAAGGTTAAGTTTCCTCTTCTCATCGGGCTCCTTGACATTGTAATTTAATTCCTTGATGGACCACAAAGCTTTGTGCTCTAATTCGACAATGAGGTAACATGATTTTCCATATGCGAGCTTGAAATGAGTCATCCCAATTGGAGTCTCGAAAGTGGTCCTATATGCCCAAATCATATAACTAAGCTTCATAACCCAGTCCCTCCTTGATTTAGAAACCTTCTTGTTCAAGATCGCATTTAGCTCCCGATTTGAAACTTCGACTTGTCCATTGGTTTGGGGATGGTATGGTGAGGCCATCCAATGATCGTCTCCATAAGAGTTTAACACGCTAGTGAAAGCTCTTCCTATAAAATGTGATCGACCAGAAGACCACTTTGCGAGTCCATATCTTGGGAGAATCGCGTTCTTAAAAGTCTTATCATCGGCTTCATATCATGAGTGCTTGTAGCCATGACTTCTACTCACTTAGACACATAGTCAACAGACACCAAGATATACTGATTTCCAAAGGACGGCAGAAGCAGACCCATAAAGTCGATGCCTCAAACGTAAAAAATTTACACCTCTAACATAAGGTGTTGAGGAATTTCATTCTTCTTTAAAATTTTCCCCACTCTTTGACATGGGTCAGGCCTTTCTATGAATTTAATGGTGTCACTCTTAAGTGTGGGCCAGAAAAATCCCGCCATCAATACCCTCTTGCGCGTCTTTTTGATATCGTCATGTCCTCGCCAAGGAAGGAGAGGCATGGCACCTATCAAGGATCGCCTCATGTTCTTCTTCGAGCACACGCTCTAAAACCTTCATCTTCTCCCCTTTTGTAGAGGAAAGGGTCATTCCAATCATAATGCCTTACGTCTAAGAGGAACTTGTTTCTCTGTTGATGTTCCATTCCTGTGGGGAGATACCCTCCAACCAAATAGTTTGCGATGTCCGCATACCATGGCGCATAAGTGTACCCCACCGAACATATATCTCATACGGTAAACATTCATTTATCTTCACCTTGCTCGAGCCTTCCTCTTCATCTAGGCGAATTCGAGATAGATGGCCTGCAATTCTGTTCTCGGTGCCCTTTCTATCGATAATTTCAAAATCAAGCTCCTGAAGTAAAAGCATCCACTGGATTAGTCATGGCTTGGTAGCCTTCTCGGCCATCAAATATTGGATGGCTGAATGGTCTATGTGGACTCTCACTTTTGACCCGATGATATACGCCCTGAATTTGTCGGTGGCAAAGACTATGGTTAAGAGCTTCTTTTAGGTAGTCGTATAGTTCCTCTAAGCTTCACCTATGGTTTTGCTCGCATAATAAATACGTGCAACTTTTTATCTTTTTTCTGCTCTAAAACAGCTCCAATAGTGTAGTCGCTCGCATCGCACATAAGTTCAAAGGGGAGTTCTGGGGGGGGGGGGGGGGGTTGAATGATAGGATCCAAAAGAAGAGTCTCGTCTCCTTTAACCTGTAAAATGCATCAAGGCAATATTGATTAAAGATAAAATCAACATCCTTAACTAATAAATTAGATAAAGGTTTAGCAATCTTAGAAAATCATTTACAAAACGTCGATAAAAACAGGCATGCCCAAGAAAAATCTGAACAACATTGATGTAAATCGGTGGTGGTAGCTCCTTTATACTGAAACGTCGGCCTTGTCTACCTCAATCCTCCACTCAGAGATCAAGGGTCCCAACACGATGCCTTCTTGCACCATCAAGTGACAGTTCTCCTAATTGAGTACCAAATTCACCTCCGAACATCTCCACAACACCTTAGTCAGATTATCAAGACAAGAAGACAAGTCAGTGCCATAAATAGAGAAATCGTCTATAAATATGTCCATGGTATTTTTTAGCAAACATGAGAAGATGCCCAACATGCATCTTTAGAAGGTGGCGGAGGCATTGCAAAGCCCGAAAGACATTCTTCTGTAAGAAAATGTGCCAAATGGACATGTGAAGGTAGTTAAATATTGATCGTCGGGATGGGTAGAGATTTGGAAGTAATCGAAATACTTGTCTAGAAAGCAAAAGTGCGAGTGCTTTGCAAGTCGCTGCAACATTTGATCTATAAAGGGTAAAGGAAAGTGATCTTTCTTGGTATACTTGTTCAATTCACTAAAATTGATGCACATCCTCCATCCGACCACCATGTGAGTAGAAATCATTTCGTTGTGTTTGTTAGGCACAACGGTTATACCACCCTTCGTAGGTACCACTTGGGTGGGACTCACACAAGTGCTGTTTGAGATGTGGTATATAATTCCTACATCAAGCAATTTAACTACTTTCTTTTTAAACAGTTCTTGCATATTAGTATTCAAACATTGTGGTTAACATTTCGGTGGTCCTCTTCTAATAAACTACATGTACCTTTCCTCAGTAGATGAATGCCCTTTAAGTCCATTATGGAGTATCCTAAGGTATGCCTATATTTTTTAAGACTTTTAGCAATTGAGTACTTTCTTCAATGTTCAAATGAGCACTTACAATCATCGGATAAGTAGAGTCGGGGCCAAGAAATTCATACCTCAAGGTTTGGCGGTTCCGACTCTTCTTCCTTGATCGTTTCATTCACCTCCTTGAGTTCCCTTTCGGTGAGTTCGACCTCCTCACACATTGAAAACATATTCCATCAAGGATCCAATTTCTTCATCTTCGAATTCTTCTTTCCATCCCATGTGTTCCACGAACTTCTCCCACGTTTCACTTTCAAGGATCGCCACTTCTTCTTCAACAACATTCTCAAGCACATTGATCCTGAAACATTTCTCGATTTGGGAGGGTTGTTTAACGTAACCATTAAGGTTGAATTTAACCCTTTTGTTGCCTAGCTCAAGAGACACACTTCCGTCTTTCACATTAATAATGGCATCGACGGTAGCCATGAATGGTCGACCAAGAATAATGGGGGTTTTGGGATCCTCGTCCATATTAAGAACTACAAAATCAACCAAAATATCAATTCCGTTGATTCAGATGGGGATATCCTCACGAACTCCCATAAGTTTGTTGATTGACCAATCGGCTAATTGAAGTGAAATGGAAGTGGTTTTAAGCTTATAATCAGTGAGTTGCCGCATAATAGAAGAAGACAATAAACTAACGCTAGCACCTAAATCAAGCAAAGCCCTATCCATTTGCACATCATAAATAGAACACGCGATACTAAAACTACCTGGATCTTTGAGCTTAGCATAGGACTTGTTTTGAACTATAGCACTAGTTTCCTCGGCTAAGTAAACCTTCTCTATTTGTCCCACTCCTTTTTATTATTAATAATATCTTTTAAATAAATTCCAAAGCGGGGGACGGTGGCAACCATTTCGATGAATGGCAACGTGAATGTTAATTTATTGATGACATCGAGGAAGTTTTGAAGTTGTCGATCAACTCTACAAGTCCGTTCACATTTCGGAAAAGGTAATCGTGGTTGGGCATTAATAGGGAAAGATTGACTTCCCGTAATAGAGGGTCATTCATTTCCTCCAATGGTTGGTTCCTTGATTACATTTCTTTGCCTTTATCACCTCTCAGGGAATTCTCTCCTCAAGCTCTCAAAGTGGCCTACCACTCATTAGTGCAACGACATTGCCGCTTTCTAATGGGGTAGCGTGAGAGTTATCTTGAGCGAGAATTCCTTCCCCATCAAGATTATCGGAAACATCATAAAGGTTTTCCAATGCGAGGGAATATTCCTTCACCTTATCGCCACTCTTTAGAAATAAGTTTCCCACTCACTTAAGAATATGCTCCTTAGCGGAAATCTTATCAGAATCATCCTCACTAGAATCCCTAGGAACCACCGAATATGGGGCTCTAACAACATAGACGATTCCCTAACATAAGAGTGATCAATATTGTTTTTACATCTCGAGCAAAAGGGGTAGTGGTACTTATCTTAAATCCTTGATGCAAATTATTTTGTGGAAATAATTCATTATGTGCAATGGATTCAAGCTTTTCCCTTTTTGCACTCTCTTCTTGGCTGAGCCTTTTCCTTTTGACACGGCCATATCGGTTCTCTCCCGGTTTGACTTCTGGACCGGTTCAGACCGGTCTGAGCCTATCTAGGCCGGTTTTTGGCTGGTTAGGAACGGTTTTTGCCGGTTTTGTCCGGTTTAGACTTCCCTTTGACTTTCTTTCGTCCGTTAGTCATAAATCACGACGTTTAGTCCTGAAATTGCTAAAAAATACCTTAAAACAAGTCAAACACGTTAAATGGTCCAATTTATATCAATCTATCCAACTCTTGACCAAATATGCACATAATTACCATAAAATACTATCCTAAATCGACCTAATTACATGCATAATTAACGTGTATCATATGTGGTGACGTGTGAAAGAATAAGAAAGAGGGAGGGAGATAGATATGAGATTTTGGAATCCCTCAACCTAACTTTCAATTATTTACAACTTTGTCATCACCCTAATCTACCAAAATTTCCATTCAATTTTCATGATGTACAATCCATATCAAAACCAATCTGCCTCTGTTCTAATTGTTATTACTATGTACTTCAAATCTTTAGTTTTAGTTTCCTTTCAACTAGCAGTAGAATTAAAGGAGATTAACATTGTTTTTTCTTTATCACCTTAGCTAACATAAGTTACTTCAGCAACATGTTTTCTTTTATTTATTCCCATTAACTTCCTTCTAAGTCAAAATTGAGTCTCAATAAAACATTAATTAAAACTTTTAATTATAATATCAGGTCTCTGATGAAGGACACGGTGACTAGACCTACGTGTGACATTTTTCAAGATTTATTCAACTTATAAGATGGGGTTCTCTTTCAAGTTTGTTTCAAATTAAATATTTAGTTTGATATTGGATATGTGTATATTACGTGAATTATTGATACGGGAACATTAATTTGTTCCAACAATGTTATCCTAGCCAGTTGATTGATGCGAATGTTACGCATTATATGTTCATGTTATACTTTATCTTCTTTATATTTAATTCCGAATAACTGAACCTCACGGACTGGATATAGCACACCCCATTCTGAAATTAAATTTGCTGGTTGAGGAGCCGACGACGGAAGGGGACAGAAACGGGCCTAACATAATATTATGGTTTAAGAATATTCTCTTATTTTATATGTTAGATTTTATGAATTTTGTGGGTATTTGAAGCTTGTTGCGTAGGTTAGACTAGTTTTTTTATTTATTTGGTGAGTTTTGGATGGTGGTACTTACTTTATCAATTGGGTTTAAAACTGTCAGTATGAATCTATTTCTTTGGTATGAAAGTTAGAAAATTAATCATTTTCTTAATTTTATTTTATTTGTAGAAAATTATTTTCTTAGTAGTCTGGCTGGTAAATATTGGTGTTTACCCGGTTTTGTATCATTGGTGGAAATTATAGTTGATTATTATTATTATTATTATTATTATTATTATTATTATTATTATTATTATTATTATTATTATTATTATTATTATTATTATTATTATTATTATTATTATTATTATTATTATTATTATTATTATTATGATAATTGTTGTTGTTGTCGTCGTCGTCGTCATCATCATCATCATCATCATCCTTTATGTGTTTTACAGAAAAAAAACTTTGTAAATTTTTTACATGTAACAAAATAACTGTTGGGAGAGACGCTGAAACCTACGAGTGTCATTTGAATGACTATCTAGAACATTACTCTAATGTGATAAACTGGTATCAATATTTACAACATCAAAGATGGAGAAGAGAAACTGTTCCATTAGAGCCTCATGGGGCATCATTTTGGTACTAGAAATTTGTAATATTGTATGGAAAAACTTCACAACATGTAGGTAATTGTCAAACATTGTTTTTATTGTTTAATATTTATAAATTAGTTGTTAATATTTCCATTTGTATCAATTTTATCCATAAACATGTGTATTTAAGTTAGTTATAGTAACAGGTAAAATATCATCTTAAATTTCCAGAGTTTTAATACATTTTAAGCTTTTTCTAAAAGTTGCACCGATCCATCGATATCGATATTTTACCGAAATTTCCATAAAATTAAAATAACGATATTTCTATAAAAATCAAAATTTTTGTTGTTGGTTGATTGTGTGCATGTATCCCACTCCCTATGGTCTTGATTTATCTCAAAGATGTTGGTTTTACCAGGGGAAAGAAAAGTCGTAAATACATGTTAAAAAAGATCCTCCTCATATCATCCAAATTGACTCATGCCATGAAACTATGACATGTTACCATCATGCATTTCGTTCTTGTTTTTATGTCTTGATTGATTTTGTTTGAATAAAAAGGGAATTAGTTTGTTTTTGTTGTGCTTTGTTACTAAGTTGACAAATTGAGGAATCAAAAGTGACCCGTGTTGTGTAGGATGAAGAATGAATCTCTAGAATTTAAGTATAATAAAAGACGAGGGGATTCCATGTCTATGCTGGGAAAAACAAATAGGTTGAAGAGATGCACGATTGTGAAAATTTTGGCATAGTAAATAGGGCCAGAAGTGTAAATAAAATAGCCTATCCCGAAGTCAGGTCACTTGTAGTTGCACTTCAATCCTAAAACACACACAACGAGATTATGACAATTTCATGAAAAATATATTGAGATGAATATTTGGTGGGAGAAAAAAGAAAGAAAGAGTAGGAAATGAGTTAGAAGGTGTTCAGGTCACCAGGAGAAGTCACTGCAGTCATGTTTTTATTTATTTAATTACTCAATGCATAAATTATAAAGCTACTCATTGAGTCCCATTGTAAAGAAAAATATCCATTGTTTGAAACATAGATAAACTCAAACCAATTCATTGCTACAGAAAGAGTAGTGGGGTTTTATAAACAAATACTAGAAAAGAATCATTCATTTCTTTTGAACCTAACTCGCTGTGCAAAAGCGTAATTGTGAAAAAAAAAATGAATCATTTGACTCGAGGAAGAAAAGAGTTGCATCAATGATCACTCTAATCTCTACCAGTTATACTGCAAGTGAATGGTGTAGTAGCAGCTAGTGGAAAGCAAGGTCGTACACCACAAGGACTGGTGAAGATGACCTAACTAAATCGCTATAATTATCCTAGTAGTAAAATGTTTAGGCGAATTAGAATAATGATTGGTTGGTGGTTACCCTACATACTAAGTATCTAGGCCTTAAGACAATAGCAATAGAATACTTAATTAACTAGTGTCGCTAAATACCCTTATCTTCTAGTCCTATCTTGGGTAAGTGAGATGAACGTGAAAATACTTGTTCTTTTCATATTATCCACGTTCATATTTTTATGTAAATTGTGGGCATTTATCATATCTAATTGCAATTTCATGTTTTATTGCATTCTCGGGCCCTATTTACCTTTTGATATGATTTAATGCATTTTTGGAATTTTTTTTGTTATGTTTTGAAGGTTAGGGAATTCCGGAAAGGAAGGAGGTTAATCGCACGCACTTTCCCATTCCGGCCCGTAAATTGAGGCTCAAATAGGTCCAAATCAGACCCTATCAAATCGTGACTCGAAGATTGTTAAGTCACGAACAAAAGTTGTGAAGGGTTCGGGTCGAGAAAATGAGAGGAGAGGGTTCAAAATGACGACAAAAGAAAATGGCATGCAAAAGGAGCCCCAAGATAGTAAGCAAAGGCCGGATTCGGTACCGGCTCGTTTCGGTCCAGTATTGAGTCTAATATTCGGTCCCTTCCATGCGTATCCCATTCGTATTTTGGCCATAACTTTCTCGCCTGACTCCAATTCGAGCGATTCACGTTGCCACGCGATGAGGAGACGAAGATCTACAAAATTTTGTGTTCAGCATAAAGGCTTATTCTGATCGAGGAAGTGGCAGAATTGACAAAAATGCCTAGTCGAGCACATTCTGGGGTTCCAACTCAATATTTAAGGAGCCCAAGCTATTTAATTATGTTTTAACTAGTCCACCCTTACTTTTATTTAGAATTTCTACAGATTTTTTGAGGGGTTTGTGGGAAAAATGCCTCATATATTAACAACCCCCCATACAATTATAGGAATAACTAATTCATTTGCTCTTTTTTTTTTCTCTCTAGCAACACCAGGATTCTTCATTGTCCTTGAAGAACCCACTTATGGTTCTTGAGTTTCTTGAAGAAGTTTTAGGGCTTTTGCTAGAGGTTTTGATTGGAGACGATTACAAGCAAGAATTGAAGATCACAATCATCTCACTAATTCAAGACTAAGATTTCTCACCTATCTCCTCATTTATTTCTCTCTGCATTTATTGTTTTCTCTTTTCTTCTTCATTTAATGCTTGAGTCTTGCATTTATTGTGGTTGGTTGATAATTTTTATGGATTGTGAGTAGTTTGTTTGTGGTTTCTAGGGTTGGAAGTAGCCCAAGCCTAGGGTTTGATATCTTGTTAATAATTGGGTTGATTTAAGGAATAATTTGTGATTAGAATTGATATTGTGTGCTTTGTATGGGTTATATCTTAGGAGTAGCTAACCTAGGGTATATCGGTTTTCCTCGAGAGCCCATGGGGAACGACGGGAGAACCCGAATCATTAATATCGACCTCGATGGATGTCCTAAGGCCTTGCTCCTTAGGCAATATCCACTTGGGGTGGGAATTTTAGGATTAATTGAATTATATATTTATTTGCTTACCTTTAGTTTAATAATTCCATTATATGTCTTTAATAATTGGAAATAGGGTGAATTATTGTGTAATTGATTAATTTGATGATCCCTCTTGTTTGCTCACTTGGACTTCTAATTTGGAACATGACCTTCCATCAAAACCCTAAGATTAATTGGTAATCACTTGATTGTAATCCTAGGTTTAGGGTGAAACCATACCTTAGAAACCCAATTTCGAGTTGAGAGTATCGTTTACTTATTTAAATGCTTACTTTATGCTTATCTAGTAATTAAAAAATATTTAAATCTCCAATTTGCCTAACTTAATTATATCATTAGACCTTTAGTGTACTCCATGAGATATCCTCTCTGTGGATTGATATTTTACTGCCTTTATCTATCATGTAAGCCTGCAGGTAAACGAAAGCCCATTTTATATTTTAAACGAGTTTTCAAATAAGTTCATGGCGCGTTGCTAGGGAGGATTTCCTCCTTGTAGAGCCATTGTAGGGTCTATTGCTTGTTAAGATTAGGCTTATACATATATATATATATATATATATATATATATATATATATATATATATCTTGCTGTTTGTTTTTGTTGTTGGTGTTTATGAACTTTGTGTGTTATTTGCTTGCATCTATTTCTTTCTTAAAATAAATTTAAAAATTTTGAATATTGATAGTATGAACAGTGGAAAGGTAAGTTCCATTATACCGGAATTACGACTCTCTATTCCCGGCTCACCGAGCTCGCAAAAACTTGCACGGGAGTAGAAGTCACCCCGGCTATGGCGAACTTAGCTCTTGAGATGAGATTTAGTGGGAAAGAAGAGGAAGATCCCTATGGGCATTTAGAGGAGTTTTTTTAGTTTCGTGAATGTGTAAAAATCTCCAATGATATCATTAATGAATACTCAATAAAGCTCTTTCAATTCACACTTGAAGAAGTCGCGAAACAATAGTTTTTCGCGAAGAGTCATTCAGCCCTTCTTCTCTTTGGGAGGATGTTTCTACATTTTTCCTCCATAAAGTCTTCCTGGCCTGGAAAAGTGCGAGGATAGGCGTGATATTTTAAGTTTCATCCAACAAAGTGATGAGTGTTGGTTTGAGACTTGGGAAAGGCTCTTGAACCTTTGTAGTTCATGCCCCCACCAGGAATTTGATGATGCCTTTATTCTTAATGTCTTCTCTATCGGATTGATTTCTGACGAACGTATTTTCTTAGATATATCATCGCGAGGATCCTTCCTTAATAAGGAAGTCGATAATGTCATTGCTTGGTTGAAGGAGTCAGCATCTAAGCAAAACCACACTGATGCTGCTACGCAGCCGCATTCAACATGCAACACGGCCGCATCATATTGTCACGTTTTAAAGAAGTTTTGAATTCAAAGTGACGCGGCCGCGTCAGAAGCACAACACGGCTGCGTCAACAGGCCATTTTTGAAGCAATTTCCTGTCCCAAGTAGGAACTGATTCCTAAACTATTCTGAAGGCTATAAAAAGATAAGTAGTACTCGTTTTTAGCATCATCATCAGACACATTACATCATATACTTTGAAGAGATTTTAGAGAGGAACTTGAAGAACGAGCATACGAAGATTGACGAGCCGACATAGCAGGGTTTAATTATTTCTTATCTAGTCTTTATTTCTTTATGATGTATTCTTTGAATTATTGTAAGGAATTGATACTAGGCATGAGTAGCTAAACTACCCGTGTCCTAGGGTTAGAAAGTAGTGTTTTACGACAATGTTTTGATTTATAGACTCCAGTTTTAAGTATTTATCTATATGTTTGTTTTATTCCTAAGTATAACTTGATCACTTAGGCTTAGTTACACGTTTAACAGTTCCGCTTCGAGAGGAGGGAATCGTTAATAGACGTACGACATATAACACAGTTGTCTATGACTGCGTGGGCAAGAGTTAAGGGTCTTTTACGAGTTATTAGGATGAATTGATTCGAGAGGGTAGTTGTCCTAATCAATCCACGACTTAGTCTCTTCGAGAGGAGGATTAAGTTACTTAAGTGCCGCCTAATAAATAATAAAACTTGGTTTAAAATTCTGTAAGTTGAACTTAATCAACATTGAAGTAATTCACGAAATCGAAGCCCTAGGATACACTCTTGTTAATTGGAATTTATTTGTTTGACAAGTTAAGTTAATTAATATAAGTAATTAGTTTATTAAAATCAACTTTGCAATTCGAGTGTCTAGTTAGGGTAATAATATAAAATCGGGGTGTCAAACTGCGTTAACCTGTTCTTTGAGGATCGACCTTGACTTATCCTATACACATCTACACCCGTATACTTGCGGTATTTAGGGTTAGAAATTAGGCCTGTCAAGTTTTTGGCGCCGTTGCCGGGGAATAGGTATAGCATCCTAGTTTTTATCTTGAGAAAAAAAGAAGATACAAGACTAGACTTTATTTTTCGTATTTTTAATATCATTATTTAATTTTCATTTCTAATTTATTTATTATATTTTCGTATTACGTGGTATTTCTTGTTGGAGGTGTTTGTAGGTTTCGCATGCAAACCAGATCAAAGGGGAAGGAACATCTTGTCCCTCTAGATCCTGAAATTGAAGCGACTGCTCGTAGATACTGGACGAGAAGAAACCCCACCTTCTAGATGGAAAGTTCCACAACATCTGAACCAAGAGGAGGCTCTAAATCGTATATTAGGAGCTCTCGCCAGTCTGGATGAAAAAGTCACTAATTTGCAGCAACAACAACCTCCACAGCAGCCAGTGCAACGGAGACGAGTTCAGAATGCACAAGATGATGCAGACGAGGACGTCACTTCTGTCAGTGATTGTTTACACCGAATCAGCAGTACCGAGGAGTACAACCCCCACCATTGAACGCTAACAGTTTTGTGTTAAAGCCAGCACTAATTAATATAGTGCAACAGAACCAGTTTTGGGGTAGTGCTCTAGATGATCCGAATGTGCACTTGAGCAAATTTCGCAGGTTGGCAGACACTATCAAGATCAATCCTGTGCCACATGACCAAGTCAAGATAAGGTTGTTCCCATTCTCTTTAAGAGATAAAGCCTTACAGTGGTACAACTCACTGGATGATGTCACAGAGTGGTTGGACCTGAGCACAAGATTCCTTCTGAAATACTTTCCACTAAGCAAGATGCTAGATTTACAGAACAAAATAAACTAATTCAGTAGATGGATCAAGAGCCATTCGGTGAAGCTTGGGAGCGATTTCAGGATCTTATCCAGAGTTGCCCTCAACATGGGTTCACAAAGAAACAACAAGTTTGTAAATTTTATAATGGGTTACTTGCTCCAATACGAGATCCTGTGGATGCAGCTGCAGGTGGAAGTTTGGTAGAGAAGACTATGAAGAATGCATTCTCGATTTTGGATGCTATGGCCAGAACAAGTTACCAGTAGCCTAATGAAAGAAATCAGCCGAGACGAGTAGCAAGTGTCAAAGAAATAGAGCCAGTCAAGAACAAGCCAATTGAAAACCATCTTAGTTGACAACTTTGACAAGCCAAGTAAGTTTGCTAACTAGTCTGACGTTAGCACAGCACAATGACACTTCATCACAACAGATAGTGGGCCAGGAAGAAGTTGAAGATGCAAATTTTGTAAATCAAAGGAATTTCAACAACTTCCAAAACAATCAGCCAAGGTACAATCAGTACCCTCCTAATCGGAATCACCAAAACTTCTCTTATGGCAACACAAAGTATTCACTTAATCCGCCACCCGGATTCACCGTCATGAATAGAATGATTCATGATGGTAAAGAGCCAACACAAGAGGAGATAATGCAGTCTCATTTTGCTAAGTACGATGAAAAGTTAGCTCACCTGGGGAGAAAGGTGGACGGGAAGTTTATTGAGTTAAATAAGCAGATGACTGGACAAGGAGCAAACATCAAGCGACTCAAGATCAGTATCAATGAATTGACTACCAATATGAGTCAGCTAATAAAGATTGTCGGAGCCCAACACAAGCAGGGGCAGTTTCTGAGCGATGCAGTGGTGAATCCGAGAGAGCAGTGTCACGCAATTCAAGTGAGAAGTGATATTAGATATGTAAGTCCAAAGTTGCAGGCTGATAAAGAAAATGAAGTGCAGGAAAAACACTTAGTGGAAGAAAGTGGGGTAGACGAAGAAGTAAAGAGGTCAAAAGCCAATCTACCAGAATATGTTCCTCTAATTCCATTCCCACAAGCTCTGAAGAAGAAAATGATAGATGAGCAATTCGCAAAGTTCTTGGATGTGCTGAAGAAGATTCAAATCAATATACCTTTTGTCGAGGCACTACATCAGATGCCTAACTATGCGAAGTTCTTAAAAGAGGTGATTGCTCAAAAGAAAAAATGGGAGGACTATGAGACGGTGAACTTATAGAAGAATGCAGTGCAATTATTCAAAAGAAGTTACCAACAAAGTGCAAAGATCCAGGTAGTTTTACTCTTGAATGCAAAATAGGTAATTTAACTTTTGATAAAACACTGTGTGATCTAGGAGCCAGTATCAACTTAATGCCTCTATCTATATATGAAAAATTAGGAATAAACACATTAAAACCCACTACAATCGCCCTTCAAATGGCCGACCGTCCTATAACTTGGCCATGGGGCATTGTAGAGGATGTTTTAATAAAAGTTGGTAATTTTATAATTCCCGTTGACTTTGTAGTCCTAGATATGGTAGATGACAAGGAAATTCCCTTAATCTTAGGTCGCTCGTTTCTAGCAACGGGTAGCGCCCTTATAGACGTTAAAAATAGGGAGTTAACTTTGAGGATAGAAGAGGAGAAAGTCATGTTTTTGATATATGAAGCTCAAAAACAACATGAGGGTGAGAGGGTGAATCACATTGAAACATGTGGCTCTATACAATGTTTAAATGTCACAATAAATAAGAACCTTATATCACCTAGTGATTGTAATACCCCTAAAGTATGCTTTGTCGATTCTACAATTAATCTTGATCAAAATGATTTTGCTAATCTTGATCTTTTGGAAAGTGTTAGTGTTCTAGATGTCTTACAGGAACTTCCGGAAAGAAGGTTGGCCAAAAAGCGTAAAAAGAAAAAGAAAGTCGAGAAGACATTAAAGAAGAACAAAGGCTGCGAAAACATTAAACTGTTACCTAAGCATCTAAAGCCAAATCCAATGATGAGGGAAGCAGTTAAGAAGAAAGTACGGCTGAAGAAGCCGAATTAGAACCCAAAAGATCGTCCAGCTTGAGACGTAAAACGAAGCGCTTGTCGGGAGGCAACCCGATATTTACCGTTTTATTTTATTTTAATTATTTCTTTTTAGTTATATTTTTTTACTTGTGTTTTTAGTGTTTTATGTTTTTAGGAATCAACATGGATGAGTGTTGCACGAAACAGGGGTCGAAGAGACGAAAAACTCGAGCTGAGGGAAAATAAATCAACACGATCGTGTCATATACAGAACACGACCGCGTTAAAAAGTAACGGGAAAGTAATTTGGCACTGTGGGCCTAACACAGCCGTGTCGCCCTTTGGACGCGGCCGCGTCAAAAGTCTACCCCAGAGTCAGTTTTGAGCCTAATCCAACGCGCCCGTATCTCACTTTAGACGCGGCCGCATCAAAATCCCTCAGCATTCACAATCGACACTGGACATGCAACGCGGCCGCGCACAGAAGAAACACGGCCGCGTCACAGAAGAAACACGGCCGCATCAAAATCGCGTCCAAAAACCCATATTCTAGTTTCACTTAACGCGGCCGCGTCGACTCTGAAGCCGTTTAAAAACGCGAGTCCAGGTTTAATTGTTCTTTCTCCTTCTTCTCTCTTGCACACACGAAAAAAAAAACACACACTTACACACACTCTGCAAAATACTCGCACAAACACACTACAAAACACACACATTCAATCACAAACACAAGCACACACACTTATTCACTCATTGCACCAACAAATTCAAAAAAATTCGACCTAAATCGTCGGAATTAGGGCACACTCCGATTCTCAACCTTTTCGACTAAAATTCTTCGGTAAGTGAAGCTAACCCGAATTTTTATGCTTCCACTCTATTGTGTATGCTTGATTTGCATTGAAGAATGTTTAATTTCGAATTTTGAGAACAATGTAGTGCCTATGGAGATATATTGATACTTGTAGTATAAAATTGCAAAGAAATCGTTTGGGTCTTGAGTTATGAATGAAAGTTGTGTTGATTGTATTTGGAATTGCAATAAATATCCTGGTTGGAATGGAATAATAACAAAAAGATTGAAATTCATATGTTTTAGTCATTGGGGACTTTTATCGAGCATGTTATGTGCATGATTTGGAATGAGCTTTTGCCTAGTTGATACCTTTAGTTATGCTTTCTTATGTGATACAATGATGAATTAAGTTTAAGATGCATGTCTTAAGTTTGTAAGATTCAACGTTTCACTATCTAATGACTTCAATTGATGAGTTGGGAGTTGAGCATGTAATAGGGGGTACATAATGTGCAAGTTTGTTCGGTTGTTGCTAGCATATGATTATCTTATTGATTAACTAGGAATTTTTCATTTCTAGACATTATTTGTGATGTAGTGAGGATTGTGTGATTGTTGATTTGTGTGTTGTTGGGTTGTGTGTATAGGTTCACTAAAATGACACCACTAAAAGATAGTTCCAGTTGAAGCAAGGGTAAGCAGGTGATGGTGGAGGACACTCCGGCTATCAATTCGAATGACAGTCAAGCTTTTTACGGGTTTTCTTTGGCAAGAGACGAATGCAAGGCTCGTTTTGATGAGCTCCATCATTGCACGATCTTACCGACTCGATTCAGCAGTGATGATCTGACTCGAGCAATGGGCATCCATGATAATGTCCGTGCTTTGCTTAGTCAAGCTGGGTTACTGCGGTTTATGGGTGTTCAACAGACGTACAGTAGAATTACCCTCGAGTTCTTTAGCACTTTTGGCATCACAGTGGCCAGCGCCCTTCATTCCTGCCAGCCGGATGGCATCACTTTCCAACTGATAGGGAAACCTCGGTCTTTGACATATAGCCAGCTGAACCAAATTTATGGCTTTCCGAAAGCCTCTAAGGAAGAGCCACCAGAGTTATTCGACCCACAGACATTCTGGGGTTTGCTGACAGTTGCTCCCCCACTTATGGCAGCACAACACTATGTATCCAAGTCTGCAAAAGCTTCGTGGATTCACAATCTCGTTATCCGATACATACAGAAGATGCTTGCATACACCTTGTTTGCACGACGTGAAGTAGGGGCCATGAGACAAAATGAACTCCACATGCTTTGGGACATACTACACGGGTACAAAGTTGACTATGCAAAGATTTTGATGGAGCACTTCGTAAGTGTCATCCGGAAGCAGAAGGATAGCATCATGATTGGAGGTTTGATTACTCTAATAGCAACAACATTTGATGATATTGATTTGGCTGACATGGTGCCGGTAAAGGGCGAGGTCCAATTTACATGGGACTTGCTAGAAGCTATACAAGTCGTGGCCCTAGGTGAAAATGAGACGGTCCCATATGTGTATCAGAATGTTGGCCCTTACCTTTGCCTTCCATTTGAGCTGGGGACAGCTGTAACAAGTGCCACTGATACAACAAATCTTTCCTTATCCACTGAAGAGCATCTTCAGCTGTCCCAACCACTGGATTCTGAGGTTTTCTAGTCGGGCAAATAGCTAAAGGTAGCAGCTAAGCCCTGAGACAGCCCAGGAAGAAACGGGTAGCAACAGTTGTTGCTTCCGAGTCCGAATATAATGAGGACATGGTAGGCATCATTACTTCTCTCCGGGACGATTTTTGCCTTTGTAATAAATCTGTGCAATCAGTCGTACCTCAATGGAAAGGCAGCGAACGAAGGTCCGGGGAGCACTTCAAGCGATCCACACAAAATTGAACGATCAAAGAGGAATCTTGAACACACTCCTTCAAAGGAGTAATGAAGAGCAAGAGTGGAGACAACAGCAGAGGACCCAATGGGAGGCCATGACACAATTTTGGAGCCAGTATGGGTTCCAACCACTGCCTCCTCCACAATGATTTGTAAGTTAGCACCAAGGCGTACCACTATCTTCCTCCAAACATTGTCTTTCAACCAAGTTTGGGGGAGGGGGGTATACCGTGACGTCTTGACTGCTATATATATATATATATATATATATATTTTTTTTTTTTTGTTGTTGTTGTTTTTACTTTTAGTTGATCATTTTTGCTATTTTGATGTTTAGTTGATCGTTTGATTTGCCTGCTGTTTCGTTATTTGTGGTTTAAGTGTCGGGTCTGTGAGCCTATTTGCATAGTTGTGGCTTTGAGTGACTGTCGGGTCTGTGTGCCCATTGTGATTATTTTTATTTGTGGCTTTGAGCGGCTGTTAGGTCTGTGTGCCCATTGTGATTATTTTTATTTGCTTTGATTTGAAGTACCGGGTCTATGAGCCCGTTTATCTGTTTTGTGGTGTTGTTGGGTCTGTGAACCCAATTTTAATTATTTAGATGCCATGTTGTGTCTCAGGGGTCTAGATTGTTATTGTTTTAGTTTTTAGAGTAAAAAAGAAGAATTAAACCCGAGAGAAAAAAAAAGTAGCAGGTGAAAAGTATAAAAACAAAATAAAAGAATAGGGAAAGATGGATGGTGAACAGTTAATGATGAGTTGATTTTGAGAAGTAGATGAAAAGGCATATAATAGAGCATGAGCAGTGAGTTGAGTAGAAATTGAGCTTGAACATAGAGTATTCAATAAAAAATTACCTTGGTGAGAATTTGAGCCTAATTGTACTCCTATTTTAGAAGTAATATACATTCCTTCGGTGTGATTTAGATTGAATACGTGCATTAGTCTCTAGAACTTGCCTTGAGTCTTAACTAAGAATGTGTCAAATATGTCTTGTGATTTAGGAAGTGATCTTAGGCATTTTTGTTTTGAGCCTATTTATATGAACTATAAAAAATTGCCTTTGGACCATAATGTCAAGAATTATCACTAGTTAGCCCATTTGAGCCTTAAAACCTTATTCTTTCATAGCTTAACAATGTCAGCCGAACCCTTTCGATTCAACTCTTTTGGCCTTAATTGGATTAATCAAGTTAGAGGGAGGAGAATCGGAAGGTATTTTGGGTGAACAAATTGTGGGAAGGAATGGGAAAAGTAGAGATAATTTCAAAGATGAAGGAAATAAGAGAAGAATGATAGTGGAAAACAAAGAGAAAATAGCTTTTCCTAGCTGAAAAAAAAAATGGAAAATCGATTGAGGAAAAGAAAAACAAGTTGATTGTTAATAAATTGCCAAGAGGAGAGGCTAGGAAATCATAAAAGTGCTTAAAATTGTTTGGATTGATTAGAATAGTCTGGTAGTCCCAAAAATGTGGTACCCTTGTATTGATTGTGAATTGAAAAACACTTTCATTGTAAAGTTTTAGTAAAGGTGAAGAAGTCATCTCGCTTGGGATGAGTTGCTGAAAATTGAAGAGTGAGGTTGAGTGATGCTATTGAGGGGTAGTCGGGTTAGGTATAACTTGATTAGTCCAAAAGTAGTCACTTTAGCCAAATATATCTCACCTTTCCTTAAGCCAACATTACAACCAAGAAAAAGACCTTTTTTATCCTTTTTCACACACATTAAGTACGAGGTCTAGTTTAGACGATTGGCAAGCATATGGTAGGCTTTGCATGTAATTCAATACTAGTGAAATTAGCCTAAACACTTGAGAGATGAGTGAAATACATAACCGGTGAGGATTGGATAACTCGAATGTTCAAAGTCTTGAGATTAATTGATTTTCACATTATCACATATGCTTAAGTACATTGTGTTGCCTAAGTTGTGTAGGAAGAAAATCAGTCTGAAACTGAATCATCATCCAATCGCCCTAAACCATTGCATAAACCACTTGTATTTCTTGTCTTTTATTATGTTGTTTGGGACGAGCAACCGTTTAAGTTTGGGAGGTTTTGATACACGTTAATTATGCATGTAATTAGGTCGATTTAGGATAGTATTTTATGGCAATTATGTGCATATTTAGTCAAGAGTTGGATAAATTGATATAAATTGGACCATTTAACGTGTTTGACTTGTTTTAAGGTATTTTTGAGCAATTTCAGGACTAAAAGTCGTGATTTACGACTAACGGACGAAAGAACAAGTCAAAGGGATGTCTAAACCGGACAAAACCGGTGAAAACCAGTCCGAACCAGCCAAAAACTGGCCTAGACCGGCTCATACCGGTCTGAACCGGTCCAGAAGTCAAACTAGGAGAGAACCCACACGGCCGTGTCAAAAGCTCAACACGGCCGCATCAAAACACACCTGCAATGCAAAACACTGATGCTGCAACACGGCCGTGTTCAACATGCAACAAGGCCGCGTTATATTGTCACGTTTTAAAGAGGTTTTGAGTTCAAAGTGACGTGGTCGCGTCAGAAGCGCAACATGGCCACATCAAAAGGCCGTTTTTTAAGCAATTTCCTGTCCCAAGTAGGAACTGATTCCTAATCTCCCCAGGACTATTCTGAAGTCTATAAAAAGACAAGTAGTACTCGTTTTTAGCATCTTCATCAGACACATTACATCATATACTTTGAAGAGATTTTAGAGAGGAACTTGAAGAACGAGCATACGAAGATTGATGAGCCGACATAGCAGGGTTTAATTATTTCTTATCTAGTCTTTATTTCTTTATGATGTATTCTTTGAATTATTGTAAGGAATTGATACTAGGCATGAGTAGCTAAACTACCCGTGTCCTAGGGTTAGAAAGTAGTGTTTTACGACAATGTTTTGATTTATAAACTCCAGTTTTAAGTATTTATCTATATGTTTGTTTTATTCCTAAGTATAACTTGATCACTTAGGCTTAGTTACACGTTTAATAGTTCCGCTTCGAGAGGAGGGAATCGTTAATAGACGTACGACATATAACACAGTTGTCTATGACTGTGTGGGCAAGGGTTAAGGGTCTTTTAGGAGTTATTAAGATTAATTGATTCGAGAGGGTAGTTATCCTAATCAATCCAAGACTTAGTCTCTTCGAGAGGAGGATTAAGTTACTTGAGTGCCGCCTTATAAATACTAAAACTTCGTTTAAAAGTCTGTAAGTTGAACTTAATCAACATTGAATTAATTCAAGAAATCGAAGCCCTAGGATACACTCTTGTTAAATGGAATTTATTTGTTTGACAAGTTAAGTTAATTAGTATAACTAATTAGTTTATTAAAATCAACTTTGCAATTCGAGTGTCTAGTTAGGGTAATCTTATAAAATTGGGGTATCCAACTGCGTTAACCTGTTCTCTGAGGATCAATCTTGACTTATCCTATACACATCTACACTCGTATACTTGCGGTATTTAGGGTTAAAAATTAGGCCTGTCAATATACACACACAACACACTAATTCTCTCTCTCTCTGCTTCAATTAAACACCACACCATACACCGACACAATAAATTCACGCACACATACTCATATTTTTTGTCCACACACCCACACAATGGTACACACACTGTTATGTGTATATATATACGCAACTGCACACAGTGTTATATTTATATATACACAACTGCACCCACACACCTAGCCCTCCTTACAAACATATATGTATATATATATATATATATACACACACACACACACACACCATAATTACACAACTATGACACCCACACAAGAATTGAAGATAGTGATGTTATATCAGTGTTTGAGCTCCAACCTTGCTTCCAACCACGTTGTCTTGTGTAATCCTTACTAATAGCCTATATCCCTGCACTTTCTGCTCTACATCCATTGTTTAAATCTTGTGTTGCATGTGTGTACTCATGCTCAACTGTAAATGGTCTCAAACTCCCTTGATTTGAGAGATAATCTTCATTAGTGTCTCTAAGCCCACCTCGTTGCTTCCACCAATATTGCTTGCCCCATCATCTAATGAGCTACCCACATGCGATTTTGAACCACTAGCATTTCCACCAACTTCTTCCTACAACACTTGATCCACATCTATTCCATATTGGAAAGCCGCTGCAACTACCTGTGGATCAGGATTTCCTTCATCATTGTCTATGTGTGCTGGCGGAACCCATTAAAAAAGTGGATCACCGTCCTCATTATCCATTTCAGCAGTTATGTATACTAAATCCAAGTATTTGTAGTCAGCAACCTTGTCCTCTTCTGCTTCCATGTCTCATATCCTTAAATTCATATTATAATAGCAAAACACGAGCTTTTCAAGCTTAGGATATGCAAGATGATTTTTCTCTTAGTACATATCAATGAAAAAGGACTTTAATTCCTCTTGCATGCAGAAGATGATGTTGTCTGTGACAAAACTCATATGGCTAATTGTCTAATGTGTCGGTGCTGAACTACTATACATTACCCACCACTCAACTGCAAAAAATTAGTTGGCATCAAACAATGTCTTGTTGTATGTAGGACAAGTAACATGAATAATAACAAAGAAAAAAAAAATATCTTACACGACATTGTGTTTCAGGCAACAACAATACAATCACCAAAGCCTTTTCTTGCATCACGAAAATAGATGAGATTCACAAGTACATAACAATGATTAGTATTATCATTGAATACAAATGACAAGGCTAGTAATTTTCCCATCAAATTGGCTAACCTCATTTCCAAACTGAGCCACACCATCAGGGTCAGGGTCGAGTTTTATCAAAAACTTGATGCACTGCTTGAAGTAGATCTGGATCTTCACCTACTCCTGACCGATACTAAATACTTGGGTTCAGGTGATATGCTACAAAGATCAATAGAGATATTGTTATGACACGTATGTTATACATATAGTTTTGGGGAATACATAGAAAAATAAAAGAATTAGTACCTGTTGCATGTAATGGATGAGAAAACGTGTGATCCCACCTAGAGTAAATTATTCTTTACACCCACTGAGAGGATCTTATGGTGTAGGCCTTTTCTTTCATAACCTAATTCTGATCATATAAAATTAGCATAGTTAGAACAACCTCAATATCCACCACACGGAGGGCTTGATATAATGGCTAAAAAATGACCACTATATGTTGTACTCCATCCCAAAACGTGTGGTCAAGAACTTGGCCTCCACTTCTTTCCGCATTTTTGTTAGACTAAGATGACTCCCGACCCACTCATCACTGGTAAATAATTGTTTCAAGTTAGACTTCTTCTTGTAGAGACTATCCAAGGCGATATAATTAGTCGCAAAATGTGTGGCTCCGAGTCTTACATTATCTCCACTACATACATCTCGCATCTTTGCAAGTAACCACAAATGATTATAAATGAAGTTGGTTACTTGTCTAGCTTTAACAATTACTGTCTTGATGCTCTCCCTATTCCCAATTTCTTAAAAAATGAGGCCAATGCAACGTGCAACATATGGTGTCCAATATAAGTTATACTTCTCTGCATTTTCCTCCCACCTTTTACATAAGCTGAACCATTATCGGTTACAATTTGCACAACAATTTTCATACCAACCTCACGCACCACTTGTAGATATAGGCATGATATTTGATCTTATTTGATGCATCAACATATTTCAAAAAAGTAGTATTGCCTTTATAATAGACCATGAAATTAATGGTGGACATTTTTGTTGGCCCCGTTCAACCGTCTGCCATGATTGTGAACCCATACGTCTGTCATTTTTCTTTCTATGTACCTACGTATTCCTGCATTTCACTATACTCCATATCAAGGTATTTGTCTTTTTTTATCTCTTATGGAGTTGGTGTGGGAATTCCCTAACCTACTTCTTGTGCACAATCAATCATATTTTTGAAGTGGTGAGACGAAGACTTGTCCGGTGGTAAATTATCATATATTTAAACCTTAATGACCATTCTGCCCAACTTGTCCTTCAAATTGTCCCTAGAGAACATACCATTTATCCTCTTTTTTCGTGCATCGGATGATTTATACAAAGAAGGTGCAAAGATGGCACAAAATTCAAGCCTCAACCACTTTGTGTTCGACGAACTTGGGAAGAATGTGCACCTACTCGTCTACTTGGATTGCCTCTTTTAGTACTGTTGAAATGCTGGGTCTGTTGTCACTCTCACTCAGTTGTCCTCGATTGTCTATTGGTCTCTCGGTTTACTCGTCGTTCAGGTGGATTAATATTGGAAGGACATATCATTATCATCTTCGTCATCATACCCCTTGGATAAACCCTGTTGTACATCTGTTCTAATGTCATCCATTTTTTGCAATTTTCTTCCCTTTCCGACTTCTTTGGCTCTAATCAGATTACGTATCTCTTGCCTAACTTTCGAAGGTGTGTTCACAGATGATTTACCATTTTTTTAGGATCTGTGCCATATAAATGATATTTAAACAAAGTAATACCTCCGGAAACGATCACAAGGCAGCAAAAGTCACACATTGTTGTATTTTTGTTGTCATCAATGGGAGTAGCATATTTCCATACAGGGATCATATCTTTTAACACCACGATCACCCGCGCCACTTCCAGTCGCCATTCCTTGTTAACACCTAGTTAAAAGATTAATAATAAATTAAAAAAATTGACTAAAAATCCCTACAACCAATTTAAAAATGAGAACAAAATTAATAATTAATAATAATTTAAAAGAATGATAAAACATAAGTGAAAAAATGGCCCCTAATTAAGACATTGATTTGGGCTACTAATTAGTTCATCTAATAACATAGTACATTTTGCTACTGATCTAGACAAAAAATTCAGAAAAAATAATATTCTCTTATAAATAAAGTCCGAAAATTAGTACATTTTGCTACTGATCTAGACAAAAAATTCAGAAAAAATAATATTCTCCTATAAATAAAGTCCGAAAATTAGTACATTTTGCTTTGATATTAATGAATTTTTATTTTTTAGGCGTATTAATGCATTTTAATAAAAAAGAACATTTATAAATTAGATAAGCCATATAAAAGAAATTATTCCATCCGTCTAAAAAAGATAGTCCCCTTCTAAGTATCACATAGATTAAAAAAAATCATTTATTCACTTGTATGTTTCTGCTACACCTTTATTTAATATGATGAATATTATAAAGTATTGTATATAAATTATATTTATGAATCATTTAGTAGGATAATATTAGAAAAATATTATTTAATAAAGATGAGACTATCTTTCTTAAACATTTTTTAACATAATAAGTGGGCTACTGCATGAAAATATGACCAATTAGTGGCCCATATCAAATCATCATTATTCATATGCAACAAACAATAAAAAATTACTGGAGAAACAATTGTATACAATTAGTTATTTTTATGAATCAAGTAGGCTACTGCATTGATTCATGAAACATGTGCATCATTGTTTTATGAATCAATTATTTTTAATTCTTTGCAAGATAAGGGGAGGCCTGTTTCCATCAGACACATCCACCATTTCCTGAACACGTTGTGGTCATGCATGTATAGAGATGAGAATAAACAAACACACACTATATCCTTATTCATCCAGAACAAAAATAACAGCAGAAAATCATAAACCAAGAGGTCAAACTCAAAGAAATTGATGGAAACCCACCAAATTAAAGAGTGCCAAGATGTTGTTTTGTTGTTCTGTGTTGATGGATCAAAGAGGTTTCAAGATGGAAGACAAATCAATGGGATGGTCGAGCCAAATTCGGTTGCAATTTTATTACTATTGCAATTTCTCTCTCCTCTCTTCTTTTTCCTCCTCCTACTCTTGTTTTCTCCATCCTTCCCTTTCTTCAAAGTGTGTGTAATTTCTTTCTGTAGAGTGTGAGTGATTTTTTGTTGTTTAATAGATAACATAGATTTCATTTCAACCAAACAAAAAATCTAGCTTTACTTATTGTAAGATAAGAAAAGGGGGAATAGAAAGCTGCAAAAAGTGAGTTATTGAACAAAAATGGCAGACAAGCTTGCTTTTTGTCAGATTTTATTATTTCTTGGTGATTAATAATGCTTTTAGGTACAAATGGGGTCCATTGCACATCAGTTTCAAAATTATTCAAAAAGTTCAATTTTTTTAGAAAATTTATCAAAATTTCTGGCAGATTTCGGCAAAATTCGAAAAAAAATTCACCTGTTGTTTACCGAAATAATATTTTTGGCATTTGGTCAAAATTTCTCCGTCATTTCGTTGATAGTTTGATTGAAATGTATTACAAACCCATTTTCATTTCGGTGTCCTTGAAAAACCGAAATTTAGGCGAAACTTTAGGATATTTTAATCTCTGCAATCAACAAATCCAAAATAAAAATATAAAGCAAATGAAGCACCTGTCATGTTAAGAAATCCTAATAGACGTACTCAAATCAAATAGTCCACACTTCCATATTAACTAATTATTAAAGCAAAGTACCTAGTCCTAATATCAAAGAGATCAGGAAAAGGAGTTAGAGAGAGACTAACTTCAAGGGGAAGGATCCTCAATCCCTACTTATTCTTTGTTATGCAGCTCTTATTTTCTATACTTGCCTCATTCCCTACATACATGAACTCGGACAAGTACATCAAATCCAATAAAAGCAATAAAAAACCAATGGAATTAAAACTACATTAGCCACTCCTAAGAAAACAATAAGTGTTGCTTAAGATGCCTCCCAAATGTTCTTTTAAGGTCAGTATTGGTGAACTTTGAAATCTTTGGCCTAGGGATTTGACCCAGCATTGGTGTGGACTTGACCCTGAAGAATCTAATTAGGAACGGGATCACTCCCAATTTAAGTCCAAAAGTCGGGTTCTTACAGTCCAATGCTGCCAAAGAAGAAATCCACCCTCCCCAATAGCTATAAAAATGATTTGATTATAGATACACGAATTTTAATAAAAATACTACAAATGTTGTTATTAGAATGTGAACTTGTCCAATGACATATATACAGTTGCATATGTTTTTGGAGTCGAAGTCTAGTGATATAGTAATCAAGCTTTGGAAGGAGATGCTTGTGAATAGTTTCAAGATTGTTTGTTCGATGGGGCATTGGATAATGAGTACAAGTTTTTCAGAGAGATGATTGAGGACAACTATTTCTCACTTCTAAGTTATTGCAAGACACATAGGAGATTTAAGTGAATATAGAAGAACTTGCAGCTAGCCTTTTCTACTTACATCAGGTGCTTCTATCACTCTCTCTCTCTCTCTATATGTGTGTGTGTGTGTGTGTGCTTGTGTGTGTGTGTGCATATGCAGTTTCCTGAGTATTTTATTGTATTTTCTTTTTCATCTGTGACTTTTTCTTCAAAGGGGCTAAAAGTTCTTGTTGTTAATTCAAGAATTGGATAGTGTAAGTTTTTGAAGTGATGATAGGGAAGATTGGAGTTCAAAGCATTGAAATTTGGTGAATCTTTATTAGTAATCTAACCCGAACTTTTTATCATACTTTAAATTTCTAATATTTTTTAGAACAGAAATTGTAACTGGAAATTGAAGCTTGAAGGGGAAGGCCTGTCAGTCTCTTGTTTGTTAAAGTAAGAGGGATGTAACATACTAAAAATATCTCAACCCAAAAATCATGCCCAACTTGTTCATTTCAAATTAATCTATTAAATTTTTTAGTAATTTCTCTATAAAAAAATTAAAATTCCTGAAGATGTTAACATGTTCTGCTATGCAAAATACATCCCACTTTCTCTCTACTCAATTCTCAACAACAAACCCTAAATACTGCACCACTCACTAAGTCCGACCAACCGAAAGTGGTCGCTTCTGTTTCACTACCACTACAATTTTTTTTATAAAAATTATAGTAAATCGATTTATTTTTCTTTCTAATGGAATTTATAGTAAATCAAGTTGGTAACCTAATACATGATTGAATTTTGAATCCAATATTTTAGAGGAAAGTGGCTTTTACATTTCATTCGAATGGGGTTATTGTCACGTGCCGACAATATTCATAAAAAATAACCACTTTTATTCGTAGGGATATAATATAACATATTGATTAATTTTTTTTTCGTAAGTTGGTTTTGCTGTGTGTATTGATTTGGTTGGTGATGAGTATTTTAATTTGTATGCTCATTAATGTGAATCATAATAGTATACCCAAATATAATGTTTAGTTGGAGCGCTCAGCAACGTAATCTTCTTGGATCATTTGATGGATTCTTGTATCTTCCCATAACATATGTTTTTTGGTTTCCTAGTTGGTTGTGATGTCATCTGAAAAGACAATAAGATGATCAAAGTGAGATCCATTTAACGTGTAGACAAGCTGACATTTCCACATGGTAGATACTTGTAGAGAAGCACATTCTTTGTGATCTACTATTATAATGATGTATATATTTTTTATTTTTTAAACTTTAATGCATGTATAGTAGGTTTTGAGTGACCATAATTGCAAATAAGATCTTAGTTGTTTTTTTAATGGCTCTGTTGTTGAAAGTAACAATACTGCTCTGTCTTTTTATATTAATGTTGATCTTATGACTAATGCAGGTATGACCTCCCGTTTTCTAAACTTACGACTGGTAAATGTTTCACAATTTAATAGTCTTTGTATGAGTTGTATTTTCCATGTTGAGTCTCTTTTGTAGGGGAAGCTTGTTTTCTCCATGATTTTAATTAGTTGCACGTAAAGCTTTTTTGAGTTTATTCGTCATTTGGCATGCTTCACCAAGTGACTTGCTCTTCTGTTTCAATAGTCTACTACAATTAATTAAATTCAACTTTGCTTATATGTAATAATAATTTGGACAATTTTTTCTTTCTTTTTTTTTTTTTTTTTTTTGTTACAAAATCTTCTCATATAATCACTAATCTTAGGTTAGCCCCTTCTTTTTGTTTTTCCTTTTCTAATCATTTCAGCCCTGTTTTGAAGATTCTAACTCTTTTATGCAAATTGAAAGACTAAAATAGCTTTTTCAAAAATATATGTATCATATTGTATTCAACAAAACAACCTCTCATTTCTTTCCTTTTTTTATCTCTCTGTTCAGAGCTTAACGTGGTAGTAAAAAAAGGTCGGAAGAAAGAGATTATAAAAGATGGATTTTGGGAGGACACTTGTACTTCTTTCATTTTAGCTAATTATATATAAAATCTCTAAATATGTTGTTATGATTAAATATTTTAAGTAATACATCAAATAAATATTCACGTCCTCGTTTAGGATAAAATAGAACACCATATATATTGTACTTTATAGTATTATGTATGCTTTAGCTAAATAAGGGTCATTGTTTTTTGCTTAGGGGAGAATGAGAATACAAACTGTTATAGTGTTTAGCATCTCATATTTGGTTGTGGCCAATTAAGAATTAAATTAGCTTACTTATTTCTGTGTAACAAATGGACTTTATTGTATGTTGGGTTTCGTGTTGGGCTTACTTCTATTGATTGGGAAGGTGTGTTGATCAGATGCATTACATTTTAATGTAAGTGTTTGACTTTTAACTTAAAGTTACCTAGTGTTCATGTTTATGCACTAGCTTTGGTTTACTTGTTCTAATACCTTAACTTTTTTATTCTATTTTGACAGATTGTAGACTAATAGTCTATCACAAGGTGCAACCAAGATTGGTATTGATAAACTTGCTCTCTTAGAGAAGGCTAATGGATGATGGAGGAATAAGAGACAACTAATTTGGATTATGTACTAGTACTATTTTAATTTTAATATGCACTCTTTCAATGTTAAGATGTGGTACTGTATTAGACAGTTTATGGACTTAATACATTATTTCATTGTTTATTAGTTGATTTTATAAGTTTTTTTTTTAAAATTATGTGTTGTTTTTTCTTAATTATTACTTTTATTTTAATTATTATACAAAAAAATAGTAAGATTGGATAATAATATTAAAATGTAAAAGACAGCCGATAAGAATCAACATAAAATCGTCTGAAAATGGTAAAAAAGGGTAAAATTTTGATGTATATAACTATAAAAGACAATGGATCTAAATTGTTGTCTTTGGCAAAAAATATTTGTTTTTAAGTCCACTATAGTCTTTGACTCCTTTGATAAACAATAATTTTAAAATGTTGTATATGGAGAAAGACAATGGATCTAAAGCAATGCAGGGCCGTTGTCTTTGTAAGAAAACACAATGGTAAAAATCGTTGTCTTATTTTTGAAATACAACGGTAATAAGTGTTGTCTACTACCGTTGCCTTATTGGTGAAAGAAAATAGTGTTAAAGCAACGCATGACCGTTGTCTTTGTTAGGAAATACAATGGTTTTGAAATGTTGTATTTTACCGGGGTAAAAGACAACATTGGATTCAACAACACTACTTTATGTTATAGACAACGGGTTTTATCCATTGTCTATCAGCGTTTTTTCTTGTAATGGTAGCTTCGACCCTTCCATCTTCTTGGTGTCAAGGGGCCTCAAAGTAAAAGTTTTTTATCCTATACCGTGGACTTCTCTTTTAGCACATCCCTAATAAGACTCTCATTGCCCATGAGTAATTTCGTTCCACTGTGTGACCATCCTTTTCCAACATGGACGTTTCTTCCTGAAGTTCTTCCTCTGAATTGGATTCTATTATGAATTCCTTCTCATTCGGTTTTCTCTCTTCCCTACAAAAGGGTCTTTCAAAAAGAACATAGTGATCAAGCATAAATAGCCTAAGTTTACCAAGATTGTCCATTATGTTAAGCTCACCATGATTTCCCTCTCCATTAATAAATGCTTCAAAGTTTACCAAGGAATTTTCTTTGAAAACTGAAAGAACATTTGAACTAATTCCTTTTTCAGAAACCAAGTTGGTAGTAGGAAAGAAGTTTTCCACTCCCACAAAATAATATTGAGCATTGTTCAAATTATTCCTTTGAATATTCTTTGGTAAAATTGAAGAAATGGAAACAAAGTTCAAATGCCTGAAAGCTATCTTATCATGCAAACTTGGGTACTAAATACGAACTTGTTCCAAAATTAAAAGAGAGGAAAATAAAAAAAGTCATGTTCCCAATTCGGAGGGAGGTAGGGAAACATCTCGGGGTTTCAAGTGGGTGGCTCTTCAAAAATTTGAATTTTCAAGTGGGTGAAAGGGGATTCATTCCAGAGAGTACAAAGGAGGGAAGAAAGTCCAATCACTATCATTTCCCTAGAAAGAATTTTATTCCATTTCTTAAGAGTTGGAGGGACATCAAGTGGGATAAGGGATAAGGAATAAGGTTCCATTGTCGGCAATGCCATGATGTCCAAGCAAGAAATTTAGAATCTCCAAATGTATATGTCTCTCCCTTTTCAATGCCTAAGGGCTCCTCATGCAAAGAAGGGGGTTTTAGGTTACATTCTTCATAATTCAACCCTAGATTAACTACATTCACGTTTTCACTTATTTCAAGCTCATTCTCAAATGTAATATTATGTTCATTGTCCTATTCAAGTTTAAAATTCTACCTTACCTTCATCCCAGTTCTCTATCTTAATTGATGGGGGAAAGGAAATATCACGCTCTTCATTGACACAAACACTATGTAAAGTGGACCCACAATTTTTCAACAATACCAGCATGACTCTCATGATTTTTGGTTTATCCTATAGAAACTTTTGAAATAACTTACCTCGTGATATAGGGATGAAGAGCTACCTTGATTTGTACTTAGAAGGTCTAACTACTTTGAATTGTGATTCTCTCCGCCTCCATATTCCTCTTTTCGCCCATTGGTTAAAGGCAAATGCCATAGTTCTAATTCAAATGAGGGCTTCATTTGTCTCTTTTTCTAGAAATGATACCCTTAATATGAAGTCAACGAGAAATTATTGCTTAGATGAATGACCGAAGAAAAAACATTTAACAAATAATCATGTTCAAAAGCATGATGCGGATGTAAGTTGAACATATTAGACAAAAGACCCTAATCTTCAAACTAAGGTTTATTTTCATGTTATTTGGAACTAGAGATTTCAAATCTAATCTTCACACTTCTGAATGGAGAAGGGAACTTATAAAGCTATGAGTTCCTCCTAAGTGATGAAAGTATCAAACAGTTCATCACTGAACCATCGGTTAGATTTGTCATACAAAGAGAAAGGGGACAATACAATTGCAAGATCATTATGTTGTTCTTTCGACCTTAATCTGCCCGAGGATTGTTTGATATGCCTTAAGATGATAATAAGGATATCCGTTCCCTAGTAAATTTAGTTAATTTAACCCAAGCTACCATGTTCGAAGTAATCTTAAACCTGGATGAGTTGATTTTTATTGTCACCATGAGAGTGCAAGCAACTCATGCTCTTGAAATAAAACTCATTCATGGTTAGGCTCAAATTGAATAGTACAATGTATAGTAAAGTGAGTAACAAATAAAGGATAAAAAATGTTAAATATCAATTGAACAAACGACCTTTGCTAATTACATGGGGCGGCAATCCTCCCCGACAACGGCGTCATGAATTTGTCATAAAAAACGCTCCTAACTGGTTCGATTAATGCGCCTCTCGAGTTGCAAGGGTACTACCTTTCGACAGATGTAGTATATAAGATATCGTATCTATGAGGTGGATTCTCCATGAAAATATCTATATTGTTTGTTCGCCTTAAGCTTAACAAATAGGGTTAATTTAAGAATGTAACCTGAACAATGTGGCTTTTTTTACTTTGCAACCTAAAAAATTTATTTTTTCCGATTGCAACCTGTATAATGTGTAACGACCCGATATAATTCTAGTTGTATCATTTTATTTGATTTATGTGAAACTATATGAGTTGCATTATTTTTGTGTGCATTTTTAGTTATTTTGTTTATTTTTCTTACACTTGCATAAATTATCAATTTTTTTTTCTAATTAATGGTATGAATTAATATTTTTGAATAGGTTGGAATACGGAAATTTTATTAGAAAATACTTAGACGCGATATTATCCAATGATGTAAAGAAGCCCACATTTTCAGGGTAAGCCCTCTCAATAGGATTACTAACCCCTTGACACGTCGGTTTCTAACCTAGTGTTCCGCAAGTGTACGGATGTAAGTGTAGTACTATTGTCAAGGTCGATCCCACAAGGAATAGTTTTAGGTAGTTTGATACCTCAATACTCTAGGAATGTCCTAACTAGATACTAAGTTTCAAAGGTTGATTTTAACAAGAATTAAGGAATTTAACTAATAACTGGCAAACAAAGAGAACTAACAATCGATGAGAAAGGGTATCCTAGGGCTTCGATTTCAGGATATTAATTCAATGTTGAATATAATTAACCTATAAATTTACCAATTCTAATGTTTATTAGGCGGCACGACAATAATCTAATCATTCTCTCGAAGCGATTAAACCGTTGATTAATTAAGCTAATTACTCTCTCGAGTCAATTAAACCTAATAACTCCCAAACGATCCTGAGCCACGGCCTACACAGTCATAGACAACTGCGCTCTATGTTCTAAGTCTGATAACGATTCCCTCCTCTCGAAGCGGAATTGTTAAACTAAATTACTAAATCTAGTTGATCAAGCTAAATTCAGTTTTAAGCACAAACATAGAGATAAAACACATAAAGAACGGAATTAAATAGATTAAATCATAATCAAACCATTGTCATAAAAATCCCTACTTTCTAACCCTAGGACACGAATAGCTTAGCTACTCATGCCTAGTAATAATCCAATACAAAATTCTAATAAAAACATTGTAAGAATTAAAACTAAGAAAAGAATAATTAAACCCGGATGACTCCGTCTCGATGATCTTCGTCTTCTTTGTCCTCCAAGATTTCTTCTAGGTAAAATACTTCTGTGATTGATGTTCTTGATTCTCGAGCTTGGGGTCCTTTTTATAGAGTTGGGGACGAATCTTTGAGAAGATAGGCTCAAAATCCTATTAGGAAATCAAATCCCCTATTAAACAGGATTTCTCTTATCGGCAGCCTTTTTTACATGGTCGTATTTCTTAAGTGACACGGCCGTGTTCTGTTCCAGAGCCGTTTTGAACGTTGTGCACCACTTTTGACACGGCCGTGTTGAAGGTTTGACGCGGCCGTGTCGGTTCTTGTGTTGTTTTGCTACTGGACCGGTTCGGACCGGTTTGGACCGGTTCTTCACTCTTTTGGGCCGGTTTTCACTCTTTTCTAACTTGTTTCCTCGTCCGGTAGTCGTAAATCACAACCTTTAATCCTGAAAAAGCTCAAAAACACCTTAAAACAAGTCGAGTACGTTAATTGGTCACTTATATAACATTTCATCCAATTCTTGACCATCTATGCACATAATTCCTATAAAATAATATCATAACTCGACCTAATTACAAGCATAATTAACGTGTATCAAAAACCCCAAACTTAAACTATTGTTCGTCCCGAACATCATACAAACAGACACAAAGAATACAAGTGATTATGCATTTGTTTAGGGCGACTAGAGGATGGGTTTAGTTTCAGTCTGATTTTTCTTAAAACAACTAGGCAACACAATTCACTTGAGCATATGCGATAACGCGAAAATCAACTAATCTCGAGACTTTGAACTTTCGAATTATTCAACCCTCACCGGGTAAGAGTGTCACTCATCTCTCAAGTGTTTAGGCTAAAATAATTTCTACTCATTGAATTATATGCAAAGCCTACCATATGCTTGCCAATCGTCTAAACTAGACCTCGTACTTGATACGTGTGACAAAGGATCAAATAGGTCTTTCTTTTGGTTGTAATGTGGGCTTAAGGTAAGGTGGGATACATTTGGATATAAGTGACTATTCATTGGACTAATCAAGTTACGTCTAACCCGACTACCCCTCAATACAATCACTCAGCCTCACTCTTCAAATTTCAGCAAATCACCCCGCAAAGTGACTTCTTCACCTTAAAAAATCCGTACAACTTAAGTGCTTTTCATTTCTGTGGGTACCACATCTTTGGGACTATTCTAATCAAATTCACAATTTAAGCACTTTATTTCCTAGCCTCTCCTCTAGAATACTAACAACAACAAACTTTTCCTTTTTTTTTTCTTTCTTTTTTTTTTTCTTTTTTTTTTCTTCTCTTTTTTTTTTTTCTAGGAGAGGCCATTCTTCGTTTTTCACCTATCACTTTTCTCTTATTTCCTTCATCTTTTGAAAATATCCCTACTTCCCATTCCTTCTCACAAATTGTTCACCCAAAATTCCTTCCAATTTTCCTCCCTCTAACTTGATTAATCCAATTAGGGCCAAAAGAGTTAAATCAAAAGGATTTCGGCTGACATTGTTTAGGTTATGAATAAATAAAGCTATAAGGCTCAAGTGGGCTAACTAGGGACAAATTTTTTCCATTATGGTCCAAAGGAAATTTTTCATGGTTCAAATAAATAGGCTTAAACAAAAAGTTGCCTAAGATCATTTCCTAAATCACAACATATACTTGACATATTCTTAGTAAAGACTCAAGGCAAGTTCTAGAGACTAGTACACATATTCAATCAAATTCACACCGAAAGAAAGTATATTACTCCGAAAATTGGAGTATAATTAGGCTCAAATTCTCACAAGGTTAATTTTGATTGAATATTCTAAGTTCAAGCTCAATTTCGTCTCAAAACACCTCTCATGCTCTATTATGTGCCATTTTTCATCTACTTCTCAAAATCATCTCATCATTAACTATTCATCATCCATCTTTCCCTATTTTTCTCTTTTTATTTTTCTTTTCACTTGTTACCTTTTTCCGGGTTTTATCCTTCTAATGACTCTAAAAAAAAAACACTAATAAGACTCTAAACTCCTAAAACTCAACATGGAAACGATATGCAATCAAACTTGGGCTCACAGACCCGATAACACCAATTGAAACAATAAAAACCAGCAGAATGGGCACACGGACCCACAATTAACAGCAAAAGACTCGAACAATCAACTAAAAGTAAATCAAAACTAGAAATATAGCTGCCAAGACGTCCCACGGTCTACCCCCTCCCCCAAACATGGCTGAAAGCCAATGTTTGGAGGAAAAAAACGTGATACGCCTTGGTGCTAACTTATAAATTGTTGCTATGACGGCGGCATTTTGAAACCCCTACTAGCTCCGTAATCGTGCCATCGCCTTCTCCTAAATCTGTTTCGACCGTCTCCGCATCAAGCTCTGATTTTTGTTTTTCTGCTGAGGTACTGACACGGCCGTGTTGAAGGTTATGACACGGCCGTGTTACATTTGAGCCAAAGTTGATGTTTCTGGGCCGATTTTGACACGGCCGTGTCGTTTGTGTGACACGGCCGTGTTGCATTCCAGTGTGGATACGTGGTTGGAAAGGGATTTTGAAGCGGCCGTGTTATTAGGCTGACGCGGCCGTGTTGCTGTTGAACCAAAGATTGGTCTCTAGGCGTGATTTTGACGCGGCCGTGTCGTTTTTGTGACACGGCCGTGTTGCATTTGAGCTGCTTTGGACGCGGCCGTGTTGATTTGGTGACACGGCCGTGTTGCTTTCCAGAATATCCCACACGTTTAACGCCAGTTTTGACACGGCCGTGTTGAAAATTGACACGGTCGTGTTACTCTGATTTCCATCTTCATGCGATTTTTCGTCTTTTCGACCCCCGTTTCTTGCACACTTGTCCATGTTGATTCCTAAAAACATAAAACACTAACACACACGTAAAACATAAAATTAACGCAATAAAAATAAACATAAAACGATAAACATCGGGTTGCCTCCCGACAAGCGCTTTGTTTTACGTCTTCAGCCGGACGTCCTTTTCCTATCAACCTTTTTCTAGCCACCCCGAGTTGGATGTTTTCTGAACACTTAAAGAGCTATTTGGGACCTGAGGATTTTCTACAGCAGCTTGGGTAGTGTAAACAATGCTACAATTGTGCGTACCCCTTAGACCCGACTTATGTATTTTGAGTGTGATTGTTTCGTTTTGAACACGAAAAATCAACTCCCCTTTAGGTACATCTATTAGTGCTTGGCTAGTCGCTAAGAAGGGTCTTCATAAGATAAAAGGAAATTCATCATTCCCTTTCATGTCGACAACTAAAAAATCACTAGGGAATTCAAAACTTAGCACTCTCACCACTACATCCTCTGCTACTCCCAACGGCGTTAATGAAGATCCATCCGCCAATTTGATAGTAGTAAAGGACCTTTTAATTTCCCTTAATCCTAATTGTCTATACTGCTTAAGAGACATCAAATTTATGCTAGACCCTAAATCACACATGACATTTTGAAACTCATGACTACCAATTGAGCAAGAAATAGTAAAACTCCCTGGATCTTTCGCATTTGTTGCTCTTCTCGGTTTCATGCTTGTGGTTGCGTTCTTTTTGGGCCTGCTCGGTTTCTTCTTCGTCTCTTTTCCATCCTTCCTCTTCTTGGTTTCCTCTTTATCTTGGATTCTCTCCTTTAGCGGTTCCTGTTTCACAACAACAGCACTAGATTGCTCTAAAGGGTTAAGGTTAGCGAAGAATGAATTTTTAAAACAAAAATCAAAAGACTCATCAAGAATAGGAGATGAACTTTTCTTATCTATGATTGTATTGACCTCCTCCTTCTCGATGTTTTTGACTTCCTCGCTTGATTCCTTCGCTTCTTGGTCCTTCATGCTCCTCTAGCTCCACAACATTGCAGTGCTCCTTCGGATTAACCACTGTATCACTCGGATATTGGCCTTGCTTGTGTTGAGCTCCTATTATCTTTATCAGTTGGCTCATGTTTGATGATAATTCTCCAATGCTAGCTTGAGTCTGCACAAATGTGTTCTCGAGCCTCTTAATGTCTGCCCCTTGCCCAGTGATATGCTTGTTTAGCTCCATAAATTTCCCATCCACTTTCTTCTCCAACTGAGCTAACTTTTCATCATACTTTTCAAATTGTGATTGCGCGATCTCTTCTTGTGGTGGCTTCTTACCGTCATGGATCATGCCATTTGTAACAACAAATCCGGGTGGCGGATTAAGTGTATTTTGCGCGTTCCCATATGAAAAGTTCTGATGGCTCGGATTCTGAGGGTACTGATTGTTCTGGAAATTGTTAAAGTTCCGTTGATTCACAAATTTCACTTCATCAACTTCTTCCGGACCCCCTGGCTGTTGTGCTAACGTCAGATTAGTTAGCAGATTCACCTGGCTCGTCAATGCTGTTACTTGTGCTGTGAGCTTTTCAATTGGCTCATTATTGACGGGCTCGACTTTTTGGACACTGGCTATCCTCTTTGGCATGTTTCTCTCATTCGACCATTGGTAGCTCGTTCTGGCCATAGCGTCCAGGATTGAGAATGCCATCCTTACTGACTTCTCCATCAAACTTCCACCCGCAGCTGCATCCACTTGGTTTCTAGTCGGAGCAAGTAGACCATTGTAGAACTTGCATACTTGCTGCTTCTTGGTGAACCCATGTTGAGGACAACTCCGGATAAGATCCCGGAATCGCTCCCAAGCCTCTCCGAATGGCTCCTGGTCCAATTGCTTGAACTGGTTGATCTGGTTCTGTAGGTCGAGCATCTTGCTTGGTGGAAAGTACTTCAACAGAAAAGAAGTACTTAAGTCTTCCCAATCTCTGATATCCTCCAGCGAATTGAACCACTGTAGTGCTCTGTCCTTCAGTGAGAAAGGGAACAGTCTCATCTTGACCTGCTCGTGCGGCACATGATTGATCTTGATTGTGTCGGCTAGTCTGCGAAACTTGATCAGATGCGCATTCGGATCCTCCAAAGCACTTCCCCCATACTGGTTTTGCTGCACTATGTTAATTAGTGCAGGCTTTAGCTCGAAGTTGTTGGCATTGAGTGGTGGAGGTTGTACTCCTCCTGCCTGCTGATTTGGACTGGGCTTTAAGCAGTCGCTAATAGGAGTGTCATCTTCATCGCCAGCAGCTGGGTCTATCTGAATTGGGTCGTACTGCTGTTGTAGCTGTGGCCCTTGTGGAGGTAGCTGCTGCTGTATATTCGTGACTTGATCATCCAAACGTGCCAGAGCTGTCGTACTCTGTTAAGTGCGTCATCCTGATTCGGATGCTGTGGTGGGTTCTCCATCTCAGATGCGAAATTTCTTCTAGTTCGGTGTCTGCGAGCTGTCGCTTCAATTTCTGGATCGAAAGGAAGAAGGGTTTCTTTCCCTTTTGATCTGGTGAGCATACGAAGCCTGAAAACACCAAAAACAAGAACTACCACGTAATATAAAAATTAACCCAAAAATAAAAACGAAAATTAAAATTAAAATTACGAAAAAATAAAATCTAGTCTAGTTTCCTCCTATTTTTCAAGATAAAAACTAAGCGCTAAATCCTATTCCCCGGCAACGGCGCCAAAAACTTGACACGTCGGTTTCTAACCTAGTGTTCCGCAAGTGTACGGATGTAGGTGTAGTACTATTGTCAAGGTCGATCCCACAAGGAATAGTTTTAGGTAGTTTGATACCTCAATACTCTAGGAATGTCCTAACTAGATACTAAGTTTCAAAGGTTGATTTTAACAAGAATTAAGGAATTTAACTAATAACTGGCAAACAAAGAGAACTAACAATCAATGAGAAAGGGTATCCTAGGGCTTCGATTTCAGGATATTAATTCAATGTTGAATATAATTAACCTATAAATTTACCAATTCTAATGTTTATTAGGCGGCACGACAATAATCTAATCATTCTCTCGAAGCGATTAAACCGTTGATTAATTAAGCTAATTACTCTCTCGAGTCAATTAAACCTAATAACTCCCAAACGATCCTGAGCCACGGCCTACACAGTCATAGACAACTGCGCTCTATGTTCTAAGTCTGATAACGATTCCCTCCTCTCGAAGCGGAATTGTTAAACTAAATTACTAAATCTAGGTGATCAAGCTAAATTCAGTTTTAAGCACAAACATAGAGATAAAACACATAAAGAACGGAATTAAATAGATTAAATCATAATCAAACCATTGTCATAAAAATCCCTACTTTCTAACCCTAGGACACGAATAGCTTAGCTACTCATGCCTAGTAATAATCCAATACAAAATTCTAATAAAAACATTGTAAGAATTAAAACTAAGAAAAGAATAATTAAACCCGGATGACTCCGTCTCGATGATCTTCGTCTTCTTTGTCCTCCAAGATTTCTTCTAGGTAAAATACTTCTGTGATTGATGTTCTTGATTCTCGAGCTTGGGGTCCTTTTTATAGAGTTGGGGACGAATCTTTGAGAAGATAGGCTCAAAATCCTATTAGGAAATCAAATCCCCTATTAAACAGGATTTCTCTTATCGGCAGCCTTTTTGACACGGCCGTGTTTCTTAAGTGACACGGCCGTGTTCTGTTCCAGAGCCGTTTTGAACGTTGTGCACCACTTTTGACACAGCCGTGTTGAAGGTTTGACGCGACCGTGTCGGTTCTTGCGTTGTTTTGCTACTGGACCGGTTCAGGCCGGTTCGGACCGGTTCTTCACTCTTTTGGGCCGGTTTTCACTCTTTTCTAACTTGTTTCCTCGTCCGGTAGTCGTAAATCACAACCTTTAATCCTGAAAAAGCTCAAAAATACCTTAAAACAAGTCGAGTACGTTAATTGGTCACTTATATAACATTTCATCCAATTCTTGACCATCTATGCACATAATTCCTATAAAATAATATCATAACTCGACCTAATTACAAGCATAATTAACGTGTATCACCCCTCTTTATCAAAACCAACGGCCAAATATCGTGGTTTTATTCCCACAAGATTATCATAACCAACAATCAAATACCAATGTTTTATCCCCACAAGATTCCAAAACCAACGGCCAAGAGGGAGAGAGGGGTTTGGGCGTATGGGAGAGAGGGAGAGAGAGCGAGATTGCACTTAGGTCAGGAATTTCGGAAGTTTGGGTTTTATGAAATTCGTACCTTAACAATGATCGGTCTGACAAGAAAAAAACCTTCCTCGATCCATTGATGGTGGCGTAGCTTGGAAGCCTTTGGAGGAGACGAGATGTTTTGAAAATTTAGATAGGTCGGTGGTTCTTCGAAGGGTTTCTCTCCCAATTTGGGGAATATTATCTACTTATGAGTGATGAGGGAAGAGAATGGAAATTAGTGTTATATATTTTAATGTTATAAGTAAAATAAAAGAAAATTTGAGAAACTATAGGCCCTGTTTGTTTAGGGTTGGGTCAATCGGTTGTGGATTGAGCCCAACCCATTGTGCGTTTGTTCACCGGTTGTGGGCAATTTATTGACCACAATCTTCACACATCATCAAATCATTAACTCACTCTTACACACATCACCAATCAAATATCATTTCTAATATACACTTTAATCAATAATTAATTATTCACTAACTAACTCTTACACACATCAAATCAACTTTAACACATTTTATATTATAATCACTCCCACAACAATCTCCAACCAACATAAACAAACACTTACTTATTTACTCTAACCTCCATATTCCATTATATTCCCCACAGCCTACAGTACTCCAGCCACCAACAACCATAAACAAACAGAGCCATAGTCTTTTAGCGAAAAACAAGTATTTGACTACGATTAAACCACAACGGTTTTGCAAACCGTTGTCTTTTAGTGAAAAATAGGTATTCGACTACGGTTAAACCGCAACGGTTTTACGAACAGTAGTCTTTTAGCAAAAAATAGGTATTCGACTACGGTTAAACCACAACAGTTTTACGAACAGTAGTCTTTTAGCAAAAAATAGGTATTCGACTACGGTTAAACCACAACAGTTTTTCGGAACTGTAGTCATTTAGCGAAAAACAAAATGTAAAACACTACGGTTTGTATAATGACCACGGTTGAGCGCTAAAAGACTACGGTTATTGCGTAAAACCGTTGTCTTTTGGACGTTGTGATTAACAGTTTTTGTTGTAGTGACCTGTTCACGTTCAACGATGTCCGGTTCAAATAACAATTCTTTCTCCTCTTGTGAGCGCAAGAACATCCACTACAACTATACCAAACAAAGAACCAAGGTAAGTATTTAGATTACTAAATAAAACAAGCAAACAACTACCTATGTAAATAAAGAATATGCTTGAATACCAAAATAATACTACTCTTAACACCGTTCCCCAGCAACGACGCCAAAATTTGGTGTACGTGTCGTTGGACCATACCAAATTAGATATTTATAATTTCGATTTCCCAACTCTACAAGTAGAGCGGTAAGTCGGGTCGAACCCATAGAGAACGGTAGACTAGTGTTATCTTAATAAATCTAGCAGTTATAAAATCTAAATAAAAGTAGAAACAAACAATGAAAACAATAAAGGTGGGGGAGGAGGGGGGGGGGGGGGGGGGGTTGATTGTGATTATCAACTAAGAACTACCAAACTACTAAACTAACCAAACTAAATAACTCAAGACAATTAAACACTAAAGATTCACTTAACACAAGAACATAAGACAATTAGAATGAGTTTTTGGTTTTTAATAAATTTAAGGAATCTACCTTGATCTAGTATCCCTTTGCCTTCAATGTATTACCCACCTATTGTTGATGCCCAATCCAATACAATTTAAGTCCCTATCCCACGAATTACTAAGTCTGCTCTAGCAATCGTGTTATCTCTTACGTCTAGCTAATCGAAAGTCTGCTCTTCGACTAACCCTATCCGATTAAACCAATCAAATCAATAAAGCACCAAGATAACGGAATAGATTCGACTTGAACCTCGAAAGCTTGGGTTTAGAGGTCGAATTCTACAATATCACCAACAACATCACTCGTTGTTCGCTACTAAGGGAATCAGGGAACCTATAATTACGGATAGTGATCTCTAATTCTAGCAACGCATCTACACACTCCCTAGAGGGTGATCAATCCAATAAAAAGCATGTAAACATGAATCAATACCAGCAAATACTGTAGAACACTTGAAATTGCATTAGAAAGGTAACATCAACTAGCAATAGTTACATAATCATTGTCACTCAAAGTTCAACATATGATCAAGGGTAGAAATAGGGGTGCTACTCACCCATTAATACTAAAACTAACAGGAATTTAATGTAAAAGCTAAGAAACATGATAAACATAAAGATGAAACCAAAAATCTTGATTGGGGAAGAAGATCCTTCAATCCTTTGCCCAGTCTCCCTTCTTGGTGATCTTGGTGGCTAGAAATGGCTGTTAGATCTGTCCCCCAATAGGTCAAATTCGAAAATGGAACTTATATATATAAGGGAAGAGTTGTCACTTGGGTTTAAGGCAAAATTGTATTCGCAATTTTAAAACAGGGTAAACAATCTTGGCCGAGATTCAAGTGTGTCTCGGCCAAGTCGAAGCAATGAGGGTTTTATGCTTTGTGACTCGAAGGCTGATCCCGGCCGAGATGCAATTGTGTCTCGGCCGAGACGTGAAAAGGGGAAATCAGGGTTTTGTTAGGGTTTGGCTTATCTCGGCCGAGATCTTGATCTCTTGAAACTTGGCTTTGCCCTGGAACGTCATCTCGGCCGAGATGCATTGCCCGTCTCGGCCGAGATCTTCCTTTAGCCTTATCCTTTGTTGCTTCGATTGATCCATTGACTCTGCGATCTTTTAATGCTCTATTTCGATCCATTTGTACCTGTTTTGACACAAAAATGAACCAACCGCATTATTTTTCCCAATGGGAATTAAATGCACAAAATACACGTGAAATTGCACATAAACATCACTAAATTGACACTTAAAGCGTTCTAAAATGTGTGCACGAACACATGTACCAGTGGGCATGCAAAACTATTTGGCACGCTCTTATTGTAAGGGGAATAAACAGAGTTCATGTACCTGAAGCAAGGGACATGACTGTAATGGGGTATAAGAGAAGGTTCACTCAGCTCGTCCGCTATGCTATTCACATGGTCGATTCAAATGAGAATAAGTCTCTTCGTTTTGAGAGGGGAGTACGCTCCGAGATCGGATGATTCTAACCAGACAAGGGGCTATAACTTTTGGCAAAGTGGTTGAATGAGCTCAAGAGATTTCTACAAGATTGAGGTTGGACGTTGCACCTAAGAAGCCAATGGAAACCACAAGCAAGAAGAGATGGGGAAATTAGGCACCTTAAGATTGAAGCCTATTTACATGTACTTAGTCTAAGTCTAATGTGTTACATGTTATTTGCATCATTTATTTTATTATCGGAATCATATATATAAATCGAATTATGAGTGAGAAGTTAGCATGAATTAATTTACTTATTTATTTATTTATTTATTTTACTGCTGAGGTAATGAGGTCCATATGTAATAAGTTGAGTGTGTATCTAGTGTATATGTTTATAGGTATTTGCCGGTATCGGTGTTCGTGATCCCTAGGACTCCTAATTGAAACAAAAAGAAGTCGTTAATAATCAAGATCCCTAAGAGATAAGGATTAATAGTAATACTCCTAATCTAAAAAAATGTCTAGTTCAACCCTAATAACTCTTATAAAAAGTGGAACCTAATTTCAATTTATTCACAACAATTAGCACAACTTAGTGCCAGGTAATTGAATTTTCTAGTATCCATACATGGTCGCCATCGTCGTCGACCTATTCTTCAGAATTTGGCCAACACCAATCACCCTCATCTGATGTTTTTACGGCCAACCATCCAACCCTTAGAAACCAACAAACCATTAATCCATAGCTATCACCATCCATAGATTGCACCACCAAATCAGATCAAAACCCAATTCTCCCGTCGGCAAAAATCAGTCAGCCCATCACCTTCCTTTCTGCACAAAATCACACTACATCAAAGAAAAGAAAGAAAAGAGGTAGAGGAAGAAGCTTTTGTATAGCCTTTATGCATTGTCACCGCCTCGCTTCACCATGCTACCTAAGTGATCAGACGGGTATATGTAACGACTCGGATTTTCTAGTTGCATTATTTTATTTGAATTAAGTGAAAATATATTAGTTGCATTATTTTTGTGTGCATTTTACTTGTTGTGGTTATTTTTCTTACACTTGCATAATTATCGATCTTTATAAGTGATGGTATGAATTAATACTTTCAACGGTTTGGGATACGGAAGTTTAATTAGACAACACTTAGACGCTATATTACCCAATGATATAAGAGAAGCCTACAATTTTATGGTAAGCCCTCTCCATAGGATTACTAACCTAAAAACCAACGATCGAAAACCATGGTTCCATTCCCACAATATTACCCAAAACAAATGGCTAAATCCCATAGTTTTATGCCTACAAGATCAACTAAACTAGCAGCCGATACCATGATTTTATTCCTACGATTTTGTGCTTGGTATGACTATAAATAGAGATGTGGGGGAGCCTTTATTCCATCATCTCCTCCCACCAAAACATAGCTTAAAAGTCTTCTTTGATTCTCCCACAAAGATTAGCTGGTAAGTCTTCCCTCTTTCCCTCTCAAATGTTCCATCCCCAATTACCAAAACCCAGCCAAGTCGCTGAAAAACTAACCCGACAGTTTTTTAGGCTCGTCGGATGAGCTGCTGCCCCACTTTCATTTTTGTCCCTCTATCAAAAATCATATTTTCTTGTACAATATGATAGGTCTTGGCAAGAGGATTTTGGAACAGTTTCCGAAATTGCTGATCCCTAGAACTCCGGTTATAGCCGGTCAAAGTTGAGGGGAAACTTATATAACCGAACCGCCTTCAGGGAGCCATAACTTTATGCTCCGAACTCCGATCCTGTTGTGGCTGGTCATTATAGAAAGCTCTTGACGAGAGTTTTCTATAGTCATTTCCCAATTGAAATTCTGAAGACTGAGTCATCGAAAAACTTTGGTCAAAGTTGCTGCAGAGATTCATGTACCATCTTTTGAAAATTAGATATTCTTCAGGGGATAAAATTCAATTTTTTATTTTCAATTTTGCCCCTAGTCAAAGTCAACCAATCCATGTATTTACGAAAATGTCATTGCCCTTTTTACAAAATTACCACTCTTTTTCTAGAAATTACAACAATGCCACTAGACCTTTAAAGTGTCATAAAATGCTCGTTTTTAACCCGATTTGGCTTAAACCAATTGCCATAGAACCCAAATTCTAAATTCTACAGTTCTACATAAAAGTAAGAATTTGAAATATTTTATGAAATTACAAAATAGTCCCTCAGCTTTTATAAATTACAAATTTTGCCCAAAATCTTCAATTTATGTTTAAAGCCCAGTACCCACCTATGCTAAGATAAATATTCTATATTGTAGAAGAAGTTGAAGTAGAAGACGACTCCTGTCTAGAGAAGGATTATACGACCAACTAGCCGTACGCACTTCTAGGTGGGGTAACTCTATGTGCCTATTTTATGTTGTCTACTTATTTTCATGCAAATTATTGTTATAATGGTTTTTACATGAATGTTGCTTACGTCTATGTTTATGTGACAAGTATGTAAAGTTTATGTGAAACTTGTGTGAAATTTATGTGAAGTTGTGGATAAAACCATATTATGTGTATTATATACAGGTAATATCGTACTAGCTATGTTAGGACTGCGGGTAACACCATACAAAATCCTAGGGTCGCTCCTGAATATGCTTCTAAAAAACCTTACGGGTAAAATCGTACATGCTATGCTTTACGGGTAAAATCGTACACGATTATGCTGACGGGTAAAACCGTATACGATTATGCTCTACGGGTAATACCGTACATATTTATGGATCGAAAGATCACCTTCGGGTAGCTCCCGGATATGCTATGCTGCTCGAGCGGGGCAATGCGTGCCTCACCTATGTGCTCCTATGTGTATCTATATAGTATGTATATATGTGTATATTTATTTTATTTTAGATTCCAGCATGTTTCCGGATGTGTTTTATGTGTTGATGGTATACACATTATTTATGTAATTTGTCCATTATTGCAATTCTTTGTATGACATCTAAGTGGGCAACCGAGTGAACCCACAGAGTGTTTTTCTCGAACACTCACTCCCCCTCCTTTTAGGTATTAATGTGGAAGAGGAATGAAGATGGATGTGAGCCCTCATCCGAAGTGAAAGCTACTAATAATTAATAAAGAGCTTTATTAAACTCAATATATGGGACATGTAAGAAAACTTTGTAGATATCGTTATGCACTTCCACTTTAAACCTTGTTAAATTACTTTTCAAAAATACGCAATCTCTATTTAAAAGTTATGATGAACTATTTTGAAGCAATTTATGAGCTTCCACTTGTTTTTAAAATTGTGTTAACATGATTTACAAATGCCTATTGGGTATTTATTATTTCAAGCAAAAATTATCATCAAAATTAAAGTTCAAGGATTTTATATACATTAATTTTAGGTGGTGAAGTTGTCCATGTTTTTTTTAATAAATGTAAGTTTCATTGAGATGGGGACGCCACAGTATAGGTCCTAGCTGATGCACCTATATATGTCATCGAGCCATCTGAAGTTTGGGAGTAGAGAAAGCACTCAAGTGCAGCGTGTCGATGCCACAAGAATGTCCATCCTTTAAATAAGTTCCAAAGTTTTGCTTACTTCCAAGCTTACCATATTTTGAGCCCTATTTCAATTTCTTTCCATTATTCAATCCCTAATCAACCTTAAGAATTCATTAACTCAGACATGATATTTTCAATATAGGTTTCCCTAACGAAGTCATGGTGTTTAGGCTATTGCATAGAGTTTCATAATTTATTCAAGCAATCCGTTTGAGGTGGATCTTCCTTACTTTGTCTATTAAATGCTATATGTGAATTTTATAGGCATCATTGTATACTTGACTTGATCCTTATTTATGTGATATTACACGACAATATGTAAAATAATATAATTTATGCCCACTGAAGATCATTAAATTGGTCTCTAAGGATACATGCCACTAGCGATCATTAAGTTGGTCTCTATGCACATAGCCCACTGGAGATTATAAGCAAGACTCTACGCACATAGGCCACTGGGGATTAATTATAAGTAAATCTATAAGCACATCGAATATGGAAATATGTTACATGAATTTTTTATTGTATGTTTATGTTCTACAATTGTTTGCAAATATGTTTATGAAATAATTATGCTTTGATGATTTGCAGGTGGTGTTTAACATTGGCAAATAAGACGTCGATGAGCTGGATGTAACTCACCCCCACTATTATTAACATTTCAGGCCAAGGAGTTGGACTAGGAGGAGAGGGCAGTGCAGTGCAGTGAGAGCATAGGATCAAAATATATTCTTTCTTATTTTAATAATTAAATTCCAAGTTATTATGAGATTTTATTTTCTTTACATAGGTTTCGAAATTTTCTTTTTACTTGAAAAAATAAGTTTTATTTCAATAATTTCAAGATATAGCTCGTTTTGGTATAATTAAAATTTAGTTGATTTTTATATAGTTAGTTTTGTTGGAATGAGGATTAGAATTGAATTAAGTAAAATTGATTTCCGCCGCTAAGGTTAAATATATATTCGGATTATTTAATGTATTTGCCTACTATAAATATTCAAGAAAGTATTATTGTTTTATGATATTGTCTTGAAAAATAATGAAAAGATATTAAGTCCAACTAGTTCTTTCAACGACCTAATTTAGGAACAGTCTTACATTAAAATTAGGGATAATTACAAAATGGCCGCCGAACTATTAGCACTTTTTCACTTCGGCATATAAACTATTAGCATTGACTAAACCGCTACCAACCTATTTGAATATTACTATTCGAAAGCTGCCGGTCAGAATACCGTCCAAATTATGTCCCAAAAGGTGGTTTTGCAAAACCGGGTGTGCAATGAATTTGGGCGGTATTATGGCCGGCAGCTTTCGAGTAGTAATATTCAAATAGATTGGCGGCGGTTTAGCCAATGTTAATAGTTTATATGCTAAAGCGAAAAAGTGATAATAGTTCGGCGGCCATTTTGTAATTATCCCTTAAAATTAAGGGGTTTTGTTTGATATGGTCAATTGACCTTTTTATGTTTTAAAATAGTTTTATGAAAATTGGGTCGTATTATGACCGCTCTATTTTCTACTAGTTATACCGTAAGTGCACGGTATAGTTAATACCTTAGTAGCAAACAAGGTTGTATTCCACGAAGATTAGTGAAGATGACCTACCTAAAGTATTACAATGTTTCTGGTCCTAGTATATCTAGGTGGAACGTAATTTGGATTGTTTGGGTTTGCATAGTTACTCTATATATGTCCCTCTATTAAAGCAACTAGAAAATTAAAGTTATTAACTAGAGTATGACTGAATTTAATAATTAATAGATTCTCTTAGGATCGTCGATTTCAAAATTAATTATGCTCAAAATAATTACTAACGCCCAAATTCATATTATCCATATTACTATGAAACTTCTTTTGTGTGTGTGTATCTCAATCCTCTTTCGGAGCGATTAAGTTGTAAATTATATGCGAAGACCAACCTGTAATTTCCACATGTGTATATAGCTCCTAAAAATACCTAGGAAATACTCTCATAACCATTCTCAATCTCTCGGTCAGTTGACTGGAAATATTGTGTGCAGTTTGGATCTTTGATATAGATTTGTATGTGATAGAACTAGGTGATCGGGGTATTCTAACAACAACCATATCATTGACGCACAAAAAATAATGTATGGGGAAAATATAAATTAAAAGCATAAAACAGTCATCGCCTACATCATATATAAAATCTACTTTTTAAATTCTAAGAAAACAAATGACTACTCCATGCTTGATTAACAAAAATAAAAGAACTAATGGAAAATATTGTTCGAGATAATAAACTCTAAATACTACTTTTCACTGAAGAATGCCGTCAGCGTGGCGTCGTGCTCCGTCAGGACCCTTGTTGCTAATTCATCTTCACTCTCGGCTGATAAAATGACTTACACACATAATTCTACCTCGCAATGATGCGACAGAGTTAATGGACTCAGGTCGAGTCATAGCTTTAGAACTGTCTCCGAAAGTACAATGACTCGCCCCAGTCATTGTCCCCGGGGTTGAGTCATTGTCCCTGTACTTGGTGGAGCCACTTCGTATTCCTTCTTCATTTTGGGTCGTTTTAACTCCATTTTGGTACGTTCTAAAGCCGTTTCAAGCTCAACCTCTTTACTTCTTCTTGTTACCTTCCTTCACTTAGCGGACTCCATATTTTATCAAAATACGCTCAATACAAAAATATCATAAAATCAACAAACTCGTGAAATCCACTAAATACATAAAATATAAAGCCAACAAGTGCAATTTCATATGCTTTTACCATATTTTAGTTATGATTTTATGCATAAAAAATACGTACAATCACCAGTGATTAACAAGTAAATAAACAAAAGTGTCAATGTAGAGGAATTTCTTGAGGGTCAGTTTCACTCTAAACCGAGAAAAAGATAATGCATTGTGATAATTAAATAACTCAATTGTGGAATTGATAGTGGGAGGATTGTAAACATCCAAAAAGACTGGCCGAAGAATGCTAGAATCCTAGGTTTAAACCCCCCACGGAATTACCATTACCCTTCTCAAGAAGATTACCCCGAAGGTTAATCTATTCCAATCTAGGGGTGGAAAATATGACAAAATCCTAAGATGAATACCGACATATTAATTAAGCATTTAAAGTCAATTCCAGGTTCGGGTAATCTTTATTACTTAAGTCTTGAATACACCACCATCTCTCAATGAAATGAGGAAGGGAATGAGTTTTTTTAAACTTCTAAACCCTTCCCCCAGCTAAGACCTAGAAAATCTACTGAAAAGACTTCAAATAAAGTTAAAAAAAAAAAAAAGGTAAATAACAAGATAGAGCATTAATTAAATTGCCGGGTAGGCTCGAAGTGTTCGGCCGCAAGTAGGTCAGATTTCTAGGAAATTGCAAGAACAAACTGCTTAGAATAAGCTCTCGAATCCTTCAACAAAGTTGTAACTATTGACGATAGCTATGCGTAACAACTTGAAGCAGTGAGATCCAATACTGCACGAGAAGATACAATAAAAAGATATACTGCAATGGGTCAACCCGACGGCGCACGGAGCAATTATGCGACGGTACCACAATGGATGCTGGTGGTAATGCTAAAACAACAGGCTCTTGAATTTCATACTGCGGTCGTAACCCGTGGCATTAACTCCAAACATGTTTTTTTCGTTTGTCTTCATCGTTCGTCGTCATTTCGGGCCTCCTCCGCTCGTTTTCTCTTTTTGGTCCCTTCACGGTTCTTGTTTGTGACTCGCCAAACTTTGATTTGATCTAGCCTAGGCTTGACTTGGACCCGTTTGTACCTAAAAAATATGCTGGAATGAACGGGTATGAAGAGACGGCTCATTTAAATCTCCGAATTTCCTTGACCTACAAAATATGACTAAAAAACATCCATACGCAAATAAGGAAAATCAAACCAGAAATAGACTTTTTTACGTCATTGAACTTAAACACACTAAATGAACGCAATTCACAATAAAAGATGAAATGAAATTTATGTAATAGACGATCATTTTGACGTTTATCAGATCATGTAACCTATTACCTCTCAAACTGGTTACCAAATTTTAGTGGCTCTACTTGTAACTTGTAAAATAGGTTAAAATGAATATTTTAATGACAGCGACTATTCGCAACCCATAAATTTCTTCACGCGGCCCGTTTCTAAACGCAATCCACTCATATTAAAAATTGAGTACGAACATCTTTATACAACCCACTTAATATCAATTTTACCCTCTGAACATGATATTTAAAAGGGTTGATTTCAGTTTGCAACTTGAACTATGTGAGGTTTTACACTTTGCAATCTAAACATTTTATTTTTTCCTATTGGAACCTGTATATTGCGAATTGTTACATTTTGTAAATCCGGCCATATTTTCCTGCTATATAGGCCATGTGCCCCTCACATGACCCATTTTTTCTACTTTTTTTTCATTTTGTTTTAGTTACTTAATGTTATATTATACATTTTAGAATTAATTTTATTTTCATTTATTAAATTTTAAATTAAATTTTATGCCGTTGGAAAAGTGGTTGTTGGAATTTTTTTGTTCCAACAATTAAATTCCAATGAAAAAATGATTCCAACGGCAATTCCAACGGAGCCTCTTACCGTTGGAATTTTTTTTCCAACAGCTTCTGCCGTTGGGATTTTTTTCCAACGGCCTTTTGCCGTTGGATTTTTTTCTAAAATTTCAACGGCTCATTTGTTGTTGGAATTACCGTTGGAATTTTTAAAAATTCCAACAGTTTTTATGACGTTGGAATTTTTTCGTTGAAATTTGGCAATTTTCTTGTAGTGTAAGGACTCAGGGTTTTCTGATTGATAGGGGCTAGCCCTAGCCTCTCGGTGCATTCATTTGTAATTGTGTAATAATGAGTGTTCTTTTAAGGTTTTTTGATTGATGGGTTTGATTACGTGGTTGTTATGGGAATTTTCGGATTTTTTATGAGATAAACAACTTTCAAACTTGGAGCATAGTAGTAGCATCGCCTTGACATCTTAGCAAGGGGGAATTGAGTAATGGTCCGGGGTTTCTTCAAGATCAATTCATCCGCTCGGATAAAGATTCAAGAAATCAAAGAAAGGAATCCCTCAATTTGTATTTATGAGTTCCTTTCGATCCTTCAAATTCTTCATACAAGTTCTAAGGGAAGAGTTTCGAAGATGTGGGTATTTTATGTGATCTCACTGATATTAACCCTAGGTATGGTACTATGTTAGTGTTGACTCTTAAATACTTCTCTAGTCCAGTTGTCCCGCATTATGTATTATTTACGGTGGGACACACTTGGTTTTGCTCGATTTCAATCATCATTCTAGTCCCTGGCGACATTTGGATGGTGCATTAGTTAATTCCGCACACTTTTATAGTTTTATTGTAGTAGAATTTACTAATTACGCATGTACGTGTGAATTGCTACTGAATTCAATAGTTAGAGTTATGATGCTGACAATGTTTTTTCTGTTGGTTCGTTCAAAAGGTTTAGCGAACAACTTTGAGCTAAAATTAATGCGGCTGATCTGAATTGACCCATATTGGAATGCTTTTCGACTGAGATTTTTTCTTGTTTGGACGCTTGTATATTGGTGTAACTGGTAGTGAGTATATTAATGATGGTAACTACACCTCAAGAAATATTTGGTTAACAAAGGTTCATTCTTCTGTAATAGGGTCATTGGATATGGATCAGTGTCATTTTCACAGAATTGATGATATATTTGAAATGGTTCATTAGAGACCTGAGGAGGAGAAGTACATGGTAGACAAGTTGACTATAAGGTTTTCGCTTTGGCATCAATTGCTTCTCAACTGACCAAGAGTTTCAACAGAACCTTCTCATACTTGAAGGTCGAAAAGAAATTTAAGTTACTATATGATAGGTTCAAGTTGTGGGATATAATCACTTATTGCCCTGATGTTCGTCTCGATCTAACCACAAGAAAGTGGGAAACAACTCTACCTACTTGGGAGGCCATCATAAAGGTATGTTGAAGTTGTCTTGAAAAGAGCTCTAAATCATTACGATTCGAACACCTTTCTCAAACCGCAAGCGTACGGCTTGTGATAGAGGTTGTATAAAAGATTGTCAAACCACAGGGAGGATACTCTCGTGGAGCACACACGAAGGTCTATCGATTAACTAAGTTAGGCTAATTGGAAATGTAAATTGATTAATTTCTATTCAAACATCAATCAAACAACAAACTAAACTAAAAGATACTCTCAACTAGAAAGTGGGTTTCTAAGGCATGGTTTCACCTTAAACCTAGGGTTTACTCCTACTAAACACCGGTTAACTAAGGGGTTCTGATGGAAGGTTTTGGTCTAATTTAGAAATCCGAACGTGTAACAGAAGAGATTCGCCAAATAAACAAATTATCGCCTAATCCATACTAACTCTAATTATCAAAGACAATAACGAAATTACTACGACCCAAGGGTAAGTAAATTATGAAGATAACCTAATTAATCATAAAATCCCCACCTCAAGTGGATATTACCTAGGGAGCGAGGCCCTTGGACATCCAACGAGATCAATATATATGATTCGGGTTCTCAGTCGTCCCCCATGGGCCCTCGAGGAGAACCAATATACCCGAGGTTAGCTATTCCTAGAATGTAAGCCATATAAACCTGCAATATCGATTCCAATCACAAATAATCCCCAAAATTCAATCAACAATCAATAAAAGCAATCAACCCTAGGGTTGGGCTACTCCCAACCCTAGAAACTACAAATAACTACTTAGAAATCATGAATACATCAACAAGAACAGAATAAATACACAAACAACATTAAATGAGGTAGAAATGGGTGTAATAAATGAAATGCAAAAAATGAGATGAGAGAGAATGAGAAAGCTTAGTCTAGCATAAATCGCCTCCAATCGATCTTCAATCTTCATTTGTAATTAGATTTTGCCCACAAAAACATAAAAAGCCCTAAAATTCTTCAAGTATTAAGAACCCAAAGTGAATTCTAGATGGAAAATGAAGAACCCTAGTTCTAGAGAGAAAAGTAGGAGAAAATCTTTAGAGAGAGAGTAATTAGAAATTCTTGTTACAAAGTAAAATGAAGTGTGTTTAAAATAAAGGTTAAGGAGCCAATATATGGACTCCTCCCTCCTAAAAAATTAGCTGAATATTCTCACACTCACTAAGGGTACAAAAGTAAATTCACTAAAAAGTGGCTTAGTTCCTTGAAATTCAGTTTTTAACACTCGAGTGTGCTTGACTCAAACTTCTCGAATTTTCTGGGAAGAAACAGCTTCAAATCTATCCTTGGTCCGAACACAAAAGTTGTATGTCTTCATCTCAGCTACACATGGTTCCTTGAATCGCTCAAAACGAAGCTTGGATGAAGAAGTTATGGGCGAAAAAGGACAAGCAGTACAAACCACGCGGACCGGCTCATAAACCACCACGGGGCCGGCAGCCGTACTGTTAGTATAGGTGGCTGACTTTCTGGGTCAATTCTGGACCAACTGTCGGTGGCCTGCCGGTCCGGTAGGTGCTGCGGCGGTTTGGTTCAATCCAACCCCTGCTTTGCGCCTCCGTCTTCCATTGTTGTTTCAGAACCCTTTCTCTCTCGTCTTCTCAACTCGATCCCTTCATAGATTTTGTTCATGACTCGACAAACTTCGATTGGACTCTTGTTGGGTCTGATTTGGGTTCGTTTGGGCCTCGATTTGTAGGCTGAAACATGAAGCATGTGCGATTGGCTTTGTCCTCTTTCCTCCTTCATTTGGGGCTTTCCTATCCATCTTTTCGGCCCGATTCCTTCACAAACTTTTCTTGTGGCTTGATGATCTTCAATTTGGGCCTAAATCCTTTTGAGCCTGTTTGGCCCTCGCGATACGGGGCGGAGTGTGAAAGTGGACTCAAGCGATCTTCTAAATTCTTCCGAGTTTCGTAACCTTCAAAATACGACTAAAAAATACACAAAAGTGCATCAAATCATATTAAAAAAAAAAAACTAACCCGAAAATATAATAAAATATGAAATTGCACGTGAACATAACAATTACACATATTTCTCCATAAAATATGAACGTGAAAAGTACAAGAAAAACGGTAATTTTTATGTTCATCATATGTCTTCAAAATACACCATACAGTAATTATATTATGATATATATTTGTTACTTAATGTAAGTTTGAAATTCTTTCTTTATAGGAGCGCCCTACAATAAAAAGATTGATGACTGAATGAGAAAAATGGGAATTGAACTAAGTGTGATATTTGCTCGTCAGGCAGAATCAAAATACCAGGCATGCAAAAATCGATAAGCTAAAAAAAGGTTTTGGCATCCATAAGAATGACATCGAGGATAATTTCGCCGATAAGGTCTCATTTATCAAACTGCGAGGTGTTGCATTTGAATCAAGTGGTACTTATTTAGGAGCCGACTGAAGTTGAAGCTGGAAAAATTGTTGCTAATGATAACATACGTAACCTTGGAAATCACACATGCACTACATCAGCCTTGTCCTCATCGGGATCATCTAAGTGTCCACGAGCATCACCCAAGATCATAGTTATATTTTGATAAGAATCGTTTTGTTATGATGTTGTGGTTGTCCTGTTCTAGCCATCTAACTGCGCAAAATGTGAATTTACTATCACAAGGATGACTTGTATTTTGAGCTACTTACATAGGCATCGTCGTTTGCTTACCTATCTTGTATAGTATTGTACATTTTGGAATCATATGCATATAGTGGAAGTGACATTTTTTTAGCCACTATTGTCCATATATTATGGATGTCACATGTTGTTCATGGATTGTTCTTTATCCACTTTATTTGGTTAGTATGCTTGGATGATGATTTTCAGGTTTCCATTGGGTTACAGTCTTTGTGTATGTTGATGGAGTAATTATTTTAGTATTGTTTCTTTAAGCTTGATTTTTTTGCTCTAATTTTATGCGGCGTATGGTGGGATTGTTTATTGTTGGTTAGAGTATCATTTGATTCACTAGATTTTTAAATACCTACAAAGTCCATTGAGAGGGCATGACAGGATGTCTTAACTTAGAATAAATAAAGTCCAAGTTAGCATTGCTCAGCATCTGTAGCAGCCTAGGATATTCTTGACTACCAATCTCTACTTTTTTGGGAGTTTTATTTTAGCTTTTAACTCCCATTGGAATTGATATTCATTTCTTATATGTATTTTGGTTTTCCTTTTTCCTTAGATATGTAGAGATCTTTTGAGTTTTAGTTTTCCTTTCATAAAGCTGGTGTAATATTCAGCTGATTAGGCTCACTACATACTAATATTCAGCAACATATAAGCAAAAGACTATTAGAAAAACACAAAAGACTTTGGTTGCCAATAATATATATGTTTTGTCATTACTAATTAAATAGAAGCCAACTTCATCTGAGTTGCCAAGACCTCAAACTGCCCATTGACCACAACATAGAAAATATTCAACAAAAGTTTCACCGTCTGGTTTTAATAATGCTTAACAATTACACACCGCCAACACTAATATATAAAATACACTTCAATTAAGTTAACACATATCAAAACTCACTGCAACGGGATCCCAATCCTACTAAATGTTATTGAAGCACATATATCATCTCTTAGATCGTCCATTGCATTGCCACTAGGTTGGGATTCACTCGTGCCATTGGTTTCATCACCCACCTCTAAATTGTCCTAAAAAGTGTTTGGGTTACGATCTGCTTGTAAAAAGTCATCATCGGCTACATCAATTTTACGAATGAAGTAGTGGATTACCATTGCTGATGCAACCAGAGCAACTTGATCATGCCATGTAATAAGCATTGGTATATTGTCCACAATCTGAAACTTGCTCTTCCGAACTCCGGATGACCTCTCTATCACCGAACACAATGATGAATGCACACAATTGAGTGCTTCAAATTGTTTATTGTACGAAGCTACCCAGTTTTTGTCATGAATATGATACTTTTGCCCTTTATAAGGGGAAAGAAACCCCACAATATTGGGACAACCTGTGTCAACTAGGTAATACTTACCTGTACGCACATATATTATTTGGATTGCTCAATATTAGTTTAAATTGTTTAATATATAATCTCATCCTAAATAGTTGTGGCTTTAGAGCAAATTACTTTACTACTAAGTAACTATTATTTGTATTATTACGTGAATTTTTCATCCAAACAATAGGGATAGCAATCCGAACTGCACCTCTTCAGTATGTAAAAAATTTAGAAGAAGAAGGAGAATAGAGTTACCTAGATAACGAAACCTCACCGTCGAACCATCTTCACTCGATTCACTTGACAACAATCCTGAAGTTAGACCTCTAATCTCAATAAAATTGACCGTATTCCAAGTTAGAAGAACACATAATCAATATAAAGATGGAACCCATTATGAAATTGAAGATCAATCATAGTACATGGTTGCTATTGTAAAGACCAAGGTTAGAAATTAATTATAGATTCACACATACCTTTTTTTTCAAAGTAGGGCTTTAGATGCTGCAGATAATAGCAACCGAACAACAGAAGGATTTTCCCCCGACTCCATTTATGAATCTGGTTAGTGTCATGGTAGGAATCAACTCCCAATTGGTAGAAGAACGAAACTAGTCTGCTGCATATTTTGGGGAAGAGAATTTTTGCTGTACTTTTATGTTTTACCTTTAGATGTTTAATAAGGATGAATTTGGATTTTTGGGGTTTAGTAGAATAAAAGAAAAACTTTAAAAAAAAAAAAAAAAAAGCTAAGTTGTGAAAGCATCAATTTTCAGCTCGTGGATTATGGGCTAAATCATTTTTTTAAGTCAAGTTGATCTTCTCAAACACAAATAAATTTCTTTTGTAAAGTGAAAAGCAAAGCGCAGGGGAAAAAGGTGGGGGAAAACACCCATTAAGTTTAGGAATAGTAATTAAGTTTGCAAACTTGAGTAGTTTTTTAGGAGTGTGAGTATTATTAACATCTCCAAGAAATTCCAATTTATGCATGCTAATTTTGTTCATATCCAATTTTTGTATGCTAACTTTTGCCGATTGTTAAATTACATTGTAATTTGAATTTTTTTTTCTTTCTAATTTATGCTTGATTTCCCAAGAGCATTCGTGAGAAATTGGTGACTTAATTTAATTTTACTTTGCCACGTTGTCAACCAACCACTACGTGAATAAAATTCAGTGAGATTTTTTTTTTTTTTTTTAGGAATAAATTGGATAACAATTGTATAGGACAATTTTAAAATATATATATAAAGTTAGAAGACTAAATTAGTTTGGAGCAAATTCAACATGCATAAGTTAAAATTTTCCTTTAACAACTCTATAGAACATCTAACATGTCACTATTTCACTTTGATTTACTTAACACTAAAAAAAAAAAAAAGAAAAAAAAAAGAAGCAAAAGATTGTCCTTCATTCGTGAACTACTACTAATAGTAAGATAATTAATTAGGACGTACCATTATCTATTCATACTAATAATTAATTACGCGTGTAACTCCCACTTTTCTTTTGGAATTAAATGATTTATTTAGAAGTCCCAGCCAGCAAACTTATAAATAATAAAAATGAGCAAGCCACGCGTGTGAACGTTTACTAAATTTATTATTTATTTTGCCTAGAGACCGGTTGTGGAGGTCTTTTGACTATTTTTAGAAATTAAATTTACTTCAAAAGGTTTGTCCATGCAACAACACGTAATCCAAAGCATAAATAAAAAATAAGCACAACAAATAAAGCATGCTCGGAGAATTTAAATATGCTAATATACGATAAGGTCCTAGGATGATAGTCTAAGCGCAATTAATAAATCATGTAGACATAATAAACATGATAATAAAGATCATTCATCCATTGAGTAATAAAGAAATGATAAAAATAAATAAAATTCATTCTTCGTGCTCAACATGGAAAAATTAAATCCTAAACTATTACAATAATTTAGGAAATACAAATCTTCAAGTCTCTTGGGCCTTCACGTTGGGCTTCGCATACTCTGGTATGGACCGGGTTAAAACGAAAAACTCACTGGGCTAGTAACAAGCTGCATGGGCCAATGGGTTGTCGGGCCAAAACCCTAGCCCACGCCCACGCCACGGCCGAGGGGGCCGAGCCATCTAGAGCCATCGGGGCTTGCTGGGCCGAAGCCCAGCGCCTCGCGTGCGCCCATGCCCGTGCACGACAACGATTTGCTAGGGTTTGCAAACCCTAGCCGCCGCCCCTCCAACCGCAATCTGTTTGCCGCCGGGGCCAGCTGCTGTCGGGCGCCGGGGCTGTTGCTGCTGTCGAGCGCTGGGCGTCGGGGGCTGTTGCTGCCGAGCGTCGGGCTGCCGCTACCGAACGCCGGGCGCCGGGGTTGCTGCTGCCGAGCGCCGAGTGCTGGAGCTGCTGCTGCCAAGGGTCGAGGCCTGTTGCTGCTGAGCGCCAGGCGCCGGGGCTGCTATTGCCGAGCGCTGACTGCCTGCTGTTGGGCGCCGGCTGCCTGCTGCCGGGTTCTTTGCTTTTTCGTGTTCTTCGTCTTCGTTCTTCGACTTTTATAGATTTTTCAACAAAATACAAGCAAAAACGAACCTATTCTAACCACGGATTTTCTCATGGTAAAAAAACAACCCAACGCCAACAAACATGACGTAAAACGAGCCACGAAGAACGACAAAAATTAAACATACACAACGCACATACATTATCAATAAACAAATTATATCTGACAGAGCCAAGAAGACAGACCAGACTCTGATACCAGTTGTAGGAATTATATCTATTATAATACTCTTGTGGAAAGTAATATAATTAATCCTTTTCCCTAGGACTCTTCTTGGTTGTCATAATTTGTATCCTTATTGATTAACCCTAGAGGTGGATCTATAAATTTATATAAACTCTAACATGCGCCTACAACACATAAGAGTTAAGGGATTCGACCTGATAGCTGTTTACACAAAAAGTCGATTTCTGATTGAATGATTTCTGACTCCCGTCTTGACCTTCTGGACTGTATCCCCTACTCAATCATCAACGCCGGATGGATGACAAACGTTGAAGAATTCCAAGTGGGAAGGAACACGTTAAACCGCCGTCGCCTACTCTCTCTTTCTCTCTATTCAGTGATTTTTTTTAGTGTTAATTCCTCTATATTCACAGAATGAGAGACCATGTATTTATAATACATGGTTGAGTGTGGGCCAAGCCTGGTTGTTTAATTCCTTCTAGGATCAAGAATTAAATCCTTGTTAGGAATTTAATTCTGTATTCCTACTTAGACTAGGAGTCTATATGGGCCAGTCCAGGGATCAAATACAAGAAATAAAGATGGGCCTAACTATGAATTAATTCTTTCTTGTTCAGCCCATAACATAATTAATTCATAAATATTAATTCATTCCACTAAAGAATTAATACTGACTTACCCCTTTATTTCTGAGTTGAGTCGGGGCTTGAATTAGACTTAATTAATCCCCATATTTAAGATATCGAATATCCATTAATTAATTAAAGCCTATGACAACTTAAATTAATTTATTTCTTAAGTAGTACCACTCAACCTTATTATTGTACCTGACCTTAATCAACCTGCAGGGTTTAGTACAATAAACCTTTTGAGCTCCTTAAGGGGATATCATCATCCTAAACGAATACGGTTACCTAAATACAAATCACCAATTATTATATGCAAGTTGTTGTCACCCAAAATACATAGTATAAAAGTTATAACTTAACTCTTACCCATGTTAAATCAAAGTGACACACAAACAAGCATTCATAACTGTAATCTTATTTATGCTTTAGATTATTATAAGTCACCGAGATCTCTAGTTCTTCACTTAGGTCAGGCAGAAGAACTTATCTCACTGTGATATTATCAATACGTAAATACGTACCAGTATAAGTAAATAGTAAAGATAAACTATTCCTACTTAATGTTGCAGCCTAAACCAACAACTCGTCCTCAAGTTGTCTGAGCTGTGATTTACATTTTATATCTCATTAAGTTTAACCAATCATATGATCTTCTGTGATCTACAGCACACCATATGGTCTACTTATTTGCAAGAGATATGGGGACATATACATAGTGAAAGTGCAAATATAATCAGATAGGAGATAAACAGTGAATAATTGGAAACATTGTATATAAAAGGTTTTGCTTTCAGTATACAAATCCAACATAAGTGGCGAGATCATTCACTACCTAGACTTTTGGTCCTGAGGGGAGGGTTTTTTCTTTCTTAGATTAGGAGAATTTCTTTTGAGAGGTTGAACAACTTACATGGTGAGAGATATCCACTCCCTAGACATTTGGTATGAGAATTGAGTCACTATGGAGATGGGAGGGTGATAGGAGAGTTTTTACTTTGTTCTTAGTTAGACTAGTATTACTCCTGTGCAATGCAAGGGAGGCCGCTAATAAAGTAAAGTTTTTCACTGAATTAAATAATATATGGTTATATTATTTGAAAATGTAAAGATTGTATACTTAATATATAATTTTTTTTTTTTTAACATATAGTGAAATTTTAAATAGTGTAAATATATGTCTTCCGTGTAATCTTTGAATTCAATAGATATGTGTTATTTATAAATAAATTATTGTTACATAATAAAATTAAAATAAATATTAAAATATATAACAAGTAACAAATAAAAATTCCTATGTTCAATATTTTTTTTTTTTTTATAAAACTCTAACATACCGTTACTCAGTCTGTATCCTTCTTAACCTATACGAATGATCGCAAATAGTTCAACTAATTACATATGTTAAAGCAAACACAAATATAATAACACACTACTTATTAAAAGAATAAGATAAGATAATAATAAAATAAAATAAATAATTTATAAGAAAAATAGATTTCCTTTCCAAATAATCCTATATTTTTATTTTTAAAAATACTCTATTTTATATAATTTAATTCACAATATAAATGAATCAATGCGCAATAAAAAATTAAAACCTAATTCAACTTAAAGAAGATGGACATATAATTAAATTGATATATTATATATGAAAATATATTAGAAACAAAATACTTGTTAGCATTATAAAAACTTCTAAAGAGTTTTTGATAAAGAAACATACCAACAAAATGCTGAAACTGTAATATCTTTTAGGGATATATACATGAATATTTTTTCTTGAAAATGTTTGATTTGCAATTGGATGGAAAAATATTTTCTAATATATTTGGCTCCATCTTATTTTATTATACACACACATAATTATATATGGATTAATTTATATAATAAAATTAAGATGGAAAACTAAATACAATGGAATAATTAATTAAAATATTTGAAAAAATAAAATTGGTCCCTATTTTTTATGGAGAAATTCTTCAACTAATTCTTATTGTGGCCTAAACATTACACCAATAAACATCTGCAATACTCAGATTTAACCAAATAATTAACTATAAATAATTTTTATTTATTTCATATAATATCACTCTTTTATGTATGTGATATGGATGTTAGAAAAAAGATCATAAAACGATGATTAATTTAATATATAATACGTAAAAAATGTTGAGACACAAAAATTATTATTATTTAAAATTTTGGAAAATGACTAATTTTTCTGAAAGAAGAAAAAAAACTCATCAAAAGTTGACACTTCTACAAATAACCATAAATAACATAAAATATTTTGGTGGGAAAGTACAACTTAATAATTTTAACACTCTTATAATGTTTATATATCTGTGGAATTTTAATATATCTACATTTTTTTTAATTTTTTAATTATAAATATTTAACTGTTTCTTTCTAGAATTATATTCTCTTTGCAACCTTGAACATTTCATTTGGTAATTTCAGATATACTGAAATATTTCTTATTTTTAAATAAATACTAACATTAACAAAATAAAACCAAAAGTTATTCAAATTTGAAGACAATTTAAAGTATGTGAGTTCATCAAAATATTTAAATATTTTTTCCTATTTTATTTGGTTGTGTAATTTATTCAATTAAATTTTATACTTTTATTGTAAATATTATATTATTTAAGATAAAATTTATTAATGCAAAAAAAAAATATCTTAAGTTGCAAAGGATAAAAAAATATATAATTGAAGTTGGTTAGAGCGACAAAATAATTTTTAGGTTGCAAAGTGTAAAAAATATATAGTTAAGATTGATTCAAAAAAAAAAAAGATTGAAAAGTATAACAAATGTCATTAAATTTAGGTTACTACATATAAAGTAATTTTAACACAATATACATTATATAAAAATATGAATAGGTAATAAAAAAAAAATCTCAATAATAATTATGATATATAAACACACATATGATTAAAGGTCCACGTCTAATAAAACAAACATCGTTGTTATTATTATTATTATTATTATTATTATTATTATTATTATTATTATTATTATTATTATTATTATTATTATTATTATTATTATTATTATTATTATTATTATTAAATATTAGCAGATATAATGATTTAATAAATCATTTATAAAATTGATTATTGACTTTTTGTCATTAATTTAATGGAATATGAGTTTAATTACTTAAACAACTTTTTTATTCTGGTCGTAACTAAAGTAAAAAATATATTTGAAAGTTCATGTGAAATATAGTAAATTTATTGTACTTTGAGAAAATACTCAAGTAATATTTTTTATAAGGGGAATTATTTTTTTAATTTTTAAAATAAACACTCAAATATAACTTAAATAATTAATCAATAAAGAATTTATTGTTTTAAAATTAAATATCTCGCTCATTATAAGATATGTGATATGGATGTCAAATTGAAGATTGTGAAAAGATGAATAATTTGATATATCATACATAAAAAATGGATTTAAAATATAAAAATTATTTGCATTTTAAAAAATTAAAAAAATAATTATAAAGTTACCAAAATTGAAAAAAACTTATCAAGTTAGTGTAAAAGTTTTTCGCGAAAAAGTTAAAATAACAATAAGATCCTCTATTTAGCTTATATATATGTGTGTGCGTGTGTGTGCATATATATTAGGAGAAAAAAATTATATAGGGCATGGAAATGTTATTATCTTCTACCCTGTTTAATTAATAATTTTCTTCTCTTCAAGAAAAAAATCATATTCGAAGCATTTATTTGGTCGAATTTTTTTGAGTAAAATTTATTTTTCCAATCTTGATAGATAAATTCGATTTAAAGCCTTTTTTTTTTTTTTCCAATTTTGCAAATACATAATGGTGCATTTTCTTGAGTAAATTTGAGTTATATGTAAGCCAAAATAATATGACATCTTCTATTCAACTAGTAGCATTCCCGCGCGATCCACGATCTGTAAATATAGATAAATAAATAATAAGAATTATATATGTTTATATAGTTAATATAATAAAATATTGCAATCAATATATAATAAGAGATGAAATGGTATATGTTAATGAAATAATAGTCAATAAAAAGTACTAAAAATAAAAAATTTATAGATTTGAGTAAGTTATAGGATATTCTATTTATTTTTCTTAATTTATGAATATCTCTAGCATCCTTGTATGGAGGTGGTCATGTTGATCACCTTGTACAAATGATGAGTGTATATATGTATATTTATAATTTTATGATAAACGTTTATTTATCCGAAGTATCTATATATTTTTTATATTTTTCAATAAAATGTTCAAGAAATTTTCAAAAGCTTTTAGTGAGTACTAATAACACTACATTCTAATTTTTTTAATTACAAATAATAATTAACCCACATAATCAACCAACAAAAAATTATTTGTCTTTAATTTAATTTAATTTTTTATACAATTTGGTGTCAAACTATAGATCGATGATAAATAACTGATTTAATTTATTATATAGAAAAATCACATTAGAAATGAAAAAACAATTATTTCAAAATATCGATAATTTTTTTAAAAAAAATAAAATGTTGAAATTATAAAATATTTACTAAATAATTCAATTTTTATATTTTATATGATTAAAAAAATTAATAAGAAAAATAATTAATAAAAAAATGAAACAAAATTCAAATTAACATTAAATATAAAAAAGACCAATAGGGGTTTATCTGATAAAATCTTACTAAATCTATTATTTTGTTTTAATTTTTTTTCTCTTCTTATTTGTTTCCCTTTCTAGGTATGAATATACTTGACTATAATTTTTTAGACGCATAATTGGTACTACACAAATTAAAAGAGTCATTAAGTGAACATAAAATTAAATAGAAGAAGAATGGGTACAACAAACATAATACATAGAATTTTAGAAACAAAAAATAGTAATTTTGCTTTTGCCGACAAAGTTACTCCCATTTCACTCCGTCCCTACATTTTCGCCCCCTCCCCCCATTTTTTATTCTAGATAATTCTGTTGATTTCTCTCACACAATTTCGGTCATACTCTCTCTCACACACACTCTCTCACAATGTCAGTCCCTCTCTATTACTTCGCTGGGTGGTGATGTCGCATCCCTTCTTCCTGAGTTACTTTTGATCTCTTAATTTTCATAGTAAATAAAATTATTTAAAGAAGAACAAAATCTGGAAGTAGACACAAAATTTGGTTGAATCAACGGCTTGATTCATGTCGATGTCGATGAAAAAATAAATTGATTGCGCGAAACAAATTATATGATATATGCGTTAGGTTTTTTTTTGAAAGGTTGCTCGAGTATCTCCTTTTATAGATCACACTACAAGAATTTTTCAAATAGACAACATATTTTATCTGTTGTCTAGTTATAAATAAGTTTGTTATTAATAGTGGTGTTGTTAAAAGTACCCTTTTGACAAAAAAATTAAAATTGTTGTCTGTTCAGCAATAAACAACTGTGTCCACAACATTACAAATCCGATGTCTATTCAATTACAGATAACAGTGGAAAACTCTTGACTTTCTTCTAAAACCGTTGTCTTTATAAGTAAAGATAACATATAAAAACCGTTGTCTTTTCTGACAAAGAAAACAAAAAAATTGTTGCCTTTCAATGAAAGACAATGGTTTTATTATTGAATATGTTGTTAATTTTCAAATTCTCATATAAAAACACTCAATAATAAATAAATCATACAATATTAAATACGGAACATCAAATAAAAAACTTATGTAAATATAAATAACATTAAATTACCATAATACAATCCAAATTGTTTAACTAAGTCCGAGAATAAAACTAAAATAACTTAACGATGTTATTCTTAATCAATGAATTATCCTCAATTATGAAACTCAAATACACAAACAAATGCTAAAAGTACATTAAGAATAAAAACCCGGCCATTCCTTTATGAAATGCAACATCAATCTGCTCAAACTTGGTCCTGCATGACATCTCAAAGGCAGGAATTATCGAAGCTTCCAAACTTGATTTCAGTTAGAGCACGGTCAATCCAATGAAGTCGGCATTAAAAAGTGTGTAATATATGCTGAGCTTTAGCTTCCCTGAGGAGTTAGAGATCCATTAGTTTATCTAGATGGTCTTGCCAAAATCGAGCATATTGTACTAAAAAAAAAATCTAGCCTGAACATTTGGAATCATCATTAATGCACAACACACGCAAATAACAACATTCTAGCTCTTTGCTAAGATCTTTTTGTATATTAATCCAGTATAATTTCGCGGCTTCCACCCGTCTTCTCCTTGATACTACACACATATAAGTTTCTTTTGTTGTGAATCATATGCGATGGATTAAATACTAACAGTAGCTTGCTCAGGTTTTTCATGTATTCAATCTTACTCTTATACACAAGATGCAAAATGCGGAAAAGAATTTACGAATTGAATCCAAAGTCCATACTTGAGAAATCATCCCAATCACAAGACGTTTGTAAGTTACCAAAGCATTCAAGCGTAGATCAAATATCTCCCTGCCAACAGACTCATATAGAAATGCATCTCTAAATTTATTATTTTGACAAGATTAGGCAACTATGAGTTGCTTGCTTTAATTGTGTTTTAGGTACAAACTATGATAGTGCGAAGAACATATAACAGAAAAGATATAACTTACCATACTCATCTATTGGAGCATCATAATCATAGCTTGTCATAATGAATGGTCCCCCAGAAGTTCGACCAAAGTTAGTTCCACCATGATTCTTTTAAAATGCAATAAAACCGCGTAAGAAGTTCTTGAGTATCTAGTTTTATATATTCTAAAAGACTGGCAATAATGACAATAAGTACCATGTAATAACTCTAGAATATTCCACCAAGCTGGTAAAAACGGGCAGTGGACTGCCAAACGAAGAAAACCTGATGTTTTTGGTTAACACCATAGCCATCATAATCTGTAAGCTCAAATCAAGTAAGAGTTTTTTGAGAAATAGACCTACCACCCACTCCAGCTATCTGTCCATATTTTAGGCTTGTTAATGGAATTTGGAGTAAATTGGTCGCAGTAGAATCCACTACGAGCGTTAATATGTAGTACATACCAAGACAAACAACAATTGGCTAATCATTCAATATATTTTTGCACAAAACGAGAAAATTTGAGAAAGAAGAACACACGATAGGATTTGGAGCATTGGTTTTAGCTAAACTTTTAATTTGTAACATACAGGATAGTAGATAATTCTATACAAACAACATAGTACATCAAAATGATGTCAACAGAGAATTCTATACAAACATCTCTCTCTCTCTCTCTCTCTCTCTCTCTTAGAAGTGTAAGACAAATTTGTGAATTTAAAGTAATACCAATAAAGTTTCCCAAAGTTTATCTTTATCATCAGCATCGCAGATAAGAGAAGCACACTTGATTTAGATAGTAAATGAATACTAGTGCGCATTGTATCACGATCATATACAACAGCTCGCTGGAAAAAAGAACTCATAAACACGAAAAATGACTAAAGAAGAGACTTTTATAAGTTGTAACGAAGACCTGGCATCAGCTAGATGAACACTATGTAGATGTGTACCCTCTACAGGAAACGTGTCATTGATATTTTAGATACTGGATGAAAGTTTTTAGATGCAAATCTGAATGAATAAACAATAACTATAATTATGGCCTTTTGCCATGATATTATACCTATTATGATTCTGATAGACAATAATAGGTATAAGTAACGTAGTAGTCATATCAACAATTTCATACCTGGTCCAAAGAAGATAAAGAAGATTATCAGTAGAGAATAGAGGCAAGATACACACTTTAAATTTTAAAACAACCAAACCAGAGTCAGCCTTTTATGATGGGAAAGAAAGACAAATAAATTAAACTAGATGTTCGCAATTTAGATGCAAAGTTGTAGAAAATGAATGTGAACGAGATAATGGCAAGAGGATAACAACATGAAGAAGATAAGAACATACTACGATCTACTCCACCATCAGTCATCTCAACTATCACCTAATAATCAAATCCAGTTTTTAGACCTTAATGAGAAATGTGCTATGAAAGGCACTTCTAACTATTAAGATAAAAATTTAACCTGGATCTTAACTAACCTGCTGAATGGGTTTATCGTAATCCTTCGATTTCATAAATTCAGTGATACAGAATTTCTTTGCTGCTAGAAACAAAAGCTAGCAATTAGTCATAATAATTGACTGCAACCATCATATTTCATATAAAACACATTAAAAAAATTAAATATTGAATAGAACCTTCAACAGCACAACTCGGGTTTGAATCAATGTCGAGAATCCTTGAAGCCTCAGCAATTCGAGCCCCTTCAGTAGCCTGAAAAGAAGGGAACTAACACTGACAACCATGATTTTTTATGCTAGCCAGAAAAAGAAATTGTGACTACTGATACTCATAGCAAGCCCAACAGCCCCCAATCTGAAAATAGCAACAGTCGAACCCTTGGTCAGTTTGGCAACATTCACAATTGCACCAAGTCCTTCAATCCCAGTGATGCAACTCAATTAAACTGTACAATATGTGGGGCACGGAAAAACATATATGTCTTTCAGTGGGCTATGTTATTTTATTCCTTTTGTGTGGATATCTTATTTGGACTTTTTTTCTTTTTACTAAAAAAAGAATCACAAAAATACATAGTTGTACAATATGCGAGGCACGGAAAAATTCAAAATATTAATTCATGACAAATAAATAAATTCATTATTTTTTTAGTTCTAACATATACATACAAATTAAATACAATAATTTTGCACAAAATCTCAATATCTGAAAATTGATATCAAATTATAGATAAGAAAAGAAAATGTTTGTATACGAAGAAAAGGGAAAGGTGACGTATGATGTTTAATTTGTGTAACAAAAATTAAACTTAAAAGTACATTTTGCAATCGAATTATTTATAGTGATTGATGATGGAGCCTCAAAAATTTAATCGGGTTAGACCGAGCAAAAATTTAAACGGGTCTAAAATTAGTTGGCCCGTCCTGACTTATTACCCTATAATATATTAAGATTATCGGGCCGGCCCGATAATTCAAATGAAGAATTTATTAAAATAAAATGCAGTCTATAAAATAAAATCATAATTATTATTTTATTTCAAATATATTATTAATTATTAAAATTACATTGCAGAGTTATTAAAATATCCAGAACATAAATTTAATGAATTTTAAATAATACAACAAATTTTACAACAAAATAAAAGTATTGTAAATTATGCGTTTTTTTTTACTACAGTTTCAAAAAAATATTAACAATAGTGTTATCTATTGGGGCAATGTATTGCCAATAGACAACAGACTTGGGCAATTGTCGTTAAAAGTGTTGTCTACTTGTGGAAAAGGGCGCTAATAGATGACAGATGTTGAAACCGTTGTAAAAATGTTGTCTATTAGCGTGTCTTGTCACCAATAGACAACAAGTTATGGTAAAATTGTTGTTAATTCATGAATAGACAACACTGCTGGAAAAAAATTATTTTCTTTTAACTGTTGTCTATTTATGAAATTGTTGTAGTGAGACTTGGACAAATTAAGTGGATTGTGGGGGACTTAGGGATGTTTTTCTTTGCTTAACTTTTGAAGAAATGATTAAAAATAGAGATTGTGGTAAAATTACTTAAAAAGTAGATAATGTTTGCGAATAAAAGTGATTTTGCTCAAATAAAAATGTGGACTATTTAATGCTTAAGCAACTTTTAGCTTATTAGTGAGAGAAAAAACTTCTATTTATTTACCAAAATACCAAAAAGTTGGAATTTTTTTTTTTTACTTTTACTTTTTTGCCTAAAATCACTTTTATTAAAGTTGAAGCAGTTTTCCCAAACACAAAAAAACAATTTTCCCAAGCTATAAGCTAAAAAATACTTGGGAAAAACAATTGCAAACACACCCTTACTATTGATTTGAGATAATTGTGCCTAAACATATTTTAGAATATATGTAAATTTATCTTCAAATAAAATATTTTATACCAAAAATAATGTTTCCAGAAATGGCAAAGAGAATTTGGGAAGGAAAATTCCTAAGTTACTATTTTGGGTGAATTTTGTTATTATATAGACTAGTAATACTCCCGTGAGATGTACGGAAGTTTATTTAAAATGTAATGATTTTAATAAAACTAAATATGATATAGTCTAATATTTAAATATGTGATTTTTTTATCCTAATAAAATATTTAAAAAAATGTAGGATAAAAGATAAATAAAACTATAAATAATATAAATATAAGTTTCTCGGATGTTATATATGAATTTAATATAACTTACTTTATATATAGGTGTGTGTGTACGTGTATATATATATATATTGTATTTTATAGATTAACAATAAGATAAATATCAAATATATAAAAAAAAATTCAAAATGATCATTTCTTATCTTTGAAATCCAAACACACTTTTAGTTTGTCTGTATCATTTTTCACCTATATGCATAATAGTTTAATTAATTATGAATGTGAAAACTAACATAAATATCTAAACATAAACTCGTATTATTAAATAAAATAAACTGAATAATGTTATAAGAAATTTAATTTTCATTATTTTTTCATTTTACTTTAAATATTTATATTTATCTAAATAAAGTTTTAAATTCTAGCTATAACTATTTACTTTTGAAAAATCTGTAAGTTTTAATACTTTACTTGGTATTTCAGATATACGAAGTATAACAGAATACCAAAATAAAATTCAAAAGTTATTCAATAGTTGGAATAATAAAAAACACACACGAGTTCTTCGTTATTTCTTAATACTTTCATATATATGTTGAAAAGTTTCAATTAAATTATACATTTGTATTGTAAATAGTAGATTCATTTAAAGATACACATTGACTAATGTAAAAAAATTGTTTAGGTTGCAAAATTTGAAAAACAAGAAGACATAATTGAGATTGGTTAATGTGAAGAAAAAAGGGTTAATTACCAAAACCAACCTGTAGTATGACCCTTTTTTCCACTTGCAACCCCACGTTCAAAACACTTCTTAATGCAACCCCTAGTAATCGGGATTTTTCGATAACAATCCAATTTTGAATTTATTATTTTTTTTCGGGCACTTAACCTGCACGTGACTTGCACGTTCTGGATGGCATAATTGTAAAAATCGCGAAGTCTCACGCCTAAAGCTGCTCACGTGAGGGGCACATGTGGAGTTTACCCCAAATTAGGGATTGTGTAACCCTAATCAAAACAAATCCACTCCTCCAAGAACATAAAAAATGCGACGGAAGCCATCGTTACCAACAGAAAGAGCAATTCGAATTAGGGCTCGTCGGGATTTCAGCAGCTTTTATGGAGTGGAGAGTTAGGGTTGACGAACGCGCTCATGAAGCCCCTGATTATGGTATTCCCCTTGCTGCGCTTGAAAATTTCTCTTATTTTTTTACGCTAGTTTAGCAATACTCAATGTTATTGTTTGTTATGTCTTTACTTAGGTTTAGGTTTAGTGTGGCTTTGTTTTCGCCTGTTTTATGTGTTTGGGTTTAGGGTGGTTGGTGGTTTTAGCTTATTTTGTTATCTGATGATTAAAAATTGATACTTTAGTCTTGTGAGTTGTTAAAAGCTGTGATTCTTGAATATATTAAGGGTGTTTCTGGATATTTTTTACTAGTATATATAGGATGCATTGGGGGGACCAGTTTGTAGGTGTTATTGGTGGTTGAGTGCATTTTAAATGTCTGTCTTTTTTGGTGGGGAACTGTTCCTCTTTATGCATTTTTTTTATTGGATATAACCTGGTGGCATGTGTTGTGTCTTTATTACTGATCTTAATATGCATAGTGACACCGATGTCTTTTTTATTAGATATATCAGGGCCTGCTTCTACTGTCGAGTTCTTTTCTATTAAAATGCATCATTCCGGTAAATTCTTCAAGAATCTTGGATTTCCTTGTTACTTAGGTAATAAGACCAGCTTTATTGACTTCTGCCACCCGAATGAAATGTCATTGATTGAGCTGAAGGAGATGATCTCAGATTTGGGCTCGAAAATGTTGTCTTCATATTCTACAATCGGAGCGGTGTCGATAAGTGCATTGATTTAAACCCTATTGTTACTGATTTTGATGTAATGAATCTGGCAAGTTATGTTGATGAAAACAGGACCGTTGGAGTGTTCATAGAACATTCTCCCGATGAAGGCGGGGAAAGTAGTCAGGTATGTAACACTGAAGGAGCTAGTGGTTCACAATCTAGAAACACATACACTGTGAATGAAGATGTAGAAACTGAAATTATGGTGGATGATGGGGCTGAAGCTGATGAAGGTGGCATTGGGTACACTGAAGCCTTTCAGAATAGTGATTGGGTTGAAAAGAGTGATTCCGATGGAAGTGATGATGCAAAGAGCATAGGGGAGGATGAAGTGTTGTCTGATAAAATGGGTGAGAGTGATTTTGAGGTGAGCGATGATGACCATTTCTTTGAGGAATTTGTGGATGCCGAAGTGGAGTGGGGTGGTCTGCGGGCAACCGAACCAGTAGAGGACCAGCCCTATTCGAGCAGAACAAGGAGTAAAAAGAAAGGAAAGGCGAAGGTCCGATCTGGTCCACGGAGGGTGCTGTTTTATAACCCTGAATTTTATGTTGGTCAGCCCTTTATAGATAGTCATGAATTTAGGAAGCAGCTTAAGTATCATTCAATACTCGAGGGGCGTGATTTGAAGTATCCTATCAACAATAAGAATAAGGTTCAGGCTAGATGCAAGCATGGTACTTGCCCGTTATCCTAGGGTCTTAGGCAAAAGGGGAGGATACATTTAGGATTAAGACCTTCAATGACAAACACAAGTGTCCAAGGGTACAAAAAGTCAGGGCAACATCAGCCAAGCTTTTAGGAGATGTGTATAAAAATAAGATATACACTGACCCTAAATGGCCGGTAGACTCCATGTCCTTATGGATCCAAAACGACCTGCAAGTTCATGTGAATAAGTTGCAGCTGTACAGGGCCAAGAAACAAGTTCTGAAGGTTGGTTTCGCAGGAGATTTTGACCAGTATTCGCTTCTATGGTCTTATGCCGAAGAGCTGTGTAACAATAATCCGGGGACCACCGTAAAGATAAAATGCAAGCCGATGGGACAAGTTGTGAGGTTCAAGCTATTTTACATCTGTTGGGGTGGATTGAAAAGGGGCTTCCTAGAAGGTTGTAGACCGATAATTTCCTTGATGGGTGGGATGATTTTAAGCGTTGTTGGAATCGATGGAAATAATAGGATTTTCCCATTTGATTGGCTAGTTGCAAGGCCACCACGTAACTGGTCCAGATCACATTTCTCTCCACACTGCAAATGTGACAAGCTGGAGAACAATATGTCGGAGTCGTTTAATGCCATGATTTCGAAAGCAAGGAATCTCCCAATTATTCGTCTGCTTGAGTCCATTCAACTGAATTTGATGAAAATATTGTACACGAGAAGAGATCAAATGGCCAAGTACCATGGTGATTTATGCCCCATCGTTGATAAGCTTTTAGAAGAATTGAAGAAAAAAGCTTGTGAGTTCATCCCACATTGGAACGGGGTGGATCAGTTTGAGATAGATGTTGTGGGTGGAAATCGATACAAGGTTCACTTGGGTGAAAAAACCTGCTCATGTCGAAGATGGAAACTAACAGGTATTCTGTGTGCTCACGCGATTAATGCTCTCGACTTCATGGATTAGAAGATAGAGGATTACGTGGAGTTTTGGTACACGAAGGAGACCTTCCTTAAGGCTTATGGCAATGGAAATATGTTGGGAACATTGGACAGTCAAGAAAATTGGCCACAAACTGATTTTTCGAATATGATACCGCCCAAAGTTGAGAGGATGCCCGGAAGGCCAAAATTACATGGAAGAAAGTCACACCCCGGGGAAGAAAAACACAAACCACATAAAAACAAGGAGGGAACAATTAAGTTATCTCGGAAGGGATTAACAATGAAGTGTTCGTTGTGTCACAAACTAGATCACAATATCAGAAGCTGCCCACTTAGACTAGCATCTCAAGGAGAAACTGGAAATCGATCTGGAATGGATATCCCGGCTCTTGTGCAAGACGAAGCTACTGTTGAAAAAAAGGTAAACTGATTTTCTTATTCTGTAAGTTTTTTGTTGTACTTATTCGTTAATACTGATAAGATAATTTTTATCTTCTAAGGCCGTAAAGGAAAAAAAACAGACCGAGTAGCTTCAGTTGGTAAAAATTCAAAAGCACAAAAATCTGCTGGAAAAATGGTGATATGGTTTGCTTATTGTGTGACTTCATGACTGAATATGGATACTTATTATTGGAAAATGATTTGTCTTGTTGTGCAGTTTAACCCGAAGGATAAGGAAAAAGAAACTGGTCAACAAGGTGCAGAGGATGTGCGTGCTGACAACGATATAGCATTTGAAGGTTGGGAATGTAACTCTCAAGAGCAAATGACCCAATGTGCCAGTTTATTGATAACACCATCCCCTGTTGTACGTGACTTATATATAATAGACAAACACAAGTTGTGAATAATCCTATAGCACTTTTTCAATCAATTGAAATACTTATTTTTTGGTTACTAGATTGGTACCCAGCAAGATGTAGACGACACTTCAGCTCTTGATTCTGCACAAATCCAACAGACCCAGGTACCACTTGAATTACTTTCCATCTCCTTATTTGAGTATTGCTAAGTACCTATATCAGTGGCAGTTTTAGCTTGGTAATCGCCTTGTAAATACCCTGTTTTGTTGTGTAGAATGTGAGGACTGTGAGGGCAACTAGAAGGGAAAAGGGTAAGGCCAAAGCTACAGCAGCTGAAGTGCACGTTGCCGATGTCAATAACACCCCCAATGAAAATTGGAAGGAAAAGAGCAGCACTTTTAGATGCAACGCCGACCCGAAAGACTCCGCCGAGAGCAGCTAAGGTAAAAAGTACAAAAACACATCAGGCGCACATGGTGAAGGACAGTTTACCAACTCCTAGGAAGAAACTCAAGGTATATTATATTATCTTTAGCATCAATATGTTATAATATTTTCGTGTTCTCATAAGTGATTTTACAGCCGAGGAGGGCTACCGTTATTGAGACACAAAGCTCCCAGGTTCAAATGAATATGCCTCCACCAGAAAAGATCACCACAGCTTTGGCGCGACCTACACAACCCCCGGGAGTAGTGCAATCACCCAAGAAGTTAGATTCTCTAGCACACCAACGGGACACACAAACCTGACTTTCATTGGTTCGGTCGAGGGGTCCGGAGGGGCAGACGGGAAAGTCCTGACTTGTACACAAATGTAGTTATGATTATATTAGGGTGTGAAACACTTAGATATGTTCAAGTGCATATATTCTGAGGCATGTGAGCCTCCTTTTGGGTTTTGAAATTATCTCTTTTTGTTGATTGTGGATGAGGTTATGTACTTAACATACCTCATCACCCTTTTGGTCCAAGAATTATTATGCTGCCTTATTGTTAGAAATCAGGCCTACGAGCCTAGAATATATAGCTTTAGGCAGGTTTGTATTCTGGCTTTTTGACATCCTTGTAGGATGGTTTGTTATCTGAACTGTAGATTTAGCCTTTGTGCTGAAATATGATTAGTATTGTGGCAATTTAAGCATTTTATTGTGCTTTGTTCATCTCTCATCTTTGTTTGGGTTAAAAGAGATTCACAATTACCTTCGTGTTCTCAATGTAAAGATTTTCTTGTACTCAACCAATCTCAAATTTCTTTTGTTTAGCTTGCAAAACTAAACAATATAATCCATCTTGTTGATTGTATGGCATAAACACATTAATCAGATGAACCCTTGTTGATTGTATTCATAAGCTAGGATCAAACAATGAACATAGCACACTACCACAAAAGTGTTTCATTATAATGATATCAACAAAATCCAAACAGAATAAACCCAAAATCTCATTTATCTTTTGTTTAGCTTGCAAAAACTAAAAAATATAATCCATCAGACGATTGTATGACAAAAACACAACACATTAACAAGATTAGAATTAGAATCGTTGATTGAATTCATAAGTCAAGTCTCAAACATTGAACCCATTACACTTGCACAAAACCCCAACACAAGACAACCAAAATGAAAAGCTAAGTCGTGCAAACGAACACGCTTCATCCAAAATATCTAAAATAGAGAGAACATGACTACCTATTACACCCTAAAATACAATATCAAGAGTGAAACTACAAGCGCAGACAACAACCACCTACACCTCCTTCTCAGAATTTGAACCTCGCCAACAGAACCTTGAACTCGAGCGAGACCTTGTGCTGGGACAGTGTTCCGAACAGAGCCATGAGCTCGAGCCAATTCTTCTTCAAGATGAGCGGTACGTACAACTGCAGTACTGTTATTGGCTCGTACTATATCCGCCTCGAGGTTATTAATGCGTCTCAAGAGTCCGGGTATTATTTGACGAGCTATGTCCCCGGCTGGCGGGTCAATCCACACAAAGTAGATACACCCTTGAGGACCCTATGTAGTCAACACATAGCAAAACAATTATAAAAAAAAAAGAAAAAAAAAAAATATATATATATCTCCCAACTGAAATAAGTCGAGAACAACAGCTAAAGTCTAAGAAACAGAGTAAGATTTATTGTCCCTAATCAATTTCATTCGTTCTTCATTCCAAAATTCAAAGGATTACTCGGTAGTCTTCGCAAGCAACATATCTTCGACTAGGGTTGTTATCGGTCCAAGAAGTTCTCTCGACGGCGATTCTTCTACAATGGCAACGATGCTCCATGGCTGCAATGTCCTTCAATTCGTCTGTGTTAGAATAGAAGTGACAAGAACCCTAATTCCCAATCCTTATTCTCAAATGTTGTAATGTTACCGTTGGCAACCTATTAGCAACAACTTTAGGGGTGAGACTTCGCGATTTTTACAATTATGCCATTCAGAACTAGCGTGCAAGTCACATGCAGGTTAAGTGGTCGGAAAAAAATAATAAATTCAAAATTGGGTTGTTATCGGAAAATCCCGATTACTAGGGGTTGCATTAAGAAGCATTTTGAACGTTGGATTGCAAGTGGAAAAAAAGGTCATACTACGGGTTGGTTTTGGTAATTAACCCAATTAAAAAAATACATAATCAAGTTAATAAATTTTGCTTATTTAAAAGAAGTTTAGTTGCAACTTGTATACTATCATAGTTTAGGATGCAAAGTGTAATTATTTATAGAAAATAACAATAATATATGTAAAATATAAAAAAGTAATAAAAAAATTAAGATTAATTATCATATATAAAGTTATATATATATGAGCAATAGTCATATAATTTGGTGATTTATCAACAAAAATACTTATTATAACAAATAAACATTGACAAATTTAATAATTTAATATGCTGATTATAAATCAAATACTAACTATCGCTTTTAATTCGATAAATGATGTGTTCAATTATATAAATATATATATATATATATATATATATATATATATATATATATATATTTATCTCAATGTAATAAATGAAGAAACCTTGAGACAATTTATGCCAGATAAAACAAATTGATTAGTTGTTGTTTTAATGAAATAATTAAGTAAAATAATTTGTAAAAGATAATTATTTGAATGATTTTTAATTGTATTGTGAACCACTACTATATTTATTGTACAACTCACAATAAGCACTGCAATTTTACTCAAATAATCAATGAACAAATAATATAATATATTAAATAGAATACCTTATTATTATATATATCATATGGATGTCAAATCAAACATCGTCAAAAGATGATTAATTTGATATAGTATACTACCTCTGCTTTTTTAGATGTTCTTTCAGACTTGGATAAAAAAAAAAAAAGGAGTAAGGGGAGTGGACAAATAAGCCATTTCTAGATTTTTCTCTCTCCCCTTAAATCCCTTAATTTTCTTACTATTTTTATCTAATTATATGGAGGTTACATAATGGGAGAATTTTTAGGGATAATAAAATGGGTTATATTGGAAAAATTGTGGAACAAAAACAAAAAAGTACATTTAAATATAAACAAAACACAAAAGTTAAAAGAACATCTAAAAAATGGAGGTAGTACATAATAAATAGATTAGAAATGAAAAAAGATATTTACAACTTTAGAACGTAAAATAAATTTTGATTCTTACAAAATGTGACAACTTACCAATCACAGTCTAAAATTTTAGGTTGCAAAGTGTTACTTACAAAATTGTACATATTGTGACTTATATATAAAAAATATATAGATTTTATTAGTTATAAAATAATTTTTAAATTCTAACTATAAATAAAATAACCATGAAATATATAATAAAAGGAACAATGATATTTTATTTAAATATTTCATATGTAATGTGAAGTTTAATACTTTTTTTCTTTATGTCTCTGCTTTTATTTTATATTTATTAATGTATCTAAATGAACTTTCAAGTTCAAATTATATATAAATTTAATTCTCTTTCTAAGGTTAATTACAACTTTTAATATTTCATTTGGTAATTTCAAATATACTTAAATATTTTTATTTAATAAATTCTTATTTTAACAAAAAAAATTCAAAAGTTATTTAATAATTTGAATAACAAATTAAATTTTGTGAGTTCCATATTTTATTGGTATTTTAAATTATTTATTTAATTGTTGTATTTTTCTTATAAATATTTATTTATTGAAGATATAAATTGATTAATGCGAACAAAGTAATTTAAATTGTTAAGAGTAAAAAAGACATTTGATTCTGATTAGCGCGTCAAAATATTATTTAGCTTACAAAGTGTAAAAATATATAACTGAAATTTTAGTAAAAGCAAAAATTTAAAAAAGAATGCAAAATGTAACAAACGTCATAATTTAGGCGGCAAAGAATAAATTTCCTTAAAACAGTCATTTTAACAAAATACACATTATTAAAAATATAAATAGGTAATTAAAAATAATTTCAATAACAAATTTAATATATAAATTATACATATACTCAAAGCTTCTGTACTTTCGTGATAAAAAAATATATTAGCAAATTTGATGATTTAATAAGTTGATTATAAATAGATATTGATTTTTTTGCCTTTGATTTAATAAAAAAGGACTTTCATTATTTAAACAATGGTTTTTTTCCCTGTATAACTTAAATAACAAAAATATTTGAAAATTCACCTCAATTATAAATTGATTAGTTGTATTTTTATAAAGAAAATACTCATATTTTTTTATAAAAGAAATTATTTTAGTAATTTTAGTTACAACTCAAACCAAAATATTATAGTCCAATTCATAATAAACATCGAGTTTAGCATAAATAATTAACAAATAAACAATCCGTTTATTCAAATCAAATATCTCACTATATATGTGATATGGATGTCAAATCGAAGATCGTTAAAATATGAATAATTTGATACATTGAGCATAAAAATCGAATTAAAAATAAAAAAATTATTTGTATTTAAAAAAATAAAAGAAAATTATAAACTTATCAAAAATAAGAAAAAGTTACCACTTATATGTTGCAAAATATTTGGTGAGAAAGAGATATAGATGGTAATTATAGAGATTTAAGTTTAAGTCTTAACGATATAAGTTAAATTATTTTTTTAAGTAGAAATATTTGTCAAATCTTTGAAAAAGGACCTATTTTTTTTTTTTTGTTACTGGTACAGAATGCTCAATTAACTTAGCTACAATCTATTCCCTCAAAAGAACCCTATTATTTAAGCAATCTAGGCAAAAAATAAAAAATATACTTATTATTTATTTATTATTGTAGGTAAAAATTTAAGTGTATTAATACTGGTGCACCATAAAATTTATCAATAATCAAAAGTTCAATGTCCGGATAAAACGTGTTGGCCATGATTGTCGTAATATATTTTTTTTTTTAAAGATTAGTCCTGGATTACCCCTAAAAATCATTTTTTAATGTGATTTAAAATATTAATTAACATTTAAATTTTATTTTTTAATAATTATTAATTATATTTATAATTTTAATTAGACACTAATCGAAAAAAAATTAACATGAAAAAGAATTATGTGCATTGGCAGTTAAGGTTTAACTTGTCTTACTTTCTATTTCGGTCCGTCCCACTTAACTTGTCACATCCATAAATGACAATTAAAAACAACAATCTCCATCCTCAAAATATGTACATTTAATTTTCACCTTTAAAAAATAAAAAATTTTACAAAATCTGTTTTTTCTTAACATCTGTATCCGATCAACTGTGACAAGTTAACTGGGACAATGGAAGTAGAAGTCAATCAATTGAAATTTTAACAATCACGCATCATTCTTCTTTTTCCTTTTCAAAGTAAAGCACATGATTATTTTTCGACAAACACACATGATTATCGGATTTGTTTCTTTTCCATTTCGTTTTTTTTCCTCCTTGTGTATATGTTTCAAAAACAAAAATTAAATATCAATTTTCGTTTAGGAAAATCAATATGAATTTGAAAGTAAGAAAAACAATTAAGAATCAATTGCCAGCACATAGCAGGCAGTTTGCTCCCCTCCACTATAAAGAAACCACTCCCGCAACCACCGCCTCCTCCGCCACCACCGTCTCCTCTTCCGATACACTCATTAATAATTTTAGTATATTCTTATTTCCTCTTTTCTTCTTTGCCTACATCCGCCTCACATTTCGCGCATTATGGACATTCGCCGGAGGCCCCCTAAGCAACCGCACCCTCTTCCCCCGCATTCTGCCTCCGGCGTCGCCGTCGCCTCCCTCAAAGCTTCCGACGCTCTTCCTCTTCCCCTCTACCTGACCAACGGCATTTTCTTCACGCTCTTCTTCTCCGTTTCTTACTTCCTCCTCCACCGCTGGCGTGACAAGATCCGTAACTCCATCCCTCTCCACGTTCTTACCCTCTCTGAACTTGCCGCCATTGTTTCCCTCATCGCTTCCTTCATCTACCTTCTCGGATTCTTCGGCATCGATTTCGTACAATCGTTTGTTTCGAAATCGGACGAGGAAATCAACGAAGATCACAACATTCACTGCACGATGCCAACTTCAATAGATGCCAAGCCGAAGGTTATGGACATTTCAGTAGATGATGAAGACGTGGTTAAGAGTGTTGTCTCTGGTGAAATACCCTCCTATTCGCTGGAATCAAGGCTAGGGGACTGCTTCAGAGCGGCCAAAATCCGGCGCGAGGCGCTGCAGAGGCAGACAGGAAGGTCTATAGACGGATTGCCGTTGGAAGGGTTCGACTACGAGTCGATTTTGGGGCAATGCTGCGAGATGCCGGTGGGATATGTGCAGATTCCGGTGGGAATTGCTGGCCCGCTGTTGTTGAACGGCCATGAATTCTCGGTGCCGATGGCCACCACGGAAGGGTGCTTGGTTGCGAGTACAAACAGGGGCTGCAAGGCCATATATGCCTCTGGAGGTGCCACCTGTGTACTCCTCCGAGATGGAATGACCAGAGCTCCGGTTGTCAGGTTCGCATCAGCGAAGAGGGCAGCGGAGTTGAAGTTCTTCTTGGAGGACCCTCTCAATTTCGATACATTGTCTCATGTTTTCAACAAGTAAGATTCTCTCTTTTTTTAACTATTTTCTCAGTTTTTTATGGATATGCAAGAAAATGCTAGAATAAATCTTTACCTTAAGCGCATGCCCACCATTGTTTGTAGCTTGTTATAATCTGATGAATGCAGCTGATGCCTTTTAGTGTTTGGATTGTCTCTTTCCATATATAAATATGTATAGATACAGACATGTATTTTTTGGAATCATTGTCTGTGGCTTGCTTGATTGAATCAAGAGATTACATTTACATATAGTATTGTTATCAAATGATCCATACATAGCAAATTTTGGAGCTTTTGATTTATCATACGGTTTTACACAGGTCAAGTAGATTCGCAAGACTTCAAGGTATCAAATGCGCGATTGCAGGGAAGAATCTATACATTAGATTCAGATGCAGCACAGGTGATGCCATGGGAATGAACATGGTGTCTAAAGGCGTCCAGAACGTCTTAGACTACCTCCAAAACGACTTTCCTGATATGGATGTTATCGGCATTTCTGGTAACTAATTACCACTCTTCTTTTACAGTTACTGTTCCATACGTATTTTTGGTGGTGAATATTTTCAATTTGAGACTGAATGTGTATCGAACTTGCTGGTGCAGGAAATTTCTGTTCAGATAAGAAACCAGCGGCAGTGAATTGGATAGAAGGCCGTGGAAAGTCGGTTGTCTGTGAGGCTGTGATCAATGGGGACATGGTGACAAAGGTGTTGAAAACTTCCATTGGTGCCCTTGTGGAACTCAACATGCTAAAGAACCTCACAGGCTCTGCCATTGCCGGTGCTCTTGGTGGCTTCAATGCACATGCTGCCAACATCGTATCTGCCATCTTTATAGCCACTGGACAGGATCCAGCACAAAACATTGAAAGCTCTCACTGTATAACTATGATGGAAGCTGTTAACGATGGCAGGGATCTTCATATCTCCGTCACTATGCCGTCAATCGAGGTTTTTAACATCCTCCTAATCTTCTTATCATTAACAGTAATTCCTTTATTTTTGTTCAGGTTGAATACTACTCTTTGTTTGTGTTTGAATTGAAAGATTTCAAACACTCAAATCACTCAGAATTTGAAATAAACCAGTGAAAATCTACCCAACTTATTCAAAGTGAGATGAATTTCAGATCGTATCAATCCAAACAACGACTAAGCGATTCACTAACTAGGGATTTAAAATCCTACAATAAAAACTCACAACGTGGTTTCATCTACTACTCTAAGCCTCTTATTGCCTTAACACATTTCAGGTGGGCACAGTCGGAGGTGGGACGCAATTGGCATCACAATCAGCTTGCCTAAACTTGCTTGGCGTAAAAGGTGCTAGCAGAGAGTCCCCAGGGTCGAACTCACAGCTCCTGGCAACTATAGTTGCGGGTTCAGTATTGGCAGGCGAGGTCTCACTTATGTCTGCCATTGCAGCAGGACAGCTCGTTAAAAGTCACATGAAATACAACCGATCAAGTAGGGACATCACGAAAATCAGCTCCTAGGGTTGGGGAAACATAAGCAAGCTTAATCCATAGGCCAAGATTAGAGCAACGAGAGGACAGGGGATCAAAAAAGCATGTGAGGCTGCTTAATGCTACAGCTGGAAAGGTTGCTGCATGTGAGGGCTAAAATCAATTGAGCAAACACGTCCTAATCGTATATTGTCCAGCCGGGCCCAGCCGGTGCATGTACGGTTTGTTCATTTTTATTTATTTTGGCTAATTTGATTTGTATTTAGTTATTGGCTCACAGTGGTGTTTTTTCTGTTTTGTTAGTTATGTACAGGGTAAGGTCTTGTTAGAAATAGTATTAACGCTTTGTAATATTTGTAATTATGTGTTGGCGATGTTATAGTATGAATTTTAGTTGGTAGGCTGTTACTTACAAATGGAGGTCTATAGCATAATTACTAGTTGTTTATTTATGTTTCGCTTTCTTTCTATAATGTACTTTTTGGACTTTTTTGAACCAATCAATAATTTGTTCCAGCTTCTTTCAATTCTTACCAAGAGCTTTTAATTTTTTAAATCGAGCCTGAACAAACAAGAGTATTTTATAGATGTTGACTGGGTCGCACCATAAATAATTTTTTTTGTAAATTAAATTGATTAATGATAATCAGAATGAAACAAATAGAGCATCTTTCTTGCTAAAATTCCAAATTGGCTCCATTGGCATGTGATGTGGTCCAAGTGTCCCCACCAATACTTTTGTTCCATTTATTTATTGGAACTGGCTATGTCCATTCACATGCAAGAAATTTAATTTAGTCGGTGCCATTCAATTTAGTAGTAGATGCCAGCTGGGTATATGTTGTAACAAATTAAAACTGAAAATGGTGAAAATATAAAGTAATGGCAGAGTTAGCGGAGCCACTCAGAAAGGAGGATTATTATTACATTACTACTTTGTCAGCTGGTTCCACTCCTCTCTGTTCCCTTTTAATGTGATCTCTCTCTCCTCATTTCAATTCTCTCTCCTCTCATGATTCCTTCCTCACGGCCGATGCCGCCGCCGCGCCGCTGCTCCTTCTTCCTCACAGCCCTCATTCTCTCCCTCTTCGCCTCCCAGATCGGCAATGCAGCTGCCGAGGACCACGATATAGACTCAGACGCCATCACCGCCGCCGCAGCGAACTTGACTTTCGAGAATCCAAGTCTCCGGCAGGCATACATTGCCTTGCAAGCATGGAAGCAAGCTATTTTCTCCGATCCGTTGAACCTCACTTCCAACTGGACAGGCGCCGATGTTTGCTCCTACGAAGGCGTCTTCTGCGCTCCGTCTCTGTCCAATTCCTCCTTAAGGGTTGTCGCCGGCATTGACCTTAACCACGGCGATATCGCCGGATACCTGCCGGAAGAGCTAGGGTTACTCACCGATCTGGCACTCTTTCACATAAACTCTAACAGGTTCTGCGGCCTCGTTCCCAAGAGCTTCAGGAAGTTGAAGCTTCTATTCGAGCTCGATTTGAGTAACAATAGATTCGTCGGCGGATTTCCTAAGGTTGTTCTCTCACTGCCTTCTTTGAAATTTTTGGACCTCCGCTTCAATGAATTCGAGGGCGGCATTCCCTATCAGATTTTCGACAAGCATTTGGATGCCCTATTTTTGAACGACAATAGATTCCGATTTTCCATACCGGAGAATATCGGAAACTCGCCGGTTTCTGTATTGGTGCTGGTGAACAACAAACTTGGAGGCTGTATTCCGTCGAGCATTGGGAAGATGAGGAAGACTCTGAATGAGCTGATTTTGATGAATGAAAACCTGACAGGCTGCTTGCCGCCGCAGATTGGAATGTTGAAAAAGCTGACGGTGTTGGATGTGAGCTTCAACAGCTTGCAGGGGTCGCTGCCGGCGCAGATCGGCCGTATGAGGAGCCTGGAGCAGCTCAATGTGGCTCACAACCGCTTTACGGGGGTGGTGCCGGCCGCCGTTTGCACGCTGCCGCGGCTTCAGAATTTTACATATTCGTACAATTACTTCAGTGGAGAGGCGCCGCAGTGCAGCAGATTCGGCGGCGCGACGGTGGCCGATGGGCGGCAGAATTGCATTCCGAATAAGAGTAATCAAAGGTCTGCTAGAGAGTGCTCTTCAGATGCTGCTAAGCCATTCGACTGTAGCAATTTTAGGTGCGGCGGAGTAGCCCCTACTCCCCGGAGTCCACCTCCAGGCTATACATCTCCACCGCCACCACCAGTTTATTATCCGCCATCGAGTCCACCTCCAGTCTATACATCTCCACCTCCACCGCCTCTGCCTTCACCGCCTCCGCCGCCTCCACCTTCTCCACCTCCACCGTCACCTTCGCCACCACCACCTCCACCTCCACCTCCCCCACCACCATCGCCTCCCCCGCCTTCACCATCGCCCCCACCACCATCACCGCCTCCGCCGCCTCCACCTTCTCCACCACCACCGTCCCCATCTCCACCTCCACCGCCACCACCATCACCTCCACCGCCGCCTCCGCCTTCCCCTCCTCCACCGTCTCCACCTCCGCCGCCTCCTCCATCGCCACCCCCACCATCGCCATCTCCTCCACCACCTTATGTATATTCATCACCTCCTCCTCCCCCTCCATCACCATCGCCTCCACCACCATATGTATATTACGAACCTCCACCACCTCCACCTTCCCCGCCTCCACCATACATTTACTCATCACCACCCCCACCATCGACTCCGCCACCTTATGTATATTCCTCACCTCCTCGTCCTTCCCCATCTCCTCCCCCACCATATATTTATTCGTCACCACCCCCACCTACTCCTGAATGTTCATCACCACCACCTCCATCGCCACCACCACCTCCATCGCCACCACCACCTCCAGCACACAGTCCGCCTCCCTACAAACCTCCTCCCTCACCGTCTCCGCCGCCATATATATATTCATCACCACCACCGCCTCCTCCAGAACACATACCACTACCTCCAATCGTAGGAGTCTCCTACGCATCACCACCGCCCCCTGCCATCCCGTATTACTGATCTTCTTCTCTCAAGAGGTGAAAGCACAGGCAAATCTTTACCAGAAATTAAATTGGTGTTACATCTGATTACCATCTCGAGAAGCTGCTGTTGCAACAATAAGTATAGTTTTAGTTTCTTTATTTAAGTCATTTTATGGGTTTTTGTTTCTTCATAATTTTTTTTAATTAAAAATGAAACTATTACAGTGTATTGAAGAGAGTGGCTGATATTGGGACAGGGAACATAAATGAAATGGGCTGATATTACAGTTTATTGTAGACTTTGTAGGTTTTCTTTCTCTTTTTCTTCTTGAGGAGGACTTTGTAGTTCAATTCTATACGAGTTAGCATGAGTATTTTCTTGGTCTCGCTATGTTATGTGTTATGATTCAAATGTATATGGTGAGGTAGACAATCTGTGCTAACCTTAATTACTGAATTTCATTGTTACTAAGAATTTTTAGAAAATTATAATCTCTCTGTCTCATTAGATTAATAATATTCTATTCTGTTTTAAAAAATCAGTCTAATTTTAAAACTTAATGTTGATTGAGTCAAAATGAAAAAATTAAAGGTTAGGGTGATTCTAGTGTGTACCTGTGAGTCTGTGACACTGGTCCGGCTTTGCAGGTTATTGGTTAAATAATACTACGCCCATTTTATAAAGAATGTTATTTTAGACACTTTAAAAAAAATTCATAATAAGTGTCACTTTACCAAAAAAATTACAATTCTTCCATTATTATCTTAAAAATCCTACTTAATTTAGTTGATTATTTTCTTATTTCACAAAACATACCAATTAAATATCAATCCTTAATTTCTCAAAAAATAGTTAAAATGACATTTTTTATGAAACGGAGAGAGTATCATTTTTTAATTATTTCTATTTAAAGAAATTAATCCACAAGCATCAGTACCTGAATTTGAAGTAGCAATCACCCCGTCCTTAAAAACAAATTTAGAATCGAGCACTTGAGAAATCGAGAAATTTCTTTCTTTCCAGAATTCTTCTTGCTCATTGCAGGACAATCGCAATCCAACAACAATTTATCTAACTCTTTACTTGGACGTAACGACAATCACAATATTTTCTATAGAATTCCCTATTAATTTATTATCCTCTTTCACTCCATGTGAATCTTCGAGTTACAACAATTTGCTCAGTGACAATTGAAGTATGTTGGTGAAGGTTTGCTATATGAACGGCTACAAGTGTCCTCCGTATACCATTCCACTTCCTACTGGGAATAAAAAAAATTGGTATCTTCGACCATGATCAATCTCCTCTTGGGTATAAGTATTGTGATTTTGCAAGTTTGGGAAATAAAGGAGGAAAACGATAAAGAAGAATAAACCATGAAGAAGAATAAATTTTATTTTGGGTGATAATATTATTATGAATAATTATGAAGAATGGGTAATTATTGTTGATTAATTTAGGTGAAATCGGTAGAATAAGTAACATGTATAAGGAGAGAGAGTAATATTTTGATCTAACGGATAAAATATAGGAAGACATAATCTAATGGTAGTAATTAGTTCAGGTGTGAGATTGTGAATAGTTTGAGCCACTTTGTCACTTTTCTCAAACTTTTTCTCTCTTTACTTTTTCTCTCACTCCCAGACTTGAAAACCCTTTCCCTCCTCCTTCTTCCCTCTGCCGCCACCGCCTTCCTCCCCTCTCCCCTCCTCTCCACCTTCTAACGTCGTCGGAAGCCTCATCTCTTCTCAGTCCCCCCCTGTTTTCCTCGTCCACCGGAAGTCTTGGACTTTTTTTCATATTTGAAACAACTTTCGGTGGTGATTGTTGGACGACGGAGACCCCGTTGGTGGGCCTCAGATTCAGACTCAGTGAGGTCAGAGGTGAGGGAATGTCGTCTTTGCGGTCTCTTGTCCGATCTGCGGTCAGAGTTCGTTGGTGATGCTTCTCAGAAGAGGTTTGGTCGGCGGAGTCAGAGGTGTAGGGGTGTGCAACGGTCGGTTCGGTCGATCGAACCGACCAAATTTCAAAAACCGACCTCACCGAGTTTAAGGAAATATAAAACCGAACCGACCGAAAATCACTATTAAAACCGATTGATAACCGAACCGACCCTTTGGTCAGTTTTGGTTTCGGTTAACCGAAACCGACGGGTATCCTGAATATATGCAAATTTTACAGATTGGAGTTAAAGAAATGTGCACCAAACCATTCTTACAGACTCCATCAACATTAAAAAACCCTTGAATTCTTCTCAAAAGACTCCATCAACAGAAAATGCAACAGAATCCAGAATTCTTAAACATTCAACAGATTCGGAAAATAAACTTCAACAAATTCTAAAAACAAACTTCAACAAATTCTAAAAACAAACTTCAGAATTTGTAAACATTCATCAAACTTCATAATTCATTACTAGAAACCAATAACATGAAAAGTTCAAAACGAGCAAATGTTCGTCCATCTGCTAATCTGTCATAGTGTCATCCCATCTACTGACTTCAACTTCGGCTTCAAATCTTCAATTTATTGACTTCGTCCTCCATCTATTCAAGTCACCACAAACTAAACAATTCAATCATTAAGTCTTATCAATAAAAATAACACAAAATCAATAAATACTAACATCATGTTAAATTAACATTGTTAATGACAAAAAATATACCTCAGCAGGTTGAAAAATCTACGTGCTTGATAATGCGTTGCCAAGTCCCACAGTAGGCAACTCTAAAAACCAACATAAATATGTTAAAATTAAAATAACATAATTTATAGAATGATAAAGAATTCACTAACAAATTGAAAAGCTAAGTACCTTTCTCAAAATTTTCAAGTTCCTCCAACTGCTCTTCAACACAAACGGGGAGTTCCTCGTTTTGGAGCCAATCTTGGGCACATATCAAAGCTTCGACAATTTTCGGGGTTAACAAACTCCGAAATGGGTCAAGTACCCTCCCACCGGTGCTAAAGGCCGACTCCGATGCAACCGTTGATACACACAACATATCTCGAGCCATTTTTGAAAGAATTGGAAATCGTTCACTATTAATTTTCCACCACTTTAGCACCTCAAGATTTCCCCCCTCTACGACTTCCTCATTCAAATAAACCTCTAACTCGGTTTTTTTGGTACTGTAACCCCCATTCTCCAACTTTTGCCTCTTGAATTTAGCCTTCAAGAGTGAGGAAGGCTTGCTACTAATAGAATCATAATCCGAAACACTACCAGCTCCTCCTGAACTAGTATTTGAGGCACTTCCACTATCCGAACTAGCATTTGCATCATTCTCCCGCTGATATTTGCTCATGTACTCCTTGAACAACTCAACAAGTTCACTCTTCATATTTTCCATTATTCTATCATCTTTCTCAAGTCCGTACATCTCATGTAAAGAATATGCCATGTACTCAAGCTTATCTCGTGGATCAAGAATATTTGCCCAGAAAATAATTTTGTTCATTTTTTCCGGCTCTCCCCAGCATTTATCGAACTGTAACTTCATAGACTCACCTAAACTCTTGATCATGAGATCATCACTCTTCCTCCACTCATTCAAAATTCAACATAAATCACTAACCTCACTAAAGAAAGTATTTGAAGTGACATACAAAGAACCAGAAATTCGCAATGTAATGTCATAAAAATGCTTCAAGAGGTCTGCAATTTTCCGTACACAAGACCAATCTTAAGAAGTAGGAACACCATCCATCCCCAAATCAGTAACAAAAGAAGTTTCTTCACTTTCATACCTATCAAATGCCTTCTCAAAATTTTCAGCTGTGCTAAGCATCAAATAAGTAGAATTCCACCTAGTAGCCACATCCAAACACAATGACTTCTTACTTTCTATCCCTTCCCACTCCACACACTCCTTAAATTTTCTAAGTCTAGCTGGGGAGTTCCTAACATACCTAATTACGTCTCTGACACGCTTTAGCGAAGGGTTTACATCTTTTAAACCCTCAGAAACCACCAAATTAATTATATGTGCAATGCACCTCATGTGAAGGTATTTGCAATTGGCTACACAACCACCCCAGTTCAATATTCTTTTTTTCAAGAATGCCATAGCCGTATCATTAGAACTAGCATTGTCTACGGTTATGGTAAACACATTCTTTAACCCCCAATCAAGAACACAAGTGTCTAGAGACTTGCCAATGTAATCACCCTTATGACTACTAACTTGGACAAAGTTCAAAATTCTTTTGTGTAAATTCCAATCCTTATCTATGAAGTACGCTGTAATGCACATATAATTAATTCTTTGTAAAGAAGTCCAAGTATCAGTTGTAAGACTAACTCTTTGGCAGTTACTTTTCAAAAAAGATTTCAATTTTGCCCTCTCGCTAGCAAACAAGTCGTAACAATCCCTAGAAACAGCCCATCGAGAAGGAATGTTAAACTTAGGACATGCTTTACTCATAACCCTATGAAACCCTTTACCTTCAACAAACTTAAATGGTAATTCATCAACAATGATCATGTATGCAATTGTCTAATTTCCTTACAATCATACTTCCATGTAGTTAGAGTGCCTACCCAGAATTACCATCATTCCTATTTGGTTGCAAATTAAGTAAAGCTTGACGGGTTTGGACATTATGCGGGTTTTTCATGCAACTATTCATGTGACTAGTAAGTGATGAGGTGCCATTCTTTTTTGAGTGGGCAGCGAGCTCACCTTGACAATAGTTGCATCTGGCCATTACATAAGTTTCATCGGGCTCTTTGATCTTTTCAAGATGGTCTCACACTTTGGATTTTGGCCTTGTACTCTTTCTTGGGGCTGCCGAAGATGTGTTTGAACTTGAATGCACATTTGAGCCGCCGTCTGAAGATCCTTCTACAGGCCGATTTATTGGAACTTGTTCCATTTGGATATTGTTGCTCTCATCTACTTCTTCTGGGGTTGACATCTAAAAAGCCAGGCAATAGGAATGTGTAAGTCATCAAAACACGAACTACTATGCCAATTAGTGTAAAAAGAATCTGAATTTTCGTTGAACCGTGAACACCACATTTAGTATTTTTCGCGTCCACAGATTATGAGTGAGATGGATCAGCAAAGCCTCAAGAGATTTAATTCTAAATTTCCTTGACTTGTTCTATAACTAATATTGTTCGTGATTATCCTTTAGGATCTCTTTGTTCACTTTGGTATTTAATTTGTTTATTATATATGTAATGTTCTTTTGTAGTTACCCCATAATCAACTCGTAAAACTAAGTTGGTTGCCTTCTTTGGTTACATAATCCTTTTAGTTTCACAATATACTATTTTTTGCTCAATTAATTATGTTTTGTCTATCTATCTGGATTATAGAAGCATTTTCTCAATTCATATTCTATGCTCAAAGTGACATTACTTAAATGTTAGCCTACCATTGAATTCTGGGGAGAAAATAAGTAAGATATTAGTATTAGATATTGATTACAGCATATGTGATCTTTATTATTCTGTTCGCAGTAGGATAGATGGGAGCACAATGTCAGGGAACACCACATTTAATTGTGAAGACTAATCTGAATTTTCATTGAACCCAAACCTGATGAATTCAATAAACTAATTGCATCAAATTTCATTCAATAAACTCTAAAACCATTTTTGTGAAGTTCAATATATTTCATTAAACTAAATCATCTAATTACACTAAACTGATGTATTCAATAAACTAACTGCATCAAATTTCATTACCTAAACTCTAAAACCATTTTTCAGAAGTTCAATATATTTCACCTAAGCTAAATCATCTAATTACACTAAACTGATGAATTCAATAAACTAATTGTATCAAAATTCATTCAATAAACTGATGCAATTTAATAAACCAAATCATCAAATATGATTAAAATGTGAACACCTAATTAAACTATAAAAGACACTAATTGCTGCAAATCTCAACAAATGTATCAAATCTTTCTCACAGTTTATATCAATCAATAAATCAACTAAATATATCTATTTACCGGACGAGGAAGGCCGAAAGTGGGGGAGGTCGAGAATTGAGTCGTCGTGTGGTGCCGTAGTTGGTAGCAACGCTAACGCAGCGGACGAGGGAGGCCGGAAGTGGAGGAGGTCGCAACGCACCACGACACCAGTGAGGGTGGCGCCGTCAAGAGACGGTGGCGTGGTTGGGGGCGCCGACGGAGATGGAGGAACGAGGAAGGTGGGTGAATTTAGGGGCAGTGGAGTTTGGAGAATGGCTGCTGGCTGCGTGTGTGTGAAGGGGGTGTTAGTTTTAGGGTTTCCTAATTCCAATTCCCAACTAGTATTAAGTCTAATTCGGTCGATTCGGTTAAATCGGGTTTAATTTTTTTAAAATCGAAACCGATCGATGCATTAAAAAAACCGAACCGACAGCAATTTTTCGGTCGATTTTTTTTGGTTTTTTCGGTCAGAACTGATTTCTGCACACCCCTACGGAGGTGGTTCCGAGTCGATGGTGATGGCGGATCTCAGAGGTTTTAGAAGGGGAAAGGCTACTTTTTACTTAGCTTCTTTTTTTTTTTTTTTTTTTTTTTTGGTTTTTTTCTTTTTAACCACTGCACTTGCATCCAAGATGAAGTTCCACAGTTGCTAGAGCGAGTTCGTAGGGTGTCTTGCATCAGTCCAGATTTTCTTTAGTTAGGTCTAGGAATACTTTGTAGATTGGATTGTTTTTGTAGCTTTTGTGTTAGTTCCCTTCGGGGATTGAGGTTTCGGTCTCCAATTGTCCCTTGTGGGTATGTCATATCGGGCATCTAGACCATTTGTATTCCAGCCCCTTGGGTATTGCGTCTCAATGTCTCTTTTCATTTCTTTGGATTTGTCTTGAGACATTTTCTAGTTGGTTACGATCATTGTAGTTGTTTTTCTGAGTTTTATTTATAAACTATCGTTATTGGCCCAAAAAAAAGAAAAAGAATTAGTTCAGGTGCATCGGTGCCCCAGATGCATCAAAGTTGGACTCTAAATTTTAAGTTATAGATAAATTATTGTGGTTAGAAGAAACCAAATAAAACATTAAATGAGGCGATACTAAGTGATAATACACTCTATTTAGAAAGATGGATACTCATTCATGAAAGTTTATAATGGTTCCAATGTTGTAAAACAAACACACAGAAAAGAAATGCTGTCTAAAATGTGATAACACTTAAAACAACAAATGCGCAATGGAAAAATAGATAAGTAAACATAAATTTTATTTGGGGTAATTCTAAACACAACCACCATATTACTCTTTACAGCCATCAATTTTAAATATATTGTTAAATTTCTTTTCTACCCTTATAATTCTATACTACCGCGTAGGTTTATTTCTTTTTTCTCTTCACAGCCACAACAGAATTTGTATACCTACGACACCATAATTGTTCTTTCCAGAGCTTTTCTTTGTTCATATTTGATTTATTGAGAACTTTAAGAATTTCCGTGATTTTATAAAGGCAGCGTGGATTTCGAGTTCTAACGCTTTCAATTCTGGAAAAGCTTCTGATTTTGAGAATAATCCCAATATCAAACAATATATTACTGACAGTTTCCCATGTATCAACTATCTGCAATGTTGTTTCTACAGTATCATGGACGTTTTTTCAATGGCATATGTAAGTATTCTTATTCAATTATAAATTGTATATATACTATTTCTAGCAAACACTTTCAAATATTTTGAGTTCTAAATTACCTAAAGAACTCAAATTACTGAAAGACGTGTTCATTTATTTAGCTTAATTTGTGGTGATCGTGTGAAACATATAACAAGATAATATGATTCTCCATTTTATACGAGTGTAGAGAGAGTCGGAATTAACGTTGCTTGTCGTGTTTATCTTTCTATCATTACTTGAGACCATGAGATGATTTACGGTCTTGAATAATTGTGTGCTTATTAAACTTTTTTTTTCTAGTCAAAAACCTTGGCGCTATTGTCCATGAGTGATCATGAGTGTAAGGTAAATTCTTTCATGTGACAAGAATAACAACTCTTTACTCTATTATCATTTGCATAGTTACTCTGTCTTAATAAATTTGATTTATAACCTATGTATTTATTTCCGTTCTTTTACTATTTCATGACTTATTTTGTTTAACTTTGATATTATCTAGACATTTTTCTTTGAATACAATTAAATACATACAAGGCTCAATAATTTTTTTGCCATTATTGCAGCTCCCATTATCATTTGGGAATGAAGATTTTAATTTAATAGAAGAGGATTACTGCTTCCGGAGACAATTACCATGGACAAAGAAGATTGTAATTTAACTAGGGAGGATAATGAGAACTGGAGTCGCTACGGGAAAGATAATGATACATCTCAGGTAACATCGAGCAACAACTTCTAGTGCCAAATGAGTTGAATACCATAACTATAAAATATAAACTAAACTATTTTTGGTGGCAAACAGGATAAGAGTGTTGAAGATGAACCGAAACATTTTGATTCAATGAATGCATTTTGTACGAATAAAGTAAGTTAAAAATTCACCCAATGTGTGCTATCAATCTGACAAATGTAAGTAATGTACAATTGATGAATTCAAATTCCAGGTTTTTAATAGTAAAGAAGATTTAGTTACATGGGCGAGAGAAATTGGAAAGGACCTTGGTTATGTTCTTGTGATTATATCTTCTGAACCCAGAAAAGGTGGAAGAAAGGCTAGACTACGACTTGGTTGTGAGCGCAATGGTGCATATAGGCCTTCTAAGAAATTAGGCGACACAGATGCAATTCATCGTAAGGGGACGGGGACAAAGAAAATTGGTTGCCCGTTTATGTTGCAGGGAGTGAAACTAGAAAAAGATGATGATTGGCATGTGAAACTTGTATGTGGGTTTCATAATCATCCACCTACAGAGCGGCTAGAGGGTCACTCTTTTGTTGGAAGATTAAGTAAGGAGGAAGAGACTTTACTCTTCGACATGACAAAGAATATGGTGAAACCCAGAAGCATACTTATGACCATAAAAGAAAAGAATAAGAGGAACACAACTACAATGAAGACAATATACAATATTCGTCATAAACATAGAATCAGTGAAAAAGCAGGGAGAACACAAATGCAACAACTCATGAAAAGGTTGAATGAGTGTAAATACGTCGAGTGGCATAGGAGAAACGAGGAGAATGATTGCGTGAGAGACTTGTTTTGGGCACATCCTTCATCCATAGATATTTTGTATGCATTTCCATATGTGTTGTTTATGGATTGTACATACAAAACTAATAGATATGGTCTCCCGTTACTAGAGATAGTTGGTGTAACATGTACAGGACTGACCTTTTCCACAGCTTTTGTTTACATGGAGGCTGAGCGTGAAGAAAATTACACATGGGCAATGGAGAAGTTAAAGAGTTTGATGGCATCAAATATTTTGCCTGCAGTAATTGTTACAGAGAGGGACTTGGCATTGATGAACTCTATTAAGAGAGTCTTTCCCGAAACAATGAATCTTCTATGCAGATTTCATATCACAAAAAACGTGCTTGCTAGTTCGAGAAAGTTATTTGATTGCAAAAAGAAGTGCGATGCTTTCATGTCAGCTTGGAGTGTTCTTATGTTCTCTTCAACCGAGGATGACTATTCTCAAAATTTAATTTCTATTGAAAGTGATTAGAAAGGTTATCCATGTGTTCTGAAATATGTGAGAGATGCATGGTTGAATCCGTATAAAGAGAGGTTTGTCGCAGCTTGGACAAACAAAATAATGCACTTTGGCAATTTGACAACAAATAGGTATGGTGGATAAATTCACTTCTATATCAATATCATCATATTTTATATTGAAACTTCTCTATTTTTTGTAGAGCTGAGAGTGCACATGCAAAGTTGAAGAAATGGCTTGGTTCATGTCAAGCGGATTTTGATAGTTCGTGGAACACAATAAATTCTTTGATTGAGTTGCAACAAACTGAAATTATAGCTTCATTTCAGCAAAGTTTGAATGTTGTTGAACATAATTTCAAGCCCAAATTATTTAGGGAGCTCCGAGGATTGGTGTCTAGGAAGGCACTAAATATGATTCTTATTGAGTCGGAGAGAGCAAAAGATGTCGGGTTTGATAAAGTCTTGTGTGGGTGTGTCCTCAGAAGCACACATGGGTTACCATGCGCACATGAAATTACGGAACATGTAAGAGATGCTCATGTAATTCCTCTTTCAGCTATTCATCCCCACTGGATGAAATTAAACTTGCAAAAATCCCAATCCACTAATGATCAATTTGAGGTGAACATTGATGATGAGATGGACACAATATGGTCACGTTTTCATGCTTTTAATCAAGCTGGAAAGTTGGCATTAAAGAGAAAGTTAAGAGAATTAGGTGATCCAGCAACAACATTCCTCATTCCACCTTTGGAGAAGATTAAAACAAAAGGTCGTCCATATTCGAAGGCAGCCAAATTAACTCGACGTGGACCGTCATACTTTGAAATTGTTGAATCAGAGGTTTCCAAACGTGAAGCAGAATTAAGCCAAAAATCAGTTACAGGTAAAAGACGAGAGAAAATGGTTGTTAAAAGATCAAATCAGTCTATACTTTATTTTGATGGTTTTCCATCATATATGCGACCATATATCCTTGAAGTAATTGATGTTAAGTCAGATGGCCATTACGGATTTCGTGCAATTGCTGCTTTACTTGGTTTTGGAGAGGGTTGTTGGTCAAAGATTCGAGAAGATTTAATTGAAGAGTTATGCAACTATCGATCTTACTATGTTAAATTTTATGGATCCGCAAACCTTGTTGCTCAATTGCTTGAAGCATTATCTTGTTCTATGGTTCCAGCACCATATAAGTTTTGGATGGTTTTACCTGACATGGGTCATTTGGTAGCCTCTAGATACAATGTGGTATTGGTCCATATATCTAAGAAGGAATGTCTCACATATCTTCCTCTTCGATCAAATCCACCATTACGAGTGCAACAAAGAGTAATAGTTATTGGCTTTGTAAAGGGTAATCATTTTGTACATTGGTGATTAATTCATTTACTTAATGTTTTTATTAAATTTGATTTTCCAACCTGATTGTTTCTAATATTTGTTGTAGGTTTTGATGGATCCAGTTGCACCAATGCCTCCAATTGTCCCTAACTGGGAGTACTTTAGGCTTAAATCTGCTATAGGGTGGGATATTCCATATTTAGCTCGCATTGAAGAGTTCATTGCCACACGTCAGGCATATTTAAGAGTTTCTTGTAGTGAAGAAACCATAAACTTGGATGAACCATAATATGAAACATTCAAAGGCTGTTGAACTACTGTATTATGTTATTTGAGACATTTACTCCAAATTAGATCTTAGTTTTAGCAGATAGCAGTACCACTTTAATACAAGTTTTCATGTTTCCTTGACTAAGCAATGTTCATGATGCTACATGCAAATTACTGATTTTTTCATTCCCAAGCCAACCTTAATTTCTGACTAAACAGGTTGTCTCTCACAAAGTTGATGCCACATGTAAATGACTAAACATGTTGTTAGAACACAAAGTTGTGTCATTAATTTAACCTTGATTTGTTTTCTCAAGTTATGTTATGGATAGGATCCCATCCTCTTTGCACCTTTCTATTGCTCGATTAGTTTGAATCGAATGTTCTCTTGACAGGAACTAGTTTCTTATCTATAGCCAGTTTGTCTGTTTCCGCTACCTTGAGCATGCGATGGTTACTTACTCTAGGTTGAGAGAGATAATTAGATTTGTTAAGTTAGTGGCAGAGCGCCGCCATTTTCACCGGTGGCTCTGTTTCATGAACCAGAATAAGTGCATGTATTCGAGTAAATAAAATCTACAAAATCATTTTGAAAATAGAAAATTATTGTGTGAAAATATGGTTCATGCATATAAGATATTGTTACATCCGTGATTGTGCATGTGAAGAAAAGCAGAGAAATACAAGAGCATCAGATCCAACCATCAGAAGAATGAGATTAAAAGCTTTGGTAAGTAATCCGAAAAAAGAATCGTGAATTAGATAAAACAATTGGAACTAGAAGAGTGCTTACATTTGGAGTAAAATGGCGAGAGTTCTAGAAGAGAGTATGTAGAGAGAGATGTTTAGTGAGCTCTTCCAGTACAGCGTCTTATATAATCAACACTTTTGTGTGTGTTTGTGTGAGAGAGAGAGATAGAGGCCATCCAAATTTGGATTATAAATGAGAGCGAATTTGTGCGATTTGATAGGCAACAAGATTTAAGACTGTTCCAAGCTGATTTATTATCACTACTTAACATAAAATGGAAAAGAAAAGAAATCAGTAGCTTCGAATTTGGGGAAGTTTTGAATCTTGAATTTCAGAAAATTTTGGAGTTCTTTGTTATGGTAGGCTTCTGTTGTTTTTTGTCACTTCAATTGCAACCACTTGATATTGGACCATGAGTGTAAAATCCTCATTTTTCTATAAGAAACTTGAATTTCAGTAGTAAATTTGATAAAATAAACTTGGCCAAGTTTATCTGTTTTTTGTAGATTGATGGCCCGGGCTTGCCGTACGAAAATGAAATTTCAACAAAGTTTGAAGTGTAATACACTCAGATACACTCTGGCTTGCATATAAAGCTTCTTAGTGAGTGGACAATTATAGAAGGTTGTATTACTTGGCTCGTTGTTTAGCACTCAACATCCAACTGATAGAATTAGTCTACTACATCAAAGTTATTGACTTGAAACAACTCAAAAAGCACACAGGAACAAAACAAAAATTTTACTTCAAATTTCAAAGCTACATATGTGAGTCTGCTAGCATCTTGATCACTCTTTGTGGAGCACAGACTTTGTGACTATGCAAACTAACAATACAAATGACCATAGTATATACTGGTACCACATTATTATTCAAATGAAATAAGTTAAAGAAGCTTGAAACAAATCTCAATATTAAATGCACAATGAACATAAATAGATGGTTTGATAAACTCCTATCTATCATGTGACGAGAATGAAATAACAAACAAAAACAAGCAAGCTCAATACGAATTCCGGACAGCCTATGCACCCGACAACCGTCTAAAGATTTTCGTCAACGCCTTTTGAGGATTGAGCATCAACCCTCTTTCTTCTTTCTTCTTACTGGGGTTCTCACCTCTTCGTTTCTCTCTCAATTAATCAAAATGGGTTGTGGAAATGTATTCTTCACTCTGATAATCACGTTTTTGGCAGCCCAAATCACCTAAATAATAAGACTAATGACACCATTTTTTAAGATGCCTGCAGACCCAAACCCCACCAAGTGCTGGCGAGGGCCTTCCATACCACCGTTACGGCTCTTGCGACTGACAGGTTTCTTCTCGGGAGGGTGTTCTTTCAGCCAGAAATTCTTAAAATTTGAATTTCAAGATTCTCCTCAAGATGATTCTTTGAGAAGTTGGAACTTGGTAATTGAGATGATTTGTGCTGATATTAAAGGAGGGGATGAAAGGAAATGGCTGTGAGGAGAGAAAAATCAAAAATAAAATGAGGTGGATTGTATTACGGGTGAAATAAGAAATTTTAATCAGATATTTAAAATGGTGGCTGTGAGGAGTATTATGGTGGCTGTATTTAGAATCACCCTTTTATTTGAGGACCAACAGGGTAATATTAAACCAAAAAGGGGAAATAAAAATAATAAAAGTCGAGGCCACTGAAAGAAGCCCAATGCGAAGTCCAACGATGATCAATCCATCTTATAAAACATGAAGCCCAATATCATATGTAGGAGGCCCGGCCCAATATCAGAAGCTCAAGAAGCTTGTCCAGCATCCAAATCAAAATAGTCAAACATTGAATTGGACCTATATGAGCAACTACAACTGTGTCACAAATATTTCAGCTAATACAAATATCAAAGCACCACACAACTTATAAATAATAAATCACATAAACTTATCAGAAAAGTAGTCAATGTCTCATTTAAATAAGTCAATAATCATATTTTTTTATTCAAATAATTAATTGGTTAATATTTGATAATTTATAAGTTTCTGCTTATATTAGTCTAGATATTTTCCTTATTAAATTAAGATTAAAAATAAATTAAAATAATTTGATTATTTATCATGAATTTTAAAAATTATTCTATAACCTTATTATAAGAAAATGTTTAACTAATTTTTTCTTTACTGCTCAAACTCAATATAAATAGTGTACCCACAAAAATAAAAATAAAATCAAACCAAATAAAACCTATTACATTCTTCAAGGTTAGTACTCCTTCCATAGTGAAAAGCTGATGAATTTACTGACATTATATGTCAAAAATCGATTAGGAAAGAAAAATGTTTTGTATTTAAAAAACCATTATAAAAAAAATTGATTAAAAACAAATGAAAAAAATGATGACGACACAACTCCCAATAAGATTAAGTAAATGAATAGAAGTCAAGAAAAATATTCAAATTTAAAATAAAAACAGAAAATATTTTTGAGTAAAAAACAAAAAGTATAATTACTACTAAGGTTTAGCCTCCATTTTACGTACTATATGTATAAATTTATTTATTGAACAAAATAAGATTAATAATTTAATAAAATTAATTGATTTTATTTTAAAATAATTATTTAATAGTTTGGGGAAGATTATTGTCAGTTCAAAGCTAATATATATCTTGGCCAAAGCATTGCTCATTTGTATTGCTATTTTTCCAACCATTTTATTGTTTAATATACAATACTATAATCGTCCTAACATCAATAGTTTACTTTTATATATAGTTTTTGGTTTTTTTTTTGTTTTTTTTTTTTTGAATCTTGTTTATCATACTTTAATACTTTCAATTTGGCGAGATAACCATAGGAAAAACTCTAAAAGTGAACTTGTTTCGAAAAATCGTTCAAAAATGTTTGTTTTTTAATAACTTTCCATTCTCGCAAGCGTACGAGATTTAAACAGAGGTAGTATTATATCGATCCACAGAGAGGACATCTGTGTGAATTACCCGGGCCATAATTTCTTAAGTTTAGTGATTGGAGTTGAAAGTCGATTTTTACTAAAACGAAATCAAAAGATAGAAATGGATAAATGATGAAAAATGCTTCCTGAAACTCAGTTTCACCCAAATTTTGAGGGGTTAATGTCCAAACACTATTAAGTCAAGGTAAAAAGGGAATAAATGGTTGAACTTCTACCTAAATAGCAGCCCAATAGATAGAAATTCCGGAATATGGTTTAGGTGCCATATCCCCCTAGTGTTGGAGAATAAACGGGGTTCTATAAAGAATACCTAAATGGATAGCTAGCAAAATCAACCCCGGGCCCCGAATCACCTATTGAGAAAACTAAAATAGTCTAGTGTGGCCTCTCCTACATTATAGACCGATGTAGGGTGAGATTTCTCTACATGCACAACTTAGACTATCGCCGTTTATCACAACCGAGACTTCTTAGGCTCTATTCCCTCTTTTTATAGGTCTTCTCCTCCATAGGTCTCCATCCTATAAATCGAGTTTCAATTGATTTGAGTTCGCGAATTAAATTTCTTTCCTTATCAATCTAAGGCACAAAATCTAATCCTAAGCTCACTTAAGATCAAATTGGATTCCCTCGAGAGGGTGGCAAACCCTAGCCTAGAGTCCAAATCATCCTTTCTTAAATGCACAATCATATAAAAGAGACTAAATTATCTAGAGCTCAAGCCAGTGAGTCAAACCTATAATAAAGCCTAATTTCATATGAAAATCATACAAATCAATTAAATCCAAACCCTAGGTAACCAATCCCAAATTAAATCAACCATCAAAATAACATGGACATTAACCCCGAAGCTCGGGCTACTCCCTTGCTTCGTGAAACAAGAGGAACTACTCACGAATCATCAACAATAACCCAGTAAATATCATCATCAAACAAGAAAATCAAATAAAATAAAATAGAGAAAAATAAGGATAAGAAAAGCTTATTGATGATAATAATCGAGAAATCTTCGATAATACTTCAAGGTTGTCACCCCCTTGGAGTAATTCTTACAATTTCACCAAGAACCCTCGTTCCCCTCTTTAAGAGAGAAGAAACCCTAATTGAAAATCTGAAAATGCAAGTAGAGAGAGAATTCTAAGTGAAAAATGAAAATGACTAATTGTTTGGAATAAAAGGGAGAGGGGGTATTTACAGACACTCACTCCCCACACATACAAGGTTAAGAAATATGCTGAAAAGTCCCTCAAAAGTAAAGGTAAAATAGTAAAAAATAATTTAGACCACAAGGGATTGTAAGTTGTTGGTCGAACCCCCCTTCGTGCACTCGACTCGACCTTCATGCAAATTCTGGGAAGAATCAGTTCGGAATTGACTCTCGGTCTAACCATAAAAGTGGTAGGTCTTTGTCTTGGTTACATGTGATTGCTTGAATCACTCGAATCGGAGCTCGGATGAAGAAGTTATGATCAAAAAATGAAAACCGCACGAGGCCGCGAACCGCTGCCGGTCATACAGCCGGGCCGGTTGTGCTGGTGGCTGCATTTTGCTCTTCATACTGGACTAGCTACCGGTGGTCTTGCCGGTCCGGTAGTAGCCCCGGTTGTTGGTCCGTGCTCCTGTTTTGCACCTCCGTCTTCCGTCGTCGTTTCGGACCCCTTCCTCTCGTTTTCTTGACCCGAGCCCTTCATGGACTTTGTTCGTGACTTGACGAACTTCAACTTAGGATCTTGTAAGGTCTGATTTGGATTCTTTTGGGCCTCAGTTTGCGGGCATGAACACGAAGCATATGCGATCACCCTTGTCTTCTTCCTTCTTCAGTTTGGGTCTTTTCTATCCATCTTCTCGGCCCGAGTTCTTCACGAACTTTCTTCGTGGCTTGATGATCTTTAATTTGGACCTGACCTCGACATATTCTGGGTCTGTTTGGGCCTCGGGATGCGGGCCAAAGTTTGAAAATAGACTCGAACACTCTTCTGAATCCTCCGAGCTTCTTAACCTTCAAAATAAGACTCAAAAACACCCAAAAGCGCATCAAATCATATTAAAAAGGAAATTCAACTCAGAAATGCACTAAAGTTAAAAAATCGCACATGAACATATCAATTATACGTAATTCCCTATAAAATATGAATGTGAAAAGTGCAAGAAAGACGGTAATTTTTACGTTCATCATCCCCACAAACTTAAGCTTTGCTCATCCCCGAGCAAATTAAACAATTAAGCACAAAGAGAAAACGGATTCGTAGAGTCATTGGAGGTCCACATAACTAATGAAGATCTCTCTTAGGTGAGCAACATTTTTACTTTTTTGTTCACCACACTTACCTAATTCAAGTTTGAATTAAGTGATTTGCAATGGAGTAGAGAAACAAGAGGGCATAAGACTTAGGAGAACAAGTGTTATTTTTATTTCATTTTCCCCCTAAGTTAAACACTAGGAGCTCTTCACTTCTTTCCCAAAACGTGTTCATGTGTGTGACCTTGGATGAGTTGCTATTTTTCCAAATTTTTAACCATAGGCGATTTAGCTCGGTTCTTTTTTAGGAAGAGGTCACACACTCACCCGGTGTGGGTGATGCAATTCTTTTCTCTCTCAAGCCAATTGATTTTTAATTTTATCTCCCTATTTCTCCTTTTTTCACCGAGCTTAGTCTAGAAAGATACAATTGTCATCCTAGCAATATTGTGCTTATCAAACAATACTCTTTTCGAGTTTTTACAACATTTACAATGATTTCATACTCAATCAATTTCCTTGAGATTTTTTTCTTACGTTTCATACAACGTAATTGTTTTCTTTTTATGCTCGATTCAATGACTAGAGATTACGAATGTTTACTAGGATGTAGGATAATGAATAAATGCAATGACCTTGCCCGACGACCTAATCCACCTTATCCTCCTACATCTCCTTTATTTTTCCACCCATGGCTAATGCATTCTAGGTTTCACTCAATATCCTTGGTCGTGTAGTGTGTGTTCTGGAATCGAAGTGATGCCCACAAGCTACAAGACATCGGGATGAACTATTTTATTTTTACACTTCTAGTCCTATTTATTATGTCGAGATTCTCCCTACTCAACAATTCGCAATTCCACTTTTGTGATGAATTAGGTAAAGATCTAGTTTTTTTATTGCTCAACCCTTCTTAGAGATTTCAATTTTTCTTCGTTTCATAACACAAGTGGACACTTCCAATTCTTCCTCATTCATCACAAAGTAATTTCACTCAACAACCAATCTAAAAGTGTATCATTCACAAAAGCAAGAAAAACATAAACGATGAAGTGGTGGAATTAGATCAAGAATTATAGAGAGTTCCATATGATAAGAGGAGCATCCTTAATAGCACAAAAAATTGACAATCCTTCCATTCCTCCCACAAACTTGGGCAAAATTCTCAAGCCCAAGTAACGAAGATGTTGGAATTCATATCTCAAGCAAAACTTCATAGAAATGACAACCTTTTCCTCCTCCCCACAAACTTTGGCGAACTTCTCAAGCCCAATTTATTAGGGAGATGAAAAAAAATGTGCATACTCAACGAAGAGTAGTAAATAGTGAATTTCCAAATCAAACACATCACAAGGTTATCATTCCCAAATTTATACCAATGAAACAATCTTATTCCATATTTCATTTCCATCCCAAAACCACTTATTCGAAAAGCATTAAAACTAACACTACACTATTTATAAGCGAAAAATGAGATTAAGGATAGAAATGCTAACCGGAAGAGGGAGGATCTTCAACCCCTTGTCTTTCTCTCACGGTGTTTCTTGAGTAAGTTTTCATTTGAAAAGATCTCTTACTCGACTCGGATTCTTCTTCCTCGAAGAAATGGTGTAGTGGATCAAATAGAGTGTTCTCACGACCTTGTGGCCAAGCATCCATATTGGAGAATCCCCGGAAATGTTCCCTCACATCGAAAGTTGAGGCGGTCGGCGGATTAATCCTCTTGGTGATTTCCTTGATTTCTCTTTCAATCCTTGCCTGCTCTTCTTCTACCGATTTTTTTCGAAAGATGCTCTTAAGATAAGTAAATGTCTTGACACTCTTTTTCAAGAACCAACAAAGGAAATGTCTTGACACTCTTTTTTCAAGTTAATGTCTTGACATTCTCTTTTTCATTTCATTCACCGCTCCCATGAGTGCTTCATTTTTCTTCACTAGTGCCTCATTATTTTGATTTGAGTGGTTGGCGATGCCTTCTAGGATGGTTTTCCTTCTTAGGATTTCATCAAGCTTGTTTTCTACTCCTCTTTGTGCTTCCGGTTCTTCTTCCACTATTTCCTTTCATTTCCTCTTGCTGCTCGAGGCTTGTTTGGGTCATCCAATGGTATAATGTCATACCCCAAATCTCCTCCTTGGAGTCTTTCTTCTATTCCCAATAGTGTATGAATGAGCTTGGATATGTATCTCCCAAATTGGATGGTCCGATATGCATCCCCTTGCACTTTGATCCAATGTCCGAGTAGGAATCCTATAACTGCAATATCTTTCTCTTCATTGTAGCCCATATAAAGAACAACTCAATTCCCGTGACTCGGGTGGTCTCTTTTTTCGCCAAAATGGTGTGTGTTAGGATTTGGAAAATAGTCCTAATTGCCGGGTCTTTGATAAATAGGTATTTTGCTCTGTTTGAGACAAACTTCTCTTCCCCAGTAAGCTCTTTTCAAAATAAATCGTGCTTGAAATCCATGTCTGTCACGCTTGCATACAAATCCTGCCTTATCCCCAATTTCTCTCCAAATATCACCACTAAAATTGAGAAGGATTTCTTGCTAATCACAAAGTCAACTTGGCCGGATGCTGCTTATAATGCCATCCTTTCAAGATTGGATAGTTGTCTTGGTGAAAGAGATAGTCGGCCTAGTCAAGAAATCAAATATGCCCCATGCTCTCAAGAATTCCTCCACTCTCCCCATGGGAAAGGGCTCTCAATTCCGTCAAGTCAATGGATTTGGATGCAGAAATCCTTTTCTCACTTACTTTCGAAAAGACAAGCCGATCATTAGGAGATGGAAGGAAAATTCCATCCGTTGCTACAAATTCCTCTTCCTCCTCAAATATCTCCCTTTCATCATCCACTTCTTCCCTAATCACTTGTTTCTCCGATTTCTTCTTACTACTTTCCCCCAAGGTAGAGGATTTAGTGGTGATTTTCTTTCGTTTCTCCCCCTTTATTTTTGTCATTTTAAATTATCCCTATACTCAACAGAACAACTAGCACAACAAAGATATACCTAAAATACGGTTTCGGGTTGGGGATAAAGTATCCCGTGTGTGCTAAGTGTTCTAACTAAGGGAATTCAAGGGGAAACAACAAGAAAAACAAAACATTACTCTAAAATGAAAGAAAGAATTGAAAATTTTACCTCTTTCGGGTTAGCCGGAAAGTGATCGGTGGGAAATGATGCCCTCGGTACGGGTAGATATCCCTCCAAAGGACTCACGCTAGTTCCGCACGGATTGAGAGTAATTTAAAAATCAAAATAAGGATTTTTGAAACATTTCTAGAGAGAAGGAGTAGCACTTGTAGAGAGAGAGAAGTGAGTTTTGAACTTGTGAGGGGAAATGGGGAGGGAGGTCGGCCTTATGGGCATTTTTTTGGCCAAGGATTCTGAATTTTTTTTTCTTCGTTTTTCTTTGAATCAAACGATTGATTTTCAAAAATTTTTGAAAAGAAAACTTTTCAAGAAATCTCAACTCAAAATTGTATTTTCTTAAAAAATATTGCCCCTTCCTCGAGTTTTCTTCACATTTCACCTCCTTTTGGTACCTACTATCTCCAAACCAACACATTAGAATGCTTCAACAAAAATATTTACAAAAACTCCTAGACTACTTTTATCGAAAACGAAATAAATGGGGCTTGGAATGCCTCCCAAGTGTGCTTCTTTTAAGGTCACTAGCTTGACTCTCTTTTATCAACAAATTATGGGGGTTTGAAAATCATGTTCTCCCCCTCCGAGGCTTTCACATTTTTTATCATTGAAATCACTATCTTTTTGGTCACCAACTCTTATTTTCCTTGAAAAACTTTCTTGCCTAAAACTTCAAATTCTTTTAGATTTTCATCTTTTTCCAATGATACTTGGTGTTTGATTGAACGTGTAGGATCGGTGTTAATACTAGGGTGTTTTCTCTTGGTCATTTGAAATTTTAAAGTTTCACCCTTCGTATTAAGCACCATTCGACCCCCTTTGACATCAATGAGTGCACCGGCACTCGCAAGGAAGGGTCTCCCGAGTATCACTAGAAAAATGAGTTCACGTCCCACATCTAGGATAACAAAATCGGTTGGCAATTTTAACTTTCCTACCTCAACCAAGATATCATTTACTATTCCCTTGGGTTTTGATTCCCAAGAGTCGACAAATCTAAGAGATACATTGGTGGGAGTCAATTTGCTAGACCGAGTTCATTGAAAGCTCGCAAGCTCATCACATTCACACTTGCCCCAAGATCACATAGGGCATTTCAAAAAAAATTCTTTCTAACTCTACAAGATAGAACAAAGCATCCCGGATCACTAAGCGTAGGAGTGAGCCCTTCCTCTTCCACAATTTTGTATTCATCCGAATTGGTAAGGATCTCGAAAGCTTGAGATCTCTCACCTTTTGGTATAAACTCTTGCAAGTTCTCCGAAAAAGTGGTGATGCTTCCTCAACTTTTTCATCAAAGAGTAGGGTGTCGATTAAAGACACCTTGGAAAGAAAATTTTCGATCTCACCTTCATTCTCAACTTCCATTGCTCTTTTCAATGTCATCACATCTTCCAAGGGTTTTCTAAAAGAAGTGGGGGTAGGTGTTGGTAGGGATGCCTTCGTGGCTCCCTCAAGGTTTCATTTTTCTTTCCACTCTCTTCTTCTTCTCCTTTTTCAGTTTTCTTCCACCCTTTGACTAGTTCAAGCCTAATATCTTCCTTTTCCACCAATTTCTCATCACTCCCCTTTTCTCCCACAAACTTGAGATCCTCTTGGGGCTCGAATTTTATCCTACATTTGGGTTGCCCTAGGAGGCTACCCGCTTGCCTAGGTGACCCCGAAGGTGAGTTAAGGATGAATTATTCCACATTTTGTTATGGCTCATGAGGGTCTCGAATTTAGCATTCATTTTATCCTTATCTTTCTTTTCTTGGGCTTGAATTTCCTCAATGGCCAGTCGGCCTCACTTCTCCTAGGATAGTTGGGATTTTGGTTTCTTAGTAGGAGTCCGGGAGGGTTTTGAGATGTTTTGTGGGGTTGACCTTGGTATTGTGGTCGTTGAGGTGGGTTTGAAGAGTTTCGGGGGTTGGCATATGAAAACGCCAGATTGTATCTTAAACCGGGGTTGTAAGTTTTTGAGCAGGGGTTCCACTTCCCCTTTTTAGCCCTCACTCTCCACTTGAGACAAAAATAGAGCACTCATTTTCCATATGCCCCTCGTTTCCACAAATATCACAAGAAATAGTATTGAGGGGTTGGGGTTGGGTGGATGTGGTACTTATAGATTTCATAGTGGCGAATTTCTTGGTAAGGACCTCCAATTTCGACGCTATCAAATCTAAAGTATCAACTTGGTGCACACCTTGGATTTTTCTTGGCATATTTGAAGATGCAATTGGATTGGCATGTGGTCGATTCCGTTGGTTGTGGTTGGCAGACATGATTTAAATAATCTTAAAGGCTTCCTCAATACTCTTGTTCATCAAGCATCCCACGGAAGCGACATCAATGGCGCTTTGGTCATGATAGAAAAGCCCATTATAGAATATGTCGAGCAACATCCACTTCTCGAGCCCATGATGCGGGCAAATCCTCAACCCATCTTTGAAATGCTCCCATGCTTCGAATAGAGACTCATCTTGCTCTTGAGAAAATGTGGTGAGTTTGTTGCGTAGTTGGGATGTCTTGCTTGGTGGAAAGAAGTTTTGCAAGAACTTCGCGCACAAGTCCTCCCATGAGGTAATGGAGTCCGGTGGTTGTGAATTGAGCCAAACCGTGGTCCTATCCCTTAGAGAGAAGGGAAAGAGGCTAAGTTTGATAGCTTCCAGTGAAACTCCATTCATCTTCAATGTGTCACATATTAGTAGGAAGGTTGACACATGGAGATGAGGGGTCTCGCACGGTTGGCCTCTAAATTGATTTGCTTGAATGATTTCGAGGAGACCGGGCTTCAATTCAAAGGAATTGGCTTGGACTCTATGGCGGACTATGCTTGAATGCGTCCCTTGATTGTTTGGAGCAACATAATCTCTTAGAGTTCGTCGAGGAACGACTTCCTCGACTTCTTCTTGCGAATTATGGTTGGCTTCTCGATTTTTCATATTTACTTCCTCTTCACTTTGTACTCTTTCGATTAACCTTCTTACTCCTCTTCTAAAGGTCCTATCGATTTCGGGATCAAGATTAACAAGCGGAATGTCCACGCTTCTTGTCTTTCTCATACACGAGTAGTACCTAAAAGAAGAATTGATTAACTTAACAATAAAATTTAAATAACACAAATCAAAAGCTAAATCTTACGAAATGTAATAACTCAGCTAATTACATGGGGTGATTATCCTCCCCGACAACGGCGCCATGAACTTGTTCCGAAAAACCATTCAAAAACGTTTATTTTTGATAAATTTCTGTTCTCACAAGCGTACGAGATTTAAACAGAGGTAGTATTATATCGATCCATAGAGAGGACATCCGTGTGAACTACCCGGGTCATAATTTCTTAAGTTTAGCGATTGGAGTTGAAAGTTTATTTTTACTAAAACAAAATTAAAAGATAGAAATGGATAAATGATGAAAAATGTTTCTCGAAACTCGGTTTCACCCAAATTTTGAGGGGTTAATGTCCAAACACTATTAAGTCAAGGTAAAAAGGATGGCTGAACTCCTACCTAAATAGCATCTCAATAAATAGAATTTCCGGAATATGGTTTAGGTGCCATATGCCTCTAGTGTTGGAGAATAAACGGGGTTCTATAAAGAATACCTAGCTAACAAAATCAACCTGGACCCCGAATTACCAATTGAGTAAACTAAAATAGTCTAGTGTGGCCTCTCCTACATTATAGACCGATGTAAGGGTGAGATTTCTCTATACGCAAAACTTAGACTATCGTCGTTTATCCCAACCGGGACTTCCTAGGCTCTATTCCCTCTTTTTATAGGTCTTCTCCTCCACGGGTCTCCATCTTATAAATTGAGTTTAATTGATTTGAGTTCGCGAATTAAATTTCTTTCCTTACCAATCTAAGACACAAAATCTAATCCTAAGCTCACTTTGGATTAAATTGGATTCCCTCAAGAGGGTGGCAAACCCTAGCCTATGGTCCAATTCATCATTTCTTAAATGCACAATCATATGAAAGAAGGCTAAGTTATCGAGAACTCAAGCCACCGACTCAAACTTATAATAAAACCTAATTTCATATGAAAATCATACAAATCAATTAAATCCAAACCCTAGGTTACCAATCCCAAATTGAATCAACCATCAAAATAACATGGAAATCAACCCCGAAGCTCGGGCTACTCCCTTGCTTCAGGAAACAAGAGGAACTACTCACGAATCATCAACAATAACCCAATAAATATCATCATCAAGCAAGAAAATCAAATAAAATAAAATAGAGAGAAATAGAGATAAGAAAAGCTTATTGATGATAATAATTGAGAAATCTTCGATAAAACTTCAAGGTTTTCACCCCCTTGGAGTGATTTTTACAATTTCATCAAGAACCCTAGTTCCCCTCTTTAAGAGAGAAGAAACCCTAATTGAAAATCCTAAAATGCAAGTAGAGAGAGAATTCTAAGTGAAAAATGAAATGACTAATTGTTTGGAATAAAAGGAGGAGGGGGTATTTATAGACACCCACTCCCCACACATACAAGGTTAAGAAATCTGGTGGAAAGTCCTACAAAAGTAAGGGTTAAAAAGTCAAAAATAATTTAGAACACAAGGGATTGTAAGTTGTTGGTAGAACCCCCCTTCGTGCACTTGACTTGACCTTCACGCAAATTCTGGGAAAAATCGATTCGGAATTGGCTATCGGTCCGAACATAAAAGTGTTAGGTCTTCGTCTTGGTTACACATAACTGCTTGAATTACTTGAATCTGAGCTCAAATGAAGAAGTTACGGCCAAAAAACAAAAACCGCATGAAATAGGAGAGCCGGCCGCGAACCGCCAGGACTGCTGCCGGTTCGGCAGCCGGGCCGGTTGTGCTGGCGGCTAAATTTTACTCTTCATATTGGACCAGCTACCGGTGGTCCTGCCAGTCCGACAGCTGTTTCGATAGTAGCCCCGATTGTTGGTTTGTGCTCCTGTTTTGCACCTCCGTCTTCCGTCGCTGTTTCAGACCCGTTTCTCTATTTTCTCGACTCGGCCCCTTCGCGGACTTTGTTTGTGACTCGACAAACATAAACTTAGGATCTTGTTGGGTCTGATTTGATTCATTTTGGCCTCGGTTTGCCGGCTTGAACACGAAGCATGTGAAATCGCCCTTGTCTTCAATTTGGGGATTTTCTATCCATCTTCTCGGCCCGAGTTCTTCACGAACTTTCTTTGTGGCTTGATGATATTTAATTCAGGTCTAACCCTGACCTGTTCTGGACCCATTTGGACCTCGGGATACGGGCCAAAGTGTGAAAATGGACTCGAACACTCTTCCAAAGCCTCCGAGCTTCTTAACCTTCAAAATAAGACTAAAAAATACCCGAAAGTGCATCAACTCATATTAAAAAGGAAATTCAACTCGGAAATGCATTAAAGTTAAAAAATCGTACATGAACATATCAATTACACATAATTCCCTAGAAAATATGAACTTGACAAGTGCAAGAAAAAGGGTAATTTTTACATTCATAAAAAAACATAGGTGGTTAATTGTTTTGAGGAGCCTTGTGCAAATTGTTTTTGGGGCCCAGGTAATCTTAAAAAATAATTTAATTGATAGAACATATTTTATAAAATATATAATAAAAAACAAAATAGTGAGTAATGAATAAAAAAATAAGAGCGAATAAAATATAATTTAATATACTATATATATGTGATCCTAGAATGCTACTACTTGATACAAAAATGAAACAAAATTGAAGTGACGATGACTCAAACTCAGTCCCTCATAAAAATATATTGCATACCTCACCACAAAAAAAAAAAAAAAAAAAAAAATAAATAAATAAACAAAATTACATAGTAAAATGGCAATCTTTAATATATTCATATTAATTGTATGGACAATAATGTATTAAAACAAAATCGGGGTGCATTTCGGCCAGGTATTCGATGCCGCTACCCCTGCACCGGCTCTGTATCAAAGAAAACGGTGTTTATACATTGTCTTTTTAGAAAGATGATCCCTCTTAATATAAACAAAACAATCTATGAACACGTGCCTGCACAAGATTTTTCTGTGTAAATAAATTTAAACAGAAAAATTAAAATTAAAATTAAATCATTTAATTATGGATTAATTTAAAAAGAAAAAAAGTGAAAATAAAACCTAGTTTTTTTGGATAGGTGTCTTCAAATATTTTAATAAGCAATAATAGCATATGAATTTATGTTTTTTTTTTACCTTTTGGGTGATTTAATAGTTTCTTCAACAAAACCTACCTCACCTTCTCGAACAAAAGACAACCCATTACTACTTACTATATTAGTCTACATAGACTCATTACATCCTAAACTAGCATGATCATTTCTACCAACAGCTAAGACTTCATCAATTTTAGAAATACCTTAATTCAACCTTTTAAAGGTTTCAATTGCTTCTTTTAATTTGACCTTTGCAGCTCCAAGTTCTGCATTGTTTCTGGTCAAAAGTACCTTCAAACGTGTCACAAGTTCACGGAGGTTGTCGTTCTCTTCATTCATCTTGCTCACACCTTGGCATTGTTGTTTCCACTTTTTGAGTAGCTCGAAATAGACCACCTTCATTTCTTCCACCACTTGAATTGTTTCATCATCACATTCGCCTTTGATTACGAATCTGAAATTAACTCCAAGATTTGGTTAACCGCGAATTTAACTTTAGTGTTATCCAGCGAGAAACAGTCTGGGATGGTTTAAAGCATGGTTTCTTGGTCTATCACTGCTTAAAGCTCCAACTCGTCATCATCGCTCAAGGATACCTAGTTTATTTTGTCATACTTGCGAAGGATATTGGCACATTCACTTGCATAATGTCTAAACCCTTACACACACGACATTGTACTGCATCCATGTTCCTAGATCCGTACACCTACTGATTTGAAAAAGCTCTTTGAACCGGTGGTTTTGAAACTGGTGGTGTCTTCTTGGGTGGTTACTCCTTTCGAGAAGAAGATCTTGCATGTTTGAAAACTAGTTCTTCAATCTCTTCATCATTGAATTGATCTAACAGGTGAGTAAGGCAACATCATCTCCCTCACTTATCTCTTCCAGCTCCTAATCGTCTTCTTTATTCGAGGCTATTGACTCCTTGAAAGATTCTACGCCTTCAATCCGCAAGGAAACATTCTTCCCATTGTACAATTTCTTTTGATGATTCATGTTCATCTTATATGTTTGAAGAATGCTCATGAGGGTAGTAAGCTCCATAGTCTTAATATTGTAAGCTTCTTCAATGACGAAAACTTTGACATTGAATCGACCGAGTACAAATGGAATAGCCTTAGAAACAAGATTCTTGTTGCTTCCATGTCCCTGAATGTTGGTTAGCAATTCGATACATACAATACATGCAAATTTGACACAATTAATTCTAGTAAAATTGGCATACAAAATCATATAAGTATATAAAATGCAAAACCACTAAATTAAGGATTTAGTTAAGAGTTTGAACACTAAAACTCTAACATGAAGGGTTACCTCTTGGATGTTTCTTCATGAATTATGTGAAACATTTCACGAGTAAAGCCATCTCATCTGCCGCTCCTCTAGGAACTTGAAATTATTGCTGGGGCATAATGGTGATTACTGGAACAATTTGGACAATTTGGAGTTGCTGTGAGGGGCTTCGATAAAATTGTATTTAAAGGATTTGAGATTAGAGAAGAGTTCGTGAATGCTCTTCCTACCTAGCTTATTTGAGCTTCTCATTGGAATGGTCTTTATATCCCAGTCAGATGTGAGAGCTTGTAGCACCTTGGTGTTTATCCTCTCTTGGGAGTAGTCTTTCCCAACTGACACCAACTCATTCAGGACTCCTGTGTATCTAGCATCTAAGTCGTTTAGAGACTATCTAGGTTGTGCCTTCAAGAGCTCAAAATTTAGAGTTGCAGTAGCTACTCTATTTTCACGAAGTAGAGCAGAGCCAACATAGATTTCCCTCAGCAAGTCCCAAATATCCTTGGCAGTCTGGCATGCCTTGTCTTTACTTAAGTACCCTTGTCCAACGTGGTAAAAAGTACATTTTTGGCCAAGTTTTCCAAGTTAGACCTTTTTCTATCGTCAATAGTCCATTCATTATGTTCATTTTCCACCATGGGAGGGGGTACAGGTTGACCTTCCACTCGCACAATAGTGTTGAATCATGATTGCTGGTGGACCTTCATTGATGACTGTCTACATTTTGTCATGCATGGAAGTCAAGTGTGCTTGCATCATAAATAAGCTGTCCTCATAAGCCTCAGAGGAAAAGATGAGAGCTTTAGTTGAAGAAGTTTCAACTGTTATGGCTTTTTTTACAAGAACAAATTTTGCTTTTAAAAATGTGCTTTTCGGATCGAAAATGGTTGGATCTGGTCTAGCTAAAGACGATTAGTGTGTGAAACCAACCTCTCTGAGACCACTTGTTTGTCCCAAGTGGTAGAGGTTTAGAGGAGATGAATAAACCTCTAACTAGATTTTTCTTTTTTGAATACTTTGAGTAGATAATTGTTGCTTACCGTAAGAAACTATTTCTTAAAACAAAGCTTGTACAATAAGAAATCTTAAGGCAGTAGGCACAAAGCAGACTAATCTTAAGTTACTTGTAGTAAGCAATGTTCAGGTAGAGTTTTATGCAACGGATAATGCAAATGTGTTTTCTTACAAATTAATGTAGTACTTAAGTAGTATGTCAGCAAACAGTAATTAAAAACAGTAAGAAAATAGACACAAGGATTATAGTGGTTCAAAGGTGGGGGTAATCCTTCTACGTCTACTCTTCCCTCACATAAGGAAAATTCACTAAGATGTTCACACAATACAAACTCTTCTACACCGAAGTCTAAGTCCAACTTAGCTCCTTACAGTAGTTTTTATCTATTCTCAGAAGGCTACTCCTATATAATACACACATTCCTCAAAACTAGGGCTGTAAATGAATAGAGTTTTCATCGAACGACTTGTGAACAAGCTCGTTCATTTGGATAAATGAATAAATCTTTTAGCTCGTTTTATAAACGAACAGAGCTTGAACATGGATTGGCTCGATCGTTAGTAGCTCGTGAACAAGCTCATTCGAGACCCACTTAATAATAATAGTAGTAGTAATAATATTAATAAAAAACAATAATATTCAAAGTATTTATAATCTAATATTCTTATATTACTTGTTATGCAAGTAAGTATTTGGTTAAATTTGTTACTTGCATGGAAATTTAGGAAATGTATGTTTATTTGATATTCGTGAGCATGGTAATTAGTTGTTTTCAAGCACAATCATTCACGAACATGATCAATACGTTCACGAACATGTTCATGAACAAAATCAAACACTTTCAAACACCGCTTGGCTCGGCTCGAGTTCAATTAAAAATAAATGAACAAACATGAACACCTACAAGCTTGGCTCGATTTGACTCGTTTATTGATCCTACTCAAAACACCTAGTCTACTTCAAAACCCGGATTCAAACGAAGACTCCCCGTTTAAAAATCGCTCGTTAGATTGGTTTAATGAAAGTTTTTCTTTAACTTCTGGTAGCTGCCACTAAACTTGAATATCAGTTAAGGTGTGGGTAAAGTTCCTTAACGAGAAGGATTAGGGCCGAGGCAAAGCTTGAGAGCTAGCTTGACTTCATAATCTTGGTGCAACTTGAATCTCACTTGAGTGCTTTGCTATTTGCTATTGTATAGTTGGCACAATCACTTACAAGATTATCAGAGTGATATATACGGTGAAGCTTTGGATTAGAATGCTTGAATGCTTGATGCGAAGTAATTTCAGTTGCTCATAATACGGTAGCCTTTGCTCGTCCTCCATCTCCTTCTATTTATAGTTGTTGGGATTTCTTCTCATTGACGAGCGATCAATTTATTTTCACTGACATTTAATGTTCTTACGAATTAAGAACCATTTGTCCTTTCTGCAGAGATTAGGTCAGAGTGGTCCGACTTGATGTCAGTGTTTGTAGTGTTCCTTTTGCATTTTGTCAGGTTACGTATCCACACGTAATTGGATAGCCAGTATAATATTTGAATCTTGTCTCTATTGGTTATATTTCTTAGTCGAAGCTCTGACTTTGACTATGACTTTCACACGGTTGCTATAGTTGTTGCTTTCTTGTTGGTTGATTCTTTCTTGCTGCAAGTAATGTTGTATACTACGAAAGCATAAGCGACCTTATTGCACTCTCACTGTAGTCTTTGGTTCCTTACTGCTTAATTAGACTTCTTTCTTCTTGTAGCCTTGATGTCTTTTATGTAGGCTTGAGTGACTAAGTAGGACTAGCTCTATCTATTAAAAAATTTACAGAAATTGTGGGGGCACTAGTTCCTACTTTACATTTTGGTTTTGTTATCATCAAAATTAAGCATACATTTCCTAACAGTGTTGAAGCAAGCTCAACAAGCGAAGCAGTAGCTCAGCTAATTAGGGAACAAGAAAGTTTGTCTTAGGAGCAGGCATATGTTTGTACTGAGCAAACATCATAGATGAAGCAACGACTTAAGACGAAGAATATGCTTTAGTAGAAACTAAGCAACCACCTCAGTCTACTGGACACCCCTCTGGACCATTTGAGGGGAAAAGCAATAAGCTAAAGATATGCAGCAACATAAAAAGGCCACTACTGATGGTATGCTTACTGAACAAACTCATGAAGTGCAAGAAGACATTACTGCTGGAAAACAAGAAGTTGTAGGAGTAGGAGATCACCAAGTTGCTGGAGTAGAAGAGTGTAGATATCAGTTCAATATCATCAAGTGATCATAGTTTGTAGAAGAGGTTTTGAGGAGTCAGGAACCGGGTTCAGTATGTGGAGAACCGGGCTAGAAAATCGGGTTTTAGCCGGATCAGTTATAAGGGTTAAAAAGGAACCGGAGTCAAGGCGGTTATAACTGTCATGTGCAACGGATTAGAACCGTTGCGAGTAAAACCTTTGTTGAAAGCCCGTCTAACAGTTTTGTGCAGTTGGAAACAGAATTGGTTACAACTGCTGCTACTTCTTGATTCGAGCTCCATCCTTTATATACATTGAAACCACTTGGAGATACGAGTTAATACACGTTATTTTTCCCCTGAAAACACTTCTCAATCATTAGAATTAGTTAGCTAGGGTTCTTGAGCTCAATTCGGTTTGTGAATTGCGGGTTTCTAGTTTTCTGGAATAATTCTTGTAATTGATTTTTCAGTGGAGTGAATTGAGGTGTATAGAGCCTCTGTGGATGTAGATCACATTGATCAAACCACGTAAAATCCTTGTGTTCTTCATTTTATGTTCCTGTTCTGTGTTCGGTTTCATTTGGCCGAATTCTTTGATTGTTTTCATTCTCTCTTGGTTTGAGTATTGTTTGTGTGTGTGTGTGACAAGAGTTACTTACCTAACAAGTGGCGCCGTCTGTGGGAAACTTGTGCACACACTCGAAGAGGAAATGAGAATGGCTGGAGTGAAGATGGATGTAGAGAAGTTTTCAGGTAAAAATGACTTCTCGCTTTGGAAAATCAAGATGAATGCTGTATTGGTTCAAAATGGTTTAGACTCTGCACTTCTTCCTGTTGATCAATGGTCTGATGCTGAGAAACCAAAGTTTCCAGAAGTGTATAAGAAGGCTTTGAGCCTGATATTTCTGTGTTTGGGTGATAAACCCTTGAGGGAGATATCAAGGTGCAAGAATGCAGTAGAGGCATGGGAAAAATTGGAAGAACTTTATCAATCAAAGTCAATATCAAACAAACTATTTCTGAAGTAGAAATTGATGTCTTTCAAGATTATTGTTGATAAGGCCATTTCTGATCAACTTGATGAATTTGTCAAGATGATTGAAGAACTAGAAGACCTGGGTGTGAACTTGGAGGATGATGATAAGGCTTTGATGGTGTTGAATGTTCTTCCAAAGTCTATGGAAAGCTTCAAGGATGCATTGATGTTTGGAAGGGATGGAAAGGTCAGTTATGAGTCTATCCTCTCAGCTTTGAAGACAAAGTGTTTTCAAAATCAGGGAGATAAGGGCTCTACACAGGCTGGAGAAGGCTTGAACATAAAGTTAAAAAAGAACTACCAAAAGAAGAAGTTCCAGGGATCCAAAGACAACAAAGCTGGAACTCAGAATTCAAAGAAGAATGGAGACTAGGTTGAAAATAGAAAGTGTTTCAAGTGCAAGCAAACTGGACATTTGAAAAAGGATTGCCCACAGAAGAAAAAGAAACAGGAAAATCAGAGGGCAGAAGTGGCTGTGACTGAGCATCAAGATGACACCCCTGAAGTTTTAAACATCACAGACACAAAGATGGAAGAGGAATGGGTTCTTGATACAGGTTGTTCATTCACATGTGCCCTAATGAATCCTGGTTCAAGGACTTAAGGAAAGAAGATGGTGGATGTGTAGTACTGGGAAATGACCACTCCTGCAGAGTTAAAGGCACAGGATCAGTTCAGATCAAGCTGTATGATGGAGTCATCAGGACCATTTCACAAGTGAGGTATGTTCCTGGTCTTAAAAGAAACCTCCTATCTCTTGGTTCTCTTGTAGCAAATGGCTGTCAGTTCAACTCCACAGATGGGTATCTTCATATCACTAAACACAACAAGCTGGTAATCAAGGGAAGGCAACACAATAGCCTGGTTATCTTGATTGGATCTCCTGTGATAGGTTGTGTTGAATCTGTGATAAGTAGAGAGGATTTCATGAAGTGGCATAAAAGACTGGGTCATATTGGAGAGAAAGGATTGAAGGAGCTGTCCAAGAGGGGTATAACTGGTGAAATAGGAAATCAAACACTTGAGTTCTGTGACTAATGTGCTTTAGGAAAGGCCAAGAAGTTGCCTTATACTAAAGGGATATATTCTACTCAAGAACCACTTGATTATGTACACTCTGACATATGGGGGCCTTCAACGACAGAGACACTTGGAGGAGGAAGGTATTTCATGTCCATCATTGATGATTACAGTAAAAAAATATGGGTATATGTCTTAAGGAACAAGAGTGATGCATACCTTAAGTTTTAAAACATGGTTGAGCCAGGTGGAGAATCTAAGAGGGAAGAAATTGAAACATCTTAGGACTGATAATGGCTTGGAATATCTATCTACTGAGTTCACAAGGTTTTGTGAAGATAAGGGCATCACAAGGCATAGAACTGTCCCAATGAACCCTCAACAAAATGGTGTTGCTGAAAGGTTTAACAGGACTGTGCTTGAGAGAGTTAGATGTATGCGGATTGATGCTGGATTACCCAAATCCTTCTGGGGAGAAACACTGAACACTGCATGTTATTTGATAAATATATCACCATCATCAACTCTAGGATTTAAGACTCCAGAAGAAGTTTCGAGTGGAAAGGTACCAAACTACAATGACTTGAGAGTGTTTGGTTGTCTGGCATATGCTCACATAAGGCAAGACAAAAACTTGATGCAAGGGCACAGAGGTGTGTATTCCTAGGATATCCTGAGGGCATAAAAGGCTACAGGTTATGGTGTTTGGAACAAGGAAACTAGAAACTCTTGATAAGTAGAGATGTAAAATTTAATGAGGCAGTAATGGGATACAACTCTACTGGAAGTCAAGAAGAAGTTGATGGTGCTGTAGAGTCGAAAAGAATTTCCATTCAGGTGGAACCTACTGATGAAGAAAAACCACCAGTGAAAGATGCTCAAGCTCAACCAGGAAATGACAGTTCATCAGAAGAGGATGAAGATCAACCTGAGATCTCAAATCTCAGAACTTATAGCATTGGTAGAGATAGACCAAGAAGGCAAATCCACATGCCTGATTCTATGGACAAGCTGGGAGTGTCTACTATGCATTGAGTGTAGCAGAAGACCTGGAGTTTCAAGAGCCAAGCAGTTTCAAGGAAGCAATCAATTGCAGTGAAAGTGAACATTGGATAGGGGCCATGATGGAAGAAATGGAATCTCTGGAGAGAAACCAAACCTGGAAACTTGTAGACAAACCAAAAGGGCAGAAGTTAGTCAGCTCAAAGTGGATCTACAAGAAGATGGTGGAGGCTAGAAAGGCTGATAAAATCAGATACAAGGCAAGGCTTGTGGCAAGGGGCTTTACACAAAGGGAAGGCATTGATTATAATGAGGTATTCTCTCTTGTTGTGAAGCATTGCTCTATTAGGCTATTATTGTCAAAAGTTACACAAGAAGACATGGAACTACAGCAGTTAGATGTTAAGACAGCATTCCTGCATGTTGATCTCATTGAAAGAATATATATGAAGCAACCTGAGGGCTTTGTAATTCCAGGAGATGAAGAGAAGGTCTATTTTCTCAGGAAATCACTTTATGGTTTGAAGCAGAAAGGCAATGGAATAGGAAGTTCAATGAGTTCATGATCAATGCAGGTTTCATAAGAAGCTTGTATGATAGTTGTGTATACTTTAATAAGGATTCAAGGTTTGAACAAGTATTTATGTTACTATATGTGGATGATATGCTCATTGCCAGCAAGAGTATGGACAAAATACAATAGTTAAAGGGAAGATTGGGCTCAGAATTTGACATGAAGGATCTTGGAGAAGCAAGGAAGATTCTGGGATGGATATCATCAGAAGAAGGAAGTCTGGAACACTTTGGCTCTCACAGAAGCTGTATTTGCAGAAGGTTGTGGAGAGATTTCACATGCATGAGTCAAGACCAATAAGTATTCCAGTTAATCAACAAACCAAGCTATCCAAAGAACAATGTCCAAAGACAGAAGCAGAGGAGATTCACATGAAGAATGTTCCATATGCCAGTGGTGTTGGCAGCTTGATGTATGGAATGATATGCAGCAGGCCAGATTTGGCCTATAGTGTGTCTCTGGTAAGCAGGTACATGTCAAATCCTGGAGAGGCTCATTGGGAAGCGTTGAAGCAAGTCTTGAGATATTTGAAAGGCTCAGTCAGTGTAGGTCTGAAGTTTAAGAAACAAGAAGCTAGTGTTGTACCTCTTGTTGGATATGCTGATGCAGATTTTGCTGGGAACATAGATACAAGGAAATCTGTTACATGATATGTTTTTACCTTGTATGGAGCGGCTGTAAGCTGGAAAAGTGTGCAACAACTTGTAGTTGCTTTATCAACAACTGAGGCAGAATATATTGCCTTAACTGAGGCAATCAAGGAAGCTTTGTGACTCAAGGGGATTCTTAAAGACTTAGGGATCAAACAAGGGTGTGTTACCATTCAATGTGATAATCAGAGTGCTCTTCATTTGGTAAAACACCAAGCATTTCATGAGAGGTCTAAGCATATTGATGTTAGACTTCACTTTGCAAGAGATGTAATTGAAGCAGGATCTGTTGAGGTGAAGAAGGTTCGTACTATGGACAATGCAACTGATTTTCTAACCAAGGCAGTTCCTGGGAGTAAGATGATTCATTGCTCAAGCCTGATAAGGCTTGAACAGTGTGATTAGACCTGGAAGACAAGGCAGAATGAGGTGATGAAGTACACTTGAGTTCATTGAGGTGGAGATTTGTAGATATCAGTTCAATATCATCAAGTGATCATAGTTTGTAGAAGAGGTTTTGAGGAGTCAGGAACTAGGTTCAGTACGTGGAGAACCGGGCTAGAAAATCGGGTTTTAGCTGGATCAGTTATAAGGGTTAAAAAGGAACCGGAGTCAAGGCGGTTATAACTGTTATGTGCAATGGATTAGAATCGTTGCGAGTAAAATCGTTGTTGAAAGCCCGTCTAACAGTTTTGTGCAATTGGAAACAGAATTGGTTACAACTGCTGCTACTTCCTGATTCGAGCTCCATCCTTTATATACATTGAAACCACTTGGAGATACGAGTTGATACACGTTATTTTTTCCCTGAAAACACTGCTCAATCATTAGAATTAGTTAGCTAGGTTTCTTGAGCTCAATTCGGTCTGTGAATTGGGGGTTTCTAGTTTTCTGGAATAATTCTTGTAATTGATTGTTCAGTGGAGTGAATTGAGGTGTATAGAGCCTCCGTGGATGTAGATCACATTGATCGAACCACGTAAAATCCTTGTGTTCTTCATTTTATGTTCTTGTTCTGTGTTCGGTTTCATTTGGCCGAATTCTTTGATTGTTTTCATTCTCTCTTGGTTTGAGTATTGTTTGTGTGTGTGTGTGACAAGAGTTACTTACCTATCAAAGAGCATCAAGTTTCCTCTCCAGCAACCTCAAATGAAGAGAGTCCATAACATACTGAGATTCGAGGGAAAAGTCGATCAAGTTCTCCTGAAGAATTTCACTCACAGAAGCGGCTCAGGCACATTTCTATCGTAGCTCAGTATGCAGGAAAAAGACAGAAGAGACGGGAGGCAAAGTCTCTTGAGAGAAAAAATGAGGCCATTGTGGGAATTAGACAATCTCACATGGACCTAAATCTGCAAACGCGTGCTGCTATGCAGGAAGTGTGAGAAAGATTCAAGAGTACAATATCCACTCCTAAGCAATCAGTACATCATCTACGCAAAACTATGAGCAGCAATGCTTTTGGGGTCCTTACGACTCTTGGGGTCCTTACGACTCTTGGATCGATTTGTGAAGTTGTAACCTTGCTTCCATTAAGCATGAAGGATTTGAAAAATCAATTTGTGAATGAAGAAAACTTGAGAGACAATGGATGGAGGACCTTGTCATTAAATTCAGTGGTTATGTGAATGGACAAATTGAAGGCCTTGCATCAGGAGTAGGTGATAAGCTTAAAGAGCACAATCAAGAACTTTTGTCCATACAAGGTGAAATCTCCCAACTACGAAAAGATAGGGACGCTAACAGATCGGTATCGATCAATATCCAAAAACAGATGGAAGCATATACGATATCAATATTAATGATGTCGAAAAGGCGGGAGGAGAGTTAAGGAAAAGAAATGTTGAACGCCAACAAAGAGAACAACATGAGGCTTTTCTCGCTGAGCAAAGATGATAGGAACAAGAGACCAAGGAAAGGATAAGAGAGTGGAAAGCTCATGAATAACATGAGTTTGAAAGATCCATGTCAGATTCACAGGTATGAATGAAGAGTGTGCTTGAAAAATCCAATGCCGATCGGCATGAGATATACCTTGCTATAGGAATGGTCCCTCTTGAATTTTGTGAATATATGCAGCGTACGCCCTCAAGAAGATAGGATGTCAATTCAAATCTATCAATCCTTACGAAGTATGAAGATTGACTAAAAATCTGCTCAGAGCAAGAACTAGAAGATCAATGAGCCTATTAGATTCCAACTGGAAGAAATCCTTCAAGGGTTGAGATTGATAAAAGCAGAATGACTAAAATTCTCAGATACTTCGAGTATCTATTGGATGAAGAAAATTACAATTAGGTTGAAGGTGCAACTAGACGTCGACTACGAGCTTACTCAAATGATCTACATGCTGGTTGTGAGGTGGTGTTCAATATCATCAAGTGAGCTATACTTTGTAATATGGTGTGTTGGGAATGTGGAACCGGAATCAGGGAGTGAAGAACCGGAGGATTAAACCGGGTTTTAGCATCAAGAAGACAAGCTGTTCAGAATAAACCGGGTTCGAGGCAGTTGAAGATAACCGTCATTTGTGACGGAGCAGTTGCAGAATTGTGATGAAGAAAACCGTCACTTTTGTCCGGTAGCTGAGCTCAACTTCTTTCAGTTAGAACTTCCTGTACAGTTGCATTCGAGATTCAATCCATATATCATTGTAAAGCTCTCATTGAGGAGAAGATCACTACGTTGAGTAATTTCTCTGTTTCTTAGATTAGAGAGAGTATTTTTAGATTGAGCGTTCGTGCCCTAAATTGTCAACAGAATTGGGCATTTCATTTCTTGAGTGTATTCTCTGTAATTGACTGGAGTTCTTAGTGGATTGAGGTGTGTCTTGCCTCCGTGGATGTAGTTCATCTTGAACGAACCACGTTAAATTGGTGTTTGATTCATTTCTATTTCCTGTTCTGCGCAAGTTCAGTTCGGTCACAATTCTGGCCGAATTGTGAGTTTGAATTCAGATTGTTTTTCTTCGTACATTTCCAGATTCTTAGGAGTTGTGTGTTTCTGAGTTGTTCTTCACTAACAAGTGGCGCCGTCTGTGGGAAACAACTCTCACAGCTTGAAGAAGGGAAGGAATGGCTGGTATGAAGATGGACTTTGAGAAGTTTACAGGAAGAAATGATTTCAGACTGTGGAAGATCAAGATGAATGCAGTGTTGGTTCACAATGGCCTTGATCTTGCTTTGATACCTCTTGATTCGTGGGAAGAAAGTGAGAAACCCAAGTTTGCATCAGTGGATAAGAAGGCCCTCAGTCTTATCTTTCTGTGTTTGGGTGATAAACCGTTAAGAGAGGTCTCAAGATGCAAGAGTTCCTCAGAAGCATGGAAGAGATTGGAAGATCTGTATCAATCTAAGTCAGTTTCCAACAAGCTGTTCTTGAAGCAGAAGATGTTAGCCTTCAAGATCACTGAAGATAAGGTAATTTCTGATCAACTTGATGAGTTCATTAAGATGGTTGAGGAATTGGAAGACCAGGATGTGAAATTGGAGGAGGATGATAAAGCATTGATGGTGTTAAACATTCTTCCAAAATCCATGGAAAGCTTTAAGGATGCCTTGATGTATGGGAGAGATGAGCAGCTATCTTATGATGGAATAGTGAAGGCTCTGAGGTCTAAATGTTTCCAGACTCAAGGTGATAAAGGCATGGTGCAATCTGGAGAAGGTTTGAATGTTAAATTCAAGAAACCTTGGCAAGGCAAGAAGGGACAGAATGCTAAGGATCCAAAGGCAGGAGACTCTAATCCAAAGAAGGGGAATGAATGGGTTGAGAAGAGGAAATGCTTCAAGTGCAAGCAGCCTGGTCACTTGAAGAAGGATTGTCCTAAGAGAAACAAGAAAGGTGGAAATCAAGGGGCAGAAGCTGCTGCCATTGACCATCAAGAAGATCCTCCAGAGGTATTAAATGTTACTGAATCAAGAATGGTAAAGGAATGGGTCTTGGACACAGGCTGCTCCTTTCATATGTGTCCACACCAGTCATGGTTTGATGAACTGAAGAGAGAAGATGGTGGAAATGTTCTCCTGGGAAATGACCAATCATGCAATGTCAAAGGAGTTGGATCAGTGAGCATAAGGATGTTTGATGGTGTGGTCAGAGTCATCTCAAATGTAAGATATGTTCCTGGCCTTAAAAGAAATCTTCTATCTCTTGGTTCTTTGGTAACTAGTGGGTGTCAGTTTAGCTCAGTGGATGGCTTCTTGCATATCACTAAACATGGAAAAATGGTGATTAAAGGTAGACAGCATAATGGGTTGTTTATCTTGATTGGTTCACCTGTTGTTGGGAGTGTGGATATGGTCTTGAGCAGTTCTGAGCTTGTTAAATGGCACAAGAGGCTTGGACACATAGGAGAGAAGGGGTTGAAGGAACTGTCAAGAAGTGGAGTAATTGGAAACATGGGAAATCAAAACCTGGAGTTCTGTGATCAGTGTGCTTTGGGCAAATCCAAGAAGCTGCCCTATGGAAAGGGTGTTCACACAACTCAAGAGCCATTAGATTATGTTCACTCTGACATATGGGGTCCTGCAAGGACAGAGACTCATGGTGGAGCAAGGTATTTCATGTCTTTGATTGATGATTACAGCAGAAAGGTGTGGATCATGTTGATGAAGAATAAGAGTGATGCTTTTCATAAGTTCAAAACATGGTTGATTCAACTGGAAAATGTCAAAGGGAAGAAGCTGAAGCACCTTAGGACTGATAATGGACTTTGAACATAAATGTATTATGAATGGTGGAGGTACACTAAGAATGATCCTGACAGATCTAGGAGGAGTAGGACCTCAAAAGATGAAGATTAAGCAAGAGGAAGAGGCAAAAAGTACGCCAAGCAGCATTTCAAGAAGCGTCAATAGAGGAAACAGAAATGAAATGAACTGCTACTAGGTAAACTTTTCATACCTCTCAAGCGCTTGATGTAAGAAGTTTTTGTTTGGCATGAGTCTACTGTAACTATAATAAATAGAATGTCTAATGAAAAAAAGTTATCATTTACTGCCAAATGATTACTGCTTGTAATCTTGCATCATACTTGTTGCATTTAATACATTTTGTAAATATGGAATATTTACTAACTTGTGGCAATCATTGAAAATACTACTTGTGGAAATTATTTAATTGACAGGTTTGAAGAAGTGGGAGATTGACATGAAGATTGAAGAAAATCATGCAGGTCAAACCTTCCATATTGAAGCAAGGAAAACATTCCTTGAATCAAGGAACAAGTCAAACATACTTTATCAACCTTTGATCTCCAAAGGAAAATTGAAGACTGACGGAAATCAAGCAAAGATTTGAAGAAATTCATTCACTATAAAGAGAAGAGAAGCCATAAAGACTAGTATCGATTTTTGAAGAGTGTCACACTTGTGTAATTCATCAAAAACTTGTATCTATTCTATTGGTGTTTGAACTGTGAACGGACATCAGTAGATCATTAGATATAACTCGGGAGAGTTGTGTGTAGTTTGTTTAGGAGAACACACAGAAGTTCGGGACAACTTTTTGGGTGCAGATAGAGGGATCATCTGCACCAAGAATTCTATCTGGGGGACCAAAAGGTAGGTTCATACTTAGCGGGAGTAAATATATAACTTTATGAGGGATTCCCAACTATTTTGTAAGTACAAGGTGTATTTTCTTTACTGTACTTTTATAAGATATTGTCTATAAGGGAAGAGGGATTCTTCCTCGAAACTCTATAAATCAATTTGATTATATTCCAATCAAGTTCATACTTTGTAAGAACTCATTAATTTTATTAATCGTTGTTCTTTTACAACTTTTTCCACTTAAGAACGTTGCACACGTGTAAAAACTCTGACATTTCAATTGGCACCAGAGCAGGTTCCAATTTATTTTAATAGGTAGATTAAGGGACCTTGAATGACTTATGTTGATGAAGCATCATTGCGACCCCTGTATTTAGATGGGGCAAACTACTCTTACTGGAAATCCATGATGATGGTGTACCTTTGGTTAAACAAATGTTGGCTTGTGGTTGTAAACGGATGGGAATGACCACAAATTGAAAATGAAGAAAAACAAATGATTCCAAAGCCGGAGGAAACCTTCAGTGAAAAGGAGAGGCAAGAATCAAATGTGTCACAAAATGATCGTTAAATGCACTACAACCAAAGACGCCTGGAGAGTATTGCAGAGCTAGTACGAAGGGAATGCATCAGTCAAAACCTCCAAACTTCAAAGACTGTCTCTCCGATTTGATAATATTCACACGAATGAAGAAGAAAACATTGAGGTTTTCTACACTTGTTTCTATGATGTTGTCAACGAGTGTTACATTCTCGGCAAAAAACATCTCTGAAGAAAGGTAAATCTCAAAAATCATGACAACTCTTCTAGGACGGTTTCGAGAAAAAATTACTATGCTAGAGTCCTTTCCGAACCTTCGAAATCAACAACATCTATGATTTAATCAAAGCCAAAGGGATTGCATTGAAAGTTGAATTATCTCAAAAGCTAAAGGGTTCGACCATTGTCAAGTTAAATGTTAGGAAGAGCAAAGCATGCAAAGCCATCTGGAGTGACTCAAAATCTGATGAAGAAACACAACCTGAAGAGAATGCTCAACACACGAGCAATCTGACCCTCTGTAACTCCACAAAGGACTACACTTGTCTAATGACACATGTTCGTTCCTCCAAGGAACATGTTGGTAAAAACAAAGGAGATATCTCAGACTCTGATGATTTCTCAGATGAGTCATGTACCACGATAGAACAATTACATGCCATGTATGAAGAGATATCCTAAAGAGCGAACGAGGTTGTTGTGATCATAAAATCCTTAGAAGCAAGAATTAGACTCTACGAAAAAAGAGAAGATCCGAGCACATTTGCACAAGCTCAAAACATATCCACTACAAAGTAAACTCTGCTGGAGATTGAATCTAAAATTACTAAACAGGTAAGCGGCTCAAAAGACATCTCAATAAGTTCCTTAGAACAAAAACTTATTAATGTGCAATCGGTTAGCAAATACAGAGAAAAGAAGATAAAAGTGCTCAAAAGGGAGATGTCAAGAGTGATGAATGGGACTCAAGAACCATCGACCATCAACTCAAGTAGGTGGTCTACTGACCATTCAAAAGGTAAAGGTAAAGAGGTAAGGAACCACAATGATTTTTTTGGAAAGAGTTCCAGTCAAGAACGAACAGTGTTTAGACATAGGTCAAAATTTCAAGTTGTTCATTCTGACCAGGAACACTCTGTGTCCAATTCACACTCTGGTCATAAGAACTTTAAGTTTATCCCTACTTGCCATTATTGTAGTATTAAAGGACATATCGACCTAATTGCAATAGGATGTGATATTACTTATACACTAGCAAAGTCACCTTCAGGGATATATATACATACATATATATATATATATATATATATATATATAAAGTTCAATCCAGATACTATCAAAAACCAAATCCAAAAAAAAATTAGACTTGAACAATCACAAACTAACCAAAATCTGGGTTCTAAAGGAAAATAAATGTTTTACTTCCGTTCTTGCTCTGAATTCGAACCTTGAAGGGACATGGTATTTTGATAGTGGATGTCGAGGCACATGACAGGTGTACGAACAAATCTCTCATATGTATCACCTGTTAATGATACATTTGTCACTTTTGGGGATGGTGTGAGAAACAAGTTTGTTAGAACAGGAACACTGAATGTCAATGGTAACTAATTTGGAAGGAGTGTTGCTTGTTGAAAATCTAACAGCAAACCTGATAAGCATCAACCACCTCTGTGATCAAGGGTTGAATGTTAGATTTACACAAGACAAATGTCGGGTACTTGATGAAAATAATGAATGTATCCTTATCGGTACCAGGACTGTGGACCATTGTTACATTTTGGATCATGATAGCACATGTCACTTCAATTCCTTAAGTGAAACTGAAACATGGCACGAAAAACTTGGCCACATTAACTATGATCATTTGGTGAAATCATCTAACTCACAGGTTGTTCGAGGTTTGCCAAACCTGAGGAAGAAAGTTCCTGGCACATATGGTCCGTGTCAATTCAGAAAACATAAATATACATCTCACAAGGTCATACATGATGTTCTTACTAAGCAGGTACTTGAGCTATTGCACATGGATAAGAAGTTTATATTTGTGTGTGTTGATGACTTTTCTCAGTATACATGGGTTCATTTCATTAAACAAAAGTTTGAAACTTTTGAAATATTCAGAACTTTGTGTTTAAAATTGGAAAATGAGAAGAAATATGGTATTTCCAAAATCAGATTTGATCATGGTTGAGAATTTGAAAACTCCATGTTTAGTGATTTTTATACTTCTAAAGGCATTATTTATGAATTTTCTGCACCTAAGACTCCCCAACATAATAGGGTTGTTGAGAGGAAGAACAAAACACTTTAGGAAATGGCTAGAGTCATGCTTACTTCAAAAGGTATATCTCAAAGATGGTGGGCAGAAGCTATAAATACAGTTTGTTATCTCATAAACCGTGTGTACAAAGGTATGGGTATCACTCCATATCAAATTTGGAAAGGTAAAACTCCTAACCTAAGTCACCTTCATGTCTTCGGATGTAAGTGTTATGTTTATAAAGACAGAGAACCTCTTGGTAAATTTGACTCTTTTAACCTCTTGGTAAATTTGACTCTAAAAGTGATCTTGGATTCTTTCTCAGTTATTCTAACAATTGATGAGCTTACAGGATTTACAATCTCAGAACTCAAACAGTCATGGAGAGTGTCAACTCTGTTTTTGATGATCACTCCAGAACTGTTGTTGAGCATGAAACCTTGGGATCTATTCAGATTGACCTGACCACCCCGGAAGTTCCTTCCCCAAAGGAACTAGATGCAAAAAGCACATCAGAAAGATGTTTCCTTATTGGAAACAATCATGTTTCTTGGTTGAGTAAGACACAACATTTCTCCGTCTACAGCTGAGTGCATAGCATCCGGGAGTTGTAGTGCCCAACTCACTTGGATGAAGCAAATGCTCCTAGACTATGGGTTTGATACACATTCTGTTCAATTGTTCTGTGATAATACTAGCGCCATAAATATTTTCAAGAACCCTGTTCAACATTCTCAAACAAAGCATATTGAAATTCGACATTACTTTATTCGGGAATTGGTTGAAGAAGGAATAGTTATTTTGGAACATGTCCCTTCATAGGAACAACTGGCAGACATTTTCACCAAAGCTCTTGATGCTCATAGTTTTTTTCCTAAGGAAGTCATTAGGAATTTACATTGATCATTAGCTTGGCTCTATGATTTTTGTTTGAAATACACCACACACACACACACACACACATATATATAATTTAGCATATACTGCACTAAGGACCTTTGCTCCAGGCATATTTCATGTACACCTTTACATATCACCTCAGGATTGTGAGTCAAAAATACCCAAAGAGTTGTTGTTTTTCTAAAGGTAACTGTTGAGACTTAAAATGTCTGATTCTCTTGGTGTTATTGCTATCAGAAAGAGCTACCTTCTGGAAATGATGTAGTGAGCAACCATCTGTGTAAGGAATAAAAGGTCTCATGCATAGAAAATGACTAATTGTGTGTGTAAGCTGCTGACAGGCATCATATATTATGTGATGTTATTTTTTGAAGTAATTTTTTCTATGTGCTATTCTGTCGCTATGGTGTTCGTACATCATTATATCATGAAGTAGTGGGGTAGCTTTTGGGCAAAAAATTCTGATAGCTCTAAGCAAAAAATTATATACATAAGCATCATGAAGTAATGGGGTAGTTTTTGGGCGAAAATTCCGATAACTCTAAGTGAAAAGTGATGTTGGAACATTGTCATAAAGTAATGAGGTAGCTTTCGGGCAAAAATTCTGATAGCTCTATCTGAAACATGATATGTGTTCAATGAGGGTTCCACTGATTAGTGGGGTAGACTTCAGACGAAAACATTTATGTTGTCTCTAAATGAAATGTGGTCTTTCGTACGTTCAATGTACATTATATATATATATTAAAAAAAAGGTGTTATAAGGCTGGTCCTAATATGTTATTCCTCTCTTTGTACTTTTTGTATACCTTGAGAATCAACATCTCTTGTCTCTTTAAAAGTCTCGCCACTCATGTGGAGTAAAAGATCACGTCTTTTGTTTTTTTAGGCTGTTACTCTTTTTTAAGCATACACATCACTTCCTTATCCGAAAAAAATCTAGTCTTGAGTGGGGATTTTTTTAAATTCCGTGATATATGGAAGCAAATATTTGTTCCAAAATTAACTGTTTTTTCAAATCTAGGGTTTCTCTTATTTGGTAAATATACAGGATCATTTTTTTCCATTTTAATTTTCTCTCGATCCTATCGAAACCTCTATAAAGCCTTTTCGGCTACTGCATATCTCTCTCACTTTAGTTTTCGTTGTCTCTTCCAAAAACTTAGGGGCTTTGCGAAATTCAATTTCAAACTCAAAAGTGCTTCATGGTCGAACTAAGGAAGCCGCCAAACGAAAGAGGACTACTCCAGCTCTTTCTCTAGCCGCATAACCACAGCCCCCCGAGCCCTAGACGGTTCTCAATGTTGTTCTTATTCAATCGATTCCTCCAATCGGTTCATTGGTGATTCCAGGGCTCCACGACTCCCCAAGTTCCTCCTCTCGAGGATCTCCTTCACATAAATCGTCACCTATCAAAACTCCTTAGGCCACTCCGACAGGCACTGCCAAAAAGAGGACCATCTCTCATGTTCCGACGGTCCAGTCTTCTGGAACAGAGCCAAAATCTTATCCAAAGAGTTTTTACTCTCCTCTTGCCTTGGACAGGTTAAAAAATTTGAAAGTATGGTATTTTGGTCTGAGAAAATTTGGATGTGTGGTCTTTTAGGCGCTACAATATTTTAGCTACCACTACTGCTGTAGGTCTTGCCAAAACTGTGTAGGCATAAATTGTTTTTGTGGGATAATTGTTAAAGAATTTTATGCTAATCTGAACCCTGGGATAACTGATCCTTCATCCCCCAGATTTCATAAGGTTTTTTTACAGAAATGTTGTCTGTTCCTTTTCCCTTGAATTGATCAATAACTTCTGTGGACTGACTGTCCCACTGAAGTACGAACTGGATGAGGACATGGATACAGTAGCTGCTGCTCGTACAGCGAACAAGGTCGTTCGCTGGTCCAACTCCAGATTATCCTCGGCTGATCTCACACTAGAGTGCAATATGCTGCACAAAATTGAGATGCAAAACTAGACTCCAACCGTTCACAAATCAAGCCTCACGATAATAGATCGCCATGTTCGATCAATTGATCAAAACTGCAGGTTCTCAAAAGCCCTACTATCAGAAGATACTTCGGGGCATCATTCGTCCTTCTTATTCAAGGTCGAAAAAAGGGAGGAAGTCTGAGTCTGCTGCTGTTGCTGTTGCTGTTGCTACAGAGGAAGAACATGAAGATGAAGCTCAGGATGATGATGAAGAGGGAGAAGCTACTGCTGATGAAGATGAGGATGGGTTGAACATATATTTCGTTTGGTTTCGCATGAACTCTTTTTGGACATTATATCTCTATTGCATGCTTCCATTGTTGGTTTATATCTGTGAGGTTGTTCTTGCTAGTAATTATGTTCCTATTCTTTTGCTACAGGTCAGCCATCAGTAATTTTCAAACTTGAATGCCAAGGGGGAGATTGTGAATATGAAATATTTACTAACTTATGGCAATCATTGAAAAATACTACTTGTGGAAATTCTTTAATTGACAAGTTTGAAGAAGTGGGAGATTGACATAAAGATTGTAGAAGATTGAAGAAAATCATGCAGGTCAAACCTTCCATATGAAGCAAGGAACACAGTCCTTGAATCAAGGAACAAGTCAAACTTACTTCATCAACCTCTGATGTCCAAAGGAAAATTGAAGACTGGCGGGAATCAAGCAAAGATTTGAAGAAATTCACTTACTATAAAGAGAAGAGAAGCCATAAAGACTAGTATCGAGTTTTCAAGAGTGTTACACTTGTGTAATTTATCAAAAACTTGTATCTGTTCTATTGATGTTTGAACTGTGAATGAACATTAGTAGATCATTAGATATAATTCGGGAGAGTTATGTGTAGTTTGTTTAGGAGATCATACAGAAATTCGGGAGAACTTTCTGGGTGAAGATTGAGGGATCATCTGTACCAAGAATTCCATCTGGGGGACCACAAGGGTAGGCTCATACTTAGGGGGACTAAGTATAGAACTTTAGAAGGGATTCCTAAATGTTTTGTAAGTACAAGGTGTATTGTAACGACCAGAGTTTCTAGTTGCATCATCTTATTTGATTTATACGAAACTATATGAGTTGCATAATTTTTTTGTGTGCATTTTTACTTTTTTTAGTTATTTTCTTACACTTGCATAAATTATCATTTTTCATAATTAATGATATGAATGGGTCGGGGAAACAAGAGTTTAATTATACAATGATATAAAAGAAGTCTACATTTTTTATAGTAAGCCCTCTCCATAGGATTACTAACCCAAAACCAATGGCTAAATTCCATAGTTTTATGCCCAAATTATTGCCCAAGACCAATGGCTAAATCCCATGGTTTTATTCCCACAATATTGCTCGAAACCAATGGCTAAATTCCATAGTTTTGTGTAATACCCGTGCCTCTCACAACTCACTGGCAAATATAATTTTTGCATTTCATGCATTCCATATTTTATGTGCTATTTACGTGATAGTTTTATAGTAATTAATTTATTACATTTATTGCGTTATTTTATATTTTGCGACTAATTTGGACATGTTTACCTTGGTAGTCAAGAACCCCCTAGTCTAAAATAATGAAACATGCTACAGAATTTAAGACTATGCGTGACAAGTTTATAGTGTGGAGCCAAAAGCAAGGAGAATGAAGTGTTTCTCGCTGGAAAGTAATCTCGGCCGAGACGGGGAAGGATCTCGGCCGAGACGGGAGGTCGAGTCATCTCGGCCGAGACAGAGAAGTGATCTCGGCCGAGACGTGAAGGCAGGGAAAACGGGAAGTTTGCCCTGGAGACGCATCTCGGCCGAGACAGAGAGTGATCTCGGCCGAGACCCTTAGACCGACTTAGCCATCTCGGCCGAGACAGGGTCTAATCTCGGCCGAGATTCAAAGACCGACTTACTTTTCAGCTTTTGTGTCCAAGAAGCTATTAAAACAGTTTTCTTCTTTCATTTTGTAATTGTAACTCCAAGATTCATCTAAAGCAAAATATCTTGGCTTGGTATCGCCCCCAGACGTAGTTACGCTTCGTAACGAACTGGATTGATTACCATTGTGGAATAGGAAATTTCAAAAGCTACTCCGGAGGAGAGGTAAGTAGAAATTCATCTGCAACTACAATGCTTGAACATAGTATTGGTGCTTATTATTTGTGTTAATTGATTATAACATGTGCAGTAGTATATCTCTATATAAAGTATCTTATTCCATTATTAATAGTAAACTGGTGAGCATATCAATCATGAGCATTAGCATTTGCAAGAATTTGCATGTGTACATGAGAGAAGTCAAAATAGCATAATTTCATAAATTGAAAATGTTTTGGGGTTGGTCACCACTGGCACATTGAGAGTTATATTTATATATGGTGTCTCTCGGGATGCTTCCGGTGACAGGCGTGCACGCGGAAGAGGTTCCCACTTCAGCACCTTTATGATGATGGGTACGGGAAGAGGTAGACTTTCCGGTGGATTGCAGGGGCAGGCAGGAGGCGGACCCCTGGTAGTCTCGGAAGGATAGCCACTTGGTCGTACCAACCATTAATGATGTCTCGGGTAGACTATAAGGGGAGAGGAGGAACCCTTGGTAGTCACGAGTATGGCCAATAAGTGATATTCTGGTGAGGTTGTGCCAGTGAAGGGAGCCAATACTCACGAAAACGGTTTTCTTTTGAGTAGAGTTGAAAGAAATGGTTTTGTAAATTGCATCTCATCATTCACGCATTTGTCATGCATGATTTCTGCTTACTGAGCTTTAGCTCACGTAGTTCTTGCATTGTAGGTGAGTTTGACTACGTATGAGCTCGTGGACTAATCTGGCATGCTGTTAGAACTTCTGCAAGTCTTGAAGCCTCGTGTATATGAATGACGACCTGTGGGGCTAAACCTTGGACTCACTATGTTTTTGCTAGTGTTCTAATAATCTTTTTGGACATGTTCAAATTAAGAAACTTTAATATATATATTTTTGTAAATATGGTGTTGAAGATGGAGTGATGCTACTGTGCTTGACTTGGATCTATGTGAACACATGTTAATGAGATTTTAACATCGGGAAAGTATTTTAGATTATTAATTTTTAAAAAAATATACAGGCTTTGTAAGGCTAAAAATTGGTATAAAATAAGTTTTTTTTTTTACAAGGGTGGGTGTGACAGAGTGGTATCAGAGCCCGGTTTGTGCCCTGTAGACAGTTCATATACATGAGCTCGGAACTTCTGAAGCGCAGACATGCCAGTAAGTTTTACTTATTCGTAACTTGCATTCATTATTTCATAAGTCATATTGGCCTGTGACAGAGGGACAATAAAATTAGAAAGAAATCATGGAGGTCGTTAGAGGAGAAGGTGTTGAAGGAAATAACGATCTAGAACCGAATGCACCAGCAGTAGGTGTTGGCCTCGAAGCGATTGTGGCTCGGTTGACAGGGTTAGTCGAACAACAGTCGCAACAAATTCAACAACTTATCCAACAAAGGGGTGTGGGTGAACAACCAGGAAATGGTGTAAATCAACAACAACCTCGAGCTGAATACTTAGAGGTCATCGGGGAAAGGTTTAGAAAGCTTAACCCGCCAACATTTGAGAGTGCAACAGATCCCACTGATGCAGAGGATTGGCTTAGAACTATGGAGAACATGTTTTTGTATAGTAAAGTTCCTGAGGGGGAAAAGGTATTGTGCGCATCATTCATGTTACGTGGAAGTGCGGGACACTGGTGGGACACAATGAAAACTATAGAGGATGTGGCGACAATGACGTGGAATAGGTTCAAAGAACTTTTTAGAAACAAGTATTTCACTGCCCCAGTTCGAGTAATGAAGATGAACGAGTTCATACAATTGAGACAAGGGGCAATGGATGTTGCAGACTACATCGCCAAGTTCGAGCAACTCTCTAGGTTTGCGGAGCACATGGTCAGCACGGATGCGCTGAAAGTAGAGAGATTCCTAGAAGGTCTGAGGCCAGAGTTATATAGAGATGTGTGTATGGCTGGAATACATGGAGTAACTTATTCACAAGTTGCTGAACGAGCGTTGATTGCCGAACAAGCAGAAATGAAAATTAGGCGTGCTCAGGAGGTTAGGCGTCAGTTTATACAAAGACAAGGACCTCGTTTTGGAGGAGATGGAAAGAAAAGGCCGCTACAAGTGCAAGGTCCAAGGCCGGGTTCTCAACCAAAACCAGGACAACAATCATGGGATCAGGACAAGCGCCAAAAGGGTGAACAAGGAAAATCACCAGTTACACAACCTACATGTCCCACATGTGGAGGTTCGCATAGTGGAAAGTGTTTCGCAGAGTATCGGACTTGTTTTAAATGTGGAAAAGCAGGACACATTTCCACGGTTTGTCCAGAAAACTCAAACCCTGCTACACAAAAGAAGACGCCAGCTAGAGTCTTTACCATGACCACAGAGGAAGCGGAAGCAAATACATCTGTAGTAACAGGTAAAGTTCCCATCTGTGATACTATTGCATTTGCATTATTTGATTCTGGAGCTACACATTCATTTGCATCCACTGAGTATGTGAAGAGGCTGGGTAGAAAACCTGATGTAGCAGACGTTAGTTACAATGTAGTGATCCCCTCCGGAGAGTCAAAACAAACTAACCAAATTCTGCGAACATGTGTTATCTCTATTGAAGGAAGAGAACTTTATGCCGATCTAATCATATTAGATATGAATGATTATGATGTGATTTTGGGAATGGACTGGCTATCGAAATATGGTGCTACAATAGATTGTCAGAACAAGATAGTCACATTTCAGCCGCCTGGAGACACATCTTTCGTCTTTATTGGAGTACGAAAAAGGTTCAAATATCACATGATATCAGCGGTGAAAGCGAAAAGGCTATTGGAAAGCGGTTGTGAAGGCTACCTAGTAAGTGTTATGAGTATGGAAGAGAAACATTGTCCGACTATAGAGGAGGTAGCGGTGGTGCAAGAATACCCTGAAGTATTTCCAGAGGAACTCCCAGGATTACCCCCAGACAGAGAGATAGAGTTTGTAATTGACGTATATCCAGGGACTGCTCCTATATCGAAGTCACCATACAGAATGGCGCCAACAGAGTTGAAAGAGTTGAAGATTCAATTGCAAGATTTACTGGACAAAGGCTTCATTAGACCTAGCTTTTCGCCATGGGGTGCACCAGTTTTGTTTGTCAAGAAGAAAGATGGTACTATGCGGATGTGTATAGATTATAGAGAACTAAACAAGGTTACAATTAAGAACAAATACCCCTTACCCAGGATTGATGACTTGTTTGATCAACTCCAAGGAGCTGCCATATTCTCCAAGATTGACCTACGTTCAGGTTATCATCAATTGAAAATTAAAGAGGAAGATATCTCGAAAACGGCATTTAGTACAAGATACGGGCACTATGAGTTTTTGGTAATGCCATTCGGATTGACAAATGCCCCAGCAGCTTTCATGGATATGATGAATCGGGTATTCAAAGACTTTTTGGATAAGTTTGTTATCGTGTTTATTGATGACATTCTGATTTACTCCAAGAATGAAGCAGAGCATGCTGTGCATTTGAGAAAGGTTTTAAACGTTCTAAAGGAGAAACGGTTGTACGCTAAGTTCAAGAAATGTGAGTTCTGGTTAGATCGAGTAATATTTCTGGGGCATGTTGTGTCAGGAGAAGGAATTGCAGTTGATCCAAGTAAGGTTGAAGCAATTAACAATTGGCCACAACCTACAAACCCTTCAGAGGTACGTAGTTTTCTCGGGTTAGCTGGGTACTATCGGAGATTTGTAGAAGGATTCTCGAAAATTGCATCTCCCTTAACACAGTTAACTAGAAAGAGTGTAACATTCAAGTGGACAGAGGCTTGTGAGCAGAGTTTTCAAGAACTGAAGAAAAGGTTAACATCTGCGCCGATCCTTTCTATACCAACAGGGACTGGAGGCTTTGTAGTATACAGTGATGCTTCGAAGAATGGTTTAGGGTGTGTGTTAATGCAGAATAGCAAAGTAATAGCATATGCATCCAGACAATTGAAGGAGTATGAGAAGAACTACCCTACTCATGACTTGGAGCTTGCAGCAGTAGTATTTGCACTAAAACTCTGGAGACACTATCTATATGGAGAACGATGTGAGATCTACACAGATCACAAAAGTCTGAAGTACTTTTTCACACAGAAAGAGCTGAATATGAGACAGAGAAGATGGTTAGAACTCGTGAAAGATTATGACTGTGTTATCAACTATCGTCCTGGTAAAGCAAATGTCGTTGCTGATGCCTTAAGCAGAAAATCGTCCCAAGGTACTACATTGATGGCTTTGATTCAGAAACCAGAGTTACTAGACTTGCAAAGAATGAATGTCGAGATTGTTCAATTGGGAGTAGTAGAGGCAAGACTAGCAGCTCTAACCCTTCAGCCTACCCTACTTGATAGAATTAAGCAGGGACAGAATGAAGATGAATATTTAGCTAAAGTGAAGAAGGATGCCGCTTCAGGGACGCCTTCAGACTTTCAGACATCAGAGAACAATATCTTAAGATTCAAAAACCGGTTATGTGTGCCAAATGTAGATAGCATTCGTAGAGATATTATGACAGAGGCACATTCGACACCATATTCAGTACATCCAGGAGCTACCAAAATGTATCGAGATTTAAAGGTGCAGTATTGGTGGCCAGGTATGAAGAAAGATATTGCTCAGTATGTCGAACAGTGTTTGACCTGTCAGCAGGTAAAAGCAGAACATCAAAGACCGGCAGGAACCTTACAACCCTTACTGATTCCAGAATGGAAATGGGAGAACATTACAATGGATTTTGTAGTGGGATTGCCGAAAACTGTAAAGAGTCACGATGCTATCTGGGTAATTGTGGACAGACTTACGAAAACTGCTCATTTTCTTCCAGTCTGTACTACTTACTCCATGGATCGTTATGCTCAGATATATATACAGGAAATAGTCAGACTTCACGGAGTACCGTTATCCATTGTTTCAGATAGAGACTCAAGATTCCTGTCTACTTTCTGGAAGAGTTTACACAAGGCACTGGGAACACAGTTGTCTTTCAGTACTGCATATCATCCACAAACTGACGGACAATCGGAAAGGACGATACAGACTTTAGAGGATATGCTCAGAGCTTGTGTGTTAGATTTCCAGGGTCAATGGAGCAAATTTCTACCTTTGATAGAATTTTCCTACAACAACAGCTATCAATCCACTATAGGAATGGCCCCTTATGAAGCACTATATGGTAGGAAGTGTCGATCTCCGATACATTGGGATGAAGTTGGCGAAAGAAGACTTCTAGGTTCAAGTATAATACAAGAAATGACAGAAGCTGTGTCACAGATTCGAGAAAGGATGAAAACGGCTCAGAGTCGCCAGAAAAGCTATGCAGATAAGAGAAGGAGAGCACTTGAGTTTGCAGTAGGAGACCTAGTGTTCTTGAAAGTTGCTCCAATGAAGGGAATAATGCGGTTTGGTAAGAAAGGAAAACTTAGTCCGAGATACATTGGTCCATTTCCTATTATCGAGAGGATTGGTGAAGTTGCCTACAGACTCGATTTGCCAGCATCAATGTCTCAAATACATAATGTGTTCCATGTGTCAGTATTGAGGAAGTATGTCGCAAATCCGTCTCATGTCCTGAACAGTGAACCTGTAGAACTACAAGCAGACTTGGGATATGAGGAAGTACCAGTACAAATTTTGTTAAGGGAAGTAAAACAGCTCAGAAACAAAGAAATTCCGTTGGTCAAAGTGTTATGGAGAAACCAATCAGTCGAAGAAGCCACCTGGGAAAGAGAGAATGAAATGAGAGCCAAATATCCTGAACTCTTCAAGTAAGTAAATTTCGGGGACGAAATTTTTATAAGGGGGGGAGGATGTAATACCCGTGCCTCTCACAACTCACTGGCAAATATAATTTTTGCATTTCATGCATTCCATATTTTATGTGCTATTTACGTGATAGTTTTATAGTAATTAATTTATTACATTTATTGCGTTATTTTATATTTTGCGACTAATTTGGACATGTTTACCTTGGTAGTCAAGAACCCCCTAGTCTAAAATAATGAAACATGCTACAGAATTTAAGACTATGCGTGACAAGTTTATAGTGTGGAGCCAAAAGCAAGGAGAATGAAGTGTTTCTCGCTGGAAAGTAATCTCGGCCGAGACGGGGAAGGATCTCGGCCGAGACGGGAGGTCGAGTCATCTCGGCCGAGACAGAGAAGTGATCTCGGCCGAGACGTGAAGGCAGGGAAAACGGGAAGTTTGCCCTGGAGACGCATCTCGGCCGAGACAGAGAGTGATCTCGGCCGAGACCCTTAGACCGACTTAGCCATCTCGGCCGAGACAGGGTCTAATCTCGGCCGAGATTCAAAGACCGACTTACTTTTCAGCTTTTGTGTCCAAGAAGCTATTAAAACAGTTTTCTTCTTTCATTTTGTAATTGTAACTCCAAGATTCATCTAAAGCAAAATATCTTGGCTTGGTATCGCCCCCAGACGTAGTTACGCTTCGTAACGAACTGGATTGATTACCATTGTGGAATAGGAAATTTCAAAAGCTACTCCGGAGGAGAGGTAAGTAGAAATTCATCTGCAACTACAATGCTTGAACATAGTATTGGTGCTTATTATTTGTGTTAATTGATTATAACATGTGCAGTAGTATATCTCTATATAAAGTATCTTATTCCATTATTAATAGTAAACTGGTGAGCATATCAATCATGAGCATTAGCATTTGCAAGAATTTGCATGTGTACATGAGAGAAGTCAAAATAGCATAATTTCATAAATTGAAAATGTTTTGGGGTTGGTCACCACTGGCACATTGAGAGTTATATTTATATATGGTGTCTCTCGGGATGCTTCCGGTGACAGGCGTGCACGCGGAAGAGGTTCCCACTTCAGCACCTTTATGATGATGGGTACGGGAAGAGGTAGACTTTCCGGTGGATTGCAGGGGCAGGCAGGAGGCGGACCCCTGGTAGTCTCGGAAGGATAGCCACTTGGTCGTACCAACCATTAATGATGTCTCGGGTAGACTATAAGGGGAGAGGAGGAACCCTTGGTAGTCACGAGTATGGCCAATAAGTGATATTCTGGTGAGGTTGTGCCAGTGAAGGGAGCCAATACTCACGAAAACGGTTTTCTTTTGAGTAGAGTTGAAAGAAATGGTTTTGTAAATTGCATCTCATCATTCACGCATTTGTCATGCATGATTTCTGCTTACTGAGCTTTAGCTCACGTAGTTCTTGCATTGTAGGTGAGTTTGACTACGTATGAGCTCGTGGACTAATCTGGCATGCTGTTAGAACTTCTGCAAGTCTTGAAGCCTCGTGTATATGAATGACGACCTGTGGGGCTAAACCTTGGACTCACTATGTTTTTGCTAGTGTTCTAATAATCTTTTTGGACATGTTCAAATTAAGAAACTTTAATATATATATTTTTGTAAATATGGTGTTGAAGATGGAGTGATGCTACTGTGCTTGACTTGGATCTATGTGAACACATGTTAATGAGATTTTAACATCGGGAAAGTATTTTAGATTATTAATTTTTAAAAAAATATACAGGCTTTGTAAGGCTAAAAATTGGTATAAAATAAGTTTTTTTTTTTACAAGGGTGGGTGTGACATTTTGTGCCCACAATATTGCCCAAAACCAATGGCTAAATTCCATGGTTTTATGCCCACATATAACCAAAACTAGCAGTCGATACCATGGTTTTATTCCCATGGTTTTGTACTTGGTAGGTCTATAAATAGAGGTTTAAGAAAGTCTTCATTCCATCACCTCCTCCCACCAAAACATAGCTTGAAGTCTTCCTTTATTCTTCCATAAAGCATAGCTGGTAAGTCTTTTCTTTTTCCCTCTCAAATTTTCCATCCCCAGCCAACAAAATCCAGTGAAATCGTCGGAAAACTGACCCGACAACTTTTTAGGCTCGTCGGATCAGCTAGTGCCCCATTTTCATTTTTGTCCCTATATCAAAATCCATATTTTCTTTTACAATATGATAGGGCTCGGAGAGAGGATTCTGGAATAGTTTTTGGAATCGCAATCGATGCTCTAAAACTCCGGTTATGGCCGATCAAAGTTTAGGAAAAACTCATATGACCGAACCACTTTCAAGAAGCCATAACTTTCTGTTCCGAACTCCGATTCTCTAGTGGCTGGTTATTCTAGAAAGCTCTTGACGAGATCTTTTCATCGCCATATCCCAATTGAAATTCCGACAACTGAGTCGCCGGAAAAGTTTGGTCAAAGTTGCTGTTGAAGTTCATGTACCATCTTTTGAAAATCAGAAATTCTTTAGGGGCTAAAATACAATTTTCAATTTTTAATTTCTGCCCCTAGTCCAAGTCAGCCCTTTTGAAAGTCAACTAATCCATGTATGTACGAAAACGCCACTACCTTTTTTACAAAATTGCCAGTCTTTTTCTAGAAATTACAACAATGCCACTAGATTTTCAAAGTGTCATAAAATGCTCGTTTTTAACCCGATTTGCCTCAAACCAATTGCTAAGGAACCCAAATTATAAAATCGACAGTTTTAGGTAAAAGTATATGAATCTGAAATATTTTATGAAATTGCAAAATCATCCCTCAACTTTTATAAAATCACAATCTTGCCCCAAAACTTCAATTTATGTTTAAAGCCTAGTACCCACCTATGCTAAGACAAATATTCTATATTGTGGAATTAGAAGCAGTTGAAGTAGAAGAGGACTCCTGTCTAAAGAAGGACTAAACGACCAACTAGCTGTACATACTTCTAGGTGGGGAAACTCTATGTGGCTATTTTATGTTGTCTACTTGTTTTCATGCAAATTATTGTTATAATGTCTTTTACATGAATGTTGCGTACGCCTACATTTATGCGACAAATATGTGAAATTTATGTGAACTTGTGTGAAATTTATGTTAAGTTATGGGTAATACCATATTATGTGTAATGTATACGGGTAATACCGTACTAGCTATGCTAGGACTGCTGGTAACACCGTACAAAGCCTCGGGTCGCTCCCAAATATGCTATACTTTTCAAAACTGTTAGGGTAAAACCATACATGCTACACTTTTCAAAACTCTTACGGGTATAACCGTACATGCTACGCTTTTCAAAAACCTAACGGGTAAAATCGTACATGCTACGCTGTTCAAAACTCTTACGGGTAAAACCGTACATGCTACGCTTTTCAAAAACCTTACGGGTAAAACCGTATATGCTATGCTTTTTCAAAAATATTACGGATAAAACCGTACATGCTACGCTTTTAAAAAATCTTACGGGTAAAATCGTACATGCTACGCTTTTCAAAAACCTTACGGTTAAAATCGTACATGCTACGCTTTTCAAAAACCTTACGGTTAAAACCGTACATGCTACGCTTTTAAAAAATCTTACGGGTAAAACTGTACAGGCTACACTTTTCAAAAACCTTACGGGTAAAACCATACATGCTACGCTTTTCAAAAATCTTACGTGTAAAACAATACATGCTACATTTTCAAACATTTTACTGATAAAACCGTACATGCTACGCTTTTCAAAAACTTTACGGGTAAAACCGTACATGCTATACTTTTCAAATACCTTTCGGGTAAAGCCATAATGCTATGCTTTTCAAAAACCTTACGGGTAAAACCGTACATGCTATGCTTTACGGGTAAAACCGTACACGATTATGCTTACGGGTAAAACCGTATATGATTATGCTTACAGATAAAATCGTATATGATTATGCTTACGGGTAAAACCGTATATGATTATGCTCTACGGGTAACACCGTACATGTTATGGATCGAAAGATCACCCTCGGGTCGCTCTCGAATATGCTATGCTACTCGAGCGGGGCAACACGTGCCCTACCTATGTGCTCCTATGTGTATCTATATAGTATGTATATATGTGTATGTTTATTTTAATTTAGATTCCAACATGTTTTCGGATATGTTTTATGTGTTGATGGTATATGCATTATTTGTGTAACTGTCCGTTATTACAATTTCTTGTATGACATCTAAGTGGGCAACCGAGTGAACCCACGGGGTGTTTTCTAAACACTTACCCCCTAACTTTTCAGGTACCAAGGCCGATGTGGAGAATTGACACGGATAGCATGGCCCTGCACCACTCCAACTCACAGAATTTCAAAGTAAAGATTATTTTTAATCATAATAGTTTTTCAAAGATGATATTTCAACTGTTTATTTATTTGAATGAAGATATATTTAGTAGATGACAAAGTACTTGAGGATTGTCCTTTAAAGTTTGAAAGTGAACTTATGTTTCTTAAGAAAAGAGCTTCTGCACCAAACTATGTTTTGTAGTTGATACTTATCCAACGATATGAAGTTATATTTATGACTCAAATTTCTATTTAAAATTTATTATTTACAAAAGAAAAATGAAATATGTCGTCAAACAAAGTTTGTAGCGCCCCTTTCCCTGAAGCTTATTCTTTCCGAAAACGGGACGTTACAGTGTGGTATCAGAGCAAGGTCTACCGTTCTGTAGACTTGCTTATTCTAAACATTTGTTAAAATCATTTTTAAATTGAAGCAGGTCTACCTTTCTGTAGACTTGTGATATTATAATTTTTTGAAAAAAAAGATTAGTTTTGAGTCAAAAACCATTTTTGTTTTTACAAAAATGAGGAAAGATAAAACTAATTTATTTTACGATAATGGGCCAGCATCCGACGTCATTCTGCCACATCAAACATGTGTTGTTTATGATTGATAATATGTACCATAAGTGGTAAATGAATATCATATCTTATGTAATCTTCATATTGACTCCGACTAGTAGTGTTTTTTCAAAAGAAGTATATGTTTGTTCATCTCACGCTGGTACATGATATTTCCTAAATCAACACCTCAAGTACCCACTTATATAAAATTTCTTTCCACAACTTGCTACATTGATCATCCAAATGAAATCCTTGCATGTTCCTAGTGTAGAATTACGCCCGTTTTTCTCGGATAAGGAAAAACAGATATGCAGTATCTATTTAATGCATTTATTTGAAAACCAAAATTTCAAAGAATCAGGAGATTTATGAAACAAAATTATGATTTTCAAGATTACCATGAATTTCGCTATAGCTAAAATTTCCACAAAATTACTTGAACAATGATTGAATGGTCTAAAATTATTTATAAAAAAATACGCAAAAGCCCTAATTTATAATTTTATGCCCCTGAGTTCATCAAAAATAATTTTTTCTTAAAATAACATTATCTAAAATGATTTGAACACAATAGCTCATTTTTTTAAAAATGGGGTAGTATTTCAATTTCAAAACTACTTTTTGTACTTTTGAGTATTCTAATGAAATCAAAAGGGGTGTTTCGGTTTTGAGAAAGGAAAGAAAAGTGAATTCGACATTTTTTTAAGTGAAATACTAGAGCATGACTGAGTTTTTATGACAATAGTTTGATTATCTGAAATATATCATGTTTACCTTCTATCCTCAAATGACCATAACATCTTCACGTTTTCTCCAAATCGGCCCATGATTTTTAAAAACTATTCGATTTTCTAATCCCACCTTATGGAGTCACAGTCAAGCCCAAACTCTTTTGCCAATTTTAATATAGATCACAAATGTTTATAAAATTAGGTTCTTCTCTAAAATCTCATTTTTTTACTTAGTCAAGTCCTCAAGTGATTTCAAAGCATGTTTTCATTCTCAAGATGTACCCTTACCCTTCTCAAAATCTCGAATAGCAGAAAAGGTGGAAACAAAGTTTCCAGTTTTAAATACACATCCTTTCCCATCTAAGCTTATGAGACATAGTTGTTTCACGATTTCATATGAAAGAGTTACACAATATATGTTGTTATGACAAGAAGTACTCCTCTAAATTTAATTTATCATGCAAGACTTATGTGATTTATAGAAATGCATAGGGCTAGATTTTCATGTGAACTATGTGCTTATGTGTATGTTGGGTTTTGATGATGCCACTAGCAGCTGTCCTCAACAGTGTGCTAGTGTACTTGTCTTACCCACATTGTGTGCTATTTGGGCTCGAAATTGTTACAGACCACTGTTTGCGGCAGTGCGTACTAGTGTACATGTTTCACCCATTTGATGTTTTACCTACATTGGTTTCTGTATGGAATGCATGATGAATTTAGAGGAATTTACTTATTGCTAGATGTTACCTCACTACTTTGTAGCAGCATTGCAAACTAAAATACTAGGCTTGAAAGTCGTCACTTGACCGCTGACGGCCGCAGCGAGTACTCGTGCACGTGCATGAAAGGTCTTTGTTTGTTGGTAGTAGTGTGGGCTAGGTATTTGAGGCACAAGAGTGTTTAAGATTATGTTTTAGTATTGACAGGGATAGAAATGTTGTAGTGTGTTTGAGTATAACCTATAAGCATGTTTGAGGTATGCCATTATTTTCTTTTCTCACTTTACACTCCAAGTTGAGCCTCGATGACGACTTTTTCTTGACTGTTATGATTCAAAGCATACGATGCAAGAATGTCAAGAATCCGCACAACACTGACGATGAAGTTGATTTGAATGCTGACCTGAAAACCTTAGGTCTGCCTACTCCCTCCATCCACAATATGATCCTTAAGTACCAAATTTCCCTACAACAAAACCCCATCCTTCTTGAAAAGGCTTGTGCCTTCTTGAGCCATCATCGTCCTTATACCCTCACTTTCAAAACTTCAATTTTTTGGATCTTGAACTAAATGCTATCCTTATTTCAACTATTTTCTGGTAAGGACACATTTTTCAACCCCTATGCATTCATTAAATTCGATCTAAAAGATATTAGTATGAACTAATTCATTCTTTGTCATTTTCTACCTTACATTCATTTACTAGTATATATATGTATTAATTTTACTTGATCCCACAACTATTAAAGTCTAATTGACCCATTATCTTGAATTTCATACGACTACAACTTTGAAGCCCAAAGTTTGAGCCCCTAATTTTAACTGGAAAAAAAAATGGTTCTCTCTAATGTATTTTAAAGTAGCCTGTGATTTGAAATTTGTCTCAAAATGAAAATGGCATTGTCCAAGTTGATCTACTCCCTATTTGAGTCAAAAGCCAAATGTTCATACTTTCCTTGATGAAAATCCTTGATTCAGAGTTTAATGGTATCGAAGTAATACGTTTTCATTAAATGCCAAAGTTCGTCATATTCCCCTTTTATCCATAAACAAAACATTCCAGGTATCTTCAGTATATTCTTGAAATTATCCATGAAAATGTGATATCATTTTACACTCATATAAAGCACCTCGTAAATGTTTTCATCACTGATTCCTTTTCCAAAATTCATGATATCTTTAAAAAGTACTAAATTTTCGAAAAACATATATTTTTTCAAACACTCTCATGTCAATTTTATATATATGTATACTAATTTCACTTGGTCCAACTACTATTAAAATCTTCTGGGTTTATTACCAAAAGCAACCCGAGGTATACCCGTTTTTACCACTTGCGACCTATTTTAAAATTCTTCGCCGATTGCAACCTGAATTACTCGCATTTTACCGATTACAACCTATTTTATAAATTCAGGCCAAATTCAAGAGCGTGCTACACACGCGCAATTTTGAGCAAGTGGTAAAAATGGGTATACTTCAAGTTACTTTTTGTAATAAACTCTTTTCTTTTTTTATTTTTTTCTTTTCTTCCCTCCATCATTTTCAACCGGAGAATTTGATGAAACGACCGAGTATAGATACAAATACATACAAATTAGAACAACTCCTACCTAAATCTTTGTCTGAGAAATAAATTGAAGAAAATTAAACTATCCTCAACAGGAGAATTTGAAGAAATGAATGAGTATAGATACAGAAACATACAAATTAGAACAACTCCAAGCTAGATTTTCTACTAAGAGATAAACCGAAGAGAATTGAACTCTTATCCAACAGTAGCATATAATCTTCTAGTAGCTTTATCAGTGATAACCACAACTTCTAAAATTTCTCCGAACTGTTCAAAGTACTTCTTCTGGATAATGATCGAATTTTTAATGATTCAAAGTTAGTTTCTTCAGGATCTGTAAATCGGAAATGAAGAGAGGATTTGTGTTGAAGAAACTTACGTAGATTAGTGGAGAGAGGAGACGAACTGGTGTTAGGATGAGAGATAATTAGGTCAGAGAGAGAAGGGAGGGATAGGGATGTACACAAACCAATTCGCTCGTAAACTATTCGGATCTCGGTTCGTGAAAAGCTCGATCGGGCTAGTCTAATATGGCTCGTTAAAATAAACGAACTAAACTCAAGATTGATGATATTCGATTCGTTAGCTCTCGAGCAATTTCATTTGTTGGTTCGAGAGCTAGTTCGTAAATATTAAGCTAATGTACTTATAATTAATTTCTAATTTTATAGTTATACTTATAAAAAATATAGAATTATATAATTAAAATCATGCATTTGTATATATGTAATTAATTAATCTTAGTAGGTATATTATAATTTTAAGAATTTATAGCTTATTTTTAATTATATAATGATTAGTAACATATTTGTAATTTATATTTATTGAATTCATTTGGGCTCGATTAGACTCGTTCGAGGCTCGAGTAAGTTCACGAGCCGTCCATATATTTGATAAATTAAGCTCGAGTTCGGCTCGATAATTAATGAACTAAACTCAAACTCTTAGATATTCGATTCAACTTTGTTTGTGTACATCCCTAGGGAGGGAAAAAAAGGAGGATGAGAGAGAAAATGATGGAGGGAAAAAAAGAAAAAATAAAAAAGAAAAGGATTTATTACCAAAAGCAACCAGAGGTATATCCGTTTTTACCACTTGCTCAAAATTACGCGCATGTGGCACACTCTCTTAATTTTGGTCGGAATTTATAAAATAGGTTGTAATCGATAAAACGCGAGTAAGTCAGGTTGCAATCGGCGACGACTTTTAAAATAGGTTGCAAGTGGTAAAAACGGGTATACATCAGGTTGCTTTTGGTAATAAACCCAAATCTCTTTAAGCCATCATCTTAAATTTTACTACAACTTTCAACCCCCGATTTCAAAGACTCAAGTTTTAATTGGAAAGACCAGTGCATAAACTGCACTTCTTATTTCCACCACTCTTCTTAGTTTCACTTAATCTTTCCAGATTTTCATCTGACCTGAAAAAAAAAATTGGTTCTTCTCAATGTATTTTAAAGTGGCTCGTGATTTCCTAAAATTTATCTCAGAAGATTTGACATTTTTCACATTTAAATCAACTCCAAGTCAACTAAGTCAAAAGTTATATTTTGATAAAAAAAAAAAAAAAAATCTTGATTCCAAGTTTTCAATTTAATAAGTAAATACCAATTTGGCCTTACTAAGATTTAAAATGCATTCTCTCATATTTTCATCTCATCCCTCAAGAATTTTTCATGAGATTATTTCATACACACACACACACACACATATATATATATAATATACATACATACATATATAATGTATGCCAATAATGCTTTTGTCTTGACTCTTTCGAAAATTCCTAGTGTCTCAAGAAAAAAAATACTTATGTCATCCATTAAATTTTCAACACAAATTGTTGAATTCTTTTGCAGACCCGCCAAACCTCAATTCAATTTCTTTCTTCAGTTACATCCTTGTGTTTAAAGTCATTGGTCTATGCAAATTTCGAGGAAAAAATTTTTTCCAAGAGAGGGAGGATGTAATGACCCGAATTTCTAGTTGCATCATCTTATTAGATTTATGCAAAACTATATGAGTTGCATTATTTTTTGTGTGCATTTTTATTTGTTTTAGTTATTTTCTTACACTTGCATAAATTATCATTTTTCATAATTAATGATATGAATGGGTCGGGGAAACAAGAGTTTAATTATACAATGATATAAGAGAAGCCTACATTTTTTATAGTAAGCCCTCTCTCTAGGATTACTAACCCAAAACCAATGGCTAAATTCCATAGTTTTATGCCAACAATATTGCCCAAAACCAATGGCTAAATCCCATGGTTTTATGCCCACAATATTGCTCAAAGCCAATGACTAAATTCCATAGTTTTATGCCCACAATATTGCCCAAAACCAATGACTAAATTCCATGGTTTTATGCCCATAATATAACCAAAACTAGCAGCTGATACCATGGTTTTATTCCCACGGTTTTGTGCTTGGTAGGTCTATAAATAGAGGTGTAAGAAAGTCTTCATTTCATCACCTCCTCCCACCAAAACATAGCTTGAAGTCTTCCTTTATTCTCCCATAAAGCATAGTTGGTAAGTCTTCTCTTTTTCCCTCTCAAATTTTCCATCCCTAGCCACCAAAATCCAGCGAAATCGCTGGAAAACTGATCCGACAACTTTTTAGGCTCGTCGGATCAGCTACTGCCCCATTTTCATTTTCTCACCTTTATCAAAACCCATATTTTCTTTTACAATATGATAGGCCTCGGTGAGGGGATTCCTGAACAGTTTTCGGAATCACAATCGAAGCTCTAGAACTCCGGTTATGGCCGATCAAAGATTAGGCAAAACTCATATGACCAAACCACCTTCAAGGAACCATAACTTTTTGTTCCGAACTCCGATAGGTTGTGACTGATTATTCTAGAAAGCTCTTGACGAGAGCTTTACGTCGCCATGTCCCAATTGAAATTCCGACAACCGAGTCGTCGGAAAAGTTTGGTCAAAGTTATTACAGAAGTTCATGTAACATCTTTTGAAAATTAGATATTCTTTAGGGGCTAAAATACAATTTTCAATTTTTAATTTCTGCCCCTAGTCCAAGTCAGCCCTTTTGAAAGTCAACTAATCCATGTATTTACGAAAATGTCACTATCCTTTTTACAAAATTGCCAGTCTTTTACTAGAAATTACAACAATGCCACTAGATTTTCAAAGTATCATAAAATGCTCGTTTTTAACCCGATTCGTCTTAAACCAATTGCTAAAGAATCCAAATTCTAAAGTCGGCAGTTTTACGTAAAAGTATATGAATCTGAAATATTTTATGAAATTGCAAAATCGTCCCTCAACTTTTATAAAATCACAATCTTGCCCCAAAACTTCACTTTATGTTTAAAGCCACTGCTAAGATAAATATTCTATATTATAGGACTAGAAGAAGTTGAAGTAGAAGAGGACTCCTGTCTAAAGAAGGACTATACGACCAACTAGCTGTACACACTTCTAGGTGGGGAACCTCTATGTGGCTATTTTATGTTGTCTACTTCTTTTCATGCAAATTATTATTATAATGGCTTTTACATGAATGTTGCATACGCTTACGTTTATGCGATAAATATGTGAAATTTATGTGAACATGTGTGAAATTTATGTTAAGTTATGGGTAATACCATATTATGTGTATTGTATACGGGTAATACCGTACTAGGTATGTTAGGACTGAGGATAACACCGTACAAAGCCTCGGGTCGCTCCCAAATATGCTATGCTTTTCAAAACTCTTACGGGTAAAACCATACATGCTACGCTTTTCAAAACTCTTACGGGTATAACCGTACATGCTACGCTGTTCAAAAACCTAACGGGTAAAACCGTACATGCTACGCTTTTCAAAATCTTACGGGTAAAACAGTACACGCTACGCTTTTCAAAAATCTTACGGGTAAAACTGTACATGCTACGCTTTTCAAAAACCTTACGGGTAAAACCGTACATGCTACGGCTTTCAAAAATCTTACGTGTAAAACCATACATGCTACGTTTTTCAACCATTTTACGGATAAAACCGTACATGCTACGCTTTTTAAAAACTTTACGGGTAAAACCGTACATGCTATACTTTTCAAATACCTTTCGGGTAAAACCATATATGCTGTGCTTTTCAAAAACCTTACGGGTAAAACTGTACATGCTATGCTTTACGGGTAAAACCGTACACGATTATGCTTACGGGTAAAATCGTACATGATTATGCTTACGGATAAAATCATATATAATTATGCTTATGGGTAAAACTGTATTTGATTATGCTCTACGGGTAACACCGTACTTGTTATGGATCGAAAGATCCCCCTCGGGTCGATCCCGAATATGCTATGCTACTTGAGCGGGGCAACACGTGCCCCACCTATGTGCTCCTATGTGTGTCTATATAGTATGTATATATGTGTATGTTTATTTTAGTTAAGATTCCAACATGTTTTCGGATGTATTTTATGTGTTGATGGTATATGCATTATTTATGTATCTGTCCGTTATTGCAATTTCTTGTATGACGTCTAAGTGGGCAACCGAGTGAACCCACGGAGTGTTTTCTAAACACTCACCCCCTAACATTTCGGGTACCAAGGCCGATGTGGAGAACTGACATGGATTGCATGGCCCTGCACCACTCCAACTCATAGAATTTCAAAGTAAAGTTTATTTTCAATCATAATAGTTTTTCAAAGATGATAGTTCAAATGTTTATTTATTTGAATGAAGATATATTTAGTTGATGAAAAAGTGCTTGATGATTGTCCTTTAAAGTTTGAAAGTGAACTTATGTTTCTTAAGAAAAGGGCTTTCGCACCAAAGTATGTTTTGTTGTTGATATTTATCCAACGATATGAAATTATTTTTATAACTCAAATTTCTATTTAAAATTTATTATTTACAAAAGAAAAATAAAATATATCCTCAAACAAAGTTTATAGCGCCTCTTTCCCTGAAGCTTCTTCTTTCCGAAAACGGGACGTTATAGTGTGGTATCAAAGCAAGGTCTACCTTTCTGTAGACTTGCTTATTCTAAACATTTGGGATAGTTATTTTTAAATTGAAGCAGGTCTACCTTTCTGTAGACTTGTGAAATTTTAATTTTTTGAAAAAAATGATTAGTCTTAAGTCAAAAACCATTTTTTTTTTTTACAAAAATGAGGAAGGATAAAACTAATTTATTACGATAATGGGCCAGCATCCGACTTCATTCTGTCACATCAAAACTGGTATGTATTATGTCTTATCTTCACATGTGTTGTTTATGATTGATAATATGTACCATAAGTGGTAAATGAATATCATATCTTATGTAAATCTTCATATTGATAAACTGACATTTTAGCAGATTTGATGATTTAATAAGTTGATTATAAAATAGATATTGTTGTTTTTGCCTTTGATTTAATAAAGTAGGACTTTCATTATTTAAACAATGAGTTTTCTCCCTGCATGACTTAAATAAAAAAATAAAAAATTCATGTGAAATAAAATAAATTGATTAGTTGTATTTTAATAAAAAAAAATATTCATATTTTCTGTAAAGAAATTATTTTACTAATTTTAGTTGCAACTAATTAAAACCAACATATTATAGTCAGATTCACAATAAACATCAATTCTAGCACAAATAATGAACTAACAAATAATCTGTTTATTCAAATCAAATATCTCATTATAATATATGTGATACGGATGTCAAATCGAAGATCATGAAAAGATGGATAATTTGGTATATATAATGTATAAAAATCGCATTAAAAATGAAAAAAAAGTCATTTGTATTTTAGAAAAATAAAAGAAAGTTATGAACTTACCAAAAGTAAGAAAAAGTTACCAATTATGGTCTAAAAATCTGGAGGGAAAGTTAAAATGACATTAATATCCTCCATTTTACTTATATATATATATATATATATATATATTGTAGGAAAGATACATATATTTATTTGTTCATAAAATAATTTATTTTAAAAACTATAAAAAAATTAACTAATGTTTTTAAAAAAAAAAACAGATATTAAGTATTTATAAGAAAATTATTAATATTTATTTAATTTTATTTGTATCTCAGAGCCAATGATAAAGGTCATGAAAATTATAAGAAAATTATATAACAATTGCATTTTTTAGTATCACTTATTTTAGAATATGCAACGTGGATTCCAAATTAAAGGTCATGAAAAAGATTAATTTGCTATATTTAACACTAAAATCGGAAAAAGAACCCGAGTTTTTTTTTTCAAATTAATTTTATTTTTATTATAAATTAAATCAATCAAAAGTTGTCACCTATAATTTTTTATTATAGAATATTGCCAACAAAATTGAAATTTGAAACTAGTTTTGGGAAGATTTTACTATATATACACACACAAATCCTTGACATATATATGTAAATTATTACTTTGTTAGTTATGACTTAAACCTTCTAATTTTAGAAAGGAAAAGGAGCGGGAAAATATGTATATTTCTTTTTATAGAGGGTTCTGTTTTATTATATAGTAAAATAATAGATTATATTTTTTTTAGAAAACATTTTCGTAATAGAAGTTGAATTTTGGACTGTGATACAAGTTGCTAGAAGGTTTTCCTCACATTAAAATATGCAAATAATTTTATGTACACATGTATGTTGAGATCAAAATTATTAATTATAAAAATTATACTGAAAGTGTGTTAGGCCTATAACTTTTTGTATATCTAACATATATGAACTTATGAATGTCAGTTGATGATGTAATAAGACAAATGAACTTGTATTTTTTGTTCAAATGTTAGTGATTAGTGACAAATATGAAAATGTATACCTTCATTTTACACAGTTTTTCAATCATTGTATAACTTTAATCTTAATATATTAATGATGCTATATATTTTGAGAAGTAAACAATAATGAGTATATATTAGAATTTATGTATATAATAGAAAATTTCGTACGACTAAATCTACATTATACCATCGTATGTCGCTTTTATGAGTATTTTAACATTATTATAACTTATTTTGTTAAGATTATTTAGTTTTTTTTAATCTCTTTTGTGATTCTTTTTAGTTTTTTATTTATTTATTTTGAATTGTATTTTCAATCGATTAAATCTTTCATTTTTTTTCGGCGCTGAATAATCCAAGAAGTTGTGCATATATATTACAATGACAAATGACAATAATGAGTTTTATTAGAATGATCGACTAATACAACCACATAAAGTACAACTATTTAACAATTAAACTAATTTTTATAACTTCTCTTTTTTTTAAAGTAAAGTATCATTAATTAGCTGAAATCAGCCAACAATGATAGATAGAGAAAGTCGGGAAGCGAGTCCCATTGGCACACTACAACAAAAACTGTTAATTACTACGCCCAAAAGACAACGGTTTACGCAATAACCGTAGTCTTTTAGCGCTCAACTGTGGTCATTGTACAGACCGTAGTGTTTTACATTCTTTTTTGCTAAAAGACTACGGTTTCGCAAAACCGTTATAGTTTAACCGTAGTCGAATACCTATTTTTCACTAAAAGACTACGGTTCGAAAAACCATTGTAGTTTAACCGTGATCGAATACCTATTTTCGCTAAATGACTACGGTTTGCAAAACCGTCGTGGTCTAGCCGTAGTCGAATACCTATTACATAAAAAAGTTATTTTTGTGTGATCAATGACAACGGTTAAACTAACTGTAGTTAATCGAGCATTGTCATTGTCCTTTTTAATTTCCTTAACTTTTTTAGATACATATTTACAAGATTAATTTTTTTTTTAATGTTTTACAATTAAATAATATTTATTATTAATTTCCTCGATGTCTACTATTGGTCTATCTAGTATTTTGAATTTAGTTGTACATTTTTTTTTTCTGTGTACAATATTAATAGATTATTGTTCATTATTAGCAATATATTTTATTCATTGAATATATAAATATATTTATATATCTTTACAAAATAAATCCTCCGACGGATTGTCGACAGACTAACAACCTATTTTAGCAAATAATTTTTTGTGTCGATGTTTAATAGTAAAATAATGTACTAATTTTCAATACGACAAAATAACGACTATTTAGCGACAAAACACTACGACGGATATGATTTAGTCGGTAAATTTATTAAAATAATCCTAAACTAAACTAAATTATGCATATTAATTAATTTTAAAAAAAAAAAAATTAATAAATTTAGAGTTAAAATATAGTTATGTATTTTAGTAGTTTCATTTTGACTTTATATGAATTAATAAACTACTTTTATTACAATAGTTTCATTTTGACTTTATATGAATTAAAATGTAGAGTTAAAATATAATTATGCATTTTGATAGTTTCATTTTGACTTTACATGAATTAATAAACTATTGTTTATTAAAATAATTTCCTTCTCGTATGAAGACTTAATATAAGTCCCCATACGAGGAGAAACTAACATTTGATAAAATTGTGGTTATGTATTTATGTTCACAATTTAGTATCATTATTTTCTTACGAAATAAAGTAAATAAAATAAAAATTACTGATTGTGAATATTAATTTTTTTTTTGTTAAAAATAAATTAATTTAGAGTTAAATATAGTTATGTATTTTAGTAGTTTCATTTTGACTTTATATGAATTAATAAACTATTGTTTATTACAATAGTTTTATTTTAACTTTATATGAATTAAAATTTAGAGTTAAAATATAGTTATGTATTTTTGGTAGTTTCATTTTGACTTTAAATGAATTAATAAACTATTGTTTATTACAATAATTTCCTTCTCGTATGGAGACTTAATAATATAGTCTCCATATGAGGAGAAACTAAGGGTCCGTTTACTTAAGACTGGGGAGTGTTTGGTCAAACCTGACTGAAGGAGTTAATGAGCGTGTTTTATCGGGATTTACTCCTCTAAATTTACTGATCACAATCTCAAGCAAACGAACCCTAACATTTGATAAAATTATGGACATTTTTTTATGTTCACAATTTAGTATCACTATTGTTGTTATTATTATTATTGTTGTTGTTATTATTATCATTTTGGTCTTATATGAAAACTTTTTAGAAAATTTCATCCTATTATAGACTCAAGTAATTAGAAAATGTCGAGGAAAAAAATATAAGGGTAATTTAGTCACTACATTAAATTATAAAAAACAACCCATACTTTTATAGTTAGGGAGAAAATAATAAACCATCGCTACAAGAAAATCGACCTATAATGACGAAAATTTAATGACAGGCTGAAAAATCGTCATTAAATGTAACTTTTAATGAGAGGAAAAATAAAATCCTAACTAAAGAGTACCTTATTAATGAGAAAATCTTAAACCACTCATTATTGATAAGAAATTTTCTCATTATAGGTGGAAAATTAGGATGCATCTCATTATTTAGGCAAAACAAAATAGGCGGTAAACTAATTTTCAGCCTAGCGCCATTTTTTCTCTCTTTTCTTTTTCAGCAAAAAATAATTAAATAGAAAGTGTTCAAAAGAGAGTGATAAACGTAATAAGAAGAAAACCCCAAATTTTCCCCAAAAATGCCCTAGTCTCTTTCTCTATCTCCCCCCTTGCGACCGGCGAGACCAAGCCTTCTGTTGCAACCGGCGGGATGGAACTGGCAAGATCATATCAACATCTCCGAGATCTCACTCTCCATCACAAATGGCGGGACAAAGAAGAACTATTGACATACTTGTTTTACTAATTGCTAATTGGTATTTGCTTTCAGTTATATATTTATTTTCCTTACCTTTTTCTCATCCCTTTGGTTTGAAATGTATGTAGGCTTAGCTTTTGTATACATAGCTACTACTACTTATTGTAATTTGACTGTATGTTGTTAAATCTTGTGAAGATTATGGACTTAATCTACTCATAAATCGGATTGAAATCGGGTCAAGAAACGGATAAAAAAGGAGCTGAAACTGAAGAGAAGGAAAACTGCCATATGGCAGTTATAACAGAAATTCGCAACGGTTTCTGTTAAAACCGTTGTCGAAAGCAGTGTGCAGAAATAGTTTTTTGGTGATGCATTTTGTGCGCGTTTTTGGATCATTCTCAACCGTTTTTCTTTCTGAGCTTATATATGATCTTGTACTTCATTTCTTCTTGATGTAATCTATATCTGGAGAGAAGGATAAGAGATAGAAATAGAAAACACTTGGATAGAAGAATATGAGTTATTCTTTGAGTGTTTTTGCTTATTCTTGTTGTTGGAGTGTTTCAACAGTGAGTGATCATCTTGTAATCATTCTTGAACTTTAAAGGAGAGCTGGAAACCCCCTCCGTGGATGTAGGTCGTTTTGGCCGAACCACGTAATCATTGAGTCTTTTCTTTTCAGTTTTGATTCAACACATTTTGTTTTGTTATTTGATTTGATTGTTTGATTATCTCACAATAATTGGTGCCGTCTGTGGGAAGATTAAGAACTGGAGCGAATCAAGAGATTAACAATGGCAGCAATGAAGTATGGTGTTAAGAAATTCAATGGGAAGAATGACTTTGGTCTTTGGCAATTGAAGATGAAGGCTCTCCTGGTGCAGCAAGGGCTTGCAGGTGCTCTCAAGGGTGTAGATGGTTTCTCTGATAAGATTGGAGCCACTGAGAAGGCAGAGTTGTTAGACAAAGCACATTCTGCCATCATTTTGTCCCAAGGAGACAAGGTGCTTAGGGAAGTCTCAAAGGAATTGACAGCAGAAGCTGTCTGGAATAAGCTTGAAGAGCTTTACAAGAAGAAGACCATGGTTAACCGTTTGTATCTCAAACAGAAATTGTATTCATTCAAGATCCAAGAAGACAAGGCCATGGATAACCAGCTAGAAGAATTTAACAAGTATCTGGATGATCTTGAAGGAGTTGATGCCAAGATTGAAGATGAAGCCAAGGTCATTCTGTTACTAAATGCACTGCCAAAATATTATGAGCATCTCAAAGATGCTATGATGTATGGGAGAGAAACCAAGATATCTCTGGAAGAAGTGCAGACTGCTCTAAGGGCCAAAGCATTGCAAAGTTCAGCAGATGGAAAAACAGACCCTCAAGCAGAAGGGTTACACATCAAATCTGGATGGTTTCAAAAGTTCAAGAACGCCTCAACAACAAATGATCTGGGAAGGAAGCCACAACAGTCAAAGCCTAAGAGTTTTGAAGGAAAGGAGACCAGGAAATGCTTCCACTGTAAGAAGCCCGGCCATCTTAAGAAGAATTGTTTTGAATTCAAGAAGAAGAAGACGGAATGCTCAAATATGCCAAACACAGCAGACTTAGCACAGGGTGAGGAAGATGCTGATGTATTGAATGTGGTTGAGGGAAGAATAGAAGATAAATGGATTCTGGACTCAGGATGTAGTTTCCATATGTGTCCCAATGCTAGATGGTTTCAAAACCTCAAGGTACACAAACATGGCTCAGTAATGTTAGGAGATGATCATGCATGCCAGATTGAGGGAATTGGGGATATTAGACTAAAAATGCATGATGGCTCTGTGAAGACATTGTCTAATGTAAGATACATTCCTATGCTCAAGAGAAACCTCATAAGTCTTGGAACACTGGAAAATAAAGGATGCAATTTCAAATCAATGAATGGGCAACTGTTTGTGTACAAGAGCTCAAAGCTGGTAATGAAAGGCATCAGGAAATCCAGTCTTTACTATCTCATTGCAGAAACTCTGACTGGAGATGCAAACAGTGCTATTGCTGATGATTCACAATTATGGCACAAAAGACTTGGACACATGAGTGAAACAGGGATGAATGAACTACTGAAGCAAGGAGTCATTAATCACAAAGGGAGATTCCAGATACACAACTGTGAAACCTGCATCCTAGCAAAGAGCAAGAAACTGCCATACCCTATAGGTAAACATACCTCCAAATACCCCCTAGATTATGCTCACTCTGATCTTTGGGGACCTTCAAAGGTGGAAACAATGGGTGGAGGAAAATATTTCTTGAGTATAATAGATGATTATTCAAGAAAACTTTGGATTTTTATTTTGAAGAATAAGTCTGATGCTTTTAATAAGTTCCAAGAATAGTGTAAAGAAGTTGAGATGGAAAAGGGGTCAACACTGAAATGTTTAAGAACAGATAATGGACTAGAATTTCTGTCTGAGGAATTCCAGAAATTTTGCAAAGAAAGGGGCATAAAGAGGCACAAGATTGTTCCTGCTCATCCTCAACAAAATGGAGTTGCTGAGAGGATGAACAGAACAATTTTGGAAAAAATTAGATGCATGTTAATAGAGTCTGGAATGCCTAAGAAATTTTGGGGTGAAGCAGCTGCTACAGCAGCATACTTGATAAAAAGAAGCCCATCCACTCCAAATCAGTATGTTACTCCATATCAAAAGTGGAGTGGAACCTTACCAGAATATTCACATTTAAGACCATTTGGATGTCTGGCTTATTCTCATGTTAAACAAGATAAATTGGATGCAAGGGCATTGAAATGTATGATTCTGGGATATCCACAAGGTGTAAAGGGGTATAGGTTATGGTGTTTGGAAGCTGGGATGAGCAAGGTGATCATAAGCAGAGTGTGAAGTTTTGTGAAGAACAAATGCCAATGAAACCAGGATCCAATGTTCCACTGGAAGTGACAGTAAGGAATAATGGTGCACAGCTCAAGGTGGAGCATGATGATACAGATGGAAGATCAGAGACTGATGAAGACACAGACTCAATCCAAGAACAAACTGATTCTGATAAGAATCAATACCAACTGGTTAGAGATAGAGAAAGGAGAATTGTAAAGCCATCCTCAAGATATGGCAGTGATTATCTCACTGCATATGCTTTAAGTGTTGCTGAAGAAACAGAATACTCTGAGCCAAGAAATTATAAAGAAGCTGTCAGTAGCAGTGACAGGGAAAGTTGGATCATTGCCATGGAAGAAGAAATGGATTCATTAGAAAGGAATGGAACATGGATATTGGTTGATAAACCTGCTGGACACAAGCTTGTCAGCTGTAAATGGATTTTCAAGAAGAAAATAGAATTCAGTGGGACAGAAAGGATAAGATTCAAAGCAAGGTTGGTTGCAAGAGGCTTTGCTCAAAAGGAGGGAATAGATTATAATGAGATTTTTTCTCATGTGGTGAAGCATTGTTCCATAAGAATGCTTCTGGCAATGGTGGCACAAATGGACTTAGAGTTGGAGCAGTTAGATGTCAAGACTGCATTTCTGCATGGTGAGCTTAAGGAGACAATTTTCATGCATCAACCAGAGGGTTTTGAGATGCCAGAAAGTGAAAACAAGGAATGCTTGCTCAAGAAATCTTTATATGGCCTCAAGCAGAGCTCTAGACAGTGGTATATAAAGTTTGATGAGTGCATGAAAAGGATTGGATATACAAAATCAAAATATGACAACTGTGTTTTCATGAGGAAATCTGGGGATGAAATTCTGAGCTTCTTACTGTTATATGTGGATGATATGCTTGTAGCAAGCAAGTATCAATCTGCGATAGAAAGGCTTAAATCAGATTTACAGGAAGAATTTGAAATGAAACAGCTTGGAGAAGCAAGAAGGATATTGGGAATGGACATATGCAGAGATAGAAGGAAGGGGTTATTGTGGCTTGAGCAGAAGAACTATGTTGAGAAGATTCTCAGTAAATTCAAGATGAATGAAGCTAGGCCAGTAACAGTTCCTTTGGCACAACATTTCAAACCTTCAGAATCACAAAAGCCTAAAACTGAAGAAGAAGAGTTTGAAATGTCAAAAGTTCCTTATTCAAATGCTGTTGGCAGCATAATGTATTTGATGGTGTGTTCCAGACCTAATATAACTCATGCAGCGAGTGTTGTTTCTAGGTACATGTCTAATCCTGGAAAGCAGCATTGGGAAGCACTTAAGTGGATAATGAGGTATTTGAGAGGGTCTGCAACCAGAGGAATCATGTTTAAAAGAGTTGATGTTTTACAGGATGTTTTGAAGGGTTATGTGGATTCAGACTATGCAGCAAACCTGGATAGTAGAAAATCACAGTCTGGGTATGTGTTTACATTGTTTGGTGCAGCTATCAGTTGGAGGTCTATGTTACAATCAGTGGTGGCATTAAGCACCACAGAAGCAGAATACATGGCCATGACTGAAGCTGTAAAGGAAGCTGTATGGCTAAAGAGCATGGTTTCTGAGTTTGGAACGAAGCAGCAATCTGTAACAGTGATGTGTGACTCTCAGAGTGCACTTCATCTAGTAAAACATCAAGTCTACCATGAAAGATCAAAACATATTGATGTTAGGCATCATTATGTTAGAGATATAATTGAAAAGGGAGATGTGAATGTAAAGAAGGTGAGTACAAAAGAGAATGCAGCTGATATGCTTACCAAGGCTTTACCATCTGATAAATTCAATTATTGCTTGGATTTGATCCAAGTGGTTCAATGCAGTTGAGGAGTTATATTGCAGGTGCATGTCCAGGTTTGGACATGGTTGAGGGAGTTTTATGTTTAGTGTTAAGGTTCAAGTTTTGTTTGATCAAGGTGGAGTTTATTCGTATATAAGTCACGTGGAGATTTGTGAAGATTATGGACTTAATCTACTCATAAATCGGATTGAAATCGGGTCAAGAAACGGATCAAAAAGGAGCTGAAACTGAAGAGAAGGAAAACTGCCATATGGCAGTTATAACAGAAATTCGCAACGGTTTCTGTTAAAACCGTTGTCGAAAGCAGTGTGCAGAAATAGTTTTTTGGTGATGCATTTTGTGCGCGTTTTTTGGATCATTCTCAACCGTTTTTCTTTCTGAGCTTATATATGATCTTGTAATTCATTTCTTCTTGATGTAATCCATATCTAGAGAGAAGGATAAGAGATAGAAACAGAAAACACTTGGATAGAAGAATAGGAGTTATTCTTTGAGTGTTTTTGCTTATTCTTGTTGTTGGAGTGTTTCAACAGTGAGTGATCATCTTGTAATCATTCTTGAACTTTAAAGGAGAGGTGGAAACCCCCTCCGTGGATGTAGGTCATTTTGGCCAAACCACGTAATCATTGAGTCTTTTCTTTCCAGTTTTGATTCAACACATTTTGTTTTGTTATTTGATTTGATTGTTTGATTATCTCACAACAAATCTGTTGTTGAGCCAAATCCTGTTGCTAATCTTGATTTTGTGACCGATGGAGGGAAGGAGAGTTAATTCAAGAAAGGGCTGAAGTTAAAAGTTGTATTACATGGAGGATTTCAAGAGAAGGGCAAATTCTCCGTACATTCTAGATATTTGTAAGTCCACATTCATGTAATATTAGGTTTTTTTTTTTTTTTTTCCTAATCTGAAGTTGTGTTTGGTAGGAGATAAGTAATATGAGAATAGTGTATGGAATGGTGGATTATGGGGGTGTGTATGCTGAAATTATGGGGTTAGTATTCTGACATATTGGCCTTCTTTCTTTCAGTTGTATGACTAAATCAGCCCTTTCCTGCTTTCTCATTTTGCATTATCCATGCTCTTTAATTGTCAATAGTGTGATTAGTTGTTAATTACAGCATGTGTGTTTCATTTTACATAAACTTAAGTGTATTAAAAAATTCCTTCTGAAGTGCATCTAGACCCGAGTGCAACTTGGAGTCTGAATTCAACTGCATACAACTACTGTAAATTTCGTTGATCAATGTGCATATGTAAATGCATTTGTGTCTCCTATTTCCACATAACATATGACATCATATTGGAGGTTTTGCTCCTTGTAGTATCTTGAATTTGTGTTGCATGGGGTTTTCCCTTTTCTGAAATTGATGATTTTTTGCTTTGCTTTGTTTTTTTTTTTTTTTTTTCGGCTTTCCGCTCCCCCCAAGATGAATCTTAAATATGGCTACGTAGGAGTATAATATCTAAAATGAACATTCACATGTTCTCATTTTTTTACGTGGTAGGGTCATCTGCTTGTTCTTGAGAATTTCAAGCCTTTTGTCCTTAATCGTGGCTTATAGAGATGGGCTATGACAGTCATGAGTCTAAGATACTGAGCACTGCTACAGATTCAGAGACTGGACATGATGTAGATACTGCATCAGTTTCAATGGCAGCTACTTAGGACATCTCAGGAAGGCTTGTTCTTGGTAAACTTTTTAGTTTGCTCAACTTTCTCTGTGTATTATATGTGTGCACACTCATGAAATTGTTTTGTTTCCTATGTTTAAACTTCAGAGAACGAATAGTTGTTCACTTGGTAATGCAATGACATTAAGCTTTGTGAATCTAATTCTTTTGGTGTCGACTTCGAGTCCTTTATCAAAGAGATTTCTCAAGAATAAAACAACAGTCTAAATATAAGATTTATTTTGCATATGCTTTTTAGTTGCATTAGAGTTAATCTCTTGCAAGCTCGCATGCCCCACCTCAATACATAATGTATCGATTTCATCTTGTTACAATAGTTCATAAGTTTTTAGTTGTAGCTTAATGTGCTTAATTAAATGTCAGATATGGACATATACTGACTTCTGGCCTTCTTTAATCTCACAGTCCTTTTGGATTAAGCTTTGATGATTCTGAGGATGATGTTTGCTATTATATATACATAGTTTCCTAATATTCTATATTGCAGTAGTGGTTTTAATCAGGTGACGTGATCAGGTTCGATAATAGCCTTTACATGTTAATATGGAAGGTAACTCCCTTTTGCTCTGCAAATGTTTGACACATCATCTCATAAGCCAAATGCAAACTCTACTTCTTCTATGAAACTATTTTATGCAGAGTACCTGCTCATTCCGTTTGTATATTAACTATAAATGGAAAAATAATGACAAAGAGCATATATTTAGTTTGAGTGAATCAACTCTACTCTTCAGTTAAATTTTAGTAAGTATGTGCTTGTTTTCAACTCATCACATGGATTGACATTTATCTTCTTATTAATATTTATGATTAAACATTTGCATTTATGGTTTAAATTGACAATTGGCTCTCGAATATAAATTTGTCTTCTACTTTTCATTTTTTACTTAATATTTTGTTGATGCCTACACTTTTGTTTATTTGATTAGATCCTTTTTTATCTTGAAGGTCAACAGAAAACTGATCCTTTTGAGGTTTGTTAGAAATTGTATTTGTATCATTTTTATGCAAAGGCTTAGGTTTTTTTTCCTTCTCCAAAGCATGAAATTTTTTATTATATGAAGAAAACTATGTGAAGAAAAATCGCAATTGACTAATGTTAGAACTGTTGTTTCAAAGTTTGGCACCTCAGTTTCGACAAAGCAAGTACGAATAATGTTTTAGATTCTATATCCTTGTCATTTTCTGTCAAAGGATGGATGCATTACCATAGAAAGGTACGTATAAACTTGTCTAGAAATTTAGCTTAATTAAGTATTAAGATGCACATCTAATTATTATCTTTTTTTTTGTTTGGGTATTTGGAATTTTTTTGGTTATGTGATTGTGACAACGAGACTGTTGTTTTGTTTTGTTGAATTTATAATGTGCTTCTTTTATTTTTCAATTACGAGAACAGTATGTGAACAAAATCTAATTTGCAAACTGACAAACCACATCAGTCTTCAAATTTCTTTGAGATATCTTCTATGCCAAATTTCACTATTAATTTTTCTACTTTAATTTGCTGGTTGTCGATCAATTCCTCATGTGGCTATGTTATTTTCTTTTGCTACTATAGATCTACTATTTTTTGGCATTGGTTTGGAAAGTATTATAATTTGTTGTCTGATATATATAGATGTAGATATATTTATATATCATAGTAATATTTATGTACTGAAGTAATTCTGGGGAACATATCAGGTACTCCGAAGGTTCCAAATAACCCACTATCTATCATCAAATGGGATTCTTGACTTCTTAAACTCAAAGTTTGTGAGAGCCGTCACATCCCAGCTCACCCAGCTTTGATGGATCCATTCTAAATTTCTTGATACTTTGAGGTAAGCAACTGAATGGACTTGTGTTTCTTTTATCTTTGTTATTGGAAATAAAAAGAAGGTTCTTACTTGTGTTCTTTTCAATCTATATATGTTGATATAGGGTAATACAACTCATATGTTGTTTGTTTTGACAGATCTTATTGTTGAAAATTGCTTATGACTGAATCATGTCCTAGCACATTGCTCTGGGATCTAATCTTTGCTCAGAGGGTACCGTGACAAGAAAATAAGTTAGATGATTGGGGATTTTTTGTTTCACTTCAATGTTGTGTAGTACTTCTTTTTGTAGTTTATTCTTGTTTTTGACACTTTGTACAATTATACTTCTATTGGTATTGAGAGCAAATTTGGAGCTATTTTTCTTTATTGTCTATTTTTCTTCGTTTTTACTACATTTCAAATCATCGTCAATTAGAACAAAAAACGTAGTTATTTCAATATACGACTACGGTTATCATTTTCAATAACTACAATTGTTAGTTCAACTTTGAACCGTAGTCGTTAATATATATTACTACGGCTCAGACCGTAGTTAAAATTTTTTTTACCACTCGTCATACATACCGTAGTGGTAGATATTAAATTTACAACTACGGTTCCCAACCGTAGTTCTTAGTGTATTTTACTACGGTTTAAACCGTAGTCAAAGTAATTTTCTAACAGTTGTCATTTGTCGTGCGGATACGCTACTAGAACGACTACGGTTCCTAACCGTGGTCTTTAGTATTAATCACTACGGTTTTGAACCGTAGTTATTTGGAGAGGGTCTACGACTACGGTATGTACCACTACGGTCACAACATGTCTTTAACTACGGTTTTTTACCGTAGTGTTAAACGTTTTTTGTTGTAGTGGCAAGATTCAAGATTACATGATTTAGCATACAAAGCAACAGAATGAGCTAAGAAATTATCAAGTCGACTTATCAAAAACAACAGATTAGAAGTAAAGCCCCAGAGTAGTTGCTGAATATTGTAAGCAAGCAGCAGAGCAATCAGCATCCCCCAGTGGCGCTAAAATGGCCGTACTTGTATCTCCATAAATCTGGAAAGAAGAAATTCCTATGCGATGAAGAAAAATCAAAGCCTCCCGGAGTGCTAAAAATTTAGCAAGTTCAAGATAAGTAGAATTCTGATAAGATGTGGCATAAGCTCGGAAGAAGGAACCATCAGGATTACAAATAACCACACCAACATGAGAGGAATTGCGGATAGCCGAGACTGCATCATCAAAATAGACTCGAAAAGCATTTGAATCGGGATGGTAAACTCCTTGCATAATGCAGGGGGGGGGGGAGAAAATTCTGGTCTGGCATTAGCATTTCGGAAATCTTGCAGAAGTCGAAAAGCTAGAGAAAGGGCAGTGTACGGATCTGTCTGGAGTGAACCAAAAAGTCTATTATTGCACTGGTACCATATATGATGTATTCTATAACATCCTTATCTCCCGAAAGCGGAATGGCTTGAAACCACAAATGTGCACATGGTTGAGCAAAGTTCATGATGAAGTGCAACATGTTAGAACCATGATTCCTATCTGATCCACAATATAGAACATTGAAGATCGAATACATCGTTGTAGGATCGACCGATTTATCATATGTTCTATAATTAATTAATTTACGCTAGAAGGACTAAATTAATACCATTGTAGCGTGCAGCTTCAAACCTCCAAGTCTTCTCCGGTGTTCTCACGAACTGCACTGTAATACATGATGTGTGGACACCTCCTTGGAATATATTGTATGTGCCGAGATTAAGCAGAAGAAGAATAATTAGCGTGACTTATCATATATATAATATCCCATTATTCTTTTTCTCCAAGCAACATATCCTGATAGATATAGGAGATCCTGAATATCTCCATCTTCTATATCTATCAATATCCAATATATTTATTGTATTGTAATAATAAATTATAATCTCTATAATTTATTCTAGTTCATATTGAGCCACTGAAGGGACACATCAGACCCAATTAAATCAAGCTCTAATAAATTAATTATGACCCGGTCAACTCTTGAGTTATCATATTAATTTATTATTTATATTCTATTCCACTAAAAGAATATAATTGCACTCTTAATTTAATCGAAATTATTGAAGCAATATATCAAAAATTATTATCCTCTGATTGATCGATCCAACATATTGCCCCCTTCGATAAACTTAAGTATTTGCAATAGGCTACCATGACCAATAAGCCTGTGTTTAAACACTTGTAATTCTCAACACTCATCTTCTATCTGACAGTCCTGTGTGACTACGTCACACAATGTGATTCGCAACAAATGTCGAATACTAAGCTCAGATTTACTTTTCATAGAAGAACCTGTGAGATCTTGATCATGCCTATTAAATAGGTGAAGGATTCCAATATTGTAAATATATGTTCTTTATCACTTCACTTTAATTCCCAAAACACCGAGATATTGATCAATATAATAATCTCACTCTTTGGTGTCTCAAAGAATGTTCAGTTGGTAACAAAGGTACATTATTTACTCAGGATTAAGGTAATACATACGTCAATCAATGAATTTTAAATTGTGTTGTCTAAACACAATTTAAATTTCATGTAGTCCTGTCCAATACACCATACATGTATCCTCAATTTCATTACCAAGTCAAAGACAAACTTTAATGAAATTGAGACGATCTTATCAAAATAAATTATCCAAAATTATTTATTGATCGAGGAAAAAAATTATTTACAGATCGAATAAGAAACCGAATCTTTCTGTGTTGAACAACTCAAACACTCGATTTAAATATATCTACCATCCATGGACACATGCAAGCTCATAAAGAATTAATCAAAAGAACAACTTATAAATTTATTTCAAAATGTAAAAAACAAATAAGATAAAGTTTACTCAAGGGCATCTAAGTAAAAACAAATAAGAGCACTCATACTATCAAACATTTTATCCCACTTGCCCTACAGTAAATGTGACATGTCTAGTATACCTATATTTCTAATATGACCCTCAAATACACCATCTGGTAAACCCTTTGTGAAGGGGGTCAGCAAGATTTTATGCAGAAACAATCTTACACACCGTCACATCGTCTCTCTGAACAATATCCCTTATGAGGTGATATGAAGAGGGTCATTTGACCACCTTCCAGACTTGTTCTTTACGGAGAGTCTCTTGAGGCGGTCTCTGTTTAACAAGAGGAAGATCCTGCATCGTTTAGAAAGGCTATGGAAGATAAAGACGCTGATCATTGGAGAAGTGCTATGGATTCAGAAATGAATTCCTTGTACACTAACTTTGTCTAGGATCTTGTAGACAAACCCGATGGGGCAAAACCTATTGGGTACAAATGGGTGTACAAGAGAAAGAGAGGAATAGATGGAAAGGTAGAAACTTTTAAAGCAAGATTGGTTGCCAGGGATTATACCCAAAGAGAAGGAATCGATTACGAAGAAACCTTCTCATGCTTAAGTCTATTCCGATTCTCTTGTCCATTGTGGCACATTTCGATTACGAGATGTGGCAAATGGATATCAAGACTGCATTTCTAAATGAAAATCTTGACGAGAACATCTATATAATGCAACCAAATGGTTTTATCCAAAAGGATCAAGAGCATAAATTATGCAAGTTGAAAAGGTCCATTTATGGACTAAAGCAAGCGTCTAGATCTTGGAATATCAGATTCGATCAAGTTGTGAAAACTATGATTTTGATCAAAATCCTGATGAATTTTGTGTCTATAAAAGTCGCTATAGGTTCGTTTACAATCGGAGGCAGTTCTCTTTCCTCATGTTCCTCGATGTCTATCTCACCACCTAGGGGTGATTGAACATTAGGGATATGATTTTCTACCATTTCAGGTGTTGATTCTCTCATAGACATTCTTGGCGGAGTTGCCAAATGTCCCCCACAGGATTCAACACCAGATGGTAGAGTCGTGAATTCATGAACAGGTTCAGTGTGGATCTTTGGAGCAGATGATCTAGGAATATTTTCCTTTATCTCCTCCAAAAGAACCCTGTTCTTGGATTCGCGTTCTTCTATATACTTGTCCTCAAAGAAAGTTGCATTTGTGCTTACAAAAACCTTCTTATCCTGAGGACTATAGAAATACTACCCTCTTGTTCCTTTCGGATATCCTATAGACAAACAATATTCTGATCTTGATTCCATCTTTTTCGTCTTACTCTTTAGCACATGTGCTAGACAACCCCATGTCCGAAGATGTCTTAGATTAGGCTTACGCCCATTCCACAACTCCAAGGGTGTCTTAGGTACAGACTTAGAAGGAACCAAGTTTAGTAAGTATATTGTTGTTTGTAGGGCATATCCCCAAAAAGAAGTTTTGAGAGTTGAGAAGCTCGGCATAGACCTAACCATGTCCAACAAGGTCTTGTTTCTCCTTTCTGAGACACCATTTTGTTGTGGGGTCCTTGGTGCACTCAATTGGGATAAAATCCCATTCTCTGTCAAGTATGTCCTAAAGTTGTTGGATAGATACTCCCCACCTTGATCTGATCAAAGTATTTTTATGTTCTTACCTAATTGTTTTTCCACTTCCAATCTGAATTCCTTGAATTTCTCAAGTGCCTCAGATTGTGGTCCATTAGGTAAACATAACCATATCTTGAGTAATCATTTGTAAGCGTGATGAAATACTCATATCCACCTCTAGCTAGAATATTTATTGGTCCACATACATCAGAGTGTACTAATTCTAAAATTTCTTTGGCCCTAAATCCCTTAGATTTAAAAGACCTCTTAGTCATTTTACCCTCTAAACAAGATTCACATACAGGCAGGGATTCCACCTTCAAGTTACTTAAAGGACCATCCCTTACTAGTCTATGAATCCTATCAAGATTAACGTGACCAAGTCTTAAGTGCCATAAGTAAGTTTCATTAGAAGGAGACAATTTTATACGCTTAGTTGTGTGATGCAATGAGCTGTCGGTTGGTTTTAAGATATACAAATCATTATCCATATGCCCCTTACAAGCAATTGCTTTATTAAAAGAAATATCGACTGCCATTAATGAAAAAATGAACACAATATCCTTGTTTGAATAATAAAGCAACATAAATTAAATTTCTAGTAATATCCGGGACATAATAACAATCACTTGAAACCAAATACTTCCTATTTGAAAAATAAAGGTAAATAACTCTGACAGCTTTTGCAGAAACCACAGCTCATGTGTCAACCCTCAGAGTATGCTCCCCTTCATTAAGTTGTCGAGTTACTTGGAACCCCTGCAAATTATTGCATACATGGTTAGTAGCTCCAGAATCTACTATCCAAGTATCCGAAGAATTAACCACTAAACAAGACTCAATAAAGGATAACTCACCCTTAGCTTGCTTCTTAGCTATGAGAACCGGGCAATTTCTTTTCCAATGGCCCTTCTCGCCGCATCCAAAACACATCCCCTTAGGTTTCCCATCCCTTTTGGCCTTCTTTGCTGATTATTGTGGGCCCTTATTATTAGACTTCTTCCTTTTCCACCCTTACCTTTCAGCTTGAATGAGGATTGTCCAACAGAAGCAACAACAAGAGCATCACCATTTTGAGCCTTAAGAATTCGGCCTTTCATTAGTTCATTCAGAGATATTCTCAACTTATTCATATTATAGCTGACCTTGAACTGGGAGAACATCTCATGGAAAGTCTCCAGTGCCATGTCTACCAGAGTATCTGAACCAGTTTCAGCCCCTAAAGCCTCAGCCACATTAAACATTCCGATCAAATTTAGCATATGATCTCTAACGGGCGTCCCGGGCTTCATATGCTAAGTCATAATGGCTCTAATAGCAGCCTGACGTGCTTGGCTTCCTTGATGAGAGAAGATCTCTCTAAGACTCTCCATGATCTCAGCAGATGTCTCCATGTCTCCATGCCTCTGTTGCAACACATTTGAGATAGAACCCAAAATGTAACAACGAGTCATGTCATTGGCATGAATCCACTTGTCATGAGCCTCACGTTCCTCATCACTGGATTCCATGGTCATTTTGGGACAAGGTTCAGTTAGCATAAATTTCAACTTCTCAGCAGTGAGAACAATCATCAGATTACGTTTCCAATCAATGTAGTTATCTCCCACTAGTTGGTTTTTAGTCAATATCACAGATAATGCGCTAGAAGACATTTTTCTGAATGCATGTTCAAAAATATGAAATAAAACTTGTAATAAGTAGACCCATAAACTACATTATTATGTGATTACCTAAAATCCCAGTATCAAGGCATACCCATCTATAAGAGTGGTAAATGTTGATTTAAAGCTAGGTTGGGATTTCCCACTAAATCAAATATTCCGCATCTCATGTTATATTGACTTAGTATCACATCTATTTGACCCTCAATAATATTGCTCGGATATTCTATAGGAAGTCCTTACAATATTTTGATTTAAGTGTATAACCTTTATTTTAATAACTTTTAAAACTATCAAATAATTAAGATAAACATAATTAATTGAAATTTAAAATTTACTACCATAATTGGACCCAATCAAGTAACCGAAAACAATGCACCCTCCTATAGGGAGACTAATTGATTTAGTATGAGGCATACATACATTCTTACTTATGAGCTAATAAAGGAGGCCGTGGATTTATTAATAAACCCTTACACACTTAATATTTTATAAAGCTAATTTGGGTTTTATCCAATTAATATTTTCCAAATTATTTTGACTCTCAAAATAATTAAATATTAATTACTTTATTAATTCTCAAATCTAATTCTAAATTACAAAAGAAAATAAATAAAGAATATGCATGATAGATTAGCACCTAGAGCGGTGTTCATACAATTCTATATGACATGCTATGCGAATGACAATTAATTTCAAGCATAATAATCAAAGCAAATAATAAGCAATAATTAAACAAGAACAAATTTACGGCCATCCTAGACACAAAAATTACAGAAATTTTGAAAAACTAATTGAACCACAACTCGGCCCAATATTTCACGGTCCATCTGCAATTTTTCTGGGTCCATAATGAATTTTATTGTTAAAATTTCAGCAGCCCAAGTGAGGCCCAACAGCTCATTAAATTTTTAGTAAGCCCATTATTCAATTGAATCCCCACAGGCCCCTTTTTTTTAAAAAAAATACAGTGCATATGCAATTGAATACCAATGGGCCCACTAATTTAACCCAACTACACAAGGATCCAACCCACAACCCACGACCCGAGCCGGACCAACCCGACCCGGGTTGTGACCCGGTTTCTTGAAACCTAGCAGCAGGGAAAACCGCCGTCAGTCGTCGCCGGAATCGATTTTCCGTTGACGAAAAACCGGCGGCCTTTTGCTGCCTCTCGTGCTAGTAGTGCGGCATCCCAGAACCGACGGGCTGCCGCCGCCTCGGCTGGAAAAACATGGATGAATCACGACATAGGCCGCGACCGCTGCCGTCACTTTCATGTGACGAAGTTGCAGGCTGAGCTGGCCATCGTCCCCGTCAGGTCTCGCCGCCATTGAGGTTGTGACGGTGCTGGCACCACCACCGCTCTTCGATTCGTCGGTTTCCTCTCCGGATTTGGTCAAGGTTGAAAAGTTCAGGATCTTCAATGTCGGTTTTTCAAAAAAGTCCCCATGTTTTTGGGGAAGATGCAAAACAGCCCCATCACAAATTCTGACTTCTTTCAGTTTGACCCCAGAAACTTTGAACAGTTTTCAATTACATCAAAATTCGAAAAATGCAATAGAAAATTACATATTTTGTACCCTATTTCAAAATCTAACAAGGGAAAAACATGGAGTCGCAATCCATCCCCTTGTGTACAACTCGAAAATAAAGAAAAATACAATTTCACAATAAAACTAGGCCATAAATCGTTCATTAAAATTAAAAAAAAAAAAATTCATCCATAACAATAATAAAATTGTAAACTTAAACACCGCTCAACACTATATGCATAATTAAATAATTAAAAGAGAACATATAATTTTATCAAAACCTACGCGCTGATACCAATTGTTACAACCACGATTCCTATCGATCCACAATATAGAACATTGAAGATCGGATACATCGTTGTAGGATCGATCGATTTATCATATGTTCTACAATTAATTAATTTACGCTAGAAGGATTAAATTAGTACCTTTGTTTGTAGCTTCAAACCTCCATGTCTTCTCCGGTGTTCTCACGAACTGCACTGCAATACACGATGTGTGGACACCTCCTTGGAATATATTGTATGCGCCGAGATTAAGCAGAAGAAGAATAATTGGCATGACTTATCATATATATAATATCCCATTATTCTTTTTCTCCAAGCAGCATATCCTGATAGATATAGGAGATCCTGGATATCTCCATCTTCTATATCTATCAATATTCAATATATTTATTGTATTACAATAATAAATTATAATCTCTATAATTTATTCTAGTTGATATTGAGCCACCAAAGGGACCCGATCGGCCCTAATTAAATCATGCTCTAATAAATTATTTATGACGCGGTCAACTCTTGACTTATCATATTAATTTATTAATTATATTCTATTCCACTAAAAGAAAGACCTGCATAATTCCAAATTGCCACATAAAAATGGACGATAGAAGAAGAGGTGGGTGGTAGATGTTGAAGCTTAACTGCATAGGGAACAATGGAGGCTTGATGGGAGATGCTTTCTCATAAGATTATCATCAGTGGGCAAGGGATCAGTACAAAGACGCCACAGGAAGTGTAGCAAGCGGTTCAGAAATCTAAGCGACCAAAGGATTTTCCATACTGGATTCGAAGTTAAACCGGTGGATGGATGAGTTGGGCAATTAAAAATTTCTGGCGAGATCTCTGTTATGAAGTTATAAGCAGCTCGCACAGAAAATTTACCACTGCAATTGTAATGGAAAATCCAATGGTCAGGCATACCAATATCGCTAAGAGGGAGGCGCAGAATGATATCAGATTCAGCAAGAGTAAATATACTTCGAACAAGTGAAGAGTTCCATTGAGTAGAGTCAGGCAACCGAAGATCACTTACTCGCGCCGAAAGTGGCAGTACTCTAGGAGGATTTTGAGTCATGAAAGAATGTGCTACTGGGATACATTTATCATTCCAAATGCTAGTTTAACGGCGCGAACAAATTAATTTCCTAGCACCCAACTCAATTACTTTTCAACCCGAAATAATGCTACGCCATGTGAAGGAAGACCGAGATCCCAAAGATGCCCTTAAGAAGTCCGATGGCGGATGATACTTAGCTTTGAAAATATGAGCAACAAGAGAATTGCGCATTGTAAGCAGTCGCCATGCCTGTTTACTTAGCAAGGCGAGATTGAATGCCTTTATTTTGTGAAAACCCAAGCCTCCAAGGTACTTACGTCTTGCCAATTTACCCCACGCAACCCACATAATTTTTTTCGATCCATTTCCATCACCCCACCAAAAAGCACGCATAAGACCTTCTATATCATTTAAAACTCCATCTAGAATTTGAAAACAAGTCATATCATATGTGGGAATAGATTGAAGGACTGACTTGATGAGAATTTTTTTACCCCCTTTACTCAAGCTTTTTTCCTTCCATCCCGAAATACGCTTCCGAACTCTATCCTTGAGGTTTGTAAAAAACTTTGTCTTGTTGTTCCCCATAATAGAAGGAAGGCCAAGATATTTAGCATGAGTAGGGACTTGCGGAATTCCAAAGATTGAACAGTTTAAGTCCTCTGTTTCGGCTGAAGTATTCGGACTGAACATAATGCCTAATTTTTCATAATTGATGCGCTGTCCTGAAACAAATTCATAAAGTTGGATGGCGTATTTAAGGTATTGAGCCTCACCACTTGTAGCTTTTCCAAATAGGAGAGTGTCATCAACAAAGAAAAGATGTGAAAGAGAAGGTGCAGACCGAGCAATTTTGATCCCGTTAATATTCCGGCAAGTCTGATGGTCTTGCAAGAAGCAAGAAAAAACTTCCGCACAAATTATAAATAGATAAGGGGAGAGAGGATCCCCTTGTCTTATACCACGCTGAGGAGTGAGATCGCCAAAACTGGAGCCATTGAGCATAAAATTGAAACGGACAGAGGAGATGCAATTAAGAATATGATCACAAAAAGGAATAGGAATCCCATAGCAATCATGACTCTATAAACAAAAGACCTACTATGTCGAAAGCATTGCTCATATCTAGCTTAATGGACATAAAACCATTCCTACTCATTAGTCTTTGCTTCATGAAATGATGAACTTTTCATAGGTAATAAGAATGTTTTCAGTGATTAGACGACCAAAAATCAAAGCAGATTGTGAATCAGAAATTAAATGAGCAATACAAGGTTGAATACGATTGGCAAGTACCTTAGCAGATAAATTATATACAACATTGCACAGACTAATTGGCCGGAATTGGGTGATGAAATCCGGTTTTTTTTTTTTTTTTCTTTAGGAATAAGCAAAATAAAAGATAGATTAATATTATGAGGGAGAGAAATATGAGTGAACATATCTATAACAAACTTAATAGCATCATAAGACACAACATACCAAATTTTTTGAAAAAATACAGGGCTCATACCATCAGGTCTAGAAGATTTTAACGGGTGCATCTCCTTGAGTGCCTTCACAACTTCATCCCCAAAAAAGGGCTTCAAGAGAGAAGCCTGCATCTGGAAGGAGGTTTTCAATTAGACAAGTTGTAGCACTGTAGCTTATGTGGGGACTGAAAACCGAACCAAAATATTTCACTTGGGTGCTATTTACATTTTCGGTTGGGTTCAGTTATGCATTTCCAAGTCCGGTTTTCGATTTTGAAAATTGGTTCGGTTCTATTTTTTACAATGAACACCCCTGGGTATTTGTAAAGCAGAAAGTGAGTAGCAACTTGATTAACTTTTGGACTATAATTCGGACAAAAATAGTGGTTCGCCAAAAAGATGCTCCAATTAATTAATTAATCATCTAATTAGTTGACAGCCTTTATCGTTTCTTAAACAAATTGATTCTTTGTGGTCCCATACATATACAGCTGCCGGGTATTTCCAATTGGACTCACCATTTTTTTATACGTAAAATATACAATTTTATTTCAATGTCTCACAAATTTTATTATTCTAGCACACCAGAGCTAGTCTTGTGTGTGACGACTCACGTGTAACGGAATACACTTTTACAGGAAAAAATATAATACTTTTACAAATAAAATTGATACTTATACTACAAAAGTGATACTTTTTGTGTTAAAAAAACGTGATGCTTTTTGCCACAAAAAGTGATACTTTTTTCTCTTCACACGGCCGTCATACGTGTGACGGTCTCACACAAGTTTTATTACTAATTAAATCATAATTTATCAAATTGAGTAATTTATGAATTAATAGGTTGTAATTTAATTAGCAATATATTGAAACTTTAGGCTAGATTTGTAAAAAAACGTAAAACATTGAGATATAGTTGTAGTTTTTTTCTTAGTATTAATTCAAGATTAAGAATAGCATTTCATGTGTTCATGATGGATAGTATCAAATGGTTAAAACGTAGTGCTTAATTTTTTGCTTATTTTTTTGCCCGTGTGGCTTGATTGGCACCAATAAGTCAGCCTTACATTCCCTCACCAAGCACTCGTGTTTAAGTTTTAGTGAGTTTGTCAATTTACAAGCCAATGACACAATTAAAGGCAACAATCTGTAATAGGCAACGTAAAGCACATAGTATACTGGAACTCGTCCCAACCTTGTATTACTTCCAATAATTCGTATAAGGGGATTGTCAAGGCTTGCACACAATATTATGAAGTGCAACTCAAGGCAGGTATATTAAAAAGCCGATAGAATTCAGTGGACAGCTCCCACCGATAGGCTCAAATTCGACGGGTACAGATTGTGCCAAGTGGCACCCAAAGCTTGAATCCCGCAGGGGCAGTTTTTTACCACAGCCCCAGCCTTATCGCAACTTGGGCTTATCCAGAACCCGCAACTGTCACCTGAAGCGTGTGCAGCTTTTCCGACATTCGCATCCCAAGCGCGCAAAAACCTACCCGGCTTGTAATTCTCGAGCGCACCAATTTCTCCCGGCTCTCGCACGTTAAGTGCGCAACACATGCGCGCGTAATCTTCCCGTAACTTGGCAGCATAACTTAACTCGATACTCTGCAGCACTTTACTCGATGCTTGGTAGTCACGTTGCCCGATGCTCGACAACAACTCTCCCCGATGCCCGATAGCCACATTACACGACACTCGGCAGCCATATTACCCAACACTCGGCAACCACCTTCCCAAAGGGACACCAATTAAATACCCCACAATCGTGTCATGTGCTCGAAGGCTTCTTCCGCATCACGACACCAACACGTGTCACCGAGTGCCACTGCACGCGACACTCAATATGCCTTGGCTTGCAAAATTCATTGTGCTAAGGCATCCAACAGTGGGACTAACAAACCACCCCCACCAGAGCTAGACGATGTCCTCGTCGTTGGTGGAGCATCTCCCTTTCCTTCCTAATAAGCTGCAATAACTTTCTCAAATTGTCACAAATTCACGTCCCTCTCCCAAGTAGCATCCGCTTCAGAATCACCCTTCCATTGAACAAAGTAATTTGTCCTTCGATTTTTCTTGCTTTATCACCACTTTAGAATAACCCTTCCAAAACCTAGGACACTTCCTTTGCAAACTGTTGTCTAATCACCGGAGAGGCACGCCTTGCTTGCTTTCGATTTTCATTAAGTAAATTAACATGATATTTCTTCAAGAAAAAATCATGTAATGTGGGATGAACTTTCAACCTATCCAACAACTTCAACATGTAAGCAACGTTTTCCACTTTCTGTAAGATTTAGAAGGGTCCGTCATACTTCGGAAACAACCTATGATGCACCATTGTGGAAGAGATTTTCTTCCAAATTTGAGGAGTCAACTTCAGCAACACTTGATCGCCTTACATTAAATTCGACATGCCTTCGATGCACATCAGCATACTTCTTCATCCGATGTTAGGCCTTGCCCAAACTATCCTTTGTTTGGTCCAACAACTCCTACTGCTAACGGGCATATCCGGCGGGAGCGAGACACTTTCATCCCATTCTCTGAATGGTAATCTCATGAGGTGTCATAGGCTGCTATCCATACACAAACAGACTCGTCCTGGTCGCCGAGGACTTGTGCAGATTGTAGCAAAACTACGCCATGTCCAACAATCCCACCTAATCCTTCTGACTTGGCGACACATAATGCCTCAAGTACTCCTCCAACAACTAATTCATCCGCTCGTTTGTCCGTCTGTTTGCGAGCGATTTGCAATGGAGAACTTCAACTCCGTCCCCATCATATTGAATAAAGAAGTCCAAAACCGGCCTGTGAAGCGGGTAACCGATCACTAGTGATGTTTTTGCGCAACCCAAAGTACTTGATCACATGCTTGAAAAATAATTCAACAGCAACTTCAAGGGGACAAGCATTCGGGTAGCAATAAAAATAATATACTTAAAGAACCTGTCCACCACAATAAAAATGGAAGCCTTGCCTTCTACCTTCGGAAAGACGTAAATGAAATCCATAGACTCGATTGAACAAGGTCTTTTTGGAATAGGCAGCGGTTGTAGCAACCGGACCTCCTTCTTCCTTTCAAGTTTGTCATGTTGGCACAAAAGACAGGTACGAACATATGCTTCAACATCATCCTCCATCTTTGGCCAATAATACACACGGGACAACAATGCCATCATTCTTTCAATTCTCGGATGTACATCCCATTGAGGGTCGTGGGTTTCCCTCAAGAGATGCCACCTCAACACCCCACCTAAGACATAGGCTCTCCTGCCTTTGGCAAAAAGTAACCCGTCATTCAGCCAATATTTAAGCAAGTAACCCTCTTTCACCTGCAAGTTTAGTATATACATCGTTTTGGGACATCTCCCAGATCCTCTCCAAGAACACTGACTCGATGAGAGTCCAGGCAACAACATAGTCTCCAACAACCTTCCGACTCAAGGCATACACTACATCATTGTGCTTGTTGGGTCTATACACCCAATCCAAGTCAAACTCACCCAAATACTCTTGCCAAAGAGCTTGCTTCAAGGATAACTTCTTTTGGGTTTTGAAGTAGGTGTTCGCCACATTATCCGTAACAACCATGAACTTAGTTCCCCGATACACGTTATTATGCATGTATTTAGGTCAATTTAGGTATATATATTATGACATTTACATGCATATTAGGCCAAGAATTGTTTATATTTGTTATAGTGGACCATTTAACGTGTTTTGACTTGTTTTGGAGTAAATTAGGTGATTTTATTCCATTTAGACGAAGTTCGGAGAAGAAACAAGTCAAATATGGTAAAAAACGAACGAAAATGAAGTTAAAAGAGTAAAACGGTCGACCACGGCCATGTCTATGGTCGCGGTCCCATTAAAAGTGGCCTAGAACATGAAAAACACGACGCCCAACAATCACGGTCGCGACGAAAAGCTTCCCGAAAGTGAAGTTTTCTGTCTGCTTGACACACCTCTAGTATTTTAGCCATATCTTGAGATATATAATTCCGATTGAGGTGCAATTAGTAGCGTCGAATAGCTGAATCAAAGGTCTAAAACTTTTTATGAAAGAGAAAAAACCCAAAAATGACCGGAAGACCCTAAAAATGGCTTGGAAGTCAGACCTGAAAACTCGTTAGGGCACTCTACTCGCCGTCATGACAAACCCTTCGCGGCCACAACAAAATCGGTTATTTTAAGGTGTTTTTGGGTAAAACTTATCACGGTCTTGAGAGAGCTTGCTCGCGGCCATGACAGAAGTCCAGTTTTACAAAGATTTCCTAATTTTATTAGGACTTTGACCCTATCTTCCCAAATTCCTCCCAAACTTTGTAAAAAGGACCCCTCAAGCTCGAGTTTTATCATACAAGATCATACACTTTCATATTATAAACACTCAAGAATGCTTAGAAAGTAAAGATCAAAGATCGAGGAGCTAACGACGAAGATCGGAGAGCCGAAGATTTCGGGTTTATTTACTCTTTTCCTGTATTTGTTTCTTTATGATGTTTTTTTAGAAATATTATATGGTTTTGAATTTAGTTATGAGTAGCTAAATACTTTGTGTTCTAGGGTTAGAAAGTAGGTTTTTTATGACAATTTTTTGATTTAATTCTTTAATTATAGATTCCAGTTATTATTCATCTATGTGTTTGTTTACTTCTTATGATTAAACTTGAATTGATCACTTAAGTTAATTCTACATGTTTAATAGTTCTGCTCCAGGAGGAGGGAATTTTTAATAGACGGTTAACACATAACAGAATTGTCTATGATCATGTAGGCTTTGGTCTAGGGTCTTTTGGGAGTCTTTAGATTTATTCGACTTGGAAGGGAAGCCTAGTAGATCAACAATCTAATTGCTTCGGGAGGAGGGTTAGGTTTACTAGAGTGTCGTCTAATAAACATTATAACTGGTTTAAAAGTCTATAAGTTTAGTTTAATCATGTATCGGAGTTGTAACTGAAATCTGTGCCCTATAATACATTTCTCTCCATCTAAGTTTTCCTTTAGTATTCAACCCCTTGTATTTCTAAGTTATTCGTTAGTTATCATTAATTTCATGCAAATTTGGTTTAAAATTAATACCAACCTTTATTATTTTGAGTCTAGTTAGGAGAGTCTTAGATTTCTCGAAGTATCGAACTACGTATTACAGTCAGTCTTTGTGGGATCGACCTTGACTACCGCTAACTACACCTACACCGTACACTTGCGGAATACTAGGGTTAGGAAAATCTCTGTCAAGTTATTGGCGTCATTGCCGAGGACTGACAATTGCGTCTTAGTTTCGATTCTGATAAATAGGACAACACTAGACTATACATAATTTTCGGCACTTTAATTTCAATTATTTCTTCCTGTTTTATTTTTAGTTATTTTTTCCTTTTACATCGAGTTTTCTTTGTCTTTGTTTTCAGGTAGTGCATGCAAAATAGAAAAAAAGAGGGAAAGTGCATCTAGTTCCCTTTGATCCGGAAATTGAAACTGCTAAAAGAAACAAAGTAAAGAAGAATTGACATACGAGATGGCTGACCTACCACAAGAATTGACTCCAGATCAGGTGATTCAGAGACTTGTCGAGATGATGACAACTTTGGATAATAAAATGACTGTTATACAGAACCAGCTTCCACAGCAGCTGCCAGCTCAGGATGATCTTAACGAAGACATGACACCGATAAGTGATTGCCTTTGACCTTTACCTAGTCAGACCGTCGTAGGAGTCCAACCACCACCATTGAATGCTAATAGCTGCAAAACTGAAGCAAACCCTGATTAACATAGTACAGCAGGACTAGTTTGGTGGAGGAGCACAAGAAGATCCGAATGTTCTCCTGAATAAATTTCACAGACTGTCTCAGACGATAAAGATCAATCATGTGCCGCATGAGCAGGTCAAATGGAGGTTGTTTCCGTTCTTGTTAAAGGACAAGGCACTCCAGTGGTTCAACTCATTGGCGAATGTTACTGAATGGGAAGATTTGAGCACAAGATTTTTATTAAAATATTTCCCACCAAGTAAGATGTTAGAGCTGCAGAATAAGATCACCAGTTCAAGCAGTGAGATGGAGAACTGTTTGGCGATCCTTCAGAGCGATTTCGGGATCTTCTCCGAAGTTGCACTCAACATGGGTTTTCGAAAAAGCAGCAGGTTTGTAAAGTCTATAATGGGTTACTTGCACCCGCAAGAGACCAAGTAGATGCAGCAGCAAGGGGTAGTTTAATGGAGAAGAGTGTACATGCTGCATTTTCTATTTTGGATTCAGTGGTCAGGACGAATTATCAATGGTCAAATGAGAGAAATCAACATAGAAAATTGGCAAGCATTGCAGACTATGAGTCAAATGAGACGATTACTTCTCAATTGGAAGCTTTGACAAATCAAGTGAGCTTGTTAACTAATCTGACACTAGCCCAAAATGAAGGAGTTGACGAAGTCAATTTTGTCAATCAACGAAACTTTAACAACTTCCAAGGCAATCAACAACTATACAATCAGTATTCACAAGGTAATGGGAACCATTCAAACTTCTCTTATGCCAATCCCAATTGTTCACTTCAACCATCACCGGAATTTGTCTTCACCAATAGCTTGATCCATGATGGAGAAAATCCAACTCAAGAGGAGTTAATAAAGTCACATCTCTCCAAATATGACAACAAGTTAGTTCAATTAGAGAGACAGATGGAAAGCAAAATCATTGAGTTGAACAAACACGTGACTAGTCAAGGGGCGGATATCAAGGAGGTTGCAGTCAATGTGAGACAATTGATACAAATCATAGGATCACAACATAAGCAGGGGCAATTTTCAAGTGACACTATAGTCCACCTAAGGTAAAAGTGCAATGTTGTCTATTCAATGGATGAAACTGCACATGAGAGCCAAAAGCCACTGGAATCCGAAGACGAGATTGAGCAAACCCAAGAAGAGGAACCCATCTTTGACTTTACATCGCCAAAAAGGATCATAATCGAGAATGGCCCCAAATACTTACCTCCTATCCCTTTTCCTATAGCACTCTGTAGAAGGAAGAATGAACAAACCTGCATCAAACATGCTAAGCATTTAGAGGAATGTGAAGCAAAGAAAAAGTTAGCAAATGAGGAACGTGCAGCGAAGAAAAAAATTAGCAAAAGAGAAAGTCAAAGAGCAAAAGGAGGAAGCCAACGCTATCATAGATAGGAAAATTTTACCTTCTTTTGTCGATGACTCATCTGAATTGTGCTTACATGATACAATCGCTGCTAGCCATATTTCTTTAGAATGTAGTGATATGTTTTCTGTGATGCAGGAGAAATCAGATGAGAACATCGAGGATAAGGGGGTAATGAAAAAGGCTCTGGATTGACATGTAACGAAAGTTGATTGTGCACAAGAGGGTACAAAAATGATGCACAACGAGAAAGAGGCGAAGAAGAAGAGTGGGGCGAGTCCCGAACAGACCACGAATGCTATTACACACCCAAAAAGAGCAAAAAAGTGAAAGATCTAGGAAGTTTTTCCGTCTCTTGCTTTATTGGTATTCATACGTTCCAAAATATATTGTGTGATTTAGGGTCAAGTGTCAATTTAATGCCTCTCAAATTGAATGTGCAATTAGGACTAGGGATAGTAAAGCAATCCTTTACTGCTATTCAATTGGAGGATGGATCACTACTAATGCCATTGGGAGTAGTAGAGGATGTGTTAGTACGAGTCGCAAATTTCGAATTCCCTAGTGACATTCTAGTTGTTGACATGCAAGGGAACGTTGATGTCCCTTTCATCTTAGGTCGACCGTTCTTGGGAATGAGTCAAGTTGTAATAGGCATGCCCAACGAAAAGTTGACTTTTCGCATTCAGAACGATGCGGTCACGTTCCCAATATATAATAGGTCGAGTTTAAGAGGAAAAGATAAGTGTTGTGTCGTGTATACTACTGTGGAAAACCCAAAATCCGTAAAGACGGTCTTAATTAATTAGAATGCACGTAAAACTGGTTGTTTGGATTCTGGGTAGTAAAGAAACCGAGAAGGTTGTTTGGTTGAAGACGTTAAATTTAGCGCTTGTCGGGAAGGAACCTGATGTTTATTGTTTCGTTTTTCTTTAAATTCCTTTTTTATTTTAAGTTTTATGCTTTTATGTTTGCTTTTAGTGTTTTTTGTCGTTTTAGGAACCAGCATGGCATGAATAAAGGAAGAAATGAAACATGGTCACAATAGAAACAAACGAGGGTAGAGAGGACGGCAAACACACATGGAGATGACAACACGACATCCGGTGGGGTGCAAATATTGGAGCAAACATAGCTTCCAACCACCGCCTAAGCCATATTATGTAAGGTAGCACCAAGGCATATCACTCTTTTCCCACAAATATTGGTCTTCGACCAAGTTTGGGGGAAGGGGTGTATAGTGGGACGTCTTGGCCGCTATTTATGTTATATGTCTTTTATTTTGCTGTTTTTGTGCTTTGTTCTTACTTGAAGATGTTGGGTCTGTATGCCCACTGCTAGTTAATTTTGTTTTGATGTTGGTCATAGGTTTTATTTATTTGTTGTTTTATGTTTTGGAGTTTTGTTAATTGAAAACCTCGGATTATTGATCTTTGATTGTTGAATTGAAAAAATAGGAAAATGATAGATGATGAGGAGTTAATGATGAGTTGATTTTTAAGTAAATGTTTTTGCAAAATTGGCTCATGGTCGAGCATGATAGGTAACTTGAGATGAAATTGAGCTTGTGCTTAGAACGTTTGATCAAAACAAGCCTTGTAAGGTATTTGATCCTAAATTGTACTCCCACTTTTGGAGTAATATATACGTATTCTTTTGGTGTGAATTGATTGGTTATGCGTATTTTTCTCTAGAGCTTGCCTTGAGTCTCTATTATGAATATGTCAAGTATATGTTGTGACTTAGAAAATGATCTTAGGCATTCTAGTTTTTAGCCTATTTTGAGCCTTTAAAAGTTATCTTTTTTACCAGAATTTAAAAAATTGCCATTAGTTAACCCATTTGAGCTTTATAACCTTATTATTTCATAGCCTACATTACAAGCCAAATACCTTTCAATTTAATCCTTTGACTTTGTTTGGATTAATTGAGTATGAGGGAGGAGGATTGGAAGGTAGTTGGGAAAAATATGGGGAATGAAGTGGTTAAACTAGTCGATATTTGAAAAAGTGAAGGGAATGGAAATTGATAGGCGAATAGTTGAGAAAAATAACCTCTCATATGTGTTTATTTAAAAAAAAATCGAAAAATCAAAAAAGAAAAGAAAGAGGAAGTTGTAAATATGTGTTCTACTATTTTCTGTTGAGGAGAGGTTAGGAATTGATAAAGTGCTCAGTTGCTCAAGTTAAAAAGTTGGGTAGTCCCAAAAATGTGGTACTCGAATAAATAGCACGAAAAAAATACTTAGTTGTAAAGTACTTTTGTGGGGTGAAGAAGTTATCTCTTTTTGGATGACTTGCTGAATTTTGAAGAGTGAGATCGAGTGATTATATTGAGGGGTAGTCGGGTTATGAGTAACTTGATTAGTCCAAGATTAGTCACTTTTATCTAAATGTATCCCACCTCACCTTAAGCCTACGTTACAAAAAAAATAAAAATAAAAATAAAGACTTTTTTTATTATTTGTCACATGTCAAGTACGAGGTCCAATTTAGATGATTGGCAAGCATATGGTAGATGGTGCATGCAGTCCAATTTGAGCGAAAATTTGTCCTAAATTATATTCTTGAAAGATGAGTGACACTTACCTGGTGAGGATCGAATAGTTCGAAAGTCTCAAGTCTCGAAAGTAGTTGATTTTACTAAGTTGCAAATGCTCAATTTTACTATGTTGCCTGCTTTTTAGAAAAATCTATCTGAAACTAGATTCATCATCTAATCGCCCTAAACGCATGCCTAATCACATGTATTCTTGCTTTTTTTTTTTTTTTTTTGGGATAAACAAGAGTTTAAGTTTGGGGGATTTTGATACACATTATTTATGCATATATTTAGGTCGATTTAGGTACATATTTTATGATATTTACATGCATATTAGGCCAAGAATTGTTTATATTTGTTATATTGGACCATTTGACGTGTTTTTTACTTGTTTTGGAGTTAATTATGTGATTTTATTCCATTTGTACGAAGTTCAGAGAAGAAACAAGTCAAATAGGGTAAAAAACTGACGAAAATGGAGTTAAAAGAGAAAAAGGGTCGACCACGGCCGCGTCTATGGTCGTGGCCACGTCAAAAGAGGCCTAGAACATGAAAAACACGCTACCAACCATCGCGGTCGCGACGAAAAGGTTCCCGAAAGTGAAGTTTTCTGTCAGCTTGACACACCTCTAGTATTTCAGTCATATCTTGAGATCTATAATTCTGATTGAGGTGCAATTAGTAGCATCGAAAAGCTGATTCAAAGGGCTAAAAGTTTTACTAAAGAGAAAAAACCCAAAATGACCGGAAGACCCTAAAAATGACTTGGAAGTCAGACCTGAAAACTCGTCAGGGCACTCTACTCGCGGTCACGACAATCCCTTCGCGGCTGAAAAAAATCGGCTATTTTAAGGTGTTTTTGGGTAAAAAATTATCGCGTTCTTGAGAGAGCTTGCACGCGGCCATAACAGAAGTCCAATTTTACAAAGATTTCCTAATTTTATTAGGATTTTGACCCTATCTTCCGAAATTCATCCCCAACTCTGTAAAAAGGACCCCAAGCTCGAGTTTTATCATACAAGATCATACACTTTCATATTATAAACACTCAGGAATGCTTGGAAAGCAAAGATCAAAGATTGAGGAGCTAACGACGAAGATCGGAGAGCCGAAGATTTCAGGTTTATTTACTCTTTTTCCAGTATTTGTTTCTTTATGATGTTTGTTTAAAAATATTATATGGATTTGAATTTAGTTATGAGTAGCTAAATATTTTGTGTTCTAGGGTTAGAAAGTAGGTTACTTATAACGATGTTCTGATTGAATTCTTTAATTATAGATTCTACTTATTATTCATATATGTGTTTGTTTGCTTCTTATGATTTAACTTGAATTGATCACTTAAGATAAATCTACATGTTTAGTAGTTCCGCTCTGGGAGTTAACACATAGCGCGATTGTCTTTGATTGTGTAGGCTTTGGTCTAGGGTCTTTTGGGAGTCTTTAGATTTATTCGACTTGGAAGGGTGATTAAGTCTAGTAGATCAACAATCTAATTGCTTCGGGATGAGGGTTAGGTTTACTAGATTGCCGTCTAATAAATATTATAACTGGATTAAAAGTCTATAATTTTAGGTTAATCATGCATCAAAGTTGTAAGTGAAATCTATGCCCTAGAATACGTTTCTCTCCATCTAAGTTTTCCTTCAGTATTCAACCCCTTGTTTTTCTAAGTTATTCGTTAGTTTTTCATTAACTTCATACAAATTAGGTTTAGAATTAATACCAACCTTTAATAATTAAAGTCTAGCTAGGAGAGTCTTAGATTAATTGGAGTATCGAACTACGTATTACAGTAAGTCTCTGTGGGATCGACCTTGACTACCACTACCTACACCTATACCGTACACTTGCAGAATACTAGGGTTAGGTTAACCTCTGTTATGACCAACAAGTAATTTTTCCATGCCTCAAGACAATGAATCACAACCGTCATCTCCTTCTCATGTGTGATGTACCGAATTCCAGCTTCCTTCAATTTACAGCCTTTAAAGGCAATAGGGTGTTTATCTTGCACCAACACCCCACCAAGAGCACGATCAGAAGCATCCACTTGCACTTCAAATGATTTATCAAACTTCGACAATTTCATAATAGGTTCTGAAGAGATATTCCACTTTAAAGTTTGAAAGGCACCATCACATTCAAACGTCCACATCCATTTATGATCCTTCTTCCGCAAATCCGTCAAGGGGCTAATAATTTTAAAATGCCCCTTAACGACCTTAACTCTGCAACTTTTGTAGGAGCCAGCCAATCAACAACAGCCTGCACCTTCTTTCGATCCATCTTAATTGTTCATTGGCTAATAATATGGCCAAGGAATGTAATTTCCTGCCGGCAGACTTCATACTTCTCCTTCTTGATATAAAACTTGTTTTCCCGCAAATTCAAGAAACAGCCCTCAAATGAACAATATGATCCCTCAAAGTTTCAGAATAAAGAACAATGTTGTCTAAATACAACACCACAAACCGATCTAAGAACTCGTACAACACATTATTCATCAAGTTGTAAAATGTGGCAGGGGCATTTGTCAAACCAAATGGCATAATAAGGAACTCAAACGACCCATACCTCATGATACAAGTTGTCTTGGCCTCATCGCCCGATGCAATCCAAACTTTCCTATATCCCGACCATTGTAAGCTTGTTAAACAAGTCCAATGCATTAGGAATAGGGCACTTGTTCTTGATAGTAAACTTATTCAGCGCCCGATAGTCAACACAAAATCTCAAAGAGTCATCCTGCTTCATTTGGAATAACACGGGCGAGCCATAAGGAGCCTTGGAAGGCTGGATCAGTCCCCCCGTCCAACAACTCGTCCAGCTTCTTCCTTAGTTCGACCAATTCCGAAGACGACATCCGATAAGGGGCCTGGGCAGGTGGTTTGGCCCCCGGTTCCATTTTGTTTCGATGGTCACAAGCTCGTCTTAGCGTCAACTCCTTGGGCAATTCAAGGGGCATCATGTCCCCAAAGTCCTGCAATAATTCATCTACATTATTCGGCACCTCCTGATACATATCTGGTTTGATCTCGACCAAGACAGCAAGATATGTAACTTCATTGTGTTTCAACCTGGCCTTAATCTCCAATTCTGAGATCATGCTCGACTTCTTTCCCGCAACCTTAGGTTCTGTCTCCACATATCGACCACTTATGAAGGACGGACAATCATCCAATATCAATCGTTGTCATCACATTGACACCGTTCCCTGAGACCTGCATGTACATCAAGCCTTTATGTCTAAGGGGCTTCGTCTGAATTGTGGTGAGCAATTGCAAGGGATTAACCCGAGGAGGGGCAGTTTCCTTCGATTCCTCATCATTTTTAGCAACAAGAGCATTCAACTTTCCACGTTTTGGACAATCTTGCATCCAGTGGTCACTACTGCAAAGGAAACACCCACGTTGTTTATGTCTGGACGACTGTTAGAACTCCTTTGCCTTAGAGTTTCCCGTAGCAACTACACTTTCTCTACCCTTCTTCTTGAAAATTTCTCATCCTTGGAATTCTTGTTGAATTTCCCCTTATCCTTCCCCGAATCCTTCTTCTTCCCGTCCAGGGTGCCGACCACTTTAAAATCAACCAAGCGATCAGCGATAGTAATGGCTATTCGACAAATCCTTGACCCCTTGCCTCTGAAGTTCCGCTTGGGCCCAAGACTGCAATCCGACCATAAAGTTGAATAATTTATCCTCCTCCGACATGTCTCAGATATCCAGCATTAGAGAACTGAATTCCTTGACATACTCTTGAACCGGCCTCGTATGCTTCAACTTTCGCAACGAATCCCTTGCAAGCCATGAAGTATTGCAAGGGAGGAACTAATTCTTCAATTCCTTCTTTAATACATTCCAAGTCACAATTAGATCCTGACTCGCACTAGCATCATCAGACAAGCGCGACCACCACCATAATTTCGTATCACTCGTTAGATACATGTTGTGCTCGACACCTTCTCCGAATCCGAGACATGGGCTGCCTGAAAATACGTCTCCATGTCCCACAAAAAAATCTCAAATTCCTTAGTACTACGAGCACCACCAAATGGTTTCGGATCAGGGACCTTAATTGGACATATGTTTCTCGTCATTCGAACTCGCCACAATCGCCTTCTTTAAAACAGCAAGATCGTCTTTAGATGGTCGATCTTGATGTCCACTGCATCAGTCAAGATTGAGATATCTTCTTGACACGACACGATGCGCCCCTCAGCAACTTTAGTCCCCAAATTCTAGAATCTGTTGGAACACGCCTACAGTCGTTGTGGTTTCGGGTGGCTGTCCAAAGAATTTCTCCAACCTTTGAACACGCTCCTCCATGGCAACAACTCGTTCATGCCACCGATTGGACTCCGTCATTATTTCAGAATTTCCCTTGAACCCGTTTCCCAGCTCTGATATTTCTTGTCACAGGGTCAAAACCGTAGTACTTAATTTTTCGCTTGTTTTTCTGCTCGTGCGTCATGATTGTGCACCAATCAGTCAGTCTTACACTCCCTCACCAAGCACTGTTGTTTAAATTTTAGTGAGTTGGTTAATTTATAAGCCAACAACATAATTAAATGCAACAATACATAAAGGCAACGTAAAGCACACACAATATACGTGAACTCGTCAACCTTGTATTACTCCAAAAATGTGTACAAGGGGATTGCCAAGGCTTGCACACAATATTCTAAAGTTCAAATCAAGGCGGGGTATATTAAAAATTCGATAGAATCGGTGGACAGCCCCCACCAATAGGCTCAAAGTTGACGGGTACAGATTATGCTAAGTAGCACCCAAAGCTTGAATCACACAGGGGCAGTTTTTTACCACATCCCCAGCCTTCGCTGCAACCTGGCCTTATCTGAAACCCGCAATTGCCAACCGACACTTGCAATTCCCGTTCGCGCCAATTACTCCCGGCTCTCGCATGTTACACACACAACACATGCGCGCGTTATCTTCCCGTAACTCGGGAGCATAGCTTAACTCAATACTTGGAAACACTTCACTCGATACTTGTAAGCACTGTACCAGTCACGAGCCCGATGCTCGGTAGCAACTCTGCCCGACACCCGCCAGACACATTACCCGACACTCGGCAGCCATATTACCCAGCCGACAACCACCTTCCCGACGGGACGCCGATTAAATACTCCACAACCATGTCATGTGCCGGAAGACTTCTTCCGCATCACAACACCAACACGTTTCACCGAGTGCCGCTGCACGCCGACACTCAATATATCCTGTCTTGTAAAATTCGTCGAGCCAACGCATCCAACAACTTATGGGACTAACAAATAGGTAATTGGAAATCATGTCATCATCATAAATAGGAGTTGTTTCTATAGATCATTGTTCTAAGTTGCAAAATGCTCCATCACCAACCATGTGAAATAACAAAGAAGGATTTTACGATTAATAAAGCAAAAATACTAAATTATTAGAACTAATGTAAGGATTAAGTTAATCATGCATATGATCTCATTTCTATCATTCTCTTATTTGTAAAGATAATTTCCCTTGAATCGTGTTTTATTACATTGTAAATAAAAAAGACGTCACGAACTTATACATTCTAAATTCACGTACCTAAATAACAACCGTATTTTCATTCTCCAATGAAGCAAGAACATGAATAATATGAGAGTCCAAAATCATGTAAGTAGTATAAAGAATTTCAACTTTGAAGGCAAACACATCATAAAGAACCTTGACAAACTGATCAGCAAATTAAGTGCCAAAAAATAGTGGGTTGCCATAACAGCTGTTATCCAAAATAGTAAAAAAATCTCACATGTGCAATCTAAAAGGTGGCCCATCATAATCACCTAGAAACTCGAACAGTCAAGCTAGAAACATATCTCCACGCTATAAAAAAAAAAAAGAAAAAAAAAGAAAAAAAAAAAAAAGATGGTCAACTATAACTACAATCATCTACGACTAGGGATGACAATAGGACGGATGAGGAGCGGATTTGGCCTTTCCCAGAGCTCGCATAACATGAAAAGACTTCAATTTGTAACCGACTATGCTCCATCTTCCCATAAAATTTAAACCCCCTCCCCCCCCCCCCCCCCCGGCCCCACTTTTCTAATCAGGCAGGTAAACTGGGCCTGCCCTACCCTAATTTTTTTTCAATATGTTCTATATAATTGTCACTATTTTTTTGCTATAATAATTCTAGAATTGAAATATAATTATATTGAAAAAAAGTTCATTCATCAAATTAACTAAATAAGTTCTCAATTGAATCAAATCAAACTAACCAAAAACAATAATAATATTATTAGTAGTAGCAATAGTAGTAGTAGCAGTAGTAGCAGTAGCAGTAGCAGCAGCAGCAGTAGTAGCAGCAGTACTAGTAGCAGCAGCAGTAGTAGTAGTAGTAGCAGTAGCAGTAGCAGCAGCAGCAGCAGCAGTAGTAGTAGCAGTAGTAGTAGTAGTAGCAGCAGCAGCAGTAGCAATAGCATTAGCAGTAGCAGTAATAGGAGTAGGAGGAGGAGCAGCAGCAGCAGCAGCAGTAGGAGCAGCAGCAACAGCAGCAGCAATAACAACAACAACAACAACAACAATAATAATAATAATAATAGATACTCCCGGCATTCATAAAAGAAAGTCATTTTAGACTTTTAGATTCAAATTAAGAAATTATTGGACACGAAAAAACCATAGAATATTTATTCTTATAATCTTAAATTCTAATTTTCTCTCAAACAAATCTTTCATTTCCATAAATTTACCAATAAAGAGAACATGTAATTTAGGTAATGATAATATTACGAGATTTTTAGAGAGATTTGTTTAGGTTTGTTTTAGGCCAATATTAAAATAAATAGGGACAATTTGCTAAAATGACTTGTTTTTATGAGGAAAATGTTTACTTTAAAATGACTTTCTTTTATGAATGGAGGAAGTAGATAGATAGATAGATAGATAGATAGATAGATAGATAGATAGATAGATAGATAGATAGATAGATAAATAGATAAAACATTAAATTTACAAAACAATTGCAATTTACTTAAATTAATCATATATATCATATCTATAATAGTAACTGGTAGTATCCCCGTGCGATGCACGATTTTGTAAATATAAAATAAATAAATAATGAGAATTATATGTTTATATAATTTTAATATAATAAAATATCGCAATCAATATATAATAAAGAGATGAAAAATTATATATTAATGAAAGAAGAGTCAATGAAAAATATTAAAAATAAAAAAAATATATAAATTTGAGTAATGGTGCCTAAATATATTTTAGGCAAATATGTGGAGATTTATTTCCAAATAAAATAATTTATACTAAAAATAATATTTTTCAGAAATGGCAAGAAAATTTGAGCGGGAAAATTCTTAAGTTACTATTTTGGGTGGATTTTGTTATTATATATATATAGATAGATAGATAGAAGTATAATAAAACATTAAATTTACAAAACATTTGCAGTTTACTTAAATTAATCATACATATAATCTCCATAAAAATAGTAGTTTTAGATAGATAGAAGTATAAAGTATTAAATTTATGAAACAATTGCAAGTTCTCTTATACATCGATTGTCTAGATCTCAAATTATTGTAATTTGGGTTATGGATAATTTTCATTAAAAAGTTTTTAGTGATTATGTAGAAAAATATTACTTGTTCTAAAAAAATATATCATATTGAAAATATTTCTGCTGAAGATATTATTCTGAAAAAATATATTTCAGTATAAATAGTGATACATTCTTATATATAGTCTAACGATCTAATTAAATTCGTGCATTTAGTACAAGTGAGTGAGAATTTGCGATAAGAAAAAAATGAAAGAAATAAGATGTTAGTAAGTATTTGTATCCATTGTACTTGTTACTCAACACCTGAGCTTCGACACTTGCACATGTCTAAATTAAAAGGGCCTATTATTTTTATATTACAATAGAGACGTATTAAAGTTGTTTGTATATATAATTCAAACATCTATTAAATAAGTTGGGGAGCCGTTATTATTTGATGGGATGGGTATGGTTGCAGTTGCATGGATTCCTTTAACTTTCCATTTTAGACATATGGGTTTGGGCCCATCTCATCTCATCTCATCCCCAAATTTTTACTGCAATTATCACTATCGTTCTGGCAATGCTATTGCTCTACTCTCTGCGCTTCGAAAACAAGTAATAATACTAACAACAATAATAAAAATAATAATAACAACAATTATAATAATTTTACTATATAATAAAAGAGAACACTGTATAAATGAAAATCAAATTTGTTAAGATATGTAATTAGATTGTATTGATACTTGATTAGTTGAGTTAGCCTTTACTCAAGGAAAGGGTAGTTAGGGTATTTAGCATTAGCTTAATCATAGCATGTGCTCTCCTTTAGTATAGGCATGTATATAAATATCAAGAACAACAAAGTGTAACATGTCTTCTTCATTATCATTCATACATAGAGGTGTCAAAACGGATTGGCGGGGCGAGCCGGCCCACAATCCACCTTAACCCACCATTTGACGGGGCGAGGCGGGGCGGGGCAGGCTTTTTATATGACGGGCCTTAAAATTCCAACCCAACCCACCGGTGGATTGTGGGTTGGGCGGGTCAACCCACATTTTTTTGACTTTTTTTTTTAACCATTTGTACATTATATAATAGCTATTAAATAATATAAAGTGTTCACAAACATTCATCACATCAATCATAGGTGATAGATCCATAATCAATAATCCGAAGTCCAACATAAAGATAAAAAAATCACAAAATGAAAGTGTATGACAAACAAAACACAAATCTCTTAAAAACTAGAGTTTATCAACCATTACATCATCAAAATCATCTTCATTTTCTTCTTCTTGGGGCAGCTTGTTGAATTGAACCCTAGTAGTAGTACTATTAATTCATTATTTTTTTTAAAGTGGGTCAGCCCGCCCCGGCCCGCCCCTAGCCCGCCTAGCCCGCGGCCCAAATGGGCTAGCCCGTTTGGGCCCACTTTTTAACGGGCCTCTAATAGCCCAACCCACCTATTATGTATAGCGGGGCGGGCTGACCCAACGGGCTCGACCCATTTTGACACCTCTATTCATACGGTTTCTTCTGTATAACATGGTATCAAGAATCAAGAGTTAGTTTTTTCCATTTTTTCGCTGTAAATTTGTTGCTTCGTTGCTCAAGTGAGTAAACTTGTTTTTTTATTGAATTACATTTGTTTTGCGTAAGTCTCTGTTTCTGCAAATTCTAGTCTTGTTCAAGAACTGTGGTATTCATGCCGGAATTTGTGCTCCCGACTTTCAATGCCCTGACGTTACATTTAGATCGCTCCAATTATTCCTATTGGAGGATTCAGGTGGTGACTACGGTAAGAGCTCATGGGTTCGATAAGTTTCTCTATGGAACTTCTAGCCCATCATCCAAGGCTCTTCAAACGTCTAACCCATGTACGAACGGAAAATCTGTTGTTATTTCTTCTCCGAATCCTTTGTATGAGCACTGGATAAGCAAGGATCAGTTTCTCATGTGTTGGTTATTAAGCTCAATCACGGAGTCGATGCTTGGTTACGTCAATCGGTGTTAGTCTGTGTCCCAAGTATGGAAGGTGTTCGACGAATTATTTCATTCGCAATCCAAGGCGAAAGTCATAAATCTTCGATTTTAGCTCACTTCTTTAAAGAAAGGTGACTCCACCATTGAAGATATGTCCTGAAAATGCGCAGTATTGTTGATGCGATTCATGTTGCGGGTCAAGAAGTTACAGACGACGATTTGTATTTGTATATTCTGAATGGACTTGGTCCTGAATATGAGTTAATTTTTTCAAATGTTACTACACGGTCTGACGTGATTTTGATTACAGAATTGCAGTCGTTGTTGCAAACACATGAAATGCGCTTGCAACAACAACATGGTTCTCAAATGTCTATTCCAAGCATAAATCTAGCTGCTCGAAGAGGTAACTACAATGGTAATAGTGGTGGTTCCAAGGCACCCAACAGAGGAAGTTATAATCGTGGTTTGAACTTGTCGCAAAAATTGCTTCAAATCGATGTGATTGGAACGACCTTCTCAAACCGCAAGCATACGGTTTGTGACAGAGGTAGTATAAAAGATACCAAATCCACAGGGAGGATTTTTTGTGAGACTCGGCTTAAGCACTTTCGAAGTAATTAGGTCAAATGGAAATGAGATATGGGAACTAAACTAAACATAAACCAATAAATAAAGGAAATGAGGGAACCGATCGATGGGGAGATATTCCCGGAGCTCGGTTTCGCACAAGCAAGATGGAATTAATAATTCGAAGATGATTAAAGGAAACACGTGTGAGCCATCTGTGGTTGAATTCTCATCCCAATCGATATCCTAATTGGGTGATAATTTAGGAATACGGTTGAGGTGTCGTATTCCCCTAAAATAGGTAAGTAATCGAGGTTCAATGTAGACTACCTACATAGATGAGATGTACAAACTCAACTCCGGGCCCCTGGTTACCAACTATGAAAGACTAGAAGAGGTTAGCCCGATTTCCTACGCTAAACACCGGCGTAGGGGTGTAGTTCCTACACACGTGACTAAACCTTATTTCATCCACCTTAGCGAAGATCCCCTAGGCTCTGCTCCCCCTTTCCATTGGTCATCTCCTCCATAGGTCTCCGTCCTATAAATTGGGTCTTGATTGATTCACGTTCTCAGATTAAATTCCCCTTCCCTAACAATCTAAGGCACGTAAATTCAATCCTAAGCTCATTTAAGATCAAATCGAATTTCCTCGAAAGGGTGGCAAACCCTAGCCTAAGTTCTGATTAATCCTTCTCAAATGCACAAACATACAAAATAGGGCTAAGTTATCGAAAGCTCAAGCCTATAATCAAGCCCTAATTTCGTATGAAAATCATATTAGATCAATCAAATCCTAACCTAGGTTACCACAACTCACAACAATCCAATAATCAACCAATAAATTATCAACCTTGAAGCTTGGGCTACTCCCGGGCCTCGAAAAACACAAAAACTACTCACAAATCATTAATGCATAAACAAGAATAATCAATATCAAGCATTAAAAACAATAAAAACTGAAAATAAAGAGAAGGGGAGAGAAAATGCTCATTAATTTGACGAATCCTTGGAATACTCCAACAATCTTGACGGGTGTCACAAGCCGATGACTAGCCTTTGAGTTCTCCACCAAAGAGGGCTTCCTCCTTGAAGAGGAGAAAGAAACCCTAACTTTTCTAAGTTAAAATCTGAAAATTAGAGCTCTTCTTCTCGTTTTCTCGATCTGACCCCTTCACAAATTTTGTTTGCGACTCGACGAAATTCGATTTAAGTTCTTGTTGGGTCTGATCCGGGTTCGTTAGAACCTCGATTTGCGGGCTGGAACACGAAGCATGTGTGATTGCCCTTATTTTCTTTCCTTCTCAATTTGGGGCTTTTCTATCCATCTTCTCGACCCAATTTCTTCACGAACGTTTCTCGTGGCTTGATGATCTTCAGTTTAGGCCTGATCCCGACTCATTTTGAACCCATTAGGGCCTCGAGATACGGGTCGGCGTGTGAAAATAAATTCAAATGATCTTCTAAATTCTTCTGAGTTTCCTAACCTTCAAAATACGACTCAAAACCACCCAAAAGCGCATCAAATCATATTAAAAAGGAAAATCAACCCGAAAATATAATAAATTAAAAAATTGGACATGAACATAGCAATTACACGTAATTTCCTACAAAATATGAACGTGAAAAGTGCAAGAAAAAACGGTAATTTCACATTCATCATCCCAACAAACTTAAGGTTTTGCTCATCCCCGAGCAAATTAAACATTTAAAGCACATGAGGAAACGAGATTGGAAAGTTATTGGAAGCCTGTTAGGCATGAATTTCTCTTTTTATTTAGCATTTTCCACTTTTCGATTCACCACACTTGCCTTAATCATTTTCTTTCATGTAATTTGATAGACGAGTAGAGGAATATAAAGGCATAGGAGTTTGGAAAGGCCCACAGTATTTTTATTTCACTTAGTACCCTAGGCCACGCGTTAAGAGCTCTCACTCCAACTCCAAAACATGCATATGTGAAGTAAACTTGGATGACTCATTATTTTTCAAAATCCTCGACTCTAGGTGGTTCTACTCGGTTCTTTTCGAGGAAGACGTCATGCACTCATCCGGTGTAGGTGATGCTGCTCTTTTCTTCCTCGAGTCAACTGATTTTCAATCTGATCTTCCAATCACTCCTTTTTCCACCTTGCTTAGTCCAAAAAGAAATAAAATTGTTATTCTAGTATTTGTTCTTTTACACTACAATACTTTTTTCGAGTTACACAAGATTTTCAACTATTTCACACTCGATTTTTTCTTGCGCTCTTTTTTTTTTTCTACGTTTCATACAATGTATTTCTTTTTATGCTCATCTCAGTACTTAGCTCCTCCTACATCTCCTAGAATTTCTTACAATCAATGAAAAACAATGACTTTGCCCAGCGACCTAAACCACCTTATAGCTCCTCCTACATCTTCTTTATTTTTTTACCACCTAAAGCCAATTCATTCTACTTTTCACAAGTTCGTACTTAATCGTGTCGTGGGTATTTTGGAATTACAGTAATGCTCGCAAGCATCACAACTTCGGGCTATGTTATTTCATTTACACATGCAATCCTCCAAACTATGCCCAAACATTCATCTACCCTTAAATCACATCATCTTCTAGTGTTATATGCTCAATTACTTGAGATTTCAATTTTGAAATTTAAAAAATCGGGATGTTTCCAATACTTCTTCCTCATCAATCACACAATGAAACTCAATAATTATTCAACCAAGCACAATATTAACGAAAGCAATAAAAACCTAGAAAAAAAATATGGTATAATGGCATAGATCAAAACTACGAGCAATTCAATCAATAATGAGGAACATCCTCTTCAAGCGCAAAAAAATAACAATCCTTCCATCCTCCCCACAAACTTGGGTGAAATTCTCAAGCCCAAGCAGCAAGGTAGGTGAAATTCATGTATTTCTCAAAGATCATCAATCAAAAAGCTCATAATACTCACATTTCCAAACTAACCATTTTTTTAATCAAAGATTCAAAAATTCAAGAGTAATGTAGGTACAAGAATTCATGATTGATTATGCGAATATGAGGAGAGAACCTCAATTAATGCAAACAATGTCTCCACTCCCCATAAACTTAAATGTAAGCATGTCATTTAAGTAGGCACGTGAATCAAGTGCAAGGAAAGACAAGTAGGCATATACTCAAATCCACAAAAATCCCAATCATGGAAACCAAGGACAAGCAAAAATGACACAAATCAAGTGATTACGAATTATGCACATATAAAAGGAATAACTATAGAGATAGAGTAGACAAACTCATTTGAGGTGTCGAATCCCTTCATTTTCTTTTCGCATTTCTCCAATGATCGCTCATCTTGACTTGTATCACCATTGCTTGGGAACTTTTCTTCAAAATTTAGGCTATTTCATCGTGTCCAAAATGTACCTAACCACACAACTTAAGAATTCATCAAATCTTAAGAGAGAAAAACTAAACAACTAGAAATAAAATCCTAAGAAAGCAATAAAAAATTTAATGTTTGGATTGCCTCCCCAGAAGCGCTTGGTTTAAAGTTGGCGGCCCAACTTTCACATGTGTTATCCGGGATCCAAGAATAAATGTCTATCGTGCCATGCTTTTGTTTGCTAAAGATAAAGAATTGATCCACCAACACAGACATGGCACGATGGATCACGGATAAGATTATGGACATATGATTTATGCAAGAAGATATGCTTAATGTCCATAATCGATGCAAGTTTTTCAAAGTTTGAAAGAAATGGCGAATCAAAACTTGCATCCCGACCACCAAATGATGCCTCAACAAATGGATCGATAAAGAGAATGTGATCATAATCACACACTTTGTTGAGACGTTGAGATTGCTCTTCCAAAGGCATGCATTGTCTTCATTGGAAGAATTGTCACTATTCTCCAATAGTGGCTCATGAGAGAGGAGGTTTTCACTCTCCTCTTCTTTTTCCTCTTCCCTCAATTGCACACTTTCATCTCTATTTCTCTCCAAAATATGTTTGAAGAGAAGAGCTTCCATCACCTTAGTGTATGCCAAAAGTTCATCAAACTTTTGATGAAACTCATCCGTATCTTTCCTCATTTCTTCTTTCAATGCATCGATTGAAGAAATTTGGTAAGTCTTAGATGACTCAAAGGTTTGATGACTTGAGGAGAGAATATTTTGATCGGCCTCCCATCCCAATTCATAATTGTTTGAAAAAAAATTGTAATTCATGGATTGAGATGTGTGTGTGGGAGGATAGTTGATTTGTGAGTGAAGATAGTGAAAAGAGTCACAATCGATAGATAAGTGACCCTTGTCCCAAAAAACTTTACATTGCACTACTTCCACATTATCAAAATTGGGAGAAAAATAAGAACCATCATCAGGCACAAAAGAAAATGCATTAACTTCTAGAGAATTGAGAGCATAACTCTCAAGCAAATAACGATAGTGATTGAGGTTCATTTTTTTTACTTTTTTTTATAATAAAAAAAAAAAAGAAAACGACCCAATCTAACGCTAATCATGCTTGGCTAAATCCACAAGAAGAAAATCTTCCCTGGCAACGGCGCCATGAACTTGTTGGGGAAATCACTCCAAATCGATATGATTGGAACGACCTTCTCAAACCGCAAGGGTACGGTTTGTGACAGAGGCAATATAAAAGATATTGAATCCACATGGAGGATTTTCTGTGAGACTCGACTTAAGCACTTTCGAATTAATTAGGTCAATGGAAATGAGAGATGGGAACTAAACTAAACATAAAGCAATAAATACAGGCAAGGAGGGAATCGATCGATGGGGAGATATTCCCGAAGCTCGATTTCACACAAGCAAGATGGAATTAATAATTCAAAGACTATTAAAGGAAACACGTGTGAGTCATATGTGGTTGAATTCTCATCTCAATCGGTATTTTAATTGGGTGATAATTCCGGAATACGGTTGAGGTGTCGTATTCCTGGAAGATAGGTAAGTAATCGGGGTTCGATGTAGACTACCTACATAGATGAGATGTACAAACTCAACTCCGGGCCCATGGTTACCAACTATGAAAGACTAGAAGAGGTTAGCCCAACTTCTACTATGCTAAAGACCGACGTAGGGGTGTAGTTCCTCCACACGCGAGTAAACCTAATTCCATCCACCCTAGCTAAGATCCCCTGGGCTCTACTCCCCCTTTCGATAGGTCATCTCCTCCATAGGTCTCTGTCCTATAAATCAGGTCTTGACTGATTCACGTTCTCGGATTAAATTCCCCTTCCTTAATAATCTAAGGCACATAAATTCAATCCTAAGCTCATTTAAGATCAAATCGAATTTCCTCAAAAGGGTGGCAAACCCTAACCTGGGTTCCGATTATCCCTTCTCAAATGCACAATCATACAAAATAGGGCTAAGTTATCGAAAGCTCAAGCCACCGAGTCAAGCCTATAATCAAGCCCTAATTTCATATGAAAATCATAATAAATCAAATCCTAACCTGGGTTACCACAACTCACAATAATCCAACAATCAATCAACTAACCATCAACCCCGAAGCTTGGGCTACTCCCTAGCTTCGAAAAACACGAAAACTACTCACAAGTCATCAAGGCATAAAAAAGAATCATCAATATCAAGCAATAAAAACAATAAAAACTAAAAATAAAGAGAAGGGGAGAGAAAATACTCAATAATTTGATGAATCCTTGAAATACTGTGACAATCGTGATGGGTGTCACAAGTTTGTGACTAGCCTTTGAGTTATCCACCAAAGATGGCTTCCTCCTTGAAGAGGAGGAAGAAACCCTAACTTTTCTAAGTTAAAATCTGAAAATTGAAGAAGAAAAAGAGAAAGAGTAGTGCGAAAGATTCAAAAGAAGGCAAATGTTAAATTGATAATGGATATCCTTACAAATGAGAGGGGAAGGAATATATATAGGTCCCCTCAACCCTCAAAATCAGCTGAAACTTGACCTAATATTAAGGGCATAAAAGTAAAATATAAATAGAGAAGCAAGGGATCATAAGTTGTTGAGTCGAGCCTCCTGTGCACGCTCGACTCGGCCTTCTCATGATTTTTGGGAAAAATCCATCCTGAATCCTCCTTTGACTTCACTTACAAAGTTGTAGATCTTTGTCTCGACTATACGTGGCAACTTGAATCACTCAAGCTGAAAAATTAGGCGCGAGCGCGTACCACCGGAACCCTCGCTGGACCGGCAGCTGGGTAGGATGCATGGCCGTCTGACTTCCTGGGTTGTTCTGGACAAACATTCGGCGGTCCTGCCGGTCTAGCAGCCAGTCCCGTAGGTGCTCTGGCGGGTTGGTCCGGTTCAGCCCCTGCTTTGCGCCTCCGTCTTCCATCACCATTTCGGAGCTCTTCCTCTCATTATCTTGACGCGACCCCTCATGGATTTTGTTCATGACTCGATGAACATTGATTTGAGCTCTTGGTGGATCTCATTCAGGTTTTTTTGTACCTCAATTTATGGGCTGGAACACGGAGCATGTGCAATTGCCTTTGTTTTCTTTTCTTCTCAATTTGGGGCTTTTCTATCCATCTTCTCGACCCGATTTCTTCACAAACTTATCTCATGGCTTGATGATCTTCAGTTTGGTCCTAACCTTGATCCATTTGGCCTCGAGATACGGGTCGGAGTGTAAAAATGAACTCGAATGATCTTTTAAATTTTTCGAGTTTCCTAACCTTCAAAATATGACTAAAAAATACCTAAAAGCGCATCAAATCATAATTAAAAGGAAAATCAACCCGAAAATACAATAAAGCACGAAATCACACATGAACATAGCAATTACACGTAATTCCCTATAAAATATGAACATGAAAAGTGCAAGAAAAACAGTAATTTTTACGTTCATCATGGTCGTCCTCCGAATAATTCACGAGGAGTGAATAATGGTAGGAATGGAAATAGAGGAGGCTTCAAGATAAATTTCAAGATTATTTGTCAATTGTGTGGTCGACCAAACCACATTGCTGCAAATTACTGGGATCGCTTTAATGAGGAGTTTCCTGACTTAGATCCTGCTGCATTACAAAGTGATCAGAATAGGCATCATGTCCACACCACTATTGTTTCTGCCCGTGAACACACTCAAGAAACTCAAAAAGGGGTAAGCAATGTTGTTGTCAACACGGTAGATGGCTTTGTGACTCAAGGTGGCACTAGTGATTGGTATATCGATAGTGGTGCCACTCACCATGTAACTTTAGGTGGCACCAACCTTTCACAACAGACACCTTATCAAGGATCGTGTAAAATAGTTGATGGGAATGGTTCTAAGATAGCGGTTACTCATGTTGGCTCAGTCATCTTGCCTAGTTTATGTGATAAATCGCTTTTGTTACAAAATGTCTTAGTTGCTCCTAGAATAACTAAAAATTTATTAACTATCTCAAAATTCTTGAAATATAATTCTGCTTATATGGTTTTTTTTATTCTCATTGTTTTGTTAGGAACTGAACACACACAGATTACTGCTCAAAGGTCTCCTTGGGAACGGGCTATATTGTCTAAACTTGCCAAGAAAGGTTGCTGCTAAGGATAATGCTATTGTTGTCCCTTATAATTATGTTGTTGTTCACTATAATTCTGTTGTTGGTTGTACTTCTAGAAAAGGGCTGGGGTGGAACCGGATGTAGATATATTTAGATATTTCTTCCAACTTAAGGCCTTCGGGAAATCGAAGGGGTGGTACTCGTTTAGCCCGAGGGCCCGAGGTGGGTTTAAGGTGCGAAACCCGAGTAAGGTAGAGGGTTGGAAGGAGAAGTTCATTTTTGTTAAGGTTGGTGTGGCCCTCTTGAGGTGGAAGAGAGAGGAGGTAATGGACAACGCCCCGGTGTCGGAGCCAGAGCCGGAGGTAGTTAATCATTTCCGCACCGTTGGTACCTTCAAGACTCTCTGCACCGAAGAGGAGCTGGAGAAGGAAGGGTTAAGTCCCTACTACTCAGGCGGAGCAGAGGAGAATCCCACCTGGGGACAAGAGTCGACGGCCGGGTAGCCGAGAAGGGTAGGAACTCTAAAATATTGTGTAATTGCATGTAACTTGCACAAGATTAACCATTAATCTCTTTCACAGTGGGACGCTTCGGAAAGGAGACTTCGGGAAGCCCAGTGGTGCCCGCGGCGATGAAAAATAAGGGGACCGCGGCCGAAGTGGCCCCTAGAGTGAGGGTGTCTCCGAGTCCGAGACCGTCACAAGGGACGGAGGAAGATGTCGTGGTCGCAGGGTCGACCCCGAGGTCGAAGAGGAGGCCGGAGCCGTCTGTCACTCCGCCGGGAGTGGCCAAAAGACTGCGCACGGAGCCGGCCCCCGAGGTACAATAGGGATAACCATTGCCGTAGGGAATAAATACCTTGAAGCTCATCTTTTGATGTGTTGTTTCTGTGCTTGTGGTTGCAGGGGCAAGTAAGTGTGCTGGGCCTGGAGGGGCCCGATGCCGAGGAGCTACTTCGGCTAACTCAGGGTATCATGGACCTCGGCCGACAGAGTGAGAGGGAGGCTAAGGAGGAGTTAGCCGAGGCGGTGAGGGAGTTGCGATCCCGCAACGACAGGTTAACGCATGACCTGTCCGAGGCTCGCAAAAGAGTTGCCCTGGTGGAGAAGGAGGTGGCGCGACTGCGCGAGGTGGAAGCGGAGGCAGGGGTGCTCCGCGGCAAGACGGCGGAACTGCGTGCAGAGCTGAAGGCCAAGGAGGCGGCAGTGGTTGAGGGCCAGGAGGCCATGTTGAAGACGTTTGCAGAAAAACTGCTGCAGACCAGCACATTCCTGGACTACCAGATGGGTTTTGTCGCGGTCGGCGACACGGCCACATGCTCTGTGCTGCTGGAAAAGGTGAAGGAGATTTATCTTAATGTGGACGTGTATCGTCCAGAGTTCGGATATGATTACAAGTCTATTGGCGCCGTGGAGGAGGCGTACTATAATGCTCTGGCGCGGGTCCCGGAGTGGCCCTTGGTGAAGGCACTGGCGGAGAAGAAGACGATTCTGAGTGCCGAGGAGATCGCCGCCTGCAACGTGGATCAGGACGAAGAGTTCCTGTCCTTTCGGCGGGGAGAGTTCACCTCAGAGCCACGAACAAAGGATCCACCCTCGCACATAGAAAGCACGGCAGAGACAATGGAGGGTGACGCGGGGGTGAACCAGGCCTTGCCAAAAGGGGAGCACGAAGCCGAGGATGAGGAGGAGGTGGAGGTACCGGAGGCAGCCGAAGAGGTTGATCGGGGGGAGGTCAGTTCCCCGCAATTTTGATAAACTGTAAATATAGTAAATGGTAGGAAAAATCTGTATTCTTGATGTAATAATCGCAGACGATGTATACACTCGTTTTGTTGAATATGACGTCGGTTGTTGTAAATATTGTTGAGTTACTGCCTTGTCGTTAGTGTGAGTATATCATATTAGTACTGATTTTGTGCTGCAAACAGGAGAATACTGAGGAGCTTCATAATGTAATAAAGAAGCTCATGCAGTCCTTGGACTGGTTCCGCGGGGAAAAAGACAATCTGCAAAAATAGGTTGTTCCTCGGTTGGAGAGGAGAGTAGCTGTGGCGGAGAGAAGGGCAAAGGAAGCCGAAGAGGCAAGGGCCAAAGCTGTGGAAAGGGCGAGACATCAGCAGTTGAAATATTTGTCAACGGTCGCCGAGCTAGATCGAGTCATCATCCATCAAAAAGAGTATGAACGGATACTGACGGAGTACAGCCTGCTAACTTTTGAGGAGGTCGAAGAGCGGACAATCGAGATCCAAGGGGAAATTACCGCGCTGATGGCGGCCGGCCACACAGACTCCTCCGAGCTTGTTAGGAAGCGGGAAGTACTGGAAATACTCCTCAACATGTACGAGGGCTTAAGAGGCCGGGGCAGGTGGTGTCGTACTGCAGAGGAGTACGTGGCGAGCTCCAGCTGGGGACCGAACCCCTTGAAGACTCCACGGAGGAGTAAAAAGGGAACTGCTGAAAAAGCGAAAGGGGTCATAATCTAGGAGCCGACTCTAGTGGCTGTTACTGAGGAGACCCCGGTGGCTGTTGCTGAGGAGGAGGTTGAAAAGCTAGCTGAGGAGATCGAAGTGATGGACCCCGATGAATGGGATCCCGTGGAATGGACTAACACTTCGAGGCCAGCGCCTCAACTGAGTCCTCGTGGCCGAGAAAACCGAGGGAGGAGCAACGTTCCAAGGCCAGTTCCTAGAGTGAGTCCTCGGCGGAGAGGAGGTCAAAGCAGGGGAAGGACCGGAGTCCAAAGCCAAGGCACCTCCAGATCCCGGAGGACGCGAAGGAGTTCCTAGGATGGATCCCAATGCCGGAGCGCGGAGTATTGGCCCGGAGGCCAGAGATAATATTTTGTTGAAATAACATATGCGCATTTGTAAAGGACACTTGATAAATAAAATTTGTGAAAATATTGCGATATGTATAATAAGTATGTTAAATAAAAGTAGTTAAATGCTTGATCATGAGGCAAGTGCTTAAAATTATTTTGACATGTATTATGAAAATAATGTGGTAGTTAGTGCTCGGGAGTACAATACGTAAATAAGCCCTTGTTAAGGAAACAAGACACGAAATCTCCCCGGACGGATCGGGCGGGAGTTAATGACCTCTCCGGATAAATCAGGCGAGAGGGAACATATGTCCCGGGACCAAGTTTGGATCTCTCTGAACGGATCAGGCGAGAGACCAATGTGTCCGAAGACAAATAATTAAAGTCTAGGCCGGGGCGTCCCCACGGCGTAGAAGAAAGTACAGTGATGTACGAAAAGTTAAAACTTTTATTCAAAGTGATTGCCGGAACAATTGAAGAATACAAAAAAGGAAGATGCCACAGTATGAAAATGAAATAACGTACAAAGAATGTAAAGGTAAAAAAGGTACTTGACTATCGGATATCATAGATAAAAACGTCGTAGATTAGTAACATGCCATGTTCGGGGTACCGGCGTACCATCTAGATGCTCTAACTGATAACTCCCGGAGGCATGTGCGGCAACAACGCGGTAAGGCCCTTCCCAGGTGGCATGCAGTTTGCCGTCGGTGGCAGCTTTGCTAGCAGAATTTAACCGGAGTACTTGGTCTCCGACTTGAAACTGAGTACCCCTAACCCAGAGGTTGTAATACTGAGTTGCTCGTTGCTTACATTTAGCTTGTTGGATGAAGGATTGGTCACGACGGTGCTCAAGTTCATCCAAGTTAGTAAGGAGTGCTTCCTCGTTAGTCTCAGGGTCAAGGTTAACAAGCCGGGGACTGGGTATTCCCACTTCGGCAGGGATGACAGCCTCGGAGCCATAGATGAGGTTGTATGGGGTTTCCCCGGTTGATGAATGTGGCGTAGTGTAATAGGCCCAGAGAACGCGCGGAAGGTTCTCGGCCCAGAGGCCTTTAGCTTGACCTAAGCGCTTCTTTAAACCGTTGAGCAGAGTGCGATTTGTTACTTCGACCTGGCCGTTAGCTTGAGGATGAGCAACCGAGGTGAAAATTTATTTGATGTGCAACTCTTCGCACCAGGACCGGAAGGGGTCGTTAGCGAACTGTTTACCATTGTCGGAGATAATGGCGCTCGGGATGCCGAAGCGGCATATTATGTTACGCCACACAAACTTCAGAATGTTTTGCCCGGTTATAGCAGTGAGGGGCTCGGCTTCGACCCATTTGGTAAAGTAGTCCACTGCAACCACAAGAAATTTTAAGCCTCCCGGAGCAACTGGGAACGGGCCTACAATGTCGATTCCCCACTGGATAAATGGCCAGGCACTTTGTATGCCAGCGAGCTCGGTTTGTGGTAAATGCTTCACTCTGGAGTGTCGCTGGCACTTGTCACACTTTGATACTAGACTATGGGCATCATTAAACAATGTGGATCAGTAGTATCCCCATCGGAGGATTTTCTTGGCCAACGTGCGCGAGCCAATATGACTAGCACAGGCCCCCTCGTGAAATTCGCGGAGAACATAGTCAGCCTGGACTGGGTCAAGGCAGCGAAGACTCGGCTGTAAGTATGACTGTCGGTACAAGATCCCATCGTGAAGTGTATACTTCAGCGCTTTAAGAATGATCCGTCGAGCGAGTAATTTATCATCGGGCAGTGTACCATCCCGGAGATAATGGATGATAGGAGTCATCCAATTGGGACTGGTCGCAGTCAATACAGATACCGCCGCCGCATGAATTGAAGGGTGGATAGCATCCTCGACAATTATGTCCGGAGACATGTTGGACGGGTCCGCGGAGGCCATTTTGCTAAGAACATCAGCTTTAACATTGTCTTCGCGAGGTATCTGCTGGATATCAATCGAAGCAAAAGTCGACAAAAGCTTAAGTGACAAAGCGAGGTACCTTTTCAACGTACCATCCTTGGTTGTATAGGTGCCTTTGATTTGACTAGAGACCACCTCGGAGTCCATGAAAAGCTGGATATGCGAAGCTGGCAGGGTTTGAGCGAGCTGGAGCCCAGCAAGGACTGCCTCATATTCCGCTTCGTTGTTGGTCACCTTGAACTGAAATCGCACGACATACTTTATCTCAACGCCATCGGGGCCAATGAGAAGGACCCCGGCGCCACTGCCTCGGCTTGCAGAGGCATCATCCACGTATACATGCCACTTGCGGGTTGCAGCGTCAAGATTGGAATGGTGAGGAGTGGCAGCATATGCGGTTGCCCCGGGGTCAGTGAATGGTGTTTCTACCGAAAAATCCGCAAGGGCTTGGCCTTTGATGGCCCGGCGAGGTAGAAATTGAATTTCATATTCTCTGAGTTCGATGGCCCACTTAGCCAGACGTCCTGACACATCGGGCTTAACAGGGATTTGACGAATAGGGTGATTAGTGAGAACCCTAATGTCGCGTCCTTGAAAATAGGGCCGCAGACGGCGGGCTGCCATAACGAGGGCTAATACTATTTTTTCGGCCACAGAATACCGGGTCTCCGCCCCTTGAAGTGCTCGGCTGCAGAAATACACAGGTTGCTGACTCCCGTGATCCTCGCGGACGAGGGCCGCGCTGATAGCTTCTTCGGCAGATGCCAAATACACATAAAGGGGCTCTCCGGGGACAAGAGCGGACATAGTTGATAACTGCTTGATGTGTTGTTTTAAAGCCTCAAAGGCTTCGGTGCACTGCGGAGTCCACTCGAATGTCTTTGCCTGACATAAAATTTTGAAGAATGGAAGCTGACGCTCCGCGGCCTTAGACAAAAAACGATTTAAGGCCGCGAGACCGCCGGTGAGACGATGAACATCTTTTACCGTCTTTAGCGGCTGAAGATCCAATACATCTCTGATCTTGGCCGGGTTAGCCTGGAGACCGTGCTGCGAGACCATATATCCTAGAAATTTACCTGAGCCAACGCCAAATGTGCACTTGGCCGGATTGAGGCGAAGATTATAGCGTCGCAACGTGCTCAGCGTCTCGGCAATGTCCTGCACACATGTGGTGGTGGAGGAACTTTTAATAACAAGATCATCAACATATACTTCAACATTTCGACCGATTTGATCTCGAAAGACGTGTTCCATGAGGCATTGGTAAGTGGCTCCAGCATTCTTGAGCCCGAAGGGCATTTTCTTGAAGGCAAAGCACCCAAAATCAGTGATAAAGGCCGTTTTGAGGGCATCACGGCGATCCATATGAATTTGATGGTATCCCTTGTATAAATCTAAAAAGTAAAGTGCCTTGTGCCCAGTGATGGCCTCGGCCTTTTGGTCGATGGGGGGCAGAGGATAACAATCCTTTGGGCAGTGCTTATTGAGGTCAGAGAAATCAACGCACATTCTTCATGCCCCACTGGACTTTGTCACCATCATGGGATTAGAAATCCAGGACGGATAGTGTACTTCGAACAGGATGTCTGTGTCCAGGAGCTGTTGAACTTCAGTTCGGATGGCCGCGTTCCTCTCTGGAGCAAATTGCCGCCGTTTTTGTTGTATGGGCTTCACGCCGAGGTCAATATTTAACTTATGAGTAATGAGGTCTGGAGAGACCCCCGGCATGTCCAGGGGAGACCACGCAAAAGCTTCAGGATATTCTCGTAAGGTCTGGATGATAGCATTGTGTAATAATTGGGTGTCTACGGTGCCGACTGTAACAGTCTGTTCCGGTTTAGCCGGGCCGAGTGGCACCTTAGCAGTATTGTTCCCGAGTGATTCAGACGAACCCGAGATAAGAGCTGAGGTGGCTATTTGAAACTGTGGCTTGGGAGGAACCTTCGTTGTTTTTTTAAGTGCTACATACATGCACTCTTTAGAGACTCGTTGATTGCCACGGATGGCCACCTCACCGTGGGGTGTAGGAAACTTTAGTGCGAGGTGATATGTGGAACAAATGGCCTTCGCCGGGGTGAGCCAATCTCGGCCCAAAATCATGTTGTATGGAGATGGAGAATTGACCACATAAAAATCAACGAAGATGGTTTTTATTGCTGGATAAGTACCAAGCGAAGCAGGAAGATTGATGATTCCTCCAGGTTGGACCTCACCCTGAGTGAAGGTCTATAAAGGCCCGGGGGCCGGTCGGAGTTGTTCACGAGGTATGCCCATTTTTTGGAAACAATCAGTGAATATGACATTGACTGTGGCTCCATTGTTAACGAAAACTCGTTTTATTGTAACATTAGCTAAGGCCATATCGATTACGATGGCATCAGTATGTGGGGTGAGCTCGGGGACAGGATCTTCATCAGTGAAACTTACAGTTTCAGATTTGTGGAGACGTTTGTGGCGTGGCTCCTCGGGAGGAGGCCTGCGCGCTTCAGCCTTCAGGGCACTTCGAGAAGTCCCGATTGGAATGGCCCCATAGATCACATTTATAACGTGATTGGGCGGATTGTCTCCAGGTCCTCCATGAGGTGGCGGATGCAGTAGCAACTGGGGCTGTTGGTGACTTCCCTGGTCTTGCCGAGCATAGTTGTTGTACCCCGACCTGTTATTCTGCCACTGAGGTCTGTTTTGTCTTGGACCTCGGTCATTGTAACCTCCGCGGCCTTGTTGTGAGCCTCCATTCTGATTCGACCGAGACCTGTCCTCAGTCCGAGCTACATATTGCCGCAGGAAACCCCTCTTCAAACAATCCTCAATTTCTTTTCCAAGTTCACGACACTCTTCGGTATCATGTCCATGATCGTGGTGGTATGCACACCACTTATCACGGTTACGTTTCTCTGCCGTAGCAGTCATCCGTGGGCACGGTCGCAGATCAATCTTGTGAACAGAAAGTATTTCTGTCCTTGATTTTGTAAGCGGAGTGAACTGAGGGATATCTCCGCGGGGTTCCAAACGTCCTCTACTTAGGCGGGTGAAGGCACTAGGCCGGGTACTGGTCCCGGCTTGTGTTTTATCTGATTGTCGTTTGGTGGCATGTTTCTTGCGCTTGCGGCGGGTTTGCTCCTCAGCCTTGGCGAACCTGCATACAATGCTAAAAAGAGCCCGGGTCGTTGTAGGAGGGTTTCGGACAAGCTCGGTGTAAAGCGGCCTGGGCCGGAGACCATTCATAAAGGCATTGATGATAACATCATTAGATCGGCTGCCGACTTTGAGGCTTTCAGCGGTAAAGCGATCAAGAAATTGGGTAACAGTCTCCCCATCTCGTTGTTCCAGATTCATAAGATCGGCCAAAGTGGCCATGGGTTTTGCTCGCGTATGGAAACGCGCCCAAAACTGCTCGGCGAGATCCCGAAAAGAGGTAACACTACCTCGGGGTAAATAATCGAACCAAAGTCTGGCTTCATCTTGAAGATACTTAGGAAATACTTTGCACAAGTGGTGAGGTGTACAGTTGCGGTTGAACATAGCGTACTTAAAGGCGTTTAGAAAATTACTTGGATCTCCGGTGCCATTGTAGACGGACACAGGGGGAAGCTTGAACCCCTCGGGGAGTGGGGTAGCAAGAATCTCCTCAGAGAACGGGGTGATGATCTCCCCGTCGGCATCGAGGCCCAACACCTTGTCAAGCTCTGCGGCAAACTGGGCTTGTTCTTGTTCCAGAGGATCCAGTACACGGGATTTGTCTAAGCGAGCATGCTTTGGTGCATCTACAGGTTTGCGACGATCCACGTCTTCATGAGCGTAACGGGGCCTCGAACCGTTAGAACTGCGGTTGTCTGCTGGAGATACTGATCGTTGTCGACGACGATCATGCCTTGCTCGGTGAGGTGGATCTTCATCCAATTCACAAGATAGATCATGGGGCGGATTTCTCGCACCCTGGTCAACGCCATTGTTGGCGCGCTCACCGGAGTGGGCGTGCCGATTATTCCATTCTTGGAATAGAGCGGCATGCTCCCGAAGAAAGGCTTGCTGCACCTGCAACAATTCGGGGGCAGGTTGAGGGTTAACTTGCGCTGGATCATTGACAGGGGCGAGATTCTGCATGTTAACGTGCTCCGCAGGCGGATCTTGATTCTGTTGACGGGGCAATGGGGGATTCTGATCCACAGGAGGATTACGATGGGACCGAGTAGGATTAGCAGATCGGCGGGTATTCACCATGGCGGTTGTGATGACGCTGAAGTATACGAGGGTTTACTTTCAAATCTTTCCCACAGACGGCGCCAATTGATAAAGCGCAATCCGTTTATCAAAGGAATTCGGAGTAAAACTTGATCAACGACTCTCTCAAACACAAGAAAAGCAAAGAACACAAGATATACGTGGTTCGATCCGGAGATCTACGTCCACGGGCGGAGGCAATCACCTACCGAGGTATTTTTCACTATCTTTCTTTCAATCTTACAAGTTGTAGTTTCTAGAGTATAAAGTGCGAACCCTAAATCTGAGTACAATTCTCCTATTTATGCTATTACAAACAAAACCCTAACTGAATCCCTATAATTACGCCCACCAAATCTGCATGGGAGTTGGGAAGAGATCATGGGGATCTCAATATCCAAATATGCGGTGACTAGGTTCAGTCGTGTTAGGCTCGCGAGTTCGCATAACTGGGCCAGCTTAACTGTATTGGGAACTGGGCCAGCTTAGCTGGGGCCGCGCTTTTGGGCCCAATGGACCCGGCTGCCGGGTTAGCTCGACCCGGAGTTACGGGTCCATACCTATCATACACCAAGTAAGGCCTCTACAGTTTGTTTAATCCATCTTATTTTCTCAAGTTTCATGTCATTAACTATGGTGTTATAGTGTTCATTTTGTTTTTATAAGTGTTGTGGCGAGTAGAACAACAGGTTTTGGCTCCAAAAAGAGCAACTTTCTCTCCAAGGATGCCTTAACTGTTAATACAACATTTGGGACCAAAAGTGTAAATTCGTGTGGGACCAAATATGCAAAAGAATTAACTGAAAACGTAACATTAGGACCAAAAGTGCAACAAAAAAATTTGTGGGGTCACTTATGTCAGGGCTGGGACCAAAATGAAACAGTCTCCTGACTTGTGGGACCAAAATCGCAATTTTCTCTCAATATGGTAGAAAGGTAGTTTAGCTGTGTTGTTAAGACTTTCCAGTCTGATTTTGGTGGAGAATACAGGTGTCTAGTTCCTTATTTTCAGACCAAAGGCATTTTATTCAGGTACTCTTGTCCTTACACACATCCTCAAAATGGTTTAGTTGAAAGAAAACACAAGCACATTGTTCAAACTGGACTTGTTTTGTTAGCACAAGCAAATCTTCCATTTTCTTTTTGGTGGGATGCATTTGTAACTACTTGTTGCACTATTAATAGCATGCCTACAATAGTGCTACAACACAAGTCACCTTATGAATTATTGTTTAAAAGAACACCTAATTACAATTTTTTAAAAACGTTTGGTTGTGCTTGTTTTCCTTATGTGAGGCCTTATAATGACATTGCAGTTTATAACTTCTAAGAGTGTTTTTATTGGCTACAGTCTGTTACATAAAGGATACAGATGTCTTAGTAGTAGTGGTAGAGTTTATATTGTGAGAACTGTCAAGTTTGTAGAAAATGAGTTCCCTTATGCTCAGCTTTTCTCACCCTCTACTACTACTTCTAGTTCTGGTCAGCTGCAAACTTTTTCTTTCTTGCCTATCTTACCTCTAAATTCTGTGAATGGACAATCTCCTCAAAATTTTGTCCATAATTCTGCACAAAATTCTGGTCATTCGGCTGCTACATCTGAAAATTCATCCGATTCGTCTAATTCTGGTGATGGGGGTCAGCTAATACTTCATTATAATGGCAGTCATAGTGAACATCTTGTTAGTGATCAGTTTGCTCAAAATCAGTCTGTTAACACTATAGCTGACCAACTAACAGATGTTTCTATTTTGTCTCAAGCTAATTACCATCCCAGGATAACTAGATCAAAAAGGGGTATTGTTAAACCAAAACTTTTTTCTACAATCACTAGTCTTGATAACACTGAACCATCTAATGTTGCTCAAGCTCTATTGTCTCCTAAATGGGAAAAGGTTATGGATGAGGAATATACTGCCTTAAAGAACACTGAGACATGGAAATTGGTTCCCTACACAAATAACATGAATTTACTAACTGGCAAATGGGTATTCAGAATTAAATACAAATTAGATGGCACAATAGAGAGGTTTAAAGCCAGGTTAGTTGCAAGGGGATTTCAACAAACAGCCGGAGTGGATTACTTCTCCACTTACAATCCTGTGATCAAACGTGTAACGATCAGGATTATCATGACCTTAGTTGTTACCAAAGGGTTCCAATTCATCAAGTGGACATCAATAATGCATTTCTTAAGGGAGATTTCAAGGAAAAGGTATTCATGGTTCAACCCGAAGGGTATGTCTCTCAAACTCATCAACACTATGTATGTCAGCTAGTCAAATCCTTGTATGGGCTTAAACAAGCTCCAAAAGCTTGGTATGACAAGCTGGGTGCTTTTCTTTTAAAAATAGGGTTCAAGAAGTATGTTGCAGACGCATCACTGTTCTATAAAAATAGTGGGAACACTATGCTATTACTACTTGTTTATGTGGATGGCATATTAGTGACTAGAAATAACAACTCTGAAATTACTACTATTATCAATCTACTTGACAAGGAATTCTCACTTAAAAACCTTGGTCAAGTTAACTATTTTTTGGGCATCGAAGTACAAAGAACTAGTCAAGGTGTGTTTCTCAAACAAACCAAAAACATATCTGATTTATTCAAAGAAGTTGATATGGTTTCTTGCAAGCCTGTTCCAGCACCTAGTTGTACTAATATTAAGCTACATACCAATGACAGCAATCCCTTTAATCAACCTACACTTTATAGAAAGGTTGTGAGTTCCCTTCAATACCTTAAACAGACCGGAAATAGCTTTTTCAGTAAATAAGGTGAGCCAATTCTTGCAAGCCCCAACGGTCAACCAATGGAAGGCTTGCAAGAGAGTGTTATGATATCTTAGTGGCACACTTCACCGAGGCTTACTAATTAAACCTGTACAACGACTTACAATTCCTGATTTTGCAGATTCTGACTGGGCAAGCTGCCCAGGTGATAGAAAGAGCACTACAGGTTATTGTTTGTTTCTAGGTGAAAACTCAATTGGTTGGTGTTCCAAGAAGAAAAGTCTTGTAGCTCGAAGTAGCACAGAGGCAGAGTACCGAGCTCTAGCCTTGGACACTAGAGAGGTCATGTGGGTGCATAGTCTACTAATAGAAATTGGTGTGATGTTTGTCAAAGCAACAGTTTTTTGGCCAGACAATGCAGAAGCCATATCCCTTGCTTCACATTCGCATTCCAGAACAAAACACATTGAACTGGATATTCACTTCACTAGGGAGAAGGTCAACACAAGAGAAATTCAAGTTTATTATGTTCCAACAGAGTCATAGACGGATGATATCCTAACCAGGAGTTTATCTGCAAGTAGATTTCAATTTCTTACTCAACGGATGTGCTGTGATTTTCAACCGGGTTTATTTTAAATGGGAGCATGTTAAGATATGTAATTAGATTGTATTGATACTTGATTAGTTTAGTTAATTATTACTCAAGGAAAGGAAAGGAAAGTTAGGGTATTTGGCATTAATTTAATCATGTACATTCCTAGCATGTGCTCTCTCTTAGTATAGGCATGTATATAAATATCAAGAACAACAAAATGTAAACTGTCTTCTTCATTATCATTCATACAGTTTCTTCTATATAACAAAATTTATTTTTTCGTTCATTTTACCTTCTAAAATTGATATGTTTAAATCATCTCTAGCATATTAGTTTAAAATTTAATTTTTTTCAGCAAGTTGTTATATAAGAAATTTAATAGGAGACAACTTTTGGTAATTTATTTAATAATAAATTAAAAAGTGAATGATTTTTTTCTATTTTTTATTTTGTGTAAAATATAGCAAATTTACTTTTTTTTCATGACCTTTTGACTTATGCATTGTACATTTAAAATAACTTCATTCAGAAAATGTAATTGTTTGTTGATTGGTTAGGTTAGGTTTGTTTGTAATATGAGGTGTGTTGCCGATTTCACGCAAGAAATGCAATCAACCAAAATACACAAGTTGATCTCCAAGTTTGTTGTGTAGATGATAATATGAATAATGAACAGGAATGTAAAAGAAACAAGATATACGTGGTTCAGTGTTAAACACCTACGTCCACGGGCAGTCGGAAACAAGCTTCACTAATCACCAAAGAACAGAATTACAAAGTATGATCACAAAATCAAACTATCATGAGAAGTATCAACCTATTTCTCTCAATCTGTTTGTGATCTCTCCTCTCTGTCTTTCTTAGTGTTTCTGCTCTCCTCACGCACACTCAATGTATCTATCTAATACATATTCCAGCTAGAAAATGAAGTCTCTCAGAGATTAATAAAGGAAACAGAATAAAACAGAAACTTCTAGCTCATTCCAAAAACGGTTACAAGAAAACAGTTATTCTGTTTCTAACTGTTTTCTGTTTTTCTCTGCTTTTCAACTGCTTCTGCCTATTCTCTTCCATTCAGCTGCAAACCCAATTTCCCTCAGCTTAGCACCGGTTTAATCAGCTCAAGCTGAATGCATTGACACTCTCTTTGACTATAACAAGGTGTAATATATGTATTAGGTTTGAGATGCAAATAAAATCAATTAGATATTTTTAAAATATACATTTATTATTTTGTATATACTTATTAATATTAGTTAATAGTATTTACATTTTATAACTTTAATGTTATTTTAAGAACGAATTCATATAATTATGTTCTTACAATATTACAATTGTTTAGATGTAGTAAACAAATTAGTTTCTAGATTTAAAGATAATATTTGATTTTTTTATTCTTAAATTTGTTTTTTATTTGCAATATATAAAAATCAATAATCTTTACTTAGTTTAAAATATGATAATGATATTAAATTTAAAATAAATAATTTTTTTTTTTTTGTTGATAATTGTGCTTAGATTTGAATATCTATTGTTGGTTGAAGTATTTACATGGATACGAGTTACAAACAAAATAAATTATTTTTTATTAGTAAAATGAAAGTTTTTAAATAAATTAATATTCCTTATTTAACAAAAATTAAGTTATTCAATTATTTTGTTCGATTATTTAATTTTTTTATACAAATAAATATATTTCAAATCATACATCGCACGACGAAATTTTTTAATAATGATAATGGGGAGAACACCCTAAAGAAGGGGGGAAAGAAGAAGGAAAAAAGAGAGAGAAAGAAAACGATAACGTGGTGCGGTGGTGATTAAGTGCGTCCGCAAATGCGGATGAGATAATCTATTTTAAATGATGTTTTATCTTAAATTAGCCCATACATACCTGAATCATGAAAAAGAAGAAGATGATAGTAGCAATGATACTAACCCAAAAGATAATTCCATTTGTTCATTTACAGCACCTTAACTTCCTACTTACCCAATAATAAATCCTCCTACACCCAATTTTGGAATTTTAGTAGTCTTAATTTCAAATGTTAAATTATTTGATTCACGAGACATTCTAAATACAAAGCGGTGATGGATACAAATTACAAGTCAACAACAATGAGATATGCCTTGCACAAATTCTAAATCTGCCCATTAAATGTCAACTCACCTATGCCACTCGGTATCATGTTAAATGATGTGACTTTTTGACAAAACCAAAAAAAAAAAAAGAATAGGAATTTACTTCTCATTTTCTATCTGCACCCACAAATTTGACTTTCATATATATATATATATGAGTTAGAATTATCCTTAGTTTACTAATTTATATGCTTATTGTGTGATGCGTTGAAATTATAGGGTGTGTTTACTTATCACTTGGTTTAATTCATAGTGTTTGATCAATCGGGTAGAATTTTTTTTGGAATTGCTGACAATATATTTACGTACATCACATCACTTTTTACACTAAAAATAAATCTCAATCCAATCTCCAACCTATAAAATCAAGCACCTATTTATTTAACTTAATCTTCTATTTTTCCAATTTATAATACTGAATCCTCCTTGGATCGTAAATAATTATTTTCCTTTTGGAGAGGGAGAAGTAGGGATCCAAGAATGTAATTATATGAGGAGTGAGGAGTGGGGTAGGGGAGAATGTGTGGGCAGGGAGTGTTTTGGGACATGTTGTGGGCTAGTGCTTCCATAATCACGCACAACCTTTCTCTTTCTTGCCCGCAATTTCGGCGCTTGTCCCTTCCTCAATAAACTTTTTTCTATGTTTTTTCCTCATTCAAATGTTCTATAAATCACATATTCTTATGTAACGATAAGTGAGTATTAGTTATTATCAAATAATTTAATATATTTAGATAATAGTATAATAAGTTATTTCTTTGACATCGGGTATAAATTGATATGGTTATTTGTTGTCGAATGTTTGATGATTCACATTAAATTAATATTAGAATCAGATAAAACAACATTTGGACATCTGCACCCTCCTAAAAAACTGAAATTAGCGATTTTTATCTTCGAATCTCTCATACCTGCAGTGAACAAAAGGAGCGTGCCCAAACTGCTTATTTTATACCTGCAAAATTGAAAATTAATGGAATCTATAGTCACCGAAGAACCTATCGACAATATATTGCATCGACATCCGACATTAATAGATAATATTTAAATCTTCCTCATCACAAATTCTTATGAATTAGCAACAGAGCAAAACCACGACTATTTTCATTACCAAAATTTCTATCTTCAACCTCTTTTTTTTTTATTATTGTTGTTGTTGTCGTCGTCGTCGTTATGTTAATTCTTTTGCTCATTAGACAACGATTTAGGGTGATTGGAGTTTCGCTCGTTTAATCTTTTTAATTTCATTATTTATCAAGTAGTTAAAAATTTTGGACTTTGTATAAATAAGGGATGTGGTGCATCGAGGTGTCTTTTAAATAAAAAAAATTAAAAAAAAAATAGCTAACACAAACAGTTGCATATTCTAAAAAAGGTGGTTGATTCTTAACTAAAATGAGAGGGAAAGTGGTTGTTTACGAGGTTAGTTTGGAGATAACATTTTATTATCTTGGATACTGTACAGGATATGAGATATTATCTTTCCATTTCGGCAAGATATGTAACAGGGCATAATCATGCATTTCTTCTTGGTCCCTTAGTTTTACAAGTACATGTTGTATGTGCTACCAAATGACCAATGATAGAGTATAAGGAATTTAATCAACCCTTATACCCCTAACAAATGAGTTATAGATATACAAATCTCATTTCCTAAAAAAATGGGTGAAACTTTTCATAAAAATATAGTGTTGTTGATATCGAAAGGCATTAGCTTGTTTTTCAAAAAAATTGTCTTAGCTTTCATGTAGCACATTAATTTGGAAAAAGTAATATCGATTAGCATAAACATTAATATATTTCTTCAAAACGAGTAATATGTTTTATCATAAATACTGATCTTATGAATTACTTTCCCTATCTCGTAGTTAGAGGTGGCAATTTGGGCGGGTCAAAATTTAAAAAGGCATAAAATTAGTCGGCCTGGCCCAACATGTCCTTCTATAATATGCAAAGATTATTGGGCCGACCTACAATCCATTGAACTTTTAGCCCATCGAGTCGGGCTTATCGAACCAAATAGTACTTCGGGTCTAGACTACTATGACGCAACCCATTTAAAATATCGAATCGGGTTAATTTTGCCACCTCTACTCACAAGATAATTTCTTCCAAATTTCACAAAAAAATGAAAATTGTATTAATACACTAAAATATAGTTAATTAAAGAGTGTTTATTAATTGTCTTTTCAACAAAATTAAATGGGGCGAGTCAGATAATTTAAGAAACGCAATAAAAAACAAATATAGTTTAACACTACCTCCTCTTTTTAGTTGACCATTTAGTCTTGGATAAGAAAATTAAGAGAATTGAAAAATGGATAAATATAACATCATCTAAATTTTATCTTTAATATCAAATCCCTTAATTATCTCCCTATTTCCTTTATCAGAGGGGTAATATTGGGAGAAATATGAAAAGAAAAAAAAAAAAAAAAAAAAGCTAGAAGAACAACTATTAAAAAACAAAACACAAAGACAAAAACTTGGGTGCATGTGATGCACCATAACTTATTGTACACTACCTTATTTCTAGAATAATATTCCCCGCGCGCGCTGATTTATATAAATAAAGGTCTGTTTGTTGAACACTAAAATCAAATGGCCTGGTGGTATTTAATGCAGTTTTAAACATCTCAACCTTGAGGCAGGGGTTTAATTTTGAATGCTTATTTTTTCCTTCTTCCTTCTTTTTTTCCCTTTTCCTTCTTTTTTTCTTTTTTTTCTTTTTTGCCCTTTAAATTTTTAATTTTTTAGCCTATGAGTCTTGAAAAAATTATAAATTGTATTATTAAATTTTTTTATCCTTTAAATTTTTTATTTTTTAGCAAATCTCTTGTTTTTAGATGTTCATGGATTCGAAAATCATTAAGTTTTTCAACTATGTTCCAATGTTCTGTTTGGCTAGGACTGAAAAAGAACTTTGCTTGTTGACATTTCTCATTTATATGGGATCTATGTTCAATATAAGGTTCATGATCCATTATTTTGCATTCATAATATCCACAACAGGATTGTGGAGTATTGTACCATTATTCTGCTTCACATAATTTCCATGATATGTGTGTTTAAATTATTGAAATGTTGGCTATAAGAGATGGAAAAAAAATAGTAGAAAGATTCTTATTTTCCTATTACATCTTCATAGCTTACTCACACAGAATCAGTTTATATTTATATAATTTTTTTGGTTAAGTGACTCGGATGAATTGGTGTAGCAAAAACAAAGAGGCGAGATTCAGTTACTTTATATTGGTGATTTATATATTTGATCCTATTTCTAAGCGTGCCATATATTAATCAAAAGCTCCAAATATTTCAGATATTGAGCTAAGTCTGGAGACGAAAATGCAGGTTGATGTAAAGAGGAGGATGGAAGGAGAGGAAAATAGATTCAATCAACTATCAGTCAAAAAATTGATTTCTTGAGGGAAAAAATGGTTGTTTAGTTTGGGACGAAAAGTGCAAAAAATATTGGGACTAAAAGTGCTTGTTTGGTTGAGACCAAAACTGCACAAAAACCTTGGGACTAAAAGTGCTAGCAAAGTTAATACAAAACGTGACGGTGGGACTAAATGTGCTTGGTTTTGGATTTGTGGGATCAAATGTGAAAATTTTGGAACCAAAATGCAAATGTCTTGTGTCCTGTGGGACCAAAAATCGCAATTTCCTCTCTAACCAAACCTATACTGTCATACATCATAATATATACTATGTCCAAATATTAATTATATTGTGTGGTTAAAAACAAATATGCAAAACATAAATATTTCGCAGTGTAAAAGAAAGTTAGTTAAAATATTGTCAGACATCATAACGTATATTATATCGAAATATTAAATATACTGTGAGTATTGTAAGTTGGAAAAAATAAATATTCCGCAGTATGAAACAAAAATAACTAAAACAACGTATACTCTCAAGCATCATAACATATACTATATCGAAATATTAAATATACTATGAGTATTGTAAGTTAGAAAAAATAAATATTCAGTAGTATGAAACAAAAATTAACTAAGACAATGTATATTGTCAGACATCAGAACGTATATTATATCGAAATACTAAATATACTGTGAGTATTGTAAGTTGGAAAAAATAAATATTCCGCAGTATGAAACAATAATTAACTAAAACAATGCATATTGTCAGGCATCATAACATATACTATATCGAAATATTAAATATGCTATGAGTATTGAAAACTAATCCATGTGTAAAATATTAATAATAGCTTAATAACTTGACTTATTTTTTAAGTAATGTTATGTATTCCATAAGGGAACAATAATTTTATTGTAAATTGATTTGTTTTTTTCATGGCATAATATAAAAAATTATCAAAACAAACATATACTCTCAGGCTTTATAATACATACTATACTCGGAATTTGAATATACTGTTTGCAAGTATTATGTTCTCCATAATTTTTTTTATAAATTAATCAAAAGAAAAATAAAAAAAAAAAAACAGAAAATATGATGATGATGATAATAATAATAATAATAATAATAATAATAATAATAATAATAATAATAATAATAATAATAATAATAATAATAATAATAATAATAATAATAATAATACATACATACATACATACATACATACATACATATGAACTAAAAAATAGATGAAAAATAAAAATGTGCGGTTAGGATTCGAACCTGCGAGTAAAGGGTAAAATGTCACGCCTTTACCAACTAATTAAGCTAGTGACTATTTTGTGCACACACATTAATATATATAGATCGCGCGCGCGAGAATAGAAGAGGGTGAACAATAAATCCTAATGTGCATCTTATGCACATGAGTATCACTCAAACACAACCTAAACAAACAACTAAAATAACGGAGGTTGTGACTACAAGAAAATCAAACTACAAGTTAGAGATTTATTGGAACTTAAAAATGCAGAAGAATCTGCAAGTACAAAGAACCAAAAAGAATTAATTAAATAGTTGCAAACCATTAATCTTGGGTCAAAAAATTTTATTTTACTTGCAGGTCGTGATCGCTTGCATAATTACTAGAGAGGATAAAAGACTTGAATATAAATAAAAGAAATCCGAAAAATCTATCGGAAAGGGAGATTGGAGACATACGAAACGTTAAAATAACACAAGATATGGAAGTTACACAAGGCGTTTACGAGGGAGTTTCAGAAGAAAACTTGAATTGAGACAAAAACAAACAAAAGAAATGAAAAGAAAACTACTATTATTTTAGTAATCAATTTGGTATCATAAATTAGTATTTATAGGGTAAAATGCTAGAAATTGACCTGTAATTATAAAGGAAGTAAGTAATTCCATTATGTTCGTTTGCAAAAATGTTATCAAGCATCAAACACGTATATTACTTGAAGTTATAGTACACACCGCTTCAATATTAAACTTTGTTGCATTTTTCAACTTTTGATAATGTCTCTACATTCAATTCAGATTAATTTCTGAGAAAAGTAAAAGTTGCAACGGTCAATTTGTAATATAGATCTCCCGAAAGATTTGGAATGTTTGGCGTAGATTAAAAGAAAACAACAAATATGGCATTAACATAGGAGTCATGCCGTGTATGTTTTGAAATTGCTGACAATATATTTACGCACATCACATTATTTTCTTATTATTTTTTACATTAAAAATAAATTTGAACTAAGAAAATGAAATAGTTATTTTTATAAGTCACCCAATCTTTTTATTGTTGTAGTCCATAATGTATTTAGTAGGGAAAAATTAATATTGGTTGGATGGAGCGAGACAGAATGGGTGAGTGATAGTAGTAAATGGGGGATAAGAATTAAAAGTTGAGCAAGTTCCAATGTCCCGACAATCTCCACGTGCTTCCACGCCACGCTCCGCTCTCTCTTTGACCAATTTTCTTCTAAATCCAACCTAATAAATCATTTATCTCACCACCCAAGGCTTGTTCTACCATACCCACTTGGGTAGTATTCAAGTAGATGATTCACCATACACTTTATTTAGTGAATACAATTATTTGATCTCCATACATTTTTTAAGTGTATGGTGGATCACCCAAGTAAGTTACTACCCATTTGGGTAGCATAGAATTTGCCACAACCCAACCCATTATCACCCGCGGCTTGCCCTCCTCAAACCAACCATTCTCTATATATGTTCCCAATCAATTTGCATACTTATTATTTTGGCCAACTTCAACTAATTTGCATATTTTTTAAAGAAGGAAATAAAAATTTATCTCACAATATTACCAAGCAAAACAATATGATTGAAAATATTAACATAACTTAAAAAATAATATTTTCTTAATATGTGTACTCAGTTATCAATGCAAATTCATTCAAAACGAAGGGAGTAATAACTCACCACCTATAGTGAAAATTAGAATTTTGCAAACTTGAAATTAATTCAATAATCAAATAACTCATAATCTAATTAATCCTAGGCATACATACATGTAATAAAGGGCACAACAAGAAAGCTGAGAGAAAGTTTCATAATTTTTCTCTTTCGTTTCTCTTCATGTGAGGTTTCAATCTCTCTTTATAAAAGTTTTCGTGTCACCTCAATAAATGAGAATATTAATCCTCAAAATAATCAAAGATCATTGTATCTTTTTTTAAGGTTAGCCATCGTTGAGTTTTTCAACATTTATCTGCCACTTTTTGCGCTATTCACCCAAAGACTAGCGATAAATTCGAGATTAATTTTTTGGTACGATTTGTCCAGTGCATTAACTATTTGTTTGATTTACTGGGTTTAGACTTGTATAGTTTTAAATCTAGTAGTTTTGTGCTTCATATGTTTCATATTTTTTGTTTTGTATTGATAGTTTCTTCTTCTCAATCAATGTTAGCTGATTCCAATAATTTAATAAATTTTATTATTTCAAAAAATTGCGCACAACTGGTGACTCTTTAAACAATTTATATATAACATATCAAAGTTTGTAAGATGTTCAAATCTCTCTTACATTATCACTACGAACCAAGGATGAAAATATCAGTTTTTATAAAATATAGATATTTCAATTTTTCAGAAATATCGATGAAATATCAGTATCAGTAGAAATATTGGTCCACTTTTTAAAAATTATGAAAAATATTTTATAAATTAAAAATTTAACATGATATTTTATAGATTACTATAACTAACTTAAATATACATACTTACCTATACAAATTGACATACTTATAATTAATTTATAAATAATAAATATTATAAACGTTGTCAAGCAATATGATAAACGTTGTTTGGACCCCTACTGCTCCTTTATTAAAAAATATATGATATTTATCTCTATAATGTCAAATATTAGTAAACTCTACATTAATCTAGCACACCATCAACTCCTCACCATTTCAAATAAATAGAAAAACAAAAAGCAAAAAAATCAAGCACAAAAAATTGAAATTAACCGATATTTCGCTGAAAATTATTGGTGATATTACAACAAAATGTACATTATGTCAACCAAATCGATATTCACCAATATTTTACCAAAATTTGCACCCCTCTGAAATTTCGAAATTTTTCAATCTTTGCTAGGAATAGAGTGCTTTGTAAATTTGATTGTTTAAGTTTTTCTTCTTCCCATTTGATATTTTTTTTTATTTTTATATTTACCATATAAGCACAAATTCTTAGCAAATTCTAAATTTTTTTAAAAAAATAGAAAATAATGTCAATAGATGAAAGCGAAGTAATTAAGGGAATGTTAGGCTGGTTTGTGCCCAGCCCAGCCCTGCACAAACATTTAGTTTAAGCTATAGAAGGATTATCCACGAGTAATTCAACTAATAATTATTTTCATTCGGATTAATTTATTGATTTGACATTTATTGTAAATTTCAGACTCACAACTATCCAATTAATTCAACATATAAATATCACTTTTCACAATTCATATATAGTCCTACACATCTTAAATGTATCTAATAGAGCTGTAGCTCAATCTAAACATTGTTTTAAGAGTAAAGATACAGGTGGCGCACTGGGTAAAGAAGCTCCTGGCATATGCCAAAATATTACATACTATATTACAAGAACATAATAAGTCTACTGTAAGAACACAATAAGTTTATTGTAAGAACAAAAAAAAAAAAAAAAAAAAAAAAAAAAATTGAAAATTGCGCGCGAATCGGGCCAATAGCAACAGGTCGCGCGCGAATCTCAATGTGAATTAGTGTATAATAAAATTATGGTGCATCATATGCACACAAGTTTTTACCCATATAATAATTTTTAGTAGAAGTTTTTTAAATAGTTATGCGATCGACTAGTATCCTAGTACTATACATAACTGCCACTGCTACTTTGAGCTATTTTATGGTAGAAAAAAATATTCAATTAATATTATATTGATCATACACCATCGGACATTGGTAAACACCACAAACACCAATAAACATATAACAGTTCAACCACTAAATTATTTAAAATTGCTTTCGAGATGACATTAAAAATGTTTAAAATACTTTCAACCAATAAATAAATTGTTCAACAATTACTACTTTTTTTCTCTTTTAATATATTTATATACCTAAGACCCTATGTCAGGATCGAACTTTAATTTAAATATTATATTTATTTTGATTGTTCTGTGTTTAATATTATACTATATATCACTTAAAGGTCTTTTTCCAATTCCGCCTGTTACATTTTTCGAATTTTTGTATTACTAACTAATATTTGTATAATATAATAATATGTCAAGATAAGCAATAAGACAATTTTCTCCCTAATGCTATAAGCATGTACAGTCTTCGGAAGTTTTTAAAATTATCTCATAATTCTTGTATACTTACTTTTCTTGGAAAATATAGTCAATAGTTTTCTGAGTCGCACCTTTTCCCGTCTAACTCTTACGAATTTTAATTTTTGGGGATGTTTGGGTTGTATATTGAAATCTCTAATACTATTAAAGCGGATGATAGCATTTGTACAAGCTAGTCACATTTTAATAGATGTTATAATTAAAAGTATATATGAATTTTCCTCGTTGCGGTACAAATGGTTTTAAAGTTCACATGATTCCAAGAAACCAAGTCTATTTCACTTGTAATTTTAAAGTTGCACGATCTTGAATTACATGGAGCAACCTATTTCACTTATAACTCGAAAGTTGCACACTTTCTCGCACATAGAGCAAGAATCACAAGGTCTATTTGTGAAAAGATAATTTGAAAGAATACAGAGAATTTGTTTGGAAGAATTTAATTCTAATTCAATTCATTGTTTTATTGATCTCGTGGGGTTATATATAGAATTTGTAGGGTTGTTTTGTGTTGGGATGGCTTAAACCATACTGTGAGTTAGTCAAACGTATACGTTGTTTGGGCTCAGTTTCCTCTTTTGGGCTTATTACCTAGGCATAGTCGGTTAGGGATTGATACATATGTAGCTTCCCTATTTGACCAAGAGTCATTCTATATTACGATAGCCACTCCAATTAATTATATATGGATCATCACTTTTGCTCATGGGCTCAGCTAACACATTATTAGTGAACCTTTGTGTTCTTACTTGTTGTTTTCATTATCTTTCTTGCATTCGATATTAAAAACTGGTATATGGACCCGGTTAGGGTTTCCGCAATCTAGTGAGAAACATGTTCGGGTTTGTTAAGCAATGAATCACTCACAACACACACAAACCAGTTCAAACCAGAAAAGAATGAACACAAACTGGAATTTCAGCCAAAACAAGAACCGAACGCAAAACAGGAAACAAAATGAAGAACACAAAACTTTTACGTGGTTCGATCAATGTGATCTATATCCACGGAGGCTCTACACACCTCAATTCACTCCACTGAACAATCAATTACAAGAACCAACCAAGAAAACTAGAAGCCCCAATTCACAATTCAAATTGAGCTTAAGAATTCTAGCTTTCTAATGTAAGATTATTGTGGCCCACGTGCCATCAATTTAAGTTAATAAGATATTTTAATATCTTAATGGTTTAAATAAATAATCTTCCGGATAATATTTGGTCAGGATATATCTGATAAGATATTATTTTCACGTTGATAGACCGTGAATGGATAGCAATCTTAATTGCATTATAATCCTAATCCTATCAGGAATTGGTCCTTTCTCCGCCTATAAAAGATAACAGAGTTACATTATTTCTATCACCTAATTTAGTCAAAAAGTGCTTTGTTCTAAAGAAAGGCTAGGAGATAGAAATCAATTTCTTCCATAAAGGAGAATCAATCGATGGCGTCTCAAGGTTAGTGCCCTAATTTAATATGTCAATTGAATGTGAAAATCATGAATTCCAAGATCCATGTTTAATCTTATTATTGCGATTATGTATGTGTGATTAAAATTTACATGTGGTATCAGAGCATGGTTATAGATATCATGATTTTTCATTCCGGATTTTATGAGCCGTAGAATTTAATAAGGCATCTCATATAATTAACGTACGACTGTTAATAAATTTATATTAATCATGTTTGCTTATGAGATTAAAGTATTCCGCTGATAAATTAATCTCATTATATGAATTCATCATGTCTGCTTACGAGCCCACAAATAAATTAATCTCAATCGAAGATTTTATCATGTTTGCTTACGAGATTAATGTATTCAACGACATTAATGATTCTGCAAATAACTTATATACACATCACTCACAATTTGAGATTATGTTTACGCGATTATTGTCCGATGTGTATATATTCTCATCATGTTTGCCTTTATGCATATTGCTAATTTCAAGATAAAAGTAATTTAAAATTGAGGACACAGTCAATGTTTTGTCGCTGATGTGGTCTTTTACTGTTTATGATTAATTCTAGACAATATTATATATGGTGATATTGATGTCCTATAAACATGTGCATGTTTAATGTATACGGATGTCACAGTTAATTTAGCTTCCTAATTATGCCTATAAAATATATATATTATTTTATGGTAGATCATGTATGCAATTACTCTTTGAGTTTTTGTTTACTCTGTTATGTTAAACCGTGTGAGATTTTTCATGTTTCAAGGTTATGCTATATCTAACAATCTAATGATATAATTTGTTAGCTATTTAAATTCAATGTATATCTTGTACGATGGTGCTAAGTCTTATACTCCCTCCGTCCCGGCTTATCTTGCACAGGGAGGATCGACACGGATATTAAGAAAAGTTGCTTTTTGGTTGTTTGTTGACTTTTCAAAGGTGAATTGAAGGTAGAGATTGAAAGTGGAGATTATATTATAACTTTCCTTTTTTAGGCTGTGCAAGATAAGGTGGGACAACCATTTAAGGAAAGTGTGCAAGATAAGGTGGGACGGAGGGAGTAATATATATGTATTTGGCTATGATGAAAAATTGTAGCCTAATTAGTGGTTAGTATTATATGATTTGAATTTATCTGATGTTGGTCTGTTAATCACCAAAGTGGTCTGATCATTAGTCATCGTAAATTTAAATTATATAATAAATATTTGATTATTCATATGGATGTGATGCTTGGGATATAATTTATCTTTAAATTTATGGGTAATCAAAATTCATGTTTATAAGACATTAGAGATCACCAAAGGTGGATCGTTAGTTCTTATAAATTATGATATAATGTGATAATTGGTATATTATGTTGACTGTTTTGTATGTCCAAAGATGACAAAATAGTTAAAGAATATATTCAATTATCAAATTATGGTAAGTTTACAAGCATCGTTATGATCATGATTGTATATTGTTGTATCGCCCAAAGGAGAACATCAATGTACATTTATTGATTATTGATCCTGAATCTGTGTTTATGTTACTCAAAGCATTAATATGAATAATTATATGTATTCTTGCAGTGCCTATTCCTGTTGCTCTTCATTCGCTTGCTACATCTGTTCAAAAATTTAATGGACTAAACTATCCTGACTGGAGTGAGCAAATTCAATTTCATCTCGGTGTTTTGGATCTTGATTATTCACTCCAATTCGACAAACCTGCTATTACTGGCAAAAGCAGTGATGTCGAAATAGCTAACCATGATGCCTGGGTTAGATCGAACAGATTAAGCCTAATGTTTATGCGAATGAGTGTAGCAGACAATATCAAGTCTACTATATCTCAAACTGAAAGTGCTAAGGAATTTATGAAACTTGTGAAAGAACGTTCCCAAACTGCTGATAAGTCTCTCGCTGGCACACTAATGGCTACTTTAACCACCATGAAGTTTGATGGTTCTCGTAGCATGCACAAGCATGTCATTGAGATGACGAACATTGCAGCAAAACTTAAGTCATTGGGGGATGGAAGTGGATGATAATTTTCTTGTGCAGTTTATCATAAACTCACTTCCCCCTGAGTATGGACCTTTCCAAATGAACTATAATACCATGAAAGGCATATGGAACGTGAATGAACTTCACGGAATGTTGGTTCAGGAGGAAACAAGGCTTAAGAATCAGGGGTCTCATTCTGTTCATCTCACAATGAATCAAGGAGCTAAAAAGAAAGCCGGAAAGAAGGGAAAGGGCAAGCAAGGACTCCATTAAATGAATGAGTCATCTGCCCAAATCCAGAAAAAGGAACAAGAGAGTCCTAAGTGTAGGTTTTGCAAGAAACCTGGACATTTTCAGAAGGATTGTCAGAAACGTAAAGAATGGTTCGAAAAGAAAGGTAAACTGAATGTTCTAGTATGTTTCGAATCAAACTTAGTTAATGTTCCTTATAATACTTGGTGGCTTGATTCTGGCTGTACCACTCATGTTTCTAATACGATGCAGGGAATCCTTACGACCCGAATCACAAACCCAAATGAAAACTTCGTCTACATGGGAAATCGAGTCAAAGCTCCTATTGAAGCCATTGGAACTTATCGTTTAATTCTAGATACCGGACATTGTTTAGATTTGTTTGAAACTCTTTATGTACCTTCCATTTCTCGTAATTTAGTTTCTTTGTCCAAACTTGATTCTGTTGGATATTGTTTTAAATTTGGTAATGGATGTTTCAGTTTATTCAAACAAAATCTTCTTATCGGTTCTGGTATCCTAAATGATGGCTTATATAGGTTTAAACTTGATCATGTTTTTGCTGAGACTCTTTTAACCCTGCATCATAATGTTGGAACTAAACGTGGTTTAGTCAATGAAAGTTCTGCTTACTTGTGGCATAAACGTTTGGGGCACATCTCCAAAGAAAGATTACAAAGGTTGGTAAAGAATAAAATCCTTCATGATTTGGATTTTACTGACCTTGGTATTTGTGTGGATTGTATTAAAGGAAAACAAACAAAACACACAAAGAAAGGAGCCACGAGAAGCACACAGCTTCTTGAAATAATACACACCGATATTTGTGGGCCTTTTGATGTTCCTTCTTTCGAAAAAGAAAGATATTTTATCACCTTTATTGACGATTATTCACGTTTTGATTATATCTATCTATTGGAAGAAAAATCTCATTCCGTAAACGCATTAGAAGTGTTTATTAATGAGGTTGAGAGACAATTAGATAGAAAAGTGAAAACCATTAGGTCTGATAGAGGTGGTGAATATTATGGAAAATATGATAAATCGGGGCAATGCCCAGGCCCATTCGCTAAATTCCTTGAAAAGCGTGGCATTTGTGCTCAGTACACTATGCCGGGTACACCACAACAAAATGGTGTAGCAAAAAGGCGAAATCGTACTCTTATGGATATGGTTCGGAGTATGTTAAGTAATTCCTCTTTACCCACCTCATTGTAGATATATGCACTAAAAATTGCCATGTACTTATTAAATCGGGTTCCTAGCAAAGCAGTTCCTAAAACACCTTTTGAACTGTGGACAGGTAGGAAACCTAGTTTAAGGCACCTGCATGTTTGGGGTTGCCCGGCAGAGATTAGAATTTATAATCCACAAGAAAAGAAACTGGACTTACGAACAATCAGTGGATTCTTCATTGGTTATCCAGAAAAGTCTAAAGGGTATAGGTTTTACTGTCCGAATCACAGTACGAGAATTGTTAAAACTGGAAATGCTAGGTTCATTCAAAATGGTGAAATTAGTGGGAGTGTTGAACCACGAAAGGTGGATATTGAAGAAGTAAGGTTGGAAATTCCTTTACCTAAGTCTTCATCTCAAGTTGTTGTTCCTACAGTTGTTGAACCGCTAAACAACTTACAAGAACAACATATAAATGAAGAAACTCCCACTAATGAACCTATTATTGATGAACTTGCAACAGATGAACCACAACAACAAATAGTGAGAAGATCTGTAAGGCCAAGACGATCTGCTATTTCTGATGATTATGTGGTTTATTTACAAGAGTCAGAATTTGACATTGGAATTGATAATGATCCAGTTTCCTTTTCACAAGCCATGAAAAGTAATAATTCTACTAAGTGGTTGGATGCTATGAAAGAAGAGTTGAAATCGATGGCTCATAATGACGTCTGGGATCTTGTAGAATTGCCAAAAGGATGTAAAAGAGTTGGGTGTAAATGGGTCTTCAAGACCAAACGCGACCCGAATGGCAATATTGAAAGACATAAAGTTAGACTAGTTGCCAAAGGTTATACTCAGAAAAATGGCATTGACTACAAAGAGACTTCTTCGCCAGTGTCTCGGAAAGACTCCTTAAGAATTATTATGGCTTTGGTGGCTCATTATGATTTAGAGTTGCATCAAATGGATGTTAAAACTGCTTTTCTGAATGGAGATTTAGTGGAAGAAGTTTATATGGATCAACCTGAAGGCTTCTTCATTGAAGGAAAAGAACATATGGTGTGTAAACTCAAGAAATCAATATACGGGCTTAAGCAAGCTTCTCGTCAATGGTATCTTAAGTTCAATGATACTATTACTTCTTTTGCATTTAAGGAAAACACTGTAGACCGGTGTATATATCTGAAAGTCAGTGGGAGTAAGCTTATTATTTTGATCTTGTATGTTGATGACATTTTGCTGGCAACGAATGATCTTGGTTTGTTATTTGAAACTAAGAAATTTCTCTCTAAGAACTTTGAAATGAAAGATATGGGTGAGGCAACTTTTGTGATAGGAATAAAAATATTTCGTGATAGATCACAAGGAGTGTTAGGATTGTTTCAGAAAGCATATATCAATAAAGTTCTAGAGAGGTTTAGGATGGAAAAGTGCTCATCAAGCCCTGTTCCAATCCAGAAGGGAGATAAGTTCAGCCTTATGCAATGTCCAAAGAATGAATTGGAACGTGAACAAATGAAAGATATTCCTTATGCATCGATTGTTGGTAGCTTGATGTATGCACAAACTTGTACAAGGCCAGACATCAGTTTTGCTGTTGGAATGCTTGGCCGTTACCAAAGTAATCCAGGAATGGACCACTGGAAAGCTGCAAAGAAAGTATTAAGGTACTTGCAAGGAACAAAGGATCACATGCTTACTTATCGAAAATCTGATCATTTAGAGGTGATTGGATATTCAGATTCAGATTATGCCGGATGTGTTGATACTCGAAAGTCAACATTCGGCTACTTGTTCCTATTAGCTGGAGGGGCAATCTCATGGAAGAGTGCGAAGCAGTCTGTAATTGCTGCATCCACTATGGAAGCTGAATTTGTGGCATGCTTTGAGGCCACAGTTCAAGGAAATTGGCTGCGGAACTTTATTTCAGGACTTGGAATTGTCGACAGTATTGCCAAGCCGCTGAAAATTTATTGTGATAATTCTGCAACAGTATTCTTCTCTAAAAACGACAAGTATTCCAAAGGTGCCAAACATATGGAATTAAAGTATCTTGCCGTTAAAGAAGAAGTTCGGAACCAAAAGATGTCAATTGAGCATATAAGCACCAATCTCATGATCGCGGATCCGTTGATTAAAGGATTGCCTCCAAAGACATTTATTGGACATGTCGAACGTATGGGCATTATTGAAAAGTCTTAACGAACTTATGATGTGTAATTAACATTTTGAGCTCTTTTATGTATTGTTTCCGAACTGATTGATATCCTATTTTGTCATTGATGTATACATGAATGTTGACATAAAAGTATGATAGGATTTTGTCTCTAATCGAGACATTAATATGGACTTTTACTGAAATAATGAGTCATATTAAGTAGAAAACTAATATTATGGTACATGGAAGGAACTATGTCGAGTAAAATGATGTAGAACCGCCATGATCCGTGTTAGTCTATATTTGATATTGACATTATACTTTGACTAATGAACTTAAAAATTATCGTTATGTTGCGCAAATCACGTTATTATTTAAACCATGAAAGCTTAGTTCTGTCACTTTGGCCAAGTGGGAGAATGTAAGATTATTGTGGCCCACGTGCCATCAATTTAAGTTAATAAGATATTTTAATATCTTAATGGTTTAAATAAATAATCTTCCGGATAATATTTGGTCAGGATATATCTGATAAGATATTATTTTCACGTTGATAGACTGTGAATGGATAGCAATCTTAATTGCATTATAATCCTAATCCTATCAGGAATTGGTCCTTTCTCCGCCTATAAAAGATAACAGAGTTACATTATTTCTATCACCTAATTTAATCAAAAAGTGCTTTGTTCTAAAGAAAGGCTAGGAGATAGAAATCAATTTCTTCCATAAAGGAGAATCAATCGATGGCGTCTCAAGGTTAGTGCCCTAATTTTATATGTCAATCGAATGTGAAAATCATGAATTTCAAGATCCATGTTTAATCTTATTATTGCGATTATGTATGCGTGATTAAAATTTACATCTAATTCTAATGATTGTGTAGTGTTTACAGAGGGAAAACAACGTGTATCAATTCGTCTCTATAAGTGGAACAAATGTATATAAAGAACTAAGCTCGAATCAAGAGCCTCCAGAAGTTGGAATCAATTCTGTTTCAACTGCTTCAAAACTGGTATACGCGCCTTCGACAACGGTTTTACATGCAACGGTTCAAAACCGTTGCATAATTCTGTTATAACCGTTTTGACCCCGATTCTTCACTAACCTTCAAAACTGAACTGCTTTAAACCCGACTCTCCGGCCCGGTTCTTCCCAACCTGAACCCGGTTCCTGATTCCTCTCAACCTCTATTACAAATCATGTCCACTTGATGAAATTGAATTGACACCTACAAATCTCCACCTCAATGAATTCAAGAGCACTTCATCACCTCAAACTGCCTTACATTCACAACAAAATTTTTGAAATAATTTGGTCCCCTATTTATAGATAAGGTACATCCTCTCAACAATTAGATTTTGGATTATATACTCAAAATATTCCTAAATTTAACTTCAATTACTATGTCATTACTCATCATCCTGGATATTTAATACTTTGTCTTATTTAATTAATTTTAATTTTTAAAGAGACATTTAATTAGTTTATTTTAAATTCATCTTGTATATTTAAAATTAATCAACAAATAAACTTAAATTAGAGTAAATTACTTGCACCAAGTCTGCAATATTTTAAGCATAACAATTTGATATAAAAGGCAACAACAACGCAAACACAAAAAATAACAATAGAAACTACACGTTAATTTAAACATACATGCTACCCTACCAAATAACAATACAGAAAAAGAATCTTACATATTTTAGATATACTTTACATTTAAATGGAAAGTTTAATAACATTATAATTAGTAAAATCTAAATAATTATTTAAAAATCAAAGAAAAATTAAATATTATTTTTGTGTAAAATTACTGTTAAATGGATTGGATATAGTGTATATAAAAAGTGTAAATTCAATGGAAATGCTCTAATTAGATAAAAATAGAACAGTAAATAAATCAACATGTTGGAAAAGCGATTAGGGAAAAAAATGAGATAGCAATGTTGTGGCAAGGAAACAACAAGAAAATCTAGGTAAGAGGATATTTGTGCTCTAACGTAGTGACATGTATCACGTCTGTTGTGATACATTTTCGGAATGGTATATCTATTTAAATAGTGAAAATGTACTTTTGCTTAAAGAATTTGTAGGGTAGAATGTGTATTGAAATTTATAAAAGGTGTATTGAAAATTATAAAATGTGTATTAAGAATTTGAAAAATGTGATGTAGGTAATAGGATACAGATATGGAGGAATGAATCTATAATAACAAATTTCGTGTATAAATAAATAAACACAAAAAAAAATTACAGATCGAATTTGTCGGAATTCTTGACTGTGTATCATACTCTTGACTGTGTGTCATCTTCTTGACTTTGTGTCATGCTTGACTGTGTGTCATACTCTAGAGTGTGTGTCTATCTTATGCTTTGTGCATCACTCTGGACTTTGTGCCTACCGTATGCTTTGTGCATTATTCTTGACTTTGAGTCATACTCTGGACTTTGTGTCTACTGTATGCTTTGTCCATTTGACTTTGTGTCTACCGTATGCTTTATGCTTCGTGCATTATACTTGACTGTGTCATATTCGACTTTGTGTCGTTGACAGTGTGTCTTTCCTTGGTGAAAGATAACTTGCTTTGTGCTTGTTATCTCTTGTACTTAGTGTGCAGGAGTTTTGCGATGATGATTCCTCCGTTTCCGTGATCGATCGACATCGTGTGTGAATTGGGCCCAAGGTGGAGATTTGTTGGGTTTTAGGCCCAATTCTAGGCCAACCTATTTTACCCAACCCAATAACCCTTGGCAGCCCCCAACCCTTTACATACCCACCAGATACATTCCCCCCATTCTAGTGATTCTTTGATTTACGGGAATGTATTCATTCCTCCATCTCTTTTTCTGCTTCATTCTTCCCCTATAAGAATGGAGTTCTTCTCTTTGTGAGAATGTGCAGAAAATATCAGAGTGATATACACTTAGTTTGTGAGGGTTTCTTCCATCAAACCGACCCTTTCTTCGTCTCCTTCTTCCCGATTCTCTTTGTGAGATTAACGGTGGGTTGAGTGTGAGAGAAGTGTGTGGGGTGTTACCGGGGTTTGGGTTGAGTGTCTTCTTTGTGAGGACATCTCCTTATAGGGTACTTAATTCGATGTTGTCAGAAGATCGATCGGAACCGGGCTCAAGGACTCTCTGAGCCAACTCGAATCCGGCCACGGTTCGATTCCCAACAATATATTTTATTACGTGACGCATTTTAATTGAATACAAAATTTACGTATCAAAAAAATTATTTAACTGTAAAATAAAATATGCTGATAATTGATCATGTCCCATTTGAATAGAGACATGTGAATTCAATTATCCGACAATGGTTTTATGGGTGCAAATATGATGAATATTGAGAAAGAAGGTTCCAAGGCAACTAAGGATGTTTCTATTTTGTAGTAATAATGTTCCCGCAAATAAATAAGTGGTACACATCACCCTTTCCCTTTCTATGTTTGAGCACGCAGCTCGCATGCTTAATGGCATTCTTGTAATTTCAACACACACTAAAATAGCCAAATAACCAACATGTTTGTGTTTTTCCCAACTAATACACATGAAATTATCATAAATTCGACTTCCTAATGATATTCTAAAATTATCACATGTCAAGTGTATGTTAATTATGTCACCCAACAAAATTTAAAACAAAAGAGTATGTCAACGGAAAAAAAATTACAATGGTAGAGGACATTTTCTTTGTTCTAGTGAGGATTAGAGAGGAATATTAGGAGGTACTAGATACATTCTTAATAATTAAAAAAGTACTCTTTTATATAAAAAAAGTATATATGTGTAATTCTTTTATCATTGATATCTTTTTTTTACATTCATAGATTCTAACACTCTCTTCGGCTCATTGTCCATACGAAGAGGTGTGCATAAAATTTTAAAAACCGTTTGAACCGACCAAGCCAAGTTGCACCACCCGTTGTTTGTACATTTTCTTAATAATCCATGGTTAGTATTTTAGGGCAATTTTTATTGACAATCGCAACGCGAGTTACTTTAATAGGAAATTTTTATTGACAACCTCAGCGCGAATTACTTTAATACTCCCTCCGTCCAGAATGAACTTGCATAGGAGAGTCGGCACACATATTAAGAAAAGTTGTTTTTTGGGATTTTGTTGATTTTTCAAAGGTTGATTGATGGTGAAGATTGAGGGTGGAGATTGTGTTATAATTTTTTTTTTTAAGGGTGTGCAAGTTTATTCGGGACGAACGGACAAAAAGTGTGTAAGTTTATTCGGGGTGAAGGAAGTAGTTAATATAGTATTATCATCTTTAACACAGGCTTCCTGTAGCCAGTATACAAGGACAGTGTCAGTAGATATTATGACATTAAATTTGCATAACATAAATTATTGGAGATTAAGCATGCAAATTTCTTCCCAAAAAAAAAAAAAAAAGCATGCAATTTGTTATATTTTATATAATCCATGGACATACAGATACAAGTAAGAAACCATTAATCAATTTGTATATATCAAGTCTTAAAGAATAAAGGGCATAAAACACCTTTTATATAGAGTCTAAAACAAGGGAAGAAAAAATAAGTATCCTATGTGAGACAAGAAAAACAAGTAAGAAAATAAAAGCTTGTAGAATATATAAAGTAGTAACAATTAAGAATAACGTGTGGTACTCCTTAGACTAGAGTACTCTTTTAGTTTTTTATTGCAACCATTATATGGCTTATTATAGGCTATATCTGATAAATCCTATAAAGAATACAACATTTAAACCGTCAAATGATACATAAATAACCGACAGCGTTCACAACATAATAGTAAGTTTGATTAATAAACCGCAACAATTTAAATTTAGTGGAAAAAAGCGAATCGTAAGCATCCCTGTGGAAATAGTAAACTTAGAAAGAAGGAGTTGAGAAATAATGGTGAATTACCATTAAAGGTAAATGTTATAGTGAAAGTAGCAATAAGAAGCAACTCCATTTTCACTTTATCTTGAGAATTCCAAATTTCCTCCCCTTCAGTTGTTGCCTTTTTTCACTTTTCCTTGTAGTAAAAAGGGCTTCCATCTTTGTTGCCTAATTTGACAACAATACATTACTCTCTGCCCCAACTTCATCTATCTAAATCTGGTCGACTAACTTCAGGATGGATTTCAATAATACAGCTTAATTTACTTTTTTTGGGTTATCGAGATTTCCAAATTGATGCTCAACTAATTTTCAAGTCTAAGTAATTACTCCGACCGCATGCTCTACCAAGAATCAAATTCTTGTGCTACCGTTTTGTAGCATGTTGTCATGTTAATTATTTAACAGCCTCGTAACTAAAACACTTGATTTCAAGGAAAAAGAAGGTTTCATCAAGACAATTAAGGGATTATTTGCATCTCCAGCTACTTAAATACGCTTCAATAATTTTATTAAATCATTATTTGTCAAACTAATGCTTGGTAGGAGAAGTCTACTCTCCAAATACACCTGCGTAATTCAGATTTTGGAATAAAAATTAAAGCATGCACACACCAGTATTGTTTAAACAAGAATCTGTTTTAATTTTTCTAAACAAAGGTGAGAAATCACATAAATAAACCTAATACAATTAATTAATAATATGAAAAACAACAACATTTGAGGGGAAAAAATATGTAAGCAGTGAGCTGAGTAGAGTGGGTCAATTAATCAAAAGGGCGGCCTCGCAGAATTTCCACCGCCCAAACCGAACAAATCAGCTGCAAACGGATAACTTCCTGCCGCCGCTGTATTCCCACTACCTGCGTTGAATAGCGAGCCACCACCGCCGCCTCCATTACCTCCAGCTTCACTCACATGACCTCCTCCTCCAGCTGTCACACCGGAAGACTGAGATGCAGCCGGCTGAGGCTGAGCAGCAGCTGTTCCTTCTTCCTCCTCCAGAGGCAATCTTTCAAACACCGCATTTGCAAAAGAAGCCGCCATCAACACCACCGGCCCCGACGCCATCAACGGCCCTACAACGCTTCCCCCGACCACCTGCCCCTGCCCGCCGGATAAGAATATGGATAAACCACCCGACCCAGGCGGCGCAGGCGGTGGGAGCACCGTTCCGGTCAAGGAAAGTATCTCAAAACGACCGTGCAGCGTGACGACACTCCCAGCAGGGGCGGCGGGCTGGCGGAGAGTGACATTCGCCACGGCGCCGCTGCCACTGAGGACGCAGACGCCTCTCCCCCTCCGGCGAGCGTAGACAGACAATGTCTCGACGATGTCGTTGGCGGTGGAGACTTCGAGAACGTGGGACCTGAGGGCGTTGGGGCTGTCTCGCGTCACGATTATGGGAGGCTTCGGCTTGTTCTTTGAACCAGGGGGACGGCCGCGGGGGCGGCGGCTGGTGGTGGGAGTGTCGCCGGAGCTGGTGGTGGCGGCTGTATCTGGATCTCTTTCTTCCTTGGAGTTATCCAGCTCTGTAGTAGGGTTGTGTAGAGAAATAGGAGACGACAGAAGCTGCTGCTGATGATGATGATGATGAACATAGCGAGAAGAACCGGAGCCTTGCTGCTCGTAACCCGCCATTAACACATCCACAGCTCTGTATATCTATCTATCTATATATGGTTGTATAAGAATAAAATTAGAGAGAAAAAATAAAAAGAAGAGGTTTTCTTTTTCTGCAGAGGTAATTAGTAGGGGTTTTGTACTGTAATCTGACAAGAACAAGATTGAATGAATTAGGCATCAAAGGAAGAATCTTGAGATCCGCAGTGGAAGAAGAGTAGTACAAAAATTGATTGGACTGCTATTCTTTTGTCACCAAATATATATATTGATTGAATTCTTACTGTACCCACCACACAAGTTGCAAAACAAGCCAACAGACATTCAGAAATGGCTCAAAGTGGCAACAATCCTATGCTTTTTTTCTCTCTCATCAGAATTAAGAGAGAGAAGGAAGGTAGCTAGCTTCAGAACCAAGTCTGCGTGCAGAAGCGACACAACAAATATTAACTCAGAAGACGATGAAACTTTGCCTTTTTCTATTGCGGTTCTGATCTGATGTAACGAAAAAAGAACAAGTAGAAGTAGAAGTAGTAGAAGGAGGAGATATAATAATAATAATAATACACGTAGCAGTGAATTGGAGGCCCTTTATAGATATAATAATATAATAATATTTCTACGCTGGAGTAATAAAATAATGAAAAGAAAGGAAGAAATGATATTTTTGTAGGATAAAGAAAAGAAATTGTTATTTTAGGATAAAGAAAAGATTCATGAGTTTGTTGTTTTGTATAAAAAAGCGGATTGGATTTTATACTACAATTGGTGCTACATCTTCTGCTGTGGTTACATGATACACTGACACATATACACAGTGGCATCATCAATACATCACAAATGTACCTATCTACTATATTTATATAATTGTTGTAGAAGATGTAGCACTATATGTAGTTGAAGATCCGAAATCTTAAAAAAGGAGCACGTAAGTATATTAATTTTATTGAATGGGTAGTGGGACTGCCAACAAGTAAATAGCAATGGCGGTGGGTAGGATTAATTATTCATTGCAAATAAAATATAAATAAATATTCTATATCTGTCCATCCTTTTTATTACTTCACTAATTCCACACACTATTATGATCTTTTAGATAATTCATTGCTTTTGGAGCTATATTCTTTTTCGGATGATTAATTATAAACAAAAACAACATATATAATACAAACAAAATTAATTGTTTTCTTTTACAACTATTACTTCCTGCTTATTGCTCCCTACATCATAAAAAGATACTCCTTTTTTTTTTTTTAAATTGATTTTTTAGTCATTTTTTACTGTTTCTCTCAATTTAATTCCTATGTTAATCATAAAGTATCTCTTACTTCTCAATCTAGATTTCATCAAATCTTATTACGTCGAAGTATATGTGGAAAAAAATTGAATGCTTAATTTTTTCACTTTATTATATAAGATCAATTAAATTAAAATGGGGGAGTAATACTTTTCTTGGTGCCTCCAAAAAATAAGTTTCATTTTCTCATTAAAAGTGTATTATATATTTGTTTAGTTAATATAACTCCTGATAAATTGTTCATCCATATTACTATAATTTACTCTTAACGTGCTTTAATTTATTATCTTGATTAAAGATATAGCAAGAACTTTTATGTGTATTACATAAAATTTGGTAAACTGTGTAGTATTTAGATGGAATTATTGTTTTAGATGAGGGGAGTAATTTTTTAGTTTAGTTTTTGGATGGGCAATTACTATCAAACTATGCTAAAAAGCGATTATGTGAAGAATTAAAGAAAAACATCCAATAATTGGCACAAGAAGGCTGAATTGAGGCTCTAAGCCGACTCTGCTGACTAGTGTAGGGACGTTTTTCCCTTTGTTCCAATTTTGAATAAGTAATTGGAAGTCCAGAACGTGGAATGTGCATTGTGTAAAATTAAATATATACTAACTTGTAAGGTCTCCGTATGACGTACGATCTGCAAACAAGTTAGAATATTTGATTAAAATAAAAGAATCATTTAATGTTATGATAAAAATATAGAATCTAATAATAAAATTTGGTAATTGTCTACTTCTACAGTATGTTTATATAATTACGAACATGATAAGATCTGACAAATTATATCTGATTTCTATTGAAAAATAAAATTTACCCAGTTTTATAACAGTAGTCCTATTTTAAAAAAGAAAAACAAAGAATTATTCAAAAAATGAGTTAGGTTTAAATTAAAGATACAACTAAAAAAACAAACAGAGGTAGTACTAAAATATAAATATCAAGTATGACATACTTCCACTAAAAACAAATCAAACAAAAAAAAAAAAAAAAGAAACTTCACGCATTCTCCAATTTCCGAATCAAGCTACGTATTTGAGCATATTAGTATTCTTTGGATTTCTCTAAATTCTTATCCAGTCAGTACATCAATCCTCTTTTTAATTCTATTCAATCGAGCTGCAACATTTCAAAAAAAAAAAAAAATCATTAAATCATATCAAAGGCAAAATAATATACCTTGAACATACGACTCAATAGACGCACACAGTCACACACTCCGCAATTTGTTGTTGATAGTCCAACACCTTACGTCCTTTCATTATCTGTACAATTACAATATCAATATTGAAACATATATCCTTCTCCACCACTTCGATCACTTTATTAAGTTCACTCACCGATGTTAAAGTTATCTGAAGCACGAAAAACAAAGTTAATGTAAAAATATTGTTGGAAATTGGTTTGGAATTTTGGGTTTTGACAAAAAATAGACCAATTTAATTAATTCAATCTATTTGTTAAAAATGGAAACAAGTTGCAAATTCGTAATCTACGTTTCAAGTAGATGAATTTAATGTTTTAATATGCTCAAAACCAATTTCGAATGAATTAGATATTAATTGTCAAAGGTTGCAACTTAAACTTGGAAGTTGAAGAAATGTGGGAACTTGTCCCACATTGAAAAATTGGAGTAAGTGGATACTCCTTATTTAGTAAAGCACTTGATAAGTAGTTATCAAGTGTGCTTCCCTATGGTGGATCCAAGTATGGACCCGAGGATGGTGCTTCGCACCATTCGAGCCCGAACCCGCATGTGCACGTCGCACATGTCGCATTGAGTCGCTTTAGAGGCGCACTTTGCACTTGAGCTGGAGGAGCCTTAAAGTTTTGGCCAGGTGGTCCAGACCGATGGCTCACGGGTTCGTGGCGGTTCGAGTCAGGCGGTACGGTGACGTGGACCGGGTCCGATCAGATCGACTCGTCAGGAACCGGGTCGAACCGGACTAGGCGGTTCAACCCCACCGGATCGGGTCGGACCGACCCGCCAGTAGGCCGGGCGGATCGAATCAGTGCGACCCGTCGCCCGCCAAGGCGCGGGTCAGCCTGCGGGTGCGACCGCCCAGGGAACTGGTGGGTCCAGTCCAAAGGGTGCAACCAAGGGGTGAAGAGGCGCCTTTCCAGAAAGGCACCACAACTCTTCATCATATATAAAAATAGGCCCCTCCATATTTCATTTCATTCATTCAAATTCACAAGTTCATTGAGATTCAAACGCTTTCCAAATTCTGCATTAGCAGAGTCCGAAAATTCCAAGTATCCGAATACGTTTGCCGATGACTTCCGACTCGTAGTGCAGCGGTCTGAAGTTTTAAAGTCGTTGTACCTTGGAGGCGTTTTACTATTAAATGTATTGCACCTGAGTATGTGGCAATTTCGTCTTACGGATATAGAGTCAAACTCTAGCCTCGACTTTGTCTGCATTTATACATCTTCGTCTATACATTCACATACCGACAACTAACAACGTAAGAATTTTTTTTTTTTATTTTTTTTTTTTTTGTATATTCGAAGATGTCTTCTACTGTTTCTACTCCAATCCTTGCTGCTCACGCTGAAAAACCGGCTAAATTTGCCGGAAATGATTTTAAGAGATGGCAGTAGAAACTGTTGTTCTACTTGACAACTCTCAGTCTTGCCCGGTTCTTGAGGGAAGATCCTTCTACTGTTGAAACGGGTGATAAAGAAGGGATGAATGCGTTGGACGCCTGGAACCATAGTGACTTACTTTGTCGAAATTACATTCTGAATGGATTAGACGACTCACTATATGATGTCTACTCCATTTTTAAAACCGCAAAGGAGTTGTGGTTGTCTTTGGACAAGAAGTACAAAACGGAGGATGTCGGAATGAAGAAATTCATTGTCGGACGGTTCCTCGACTTCAAAAGGGTGGACTCGAAGACGGTCATGGACCAAGTTCGAGAGTTGCAGTTGATCCTCCATGAGATTCATGCCGAAGGTATGACTATCTGAATCCTTTCAAGTAGCTGCGTCAATAGAGAAGCTACCGCCTTAATGGAAGGATTTTAAAAATTATCTCAAGCACAAACGCAAGGAAATGGGGCTTGAGGACTTGATCGTGAGACTACGGATCGAGGAAGACAACCGAAAATCTAAAGTCAAAAGCAACATGAACCGTGGAGAGGCACGTGTGAATTTGACTGAGTCCGGAAGTGGCAAGAAGAGGAAACGCGGTGCTAGCTTTAATAAACAACAGAAGGCCTCGAACAAAAGTTTCAAAGGTAACTGTTATAATTGTGATAAGCCCGGACACAAGTTAAGCGAATGTCGACAGCCAAAGAAGGCAAATCAAGGCCAAAAGAATCAGGCCAATCTTGCCAAGCATAAATCCTTGCCAGAAGAACTGTCTGAAATGGATCTGTCCGCCGTCGTGTTCGAGGCCAACTTGGTAGATAATCTAAGGGAGTGGTGGATCGACACAGGGGCTACCCGTCATATCTGTTCAGACAAGGAACTGTTCTCCACTTACCAAGAGATCAATGGCAGAAAACTCTTCATGGGAAACTTTGCAACGTCTCCAGTGGTAGGATTGGGAAAAGTTGTGTTGAAGATGACGTCGGGAAAAGAACTAACTCTCGTAGATGTGCTGCATGTCCCAGACATTCGCAAGAATTTAGTCTTCGGTTCTTTATTGAGTAAGGCCGGATTTAGGTTGGTTTTTGAAGCAAATAATTTTGCACTGACCAAATTTGGTCAATTTATTGGGAAAGACTATCTCGAAAAGAGTCTTTTCAAGATGAATGTAATGACTATAAAGCGCGACATTAAGCGCAATATTAATATAAGTGAAGTTAATTACTTGCTTGAGTGTAACACCCCGATTTTCTAAAAGATTTTTAGACATTATTTGGAAGAAAAGGGTAAACTTCCAATCGCAGTTTATAAACAAATTAAAATGACTTTACCCTTTGACTAAGCGGAAGCGTAAATAACTTGTCTCTAAAGGTTCAAAATAATATTTTGTTTCAAAATGTAAATATTAATTTGATTGCCACACTTAATCGCAAAAATAAATAAAAACTCGACTTCTTAATTTGTTTCAATCCACAACACAAAATATTCAACAACACAAGTATTTGTAAAACTCAACTTTTCCTACTAAAATTCTTGAAATAAATAACTGGAAAATGCTAAAAGTTAAGCAGACCCAACAAAAAACTTGACTTTACTTGCATCCACCACCTCGCACCATCACCAAGCTCCAATTAACCTGTAGACACTGAAATGTAATAGGGGTGAGCAAGCCACAAGCTCAGTAGGGATAAGTTTGTCGACTCCAAATACATCAGATGCAATAATAATGAAAGCATACAAAACACTGTAAATGGATGTTGACCAACATAGAAAAAAAAACCTTTTGCCTGTTGACTAGCATAGCACAGCACACAGCATAGCATAGCATAGTAGATAGCCTGTTGCCTATAGCCTATGGAATGTTGCGCTTAGACATCAAAATAACATTTAAGGCATTCAAAGTAGACAAACAACCCATATAATAGAAATAGTCCCCACCTGGAATAAGTAGAAAGTGCAATGTAGATGCAGATGTCCTATAGTCCTTAGTCCTTCCTGACCACGCCACCTTGTCATAGCAAATATAATCGCTTAAGAAACATAGCTTTAAAATAGAATTGTGTGAAAATAATAATGAATATAAATATTAGGGCTCCAAAAGAATAAATCCGGGTGTAATAGATTGAATTTTAAAAAAAAAGATAACATATTGAAGAAAACTGATATACGAATACACAATACTGTACAAACCTACGACCCGCATATACAATTTCTATGAAATATTAGAAAATATTAAGCATATAAATTAGGACAGAAACTGTACACATACCATTACTTAATTTTCAAAGATTAACAGAACATGCTTTATACTCCCTCCGTTCCATAATAATTGACGTTTTAGAAAGAAAGGGAAGAATTAAGAATGAAAATTTTTGACAAATTTATCCCTCACTTAATTATTTATCCCTCTTATATGACTCCTAAAATTTAGCATCTTTAAATATTTATCTTTTCTCTCTTTGAAATTCCATCTTCTCTCGTCATTGTTGGAGAGTGAAACTCCGGCATCTTTAAATATTTATCTTTTCTCTCTCTGAAATTCCATCTTCCATCCTACAACTAACATACACTAAAATCTCATGGATGTACTAGATAATCTCTCGCATTTAGAGCACCTATTGTATGCTTCTCAATACTAGACAATTCTGGATAATGCTATTAGACATATATCCAGACAATTCCATAAGGCTATATTTAACTTTCCTCATTGTATCATTAAATCAAGCTATCTGTTAGAAATATAGACTAGGGAATTCCATAAGTAACTTAAACTATTTCTTTTATTCAATTTAAATTGGGGAATGAAGGAGGAAGAGGGGAAGAAAGCCGAGGGTGAGGGAATAAGGCGCGTGGAATAAGGAGGGAGAGGGAAAAAAGCGCTATAATAAGTAAGCGGAATATTTTAGGAGATAAAGATTTAACCAAATAAAGATATTTCTGATAGATTTAAAAGTAGAGATTTTTAAGAATTGAGTCAAGGGAGAAAACTGGTAGAATTAGTGAAAAAAATGTAAAACGTCAATTAATAAGAAAAGAAAAGAACCTCCTAAAACGTCAATTATTATGGAACGGAGGGAGTATATAAATATATATACTACAACTCACACGCACTATTTATATATAATCACACAGTAGATCCAAGGTAAATAGACATCATCATTCCTAATCATTACCTAAGTTCCTATCTGCACTATATATATATATATATATATATATATATATATATATATATATATATAAAAGCACATAAGCACACTACAATATACATTTGCATTCGTAATTACAATTATATGCCATTACATACATAACAATATATAGTAATTTAATATATAAATAAGTATAAAAATGTTGATGTGCCAAACTGATGATGATTGTGAAACGGTTTGCTAATTTAAAGAACGAAAAGAAACGTAAATCATAAAAGACAGAATCAGTACCTCGATCCCTGACAATTTACGAGAGAAGAAATGGAGGTTTAAAGATGGAGTTGTATTATCGGTGGTTATCAATAGGGTTTAAAAGGGAGTCCTTATCAATCTAGGAATAAATAGAATTTTGATGGGCTTTGATAATTGGACAAAGTTTGCTGGACTTTAAAAAATAATTTACTAGAAAGATTCTTTTGGCCCATAAAATAAAATTTATAAGTAGGAGATAATTAAATAATTAAATAATTAAATAAAATAGTAGTAAATATATACGGGTATTACATACTACCCTCCTTAGAAAAATTTCGTCCCCGAAATTTAGTTACTAACCTTGGTACAGTGGGAACAATCTTGAATTCCCTCCTGAAGCTTGGCCTCTCTTTTCTAGTTCTTTCTGTTTGTAAACTGGACATTTGGAAGCATCATGTCTAGGTTGTTTGCACCTATAGCACTTACCTTGCCCTTGAAGGCATTCTCCTCGATGATTACGCCCACAAGACATACATAATTGCTTTTGAGCTTGAGCACCTGAACTGTTATTCCCCTCGGTTCTTGTTTGCTTATTACCATTACTATTTCCATTTTTGGTTTTGTTCTTCCCATTTTCTCTTTCCCGAGCCCTCAGCTTGTTTTTTACTCTGAATGTCCAAATCCTGACTAACAGCTATCTTTTGTGCCCGGGTTAGCGTCTGAGCGTACGTTAGGCCATCATGTCCAGCTAGAATTTCGCGTATATTCGATCGTAAACCCTTTTGAAATCGATCTGCCTTCTTCAAATCAGTGTCAACTAGGTGCGATGCAAATCGACATAACTGGTTAAATCTTCTTTCGTACTCAATCACAGTCATCCTCCCCTGGGTCAAACTTAGAAACTCGGTTTCCTTTTGATCACGGTAGGATTTGGGATAATACTTCTCCATCACTAGCTCTTTGAAACCATTCCATGTTAGAGCTGCACGTTCTCCGACTGGCCTTCCCCTCCAGTGACCAACCCACCAGTGGTCTGCATCCTCAACGAGTTGATATTCAGCACAAATAACCCTCTGAGCATCGGTACATCCTAGCAGCACAAATGTGCGTTCGAGCGATCTTAGCCAGTCCTCAACAAATTCAGGGTCTTCCCTTCCATTAAACTGTGGTGGAGCATAGCTGCGGAATAGCTTCACCATTTGAGCTTGATTGTTCCCTTGGTTCTGAGCATTTTGAAAGGCGTTCATGAAGTCATTGAACATGTTCTGTCCAGCATTGCCAGCAACAGCTTGAGCCTGTTGTGGGGCAGCAGGAACATTGGCTTGGTTTTGGGCTTGTTGGCCACGTCCCCGACCCCGTCCTTGGTTTTGAGCCATATATCTATAGGCAAACGTAGATGTCCTTCATTTTTGCCCGTCGTATTCATTTACAATATAGAATATAAAATATAGCCCATAGTCCAACCTATAGCTTATCGAATAAATCTCGGACATAGTAAGAGTGAATGAGGCTAGCATAGTCTATATGGATGCACAATTGAAAATTGCAAAAATATTGAACTGAAGTCATTGCATAGCTGTTGAATAGTAACATAGTGTACCTTTTGATGGAACCAATGAGACATGGTGGAGGTGGATGATCATATTTAATAAACCGACTTTTATTCAAAACTAAACTCAATGATAAGAAATAATTTGACCCCTTTTGAATGGACACAAGAAATTACCACAAGTCGGCAAGAAAACGGCTCAGATACCATATTGTAACACCCCGATTTTCTAAAAGATTTTTAGACATTATTTGGAAGAAAAGGGTAAACTTCCAATCGCAGTTTATAAACAAATTAAAATGACTTTACCCTTTGACTAAGCGGAAGCGTAAATAACTTGTATCTAAAGGTTCAAAATAATATTTTGTTTCAAAATGTTTAATTTGATTGCCACACTTAATCGCAAAAATAAATAAAAACTCGACTTCTTAATTTGTTTCAATCCACAACACAAAATATTCAACAACACAAGTATTTGTAAAACTCAACTTTTCCTACTAAAATTCTTGAAATAAATAACTGGAAAATGCTAAAAGTTAAGCAGACCCAACAAAAAACTTGACTTTACTTGCATCCACCACCTCGCACCATCACCAAGCTCCAATTAACCTGTAGACACTGAAATGTAATAGGGGTGAGCAAGCCACAAGCTCAGTAGGGATAAGTTTGTCGACTCCAAATACATCAGATGCAATAATAATGAAAGCATACAACACACTGTAAATGGATGTTGAGCAACATAGAAAAAAAAACCTTTTGCCTGTTGACTAGCATAGCACAACACACAGCATAGCATAGCATAGTAGATAGCCTGTTGCCTATAGCCTATGGAATGTTGCACTTAGACATCAAAATAACATTTAAGGCATTCAAAGTAGACAAACAACCCATATAATAGAAATAGTCCCCACCTGGAATAAGTAGAAAGTGCAATGTAGATGCAGATGTCCTATAGTCCTTAGTCCTTGCTGACCTCGTCACCTTGTCATAGCAAATATAATCGCTTAAGAAACATAGCTTTAAAATAGAATTGTGTGAAAATAATAATGAATATAAATATTAGGGCTCCAAAAGAATAAATCCGGGTGTAATAGATTGAATTTTTAAAAAAAAATAACATATTGAAGAAAACTGATATACGAATACACAGTACTGTACAAACCTACGACCCGCATATACAATTTCTATGAAATATTAGAAAATATTAAGCATATAAATTAGGACAGAAACTGTACACATACCATTACTTAATTTTCAAAGATTAACAGAACATGCTTTATATATAAATATATATACTACAACTCACACGCACTATTTATATATAATCACACAGTAAATCCAAGGTAAATAGACATCATCATTCCTAATCATTACCTAAGTTCCTATCTGCACTATATATATATATATATATATATATATATATATATATATATATATATATATATATATATATTTATAAGCACATAAGCACACTACAGTATACATTTGCATTCGTAATTACAATTATATGCCATTACATACATAAAAATATATAGTAATTTAATATATAAATAAGTATAAAAATGTTGATGTGCCAAACTGATGATGATTGTGAAACGGTTTGCTAATTTAAAGAACGAAAAGAAACGTAAATCATAAAAGACAGAATCAGTACCTCGATCCCTGACAATTTACGAGAGAAGAAATGGAGGTTTAAAGATGGAGTTGTATTATCGGTGGTTATCAATAGGGTTTAAAAGGGAGTCCTTATCAATCTAGGAATAAATAGAATTTTGATGGGCTTTGATAATTGGACAAAGTTTGCTGGACTTTAAAAAACAATTTACTAGAAAGATTCTTTTGGCCCATAAAATAAAATTTATAAGTAGGAGATAATTAAATAATTAAATAATTAAATAAAATAGTAGTAAATATATATGGGTATTACATTGAGTGGTCTAATTTATGGCATGGTAGATTAAAAAATGTAAATCAAATACACTTCGAAGTTTAGTGAATTTAGATTTACTTCCTAGAATGGAATTTGATTCACAAAAGTGTGAGATCTGTGTGGAGGCAAAATTGGCCAAAACAGCATTCCATTCAGTGGATAGAAGTACTTCACCTGTAGAACTAATTCATACTAATGTGTGTGATTTGAAGTTTGTGCAAACTAGAGGTGGTAAGAATTATTTCATTACTTTTATTGATGATTGCACAAGATACTGTTATATATATCGTTTGAAAAGTAAAGATGAGGCCATTGAGGCATTCAAAAATTATAAGAATGAAGTTAAAAATCAACTTAGCAAAAGAATCAAAGTGATTCGAAGTGATAGAGATGGAGAATATGTAGCTCCATTTGAAGAATTTTGCCAACAAAACGACATTATTCATCAAAATACAGCTCCATATTCACCTAAATCAAATGGCGTTGCAGAACGCGAGAACCGAACTCTAGAAGATATGATGAATGTTATGTTGATAAGTTCGGGCTTACCCCAGAACATGTGGGGGGAAGCAATCTTGTCTGCCAACTACATTCTTAACAAATTTCCACATAAGAAAAGGGACAAAACTCCGTACGAGTTGTGGAAAGGAAGAAAACCTTCCTACCATTACCTCAACATGTGGGGGTGCCTATCTAAGGTTGAAGTACCTAAGCCGAAACAAGTGAGAATAGGACCCAAAACTATTGATTGCATTTTCATTGGATATGCATAACAGTAGTGCATATCGATTTCTGGTGCACAAATCAGACATTCCTGAAATAAACGTGGGAATGACTATTGAGTCGAGTAACGTGGTGTTCTTTGAGAACATATTTCCTAAGAAGGAAAACACAGAAGTAAGTTCTCGTAAAAGAACTTATGAAATTGTAAATGGTTCACCTGTTGAAGTTAATAAAGAACCTGAGGTTAATGATGAACCAAGACGTAGTAAAAGGGCCAGAAAGGAAAAGTCCTTTGGGCCGGATTTTCTATCATACATGATGGAGAGTGAACCCAGGACAATACATGAAGCATTGTCCAGTCCAGATGCTCCTCTCTGGAAAGAAGCAATAAACAGTGAAATCGAGTCCATCATGCAAAATCACACGTGGGAGATTGTAGATCTACCACCAGGTTGTAAACCACTTGGATGCAAATGGATCCTAAAGAGGAAGATAAAGCCGATGGATCAATTGATAAGTATAAGGCTAGATTGGTAGCCAAAGGGTTCAAACAAAGAGAAGGATACGACTTCTTTGATACATATTCCCCAGTTACGAGGATCACTTCCATTAGAGTTCTCATTGCTATTGCAGCTCTGCATAACCTTGAGATACACCAAATGGATGTGAAGACGACCTTCCTAAATGGGAATTGGAGGAGGAGATATATATGGAACAACCTGAAGGGTTTGTAGTGCCTGGCCAAGAAAAGAAGGCGTGTAAACTTGTTAGATCTTTGTACGGACTCAAACAAGCACCTCTTAAATGGCATGAAAAATTTGATTATGTGATGCTCTCTAATGGTTTCAAAATCAATGAGTGCGATAAGTGTGTCTATATAAAGGGCACTCCAAATGATTATGTGATAGTGTTTCTATACATAAGATGACATGTTTAATACGGGGAGTAATCATGACTCGATCATGAGTACTATAAACATGCTAAAACGAAATTTTGACATGAAGGACATGGGTCTGGCTGACGTCATTCTAGGGATGAAAATCTCTAGAACTCCTGATGGAATTTTCCTATCACAAGCTCATTACGTTGAGAATGTGTTGAAGAAATTTGATGCTCATGATGTACCCTCAGCTAACACTCCTGTAGATGTTAATCTACACTTAGCCAAAAAGAGAGGAGACCCAGTGCTGTAACTGATGTACTTGACAAATGGTACACGTCCAGATATAGCATATTCAGTTAGCAAACTTAGTAGATTTTACAAGTAATCCTAACAAGGATCACTGGAAAGTTCTGATGAGAGTTTTAAGGTATTTAAAACATACCATGAATCATGGAATTTTGTATACAAGATATCTAGCGATATTGGAAGGATACATAGATGCAAACTGGATATCTGATACAAAAGATTCAAAATCCACCAGTGGTTATGTTTTCACTATAGGTGGAGGAAATGTGGCTTGGAAATCCTCTAAACAAACTTGCACAGCTCGTTCCACAATGGAATCGGAGTTCATTGCTTTAGACAAAGCTGGTGAAGAGGCAGAATGGCTTCGGAACTTCTTAGAGGATATTCCCGATTGGTGTAAACTGGTGCCTCCCGTGATGATACACTATGATAGCATGTCTGCTATAGGAAGGGCACAAAGCCACATGTATAATGGTAAGTTTCGACACATACGAAGGAGACACAATATAGTTAGACATTTGATCTCAAGTGGAGTAATCTCCATTGACTACGTAAAGTCAAAAGAAAATATTGCGGGTTTGCTAACTAAAGGCATTGGTCGAGATCAAATGTATAGCGCGGTAAGGGGAATGGGGCTAAAACCCACACACTAAAGAGTGTTCATAGTGGTAACTCGTTCATGATGATTGGAGGATCCCAACAACTTGGATCAACGAGACAACTAAGCTTTGAAGCACTCAGTTTTGCACTTGAAAAATAAAAAATTCAAGCTCATTCTCGATTCCGCTCAAGTGTCAATTGTACCTATTTGGTACAAAACCTGATGACGTGTGGTGAGGGTAAGCTTAACATCTTTTAATGATTCCTATACCTTCGTGGTGAGGTATTTCAGGGTACCTTTAATAGGAGATCACCTATATAAGTGTGAAGTGGGGCCGCTTCAAACTAACAAATATAATATTTTCAGTACACACTTATGAATCCGAGATAAGGTCCACGGCCAAAATGGACAATAACATGAGAACCAAAAGGATATTAGAGTCGTTACTTTGTGATTGTCATTGTACTAGATTTACAAAAAGCTGACCAGTTCAAGACATCATGTTCACTGAGCAGCGAGTAAATCCGATGGCATCTCACTAAGGAAGGTTCAAAGCCTAAAGCTACCTATCCTGATGAAGGGACGGCTCGCTGGGACTTTCTTAGGTTTGCATTGCATTAATATCATTCACGTGGGGGATTGTTGGAAATTGGTTTGGAATTTTGGATTTTGACCCAAAATTGACCAATTTAATTAATTCAATCTATTTGTTAAAAATGGAAACAAGTTGCAAATTCATAATCTACGTTTCGAGTAGATGAATTTAATTATTAATATGCTCAAAACCAATTTTGGGTGAATGAGATATTAATTGTCAAAGATTGCAACTTAAACTTTGAAGTTGAAGAAATGTGGGAACTTGTCCCACATAGAAAAATTGGAGTAAGTGGATACTCCTTATTTAGTAGAGCACTTGATAAGTAGTTATCAAGTGTGCTCCCCTATGGTGGACCTTATGGTGGATCCTAGTGGAATTTTAGCCTTTAGCTAATATGGACTCGAGGATGGTACTTCGCACCATCCGAGCCCGAGCCCAGGCCCGCACCCGCATGTCGCACATGTAGCTTTAGAGGCGCACTTCCCACGTACGCATCGTCGCGAGGAGCTGGAGGAGCCTTAAAGTTTTTACCATGTGGTCCAGACGGATGACTCCCAGGTTTGTGGCAGTTCGAGTCAGGCGGTGCGGTGACGTGGACCGGGTCCGGTCAGATCGACCTGTCAGGAACCGGTTCGAACCGGACCGGGCGGTTCAACCCCACCGGGTCGGACCGACCCGTCAGTAGGCCGGACGGATCAAACCAGTGCGACCCGTCGCCTGCCAGGGCGCGGGTCAACCTGCGGGTGCGACCGCCCAGCGAACTGGTGAGTCCAGTCCAAAGGGTGCAACCAAGGGGTGAAGAGGTGCCTTTCCAAAAAGGCACCACAACTCTTCAACATATGTAAATAGGCCCCTCCACATTTCATTTCATTCATTCAAATTCACGAGTTCATTGAGATTCAAAAGCTTTCCAAATTCTGCATTAGTAAAGTCCGAAAGTTCCAAATATCCGAGTACGTTCGCCGATAACTTCCCACTCATAGTGTAGCGGTCTGAAGTTTAAAAGTCGTTGTATCTTGGAGGCGTTTTGCTATTAAACGTATTGAACCTGAGTACGTGGCAATTTTGTCTTACGGATATTGAGTCAAACTCTAGCCTCGACTTTGTCTGCATTTATACATCTTCGTCTATACATTCACATACCAACAACTAAAAAATATTCAAAAAGAAATTAATAACTCATGTAGAAAGAGATTAAATAAATGATACATGAGACAGAACAATTGACTGACTGATCCTGGTCTTTCTCATTTTGTCCGTGAAGTTGGAGTTAAACTAAAAAAAATCATTCCGAGAGACGGATTTAGTGTCCGGCTCCTTGTTCGGTATCTTATACATACATGAAAGTGAATGAGGCGACTTAATAACATCACATCCTTCAAATTCAAGTGACTCTTGATATTTGAATAACCCAACTTATTTGCATTATTAAAGAACAACAAAGCAGCAACCTAAGCGAAGTCTGATGGGTGCTGATTCTGGGAAATATGCGCCATTATTAAAGAAAGTCGGATGGGAGCTAATTTTGGGAAATTTGTGCCATTTTCTATTAATAATTGTGGAAACATTTATTAGGTGCTGATTATGTCCCAAAATTGTACTTTAACTTATTTTTGGACGCTGATATAGTCAATGATTACTGAGATACATATATGAAAATCGTAATGCGTTTTTTGTGACACATATATTTCATATATTTCGGGTGGATTTTTGTAAGGAATTGGATGGAAGACTTGGGCTGAATTAGAATATGCAGCTGGCATGGAACATATTTGATGTTGGTTGTAACTAAAGTTTAGACTGAGTTCACAGGATAGATTCTTGTGAAATATGATTTGAGCTGAATTTGGAAAATTGTGTCAGCTTTTCCTTATATAATGATGTAAAAATAATTTGTTAATTTTAAGTTTATATTGTAATTAAATAGAGAGTTAATTTTATGGGAAGATTGGATTAGAATCTCCTTATATAATGATGTACAATACATTTACTGAATCTAGATTGTAATTAATTAGATAACTGATTTTATGGTACATAATTGTCAATATATTGTTTGAATAGAAATGATGATCTTATTTAATTTTGGCAAATATTACAGTCAACACTTGCAATTTAGAAAAAAAACCATGTTTGTCAGTATTAGCGAGAAGTTTTGGACGGGAAAATGGCCAGGTTTCGAGACGATTTTATTATTATATTAAGTAAGATTGGAGTGTTTACATTTAAGCAATTTTTAGGTTAAAAGGTAAAAATAAGAGTTTAATTTATTTACTAAAATATCAAGAAGCAGAAAAATTACCCTTACTCTGCTTTATAGTTATTTAGAAAATCTAAAAGTTAATTCGAAATCATGAAAAATGTAGTAGAAAAAATATATACAAAAAAGAAAATTCAAGAATTTCTTAACAAAATTTATTAAATCTTAATATTGACTATTGTGCGACGAAGTTGGATAGTTCAAGTGGCGAGAGCATCCACTACCTAGACCTTTGGTCCTGGGTTCGAGTCACCTGAAGGTTTTTTCTTTGTTCTTAGATTAGGAGAAAAAAAAAAAAAAATCACTATTGTGCAACTTGTGTGATGCATAGAAGTTGTTTGTGCATTTTTTAGTATAAATTATGGTAGGAAGGGGGCGGTGGGATTAATCACTGGCACTACCTGAGTTATAAGGTGTAGGGTTGCCAAACGGGCCAGCCCTAGCGGTTTCGGGCTAGCCCTAGCGGTTTTCGGGTTTATAGGGCCTCGGGCTTATCGGGCCATTTTATCGGGCCAAGAATATGGTGAACCTAACCCTAACCCTATCCGGGCTAAACGGGCCACTATCGGGCTACATGTCAAACTTTAAAAATTATATGTATACTGAAATCCAACAACCTTAGTAATTCAAACATAAAAATATTTAGGGCTCAAAATATCAAATAAATCACCATTCATGTACATACATGAAAAAATAACATAATGTTATCAAAGTTAAGTATCATTCGCGCGGTGTGGTGGAGTTGACGCCTGCTGAAGTAAAGAGATGTTGTAGGGCTGGAGCGATGAGTTATTGCGGCGCTGGAGTGAATTGGAGCCAAGGAGAGGGGGAACGGCAATTGGGATGTGTATTACTATATATTATTATATTATTATTAGTATTATTGCTTTATTGTATCAATATTATTTTGTATCACAATATGTAATATGTATTTTGTAGTATTGACTTGAGTCTATTGAGTCGACTAACTTAAAATTTCAGGCTCCAAATACAAATAAATTATAAATACATATATATCTCGGGCCAGCCCGGCTAAATTGCGGGCCAGCCCGCATAGCCCTACGGGTCCGGCGGTCCGGGCCAAAAAGCCCGGATTTTAAACGGGCCATAAATACCTAAACCTAACCCTGGGTTTTTTCGGGCGGGCTCGGGCCGGCCCGTCGGGCTAGGGCCATTTCAGCAACCCTAATAAGGTGTTCAATCAATCATCATTTGTGCAATTTTTATCATATGATAGTTTCATGATTTGATATATGCTCTACATCAGTCTCGGCAATTAAGTCTTGGTATAAGGATGTATCTCTTAATTTTATCATACGATAGTTTCCTTATATTTTTTTTATTTGAGACTTTCACTTTCAGTTTTTACTACTCTTTTACTCTTGTTTTGACAACTACTACTGTTTCACTTTTTCATCATTTTAGTCTTCAAGAAAAAACCCTTAAGTCCTAACAATGTCTAAGGAAGAGGTAGAAGAAATAGGGGCAACTGAATTTTCCCACTCCCAGCCACCACTGCCACACCACCCACCGTCACCGCCCTACCCACCCTCAAGCTCTTCGTCGTCCAGCATCCCCTTAACTCATTCATCCCATCTCATGGCTCCCTTACGAGAAACTAAGAAGAGAAAGCCTCCTCTGTTGTCTAGTAAGTAATATTCTTTTTTTATTTCAAATTTTTAGTTTATAAAACCATATCTACAATGAAGTTCTGGTGTTTCCACTTGTACTAGTGAATATTTCAATTCAATTCAATTCAATTCAATTTCTATTCTTAATCCATTGCCTTTGTTCTACTCCCATGTTTTACTTACATTTAAATTGTTTTTCCTGCTGTTTATTGTCATGTATGCGTTTTGTGGTGTTTGTGAATCGTCATTGGGATTTGGTAGGACTGGATTTGTAGTGTTGTTTGTAACTGCTATTTAGGATTTTGAAGTGAATTAGAATTTGGTATGGGGGCTGTTGGTTTCAAGAAATTGGGATTTTGAGGTGAACATTATCAAATGTAAAAGGCTAATCATATAATTATGTGATTGGATGAAATAAAACCTGTCAAAGGGAAAAGGGGAGGGAGGGGGGGGGGGGGGGGTACCCTTAGTAGAAATTTAGAAATTATAAGAAGGGCTGGTCCTTGAAAAATTGAATTGGTTTGTCCGACAAAGAAGAATAATTGTAAGACTCCACCATTTTGATTTATTTGGTATAAGAAAATAATGATTTATTTGGTCAGCTTGTAAGAAATCACTTTTTGATTTATTTGGTATAAGAACATGAAAAGTATTTGTAGGTATAAGTGAAAAGAACATGAAAAGTAATTGTAGGTATAAATGATTAATATCTTCTTGTGTGGTCAGCTTGTAAGCAATTGGCAATTTCTTGATTATTGTGGCAAATTGGTAATTTTCTCTTCAATTTTCTTGATTATTTTGGTCTTCTTGAAAAAATTCAGATGTTGGAAGGCGAAGAAGTTCCAAAAAAAGCTCCTGGACTTCTATCAATTCACTTCCTCCTCTTGCTCATGATGCAAATATTGATGAGGACATGGAAGTTGAGGATTATACTCTTGAAGAGGAAATAGATGAACTAAATCAAAATGCGGCCTCCAATGAATTGGGTGAGCAAAGTGGAAGTGGAACGTCGAAAGATGGAACAACAACTACAAAGGCTAGATCCAAGGCTTGGTGACACTTCACTAAATTTTTTGATAAATATGGGAAGAGAAGGGCCAAATGCAACTACTGTAATACTTCCTATGCTGCTCATACTTCAAAGAATGGTACGACTAACATGAATAATCATGTGAAGGTATGTAAGAATCACCCTGATAACGTGGTTGCTGCGGCGAATAGTAGTGAGGAAGTAAGGGATGCAACTTCTAGTGTGAAGTTTGATCATGATGTTGTTAGGAAGGCATTGATTCACATGATTATAATTGATGAATTGCCTTTTATTTTTATGGAGAAGGAAGTGTTTAAATTGTTTATGAAAATTGCACTTCCAAAATTTGGCCTTCCTTAACAACAATAACAAAATATTGTTACAAGTTATTCTACAAGGAAAAACAAAATTTGAAGACTCATTTTAGGACGTCTGGACAAAGGCTTTCATTTACTACTAATACATGGACTTCTAATCAAAGAATAACTTACATGTGCTTGACTGGTCACTATATAGATGCTAATTGGAAATTGCACAAAGTTATTCTTAATTTCATCCCATGTCCTAGTCATGAAGGTGATGAGGTAGGTCTTTTACTTGAGAAGTGTTTGCTTGACTGGGGAATAGATAAGGCTTTTGTTATTGTCGTTGATAATGCTTTTTCTAATGACACAACTCTTGCATATTTGAGAAGAAGATTTGTGAATTGGGGGACTGCATTGTTGGGTGGGAAGTTTTTGCATATGCGTTGTGTAGAACACATTCTAAATCTTGTAGTAAGAGATGGGTTGAAGGAGTTGAATGAGTCAATTGAGCGTATCCAGATAGTGCTTCGGTATGTAAGGCAATCACCGACTAGGTTGAAAAAGCTTAATGACTATACTATTGAGGAGAATGTAGAGAGTAAGAAATCATTGTGTTCGGATGTTCCTACAAGATGGAACTCGGTCTAGACAATGCTTGTAACTGCTTTGATTTTCTAAGATGTCTTTGAGAGGTATGAGGTGTCAAATGCTGATTTCCATTCTGATTGCTATCATCGAGGTGCCCATGCAGTTGTAGGATTACCTACAAAAGATGATTGGATGGTAGTTGATCTATTTGTAAAAAGGTGCTGCAATACTTCTATAAACTTACCATTCGTGTTTCTGGTTCTTTATTTGTGATATCTAACACCTTTCTTGATGAATTAAGTGATGTTGATTATCTTTTGAAAGAGTGGTCGGGGAATGGAGATGGTACTTTGGTAGATATGGCCAAATGAATGAAAGTGAAGTTTGATAAGTACTGGGGCGATGTGGAGAAGATGAACATGTTGTTGTATGTGACTGTTGTGCTTAACCCCTTCAGAAATTCAGTTATTTGCAATTCATTTTTATGAATATGTATGGGTTTTCACGTGGGGAGACGATGGGACAGTTGTCAACAAATGCTCTTTATGATCTCTTTGAAGAATACAAGAAATTGTATTCGTCTCCGCCTTCTTGTGTTAGTGCAAGTACATCGACACCATAATCATCTCAAAGTGTGGATAGTGGAAGTTCAGTCACAAATCGGGCTTCGTCTAGTGACACAGATATTTAAAGAAGGGCTTTGAGGGCTAATCGAAAGAGATCAATAAATGATGTCAGAAATTGGAGGTGCTGGTTAATCATAGTTAGAGACGTATCTCCATGAGCGAAGTGAGAAAAATACTCATGATTTTAATATCCTTGAATGGTGGAAAGTCTATAGCCCTAGGTTTCCTATTTTATCGAGATTGGCTCGTGATGTATTGGCCATACATATATCCATTGTTGCTTCGGAGTCGGCCTTTAGCACAGGAGGCTGTGTGGTCGATGATTTTAGAGTCTCATTGACTCCAAAAATGGTACAAGCTCTCATTTGTTGTCAAGATTGATGACACGTCGGTTTTCTAACCTAGTGTTCGACAAGTGTACGGTTGTAGGTGTAGTAGTGGCAGTCAAGGTCGATCCCACAAGGAATAGATTTTAGGTAATTTGATACCTCGATACTCTAGGATTATCCTAACTAGATACTAAATTGCAAAGGGTTTGTTTTTACTAACTACAATACTTAACGGCTAAATTACCTAATTAACTATGGCTTAACACTTAGCAAACAAAGAGGATTAACAATCAATGAGAAAAGGTATCCTAGGGCTTCAATTTCAAGATATTACTTCAATGTTTAATATGATTAACTTATAAATTTACCAATTCTAGTGTTTATTAGGCGGCACGACAATAATCTAACCCTTCTCTCGAAGCGATTAAATGGTTGATTAATTAAGCTAATTACTCTCTCAAGTCAATTAAACCTAATAACTCCCAAACGATCCTAAGCCACGACCTACACAGTCATAGACAACTGCGCTCTATGTCATAAGTTTGATAACAATTCCCTCCTCTCGAAGCGGAAATTCTAAACTAAATTACTAAATCTAGGTGATCAAGCTAAATTTAGTTATAAGCACAAACATAGAGATAAACACGTAAAGAACGGAATCAATAAATCAAAACATTGTCATAATAATCCCTACTCTCTAACCCTAGGACACGAATAACTTAGCTACTCATGCCTAGCAATAATTTAATAAAAGATTCTACGTAAAACATTGTAAAAGATTAAACTAGGAAAGAACGACTAAACCAGGATAAATCCGTCTCGAGGATCTTCGTCTTCTTGTCCTCCAAGTCTTCTTCTAGGAAGAATGATGATGTAACTAATGTTCTTGATGTTCCTCTAATTCTCGAGTTTGGGGTCCTTTTTATAGAGTTGGGGATGAACCTTTGGGAAGATAGGATTAAAATCCTACTAAAATTAGGAAATTTTCGTAGGAAAGGACTTTTGACACGGCCATGTTGGCCTTTTGACGCGGCCGCGTCACGTTTTGCGCAGGTGAGTTTTCAGGTTTGACTTCCAAGCCATTTTTTAGGGTCTTCCGGTCAGTTTTGGTATTTTTCCCTTTAATATAAAGTTGTAGCCCTTTGAATTAGCTTTCTAATGCCACCAATTGCACCTCAATCGGAGTTGTAGATCTCTAGATATGGCCAAAATACTAGAGGTATGTCAAGCTGATAGAAAACTTCACTTTCGGGACATTTTTTGACGCGGCCGTGTTGCATATCTGACGCAGCCGTGTTGTATTCCAGCGTTGATTTCCATATTCTAGGCCACTTTTGACGCGGCCATGTTTTATATATGACAAGGCCGTGTCATATCTACTCTGGTTTGTCCTCTTGACTGGTTTGGGCCGATCTGGGCCGGTCTATTTTGGCCGGTTTGGACAGGTTTTCGCCAATTTTGTTCGGTTTAAACGTTCCTTCGACTTGTTCTTTTGTCCCTTAGTCGTAAATCACGACTTTTACTCCTGAAAATACTCAAAAATACCTTAAAACAAGTCAAACACATTAAATGGTCCAATTAATAGCACTTTATCCAATTCTTGACCAATTATGCACATAATTCCTATAAAAATACTATCATAAATTGACCTAATTACATGCATAATTAACGTGTATCAATTGACTACGCCGTAATCCGGCCAAGTCTGAGGAATATGAATTCATACAAAAAATTGAAAAAGGTATAATTGAGTTCAATATAGTTTGTCTCATACACAATTACAATTGATAACAATTGTGATAAGAATATTATTTTTGTATTGCAGATTTGATGGAAAGTGTTGGTAACGAATCAAGTGTAATTGATTTGTGAGTCTTCCCGACTTGAGAGGTAATTAGGCAAATATAATTTGTCCGTTTTCTATTTATTTTATATATCAACTCTTATCCACCATCTTAGTTAACTTTTATTTTTTCTTTTATTTTTATAGTTGCTATGAAGGATTGAAGAATGGAGAATTGGAGATCAAGATTTGAACTTGAAATAGTACTCTTTGAAATTGAAAATCTGTTGTTGAACATGGATAATGCCATGAAGGGACTTCTTTAATTTCTTTGTCAGTTTGTACTTTATTGAAATTTGGATTGCTTTTTCTACATTTGGATTGATGTTGCTTTGTTGATGATTTACTATACTTTGGGGGGAAGATTTTAGGATTGATGTTGTTTTCTTTGGTGTTGCTACTTTTGAATTGATGTTGCTTTCTTAGACGTTGCTCATTTACTGCACTTGATGTTCTTGGGACTTTTATTAGTTTGCTACTTTGATCATTTTAAGAGGATCTGGTTTTGTATTTTCTGTCAAAGAAGAAACTTGATTTTATGATTACTGGATAGTTTGAATTAGTGTTGGCGCGATGTTGCCGGTTTTGTATAATCTAAACTGCAGCAGGAAAAAAAAGTTAACCGCAACCGGAACAAAAAAAAAAAAAAACAAAAAACTTTCGGTTTTAACCGAACCGAATCGTTGTAGTTCAGTTCGGTTTTCGGTTCCATAAATTAACCAACCGAATATTTTGGTTAACCAAAATTTGATTCGATTCGGCCGGTTTGAACCGAATGAAAAAACCTAGGCATAAGGTGCAGTTTATGATAGTTAGAGCATTGAGGGAGCGAGGTATGCTAAAGCTTCACAAAAAAAAAAAAAAATATTCCGATGAAGGGTGTGTCGTCATGTAAGCTTGAATTCTGCAAGTTTTGTGTGCTTGGAAATCGGCATAATGTGCAATATAAGATAGTTACACACAGTCTACATAATATTCTTGACTATATTCATACGGATGGTTGGGGACCAGTGAAGATGTCATCACGAGGTGGACATATTTAATTTGTGATGTTTATTGATGATTTCTCTAGGAAAGTTTGAGTTTACTTCATGAAAACACCAAGTTTAAGCTGTGGAAGAATGACGTAGAAAATCATACGGGAGAAACGAGAAATTTTTAGGATCGGATAATGGAACTGAGTACACGAATGCTTTGTTCTAGACATTATGTGAAGAGCATGGTATGTTAAGGCACTATACCGTTCGCAAGACACCACAAGAGAATGGAATGACAGAGAGGATGAATTGGTCTCTAGCTGAACGGGCGAGGTATCTTATATTGAATGCAGGGCTAACAAAGAAGGTTTAGGCTAATGCAGTAAGTACGTCATGTTTCTTGATTAATAGATCACCAAGGTTAACTTAAGATGAGAAAGTTGCGAGGAGGTGTGGACTAGAAAAGAGGTAGACTACTCTGGTTTGAGAGTGTTTGGTTGTCCAACCTATATGCTTGGGCTTAGTGAGGAGCGGTCCAAACTTGAACCTAAGTCTATACAATGCATCTTTCTCGGGTATGAGAAAGGGTTGAAGGCTATGGGGTGCTTGACGAGCAGTCAACGTTGAAAAGTACTCAGGGTGGAAAAACACAACAACTAGAAAAAGGAATTAGTAATGATAATTGAGGTAGATTTGGATACTTCTATGTAGGAAGATCTTAATCTTATCGAAAAAAATACTATACCTAACACCGAGAAGAAACATACAGCTGCAACTAGAAGGCCTCAACTCACTATCAAGTCATAAGTTATGTATAATTTTGAAGATATGACTTCATATATTCTTAATATTAGCAATGGAGATCTATCATCTTTCCAGGAAGCTATTAGTAGTATGGAAAGATAGATGGATGGGTGCTATGGTAGAAGAGATTGAGTCATTAGGTAAGAATCATATTTGGAATCTTATCGAGCTTCCTAAAAGGAAGACGATGATTGGTTGCAAGTGGGTCTTCAAGAAGAATGATGCAGTTTTAGAGATATACATATTACTTCCTCCGTCCCGAATGAACTTGCACTGGCCCCCCGGCACACATATTAAGAAAAGTTGCTTTTTGATAAATGTTGACTTAGTCAAATATATTTTTACCTTTATGTGATGGCAGATTTGTAATTATGTGATTAATGTGGGGTAGAGATGTAAAGTTTTATTTCCTGAAATGGAAAGTGGGGAAAAAGGGTGGGACACCCCAATTAGGGAAGTATGCAAGTTCATTCGGGACGGAGGGAGTACTATATATCGATGATAAGCTCCTTACGACTTGGAATATGGAGGAAGTAAAAAATTAGAATTTCGTTGAATAAGGAGTTTAACATGAAGGATTTGGGTACAACCAAGAATATTCTTGGGAGGGAGATTCGCAGAGATTGGGTTAACAAGAGGTTATGGCTACCTCAAGGAAGTCATGTAACGAAGGTGATGGGTAGGTTTAGCATGGGAAATGTGAAACCGGCACTCCATAGGCGAATTATTTTTATTTATCTGCCTCCCAATGCCTAAAGACCAATGAAGATGTTCGGGACAAGTCAAATGTAACATATGCATGTGTAGTAGGGTGTCTGATATATGTCATGGTTTGAACTAGGCCCTACCTAGCACAAGCAGTTACTGTGGTTAGCAAGTATATGACGAATATAGGTAGACAATATTGATAAGCGGTCAAGTGGATTTTTTATATCAAGTAAAACTATGGAGCTTGGCATTATGTTTAAACATGGAAAGTTAGTCCTATAGTAGAAGGGTTCGTGGATGCGTATTATACGGGTGACCTAGATAATATGCGATCAACTACATATTATGTTTTTACCCTTGTGGGAAGACCCATGTGTTGGAGGTCTGTGATTCAGCCAAGAATTGTGTTATCTACTACAGAGGCTAGATATATGGTGGTTGGAGAAGTTGTCAAGGAGGTTTTGTAGCTTTGAGGGTTGATCGAAGAGATGGGTATCGAGCAAAGTGATGTTTGCTACTTACGACAATCAAAGTGCTATTTGTCTAGTTAAGAATTAGGTGTATCATGCAAGAACCAAGCAAATCGATGTTAGGTATCACAAGATAAGGGAGTTGATTACTTTAGGCAAAATCATTCTTGAGAAAGTGCACACTTCTAACAAAGCAACTGATATGTTGAGAAAACTGGTTATAACAGATGAGTTCAAGCATTGTTTGACTTTGGTTAATATCTTCAGGTGATAAAAAAAAATGATATGGAGAAATGGAGAATGAACTTAAGAGGTTGATTGTCCATAAGGTTCAAGGCGGTTAACGGTGTTTTCTTTGAATAGTTCAATGAATCTTCTATGGAGTGATTTCTCACCAAGGTGGAGATTGTTAAATTATAACTCAAAATATTAGAAACATCTAGAATTACTTAGCTTAGGGAACAAGCTATTTCCTTGCGGACTAGCTTTTGGATTAAGTTGTTTCCTATCTAATTAGGTTTTTCCAAGATTAAGTTGTTTCCTAATCTAATTTGGTTACTTTCATCTTCGGTATAGAGGGTTATAAATAGATGCATTTGGCTAGCATAACATATATCTCTCCCATGGAATTGGACGATTTGTCGAACCACATACATCTTACGTTCTTGTTTTCGTGCTTTACCGTTTATATATTTCTTTTGTTTCTATATTTCTCTGGTGCTTATTTCAGAACGCATATTGTATCTAGTTCCAGCGTCTCTTCTAGTCCGTTTTCTCTCTCTCTCTCTAGATCTGCAGTGCTACTATCTCGAATACGTAAGCATTGTATCTTAGGAGATATCGTATCGGCACCATGAGCACTTGTGTGAGACGTGTTTATATTGTGAAAAGAGTCCTATTTGCCTCGATTTTTCGCATCTCGTTCAAGTCCAGTCCAGTCCAGTTCGAGTTCGAGTTCGAGTTCAAGTAGTAAACTTGTAATAGCACAATTCCTTTTGTATCCGGTCCCCATTAAAATGTATATTTTAACACACGTGTCAATCACGTATACTTTATATAGTTCGGGGCCAAACACAAAGTTTGGTGGTTATATGTAAGTTAGATGATAGTTTGTTGGAGTTACTGCAAGTCTGCAATTAATCCAGTTTTACCTTCCACCAAATTAATTATGCACAAAATGATTCGGTGAAATTAACTAAACATCATTACTAGTAGAATCCAAAGGTTTAGAAAACCGAAGTGAAATCACTTTAATAAAAAAAATACATAAACTAAAATATAAATGAAACTTGAGCAAATTATAGGAAAAAATAATATTACGATCAAAATAAGTGGAAATCACAAGCAAGAATCGTTGTAACTAAAAATATTATCAACAAATTCCTACCGTCAAAGTATATTTGGTAAAAATTGTGGGCTAATTTAATTTTCTATGACAAAAATACTAGTTGACACATTAAAAAAAGAAATCTTGGTGGTATGTTATTTACTACAAATTCACATAAAATTAGGGGTGTGCACGATACTGTGTAGTTAAGAGATTTGAAAATCTCTAGATCCATATCAAACTTCGGTTATTTTAAAAATTAAGTTTTTAAAAATAATTTTAATATTTTTCAGATATTTTAAATAATTTTTTTTATAAATATATATATATTTTTTTAAATAATTTTGTGGATTTTAAATATTCTTTAGGATTTGTTTTAATTTATCTCGCTAGAATTTCTTGCATGAGGTTGTGAAATTAAAGAAAATGTGGAGTACATGCTGCAAAGGAGAAAAAAGTTTAGGTTGCAAAGTGACAAAATGCACATACCATAGACCGTTTTATATCATTAACCCTTGAATATATTATTTAAAAGATTGTAAATCTCCAATTATCCAAACTGAACCGTTACGTTAGATTCAATATTCCAAATCGAATTGTCGCAAAGGAAAAAATAACTCTATAATATCATCATGGTTTTTTGGATTGGTTTTGGATTCTAATTTTTAATAAAAAAAATAGTTTAAAATAATTCATTAAAAATTAAAAAAAAAATAAAAGTAGAAATTATTTAAAAAAATTAATTTATAAAATAATTTGAATTTTTACAATAAAAGAAAATAAATAACCCATTAAACATGTAAAAATAAAAATCATCTCAGATTGTGAAATCCCCAATTCAACTGCAAAAATAAATCCCTAAATCCTAAATCCCACATTCACTCATGACACCAAATCATCAACCCTAATCGAAATCATCAAAACCTAATCCTCTTAATAATCTTGTCCATTTCCAATAATTTCTAGTAGAAGGATTTGCGCCTGTGCAAGAAGAAATCTCCCAGTTGCAGGTTGAAAATCAAGCTAGACAATATTCCGACCTTACTGGAAATTAGTGCAAGTATGAGTGTTGATGATGTAAAAAAGAGGGAAGAAGAAGCAAAATGAAGGCTTGCGGAGCGTCAACAGAGATAGCAATCGGAAGCACTTCTAGCTGAGCATCAAAGGTGAGAACATGAGGGTAAGGCATTAGGAAATTGAGAGCTTAAGTGGAGAAGAAGCTTGGTCTATCTTTTATGGAATATGATCAAAGAATGAAGAGCAAGTTTTCTTAATCCGACGAATGACTGCAAGAGATATTCCTTGCCATAGGACATTCTCTCTTAGAGCTAGCAGGTAACTCCCTACAACTAGCCAATCCCTAGGCATACTGAAGTCACTCCAACTCTTTCAATATTCGAGTGCCAGGCAGACTGGTTCAAGAGCATCACTGATCCCAATTTACAAATGCTACTAGCAACAACGATTCCCACGAATAGGATTCAAACGAATAAAAAGATTGACAATTGAAGACTTGCAGAAATCATCAAGTACTCTAGCCTACTGCAAGCAGGCAAGTACTTCAACAGAGTTCTCCATGGGGGGGAGGGTAAACAAAGAAAGGAAGATGAATTTAAAAAAAAAAATCTCTTCTTCTGAAGCATGGTGGTTAATGGACGAAATCACCCCTGAAGCTCAGAATGAATGCAGAAACTTTGAACAAGTCATGTATAATCAGTTGTGGAGGTATACTCATGAAGATCCTGATCAATCAAGAAGAACAAAAGATTAGAATATGAAGACAGGTGAAAAGACAAATTTCAACAATAGAAGGCTAAGCAACATTTTTACTACTCATAAAAGATGGAGATAGTAGAATACTAGGAAGGTAAATCACTCACTATCGATGTTTCCTTAATTGATACAAGATGAATTTCTATTTTGGCATGTGTATATCTGATGTAACTGTAATAGACAAAATCTTACTTAATATAATAACAAAACCGTCCCAAAATAGTGACATGATCATTTTCCTGCCCAAACTTTCTTGCTATTATTGACAAACATTTTTTTTTAAGTTTTAATTTTTTATTTTTTTCTAAATTGTGGTCCAAAAATAATTTGAACATGTTTTGGACAAGAATTGACCGTGATATTTGCCAAAATTAAATATGATCTTCGTTTTTTTCTATCAATATATTGACAACTCTTCCTATACAATCAGCTCTCTAATTAATTATAATTTAGATGCAGCAAATATCATGAAAATTATTATATAAGTAAATTTTGACACAATCTTCTCATAAAATCAGCAGTCTATTTAATTACAATTTAAATTTAAAAGCAGAAAATGATTTGTTAAAACATTATATAAGAGGTTGACATAGTTTTCCAAATTCAGCCTAAATCACATATCACAAGAATTTTTCCTCCTAATTCAACCTAAATTTTAATTACAATCAGTAAGAAATATGTCATGTATTAGCCGAGTATTACAATTTCAGCCCCAATTCTTCCGTCCAATTACAATCAACAATAATATGTCCAATTCCAGCCATTTCAATTTTAGCCCCCAATCATCAACATGACATCTATGCAAGGATGCTAGAGATATTCATACATCAAGAAAAAAAAATATGAATATTCTATAGCTTACTCAAATTTATATATTTAATTTTTAATACTTTTCATTTCACTCTTCTTTCATTACCATATAATTTTTCACATCTTATTATATATTGATTGTAATATTTTACTAGAATTTCCCATCGTGCGACGCATAATTTGAAATATATTTATTTATAAGAAAAATCAAAGTCTAAGAATCGAACAAAAATAATCGAATAACTTAATTTTTATTAATAAAAGAATATTAAATTATCTAATAACTTCCAAGATCATTAATAATTATTATTTAGTTTATTTTTGTTTGTGGCTCATATCCAATGTAAATGGTTCAACTCACAATAAATAATTATTTATTCTATATTTAATACTCCCTCTATCCCAGCTAACTTGTCACACTTTCCATTTCGATCCGTCTCACTTAACTTTTCACACCCTTAAAAATGAAATTTCTCTCACAATCTTCACCTTTAAAAAAGTCAAAGAGAAAACAAAATCTATTTTTTCTTAACATCCGTGCTAGGTCAACTGTGACAAGTTAGCTGGGACGGAGGGAGTATATTATATCAAAATATTCAATATCAGTATCAGTCTAGATTAAATACTAAGAAAATAAGTTTGTTTTTTAACTGTTGCAAATAAAGAAATGAATTAAAAAAATCAGTGCTTTTAGAATGTTGAAAAAACCAAAACATTTGTGTGTGTGTGTGAGAGAGAGAGAGAGAGAGAGATGTACAAAAAATAAAGTCGGTCTCTAAATTCTTTTCATCCCTAACGTGGCACATGTGTTCCTCCGCTATTTCTTATTTTGTTCGTTATAAAAAAAATCAACATTATCTATGAATCTTGAAACTGAAAAATAGTTTGGTTTTACTATTCCTTAATGGTTATAATATTTTCAGAAAGATACGTATATGAATTTATTTATAAAATAAATATAAAAGTTTAAAAATATAAAAAAAGATTAACTACTACTCTAAAAAGATTAGTTAATAAGTATTTACAAAAAAAATAAAAAAATCTTAATATCTATTTCATTTCTATTTGTATCTCAGACCCAATTAATAAGTCAACTCATATTACACAAACAAATCAAACCTAAATAGTCGACAAACAACTATATATTTTTAATATAACTTAGTTTAAAATATGTAGTGTAATTGTCAAATTAAAGGTCATGAAAGAGATTAATGTGCTACATTTTACTTTAAAAGCCAAAAAAGAACTAGAAATTATTTATTTGTTTATTTTATTTTTACTATAGAATAAATCAACCTAAAGTTGTCCCCTATAACTTTTATGGCAAAAACTCGTATGACCGTCACACGGCCGTCACACGGTGTGACGAGAAAAAGTATCATTTTTTTGTGGTAAAAGTATCACATTTATCTGTAAAAGTAGCACTTTTTTTGAAAAAAAAAAAAAGTATCATTTTTTGTAGCAAAAGTATCATCTTTATCTGTAAAAGTATCAATGTAGTAAAAGTATCATTTTTTCCTGTAAAAGTATCACTTTTTCCTGTAAAAGTATCAATGTTTTCTGTAAAAGTGCATTCTGTCACACGTGTGACTGTTCACACATAAGACTCACTCGACTTTTATTCAACCTATAATTTTTTATATAGAAAATTGCCAACAAGATTTAAATATGAAACTAATTTTGGGAAGATTTTCATATATATATATATATATATATATATAAATGCACACACACAATTTTTTTTACCATATATATATAAAAACTCTTATGGTTGTCATATAAACTTGCTATTTTTAGAAAGTAAAATGGATGAAAAAATATGCATGATTTCCTTTCATAGAGGACTCTCTTTTAGTATATAGTAAAATTATATTAAAATATATAAATATATGAAAAAAATATTATTTATTTATTTACATTTACAAACTGTGCATCACACGAGGATACTACTAATCATCTAATAAAATAGTTGATATATTATTGTCAACAGGATTACAACTTGTAATCTTACATCAAATAGATATTGCTTTGTTTCCTTTTGATGAATAACTGTTATGACTAATAGTTTAACTTTGCATAGATTATTGACATTATCAAATTGGGGGAAATTCTAAGGAAATTTATGTTTATGTGTGATGATGAAACCATCTTGTAGAGTAAGAACTAGTGCACCCCAAACACTCTGTTATCTATTGTAATATATGTGACAAGTACTTAGGCAAAAGTCACACAACAAAAAGGTACAACAAGGTCATCGGCAACATACAATAAAATTGTCCACAGTAGGGAAAAGTTCAGACACTGTAAGGATATTACAAGGAAAGCTTGTGAAAAGATATTGTACAGTAAGGTCTGCCAGCAACACGATCCACTCTATGCAACAAGCAATCAACCAAAAGGACAAAGTGTTAACAAGTTAGCAATTTCAAAGTTAAAAATATAGCCAGTGTAGACAAGAGACAATCTTGTACCGACTATGTAATAATGCGAAGACATGTATCCTGACAAAAACAAAAACAAATATGTAGACTGACATGACTGCATCTACTTTGACCGACTCTCCCAGCAAAATGATAACAAAGCCCTACAAGAGCTTTAAATGTCAACAGAAAAACTCTTTACCCTTCAATGAAGAGAATTCGCACTACTATAAATACAGGAGACTGAAGACCAAGAATAGTACTAGAGCACTAAATAACTGAAGCAAAATAATAACACTGCACTGATATTCTCATATGCAACCATGCTTCTCAAAGTATTGCGAAGGTTCTAAAGCATCTATAAAGCAAAACATCTAAGAAGCTCACTCTCAACGTTAGCCTTTCTCATTGAAGCCATTCTATCTCTGAATATGTTCAAGAACGTATTAAGGAAACTTTATGTTAAAGAAACCACTTATACCCAACTCTCTGAGTAGAATAACAAGGAGTACTTTGTTGAATCAGAGATTCAAACAATACTAGAGTAGTTCTGAGGAACTAGTATAAATAGAGGTGTAGCCTTCCGAGGATATATGAAAGTTGTTGTAGGTGTTGAGTTAAGATTTGAGCATCGTGTAATTATAATGTGTGAAGAACTTAATGATTTTTCCATGTGTGAGAGAAGAATAGACGCAAAAGGATTACCCCCACCTTCGAACCACTATAATTTCTGCATGTGCTTATTTCCTTATCTTCTGTATTTTAACTTCTATAATAACACACTACATATAACTGCATTGAGCAAAAGATGAACCTTAGTAATATCTAGAGAGAAAAGGGGAGAGAAATCCTAGAGATGGAGTAATTAAAAGATGGAAAATTTACAAATGATTAGTGATAATCAAATTGAGAGTGAAGGGTTACTATATGGGAGACATATTCCCCACCCTCGCCCTTAAACCTTTGCAGAAAGATAGCCCTTAATAACGGTATAAGAGTCAAATTACAACTTAAGATTGCTTGGTCTTCATAAGTGTTGGGTCGGACCCATTGAACGCGCTCGATTCGTCATTCTCAGAAATTCTGGGCATGTTCCGTTGGGAATCAGCTTTCAATGTCAACTAGAAATTCGTAGATCGCCGTTGCGGTTTCATGTGACAACTTAAATAACCTCGATCGGATGTCGAATGAGGAAGCTATGGCCGAACAACAAACGTGCAATGACTGACCGAGCTAGACCAAGCCACCGGGGGAGTATCGCACCCATAAGGGCACGATACCGCCGGCGGGACAAATTTTTTGGACACCTACCGTGGCCAGTACCGCTGTTGGTAGTTGGCTCCCGTTGCCTGACATTCGATCGTCGGGCACGGCGTGTCTTTCCTCCGCGCGCTGTTTTCGTGCATCGTCTTTTTGACCCTATTTTGTTTATTTTCTTGACCTGAACCCTTCATGAATTTTGATCAGGAGTCGATGATCTTCGAATCGGTTTTGACCCTAATTCAGGCCCATTTAGGCATCAGCATACGGGCTGGAGTGGAAAATTATTTACAATCGACCTTCTTGAATTCCTAGAATTTCCTATCCCTAAAAAACACAACTTAAAAACACCTAAAAAGAGCATCAAATCATATCAAAAGTAATTTCAACCTAAAATCCAATAGAACATGAAATTGCATTTAAACGTACAAAACACTCACATTTTATAAATATGAACGTAGACAATGCGAAAGAAATGAGTATTTCAACGTTTATCAAAGACATCACAACAAAATAATGTGGTGGAGAGGATGAATAGGTCCTTAGCTGAATGGGCGAGGTGTCTTAGACTGAAGAGGGGTTAGCAAAGAAGTTTTGTGCAGATGCAGTGATATGGCGTGTTTCTTTATTAACAAATCGCCAAGGTTAGCACTAGATGAGAAAGTTGTGGAGATGTGGATTAGAAAATTGGTAGACTACTCTATTTTGAGAGTGTTTGGTTGTCCAACGTATGCGTTAATGCCTAGTGAGGATCGGTCTAAGCTTGATCCTAAGCAATGCATATTTCTCGGGTAAAGAAAGGAGTGAAGGGTTATAAGATTCGGCATGTAAAGGAAAACAAGGTGGTGCTCAGTAGAGATGTGGTGTTTGATGAGCAATCAATGTTGAAAAGTACTCAAGGAGAAGAACCACAACACCCAGAAAGCGGAAGCAGTATTGTGCAATTGATTGAGGTGGAGTTGGATATTTCTATGTAGGAAGGCCTTGATCCTGTTGAATAAAGTACTACACCTAACACCGAGGAGAAACAAACGGGTTGCAACTGAAAACCTAAACACACTATCAAGCAACCAATCATTTATGGTTTCGAAGATATGGATTCATATGTTTTCAATATTAGCAGTGGAGATCGATCATCTTTCTAGAAAGCTGTCAATAGTTTGGAAAGGGATAAATAGATGGGTGCTATGGTAGAGGAGATGGAGTCATTGGCTAAGAATGATACTTAGGATCCTATGGAGCTTCCTAAAGGAAAGAGGGCGATTGGGTTCAAGTTGGCCTTCAATGAGAAGGAATTAGTTTCACAAATATATATTATTAGGAAATTTTATGATGGAAAACCCTAATGTAAGGTAGGAACTAGTGCCCAGAAATTCTGTAAATTTTTGTAATAGATAGGACTAGTTCTACTTAGGCAGAAGTCACATCAAGTAAGCAACAAGATCATCAAGGTTACTTGAAGCAACAAGTTTACTATCGCAGCAAGGAAAGAGACCGCAGTGAGCACTTAGTAAGGTTGCATATGCCCATCCAGCAAATAGCATTACTTGCACCAAGGAAGGTACAACCAACAAGCAAGCAGGAGTCATATTAATAGTGTCAAAGTCAAGGTCAAAATTCAGGATATTCAAACTCAAATATATAGCAAGTGGAGACAAGTTTAAAATCTTGTACTGACTATCCAATAGTGTGGCACATGTCACCTGACAAAAAACAAAAGCAACACTGGACTCTGACACCAAGCCACAACCACTCTAATTCCAATTATTAAAGAAAATAACGGAATTACTATGACCCAAGGGTTAGTAAATTATGAAGATAACCTAATTAGTCCTAAAATCTCCACCCCAAGTGGATATTGCCTAGGGGGCGAGGCCCTAGGACATCCAACGAGATCATATATATGATTCGGGTTCTCCCGTCGTCCCCCATGGGCGCTCGAGGAGATCCAATATAACCGATGTTAGCTACTCCTAGAATATAAGTCATACAAACCCACAATATCGATTCCAATCACAAATAATCCACAAACCAGTCAACAATCAATAAAAGCAATAAACCCTAGGGTTGGGAGTAGAACCACAAATAACTACTTACAATCCATGAAAATCATCCAACAACCACGATAAATACAAGACCCAAGCATTTAATGAAGGAGAGATTAAAAATCAATAAATGCAAAGAGAAATAATAAGTAAGACAGAAGAAAACTTAGTCTTGATTTAGAATGATGTTGAAAATCTTCAATTCATGCTTGTATTTACTCCGATTCTGATTCTCTAGCGAAAGCCCCAAAAATCCTTCAAGAATACTCAAGAACCCTAATGGGTTTCTCAAGAACAAAATAAAGAACCCTAGTTCTATTCTAGAAGAAGGGAGAGAGAAATCCTAGAGAGAGAGAGAGAGAGAGAGAGTAAATAGAATTGTATATGTTTACAAAATGAGGTGATCTCTCAAAATAGGAGTGGGGGAATGAATATATAGGGACTTCTCCCACACCCCTCACTAAAAATCTACTGAAAATTCCCTCAAAAGTAAGGGTCAAATAGTCAAAAGTAATTTAGAACACAAGGGATTATAAGTTGTTGGTCGAACCCCCTTCGTGTAGTCAACTCGACCTTCACGCAAATTCTGGGAAGAATCGGCTCGGAATTGGTTCACAGTCCAGACATAAAAGTTGTAGATCTTCGTCTTAACTACACGTGGTCACTTGAATCAGAGCTCGGATGAAGAAGTTACAGCCGTAAAACGAATACCGCACGAAACAGGGGAAGGCCGGCCACGAACTTCCGAAACCGCCGCCGGTCCGGTAGCCAGGCCGATAGTGTGAGTGGCTGAAGTCTGGGTTCGCACTTGACCAACTACCGGCGGTCTTGCCGGTCCGGTAGTGGCTGCGGTTGTTGGCCTTCTGCTTCGTACCTACATCTTATGTCGCCGTTACAGAGCTTTTCTCTCGTTTTCTCGACCCGACCCCTTCACGGCTTTTATTCGTGACTCGACGAACTTCGATTTGAGTTCTTGTCAAGTCTGATTCAGGTTCATTTGGGCTTCGGTTTGTGGGCTTGAACACAAAGCATGTGCGATCGTCCTTGTCTTCTTCCTTCTTCAATTTGGGGGCTTTTCTATCCATCTTCTCGGCCCGAGTTCTTCACGAACTTTCCTCGTGGCTTGATGATCTTTAATTTGGGCTTGAACCCAACCCATTTTAGGCTCGTTTGGGCCTCAGGATGTGGGCCGGAGTGTGAAAATAGACTCGAACAATCTTCAAACTTCCTCTGAGTTTCCTAACCTTCAAAATAAGTCTGAAAAATGCCCGAAAGCGCAGCAAATCATATTAAAAAGGAAATTCAACCGGAAATTACAATAAAACTCATAATCGCACGTGAACATAAAAACTACACATAATTCTTCACAAAATATGAACATGTAAAGTACAAGAAAAACAATAATATTTACGTTCATCATCCCCACAAACTTAAGTCTTGTTCGTTTCCGAGCAAGTTCAACAATTAGGCACATAAGAAAACAAGAGTTAAAAAGGTATTGGTTACCCCTTTTTATGGTTTTTTCTTTTTATTGAGTATTTTTCCACTTTTTGGTTCACCATTCTTGCCTAAATCGATTTGGTTCTAGGATTTGATAAACGAGTAGGGGAATAAAAAGGTATAGAAATTTGGAAAGGCACATAGTATTTTTATTTCACTTAGTACCCTATATCATGTGCTAAGAGCCCTACTTTCACCCCTAAAATGTGCAATTGTGTGGTGACTTTGGACAACTCATTATCCTTCAAAATCTTCGACCCTAAGTGGTTTGACTCGGTTCTTTTTTAGGATAGACGCCACACACTCACCCGATGTAGGCGATGCGGCTCTTTTCTCCCTCGAGCCAACTGATTTTTTTTTTAATTTTTTTCTTTTTATTTCTCCTTTTTCCATCGAGTTTCGTCTAAAAGAACAAAGATGATAATTCTAGCTTTTGTCTTTACATTACGATACTCTTTTCGAGTTAAATGATATTTTCAATGACTACAATACTTGACTTTTCACTTGAGCTTTTCTCTCTTTTTTCTCCTATGTTTCATACAACGTGGATTTTTTTTTCTTTTTAAATATTTAGCTAAACAATTGGAGTATACAATTACCACTAGAATTTATCACAACAATGAAATGCAATGACTCGACCCGGCGACCTATACCACCTTATAACTCCTCCTACATTTCCTTAATTTTTCTACCACCTAAAGCCGATTCATTTTATTCCTCACCAGTTCTTCCTTAGTCGTGTAGTGTTTATCATAGGATTGAAGAAATGCCCACAAGCAACATAACTTTCGGGGTAAGTTATTTTATGAACTCATGCAATCCTCCTCACTATATCTAAATATTCACCTACCCTTAAATCTCATCAACCGATTAATCATAATTTGATTTTTATGCAAGGAACTGTCTAGTGTTATGTACTCAATTTATAGAGATTTAAAAGCACATAAGAATAAAAAAATCCTTCCAACCGTCCCTCCCCTCCCCCTCCTCCCACACACAAACTTGGGCGAAATTCTCGAGCCCAAGTAGCGAAGAGGTTGGAATCAAAACTTACATAGAAATGACAACTTTTTCCTCCTCCCCACAAACTTGGGCGAACTTCTCAAGCCTAATTTGTTAGAGAGGTGAAAAAATGTGCAAACTCAACAAAGAGTAGTAAATAGTGATTTTACAAATCAAACACATCAAAATGGTTATCATCTCCAGATTTATGCCAATGAAACAAGCTTGTTCTATATTTCATTGCCATCCCAAAATCATTTATTAAAAGTACAAAACTTTATCCTACTCAATCAAAGCAATAAAAAAGTAAGAGAGAAGACTAACCCATAGGGGGAGTATCCTCAACCCCTACATACTCCTAGGATGCAATAAAAGGTGCTTGGGATGCCTCCCAAGTGCGTTTCTTTAAGGTCATTAGCTTGACCATATTGTCACCTTGCTTGTCAGGGTGGTTCGAATTAAGAATTTTCGTCCTTACATTCAAACAGTTCTCCTTGAGCGAATCTCCGACGAGTCGCTTTTCTTGATCCTTTGGATTTCCATTCCATCATTTCCCATATGTTCTCCACCATTGGTCGTTCCTTTGCTTCCTTCCCTCCTTACAAAAAGGTTTCTCAATAAGAACAAAGTGTTTAAGCATAGATAATAGAAATATGACAAATCTAACCAAAATGCATAATTCTCTTGATACCTTCTTGTAATAAAGGGTTCTTCCAAATTCACCACAAGAGTTTCCTTCCAATTTGGAAGAATTTTTAAAACTATGTCATTTTCAAAGAAAGTCAAGTTAGTTGGTGAGGAAAAAAATTTCATCCCAACAAAATCATGCTCGGCAATGTCTAAAAATTCTTTCATGGAATCTTGTGGTAAATATGAAAAAATGGACATGTAATCAAATGTCTAGAAAACATGTTGTCAAGTCTAGGGGTTTCACCTTGAAAAAAAATATCACTCTCAAACGGGGGTAGTCCCCCACAAACTTGAAGATCAACATGGGTGGAGAGTGTTTCATCCAAAACTTTTTGGAAATTAGGAATGCTCAAGATTTGTTTCCCAAAAGATGACGTCATCTTTTTCTAAAGTAAAACCAAAGGATTCACTCAAATCAATGCTCAATGCATCAAGAATGTTCTTAGTTTGAAAATCCTGCCAAAACAAGACATCATCATTTTCTAGAATGCAAGTAAAAGGTTCACCCAAATCAATGCTCATTTCATCAAGAATGCTCTTAATTTGAAAGTCCTCACAAAATAAGACGTCATCATTTTCTAAAGCACAAATGAAGGGTTCACACTTATCAACGCTTAATGCATCAAGAGAAAAGTTTCAATTGGAAAATATTTGCAAGAAAAGTTATCCACCAAGAAGTCGTCAAAGTAAACATATTCCACATTGTACTCTATGTCAAAACCTTCACCAAGACCATTTTCGTCATCCTTAACTTCACTCTCAAATCCATCAACAACTTCAAACATTTTCTTAAATTTCTGATCATTCCAAGGAGTGGAGTCCAAAGAGTCATACCTCATGAGTGAAGTGAAAGATTGGAGTTCGACCTCTTGAAGGTTAGGATCTTCTTTGGTGAGTGGTTTGTACATTTTTCGGAGGCAATTTACACGGAGAGACTCATCGTCCCAACCCATGTGTTCTTGTATCCTTTCCCAAGCCATCTTCTGGAGAATTTCCTCTAGTACCTCTTCAATCTCCTCCCGAATCACATCTATCCTCAAACATTGTTCTTTGGGGGAGGGTTGGTTAATGTAACCTTTAACGTTGAATTCAACCCTTTGCTCACTAAGTTCAAGGGAAACACTCCCATCTTTCACATCAATTATGGCACTGGCAGTTGCCATGAAAGATCGACCAAGAAATATGGGGTTCTTGGGGTCCTTGTCCATGTCGAGAACGACAAAATCAATCGGAATTTCAACTCCGTTGATGCGGACGGGAACATCTTTAAGAACTCCCATAGGCTTCTTGATAGATCTATCGGCCAATTGAAGTGAAATGGAAGTGTTTTTGAGATCATAATCTTTGAGTTGCCTCATAATAGATGAAGGTAATAAACTGATGCAAGCACCAAGGTCAAGTAAAGCCCAATCTACATGAACATCATAAATAGAGCACCCAATAGTGAAACTACCGGGGTCCTTAAGCTTAGAATAAGGCGTTTTGTGAATAATGACACTAATGTCCTTGGCTAGATAGACCTTCTCCGTTTGTCCCTAATCCTTCTTGTTATTTATAATATCCTTTAAAAAAAATTCGAATCGGGGAACGGTGGCAACCGTCTTGGCGAAGGTTAACGTTAGAGTTAATTGATTTATAGCATTAAGAAACTTTTTAAATTGTCGATCAACTCTATGCCACTTTTTGCATATGGGAAAAGGTAATCGAGGTGAAGTATTAGTGGGGGAAGGTTCACTTCCAAAAGTATGAGGGCTCTCTCTCCCAAAAATGGTTCCTCATTTATTTTTTCCTTTCCCTTGTAATTAAAAATCCTTCCGGGGATCCCCCGATCAAACTCTCTAAGAGGCCTTCCACTTTTTAGGGCTACGACACTGCCGCTTTCCAAAGGAGTAGAACGAGAGTTAACTTGAGGAATGATCACATTCCTATCAATATCACCAAGAACATTACAAAAGTTTTCTAATTCAAGGGCACAATCTCTCTCCTTAATACCCCTCTTCCGAACAATATTCCTCACTAAGCTATGAATTTGTTCTCTAGTGGAGACCTCATCGAACTCATCCTCACTAGAGCTACCATTGACCAATCCAACACGAGGTTCCGTCCTTCTAGAGGAATTTCTAGTACACGAGTGGTCAATAGCACTTTGACATCCCACACAAAGAGGATGAGCAGTACTTACCTTAAATCCATCATGCACATCATTTTGAGTAGGTGTCTCACCTTGAGCATTGGACTCACGTTTATCCCTTTTCACGCTTTCCTCTTAATTATGGCTCTTTCTCTTTTTGTCTTCTTGATCACATTGATTTTGGTTGGAGGCCGTCTCCTTCAACCAAGTGACGGCTTCATCAACCTCCTTGTTGAGAAAATATCCTCCTAAAGCTACATCCATGAAAACACGTTCATCGGCAGTTAATCCGGCATAGAAGACATTAATGATTAAGGCATCATAAAAAATATGGTGCGGGCATGACCTACATAAGTTTAAAAGTCTTTCCCAAGCTTCAAACCAATGCTCGTCATCTCGTTGGATGAAGCTTGAGATTTCACGCCTTAGCCTCTTTTTTCCGGCCGAGAATAATTTATGAAGGAAAGAGGTGGAAACATCCTCCCATATAGACGAGGTATCGAATAACTCTTCACGAAACCATTGGTTCGCGGCTCCTTCAAGTCTGAACAGAAAGAGCTTGATCGAGTATTTGTTTATGACATCATTGGAAAATTCTACACATTGGGGAATTTGTAAAAATTCTTCTAGATGTTCATAAGGATCTTCCCCTTCTTTCCCACTAAATTTCATTCCTCTAGCTAAATTCACCATAGTCGGTGTGACTTCTACTCCCGCACAACTTTTTGCAAGTTCGGTGAGCCGGGAGTAGGGAGTCGTGATCCCGGTAGTGGAATTTGCCTTTTCCACAATTCATAACGAGAATTCAACAAAGCAAGAGAATAAGAATTAAGTTTTTTCGAATTTTTTTATAAGTAAAACAACTTAACAAGGTTTAAACTCCGACAACAAATATGAAAAACAATAGATATATCTACAAGCCTAATCTTAACGCACAATTGACCCTACAATGGCTCTACGAGGAGGAAATCCTCCCTGGAAATGGCGCCATGAACTTGTCGCCAAAAGCGCTCTAAATCATTACAATTTAAACACCTTTCTCAAACCGCAAGTGTATGGCTTGTGACAGTGATAGTATAAAATATTGTCGAACCACAAAGAGGATACTCTCGTGGAGCATAACGAAGGTATATCGATTAACTAAGTTAGGTTAATTGGAAATGTAGAGATTGAATAATTACTATTCAAACATCAATCAAACAATAAACTAAGTAAAAGATACTCTCAGCTAGAAAGTGGGTTTCTAAGGCATGATTTCACCTTACCTAGGGTTTACGCCTATTAATCACCGATTGAACTAAGGGGTTGTGATGGAAGGTTTTGTTCCAATTTAGAAATCCAAACAGGTAACAGAAGAGATTAGCTAAATTAACATGTTATCGCGTAATTCACTCTAATTTCAATTATAAAAGACAATAACAGAATTACTACGGCCCAAGGGTAAGTAAATTATGAAGATAATCAACAATCAATAAAAGCAATAAACCCTAGGTTTGGGCAACTCCCAACCCTAGAAACCATAAATAACTACTCACAATCCATGAAAATCATCCAACAACCATGATAAATACAAGACCCAAGCATTTAATGAAGGAGAGATTAAAGAGCAATAAATGCAAAGATAAATAATAAGTAAGATAGAAGAAAGCTTAGTCTTGATGATGAAAAATTTCAATTCATGCTTGTATTTACTCCGATTCTGATTCTCTAGCGAAAGCCCCAAAAAATATTCAAGAATACTCAAGGACCCTAATGGGTTTCTCAAGAACAAAATGAAGAATCCTAGTTCTATTCTAGAGAGAAGGGAGAGAGAAATGCTAGAGAGAGAGTAAATAGAATTGTGTATGTTTACAAAATGAGGTGATCTCTCAAAATAGGAGTGGGGGAATGAATATACAGGGATTTCTCCCACACTCCTCACTAAAAATCTACTGAAAATTTCGTCAAAAGTAAGGGTAAAATAGTCAAAAGCAATTTAGAACACAAGGGATTATAAGTTGTTGGTCGAACCCCCATTCGTCCACTCAACTCGACCTTCATGCAAATTCTGGAAAGAATTGGCTCAGAATTGGCTCATAGTCCAGACATGAAAGTTATAGATCTTCGTCTTGGCTACACGTGGCCGCTTGAATCACTTGAATGGGAGCTCGGACAAAAATGTTACAGTCGAAAAACGAACACTGTTCGAAATAGGAGAAGGCCGGCCGCGAATTGTCGGAACCGCCTCCGATCCGGCAGCCGGGCCAGTAGTGCGAGTGGCTGGGTTCACACTGGACCAACTGCCGGCGGTCCTGCCGGTCCGGAAGTGGCTGCGGCTGTTGGCCTCCTGCTTCGCACCTCCATCTTCCGTCGCCGTTTCGGAGCCCTTTCTCTCATTTTCTCAAACTGACCCCTTCACGGCTTTTGTTCGTGAATCGATGAACTTTGATTTGAGCTCTTGTCGAGTCTAATTCGATTTCTTTTGGGCTTTGGTTTGCGGGCCTGAACACGAAGTATGTGGGATCGCCCTTGTCTTCTTCCTTCTTCAATTCGGGGGCTTTTCTATCCATCTTCTCGGCCCTAGTTCTTCACGAACTTTCCTCACGGCTTGAGTCTTTAATTTGGGCCTGACCCCGACCCATTTTTGGCCAGTTTGGACCTCAGGATGCTAGCTAAAGTGTGAAAATGGACTTGAACAATCTTCTAAATTCCTTCGAGTTTTCTAACCTTCAAAATAAGACTAAAAAATACCCGAAAGCGCATCTAATTATATTAAAAAGGAAATTCAACCCGGAATTACAATAAAACCCAAAATCGCACATGAACATAATAACTACACATAATTCTTCACAAAATATGAACGTGAAAAGTACAAGAAAAATGGTAATGTTTACATTCATCACTACTAGAAGTTGAAGAAAAAATTTCATTAAACCAATCTCACAAAAGGTTTTTGAAACGGGGATTCTTCATTTGAACCCAAGATTCAAAGTTGACTCGTGTTCTGAGGAACGTGTATATAATGGAGGAGTAGCCTTCCGAGGATAGGCAATAATTATTGTAAGGAGCTACGTTAGACTTAGATTTCAGAGTATCAAAGTTGTACTATGTGTATAATACTTATTGACTTTTCCCACTGTGTTCGAACCATTATAAATATTGGGTCTACATATATACTGCTTTTATTATTGTTGTTGGCTTATTACTTATCTATTTCATAGATTCGTAAGAAAAGGTTTAAGCATATTTTGTTACACGTAAAACTCGCTTGAGCTTTGCTTTCGATAAACTACTTCCAGCCAGTCTGCTTTGTGCCTACTTCCTAAGTAAGCTTACTATACTAGCTTTGCTGCAAGAACCTGTTTTTTTGTAGTAAGTAGCAATCTTGTGCTGAAAGTATTTGAAAAAGAGAAAATCGAGTTAGTGGTTTATTCACCTCCCCTCTAAACTTCTACCACTTGGGACCAACATATTTATTACTGTATGCCAATGATATGTTCATTGCGACTAGGAGTACCAACGAAGTTAAGAAATTGAAAGCTTCGTTGAACAAGGAGTTTAACATGAAGGATTTGGGTGCAGCCAAGAAGATTCTTGGGGTGGAAATTGACAGAGGTAGGGTTAGCAAGTGCTTATGGTTATCTCAAGAAAGTTACGTAATGAAGGTACTGGAAAGGTTTAGCATGGAGAATGTGAAACCGATGAACACTCCATTGGCGAATCATTTTCATTTGTCTGCCTTACAATGCCCAAAGACCAATGAAGAAGTTCGGGATATGTCAAAGGTACCATATGCAAGTGTAATGCGGTGTTTGGTGTATGCCATCATTTTTATTAGGCCCGATCTAGCACAAGCAGTTAGTGTGGTTAGTAAGTATATAGAAAATCCAAGTAGACAACATTGGGAAGCGGTCAAGTGGGTTTTTCGATATTTGAGGGGCACTATGGATCTTGGCATAATGTTTGAACATGGAAAGTTAAATCCAACAGTGGAAGGGTTCGTGGATGCGGATAATGCAGTGACCTAGATAATAAGCGGTCAACTGCATGTTATGTGCTTATACTTGGGGGAAGACCCATATGTTGGAGGTCTATGATTCAACATACAGTTGCGTTGTCCACTATGGAGGCTGAATATATGGCGGTCGGAGAAGTTGCTAAAGAGGCTTTGTGGTTCCGAGGATTGATCAGAGAGCTGGGTTTCGAGCAAGGTGGAGTCTTGCTACATTGCGACAATCAAAGTGCTATTTGTTTGGCAAAGAATCAAGTGTATCATGCGAGGACCAAACACATTGATGTTAGGTATCACAAGATAAGAGAGTTGATTGCTTCAAATAAAATCTTTCTTGAGAAAGTGTACACTTCCGGCAATGCAGCTGATATGTTGTCAAAGTCAGTTACAACGGACAAGTTCAAACATTATTTAAGTTTGGTTAACATCTCTAGGTGATTGGACAATGAGATGGAGAGAGAGAAGAAACTTGAGAGGTTGATTGTCCATATGGTTCAAGGCGGAGTAGGGAAGTTCTTACTAGGTGGAGTTTAATAAATCTTCTAAAATTTGATTTCTCACCAAGGTGGAGATTGTTCAATTATGGCTCAAAATAGCCACTAGAATTACTTGGCTTGGGGATCAAGCTATTGCATTTGAGATTAGCGTTTTGGATTAAGTTGTTTCCTAATTTAATTAGGATTTTCCAAGATTTAGTTGTTTTCTAATCTAATTAGGATTACTTGCATATTGGGTTTAGGGGTTTATAAATAGATGCATTGGCTAGCATAGTATGTGTACTGAATACATATATCATCAATACAAATATCTCTCTCCCATTTGTCTATACAATTTGTCGAACCACATTAATTATGTGTTCTTATTTTATTGCTTTACCGTTTCTATATTTACGCTGTGATTTTATATTTCTATGTTTGTTTCCCAACATAGAGTAATCTATAGACTTACCAGACCACACGCCATAAGGTGTTTGATACCTGTGTGAGGTCCACGGTTGATCAAGCAACTTGTTGTATTGATTGTTTCTGCCTAAACCTTCGAACTAATTCAACATTAGAGAGCATGCATTGAGCTCTCTCTAGAAGCATCTGATTTATGTGTTCTGCTACACCATTATGTTGAGGTATATTTCATACTGTATGATAACCTGTTATCCCTACATTCTTGCAAACTCATCAAACTCAGAGGAACGGAATTCCAGACCATCCTCAGGTCGCAATCTTTTAATTTACTTCCATGTTTGATTTTCCACCGATGTCTTCAACTGCTTGAAACTCTTGAAAGCTTCAATTTTATGCTTCATCATAATGACACAAGTCATTCTTGAGTAGTCATCAATCATAGACACAAAAATATATGTGACCTCCAAGAGATTCAACATGAGAGGGATCCCAACAATCATAATGGATGTAATCAAGTGTCTTTTTGGTTGTGCGAGTCATCTTTGGAAACTTGTTGTAATGAAGCTTCCCAAAACCACAGTGTTCACAGAATCCAAGACTAGCGACCTTGTGGCCATCAAAAAAATATTATTTCGATAGAATCTCCATCCCTCTTTCACCCATGTGACCAAGTCTCATGTGTCATAGTTTCGTACTTGTAAGGTAATCAAGCCAATTACATGCAATCACTCAAATGTTCGACTTCAATTCAATCACATAATCCAAACAATTGAAACCAGTTTGAACACTCAATCCCAGATCAGCTGAACAGTGATATGCGGAGAAAACTGAATTGAAAAGAGAAAGAAACGATTTATGTGGTTCAGTCAAGATTGACCTACATCCACGAAGGATCTATATTATTCAATTCACTAAGTATCAACATCAATTACAAGAATTACACCGGGAATCATAAAGCCCTGTTTCAAACCCTAAAACACGAACATAAACCCTAACTCTTCCAATTCTTGTTAATGTGTACAATGATCAAAGGTAAAATGTAAATTGATGACTCTATAAACTGAGACGCTTCTGAGTGTGCAGTTATCCAGCTCAAATCAGTTGTAACAGACTTGAACAACAAGTAGTTTCAATCGCCAAAATAACCGTTGTTAATACCCAGCAGAAACCGTTGTTAAAGCTCTCAGGATTAAGTATTTCATAACTACCAGTTCAGGGTTGTCACCCTTATCCGATCTTCCACTTAAACCCGATTTTCCATCCCGATTCTCCCACCACTGATTCCGGTTCCTCAACTTACTCATGCTCTACTACAAACTCATGTCTTTGTTTGATAGAATTGACCTTCAATTTACAATCCTTGTGGACCTCAACATCAGCATAAATCATACAACATTGAACCTTGCAGGAAATACAAAGTCCCCCGTTTCACACCTTTCAAAACCACATTCAAACCCTTGAAGATATACATAACTCCACCTTCACCATTGAAATTGAACCCCTTATTATCTACGAGACTTAGTGATATCAGATTCTTCGTCATGTGTGGAACATGTCTATCATCGTTCAACATGCATCATTTACCGTCATGTGTTCGTAACTTAATTGAGTATATCCCAACCGCCTTGCTGATAGAATTGTTGGCCATAGAAATATTGCCTTCATCTACCTGTTCGTAAGTTGTTAACCACTCTCTACGTTGACATATATGATAAGAAGCCCCAAAATCAAGAACGCACACATCACTATGGTGTGTGTGTTTATCAATAAGTGAGGCCATATCCTCCTCGGAGTTAGTGTCTTTATCCTTTGTAACAACAGCAATATCTGCTTTCTTTTTTATGTTTCTTCTTCTTCGGAAATTCATTTTCCCAATGTCTTGGCTCTTTGCAATAATTACAAACTTCATTTGGCTTAGGGCATTTAGAAACTGGATTCTTAAATTTCTTTTACCCCGAATTTCCATGTCCCTAACTCCCACTAGCATCTAGCCCAACGACTTGATTATCTGTACCTGCACCAGACAACTTATGGAGCAAGTCTCTAGTGTACAGAGATAATCTCACCTCTTTCAGGGATACAGTGTTTTTCCCAACAATGAAACACTACACAAAATTCTCAGACGACAAGGGTAGAGAAACTAAAAGAATAAAAGTAGCATCCTCTTCTTAAATTTTAACATCAATAAAAAGTTCCAATAAATATTTATTGAGTTTATCTAGATGTTCATGAAGGACTGGCCTTTATGCATTCGCAGAATGAATAGATGTTGCTTCACCAACAACTTGTTGGTTAACAACTTCGTTAACTACATACTCTCCAGTTTCAACCGTAGACCAGCCGCAGACTCTTTCTCTGTGACCTCGGTAATGACACCGTATACTAGATACATCATGATTGATGAGTATGTCTTCTCCTCCAGACTGACCATCTCAGCGTTTCCCAAATCCACAACCTTTTTCATCAGGAGGTACATATCTTGATCTGCGATAAGCTAAAACTATTTCTCCCATGAATTTTTCGATCTTCACGTTTAACCCTGTAGGTGTCAATTCAATTTTATCAAGTGGACATGATTTGTAATAGAGGTTGAGAGAAATCAGGAACCGGGTTCAGGTTGGGAAGAACCGGGCCGGAGAGTCGGGTTTAAAGCAGTTCAGTTTTAAAGGTTAGTGAAGAACCGAGGTCAAAACGGTTATAACAGAATTATGCAACGGTTTTGAACCGTTGCATGTAAAACCGTTGTCGAAGGCGCGTATACCAGTTTTGAAGCAGTTGAAACAGAATTGATTCCAACTTCTGGAGCCTCTTGATTCGAGCTTAGTTCTTTATATACATTTGTTCTACTTATAGAGACGAGTTGATACACGTTGTTTTTCCTCTGTAAACACTACACAATCATTAGAATTAGAAAGCTAGGGTTCTTAAGCTCAATTCGGATTGTGAATTGGGGCTTCTAGTTTTCTGGGTTGGTTCTTGTAATTGATTGTTCAGTGGAGTGAATTGAGGTGTATAGAGCCTCCGTGGATGTAGATCACATTGATCGAACCACGTAAAAGTTTTGTGTTCTTCATTTTGTTTCCTGTTTTGCGTTCGGTTCTTGTTTTGGCTGAAATTCCAGTTTGTGTTCATTCTTTTCTAGTTTGAACTGGTTTGTGTGTGTTGTGAGTGATTCATTGCTTAACAAGTGGCTCCGTCTGTGGGAAGACTACACACACATTCAAAGAAGAAGAGAGAATGGTTGGAGTGAAGATGGATGTGGAGAAGTTTTCAGGTAAGAATGACTTCTCACTTTGGAAAATCAAAATGAATGCAGTACTGATTCAAAATGGTCTAGACTCTGCACTTCTTCCTGTTGATCAATGGCTTGATGCTGAGAAATCTAAGTTTCCAGAACTGGATAAGAAGGCTTTGAGTCTTATATTCCTCTGTCTGGGTGATAAACCTTTGAGGGAGGTATCAAGGTGCAAAAATGCAGTGGAGGCGTGGGGAAAATTGGAAGAACTATATCAATCAAAGTCAATATCAAACAAATTATTTCTGAAGCAGAAACTGATGTCTTTCAAAATCACTGATGATAAGATCATCTCTGATCAACTTGATGAGTTTGTCAAGATGATTGAAGAGTTAGAAGATCTGGGGGTGAACTTGGAGGATGATGATAAGGCTCTTATGGTGCTGAATGTTCTTCCAAAGTCCATGGAAAGTTTCAAAGGTGCATTGATGTTTGGAAGGGATGGAAAAATCAGCTATGAATCCATCCTGTCAGCATTGAAGACAAAGTGCTTTCAAAATCAGGGAGAAAAGGGCTCTGCACAGGCTGGAGAAGGTTTGAACATTAAGTTCAAAAAGAATTTTCAAAAGAAGAAGTTCCAGGGATTCAAAGATAACAAATCTGGAACTCAGAATGCAAAGAAACAAGGAGACTGGGTTGAAACCGAAAAGTGTTTCAAATGCAAGCAAGCTGGACATTTGAAGAAGGACTGTCCACAGAAGAAGAAGAAACAGGAGAATCAGAGGGCAGAAGTGGCCATGACTGAGCATCAAGAAGACACTCCAGAAGTTTTAAACATCACAGACACAAAAATGGAAAAGGAATGGGTTCTTGATACTGGGTGTTCATTCCGCATGTGTCCCAATGAATCCTGGTTCAAGGATTTACATAAAGAAGATGGTGGATGTGTATTACTGGGAAATGATCACTCCTGCAGAGTGAAAGGCACAGGATCAGTCCAGATCAAAATGTATGATGGAGTCATCAGAACCATTTCTCATGTAATGTATGTTCCTGGACTGAAAAGAAACCTTCTATCCCTTGGATCTCTAGTGGCAAATGGCTGTCAGTTCAACTCCCTAGATGGTTATCTTCATATCACTAAACACAACAAGCTGGTAATCAAAGGAAGGCAACACAATGGCCTGTTTATTTTGATTGGATCCCCTGTGCTAGGTTGTGCTGAGTCTGTGATTAGTAGAGAAGATGTCATGAAGTGGCATAGAAGACTGGGTCATATTGGAGAGAAAGGATTGAAGGAGCTCTCAAAGAGGGGCATCATTGGTGAAATGGGAAATAGAACACTGGATTTATGTGACAAATGTGCTCTGGGAAAGGCCAAGAAGCTGCCTTATGCTAAAGGGATACATTCTACTCAAGAACCACTTGATTATGTACACTCTGATATTTGGGGGCCTTCAAGAACAGAGACACATGGAGGAGGAAGGTATTTCATGTCCATCATTGATGATTATAGTAGAAAAACATGGGTATTTGTTTTAAGGAATAAGAGTGATGCATTCCTTAAGTTTAAAACATGGTTGAGTCAGGTGGAGAACCTAAGAGGGAAGAAACTGAAACATCTTAGGACAGATAATGGCTTGGAATATCTATCCACTGAATTCACAGGGTTTTGTGAAGACAAGGGCATCACAAGGCACGAAACTGTCCCATTAAACCCTCAACAAAATGGGGTTGCTGAAAGGTTTAACAGGAATGTGCTTGAGAGAGTTAGATGTATGTTGATTGATGCTGGATTACCCAAATCCTTCTGGGGAGAAACAATAAATACTGCATGCTATTTGATAAACAGATCACCATCATCAACTCTAGGATTTAAGACTCCAGAAGAAGTGTGGAGTGGAAAGGTACCTAACTACTATGATTTAAGAGTGTTTGGTTGTCTGGCCTATGCTCACATTAGGCAAGACAAACTTGATGCAAGAGCACAGAGATGTGTATTCTTAGGATATCCTGAGGGCATAAAAGGCTACAGGTTATGGTGCTTGGAAAAGGGAAACCAGAAACTCTTGATAAGCAGAGATGTAAAGTTCAATGAGGATGTGATGGGATACAACTCTACGAAAGTCAAGAGGAAGTTGATGGTGCTGTGGAACCTGAAAGAATTTCTATTCAGGTGGAGCCTACAAAAGAGCAGATATCACCAGAGAAGGATGCTCAAGCTCAACAAGAAGATGACAGTTCATCAGAAGATGAAGAAGGTCAAACTGAGATTTCAAATCTCAGAACTTACAACATTGGTAGAGACAGACCAAGAAGACAAATCCAAAGGCCTGATTTCTATGGACAAGCTGGAAGTGTCTACTATGCATTAAGTATAGCAAAGACTTGGAGTTTCAAGAGCCAAGCAGTTTCAAAGAAGCAATAAGTTGCAGTAAAAGGGAGCACTGGATAGGGGCCATGATGGAGGAAATAGAATCTCTGGAGAAGAATCAAACCTGGAAGCTTGTAGACAGACCAAAGGGGCAGAAGTTAGTCAGCTCAAAATGGATCTACAAGAAGAAGGTGGAGGCTGGGAAAGCTGATAAAATCAGATACAAGGCAAGGCTGGTGGCTAGGGGCTTTACTCAAAGAGAAGGTATTGATTATAATGAGGTATTTTCTCCAGTAGTGAAGCATTGCTCTATTAGGTTACTCCTATCAAAGGTTACTCAAGAAGACATTGAACTACAACAGTTAGATGTCGAGACAGCATTCCTGCATGGTGATCTAATTGAAAGGATTTATATGAAGCAACCTGAGGGCTTTGTGATTCCAAGAAATGAAGAGAAGGTCTGTTTTCTCAGGAAATCACTCTATGGATTGAAGCAGAGTCCAAGGCAGTGGAATAGGAAGTTCAATGAGTTTATGATTAGTGCAGGATTCATAAGAAGCTTATATGATAGCTGTGTATACTTTAACAAAGGTTCAAGAGTTGAACAAGTGTTTCTGCTGTTATATGTGGATGATATGCTCATTGCCAGTAAGAGTATGGATAGGATACAACAACTAAAGGGAAGATTGGGCTTAGAATTTGACATGAAGGATCTTGGGGAAGCAAAGAAGATTCTGGGAATGGACATCATTAGAAGAAGGGAGACTGGAACACTTTGGCTTTCTCAGAAACAATATTTGCAGAAGGTTGTGAAGAGATTTCACATGCATGAGTCAAGGTCAGTAAGTATTCCAGTTAATCTGCAGAGTAAACTGTCCAAGGATCAGTGTCCTAAGACAGAAGCTGAGGAGGTTCACATGAAAAATATTCCATATGCCAGTGGTGTTGGCAGTTTGATGTATGGAATGATATGCAGCAGGCCAGACTTGGCCTGTAGTGTGTCTCTGGTAAGCAGATACATGTCAAATCCTGGAGAATCACATTGGGAAGCTTTGAAGCAGGTTTTAAGGTATCTGAAAGGGTCTGTCAGTGTGGGGTTAAAGTTTCAGAAACAAGAAGCTAGTGACCTTTGGTCAGATATGTTGATGCAGACTTTGCTGGGAACTTGGATACAAGGAAATCTGTTACAGGGTATGTCTTTACTTTGTATGGGACAGCTGTAAGCTGGAAGAGTGTGCAACAGTCTGTGGTTGCTTTATCAACAACTGAGGCAGAATACATTGCCTTAACTGAGGCAATCAAGGAAGTTCTGTGGCTCAAGGGAATCCTCAAAGACTTAGGGATCAGACAAGAATGTGTTACTATTCAGTGTGATAATCAGAGTGCTCTTCATTTGGTAAAACATCAAGCCTTTCATGAGAGGTCTAAGCATATTGATGTCAGACTTCATTTTGCAAGAGATGTAATTGAAGTTGGATCTATTGAAGTGAAGAAGGTGCATACTATGAATAATGCGGCTGATTTCCTAACTAAGGCAGTTCCAGGGAGCAAGATGGTTCATTGCTCAAGCCTGATAAGGTTGAACAATGTAGTTAAAATCTGGTGGTAAAAGTTTACGGTGAATTCTTTGGATATACCGGATATAGTATGTGTGAGAGGAAATACGGCGTGTATGAGCGAGAGAAAGCTATGTATGTGAGTATCGTTTACTGTATCCTAACGATAACTAAACCGTATTTAAATCTAAGTTCCTAAATGTGAACCTCAGATGTAACAAATTAAATCGAGCCTTAACTACTTGAGAGGAGGGCTTTAACTTCAGTCATGTCAAACTTGAGTTAATTATATTTAATAATATATGTAAGTATTGCGATTATTAGTCTTATTTTGTCTCATTGACTTATTTATTCTCAATTCATAAGTTACAATTTAGTATAATACGATATATTACACAATTATTATATAATAGAGATGAACTTGAAGTTACAATTTAGTATAAGATACTTCGTCCGTACCGTCTTAACTTTTCTATTTTGATCGGGCTCAGAGGTTAATTGTGGAAACTTTAACTTTTTTAAAGGTGGAGATTGAGGATGAAGATTTTGACAGTGGACATTGTGAGAGAAATTTTTCATTAATGGATTGAAAAGTTAAATTGAAACAAATAAAAAAATATATATATAAAAAAGTAGAAAAATTAGAGCGAAACGAAAGTAGTATATTATAAAATAAAATTATTATAAAATGGAGATGAACAAGTTCAAGTTTACGAGTTAACAACCAAGATGAGCTCGTGACACTAGTTAGAATAATACACGGTGTGCTATCCACTCAATTACACACACTCGTGTGTTGGTATGTGCAAGATATATAGATATAGATAATGTATTTCAAGATAGTGTAAGTAATAATCCACCTATAAAATTTGATCCTAATTATAACTGTATTTATTTTGATTATAACATATTAAAATGCCCCATTTATATCCTCAAACATACCTAATACTCCCTCCGTGCTCGAATGAACTTGGACACTTTCTATTTCAGTTCGTCTCAAACAATTTACACATTTTCTTAAAAAAAAAACAAATATCACAAAATTTACCCTATAATACACCTTTATTTACCAATAAAATAAAAAAAATAATTTGGAAAGTCAAAATAACCAAAAAAAGAATAATTCTTAATATGTGTGTCCACTTGTCAGTGTAGATTCATTTGGGACGAAGAGAGTACTAAATATAGAATGTGTTTGATTAAGATTGAGAAATGCTGAAATACTGAAGCTAAAGTAAATAAAATAATAAAAAATAAATTTATTCTTCTTGAATACTACATATAAGAAAATTGGAAGATTTGCAGAAGGAGGACAAAAGAATGATGGCACACAACCCAATGCGAAAAATCCTTTTTATCTTGGTCAGGTCAGGGAAAGAAAGGGTTGGTAAGGCAACGGATATTTCATACTTTGGATTTTCTTTTAATATGTGTCAAAAGAAAACCAATATTTTTTTTAATTCCGATTTACTTCTCTATTCATCGTAAGTGCATGCTAACATGTCATTAAAAATGTATTAAAATCTCTTAAAAAATATAGCAAGTTACCTTTCTTAAAATTAAGCAATATAATATCTACACATCAACATTGAACACATTGTAGGAATATAATGGTGGTCCTGTTTTGGGTGAATTTAGTTTAATATACAACCAAACATTTCCTTATCATTGGTTTTGTCTAATTCGTGTGTTGACATATCTGGGCAAGTTGCATCATCACATAAGTTGTTTGCATTTGGGAGGATAATGCTAATAATAAGGAAAAGCTGCATTGGCCTATTGTTAAGGGTCACGTAACCACTTAATTTTCTTTAAAAATAAATTAAATTAAATAAATATAAAACTTGGAACCCTTACTGTTTATAAATGTACTAATAGGGGTGGCAAAATCTCCGTGGGGATCCATTCCCGTTGGGACCCGATGTTATTGGGTAGGGGATTCCCCGATGATAGCGGGAGTGGGAGCGGGGATGGGGATTCCCCGCTTTAGAAAAAGCGGGGATGGTATGGGGATGGGATCAATGTTCCCCACCCCATCCCCGTCCCCACCTCCTCCCCGCTTAATTAAAATGGAATTTTCCATACCCTAATTCTTAATTATTTATTTTAGCATTTTTTATTTTGTAATATGTATAATTCGTATACTATTTAGGGATTAATCATATGTTCTTCATTACTTTTGTATAAAATCCCACCATATTTCCAATATTTAAATAAATTGAAATAACATATAAGGTGCGTGTTATTTATTTATTGTAAGTAGTACTCAATTCAAAGATTTATGAAGTTAGTACAAATGAATATTTTATCATAAAATTGTATAAAAAATAAGAAAGTTTAACCTAAAGAAAAAATATGTGGGGCACCCAACTCCCCGCAGGGAACCCATTCCCCGAACGGGGAATCCCCATCCCCGACCCAAATTTCCTAAGTGGGGAATTTTGAGGGGATGGTATTTGGGATGTGAGATCGGGATGGGGATGGGATGCTCAATACCAGCCCCGAACCCGCCCATTGCCACCCCTATGTACTAAACAAGCCACTCTTCTTTTTCAAGACAAACAACATAACTCATTCATCCATCTTTCAGTAAAAAATGCTAATTTTATTTGACATGTTGAACAGTAAATCAATAAATTCTACCATTTCTAGATTATTTTTTGTTCAAATTAGTATACCAAGGATCAAATCTCACTGAAAACTCCTTCTCAATCAAGAATATACTAAAAAAGGTGCAACTCTTTCTTGTCAATCGAAAATTATAATTATTTTATGAATACTCAATATTGTGACCATAGATAAATTTTGCTATTTTTTTATAGACAAGAAAGTAACAGAATTAAATAATTCTTAAATTGTCCACCCCGAATAAAAATAATTTAATTCTGAAATAAGCGAAAATGACTATTGTTGTGGAATAACCCTATTAGAAAAGGTTAAGGGTGCTTACTACTGGATGATGCAAACAAAAACAAACTTGAGACCTATGCAGACACAGTATCCTTAAAACTAATTTTTCCCCTCTTACGCTAGTGCTAAGAGAATTGTTGGACGTTAGTTCCCCAAGATACACCGACTAACGGTGAATTCTAGCGCAAAATCTCTACTATATGCGAACTGAAAGTGGTACTCGATAAGTATCACCAAAGCAGGAGAGCAAGGAAGTGATAATAAAATCGGAATGAGAGGAAATAGTTAGCAAAGTGTTGGAAGAGGTAACCCGTGTCTTTCGAATTCATTGTTCAAGTGAGCTAAAAGAGCTAGAATGTTATCCACTTGTGGACCTTGAGTCATTTAGATATGATATCCAATTGACATTATTGTAGCCTTCAAGTACAGCAGGATGCCTAGTGCAGTGCAATCCATAATCACGAGTACATCTCAAGTATCTGAGTATTATCGCAATTCATTTCCAGTGATCCTGGATGGCTTGTGTACCAACTTAATTTGCTCATAGAAACTGTTATGTTAGGTCTTGTGAAACTCAATAAATACATTAGACTCTCAATCACTCTCGACTACTCGACTTGAGAAACATATTCTCCTCTATTTTTCGATCGATGTTGACTCGTATGTATCAGGGTTCTAGCATGAGATGTGTCATCCTTGTTGAACTTCTTAATGATTTTGTCAATGTAATGAGACCTGCTCAACAATATTCATTCAGGTGATCTATAGGTTTTGATTCTAAGAATCACATCGATTAGACCCATATCTTTGATATCAAATTATGCATTCAACATATCTCTTGTAGATTTGATCGTTTTGGCATTATACTAATAATAAGCATGTCACCAGCGTAAATACATAGAATGAGATACCCATTTTCCGTGTTCTTCACATAAACACATTCAATCATTGATCTTAAACCCACAACTTATCATAGCAGTATCAAACTTCTCATGCCATTGTTTTAGTGCTTGTTTCAAGCCATATAATGACTTCATCAGTTTATAAATTGTATTCTCTTTTTCCAAATCTCCATTAGGAAAAGTAGTCTTGACATCCATTTGATGCACTTCCAGATTTCTCAAGTTTGCAATAGCCAAAAACCATACTTATGGAGGTTATTCTCGTCGCAGGAGAATCAGTATCAAAGTAATCAATGCATTCTTTTTGCTTGTACCATTAATTTGATTACAAGTCTCGCCTTGTACTTATCGATTGATCCATTTTCTTTCATTTTCCCTTTGAAAATCCATTTAAATCCTAGTGGTTTACTTCCCGGAGAAAGATCCAGTAGCTCCCAAGTATTATTTTGCATAGTGGAGTCAATTTTGCTTTGAATTACCTCTTTCCAAAGAGGTCCTTCCAGTGAATTTGCAGATTCCAGAAAAAATTGAGTTTCACTTTCAAGCATATAGGTGAGGAAATTTGAACCAAACGATTTTTCAATCCTCGCATTTTTGCTTCGTCTAGGCTGAACCTCAATTTGTTCACCTAGTTCTTCTTCCACTGTTTCCACAGTCTTACTAGTGGAACCAACTTCCACCTGAGTTTTAAAAGAAAACCCATGTTCAAAGAATGATGCATTTCGAGACTCCATTATCGTGTTCTTGTGTTTGTCTCCAATTTTAGATTCATGCATGAGAAACCGATAAGCACCTCTATTGTGTGAATATCCAATGAATACACATTCAAAAGATTTTTCTTTGATTTTAAACTTCTTGGGTAAAGGTATTGCTACCTTTGCAAGACACCTCTACATTTTTATGTATTTGTTGGGTGGTGGTCTTCTGTATCATATCACAGGGCTTGTATCCAATTCTTTCCGAAGGACCTTATTCAAAAGGTAATTAGCTGACTTCACAACTTTCACCCACATGTTCTAGAGTCACCAGGACTCAACAACATTGCATTCATCATTGCTTATAAAGTCCAATTCTTACGCTCATAAATTTTTTTTTTTTTTTAAGGTGAATAAGCTGCAGTAATTTCATGCTTGATCCCGTGATGAGTATAAAAATCAGTAAACAGATATTCATACTCACCTCGCATATCACTTCATAGCACCTTAATCTTTCTATTAAGTTGATACTCAACTTCATTTTTGTAGAGAACGGACTTCTATATGACTTCATCTTTACATTTTAGAAGATACACATAGCAATATTTGGTGTAATCATCCACAAAAGTAATAAAGTATTTATTTTAACCACGTGTTTTCACGTCTTTTAGATCACATACATTAGTATAAATTAGGCTTAGAGGTTCACAAGATTTACACTTGTATTTTGTATCAATATTGAATGTAGGTGTGTTTTTAAAGTTCATTAAACTTGCGTAGACTATCAAAATTGATATGTCCTAGTCTACCATGCCACACAATGGAAGACTCAAGCATATAAATGGAAGAGTTAACATTTTTATACATCTCAGGCTTAATAGGCATTACATTAAACTTGAACAAACCATCACATACATAAACCCTTTCCTACATTGGACGTGCAGTTTTGGCAGGGGACCTACAAACATCTCATTCTTAGGAAATAACCTTATTCGACTGAAAAATAACGCAAAAGTCATGCATGTTAGACAGTAAGTCGAACACCAAATTCTTACAAATCTCCGACATGTACAACACATTATTAAGAGTTAGCTCATTCCCGAAGTAATCTTCAAAACCACCTTGACTTGTTATTTCACATCGGAAGTGGCAGAATTTCCCATGTCGAGTTAAGGATGTTGAAGAGCTCCTTGTTTGAACAAACATGATGGGCACACCCGTGTCAATCTACCATTCACGTGGTTTTGGACCCACTAAATTCACCTCCTGAGATCACCGCAGCAAGATGCATGTCATTAATATCTTTAGTGATCTCATCCATCATGTTCACCTCTTGCTTTTTCTTTGGCTTCCTACACTAGGCAGTTGTGTGACCCAGTTTATCAGAATTGAAGCAATTTCCCGGGAACTTCCTCTTGAAAGTTTCTTCCTTCGTCCTAAAGCTCCCTTGACAACCGAACAAGATTTATTTCTTGTTGTTCATCATTGAGCCTCACCATGCTCAATAAAATTGGTCGTAGCCACCTCCGGACAATAGTTTTTCTCCGAACCTCTATTTTCTTCTTTGATGTGAAGCCTAACAATGAGTTTGTTGATGTTCATCTCCTTACATTGTGTTTCAAGTAATTCCTGAAATCCTACCCTGCAAGTGAAAACTTCTCAATAACTGTAGCCACCTAGAAAGACTCACTCAATTGCATTCCTTCGAAATGAATCTCGTGCAAGATCACTTGAAGTTCTTGCACTTTACTTATCACCGTCCTCGAATCTACCATCTTGTAGTCAAGGAAAACTCCAACAATGAACTTTTTCGCTCCAACATCCTCCATCTTGTATTTCTTGTCTAGGGACTTTGAAAGTACCTTACCCGTTTTCATTGAGCTATACACGTTGTATATCGAATTGGCCAAATTGTTCATTACGTAATTCCTACACAAGAAATCACAGTGGTTCCAAGCATTAGGAACGTCGTCAGCTTGAATGTTTGCATCTTCAACCAAATTAGGTAGATCTTCAATCAACAACCTTGCTAGGTAAAACTTACGTGGTGAAGTAGAACAACATCTTTTGTTGTCATATTTTGAAGCTCAAAACCATTAAACTTTTCTAGATTATCCGCATGGCTACCAGAATGTTGCTAGTATGAGGCATGTTGGCAGTAGGGATAGAAGCGCGGGTCACATTGGGCAGAGGCAGATTGGGAGCAGCGAGAGTGACATTGGCAACATTATCGGCGCCGTTCAAAGCCATCAAGATTCAAGAACTAAATTAGTTTTAAGCTTGTTAGAAAATGTAGAGGGTGATGGCTAGTGGGTGTGCCAATGGAAAAGAATCCGAGGCCCCTGTGAACGCATTTTCCTAAATTGATCCACTCACTCTTATACTGGTTCTCAGAGAATCATTGGACGTTAGTTCCCTAGAATATAATGGTTGGCAGTAGAGATTCTAGCTCAAAATCTTGATTATGTCAAACAGAAAATAGTGCTCGATAAGTATCACCAAAGTAGGAGGGCCAAGTAAGTGATAATAAAATTCAAACGGGAGGAAATAATTAGCAAAGTGATGGAAGGAGTAAGATGTGTCTCTTTCGAATCCAGTGTTCAAATGAGTTAAAGAGCCACTATTTGTAGGCTCTAAAAGACTCTTGGAGGACCCATGACTTGCTCCATTATTTCATAAGTTAAGGAGAATTAATCCCAACTTACTTATGAAGTTACAAGGTTAACGCTACTAAGATACAAAAAAAGCTCTAAAGGTAGGAAGTTGCAAAGTCATGTGGCTTGGGAAAATAAAATAGTAAAATTGGCTTGTGCAAGCCCTCTCGAGCCGGCCAGAAATTCGTGCATGTAGGTCGTGCTCGTGCACAGGTCCCTTTGTTTGAGGCTCAAATCGACCCTTAATTCGTACCCCCTACGCCAGTGTGCGTGACCAAGAGCTTCTATGTTACACATTATTACATCCCTTTGGAGGAAAAACATATATACAAAGGCTAATTTTTTTCCACTTTTCCAACGTGGGATAAAGTATCTCAGAGCCACTTCCAATTCTCTACTTTGAGCTTCAATTTCTCATTCACTCAATCACGGATTTGAGTAACAACACACTGTCTCGAACCTCTCCCAAAGGAGAGTACGATACTACCTAGGAGTAAAGGAATAAAGCTTATATTAGATAAATATCGGTAACGGTGCAAACCTAAAGGAGAAAGCCGCAGGCCCAGGACCAAGCCCAAGGGGAGCCTTATTACATTAAAATAACCATTATGCCCCAGGTAAAAGTCCATATACTACAACAAAAGATGTCTTTTGTATTATATTTTACGAGACCACAACTGTGGTTACTAATAATATATTATTTGTGACCACTTGTTGTCACAAATAACTATCTACAAATTATTTAGATCATTTTAAGACTACTTTAGAGACATCTAGTTGCTGCGAAAAATAATTATGATCCATTTGAGATCACTTTTGTCGTTGCAAATATATTATTTATGTCCGAGTTATTGAGACAATTAATTAGTGATGACATGTTGTCTCTAATAATAAAGTTGTGTCAAACACTCATTATTTGAGATCATTTTTTTTAGTGATATCAGTCCTAACAAGGAAAAGGTAAGTATTATTAGACTTTTTACATCTTCTCCACCCTTTTTTTTACAATATCCTATCAAAATCATAGTTTTTTAACTCAAGTCTGAGCTAACTTGAGTGTCGGAGTCCCCCGCGCCGGGGTCCTCTACTGGCGTAGTTTTTGCAGGTCCAATGAATTGAGTTCGGTCACTCGGAATGAGAAGATGATGATCCAAGGCAGATATGTTTGTCTGCCTTAACTATCATTTTTATGTTTTATAAAAGAACTATGAACGAAAAACAATAAGAGGATTAAGTTCATATCCGAGGCTTAGAAGCACATTTTATAAAAGAAATATTTCATTCTCATCTTATTTAGAAAACCATAAAAGATATCTTGTGTGTGCTTATCTATAAATGCGTACATACTTATATGATTATTGAATACATAATCGGCCTGATGGCTAATTCAACTCGTCCAACATTTTAGATGTGTTTGGTCATAGAATTCTTAGCATGGTCTTCTCCGATTCAGTAAATCATGAAAATGGGTTCAGGTCTTCCTCAATCTTAGTAATTTTAAAAAATGAGTCTTCCCCGATCTCAGTAATTTTGAAAATGAGTTCAAGTCTTTCCTCGACCTCAGTAATTTTTCAAAATAAGTTTAAAACGAGTTGGGGTCTTTCCCCGATCTTAGTAATTCTTGAAAATAAGTTCGGGTATTTCTCGATCTCAATAGTTTAAAAAAGTAAGTACGGGTCTTTCCCGATCTCAGTAAATTTTTAAAACAAGTTCGGATGTTTCTCAATCTCAATAATTCTTGAAAATGAGATCGAGTCTCCTCGATCTTAGTAAATGTTTAAAATGAGTTCGAATTTTCCCTGATCTTACGAATCCTAGAAAACAAGTTCAGATCTTCCCCAATCTCAGTCTTTTTTTAATGAGTTTGGCTCTTCCCGATCTCAGTAATTTTTAATACGAATTCGGGTCTTCCCGATCTCAATAATTTTTAAAAATGAGTTCGGATCTCCCACGATCTTAGTAACTTTTGAAAATGAGTTAGGGTCTTCTTCGATCTTAGTAATCTTGAAAATGAGTTCGAGCGTTCCCTGATCTAATTAATTCTTGAAAATGAGTTTGGGTCTTCCCCAATCTCAGTAATTCTTGAATATAAGTCCAGATCTTCTCTGATCTAATAAAAAAAAAATCTCTAGGTTTCTGTTAGATTTCTCAAAAGTCAGTTTAATCCTCATACAATCTCAGACACTTCCCGAAAGTAAAATCTCGATTAAATGACATTGGTACTCTTTATACCCCACATGAAATAATTTCTTATGAATTCTCTCATCTGGATAGAGTAAATTGATTCACTGTCGAAGTTTGCTCATTTGAAGTAATAAAAGCACTTGTGTGACTACTCTGAATGATTACAAAATCACTCAGGGGGGGGGGGGGGATGTTGTGGGATAAACCCTCCACTTCGTTAGTAAAGGAAATGAACCCATATTAGATAAATCATAAATATCGTAACGGCCCAATGCAGGCCCAAGTTCAATGGGAACCCTAGTTATTAGGCTTTTGTATCTTATCCACCTTCTCCTTACAATATCCCATCATAATTATAGTTTTCGACTCAATGAAATCAAACAAACTTGAGCGTCGCAGTCTACACATTGGGGCCCTCTCCAGCGTGGTTTTTATAGATCCAAAGGATTAAATTCGTGCCACCCAAAACGAAGAATATGCAGATCCGCAACGAATATTTTTTTCCCGCATCAACCATCTTTATTATGTTATAGAAAAGAATTATGGACCAAAAACTATAAGAAGATAAGTCCATACCTTGTCCGGGGCTTAGAAGCATATTTTCTAAAAGAAATAGATCAATATCACCTTTATTTAGAAAAAAAAAATAAAAGATATCTTATTTGTGCATGTCAATGCATACGTAATAATATGATTATTGAATACGGAAACGGTCTGACCTTATAGGCCGATCCAGTCCGTTCAATATTTTAGATGAGTTAAATCATAAATTTTTGGCATGAAGAACCATCGGGCTCAGCAGACCTAACTAAAACGCCAAAAGCCCAACGTGCCACGGCCTCGCCTGAAAATCATAGTAAATTAAAGGGGGTGGACCAGGCTCTCACTAATATTTAGCCCAATAATTTTTTGTCAAATCGGCCCAACATGTGATGTTGGTTCGATAGGATTGCTCCACTATAAATATAACATACTAGTAATTGCTCACTCGGTACTCACTACAAGTGTGCAGGTAACTGTTTTCATATATATATATATATATATATATATATATATATATATATATATATATATATATATATATATATGTGTGTGTGTTTTTGTGTGTGTGCGCGTTTGTACACACGAAAGCATTCATCTAAAAACACATGTTAATGAGTCTTTTGTTGATGCATACAGATCTTATCCACAACATCAACAAAGATCTTAACTATAAATTATGGATAAGATAATTCATTTTTTTAAAGAAGATTTTGACACATCCATAAGTGGATACATTAACGTATATTTATAGTAGATAGGGAAATGGATATAATATATATATATATATATGTGTGTGTGTGTGGTGTCATCTTAAGATGTTTAGCCAAGTCGCTGGAAATTACACGTTACCCCAGAAACTGTCCGATCCCAAACCGAATATATGATGCGCGACATATTTAAAATAAAGAAAAATTACAGATTGTCATCTAAATTTTTCGTGTTTTTATTTTTTGTGATAAAAACTATTTTTTGTTGCAATTTATTATCTGAAATTGTGATTTTGTTGCAAATCATCATAGAGAGACGTCAGTCGTCCATAATTGGCAATTAATAATTGAGATTTGTTTTATATAACAATTTGGAACAAAAGAAGTTTATATGACAAATTGTAAAAACACGCAAAAATAGGATAGTATGTTGTAATGCTCCCTTAAAATAATGGTAATCAATTTCCCGAAAATAACATGTAAAATAGCAGAGGGGATGGAAGTGCAATTTTAAAATAGGAGTAGCAGTTGAGGAGTAGTCCAAATGGGGAATCATATTCAGATGCCGTCCACTTCACGGAAAATACAACTTTTCCTCAGGAGATGTAAATATATAATATTATTGAATTGGAATATAATAGACTTTGGGACCCACCATACGCTTCTTGTATCACCAATTGGGAATTTGGGATTCGACTAAAATATATGGGATATACCGTTGCACTTGTTTCATGGTACATGTTATAAACAACTTAACTTGGGGTCAAGACCATCTCCAAATTATGTTTAGGATGAAGAAAAGTCTCACTTACAATATTACATGCCGCCGGAAATACAATTCAATATGCAATCAAGAAAGAAAAAGGTGATATTCTCATCAATACCAAAAATTGTAGTTGTTGACACTACTTAAAGCATAAATATGTTCACCTTACACCTAATAGGACCTACGTTAATGGGGCGGCTACAGCCCGATAAGCCTCCATCTTCTTCTCGCTATGCTGTAATCAACCTCCATGCAAACTACCTATAAAACCTAATCCACCAAAAATGCTGCCTGCTAAAAGTAACAAAATCCAGCGATCCACTTTGCAGATTGACTTAATTAGAGATTGGGATGCTGCTGCTCGAAAGGAACACGAACTAAGAGTCGTCCATGCAGGCTGACCACAGCAGATGTTTGGACCGGATCGATTCTTCCAGGTAGGCTCACCACCTGAAAACCAGTGTGTTAGTAGAAGACTGTAGTAATTTTCAAACAAGACAAATAGATTTTGTAACTAAGGTCAGCAATTCCGCCCCAAGAGAAGGGTCAAGAAGTCGATGTACCTTTTTGAATGGTGTGATTCCCCAGGGATTATCAACTTGCTCGGGCTGGCCTGATATGACTACACGTCCAGCAGGATCAGATTGAACTCGCACCTGATCCGCCAACAAAGGCATGACTATCATATGTTGTCTTTATTATATATTTGTATTAGAAAATAAACATATGCAAGATTAATAAATAAGAAGGGTGTCCATGATCAGATGAAAGATAATGCAAACAATAGACAGACATATGATAAGTAAATTTTGTTAGCGTCCAGGCTTCTAGTTCCTGTCCTTAAGAAAATATGGCCAGCACAAATACCACCGTCAGCAGAGAAAGACAAATAGTTAAATAACTCTGGAAAAGAAAATGGACATGAAAGGATAAGAAGCATCAGAAAATGAAATTTCATTTTTACCGGAGTTTATGTTTTCTCAGTGCAGTTCCGGCTACACATACGAAGCAGAATGAATTGCGGCTATGTTTGCAATGTAAACTACTTTTGCTAAAGGGTGAAGAAAGCGTTGGACGGTTCTAACTCAATACAATTAAATGGCTAAACATTTTGGTATTCTTTCCTAATAATTTGAGTGAGTCCATAATCACTCCCTGATATGCTATCAAATATTCTTCACACTTTCTGAAACAGTTAGCACAACATGATAAAGACCAGAGCTAATATATGAAGTATATGACACTCAATCATCCAATTCTAAAAAAGAATGGCAAGAATTGCAATTCAAGGGAACAAAAGTTATAGAAAGCTCACACCTCCTCACGTAGCAGCCCGGGAATCAGCGCATAAACCTCAAAACAATCTTTCTGTACATACAAAAATAGTCAGAGTCAAATCTTTTTGTGCATGTATGCAAATTTTCTGAAGTGAATTAATGGAATAGAAAACACTAATCCAAACATACCATTTGGCGCACGTTAATCTTCACCCAATCAGCTGGCGGCCCAATATCAACAACAGATGTCACCAGTCTGCGAACAGGAAAATAGAAATTCAAAAAATGATAACTGCTATTAAATATTGCAAGATAAAGAAGTAACATTGTAGTGAGAAATTAGATGTAATTAAAAACTCTGGTACAGACATCTTCAATCTTCATGAGCTATCTTAGTCCAGTACCATGGTTTGGGGTTGTTATTGGTTCATGCATGATAATCCCATGCTATACCAGAAAAGTACTGGGACAGGACAACAACAAGCTCATAAAGATTACGTCTACCAGAAGTATCTGGCGGAATCCAAAACAAAGCATATAATTATATTATTAAACAGCGTTCTGCAGGACAATAAGTTTCTGGCACAACAGAAGTGTTCAATGATTAGTCCAACCACATCACTGGTATTACATTACTGCAGATGTTCGCCCAAGATATATAGAACATCAACATGCTTATGGGACCATGAAACAATTCCAGTCAAGAAACTCTCAAATGATATATATAGATGGAGAATGAGACGTCAGTCGCGCTTGCACAGAATTATATATACATCTAAAAGATCAGTTCAGAATAGAAAACATGCGCTTACAATCTAGAATATTTTCGTGAACTTCCAAGACAATGAAAAGAAAGAAAAAACCGACTTGTAGCCAATACTTAACTGCTTAGATAATTCAATTCGAGCGGATTTGCTTGAATGCTCCACTTCATTTGGTCTCTTCTGTTTGAGTGAGACTAGAAAAATATAGCATACATAAAATTAACTCGCCCATATCTACAGTTCGAAATTGTTAATATCGGAAGGTTCAAATGAACAGAAGCTAGCTTACCAATGCTCTTGACATTCTTCTCATGCTTTGCCATATTGTTAAGATTTTTGTCCTATCAAATTTAAAATTGTAAAGAACGTGAAATAAAAACTGTTTCATAGTGTCACTAGTTAAGCTCAAAAATGTCCTTAAAAGGTAAACTCCAGAGGAACTTTATAATCTGCTCACCGACCTCACCAGAATCAGAAAGGCGTTGAGCATGCCAACCTTGCATGGCACGAGCAGCAGAATCTCTTCTAGCCCTTCCTGATCCTGATCCATGATAACCATTTCCCTGTGTAATATATAAATGATGCAAAAAAGTTACACTCCCATATTTTTGATAGTATGCAATATATTTTACACCACACAAAACCCATAACCCCATATAACAACAAACACATTTGTAGAGATTCACAGAGAGAGAGAGAGGTTAAGCCACCATTTTTCGTATAAACTAGTTTAATGTGGCCCATGATTATCCCTTCTTGTAAAGTTTGAAGCATTTTTTATACTGAATGCTGAGCCAATCTTGGCAGAGGGAGTTAATTAGTGCGCTTTATTGGGATTTTGTCCCCTAAATCTACTGAGGGAAACCATAAGCAAACACACCCTATATTTGCATGCAAAAGTTCAGACCTACAGAAGAATTCAAAGTAATACTGAAGATCACACTTCTTTACACATAAATGTACAACAATAAAATTCTGCAGTAATATGTGAAATTTTTATTTTCTCAGCTCTAAAGCCACAACAGTGGAGTTGGTTATTACATAATAAGCTATGTACTAAGTTTCAAATAATAAAAATTTCATAACAAAAGCTTTAGACTTCTTTCGTCCTCAAGTATAATATTTTTAAGGGTTAATTGCAGCAACCTCACCAAACTATCATCGTTTTTACACATAAACCACTAAACTTTTTTTTGTTGCATAGATACATATAAGCTTATACGAGTTTTGTAGATAAACCACCAAACTTATTTTTCAATCGGCAGATAAACCACCAAACTTATTTTCCGATAATTTTTTATCGGAAATTCACACGTGAGTTGCACGTGATAAACTTTTAATGGCCTTTTTTGTACAAACAACCTTTTTAGTATGCTAAAGTGTAAAACTCTTTCACACGTTTCTTTTCCTTAACAATTTCTTTGATCATCAATAGTTCTCTCTCATAATATCTAGAACCTCCATTGTTGAAGATGAGTTGCCCCTCTACCTATTAAAAAGCGTGTTTGGAAAAAAAAAATCTTTAAAATTTATAACAGGCAAGTTACATGTGGAATTCCGGCAAAAATGATTGAAAAATAAGTTTAGTGTTGTATATGCCAAAACCCTTATAGTTTATATGTATAAATGCCAAAAAAAAAAGTTCAGCGATTTATATGCAAAAAACGCTGATAGTTTGGTGTGGTTGCTGTAATTAACCCTATTTTTAATATCCTTCAATTCTTATTATATATATCCTCAATGAACACACTGATACTGTTAGACCAATTAACATCAAGGAGTATATTTTCCATTAACCGTATGCATATATGGAAAGCAAAAAGTAATCCTCACCTCACCATCTGCACCAGATGCAATAGGGAGCATTACAATGGGGAGTTGAAGCTCGCCAGTTTGTGTCTTATGCCTTTCATATTCCAGAAGAGACTGTTCACGCGGAAGAAAAAAATAGGCTTGTACATTGTAAATAGATAAATGCAGCACCCAACATTATCAGCAAAGCATAAATGAGGCATATGCTTAAAAGAGGAATACATATATGAGCATGCTTTCCTTGTTCCAATCACATTCTTTCACAGTTGAAAAGGGACAGGATATTGAATAAAAGTCACCTGCATCTAATCATCTTTCATACATGAAAAAAATGACGCAGAATTATACTAAAAGTTAATTTCACTGATTAAGAAAATTGTTTAACTAGTGTTGCGTTGGCCTATATGGCTAGAGAGATATAGAAGACTTTTTCAAAATTGTAATGAATCAGAAGAGGATGTACGGGACGGGAGAGGGTTAAATTTAGAGTAGTATCTTGGATGACTAGACATAGGGACTTTAGGAGTTTTCATGATTTAACTAGGAACCGGAAATATGCTTTGTCATCTCCAATTTTCGTTGTACGGCCCTTTTCTTTTATTAATAAAATTTATTGTTCCCTAAAAAAAAGAAAAAGAAAATTGATTTCACTGATTTAATTGCAACAATGGAACCACTGATGATTGACAGAACCGAATGATGGTTACAACAGGAAAAGTCGAAAAAAATTGTCACCTTCTCATAGAAAATGCGGAATGTCCAAGAAACTGTTGTACAAGTCCTGTAAATACAAAATGTTAGGTGCCTATTGAGAGAACATTCAATGTCATTTAAATAACTAAAATACCGACACAAACAGTGAATATTTAAATAAAAAAATTCAAAATGGTTTACCTGTAATACAAGCCTAGTAAAATCACCCTTAAAAATGTAAGTACAGCATTATTTTAAATTCATCACAACAAACCACTTGTATGCTGACTCATTTGAGACACCTAAAATTTAATAGGACACGATTATTTGATGAGATATTACAGCTTACCAAACCAAGCGGAGCTCGAAAGAGAACCAGTTCAGAACTTAACTGGATGTGTTTGATAATGTGTCCACAGAGCCACCCGCAAATTGTTAATTAACAATAACTTAATTAGAGAATACCCCCAAACTCCAAGTCCCAACTCTCACTGATACACAACACACACAAACACACACACAGAGGGAGAAACAAATAACAAGAATGATAAAGAAACTCGAAAATAATATCTTACTTTGGTGGATGGAAAGACTCTCCCACCTGCCTCCATAACTTGGATCCAGTTACCTATTGGAAGATCCACAAATTCATAATAATGAAAAGGCAACTGAGAATAATCTACTTCTCTAAAGTCAAATTGTCAATCTCACTTCAATTGATGTTTGTAATTAAATGAGAGATACTTAGAGAAGTCCAAGTTTCAGCCTCTAGAGAACAGCATAACATGACTTCTGAAAGCACACTAGTCAGTTCAGGTAATGATTATACCACAGATTTTGCATGTCTTGGCAGCAAAAGCTACTGTGTCTCAGTCACTAAAACTGCCAATTGTTCTTTCCAAAGTCCAGTGTATAGTTACAAATATCCACCTTAATTTCATGTGTTAAGAGACACGATTGCCATAAACTAGCAGAGTTCAATACTTTTCCCTTATCATATTTCATTTATACAGTAAGTATTTAGTATTCAACACCTCAACCAAGTTCTAGGTGCAGTCCATAAATCTAAGGTTGAGTTGAAGCTGACAGTCAAGTTGCAATCTGAACAAAAAAGGTAAAAGCAGTAGTAGGACTCACATAGCAGCTTAAAGTTATATTTCAACAACTTTAAGAGAATTCCATCCCCCCCTTCCGATTTTACACTTTCCAGATAACTTTCATAAATTTGAAGTGTCATTTGACTAGGGGAGAAACTAGCTAAGGAGTAAGCACCTGAGTTGTCGTGCTTATGGGGGTGTAGCACTTAATATGACCTAGAGCTTTGCATTGTCAATATATATGGAGCATTTTCAGGTACTCAGATTCATAAGGAAATAAAACTGCACCCCGACCAAAATTCATAGATATTGGCCCAGCGACCAGTGACTCTTGAAAGAACCAATATAGCGCATGACATTTCTTATTGTAACACAAAAATGGCTAGTTTCATACAAGTACTAAGAGAATACAAGAAAGAGAAAATTAAGCAAGCATAGAGGTAGAATAGATATGATTTTCATTGAAAAGCAGATTCAGCTTAATTTTCATAAGGGAAAGCTTCAGAGACAATACACATGCTTCATAGTGGTTCCAGGCACATAACCAGAAAGCATGCGGAAACATAGCCAGATCACAGTACAATTGCTTCTAATCATATAAAGCACAACAAATACAGAGTGTTGTAGGAAGTATGTCTAAAAACAATGTGCCTTAGATAGTTAGCCAATAAACTGAATCATATAGACATTGAATATCATCTTAGTAGATGCATCAGTTTTTTCCAGTTGACTGATATCCAATTATGGTATTCTTCTCACAAAATAATGCATAAGGTAGCCTATTTCATTAATTCAAAATTCAATTGATAGAGTGAGCTGATGTACTTTTCCACCAAATTTTTTAAAGATAGTATGGATGCATGAGACATAGTTATGTTAGATGCTTGAAAAAATTAGACAACCAAATTATTTTAACCCATACGTACTAAACCATCAATCTTCAGAATGCAGTCTGGTGACACTGATCAATAAGTGATAATACAATTTTTTCCTGAATTCAATCATAACATAAAGTGAGAGAACACTAAGCATCAACACCAACAAATAGAAGCATGGAGCATAATGTACACAAAAGTACCATTAAAAACACCAGGACATGCATACCTTGTCATAGCCTCCCAACCTAATCACAGCCCTCCATAACCTAGCAGTCAACAAAGTAAGGAAATAACTATTTAGCCTATGACAGAGTCATAACAAATATAACTGCAGGGCATGCTTACTTCAGACAATTTAGCTGTTGCCCATAAAATTTTGGTGGTTTGAAGTCCATTGCCTTCTCCCGAGAAAAACTTTCAAGTTCCTTCATGAATGCGGCTTGTTCCTCTGGCGTTCCATCATCACCCTCTCCAGTCTAACAATGAAAAGATATTTTGTTACACTAAAGCTGTACTTTTGAAATAGTTTGTTGCTAGGCACCTACATTCGGTTTAATAATTTTGCATGTATTTTCTTTCAAAAATATTATTACCAGAGATAGTGTTAACGGAGTGAAACAATCATTGGCTATTTCTCTACTATGGTCTTCAGCCTTTGGAGACAAATAATTGAATTTGGCAGCTATATTCTGGCTCGCAAGTGAAGATTCTTCACCGTCATTTTTTGCACCAATTTCAACAGTCTTGTCACTGGCATCAGGCTCACTGCAAGCAAGAAAAGCTCCTGCACCCTGTTCTTTATCTTTAGTTGTTTTATCCTCAAGAAACTTACCTGCGTCTTCCATCTCTCTATCCTCGCCCTGTCGGACCTCGTCTGACTGAGCATCCTGTCTTTGAGGATCTTTATTAGCAGATAATTCTGTTGGAAGCTGCCTATTTTCCCTAGGATTATCCCCAGCATCAGCATTTTCCATTGACTCAGCATTAGCCGTATCCTCTTTACCAGTTTCACAAGGTTTCTTCTCTGCCATATCTCCATTGGATCTTTTCTCCACATTTTCTTTACAATCTCTATCCATCACGTAAGTCTCAGCAGACATCTTTTCTTCCACCCCGCCATTAGTTGCCTTCTGTACAACCACTTCGGTTTCCTCATCAATTTGTCGTTCCACCAGACTTATAGGTGCTGTTTGCTCTTGATCACTAGCTACGGCGTTGAGTAGCTCTTCATTCTCATTTTTGATATTGATATTTCCAGATACTTCTCTCTCTATCTTATCAGCCTCACTCTTGGGGTCAATACGGTCTTCACCCTTTAATTCAGTCTGGTGATTAACTTCATTTCTACATTTATTCAGGTCTTCCCCGCTATTATCCCCTTCATCGACATCCCCTGAAACCTTATCATCAAGCGCTATACTTTCGGAAACTTGGAGGTTATTTCCTGGTTCACTGGAACGCTTTTCGGTATCCTCCATATCCACCTCCATTGTGCTCCGTTTTGATATCTACTTAAAATATTGTAGTTATCAATCAATATATTTTCTTAAAATACGAAAAAATAGGAAGTGAAACCCTAATGCGAATTTACAAAATTAGTAATCTAAACAAGAGAACTATTCCTCGGGAACATCTATTACCAATTTTCCTTATTCCAATGGAAAGCGCTAAGTAAAACGGAAGAAAAAAAAATGATTAGCCCGTGCATGAGCAGAAAGACCGAAACCGGTTCAGCGGATCAGACGGGATTAAAAAACATAATTCTATTTAAGTCAATTTCCAGAATACATAAACAGGGAAAATGCAATTACAGAAGATACAAGAGACAGAGACAAAACGGAACAACCTACCTGAATGGCAACACAGCTTGAAGATGTGATATGAGGGTGCAACAATTCTAGGATCTAGTTTCGTTTTCAGTTGGAGAGAATGAACGAGTGTGCTGGCTCTTGAGCGTGTACAATTCTGAGTGCAAAATTTGGTAGGATCAAGAACAGCGAAAAATAACGCATTGGGAAAGGTAGTTAAAGATGTCCGGCGTGATGATTGTTAAAAAAACGGCGAGAGCACGGTGGCGATGCAGAGAGAGGGAGAGAGAATTAGCTCGGCAACCGCCGGAGAGAGAGAGTTTCTGCGGTTTCGTCGTTCGTAAGAACGATGTATTAACACCTGGATATGTCTGACCATATAAATTTCCATTCTACTCGTGCTCAATAAATTGTCATTTATTAGTATTTCCTATTTCCTTTTCTAATAAAAAAGGGATATTATGTTAACAAAGGATTTTTTTACTATTTTAAATAATACAAATTATAATCAATTAAATATATATCATGGATAACTTATAAATATACATCTTCCTAAAAGTACATTTTCGTGTAATATAATTGGTTGTTTATGTCAATATTAAAAGAAATATTTTGGAATGGAATTTTGTTATTTCTCTTGATTTTAAAAAACAACATGTTTTCCCAGATATAAAAATTGTCATTCGAATAGTTGGAGATAGGAAAGTTGAAAAGGTCTACAGATTTTGTAATTATCCTCAAGATTTTGAAACATGAAAATCATGGAGATTATTACTAAAATAACAAAATCAATACAATTTATTTCATCATGTTATGAAGCATACTTGACAGTTTCATCAAAGATATTTCAAGTTTGGAAGGTGAATTAGCTTTTCGGCCTAAATTAATACTCCCTCCATTCACAAATAAGTGTCATTTTACACTTTCAAGTTGAATTTAATAAATTATGGAATGAACAACAACACCACTCCATTTTCCTCTTCATCAATTTTGCTACTGCCATAAATTTCTCCATACCTTCTTTATTTAATATTATAAAGATTTGTATGGAAACTTCCTTTGATTTAGCTAAGGGCAATACTAGAAGAAACATAGAGAAAATGCTAGAATGACACTCTTTTATGAAAAAATAGTTTTTACTAAAATGACACTTATTTGGGAACGGAGGGAGTAGCCCATAATCCTCTCAAAAAAGAGTATTAGGTCATAATTATTGAAAAAATTGCAACCATGATCCTGTAACTTATGGTCAATTCTAAAAATCAGTCCTTTATACTTAATGCTTCTCAATCTGGGTTCTTTTTTAGCTGAAAATTACAATTTTCATTCAATAATTACACGTGAATCATATATAACTGCATCAAATTGAAGTTTTTTATTTTCCTGAATAATTTGCGGCGCGCATGGTCAATTTTGATATTTTCTTGTTGTGTTTCGTTTATGAGGGTGGCAAATTTTTATCATTTGTAATGCAAAAAAAAAATAATTGAAAACACTAATTTAAAGCATGAGAGTAAAGCGAAAACTGCCGCCTAAGAAAAAGGAATAAGGATCGGAGAAAAACTGTCGCCTACATCTGCGAGAAAAGAAAGTTGTTGCCGTAAATTTCTTTAAACCAATCCGTCAAATTGCAGAAGTAATTTTGTCAAGGAAAGAAACACTCTCTCACAGACTTTTTCCTCCGTAGCGGTTACAATCCGATAAAAAGAAAATATAAACTGCTCTCTCTCTAGAACCTTCAGTGGCCGACGGTTTTCAAACGTCGCTCATATTCCGCCCTTTTCTAGTTTTTAAATACAATAATCACATTGGGTTGTTGTTTATTTAATTCGTTTTTCATTTTATTTCTGTGATTTTTAGGTTTCTCTTCTCCACTAGGAATTTTCCTCGCGTGAGACTTTTCCCCGTCAACGTACGACTTTTTTCGGCCCGTCTAATCTTTTTTCCAGCCTTCCTGATCTTTGTTATAGGTCTATCATCTTTGTGGTTTGTACGCCTTTAGTTTCTATCTTGTTTTTTTTTTATTCTATATGGTGTATGTTGTTTAATTTTTCGGTATCGTAGTGGTGATTTTTCGATTCCTTGCTTATTGTGCTTACAGCCACGGAACAAGACATTCTTCGGTTGCATATCACTTGACACATTTTTTCTTTTTTCTTTTACCTATCTGCCTGGTTGCCACTTTCCCCACGATTGTGCTGACCTCGTGAAAAATCAGTCATTTTCTAAAAACAAACAATTTGATATATAGTGAAATATATATATATATATATATATATTACTTCCTGTTTTTTGCTCTGTTACTTTTCTCAAGAAAACTTACCAATTAATTTCCGTTAAACTTTAAAAGTAACAGACTAGATGGATAATATTATGATACTCCCTCCGTCCCAAGGGAATTTACACATATGAGGTTGCACAAATATTAAGGGGGTGTTTGCGATTGCTTTTGCTTTTGAAAAAGTGATTAAAATTAGAGATTCTATAAAAATCAATTCTGTAAAAAGTAGGTAGTGTTTGCAAAAAAAGTGATTTTCAATAAAAGTAGAAGTTGGAGTGTTTGTTATAAAATCATTTATGTTTTTTAAAAAATATCATATTATTTACAGAAATGCCATTGAGTGGAGAAAAGCATTAAATTTCTGCTTTTAGCTTTTATATTGGAAGCACTTCTTTTAAAGCAGAAGTTGGCTTTGCAAACACTACAAAATAGCTTTTCTCAAGTTATAAGCTGAAAATCACTTGAAAAAAGTAAATGCAAACACCCCCTAAGAAGAAGTTGTTTTGTACTTTTTGGATGACTTTTCAAATGTGAAGATTGATAGTGAAAATTTTGAGGGTAGAGATTGTGAAAAAAAATTCATTTTTAAGGGTGTACAAATTAATATGGAACGTACCAATAAAAAATATATGCAAACTCGAGTAGAATGGAAGTAGTACTAGATTTTATTTGTTCTTAAGGTTAGCGAAGATGATAGTGGTAAAATAAAACAAATGAACATGAGTTTATCTCATTTAAAAATTTAATGTGTGGACACCGAGTACATAAAAGGATAACAAAGTGAGAGATTAAAACGAAACACACATTTGACCCGGAGAGACCCATCCGAGGTAGACCGCCCCTGTCGGTAGGTCGTTTCATGAACCATTACCGACCGGCTCAGTTGTAGACCGCCATCGCGCCTGTCTATAGGTCGTCCATCGTCCTCTCTTACCCCGAATCGGCGACAAGCAAATTGGTCCGGCCGCCTCTATAAACCTCGACCGTAGATCGTCACCGTCATGACAAGACACATGGGCCAAAGAATGTGCCAGCACGGCAACAGAGATCACACGTGGCCATTTTCCACTTGGCACCAGCCTCGACACCTAACAGACATGTGTCAACCATGCGGGAGCAGCTTCCGAAAACTATGGGCCTGTATGTTTATGGCTGTGAATGATTGGAGTACTGTAGGTTGTGGAGAATAAAGGGGAATTTTTAGGTTGGTGTAAATAAATGAGTGTTTGTTTATGTTGGTTGGGAGATTGGGTTGGAGTAGAGATGTCAATTTTACCCGCTAGTAACCCTATCCGACGGGTAATAGGGTCGGGTATCGCCCGAACCCAATATTTTTTCCATCAAGTAAGGTACGGGTATAGCATATTACCCGTTTACCCTACCCGTCTACCCGATTACATACTTATGTATTATTTTATGTGTTATAAGTATATTATATAATTATCATTATATTTAATATATTATGTTTATAATATATGATTTAATGTATAAAATAACAAATAATGTAACATTTATATATTATACATGTTATATTTGATTATTTTATCATATTATATATGATATATATACATATTACATATTATTTATATATTCTCCGATTACCCGCGGGTAACCCAATTACCTAACAGGTATTACCTGTATCCGTACCCGAATCAAATAGGGTAGGGTATGGGGGAAGCATACTCGTATCCTACCCGACCCATTTACACCCCTAGGTTGGAGTTGGTTTATATTATAAAATGTGGTAAAGATGATTTGATGTGTGTAAGATATAGTTAATAAATGATTGTTTTTTATTAAAGTTGTATTGGGAATTGAGTTTAATTGGTGATGTGTGTAAGAGTTTGTTAAAAAATGATTGGTTATTGAATAAATATGTATTGGAAATATTGTATTTGATTTATGATATGTGTGAGAGGTAGTTAAAAAATTATGATTATTGATTAAAGTTGTATTGAAAATTGAGTTTAATTAATGATGTGTGTAAGAGGGTTGGAGACAATATATTCTCCCAAACCCATAAACAAACACATGTTGGGTTGGGCATAATACACAACGGATTGGCCCAACCATAAACAAACCCACCCTATAAATACCTCAATTCCCTCATTGTAATAGATCATCAGAAATAGAGGGAAAGAGAGAGAAAAGAGCAAGATTAGATTACTCATCCTCAAACTGTATCTGGAACAATTTACTTTGATAAGATAATTAAATACAAACTCTAGTTTATTACAATCTCATTATCCTTTTACAAACCGCTCAGTCGGTTCGGTTATTGTGGATTGACGGTTGGACAAAAACGGCCACACATTAACAATTCACTAAACTCGACTCACCAAGCCGGTTAAAGATACCCTTCCACAATTTGGCGCTAGAAGGAGGGGCTTGAACCTCCGCTTCATCAAGATACGCAAATGACAAATGAGTCAACATCCTCACACACTCCATCCAGACACGCCTTGTCAAGGCAAAATCGGACGGTTTCACCTGAGGTCACATCAAACCGACGACCGTCCCAGGGACGTCGGGAGACCAGTCCGCCCCATCCGATAAATCAGACAGAGGTAGAACTACTCCGTGAGATCACTTACAAGACCCATCAGCTGGCCCAACTGCAAAGAAGAAGGGCGATCTACAAAGGAGAGCCTTCCCAGATTCACAGGGACGCCACATTGCCCCAAGGGTCACTGGTGCACGTGGTAGTGCACACACTTTTAGGTCAATTTAAGTGTCTTTTTACGGACTTTTGTGTGCATTTCCACGTGTGTTTTGTGCGTTTATTTCTCATTGGGCAATTTGACGTGTTTGTTTCATTTTCATGTCAAGACAGGTGAATTAAGGCCGAAAAACAGGTTCGAAGATCTCAAATTGACAAATCGAGCTCAAAGGAAGAAGAAAACAAGGAAAAACAGGGGACCATGCCCGAGGTGAGGATGCCACGCCCGTGGCTAAGGCCACGGCCGAGGCAACCCAATACCACGGCCGTGGTAAATCCTCCAGAGAAGGCCAAATTGCAGCTCAAATACCACGACCGAGGCAGCCAGCGCCACGACCGTGGCAATCCAAGTCCCACGCCCGCGGTCCGACTTTGCCGCGGCCGTGGCCAATCCCCCAGAAGAAGAGCAAATTCTGCCCAACGAATACCACGGCCGAGGCCCTTACTACACCGCGGCCGCAGCCCCAAATTGGGCCCAAAACCCTTGTTTTCACCACGCCCGCGGCCAACTTTGTACCACGGCCGCGGCGGGGTTCCCTGTTTTAGAAACCCAAACACGTTTTTGCCTAAATTTGAGCTAACACTTTCTCCCCTATATATATATCCTCTAATTCGAAATTGATCTACCTGGGAACACATTTCCAGCCACTTTGAAGCCTCCATCCTCATCAAGAACACATTGGGAAGAAGATTGAAGCCAATTCATCCTCAACCCAAAGTTCTTGGTTTAATCTTCAAATTTATCATGTTTTCTTATGTTTCTATTTATTTTCTGATTGTATTAGTTAATATGGGTGGCTAACACCCTTAGTTCATCCTTGATCATTGTGGAACCTTGAGTTGAAGACATTGATGTGATCATTGCGGTTAATGTTACCGAGATTATTGTGTATTCAAGTGTTTTGTGTTATTTGCTGTTATTGAGTCACATTTATGAATTGATTATTAGATTGATCACCCTTTAAGGGATTTGTGAATGTGTTGCTAGAATAGGAAATTACTATCCGTAATTGTAGGATTTCCGATTCCCGTGTTGCAAACAATAGATTTATTTATTGGGGATAACACAAAGTTCAACCACTAAAACCAAGCTTGCGAGTTTTATGTTGAATTTATCTCGTTGTCCTAGTGTTTAATGCATTTGGTTATTGAATCTAAGAGAGCTTGTTCGAGGATTCGGTTAAACTGAATAGGGTTAGTCGAAGAGCTTATTTTGATTAACTAAGATTAAGGGACAACAAGGCTATTAGAGCTTGTTAATAGTCTTAAGATAAGGGCTAGAATCACAATTTAATCGGGCATTAACAATAGTTGCATCAATTGTCTAAGACCAAGGGGAAGCATGATCAAGGGTGGCTTGTTTTACTATTTGAAAACCAAAACCGAAAAAAGATCTCTTCTATTGTCTTTGATTATTTGTTTCTTTTAATTGTGTTTAGTTGTTTTTATTTGTCACTAGTAGATTGTTAGTTCCTTATCAATTCCCCCCATCTTTATTGCTTTCTTAAGTATTTACTTATTGCATATTTAATCATAGATTGCTTAACATTGAAATCAGAACTTTTCGGCCATTCCCTGTGGGATCGACCCTTATTTACCATTCTACTAAGTAGGATAGTTGGTAAGGTTTAGTGTATATTTCTATACATTAATTTGGTAGTAAGAAACGACGCTACCAGTCACGAAGAGGATATCAGAACCTTTACCACCAGCTACGGAAGACCGAGATCCCAAATAGTAGGGGATCTATCGGTCGCCGACACCGGTGCTTAACCAAAACAAACATCACCCCCAGAGTCAACTTGGTACAGGTCCGAGTGACCGACCCCGTGAAAAAGAACCAGAACTGTCACGAGGAGCAGAGACTGTTGCTAAGTCAAGCTCACCTCAGAAGACGGTTTTCGACAGACTTGGAAGCCAAAGGGACCCAGCACGGAAACAGCAATGCCCACTCTCACCACGGGAGCAGAATTCCAATAACCGGCTCCCTCATAATGAAGATTGGCGATGACTAAGGATCACGGAACATCCGAGCGAAAGGCCCAGAGACCACTATGAGGAGAACCAAGAAGAGATCGTCTGGCTCAGAGGTCGGCTCGCTCGATTGGAGGGATGATCACAAGAACAACCGTCACCGGTCGAGGAAAGCCTAGTGCTCAGGTCAAAATCTCCATTTGCGTCCACCTTACTAATGGCCAAGTTACCTAATAAGGTGCGTCCGCCTAACATTATGCCATACAATGGTGCGACTGATCCATCAACGCACCTCAATACATACCTGTCATGCATGGAATTGTCATCGCCAACAGATGCGACACTCTGTCGGGTCTTCCCCACGACGCTTGGTGACCGCGCGTAGCGTTGGTTCCGATCCCAGCCACCTCATTCCATATCAGGATGGGACCAACTGGGGGAGTTTTTTAAGGCAAAATTGATGAGTTTCAAGACACACACGGCACCCAAGGAAATATTGACAATGATTGTCCAGGGGAAGGACGAGAAACTGAGTAAATATCTAGAACGATTCAACAAGCTCGGAGAGAATGTCAGACGATGCGATACTGATCACCGCAATGCACGGCCTATGGACGGACACCCGCTTTTTGTGGGTCGCGCAAATTGAAGGCCCGCGGTCGTTTACCCATTTTATGGTCAAAGCAAATCAGTATATAGGGGCGGAAGACAGTTTAGATGCCTCCTTGAAGAAAGATGATTCCACGGGAAAGAAAAGGGTTGGGAATACGATAGCCCGAGAAGGAAGAGGCTTCCGAACTATAGAGAGTCAGGAGTAGATGGACGAGCTGAAGGAGGTTTTGACCATCACACCGGAGGATGTGTTCCTACAGATCAAAGGTCAGGGTCTCTTAAAAGAACCCCACAAAATTCAAGCCGATCCATCCAAGTTGAATCGACGAAAATTTTGCAAATATCACGAGTCAATCGGCCACAACACCAATGAGTGCCGAGACCTAATGACTCAGCTCTACGCCCTTTACGAAGATGGGAATTTGGACTAATTTATAACACTAAAATCGCTAGCTCGGAATCAACGGCCAAGGATAGCAAACCCTGTACCACTGAGGCCTCCGGCTGACTGTGTGGTACCTCCCCTCCCCCCCCCCACCAAAGAAATGACGATGATCCCGAAGAAAATCCACCGCAGAAAATTTTGATGATGGGCCAGATTGGAGACCCATATGTGCGATATAGCAAAAGGGCTCGGAGGACGCAGTTGTGAGCAGCCCAAAATAGCTACTAGAATGGCCCACCGATGTATAAGTTTTGATAGGATGACTTCTACCCGAGCAGCTCTCCGACCCCGATAACCGGAACTCAGGAGGAGGCTCAAGGATCCTCCAACCCCGTGCGAGACCAGGCAGGGCCCTCATACAGCGAACGCACAGAGCCAGACATCGATACAATAATGCGACAGGCGCAGCAAGGACATGACAGGGCAGTCCACGAGCCCATGCCAATAGATCAAGACATTCATTTTTCTAATGAAGATGCAGTTGTGCTCGTCTTGCCACAAAATGGTGCTCTGGTAATTGTGGTAACGATCAATGGGACTCTGGTTCACCGAACGATGGTGGACACGGGAATTTATGGAAACGTATTGTTTCTTAGCACATTCAGGAGGTTAGGACAAGTTCACTCTTATCTAGAGCCCTGTCCAAAAGTTATTCAAGGTTTTGGCTCGGGAGAAGTCTGCCCAATTAGCCAAAACATTGCTGGTGCGACTTGAGGAAAATGGAAGATGGATTTCTCATAATCTAGTCTTCAAGGTTGTAGATCAGTCGTCGATCTAGAACTGCATGCTGAGGAGACCCTGCTTGATGGCGTATAAGGCGGCCGTGTCGATTTATCACTACTGTTTGAAGTACCCGACTTCAGAAGGAGAGGTTACTGTTAGGGGCGATCAGGTGAATGCCCGAGAGTGTACGTACAATATTCAGCCCTACAAGCTGAACATAATAGAACAAATACTCTTGGAAACCAATGAAGGAACACACTCAGAACCCAACTTTCCTGGGTTGGGAGCACATGGATCCTCGCAAAGCCCTAAAGAGAAAGCGGGTCGAACCAGCAGAAGAATTGAGCAATATACCGACCGATCCAGAACGACCGGAACTCAAGGTCGTGATCGGAGCCGAGCTCCAAGAGCCAGAACGAGCATCGCTACTGGAATTCCTCCGGGAAAATCTTGATGCATTCGCTTGGTCCCACGAGGACATGATTGGGGTCAACCCTGAGGTAACCTCTCACCGATTGAACGTGAATCCCGAAGCGCGACTAGTTAGGCAGAAAAAACGACGATTTAGTCCTGAAAAATACGATGCACTCGAATTCGAAGTGAAAAAGTTGATGGCCAACGATCTCGTACGTGAAGTATTCTATCCAGACTGGATAGCAAATCCGGTCCTTGTGGCCGAATCTTACCTGGCGTATGTGCATAGATTTTACGGACTTAAACAAAGCTTGTCCCAAGGACAGTTTCCCACTACCTCACATCGATCAGCTGGTATGTGCGACCGCTGGTCACGAGTTGATGAGCTTTATGGAAGCATTCTCAGGGTATCATCAAATACCAATGCATCCCGACGATCAAGAGCATACCGCCTTCATTACAGATCGCGGTCTATTCTGCTGGACCAAAATGCCTTTCGGTTTGAAGAACGCCGGAGCAACTTACTATCGTCTGGTGAATAAAATGTTTGCCCGGCAAATTGGAAAGACCATGGAAGTCTATGTCGATGATATGCTTGTCAAAAGTCAGCATCACGTGGCCCACTTGGCGGAGGCCTTCATGATTCTACGCCAGTTTCGGATGGAGCTCAATCCAAAGAAGTGTGCGTTTGGAGTTGCGTCTAGAAAGTTTCTGGGATTCATAGTAAGTAAAAGAGGAATTGAGGCCAACCATGAAAGATCCAGGCCATATTGGATCTACAACCGCCAAAAAAGGTGAAGGACGTACAATCCCTAGCAGGAAAGGTTGCGGCCCTGGCTCGGTTCATTTCCAATAGATGCAAACCTTTCTTTCGTGCGATAAAAAAAGGAAAAGCGTTCGTATGGGATGACCAACGCGTCAAAGCTCTTGAGAAGCTAAAGGAATTCCTCCTGTCACCACCACTCCTCTCCAAGGCTCAAGACGGAGAGAAGCTTAACTTATATATAGCGGTAGCTGATGAGACAGTTAGTGCGGTCCTAGTTCGAAATCAAGAGGGACAACAACTTCCTGTATATTACATAAGTCAAGCCCTACATGAAGCAGAGGTCCGCTACTCGGTCGTTGAAAAGTTAGCATATATATTGGTGATCAAGGCGCGAAAATTACGACCTTACTTCTATGAGCACACAATTGAGGTTCTTACAAATTACCCGTTGCGACAGATATTACAAAGACCGGATACGGCTGGAAGATCACTAAAATGGGTGGTCGAGTTGGGTCAGTTCGACATAACATACGCCCCTCGCACTGCGATCAAGGGCCAAGCTTTGGCCGACTTCATCTTAGAGTTCAACCCTTCAATTGACATACAGGTATCGGAGGAAGATCCTTGGAAAATCTATGTCGAAGGATCCTCGACCACGCAAAGGGCCGGAGCAGGTGTCGTACTCTTAAGTCCCCACAAACAATACCTGAGCTCTATAATACGATTCGATTTTAATGCAATAAACAATGAAGCAGAGTATGAAGTCATCCTCTATGGAATGACCACTGCCAAATCACTAGGCATTGGCTAGGTAAGAATCTACAACGATTCTCAATTAGTGGTTCATCAAATAAATGGTGACTACGAAGCGAAAGAGGAAAATATGGCTGAAAATTTGAAGATGGTCCGAGAAAAAGCTAAGGACTTCAGCAAAATTGAATTTCAACAGATACCAAGAACAAGGAACGCTCAAGCGGACGCTCTAACCCGACTCGCCACCTCCGAAGGAGCGGAAAACCTTACATCAGTGATATTCCTTCGAGCGGACGTCCCATTCATCCGGCAAGAAGATGCTATGCAGGTGGAGGCAAGCCAAAGGGATCGATGGCCCCAATAAAGCACTATCTCGAGACCGGCGAGCTCCCCTCAAACCGCTCCGAAGCCCAACAACTCCGGATACGATCGGCCCGATACACCCTGGTGGACGGGGTCTTGTATAAACGGGGTTATGCCATACCGTTGTTAAAATGTGTCGAGGAGTCCGAGCAACCATATGTTATAGCAGAAGTTCATGAGGGGGTCTGTGGGAACCATATCGGAGGACAAACCCTTGCACAAAAAATCCAAAGACAAAGCTATTTCTGGCCAACGCTCAAGAAGGAGGCAATTCAATACGCGAGATCCTGCCCACAATGTCAGAAACATGCCTTTTTCATCAGGCTTCGACCAGAGGTGATAACATCTGTGCGCAGCCCATGGCCCTTTGCGAAATGGGGGATCGACCTCATAGGGCCTTTCCCGAAAGCCAAGGCACGATATACGCAGGCCATCGTAGCAGTCGATTACTTCACTAAATAGGCTAAAGCTGAAGCTTTGACGCACAAAAAAGTAGAAGATTTCATTTGGAAAAACATAATATGCCAATTTGGGGTTCCGACCTCATTTGTAACCGACAACGGCAAACAGTTTGACAACCAACAGTTCAAGAACTTTTGCACGGACCTCAACATAAAAACTCATTTCACCACTCCGTACCACCCACAATCAAACGGTCAGGTAGAAGCGGTCAATAAGGTCCTGAAACATACCTTGAAGACTCGATTGACTAAGAAAAAAGGATATTCGGCGGAAGAACTACCAGGTGTTCTATGGTCGTACAGGACGACGCAGAGATCATCCACAGGAGAGACCTCTTTTAGCCTAGTCTACGGGACAAAAGCAGTTATACCGATCGAAATAGGATCACCGACCCTAAGAATCACTCATTTTGAAGATCGAACCAATGATGAGAAGTAACAAGCACAGTTAGACTTTCTTGAAGAGTGACGACCGGAAGCGGAGAGCCGGAACATTACATATAAACAATGGTTAGAAAGATATCATAACAAACAGGTCAAAGTTCAGATCAACGATCTTGTCATGAGAAAAGTCTTACCCCCAACACAAACAGGAGTATTCGGTCCCAACTGGGAAGGACCGTATAAGGTGACTCGATGCGTTGCAAACGGAGCATATGAGTTAGAGGACCCCAATGGAAAAAAGTTACCTCATCCTTGGAATGCTCTATATCTAAAGAAGTACTACTAGTAGAATAGTTAAATGTATAAGTGTTGTATATAAATCAAAACATGTGTTGGTGAATAAACGGGACCTTTTTTGCTTTCGAATAATTGTCCAAGAAAAAGACTCGTCCTCGGACGAGCGGGAAAAGACTCGTCCACGGACGAGCACGAAAAGACTTGCCTTCTGACAAGCATGAAAAGACTTGTCCACGGACGAGCACAAAGAAGCTAATCAACAGAGGGACTTCAGAAACAAAAAGAAAAAGGTTTAACCAAAACACTAAGTATGAGAAGATCAAAAGCAAAAGAAAGTTTCATTAATACAAAACAAGCATTACAAAAGGCTAAGACATTGCAGGACCACTAGGAGGGTCGAGGAGCTTCCAGAATCTCAAGGTCCTCAGTAGTTGGATGACCGCCAAAAAGAGCCCAATCGTCATCATCATGATCCTCCTTATGAGGATTGCTCTTGGAAAAACGAGCCAAGTTCCTTCTAAGGACGGAGGTATCGATGCCTTGATCAAACAACACCTTAGCCACGCCAATGTAAGCCTAGATGTAGGCAGAATTGGCCCACACCACACTATTAGTCTCGGAGTAAGCCTTGACCGCAACATCGATGGCTTTCTCTCTAGAAGACCGCTCCTCTAGCCTGACCTCTTAAATCTTAGCCAAGGCATCCAGTTCCTTTTTCTTCAAGGCCTCATCCATTTTAGCCATAACTGCAGCGATCTGAATCTGAGTGGCAGCAGCCACAACTAAAGCATGATCCTTGTCATTCTCAACCGCATTTAACTGCTCTTTAACCCGAGCATTTTCTGCTTCAACCGCCATCCGTTGGCTATGCTCTTCATTATACAATTTGCATGCCTTTACCACGGCAGGGTTAGAGAAGGGATCGCTGGAGACCTCTGCTTGAGCAGACGCCAGCAGACTGAGAGACCGACCGAGATGCACTATAGCAGACTCCATCTTACCTCCGAAGGAAAGCGAAGTATCGGCCAGGCTCTTGGTCCAGCTCTTCGCAGGGACCGTCGTAGCAGCCTTCAAGTAGGGGGGGCATCGCCTCAAAAGCAGCACGATCGGGAGAGCGAGAGCATTGGTAATTCCTCAAGAAACTCGGTTGTTTCTCGTCGTCGACCCCCCGCTTCTCCAAAGCAGCACGATCGGGAGAGCGAGAGCGTTGGTAATTCCTCAAGAAACTCGGTTGTTTCTCGTTGTCGACCCCTCGCATCTCCAAAGCAGCGACCTCCCTTGCGTCCCATCCCAAGTACGAAGTGTCTGGAGGCGAGGGGGAACCCGACGACCGTAATATCACCACCGAACGAGCCCGCTTTGGGGCAGGGACGGACTTCGCAACGGGAGATCTCCTCTTTGAGGGGGTCTTCGAAGCAGGGAGAGGGACATGTTCCTCCTCGACCGCAGGAGCTTTTAAAGGCTCCTCCATGACCGCCTGGCCAGACGTTCCGATCCCCTGTGATGCCTCAAACTTCTTCCACTCCTTCATTTTTGCCCTTCAATATTGCCTCTCCTGCACCGTCATCTCTTCAAAGGGCTTTGGAAGGACAAGTTTTGTAATCACCATAGGAGCAGGTTGATCGCCAGCCGCGACCGCAGAGATCGGTGTAATATTTAGTGGTTCGCCAGCCATAGCGGTCGGAATGTCGAAGTCTGCAATTATCAAATCGACTTATATATAAGAAAAGAACACGCATGCAAACAAAATTGTACAGAAAATATTATTTACTGAGATCTGGAGAAAGAGTGTGATGAGGAGTAATCCACAGGCCACAGTCACGAAGCTTTTTCTGAGTAGTATAAACCAGAACGTCGTAGGGTCTATTCTGGTTCTTCTCAGGCAGCTCTTTCAAGTTCTTCCTGAATGCCTGGGACGGCACCGCTGGACTGCTCCGATCTACAAAACAAAAGAAAAGGGGGGAGGGGGGGTAAGATCAGCAAAATTTGAGTACAAAGAATAACAAACAAACGTACCACGACAAAAAGCATAATTAGTGAGGATTAGAACGCGATCGAGTTGATCGCCTTGATCCATAGGTGTCGGCGAAGCCCAGTCACCTCCAACAAAGAACCACTTATCCTTCCAATCCGCGACCGAATGCTTCAGATGCCCGATCAGTTTTTGACCCTTTCGAGGGGTGACATAGTACCAACCTGGCAAGGACTGATCGCGCTCAACCAACTTGTAAATAGAGTCCATTTCTTCAGGAGTTGGGGCAGCGAATCCTTTAGACCGAAATAGACAAACGGTGGCACAAAGCATATGCCAACCGTTCACAACTAATTGCGAAGGAACAACCCCCCAGATACGCAGATAAGCATTGAGGATCGTTAGGAGAGGAAAGCGAACTCCACCTTTCATCGACCATAAAGTTACCGCGACACAACCCCTCGGCGGTCGATCAACCCTTTCAGACGGATCCGGAACATGAAAGTGAACATTCCCGAGAACTTCCGTCGCAAGTGCAACATCAAATAATTCATTTATAGTCACCGAGCTAGGGAATTCGCCAGCGCCGAATTGCGATAGACCGTCATCAGCTCGGACAGGCGGTCGACGCGATGAATCCATATCAAAATCAAGCAGACGAACCCCCCTACCCAACACAAGCTCCCTAGGATATCTCCAAAAGGGGTAACCTGCCACCGATGCGCTTAAATCTAGCCCTTTATCAGACGCACCACCGTCCCATGGCCCAAACTCAAAAGGAGATGATCCGGCACCACCACACTTTCCCGATCTAGTCCCAAGCTCCTCTCTAGATCGACGGCATATGCCGCGACCTCCTCTTCGTCGATCGGCGCCATCGAAGGAGTCTCAAGAAGCTGATTCGCGCGGCGAATCGCATCAGCATCGTTTCCCTCCAAGGCCTGCCTAATATCAACGTTACTATACCCAGCCTCCCTCAAATCCTTAATAAACTTCTTTCGCTCCTCAGACATTTCCTTCTCCCAATCGAAATTAGAATCACTCTCATTTTCCATGTCCTCAGACTCAGTCTCAGCCTGAGATTCCAAAAGGGCACTTCTAAATTCCCTCTTACTAATGTTTTAGGAGAAGATGAAGACGGAGAACTAGAGCCCGAAGAAGACATACCAACCATACAAGCAAAAATAGAATACAAATTACCTTTGATAAATGGCGGACGACCTTTGAAACATAAATTAAACTGATCACCAAACTAAAGAAAACACTGAGCAAGTAATTTTTTTTTTTTTTACTGAAAGTGAAAGTTTAGAATGAGTCAAAATGATGGTATATATAGTGAAAAATCTTCAACAAAATCAACGATCATAATTGAGAGGATTAAACGACCAAGATTTGGCCGAAATCTACACCAATCAAAACGAAATACGTGTCCGCGCGTGAGCCCCACACGCGCATGCGAAGCGTCGAATTCAAAAAGTGAAACGACAGCTTTCCGCCACGTCATAAGCGGTCTATGACGTGTCTCCAAAGTTCCCCCCAAGCAGAAATTTGAATTTTTGAATAGACTGCCTTCTCGCCCAAAAAAAATAAATAAATAAATTGGAATGAATAACGAGAGTTAGAGGACCGTCACGATACCCTCCGCTCCCCTAACTCAGCGGGGCACTTGCGGACACCGAGTACATAAAAAGATAACAAAGTGAGAGATTAAAACGAAACACACATTTGACCCGGAGAGACCCATCCGAGGTAGATTGCCCCTATTGGTAGGTCGTTTCATGAACCATTGTCGACCGACTCAGTTATAGACCGCCACCGCGCCTGTCCATAGGCCGTCCATCGTTCTCTCTTATCCCGAATCGGCAACAAGCAAATTGATCCGGCCGCCTCTATAAACCTCGACCATAGACCGTCACCATCATGACAAGACACATGTGCCAAATAATGTGTCAGCACGGCAACAGAGATCACACGTGGCCATTTGCCACTTGGCACCAGCCTTGACACCTAACACACGTGTCAACCATGCGGGAGCAGCTTCCGAAAGCTATAAATACCTCAATTCCCCCATTGTAATGGGTCATCAGAAATAGAGGGAAAGAGAGAGAAAAGAGCAAGATTAGATTATTCATGCTCAAATTGTATCTTGAACAATTTACTTTGATAAGATAATTAAATACAAACTCCAATTTATTACAATCTCATTATCCTTTTACAAACCGCTCAGTTGGTTCTGTTATTGTAGATTGACAGTTGGACAAAAACGGTCACACATTAACAATTCACTAAACTCGACTCACCAAGCCGGTTAAAGACACCTATCCACATAATGATAAATATTTTATGGCATTTCTAAGATGTAACATGTGTCGCACATAATGTACTGAGAATAACACATAAGAACAACACAGAATTTCTCGGAATATGTGACGGACAAAAAACGTATATTGTTAAATGATATTATTATTATTAAATTCAGAAATAAATAAAAGACTTAGTTTTCTAATAAACACACTCAGATTTAAGATTTTGAGGAAAGAGGACCTCCGGTTGCCAAAAAACCTTTTAAATTGAAAATATTTTACTACGCTAACAAAAGTAAACGAGATAACACTTGGAGTCTGATGAGAACTTACCATATGTGACCACTGATGAGAGATTTAAGCAGGTTTATCGAAGAAGGAAAGATTTGGTGACAGATTGAAGATTGGAAGAAGATTGCTGATTTACAAATTTATGCACCTTAATTAGTTTTAATTGATTTGATTAGTTGACTTTCTGATTTGAGTTTTGGCCAAGGGCCAGGAGGATCTGTTTGAGAGACTATTTAAATATTGCTAGGGATGTTTACAGATAGGTAGAATTTTGATCAGAGTATTACTCTTTACAGCATTAGCGCTGATTACTAGTTAAATTCGCGTGTTCATTCGAGTTTACTAGAATACCTCGTGAGAGGTTTCATCAATTGGCACCAGAGCCAGACGACCATTCACTACGTTTCCGCGCAATATGGTTTCGAACAAGCAACGCTTCGAAAACCTAGAAACAGCGATACGAAGGTTGAGCGAAACGGTGCACACTGTATCACTCCGAATCGACGATCGTGACCGTACGAATAATCGAGAGGAGGAGCACCGCAGAAGATGCCGGGGCGCACGCAATGAAAGTCCTAGTCTTGATGACGGCAGAAGAGGACGATACCGGGGTCGTGGGAGGCACTATGGGAACGAACGTCGCCGGGGACGCAGCCCCGATCACAATCATCACGAATGGCCACGCCGGAACGACAATGAGGGGGATGACCCTTTCGCCAATCCAGGGCCATTCCACCGAGATGGATCAGTATCCGAGAGTCAGGAAGAAGAGGAGGAGTCGGACACTTCAGAAACCGAAACGGAACAATCGGTCATAAGCCGTCGAAGGGAGAAGGCGGCAGATCATAGGCCAAAGGGAATTCGCCTAGAATTTCCTAAATTTGTGGGCGACGAACCACGAGATTGGATCGATAAGGCTGAACAATACTTTGACATCAAAGAAGTTCGCAAGAGAGATTGGGTGCGTATCGCCTCATATTATTTTGAGGGGGAGGCGCGCCAATGGTGGAGATGGTTTGAACTAACCAATATGAAGTATGGTTTTTCGTGGGAAGACGTTAAACTAGGGCTGATGAGCCGATTTGGATCCGCACAGGAAGAAGATGTTAACGAAATGATGGGCAGAGTTAAACAAACTGGAAATTTCCAGGACTACTTGCGGGAATTTGAGAAAGCTATGAGTCGAGTGCCACATTGGCCACGTAGCGCTTTGCTCGGGATATTTATGACGGGACTTAAAACCGAAATCGCCGTCGAATTAAAGATGTGGAAACCGGCTAATCTTCGAGAAGCCATAGATTTAGCAAAGCGAAAGGAGGAGCAATTGCGCCTGGCCAAGGAAACGGGTTCCTCAAATAAATCCTTCTCGGGCAGCGGCAGGTTCCAAAATCGGCTGATCGCAACTGGACAGGTTTCGAGCAACGTGTCCTCAAATCAGAAGACTTCAACGAACATGGTGGGGGCAGCGGGAAAAAGCCGAGTACAGTTGTCCAATGAAGAAATTAATCGGAGAAGACAGGCCGGATTGTGTTTCACGTGCAATGAAAAGTACACGTGGAATCATGTGTGCGCGAACCATAGAACCATGAGTCTAATCACCGAAGACACAGAAGCGACGGAAGGAGAGTATGAAGTTCCACCCAAGTTTGACGAAGAACCGGAAGGAAAGATAGAGGGAGATGAACCCATTCTGTCCTTCAATCATTTGGGTGTAAGCCGTGCGGCGGCAAGTTTGGAGTATGAGGGGCACATCGGGAGACAACCTGTGAAAATACTTGTGGATAGCGGAGCCTCACTTAATTTTATCGATGCTTCCCTCACTCAATACTTGCGACTAGAACCGGTACGCGATGGAGAAAATTACAAAGTGTCGTCGGCCAGTGGTCATGTATACAAGTGTGACACTAAGTATGAAAAGGTGTCGGTGGTGATTCAAGGTATACGATTTCAAATAACATTATTTGCTATGCCTCTATCACCATATGATGTTGTTTTCGGCATGCCGTGGCTACGGGCGATCAGCCTCTTGTCACTTGATTGCAAAGAACTTTCGGTTCGATTTTGGCTCGGGGAAGATGTTGTAGTGTTGAAGGGAATAGGCTACTGTCCTTATCTATCTACGGGGGAAAGGATGATTCCGAGGAAAAGAGCGAGAGAGGGGGAATGCTACATGCTGACTTCACCAAGCATGGGTCTGGATGGAGAATCAAAGGGTCCGAGCTGGAGTCCAAAAATTGAAGAATTGCTGACTGAATTTCCGGAAATCAGCCATCCACCGAGCTCACTACCACCTAGGCGCGAGTTCGACCACCGTATTCGGTTGATTGATGAGTCGAAACCCGTCAATGTGGCTCCTTACAGATATGCACACTTCCAAAAGAACGAAATTGAGAGACAAGTCGAGGAGATGATGAAGAACGGGCTGATACGATATAGTACGAGCCCCTTTTCATCTCCCGTATTGTTGGTAAAAAAGAAAGACGAGACCTGGCGATTTTGTACCGACTATCAGGCTTTGAACGCGGCAACCGTCAAGGATTGTTTTCCTATACCAACCGTGGAGGACATGCTCGACGAATTACACGGGGCATCCTATTTTTCGAAGCTGGATTTACGAGCGGGGTACCACCAGATACGAATGCACCCGGATGACATCCATAAGACGGCATTTAGAACGCATAGTGGGCACTATGAGTACGTGATCATGCCATTCGGGTTGAGCAATGCCCCGTCAACATTTCAGGCCGTTATGAACCATATATTCAGACCCCACTTAAGAAGGTTCGTACTCGTATTTTTTGATGATATTCTCGTGTATAGTCGTGATTGGGAGTCTCATTTGGATCACTTGCGTAAGGTGTTGAGCATTTTGAAAGAGAATCACTTTGTAATAAAACCGTCTAAGTGTTTTTTTGGAGTTTGCGAAGTTGAGTATTTGGGCCATTTTATTTCCGGGGAAGGGGTGCGAGTCGACCCTCGAAAAATTGAGGCTGTCCGTGATTGGTTAGTACCGACTAACGTGACGGAATTGCGGGGATTTCTAGGCCTGGCAGGTTACTATCGCAAATTCTGTCCAAAATTTGGAGAGATAGCAAGACCCTTACATAATCTCACCAAGAAGAATAAGTTTTGTTGGTCTGATGAAGCACAAAAAGCCTTTGACAGCCTTAAAAAAGCAATGAGCTTTACACCTGTTTTGGCTTTGCCTAATTTCGAAGAAGAGTTTGTGATAGAAACGGATGCATCAGGATTCGGCATAGGGGCTGTCCTTACTCAAAACAAGCGACCCGTAGCTTATATGAGCAAGGGCATAGCTGCAGCAAAGAAGGGGTGGTCGGTGTACGAGAAAGAGATGTTGGCAATATTAGAGGCAGTTCGTACATGGAGACCATATTTATTGGGGCGCAAATTCAGAATTGTAACTGATCAAAAAAGTTTATGACACTTGCTGGAGCAACGCATCACCACTCCGGAACAACAAAAGTGGATAGCAAAGTTGTTTGGGTTTAATTACGAGATTGTGTATAGACCTGGAAAGGAAAACGGCGCAGCTGATTCACTCTCCAGGAAAACCATCGTGGAGCAGTCGACGCATCCGGATGAACCCTTGGCGGGTTTGATGGCACTGATCGCACCAATGTCAGATGTGTGGCACGAAATTGCGCATGCCACCAAAGAAGACTCTGAGCTCGGTCCTATACTACAAAAGGCTAGCTTATCTCATCACGATGGTGACACGTCGACTGGGTTTGAGATTAGGCAGGGGTGCTTATCTAAACGAGGTATCATTTGGGTACCGAAGGGTGAGCTGAGACAACGATTATTGCACGACTTCCATGCATCAGTTTTTGGCGGCCATTCGGGCATATTACGCACTTTTAAGAGGATATCCCAGCTGTTCTATTGGCCAGAATTGAAGAAAGAAGTGACCGCCTTCGTGAAGGCCTGCGACGTTTGCCAGCGTAACAAGGCGGACAGTAGATCGCCGGCAGGTTTATTAGCTCCTTTGCCTATACCGGAGCAAGTTTGGGTGGATATATCAATGGATTTCATAACCGGGTTACCTCGTTCACGGGGAAAAGATACCATAATGGTTGTGGTAGACCGATTGTCCAAGTATGCACATTTCATCGCTCTAAGTCATCCATACTCTGCTCGAGACATAGCCGACCTGTTTGTACGGAATGTAGTTAAATTGCATGGACTTCCCAAGTCAATTGTGTCCGATAGGGATCGAATCTTTGTGAGTAAATTTTGGCAAGAACTGTTTAAATTGCAGGGCACGAAATTGAGGATGAGCTCGGCGTACCACCCCCAAACTGACGGCCAAACGGAGGTAGTGAATAGATGTTTGGAGCAATATCTACGATGTTTTTCGTCTAATAAGCCGAGGGAATGGGAGAGGTACTTGGCATGGGCAGAATATTGGTACAATACAACGTATCAACGATCAATCGCCATGACACCTTTCGAAGTGGTCTACGGGCGAAAGCCAGTTCCAATTCCTTTTCATGAAGCAGGGTCGACCGCAGTCCATGAAGTAGACATACAACTGTTGGATCGTGATGCACTGTTACGCGAGCTGCGTTTTAACTTGGAGAGTGCTCAAAACCGGATGAAGCAATATGCTGATGCTAAACGACGGCCGGAGGAGTTCACAGCGGGCGAATGGGTCTACCTCAAACTGCAGCCGTATCGCCAAGGGTCCGTCTTTAAACGGATAAATCAGAAATTAGCAAGTCGATATTATGGGCCTTTTCAGGTACTTGAGCGAATTGGGAGTGCAGCTTATCGCCTAGACTTACCACCGGGGGCGAAAATTCATCCGGTGTTTCACGTGTCATTGCTGCGACGCCGCATTGGGGACGGAGACGTTGTGCAGATGACAATGCCCCCTTATTCAGCTGATGGACTACCAGCTTTGGAACCAAGCGATGTGTTGGGCTATCGATGGGTAAAGAAGGGTCATGGCCACATAAGAGAAGTGCTGATTCAGTGGAAATCCCTTGGACGAGAGGATGCAACGTGGGAAATTGTGGACGAGATGCGGAAGAGATATCCGGCCCTTAACCTTGAGGACAAGGTTCATTTCGAGGGGGGGAGAGGTGATGAGAACTTACCATATGTGACCACTGATGAGAGATTTAAGCAGGTTTATCGAAGAAGGAAAGATTTGGTGACAGATTGAAGATTGGAAGAAGATTGCTGATTTACAAATTTATGCACCTTAATTAGTTTTAATTGATTTGATTAGTTGACTTTCTGATTTGAGTTTTGGCCAAGGGCCAGGAGGATCTGTTTGAGAGACTATTTAAATATTGCTAGGGATGTTTACAGATAGGTAGAATTTTGATCAGAGTATTACTCTTTACAGCATTAGCGCTGATTACTAGTTAAATTCGTGTGTTCATTCGAGTTTACTAGAATACCTCGTGAGAGGTTTCATCAGAGTCCTGCAAAAAATCGTAATATTCAAATTTCCCCTCTTCCTTCTTCGTAATTTTCAGAGGCAATCATGACTATGTCAACATATTTTTCTTTACCACCCAGAATATAATTATAGAATTGTCAACCTTATATATATTATCAAAGGGGAGATCTCTTCTACATAGGCTTGGCAACGGGACGAGGGCATGGGGCTGATCTCCATCCCCCATGTTCGCGGGGATTCTCTGTCACCGTCCCCGCGATAGTGGCGGGGATTTTTACCCCATCACCGTCCCCACAGGAATTCGTCCTCATTTTTATTTATTCATTTTAATTTTATTTAATATATCTACAAATAGAATTTAGAATAAAAAAAATTTAGAACGTTTGACTTCCCTCCGTTGAGAGAACAATTGGCAACCTGATATCAAAAGGGATGCGCTCCACGCGGGTGTGCAGACCTCCCATTCCAATAGTTCGCTTTTTCGTTTTAGCGCAACTTGAATACTTAAAATCCATTCTTACGACGATGCCGCCCGTTTTTATTTCGTGGAAGTCCCCGAGACTTGTCCCTCTCTTTGTTAGGTTTTTCTGTTGGTTCGTGAGACATGGAAAAAAGACTTTCTTCTTTGGTTTATGTTGCGAAAAGTGTCCTTAGTAGCGTTGAAAAAGAAGAAAAGAGCCGTCGGTCGCGTTGCAGGTAAATCCCCGAGTTGGCCCTCTTGCTCTCTTTCTGCCTTTCTAGGTATCAGGGTTTCTCGTTTTCTGTAGCACGAGTGTCGCCCAAGGCATAAGGGGCCCTCGTTTTGACGAGACGCGAAGGGACCTAATGATATAGCTCCATGATCAGGTCAAGATTATGCTCACTCAAGGGCAACGTGAGCAAGTGCGGGATCAATATAGAATTAAATTTAACAAAATTAATAAAAAAAACTTAGAATATGGTATATTTAAGTCATTTTAATATTACAATAATAGGAATACAATAAAAATAAAATATACTTTTATTAAATAAATATATAAAATTACATAATAATATCGGATCCCACGAGAAACAGGACGGGGAGTGCATTCCCCAATACATATATAAAGGAAAAATAGTAATTTTGCATTGCAGGGCCCCGCAGAGAATGGGGCGGGGAACCCTATCCTCGTCCCCGCCCCACCGGGGGAAGAAAATGGGAAATCCCGCCCCATTCGGGGCGGATCCTCGGAGAGAATAGGGATTCCCCGCCCCCATTGCCAACTTTATTTGTGCACCAGTTACACGGATCTTAGATCAGTGCAATTCGGGTCATGATTTAAATTGTATTACTAATTATGTCTATAGGTATTACATAATGTGGGTAAAATTATCATGGTTAAAAGGTATCACGAATTATGATAAAGGTAACACATGTTTTAGGTAAAAATATTATAAAACCTTTATAAAAAACATGTAATACGTATAAATCATGATACCCATCTGAATTACACCGTGATACCCATCTGAATTACACCGTGCGACTGGTGTATATGATACTTTGTCATTACAAAATACATGCCGAAACAATAACAAGTGTGAAGTGGAAAGCTCCTGCAGTAAAAGCTGAATAAAGTCTATAATAAAAATAAAAGTTTAAATAGGAAATAGCCAGGAAAAAAAATATCACAATATAAAATTATAATGACGGAAAAAGGGTTTCGAGAGCAACAAATCTTGACGCTTTATTTTGGAAAAAAAAAAAATCAATGTTTATGAACGCAAGAGAAGTCCAAAAAAGCCTCAATATAGTTCCTCACTAATAAGTAATAAATATTATATAATCTAAGAAACAGCTATTAAACCTAATCCACTGAATGTGCTATCAAAAAATCAAGGGTACCAGTGATCCTATTTGCAGATTGATCGGCTTAGAGATTGGGCTGCTGCTGCTCGAAAGGAACGCGGACAAGGAGACGTCCGTGCAGGCTAACCACAGCAGAAGTTTGGACTGGATCGATTCTACCTGGTAGGCTTACCACCTGAAACCCAGATTGTTAGTTCGAAACGACCACATTAATGGGCTGAATATTGTTCTGGACCCCTATTTCAAATCCACTTGACAAATATGGTCTACTGTGAAAGAGAGGAGTTTGTCAAAAAACGTTTATTGATATTGATATATTCATAACGTTAACATATCTTAGGACTTTCTTTTTTTGAAAGGTCAACATATCTTAGGACTTAGTAGAAAGACAAAGCATCAATGGCAATTATTACACTTTCATCTTTAAAATCTACACACTAATTTTAAAAATATTGCACATAGCAACACATTCTCAAGAAATGAATGCATCATATCATTATTTTATAAGAAACGAATAGCATCATATCATTAATCATCACAGTTTCATCTCACATCTAAACAAAACAAGAAGCTCATTTCATCTCCAAAATTTGCGGTCGGCTTTTCAGTTATTTCTAAGAAGACACACGCAAAAACTGTTAAGCTTCAATCTAGGTTAAAAAAGTGAAACATCAACTTCGGGGACCCACTTTATTTACTAAAAAATTAGTAAATGAAAACGTGTGAGGAGTAAATAGGTAAGCAATTTCACCCCTTCATTTTTATGTCACTATATAAAGAAATTGAAGTTACCTTTTTGAATGGTGTAATTCCCCAGGGATTATCAACTTGCTCAGGCTGGCCTGTTATGACTACACGTCCAACAGGATCCGTTTGAACCCGCACCTGCGCCACCAACAAGGGTATTAGTATCCTATGTTGTCCTAATTCAAATCTTGTATTAAAAAATATACGTGTGTAAAAGAGTGAAAGGAAAAAAATAAAAATCCGACAAAAGATAAATCAGACAGTATAGACCTGAGATCACTAAATAGTTTGTAAGCTTCACGTTCCCATTAATAACCTCATGAGTGGATCTGAGTGGGTCCATGATCTTCTAAACAAACTCTAGATACAATACTATACCAATTCGGTCCATAGTAAACAAAGACATACTATCAATTATGTTCTTATGCCCGGATCCCCACCACTTTCTGAGACAGTTATGACAACATAATAAAGAAAGATAATGAAAAAGTAGGCACTCAATCATCCATAGAAAATAATAGACATAGAAATAATCACACTCAGGGGAACAAATTTTTTTGAAAGCTCGCACCTCCTCCCGCAACAGCCCAGGAACTAGGGCATAAACCTCGAAACCATCTTTCTGCACATACAAAAAACGAGTCAAAATCATTTTGTGCATATATGCAAATTTTTTAGTTAATAAATACAATGGGAAACATCGACGAAAACATACATTTTGGCGTACATTAATCTTCACCCAGTCAGCTGGTGGCCCAATATCAACAACAGATGTCACCACTCTACAAACCAAAAAATAGAAATTAACAAAATGATTTCTATTAGATATTGAAGATAAAGGAGCAACATCGTCGAAAGGATATAGATCTAGTTTAAAATTCCGAATTTCCGATAGAGTCATATTTTTAGTCAGTTCCTTGGATCAGGGTTGTTAAGGGCACATGTCAATCCATGCTATACCAGAAACTACTTGAAATGGACAAGATAAAGCTTCTTAAAATTAAGTCTACCACAAGAAGCTGGGAGAATCCAAAATTAATCAAGTTGTATTATTAACCGAAGTGTTCTGAAAGACTATAAATTTATGGCATCGAACTGAAGTGTTTCACTCATCCTACATGAGAATCATATCTATCATTGAGCATACTTTTGAATTGATAGGCAGAATTAGCACAGGACAGAAAAAATAAGTAGTAATCCACTTGTAGCCAAGACTTAACTGCTTAGATAGTTCAATTCGAGCAGCTTTGTTTGGATTCTCCACTTCATTTGGTCTCTTCTGTTTGAGGGAGACTGAACAAAGTATGGGATACAGAACATGCCAAAACTAACTCAGCGACATCTTCGGCTTCAAAATGTTAATCTGGAAAGGTTCATGAACAGAGGCCAGCTTACCAATGCTTTTGAGATTCTTCTCATGCTTCGCCGCACTGTTAGTATTCTTGTCCTACCAAATTTAAAGAATGCAAAGAACATAGAGTACAAAATTAGCTACATAATGTCGCAAGTTAAGCTTAAAATGTCTCAGAAACGTAGACTCCCACAGAATTTAAAATTTGCTCACCAACCTCAAGGGAATCAGAGAGGTGTTGGGCATGCCAACCTTGCATAGCACGAGTAGCAGCATCTCTTCTAGCCCTTCCTGATCCTGATCCATGATATCCATTTCCCTGTGTAATGTATAAATGATAAAAGTAAGTTGCACTCTCCCTTTCTTTTCTGAAATGCTACGCATTGTAACCCAACCCATACAACATAACAAACACATCTGTGGAGATTCAAAAAGATAACCATCCCCCCACGAGAGGCTTATACATTAATAGGATGGGCAAATATCATCTATATATATATATACATATATTTGGATGAGGATATGGATTCAGAGAGAGAGAGAGAGCTTAAGACACCATTTCCGTAGACACTAGTTAGATGCCCATTAGTAGCCATTTTTGTAAAGTTTGAAGCATTGCTATAGTGCACATATAATATTAGCATGCAAAAGTACAGGCATTAAACCTGCAGAAGAGTTGAAATCAAGACCGAATATTTTATGTCTTAAAATCTATATGTGCAAGACAGCACTTCTGTATACACTAGTTATAAGTAGCCCATGTAGCCCACGATTCCCTTTTTGTAAAGTTTGGAGTTGAAATCAACACAGCATATCTTATGTCTTCAATATATATATATGTACTATAATAAATATCTGCAGTAATATGGGAAAACTGATTCTCAGCTCCAGAGACACAACATCGAAGACTTGGTTGTTTACACAAAATCAATATAGAAGTTTCAAATAATGAAAATTTTCATGTCAAAAGCTATAAGCTCCACCATCATTGAATATAATACTTCTTATGCATCTTCGAATCCATAATGTGTGTGTATATATAAGACAGCAACAAACACACCCGATATGATTAGATCAATAAACATACAATGGATATTTCCACTTAAAAATGTACTTGGAAGGAGACATGTAATACTCACCTCACCATCTACAGCAGTAGCTTCAGGGGGGAGCATTGCCATGGGGAGTTGAAGCTCGCCACTTTGTGTCTTATGCCTTTCATATTCTAGAAGAGACTGTCGCATGTGGACGGAAATATTAGTTTCTATCTATTATATAGATAAAAGCAGCACCCATTTTATTATCAACAACCACAAATTAAGCATATGCTAGAAAGAGCAAGACATATAAGCACGGTTCCCCTATTTTAGTGTCATTTGGTTAACAATTGAAAAGGGACAACCGCGTCTGATCATCTATAATACACGAAAAGAATAAATGATGATTCAAAATAATTCCACTAATTCAATCGCACTTCTGGCGGTGATTAATAGAAAAAAAGTGACAGTTACAACAGGAAGATTCGAACAAAATTGTCACCTTCTCATAGAAGATCCGGAATGTCCAAGAAACAGTTGTACAAGTCCTGTAACAAAAAAAAAAAACAACGTAAGGGTCTATGGGAAGACTTTCATAGCCACTTAATTTAATAAATAAAAGGGCTATATATAAATACGGAAAGAAGAAATAAATATTCAAAATGAGCATACTTATTCTAAGGCCAGAGGCGCACATAGGCCCAAGGCGTGAGGTACGGACCTCTTGGCCACAGGAACAAACTCAAGAAAAAAAAGAAACAAATAGCTAAAAAATGAAACTTTTCATTATCAAGCAAAATTAAGCATCAAACAAGTAAATAAATAGCAAAAAGGCTAAGGAACATTAATAATAGCAGAAAACTTATGCATCAAATGCAAAAGAGACATAAAATTTAAACAATTTCAAATTCAGATCTAGCCAAAATTCAAATCCAAATATAATTAACAACTCCATAAGCCAACGCATAAAATGAGCCAAAAGATCGTATGAGGGTTGGTCATTGATGGAGGGTGCCGGGAACCCAGAAGCTGGAGGAGTCTGGTGGTGGTCGTCCGACGGTGGTGAAGCAGGTGAGACTAGGGATGTAAACAAATCAAATATTTTTAATTCAATTCGTGATTCGAATTCGATTTAGATGATTCGGATTCGAAAAATTCGAATTCGAATACCAATTAATCGAAGATTCGAATTCGAATATAGTTGTTTCGATTCGAATAATTCGAATATTTGTTTATATATAATATATTTTAAAAAATTAAATAATACATATAATACTAAATATATATATATAATATATTTATATAGCTATATATTTAAAATAAAATTTAATAATATATATTATTAAAATTTGTAATTGAAAAAATTCTAAAAATAATAATATTTGAATATTTACAAAAATAAAAAATATACATTTCGAATCTCGAATCGAATAGTTCGAATATTTCTCATGAATCGAATTCGAATCACCTTTTAAACTTCGATTAATATTTGTTTGAATACGAATACGAATTCAAGTCCATATTTACGAATTCGAATCAAATTTCCTAATATTCGGTTCGATTCGATTCGTTTACATCCCTAGTTGAGACTGTGTTGCAGAGCAGTAGCATCCTTTTCCTCCTTTTCTTTTCTGATTTCTTCTAGATTCCATCCCTAATTCTATAAGCTATTTCGCTAAATGTTACTGTTGGCCCAACCTGTGTGCCTCATGACATCAAATATGTGATATACTGATTCGTTATGAGACATAGTCCGACAGGACTATTATTTGATAAAATGTCTGATTACCAGCCCAAGAGGATCTCGAGAAAGAACTAGATTAGAAAATATTTGGATATGTTCAATTACATGTGCGTGGAGTCATCCATAAATTGTTAGTAAATGATAACTTAAAAGAAACACACGCCCAACCCCAACCGAGACACTAAACACGCATAAAAACAAACACACACATTCCCACAGACACATGGACACACACACACACACAAAGAGAAACAAGAACAGTAAAAACTTATCTACAAAAAGTTCCTTACTTTGGTGGGTGGAATGACTCTCCCACCTGCCTCCACAGCTTGGATCCAGTTACCTATTCAAAATCCACAAATTTATAATAATAGAAAAGGCAGCCAATAAAAATTTATTTCTCTTGCACCAAATTGTCCATGTGACTTCAGTAGTTGATGCGTGCAATAAAACGAGGGATACTTAAAGAAACCAAGTTTCTGCCTCGGGAAACAGCATTAAATGACTTCCAAAAGCATACGGACAAAGCCAGTTTAGGTAACATGATTGTATCTTAGATTTTGCATGTCTTGGAATCGAAGGTTACTATGATGCACTCTCTACTTACTGCGAACTGCTCTTTTCGAATTCCACTAGTAGGGAGTATAATAATAAAATATCCACCTCAAATTTCTTGTGCTGGAGAAATTATTGCATTATACTAGCAGACTGTAATGTTGTATTTCCTTATTATAGTCCACTTAAACAAAAAGTTCTCAAAACTCAACCAACTTAGAGGTGCAAGCTACATATCTAACATTGAATTGAAGCAGACAGTCAAGTTGCGATAGGAGAAACAAAGCAGCAGGCCTCAAAAAGTAGCTAACAACTTCAAGATAATCTCACATCCCTTTTATTTTGCTCCTAGATAGTTTACGCCATTTGACTAGGGGAGACCAACTAGCTGAGGATTAGGCCCCTAAATCATGATGCTTATGCGGATATAGCACTACATGCCACATAGAGCTTTGTGTCTTCAAGTGTATAAAGAGCATCGTCAAGTTTATAAGGAAATAATACAGCACTTCAAAGCTCAAACAAACAATACACATCCTCACCCAGTGATCTAGTGAAGGGCAATGAGATGAAAGAATTGATGCAACGCATAACATATTGCTTACTGTAATACCAAAATAACCAATTTCATACAAGTATTAGGAGAATAGAGGAAAGCAGAAATGAAGCAAGCTTAGGGTGGGATAGATATGATCTTCATAGGAAAGTAAGGTTCAATTTAACGTTAATAAGACAGAAGCTCCGGAAACGATGACAGTGCTTAGCCTAGCAGTTCTAGGCATCATAATCAATAAGCATGTGAAAACATTGTTAGATCATGGAACACTTGCTTATCAAAAAAATTATATACAACACTACATCAGATGTATGAAGATATGATGCAGGCGAAAGCAAAACGGCCTGCAACAATATACCAAGAAGAAAGAATTTTAAATGTATAATCATCACAAAAGGAAAAAAAACAAAAAAAAAGAGTGATATTTTGCAGTATATCAGCACAAAATCTTATAAATTATTTAGCGAAAAATAATATGTTAATCAACTATGGAACTTCTTTTGTAGTAGCTCAGCACAAATCTAAGATATATAAGGAAAAAGCCATTCCTGACAAATGTCAATTGGAGATTAGAAAAATTATATGGAAAAATATTTTACATCATTCAAATTATTTGCTTCCGACATAAAAGGACATTAACGGAAATGCATTTATTATAATAAAAATGACATGGTAGATTTGTTGGGAATTTGGGATTATGATTTGATTTGCACTAGTTTTATAAGTAATTGAAAACCACAAAAAGACAATGTGATCCTTCTGTGAAAGAATTCAGCAAAGTGACAATCTGTTTTAGTACGGAGGAAGTAACGAATTCAGCAAAGTGACAATCTTTTTGCATGAACAAATCACATCATAATTCCAAAGAACACTCATCTGAATACTAAGAAATGGTAGCATGGAGTATAAAGAACACATAAGTTGAAGGACGTTAGGACATCTGCATACCTTGTCATAGCCTCCCAGCCTAATCACGGCCCTCCATAACCTAGCAGCCAACAAAGTAAAACACAAAAAATAGAATGAATCTTTACACAATGGCAGATTCATAAAAAATATAACCGTAGGGCGAGCTTACTTCAGACAATTTAGTGGCTGCCCATAAAATTTTGGTGGTTTGAAGTCCATTGCCTTCTCCCGGTGAAAACTTTCAAGTTCCTTCATGAATGCTGTTTGATCCTCTGGTGTTCCATCGTCGCCCTCTTCAATCTATACGTGGAAAAAGAATATATGTTATTACATTAAAGCGGTATTTTGGAATAGCTTGTTGATCAATACCTAAATTCAATTTTCTTATTTTGCCAGTATATTCTTTGCAAGATTGTATTTATTACCTTATTATATTCTAAAAATGAAAAAATATATTATTACACTAAAGCTGCAATTTTGGAATAGTTTGTCACCTGATACCTACATTCAATTTTATTATTTTGCCAGTCTTTTCTTTGCGAGATTGTATTTATTACCAGCGATAGTGTTGACTGAGTGAAAGCTGTGTTGGATATTTCTCCACTATGGTTTTCAGCCTTTGCAGACGAACTATAAAGGAATTTGGACTTGGCAGCTACATGCTGGTTTGCAAGTGAAGATTCTTCACCATCATTTTTCGCAGCAGTTTCAACAGCCTCATCTTTGATTGTAGTATTTTCGTCAACCTTAACTGCATCTTTCATCTCTTCAACCTCACCCTGTTGACCCTCGTTTGACCGAGCATCCTCTCTCTGAGGACCTTTATTAGGAGACAATTCAGCTGGGAGCAGTCTATTTTCCCCAGGATTATCCCCAGCATCAGCATTTCCTATTGTCAGGTCACCTCCTACGACCTGCTCGGCATAATCCATATCCTCTTTACCATTGTCTTTAGTCTTATTCAATGCAGCATCTTCATTGGGTCTTTTCTCCACATTATTTTGACAATCTCCACCAACCACACCATTCTCAGCCGACATTTTTTCTTCTACCCTGTCTTTAGTAGCCTCCTCTGTAACCCCTTCATTGTTCACATCAATTTGTTTTTCCACGGGACTTGTAGGAGCAGTTTTCTCTGCAGCGTCAGCTGCGGTGTTGATTATCTCTTCATTCTGATGTTTTATATTGTTGTTCCCTGAGATTGTTCCCTCAATTGGCTTATTGGCCTCATTAGTTTGGTCTTTCACATCACTCTTCAACTCGGTCTGGTGGTTAGCTTCAGCTGTACATTTATTTAGGTCATCACCACCCTTCTCCCTTTCATTTAAATCCTCTGCAGAGCAGAAAGATTTTTCTACCTCACTCTCCTTAGCATCAAATGTTTTACCAGGCTCATCTTTAGGTAGCTTTTCCGGATCCTCCATTTCCACATCCATTGTATCTACTAAAAAAAAATATATTATATCCAATCAATGCATTTCTCAAAATAGAAAAGCTAAGGTAAACCCTCATGCAAAATTACAAAAAGAAATAGAAAACTAAACAACCAAACCAAATAGCAACTCCAATAAATGATATCCTCAGGAGGAAAACTATACCATTTTCCTTATTTTAGTGGAAAAGGAAACGAAAAGGCTATTGGATTTGACGTGCATGAACAGAAACGCCAAAAGCGCTTAAGCGGAACAACATACGGGGTAAAAATTGATGATTAGATTTAAGTCAATTTTCGAATTACCTCAGCAGGAAAATGCAACTACATCTACGAAGAACACAGGAAAGAAGACAACGGAAAATCGAGAAACTTGCCTTGAAACGCCGGATACGGCGGGCACAGCTTGGCGATGTCGAAATGGCGGTCCAGTCGAATCTAGGGTGTAACTTGTTCTGTTTTCATTTGGAGCAAAATGAGGAGACGATGGGGGAGTGTGGTGGCGTGAAGAATTCGAGTGCAGGATTAAGAAGAGAAAAGAGATTAAGAAGAGAAAGAGAAGGTAGCCAAAATTACTCTGTTTACTGTAAACAAAAGGAGAGAGCTGAGCGGCGACGGAGACAGAGAGAGAGAGAGTGAAATTTGTTCCTGCGGTTTCGTCGTTCAAATGAACGGAATTCGGCTCAACGATGTATTAACACCTGGATATGGCTCACCATTTAAATTTTCTATTTTACCCTTGCTAAATCAATTGTCGTTTATCCCTAACAAAAACAAAAATTATATTATTTCTTTATTATTTTAATGCAGTGACATTATTTATATCAAATTTATTTACTGAATTAAATGCAGTTACATATTTATATCAAATCTGCATCAGTTTTTTCTTCATAATATTGTTTTTGTTCGTAATATTATCGGTAGGGATGGTAATAGGGCCAATTTGACTAGACCCATAACCGGCCCCATAAAAAGAATCCCTAAACCAGTAAACCGCTTCGTCCCATCGGGTTATCCGTCCATTCTGAATTGCAACGAAATTAAATATTAAATATTTTAGGGATGACTCTTAAATTAAATATCAAATAAAAAATTTAATTTATAAGTGAAGATACAGGAGCACCGAATAACTCAAAATAATCACATTCGTTGTTCATTTAACAAAAAAATAAGCATATGTAAGTCGTACATAAACATATGAATATCTCATAAATCATACAAAATGTCCTAAAAATAATTAATATTAAAACAATGCATCTATCACCTATGTAGGAGGGAATGTTGTTTAATATAGTTTGTTTGGTGTTATGTAGTTATAAACATATAAAATATTATACACGGATCGGATTAGAGGCGGGTTTAGCAAAATCTTTTACCCACTCCAAAGTTCAAACCCACTAAAGGCTTTTTAATTGGATTTTCAGCGAATTAACCAAGTCAGATTTCATGCGGGTTCGAGTTTGAATCCACCTTATTGTCATTCCTAATTATCAGTTGTTTATACTAGTATTCTCGAATTAATGGTAAACATTAAAATTTCATGATTGAGTTATTTTAGAATTAAATAAACGATTCTCGTAAGTCGTAGTCATGATTTCAAGATTTAACATTAACAAATTTGTCCGAGTGATTTCAGTCCAATTAAGATTTTGTTGCCAATTTTTACCGTAAAAAAACTACAAGTTGAAAATAATGGAAAGGAACTAATGATAATTGAAAAATGTGGCAAAATATTACAGTGAAGTCGTGATGTAACTACGAATATTGAATAAATTATATTGATTGCCTGTAGAGTTAGCAAATTGTATACGATTACAAAAATTATTGATTGTGTAGATTTTGTAAGATGTACACAATAAAAAGAAAATGTTACTACTGTAGCTTTAGGAAAATCATATGATTAAAATATTATGTTGACTGCGTAAGATTGCAATATGGGTGCTTTTTTAAAAAAGAAAATTGTTGACTTGGATTATGCAAAATATAAACCATAAATAGGATTATACAAATCTACAGATCTAGAAACGAAAATAAATATCTCCAAAGTGCTATCATTTCTAAGAAGAATCATTGTCAGATCAAGCAAATCGTGATTGTTATTACTTACTAATTAGGGTAGGGTTGTTCACGTATACATTTTTTAGTGAAAAACTCGTGTTTTAATTTGATTAATGCTTGTCCAAGCTCGTTGAGTTCTGTTCGTTTAATAGAACAGTGCTTGAAAATCAAAGATCTCATTTGTTAACGGCTCGTGTTCTAACTCGATTAGTGCCTTTGTGGTTATCCAAGCTTGTATTATTCATTTAACTCATTTATTTTATTTTATTTTAGACTAGAGATTTATTTGAACTAAGAAAAGCAGAACAATCTGCAAATATAAGTAAAACATTCTCAATCCAAAGGGAGGGGGAGATGGACAAAGAAAAACAATCGTGTTGGTTGCAATTTTAAATATATGAAGAACAAGGAAAAATCTTAATTAACTTGTTGTAACTATAAGCTCATTTTGTGTTCAACGAATTGAATTTTCTCCTGTTGTGATTGTTCGCATAGGTAGCAAAGAAAATAGGAAGACTCGAATAGCAATAAAAAAAGACAGAGTATCCATTTAAAGCTGAGGACGGGAGGTTGTACAAGGCGTAGAAGTCGCACATTGTATGGAGGCCATATAGGGCGTGGACGCAACACCAAGGAGGTGAAAAATCATATAAAGGCGTAAGAGAGGAAAACAAAAACAAAACAAAAATAAAGGAATATTAAAATAATTAATAAATAACAAGCTAGTAGTATTTCCATTTCTAATAATTGGAGGGTGGAGAAGAAGATAAAGAAACCTAGGATTTCAGAAGATGGAAAAGATAGGTGAAGAAGAAGGCTATGATTTTTTCTTTTCTTTTTCCGCGGTGGGTATTTTCATTTATCTTAATATGTCAATAAACTTAAATATTAAAACTAGAGCTTTTTTTCAACAAATAGAATAATATCTAATATTTGTGTTTACGATAACAAATATTTTCAAACTTGATGTTTGTTACTGCTCATAACAGTTCGCTAATTCTAACGAACACCAAATTGACATGGTAAGTTCGAGCTTAGTATACTTCAAAATTTGAGAAAACATTACTCGACAACTCAAACCTTAGCTCGGTTCATTAAAAACCCTACTACCAACCATTTACTTGTCTTGCAATATTTTTTTTCTTCCAAATGCATTACTTGGTGAAATTAACTTTTTGACCATAAACTTCATTTTAATATTTACTATATTTTTCTAAGGTCCTGACTTCTGAGCTTTCAAATTTTATTTGTTGACCATTTTATATTCGACTAGTATTTTTCAGTAAGCTTTAAGGAGCTTAATTGTCCTTAATGTCTAAGGGGAAAAAAGGAATTGTTTATTCAATATTTTTCCTATTGAAGTGTTATCTGAAAGATTTCAAATCTCAACTTACCAATTTACTATAAAATATGCATTATGAATGTTGAATCCTGTAGTAAAGCCGAAACAAGAATCCAGGAAAAATATCAAAATAAAATTAAATTAGAAACATCACAGGCTCACAGGCGAATTAAAATTCCCACAAATGCAGTATCAATATCTCCCCAATTTATTCTGAAAATTGTCAATGTAAGCAACGCAAGAAAGTTGGAAAACTGGGATTTGGATGTTAGTTAAATTAGGCACGCAGGTGCGAAGTAGTATGAATTATAGTACAATTTCTGATATCCACAAAAAAAGGGTCTCTTGGGGCAATAAGTATTATTTACTTCTTCTACAGGGGAGAGTTTCCGTCGGTAGGGGAAGACATCACGGATAGAATCTCACCGAAGCTATGGCTCACAACGAGAACAACCTGGTTTAATTGTGGAACGCACCTAGAGATAAAGAAAGTGTGATATTAGAGCGTGGTAAATACATATAAGAGGATTTAGTTATGCCACAAAATGAGAGAAATGGGATCCTCAGACTTAGCCACTCTTAAAAAGACAAAAAGTCAACTACATGTCTTTCTGATTTTAGTGGAATACTTTGGTTTTCTATAGTACGAACATGGCTAGGTACACCTTGATTTATATTAGTAGGAGCTCGATAAAGCAACCTAAGATTAATAGTGAAGTCTAGCATAGCTTGTATAGGAAAGAAGGGTAAAAATGTTAAAAAGGGAATTTATCTAGCAATGACCTTAGAGAATAAAACCTTGCCAAACAATACAAGTAATATAATTTTGGGTTCATGGTAAGGAGAAGAGCCTTGCCAAGGTGTTCTTGTAATTTCTTTATGCGGCCTATATAATCATGATCTTCAACGCAAAGGATTAGGGGCTTAGCATCGGCGCTAGGACCATCGAACTGAAGGGCCCCTGGGTTTCTGTAGACATCCTCCAACGAAAACTTGGTGGCATTTTGCCTCAATAACCTACAAACACAAAAACTACTCCTGTCTTAAAACCAACATAGAGCAGCCAATGTTTATCATACACTATAAAAGATCAAAAGTTCAGTATATGAACCTCAAGTAAACTATAAAGCATCTCAATTAAGACATAATCGTAGGCCTTGCCCTTCAAATCAACAGTTCCAGGATGTACAATAGGTTTTTCGAGGGTTGAAACACCATGGCAACCATAGCGCCAACAGTCATCATAGCCTGAGGATTGAAAAAAATCAGAACTCTTGCTATGTTCTCTCAAATTTGAAGGGCGAACGAGCACAAAACTAGTTGAAAGTAAATGTATTGTTAGGACACTAATTCCATAACTTAAAAGTGGTAATGTAAGTAGTCATACTGTTATAGGAGCAGCACCGCACTTCCACTTATCCACATGATTCTTCAAGTTGGTAATAGTAGCCATATAACCATTCAAACCAACATAACCAAAAACATGTCACAATATCATTATGCTTTAGTCGTCTTAACTTCTGCAAACAAATCCAAATTTCACCCAAGGAGAAACATTTTTTTTTTCTAAACAAATAGGTGATGCTTGGTCGAAGTACTTTAGTTCTCAACTTTTGGCAAACAAATCCAAATTTCACCTGAGGAAAATATTTTTTTCTAAACAATTAGATGATGCTTGGTTGAAATGTTGAGGATGGGATTAATAATACGTAGTCGCAAAAGCACTAGTGATCGTTTGGATTGATATGGACTTGAAAACCATTACTTATATAAAAACTAAATTTGGAGATGGATTTGAAATCCACTATAATTGTGAGGGACTTGAAATTCCCTCAATCCAAAACTCACCCTCTAATAAGACGTTGTGTCGGAAAAAATTCTAGCTCCAAAAAATAAAACAAAGTTCTAGCCCCAAAACACACTCACACACACCAAGCAGAGCATCAATCATTAGTTGAAGGCTTGAAGAACTGTCCTACTGTGTTGGCCATAACATTTCCACCATCCACAAACCCTAGCATTACCAAAATCAAATAAAAAGGCAAGAACTAAATCAGAAGCAGGACTTACATAGGCATAGTAACAGTCAAATTTGGAAGGCAATGATCCTCGAGCTTGATAACTAAAGAAAAATGCAAATTGCATTGAATTTCTTTCCCTTGTAGGTCTTTCTGCAAAAAGACACAATTAGATGTAGGGGATAATAATTTTTTTTTTTTTTTTTTGGAGAAGCTAATATATCAAAATAACAAAAGAAAACTAGTAAGTGAGCAGAAAATAGAGAAATCTCTATGAAGACAATATTGGGAAGAGTTTAAGCTTGATAGCATAAAGTGCCAGACTTCATAAATGCATTGAAAATCTCCCCATGTCTAGCTATTTGAGAATAAAGTAGGAAAGAAGAGGCACTTGGAGATAGTTATGAATGGCTTGTTCATTTCTGCTTCAATAAGATGAGCCAAGAGCTTTTCTGTCTCTATCTGTTGAGGTGAGAGAGATTATTGAAATTTATTCATTTCATGGAAAGAGAATATATTCATATCAATTCAATTACTTGAGACAACTTAGCTGAGTCGTCTGATTCTGGGTGAAGGAGCTATGACACAATATTAACTTCAGGGTAAGCAAGATACTACAAACAAATCAAACAATTTGCACAATATAATACAATACAATACATTAAGATATACATGTTTCTTTATAAGTGGAGGAAGGAATTCAAACAATGCAGATGCCCAAGGTGACAGTTGAGTAGAAATATTATCAGCTGAGACACCTTGCCCGAGCAAACCATGAATTTCTTTGGGATGAATTTTATAATACAGATGCACATTACCACATTAAAACTCTTCGGTTATCATCACGCTAACTTTACATATATATAATTATTAAAAAAATCTCTAAAAACACTTTCCTTGGGATGAAACAGAATTACCAAATTTGTCATTTTCTTTCTAGAAGCAAGGTAAGGGTAGGGGGCAGAGACCCAAACATGCAAACTGAACCTTAAGTCGAATCCGACTTATCTACAACAGAGCATAGAATTCAGGAATGCTTTCGATGAGCCCCTCTGGCAACAGGTGGACACCATGGTGTTTCTCTGGGGAAAATAAAACAAATAAAAACTTTTAAGAGGCAATAAATAGCTGCAACACTAAGAAACCATTAGAACTCTAAATGAACTTTGTTCTCCTCCATCGAGTCGATGGAGGGGATTAAGGTAAGACCCCCAACCTATGTATTAATCAACATAATGTTCATTTACAATGAAAGGGAAATAGGCAAAAAGCCTATCTAGGAAATCTAAAATTGGGATAACCCCAACCATCCATATGCAAGAAACCACGAATGCTTTTACAATCTTCACTTCTACAAAATTCAAAAGAAGATTCCCATTTCACCGCCAAGTTAGCAAGGTGATCTGCTGCTGCATTTCCTTCTCGATGAATATGCGTAACTTTTATCTCCATCCCCCTTGAAAGTTTCCTAAAGACAGCAATATTGGCTTGATAGGACCAATGTCCTACTCCATCCCCTCTCAATAAGTGATCTACAGAAAGTGAGTCTATCTCAAGCCAAATCTTTGAATATCCCTTTCTAACACATATTTGAAGAGCCTCAGTAATAACACTCAATTCAGAAGACATTGTGTCTGTATTGCCCAAAAACTTGTAAAATGCATAAACTAATCTCAGATCATTCCCCCAGCTCCAGCTAAGCCGGGGTTCCCTTTAGATGCCCCATCAGTGTTTATTTTTAAATCCATCATCTGGAGGTTGCCATCGGACAAAAAAGATTTTTTCTCAGCACACATTTAAATAGGAACGTTCCAGTTTGAGGCTAAATACTGAAAGCCTCTCCAAAATCCAACCAGGAGTAAGTTTGTTTGAGATAAATCTCGAAGCTTACTCACCACCTGTTGTTGGATTCGAGAACCAGGAGGTGTGTTTGCCTCAAACTTGGAATTATTTCTAGCACACCAAATGAACCAGAGCACAAGGAAGGGTAAAACAATACAAATGTGCTCAGTATTCTGCTTTTTAGAAAACCACAAGGCAATCAAGTTGACAGGGGAAATATCAGGAGGCACAAGAATGTGGAAAAGATTTGAAAAGTATATCTACACCTGCCAAAAGATGGGACAACTCACAAAGGTGTGGTTGGTCTCTTCACAGGTGTTATGACAAAGATAACACCAAGAGGTGGCCACAATTTTTTTTTTAATGAGATTATCATCAAGGGCCAAGAATTTATTGACTAATCTCAAAAGAAATATAGAATGAGAACTAAGAATAGTTTTTGGCCACATCATTGACTGCCAAGCTGAAACCGGCTTGGACAGTCTCAGGGAATTCCAAGCAGAAGAGAATGTAAAGAGACTATTAGGAGATAGCTTCCAAACAGGTGTACCACACACACTCACATCAACAACAATAGAACAGATATCATCGACAATAACAGTGGGCAATATCAAACTCAGTTTGTGACAGTCCCAAGAGTCATTTACCCAAAAGTCTTTCACCTTGTCATCACAATTAAAGACTCCAGAATATTGACAGAGGGGAGAGTAAGTGCAACAGCTATCAAACCAAAAAGAGATGTTACCTTTCCCAATTCTCCAAAATATGTGTTGATCAGTAAAAACCTGCACCTTCAGAAATCTTCTCCAAAAATGAGATTGGTTAACACCTATATCAGCATTAAAAGGGTGAGTGTGTTTCAAATACTTAAAATGCAAGTATTGACACCATAGAGCCTTTATTGTTCTAAATTTCCACCAAACATAAGCAGCAAAGGCTCTATTTGTGTCATACAAACTCCTTACCCCAAGACCACCCCGCTTCTTGGGAAAGCACATCTTTTCCCAAGAGGACCAGTGGATGTGTTTGTGATTTGGTGTAGAACCCCAAAAAAATCCATTAAACATTTTATGAAATCTGTCAATAACAGACTTGGTGACCCCTATTACTCTCAAAGTATACATAGGAATGGAGTTAAGGACACTCTTAATGAGTTCTAAGCTCCCTCCTATACTTAAAATTTTTTTGTCCCAGCCACTAAGTTTATTACTAACTTTTTCAAAAAGTTCTTGAAATAAGCCATTTTAAACTCTTCCTTTGAAAAGAGGCACTCCCAAGTATTAGAAGGGAAGTTTTTCTTCTACAAAATGAGAAAGTTCCAAGATTTTTTTCTTATTGTAACTAGGGACATGTTTGCCAAAAATAGCAGTACTTTTAGAAAAATTAACTTTATGACCGGATGCTTTTTCAAACAAACTAAGAAAATTCAGAAGTTTTTTAAAGGCAGAAACTTTGGCAGAAGAGAAAACCACTGTGTCATCAGCAAAGAAAAGGAGGGGATAGACATGCCTCTTTTATTAAATTTCAATTCAGGATAAAGCTCAAATAACTCCAGTAAGCCATAAGAAAGAATATGAGAGAAAAGAGCAAAAAAGCTGGGAGAAAGAGGATCACCTTGTCTTTATACCTCTACTGGATTTGAAAAATTCAGAAAGAGAGCCATTAATCACAAGAGAGAACCAAGAGTTGTTAGTGGCATTAATAATATAAGACACAACTAGCTCAGGAAAACCCATCAGTCTTAATATTTTATACAAGGCATCTCATTTAATTCTATCATAGGCTTTTTGAAGATCAATCTTAAGGATCATTTTTCCATTTTTGTACTTAGTATTAAGCTCATGCACCATTTCCTGAGCCAGGATAATGTTATCAGCAATGTCCCTAGTAGGGACAAATCCACTATGAGTAGGAGGGATTAATGTAGGGAGGAGATTAGCTAACCTATTATTGACCAACTTAGTCAAGATTTTATTAACAACATTGCAAAGGCTTATAGGTCTGAAATCAGCCCAACTAGTAGGATGGTTTTTCTTGGGGATGAGAGCAATAGACGTACATGTGAAGCTTCTAGGCATTGGGACTCCTAGAAAGAATTCATGGGCTGCCTCAAGCATGTCACCCTTTATAATATTCCAACAACATTGATAAAACGGGGCAGAAAACCTATCAGAGCTTGCCATACTGCCTTTATCAATGTTGCGGATTACTTCATAAACCTCATCCATACTAGGGGGAGAGCAAAGGCTATCAAAAAAAGTCTCATGAACCACCGGTTTAATGGTACTAAAAATGGCACTGTTTAAATCACAAAACTCAAAGGTAAACATTTTTTCACAAAACTCACATGCAAATTTGTTGATTTGATCAGGCTCTTTTATAACCACATCATCAACCCTAATCTCATTAATCCTACTTTTAAACCTCCTCTTTTTTACTAAATCATGGAAATAGTCAGTATTTTTCTCTCCTTCCCTAAGCCATTTACAGACTGTTTTTTGTTTCCAAAAGGATTCCTCTAGAGCAAGAGCAAATGAGAGTTCAGCTTGCTTTTGCTTGAGAGTAATTTATTGACTATCAGAAGAGTCACCTAAGTAAACAGTTTCCTGATCCAACAAGTTTTGTTCATCTTGGGCAACCCTGTCCCTTTTTTATCCCTTAGATGATTTTCAACTGCATGAGAATTCCTTTTCCAGGCTTTCATTGCACACTGAAGATGATGATTTGTTAAAAGATCATGTTAATGTTGAGACTAATTCTGTTGTGCATATGTCACCTTTGCATGAGCTTCTTAATGGGGAGCTTGAGGGGAGGACATCTATCTCTTGTGATGAAGGACTGAATATAGACCAGATGAAGAAAAATGGTAAGAAAAAGAATTGGAGAAGGAAAAAGAAATCAGCGGTCCCTTTTGTGATGCAAACAAGAAGGGGAACTGTTTTTACCAAAGGTAATTTCTCTAACTCTTCATGATTATTCTTACTTGGAATGTGAAGGGTATTGGCAATAATAAAAATAGAACTTATTTAAAAAATTTAATAAAAAAGAAATGGCCAGATATTTGTGCAATTTTAGAAACCAAGTCTGCTGATATTAATCACTTTTTTGTTGGGTTTTCAGAATGTTATTGCTAATAGTAATGGGAAGATAAGGGTTATATGGAATGATCCTATACATTTGAATGTCACTTTCTCTTCTGAACAAATGATTGATGTGGTAGCTCACAATTCTGTTCTTGACTGTAAATTATTTTGCTCTTTTATATATGCTTCGTGCTCTAGAAGTGTTAGACTTAACTTATGGGATAATTTGAGAAACTGTGGGCATGGTAATGATCCTTGGATTGTGAGTGGAGACTTCAATACTATTCTTTCTGCTGATGAAAAAAAAGGAGGGGGTGGCCTTAAACTTAAATCCATGGATGATTTAAATAAAGCCTTAGTTGACTGTGGTTTAAGATGCCAGTTATTCAGGTCTTGATTACACATGGCATCTAACCATGTGTTTGAAAGAATTGATAGGGTTACATAGTCATATTCGACTGCAGCAATCGGAATGAAGATTTATGGCATTGTCAGCTTGGCCATATGAGCGAAAAAGGAATGAAGGTGATGTGTTCGAAGGGTATACTATCTGGTCTGAAAAATGTAAAACTTGGCCTATGTGAGGATTGTGTATTTGGGAAACAGAAGAGGGTTGGTTTCTCGAGGAGTGGTAGGACCCTGAAGACCCAGAAGCTGGAATTGGTTCATAGTGATCTATGGGGACTAGCGCCTGTGACATCCCTTGGAGGATCATCATACTACATGAATTTCATCGATGATTCCACATGAAAGGTATGGGTTTATTTTATGAAAAATAAATGTGATGTGTTTGATGCTTTCAGGAAGTGGAAGGCCAGAGTAGAAACTGAAACAGAGCTGAAGGTGAAATGTATACGCCAATAATGGAGGTGATTGTCAACTCAGAGAATTCAAAGACTATTGTGTTGAGAATTGGATTCGCATGGAAAACATTGTGCGAGGAACTCCACAACAGAATGAAGTAGCAGAAAGAATGAACAAGACGCTGAATGGGCGATCAAGGTGCATGAGGCTGAAAAGTGGTTTACCAAAGACATTTGGGCGGATGCAGTGAATACAGTTGCATTCCTGATCAATAGAGGTCCATCAATTTCGATGGAGAATCGAATACCTGAGGAAGTATGGACGAGAAAGGAGGTAAACTTGTCTTTCCTACGTGTTTTTTGTTGTGTTGCCTATGCTCATGTTAATTATGTTGAGAGAAGTAAGTTGGATGCCGAATTTATTAAGTTTACGTTCATTCATTATGGAGGTGAAAAGTTTGGTTATAGGCTCTGGGATGAGCAGAACCGAAAGGTAATTCACAGTCAAGACATGATTTTTAATGAACAGGTAATGTACAAGGACAAATTGGAGGCATCGAGCTCTAAGACTTCAGAGTCTCATGCTATCGAGTTAGACATCTCAAACTTGAGTGGGAGTACGGAGAGTGTGAATAAAGAAGAGGTTCTTGAGGAAGAGCCAAGAACTCCACCACCACCTTAGGATGTTCCACTGCAAAGACAAGCTAGAGAGCAAGGTCTACCCAGTAGGTACTCACCCTCTAACTATTACTTATTACTTACTAATGGTGGTGAACCTGAGCGCTATGTAGAGGCAGGAAAAGTTGGTGATAGATGGAGGTGGAAAGCTGCCATGGATGATGAATTGGCATCTCTTCCCCTAAATGGCACTTGGGAACTCATTGAGCTCCCGAAGAGAAAGAAGGCAGGACATTGCATTGGAACTTGGTCTATTGGATCAAGATTGAAGCTGATAGTAGCAAGCGCTACAAGGCTCGGCTGGTTGTGAAAGGGTTTTAGCAATGATACAGAATTGATTATATTGATGTGTTTACTCCTATTGTGAAACTGACTACTATGCGTATGGTGTTGCAGAAAACTTGTTGTTACATCAGATGGATGTAAAAATGACATTCCTTCATGGTAACTTGGTGGAGGACTTATACATGACACATCCTGAGGGGTTCGTGGCCAAAGGAAAGGAAGGACTTGTGTGCAAGTTGAGAAAGAGCTTGTACAGGTTGAAGCAAACTTCGAAGCAGTGGTACAAGAAGTTTGACAGTTTCATGCTAGAAATTGGATACAGTAGATGCTACGCTTATCACTGTTGTTACTACAAGAGGTTTCACAAAAGTTATCTCATCCTGTTGTTATATGTTGATGATATGTTGATTGTAGGAGCTGGTCCAAATGAGATGGATAAGCTGAAGAAGCAATTGTTCAACAATTCTCCATGAAGGATCTTTGAGATGCAAAGCAGATTTTGAGTATGAGAATCGAGAGGATCAAAGCCGCAGGAAAATTGTGTCTTTCTCAGATGATTTAAATTCAGAAGTTAGTGGAAAGATTTAATATGGAAGATTCGAAGCTTGTGAATGTCCCGTTGGGTAGTCACTTCAAGCTTTCGAAGAAGGAGTCGCCAGGTACCAAAGAGGAACGTGCTCAAATGAAGAAGGTTCCCCATACTTCAGCAATTGGCAGCATCATGTATGCCATGGTGTGTACACGACCAGGTATTACGCATGCAATAGGAATAGTGAGCCGATTCATGGGTGATCCGGGAAAATAACATTGGGAAGCTGTGAAATGAAATAAATTATGCGATACTTGAGAGGTACCACAGACAAGGCTTTATGTTTCGATGGCAAGAATGTATAGTTGGTTGGTTATGTTGATGCAGACTTAGCGTCAAATGATCTTGATGGGAGAAGAAGTACTACTAGGTACATATTTACATATGGTGATACTGTTATTTCTTGGACTTTTAAGTTGCAGAAGGTTGTTGCTCTGTCCACCATGAAAGCTGAGTATGTAGCCGTGATGGAAGTGAGTAAGGAGATTGTGTGGTTGCAAAATTTCCTGGTGAACTTGGGAAGGAGCATAAGAATAGTACTCTCTACAGTGACAGTCAGAGTGCAATTTTCTTAGCAAATAATCCGGCATTTCATTCAAGGACGAAGCATGTTGAATTGAAGTTTCACTACATTCGTCACCTATTGGAGAAGAAAACCTTGCAACTCATGAAGATACTTGGAAGTGAGAGTCCAGCCCACATGTTTACGAAGGTGGTAACCTTAGAGAAATTGAAGTTATGCATAGATTCAATTGGCCTTGGAACTTGAAGATGTGGCTAAGTGATGCTAAGCTGATACAGGGATGAGAACAAGAAGATATGGTTATTTGGGAGTTCAATCTCCAAGTGGGATATTATTGGAGTATGGAGCATGAAGGATTATGCCCAGTTTTAGGCCCAGTTGTGTAATCCTAGTGTAATTAGGATTATGGCTTATTTATGCTATTATAAATAGTGATTCTTCCATTGTATGTGGTATCCGAAAAATATATAATGAAAAATCCTGGCTCGGTATCGCCCTCAGACATAGTTACACATCGTAACGAACTGGGTAAACAATTTTGTGTGTTCTTTTCTTTTCTTTCGTAATTGTGTGTTATTTCCTAACACACTATGCCTCATTAACGATCCCAAAGGCCCACCACTCATTATACAAAACCTATTCTTAAGCAAAAAGTAGGATTAAGACATTCCTATGCTAAATTAAGCAAAACATTCATTCTTACAAAGAACACAATATGATATATGTGGACCTATCAAACCAAAAAGCGAGTCATCGAAGTATTTATGGATCTGGTAAATGCTTTGACATGCTAACTAACTACCACGTTATTGTCCACAAGAAACTTGAAAAACTCCTAGAAAATATTATACATATAAGAGCTCACCACCCCCACCTCATAAAGTTTATAAGACTTGTCAACACTAAAGAGTTCACATCAAAAGTATTTGACAATTATTTGCATGATCATTATAATCGATGTAGAACATCCTTTAACCCATATGTACACTCAAATGGTCGCACATAAGCCACCACTAAAAGGATATATATGAAGGCTATGGAATTGAAAATGAGCACTAAAATGTCTATTTGACATGTGGTTATGTAATGCCATTGTAACTTTACTTATTTGTTTTAGACTCACTGTTAATCAACAATCTTGCTTACCAGTTAGAAACTGGATTTTAGTCTAATATTTACATTCACACATATTTGATTACACAGCATATGTGCCTCATGCTTCCCCACAGCGCACCAAAATGAGTCTTTAAAGATGATTAAGTATTTATGTTGGATATGAATTTTCAACTATCACCCTCTATTTGAAAACTTTCAAAAGTGAGATATTCTTACCACCAGATTTTCGGATTGTCACTTTATGAGACAGTCTTCCCCTCGTTAGGAGGAGATAAGAAAAATAATTTCTAAGAAAACGATATGAAGTGTTTTCTAGTATGTTTCATTAGGATCCCCGCAGTTTGTAATGTAAAAGTGAAGTAAGACAAATGACCGGTCTTCAAAGTATAGAGGTTTAATTGTTTATGCATTTGCCAACATCGCTTATGTGACAAGATTATATATACCAGATGTAAATATGCATGTAAGGTTAAAAAATTCATCTTATGGGCACAACATCACAGATAAAGGATTTGCAACCACACTTAGTGGAGGTGGTTGAGGTTGTGGTTCCCAAAGGAAAATAGGGGACGCCACATGGTTCGGTAAACATCTGCCCAAGGAAGGTGGTAGGTATGACAGAACTCGAATCATCAATGAAAAGAATTACTCATGAAAATATCTATGATTAATTATGTCCATGAATCATTACTGGAGGACGTTCGTATGAGTTGATGGGAAGATTTCACACATTTATTTATCTATCTATCTATCTATCTATCTATCTATCTATCTATCTATCTATCTATCTATCTATCTATCTATCTATCTATCTATCTATCTATCTATCTATCTATCTATCTATCTATCTATCTATCTATCTATCTATACATATATTGTTGCTTAAACAATCATAGAGCAAGATGAAATTGAACCATGTTTGGTTGCAATATGTCAACATGAGCATATGACCTAAATAAAAAGAATCAATCCACATAGAACTTATTTCTATGACAAAATGACAGGTATTTTGTTTGGTAGTACTAGCCTTACCAAATGTAAAGTATGTACGACATAAAAATAGTTTTTTTAATAAACATAGCGAGAAGAACAAAGTTTTGAGATATAGAGCTTACCTTGAAGCACAAGGTTTCTCACAACACCCTGGAATTTACTATGAGGAGACATACTCTCCCGCAATGGACGTTATACGTCTTACTGATAAGTTTCAAAATGATTGAAATGCTGCATAATAATGTGGTTGTAACATATCTCTTTGGGAATATTGCAATAGAGAAATGTGTAAGTGTTTGATGGACTTTTGTTTCTCAACTCAAGGGACTCTAGACCACGAAGTTCATTTACAATAGTAGATTGAAATGCTCACTTTGATTGAAATAATCCAGACAGAAATGATATACTTGTCTGAGTGACTGCTTGATTGGGAAGTGAAAGAACAAGTAACATTTAACCTATTCATTTATAAAGAAAACAAGTTCTATACTTGCAATTTATAGCACTATATATGTCGATGATATGGACATAAAAGATACTCTTGAATAAATAAGAGAAATCATGAGATATTTAAAATTAGAATATGAGATAAAGGATCATGGAAAAACTCGGCATTGTCTATGCCTTAAACTACAAGGTCAAGTTTATGGAATAATAATTCCTTAGTTTGCATATATCCAAAAGATTATCAGGCGATTTAACGTAGATAAAGTCCAATATGTTAGTACTCCTATGATTGATCGAAGTGTGGACATAATGAAAGATCCATTTGCGTCTAAAGGAAACGATAAAGAGCTATTAGAGGCAGAAATACCCTACTTAAGTGAACGAGTGCGTTGTTGTACTAAGTTCAATGCACTCAACTAGATATTATTTTCTCAAAGAACTTGTTAGCTATATTTTACTCAAAACAATACAATATAAATGGAATGGTATCAAAAAGTATTATGATTTCTAAAAGAAACCATTGACATGAATTTGTTATTCACATATTAGAGACAAGAGAGGCTATAAAAGGAATTGAAACCTCTAAAAGAAATGTCAATGCTCTCATATAGAGAGATAAAAGGATTACAAAAGAATATGTAACTCCTAAAGAAATGTTGAAACTGACCTCTACTTTGAAACAACAATAATACTTTAGCTGGTTCTGATTGATGTGGTTACCTCATTACGAAATTGATTATATATTACCATTGGGACTCTACAAAATCTTGAAGATCAATCAAGCACATCTCCTTAACCTATATTGTTAAATCATTCAGAGATGATAATCCTACACGAAGAAGTTCGTGAGTGTCTATGGCAAAAGATGCTCGGGGATTGAATTCTGCCATTGAAGATTTTATGAAGACAATACAGTTTGCAATAAATAGATGGAACCATGCTACATCAAATGTGATGACATGAAGCATCTATCACCAAAGTTTTATACAACCAGCAACCACATCTTCCTAGGTAAAATCAAGGATGTGAAAATTTACAAAGCTCTCTTGATAGATGCACACTTCAAGACAGGGGTGTAAACTTCAGGGGGAGTCTAATCTAGGTACATTGGACTGTTTTTTCCTTCGACCAATGTTTATTTTTTTCCACTAGGTTTTGTTACTTGTCAAAGTCTTTAACGAGGCAATAAGTTATGGATCCATCCCCTTTGACTTGGCACAAGGGGGAGCGTTGAAGAAAAAATACAACTAGTGTGCCTTCGTAAAAAGTAACTGATGAATGACGATTTAGGTATTAAACATTATATAATTGTGAAACATTTGTATTTAGTACCCTACATAAAGGGGATCTGATGAATAAGAGAAACGTAATTATTTTGTACCTCTCTTTATTGTTTTATCATGCTATGTTTTAAGGACAGTCTCGTGATATATCTAATGCAAGATTAATAGGAGAACCATAATTATTCTACGCCTCTTTTTGTCATTCATCTTTTCGATTTCCCTACAACAGATTGTTTATAAATCATGTCATTTTTTAAAGTCAATCTCATTATACATCTAATGCCATTTCTTTTCTCCATCCATCATGAGCACATGTTCGCCGATGTACCAATGCAATCTTATTTCAATCAATCTGGATCTTGCACAACATATGGTGCAACATTCTTCAATAATTGCAATAGTGCATAATACATGTGCAATATGACATCATTATCACACATCATCAATAATTATATGTTATGTAATTATCAATTGTTATAGCAGATGTTGCATCTCCTGACAATAGATGATTCATATTAAAATTTAATACATATGGTTATACAAAGAGCCGCAGGTTTTCTCGAGTTACAGTAGGTAATGTTTTTGTATGTAGTTGACTTTACCATTATCCTCTATCTTTTTAGTTGCTTTATTTCTTACGGAACTTGTTATTTAGCCTAAACGCATGGGCGCATGGGATAATGTGAGTCCAAAAGAATATGTTGATTCTTGAGACAAACATAATAGAAATAGTGTAGGAAAATTTTCAAACTTGGAAAAAAAATATAACTATCACTTTCTATAGCAAATATATAACTTTTGTCAACAAATAAAAAAACTATCTGTAATTGCTGGTTCAATTTCATCAAAAGATGTGCTAATTCTGTATAAAACAGTTATTAAGTTTGGAACCGGGTTTGGTTGATTGAAAACCAGATTGGAGAGTTGGATTGAAGGTTAGAACCGGATGTTATAACAACCGGTTCAAGGTTGTTGGAAGCAGGCGTGAGCAACAGTTTTAGAGAGTCTTTTACAACGGTTTTCTGCAACTGTTTTCATAACCATTTTTCAGCTACAACCACTTCATCTTGGAGCTCAAGAAATGTAGTTTTTTAAAGCCAATTGTGTACAGAATATTAGTATCTAGATAAAAGCGAATTTAGTTGTAACATTTCTTTAATGAATCACATTACGGGTTGAGAGAATTGAGAGATTAGGGTTCTAAGCCAAATTGGGATTTTCAGTTTGGGGGGTTTTATAATCTCTTGTACAATTCTTGTAATTGTTGAATCCAGTTAGTGAATTGAGGTGTGTAGAACCTCCGTGGATGTAGAATACAAGTTCGAACCACGTAAAATTAGAGTTGTGCTTAGTTTCATTTTCAATTCTGCGCAAGTTCTTGTTCGAACTTTCTGGGTTTTTCTTTTGTTCGAACAATTGTGATCTGTTCATTCTATTTGAAGTTCTTTCTGGCCGAACGTGTGATTGTGTGTGTTCTTGGTGCATTAATTATAACAAGTGGCGTTGTCTGTGGGAATCCAACCTGCAGAAGGAAAATCAATGGCTAGAGCGAAGATGGAGGTTGAAAGATTCACTGGTAAGAAGGATTTCGGGCTGTGGAAGATTAAGAATAATGTCATCCTGATATAAAATGGTCTGGCCATGGCTCTGAAGCCTGAAGCTGAGTGGCCTGATGCTGAGAAGCCCAAGTACACAAATATAGATCAAAGGGCACTGAGCTCTATCATTTTATGTCTTGGGGACAAACCCTTTAGGGAGATCTCAAGGTCCAAGATGGCAATCGAAGCCTGGAGTAAACTGAAGGAGTTGTACTAGTAAAAAACTATCACAAATAAGCTATTTCATAAAGAAAAGCTTTTGGCCTTCAAGATGACAGATGATAAGGCATTATTTGATCAATTAGATGAATTCAATCGTTTGATTGATGATCTTGAAGATCTGGAAGTGAAATTGGATGAAGATGACAAGTCACTAATGTTGTTAAACTCATTACCTAGATCAATGGAAAACTTCAATGATACCCTGATGTTTGGAAGGCAAGAAAAACTGAGTTATGACTCTATCATCACTGCTTTGAAAACCAAAGGCCTACAGTTTCAAGGGGAAAAGAAGTCTAATCCTACAGCTGAAGGGTTGAACATCAAATTCAAGAAGAATAATCAGAAGAAGAAGGGGCAGGCTCAGAAAGATAACAAAACTGAAGGCTCAAAAAGGTCTTCTGATTGTGTGGAAAAAAGAAGGTGTTTCTCCTGCAAACAGGTAGGGCATTTGAAGAAGAATTGCCCTCAGAAGAAGAAGAAATCTGAAGGACAAGAAGTAGATGCAACTGTTGCTGAAGAAGATGTTAAATCTGTTGAGGTCCTAAACATCTCAGAAGCAAGAATGAAAAATGAATGGGTTTTGGACACTGGCTGTTCTTTTCATATGTGCCCTAATGAGAAATGGTTCCAAGATCTGAAGATGGTTGATGGTGGATATGTGCTGCTGGGAAATGATCAGTCCTGCAGAGTACAAGGAACATGATCTGTGAAGATTCAGATGTTTGATGGTGTTTCAAGAATAATTTCAAATGTAAGGTATGTCCCTGGTCTTAAAAGAAATCTAATATCCCCGGGATCTCTAAAAGCTTCAGGTTGTGAATTTAGTTCTGTTAATGGTCAAGTACACATAACTAAAGGAAATAAAGTATAATCAAAGGAAAGAAACATAATGGTCTGTTTATTTTGATTGGTAAACAAATCAGTGGATCTGTGGATAGTGTTCTGAGCAAAACTGAACTAAGTTTATGGCATAAGAGATTGGGACATATTGGGGAGAATGGAATTAAAGAACTATCTAAGAAAGGTGTCATTGGAGAACTGGGAACAAATAGTCTTGAATTCTGTGAACATTGTGCACTAGGAAAATCCAAGAAGCTGCCTTATGGAAAAGGCACACACAACACTAAAGAACCCTTGGATTATGTTCAATCTGATATCTGGGGACCAGCCAGAACAGAGGCTCATGGTGGTGGTAGATATTTCATGACTATCATTGATGATTTCAGCAGAAGGGTGTGGGTGTATATACTCAAGCACAAGAGTGATGCTTTTGTTAAGTTCAAAGTTGGCTTGTTCAAGTAGAGAATCAGAGAGGGAAGAAGCTGAAGCATCTTAGGACTGACAATGGCCTTGAATACCTATCTATAGAGTTCAATGAGCTGTGTCAGGAAAAGGGAATCACCAGGCATAAAACTGTCCCATTAAATCCACAACAGAATGGTCTTGCTGAGAGGCTAAACAGGACTATTCTGGAAAAGGTAAGGTGCATGCTGGTAGATGCTGGATTACCAAAGTCATTTTGGGGGGAGACAGTAAGCACTGCTTGTTATCTGATAAACAAATCACCTTCCTCAGCACTAAACTTCAAAACACCTGATGAAGTGTGGTTTGGGAGACTGACAGACTACTCAAAACTAAAAGTGTTTGGATGTTTGGCTTTTGCACATCTTAAACAAGATAAACTAGATCCAAGAGCTGTAAGATGTGTGTTCCTTGGATACCCTGAAGGAGTAAAGGGTTATAGATTGTGGTGTCTAGAAAAGGGACATCAAAGGCTTATAATAAGCAGGGATGTCAGGTTTAATGAACTTGTCATGGGATATACTTCAAAGGAGATGACAGTGAGATGGATGAAAATGAGTCAGGTGATAGATTGTCTATTGAGGTGGAGACTTCACAGAGCAACACTCCAACTGGAGTTGAACACATAAATCCTGATGAGAGCAGCAGTTCATCTGATGATGAAGAAACTCAAGCTGGAAATGGTAACCTCAGAATTTACAGTATTGCAAGGGATAGACCAAGAAAACAGATTCAAAGACCAGACTTCTATGGCCAAGTTGGTATAGTTTATTATGCCTTAAGTGTAGCTGAATCACTTGAGCACAATGAACCCCAAAATTATAAAGAGGCAATCAGTGGTAGTGAAAGAGAGCATTGGATGAGTGCAATGGTGGAAGAAATGCAGTCTTTAGAAAGGAATCACACTTGGAACTTAATTGATAAACCAAAAGGACAGAACTTGGTGAGTTCAAAGTGGATTTTCAAGAAGAAATTAGAGGCTGGAGGCAGTGAGAGGGTCAGATATAAAGCAAGGCTTGTAGCTAGAGGATTTACCCAAAGAGAGGGTATAGACTTTAATGAAGTCTTCTCTCCTGTTGTTAAACATTGTTCCATCAGACTTCTACTAACAAAAGTCACACAGGAAGATCTGGAGTTACAGCAGCTAGATGTTAAAACAACTTTTCTGCATGGTGATCTAGTGGAGAACATTTATACAAAACAGCCTGAAGGTTTTGTGTTTCCTGGAAATGAAGAGAAGGTCTGTCACCTCAAGAAGTCTCTTTATGGATTGACGCAGAGTCTTAGGCAATGGAATAAGAAGTTCAATGAGTTCATGATAAAATCTGGGGTTCACCAGAAGTTTATATGATAACTGTGTGTATTTTGAGAAGAATGCCAAGGCTGATCAAGTTTATCTACTGCTGTATGTAGATGATATGTTAATAAGCTGAAGATACAACATTTGAAGCAGAAACTTAGTTCAGAATTTGACATGAAAGACCTGGGTAATGCTAAAAAGATTCTGGGGATGGACATTCTCAGAGACAGAGATGCTGGTCTATTTTATTTGTCACAAAGAAACTACTTGCAGAAGGTAATTGAAAGATTCAATATGCATGAGTCAAAGAGTGTTGTCACACCAGTAGGTCAGCAGATAAAACTATCCAAGAATCAGTGTCCTAGAACACAAACTGAAGAAGAATACATGAAACACATTCCTTATTGAAGTGGTGTTGGAAGTTTAATGTATGGTATGATCTGTAGTAGACCAGATCTTGCCTATAGTGTATCTCTTGTGAGCAGGTTTATGTCTAATCCTGGAAAGGATCACTTGGAAGCTTTAAAATACATTCTCAGATACTTAAAGGGTACTGTCAGTCTTGGGTTGAAATTTGAAAGAAGAACTATCACAGCAGAGCCACTACTGGGATATGTTGATGCTGATTTTGCAGGAAATTTTAACAAGGAAGTCAATCTCTGGATACATCTTTACTCTTTATGGAACTGCAGTAAGTTGGAGATCAATTCATCAGTCTGTAGTAGCTTTATCAACTACAGAAGCTGAATATATTGCAGTCACAGATGCATTTAAGGAAGCTGTATGGTTAAAAGGCATTCTTAAAGATTTTGGGATTGATTAGAAGTGTCTTACTGTGTTATGTGATAATCAGAGTACATTGCATTTGGTTAAACATCAAGTCTTTTACGAGAGATCTAAACACATTGATGTGAAACTACATTTTGTTAGAGACATAGTGGAAGCTGCTTCTGTTGCTGTGAAGAAGGTGCACACTGATGACAATGCAGCCGATTTTCTTACCAAGTATGTGCCTGGAACTAAATTTGGACGTTGCTTAAGCTTAGTAAAGCTTGAGCATTGTGTTTGAAGTTTGTATGTGAAGACAGTTTGAGGTGATGAAATATCCTTGATTCATTGAGGTGAAGGATTGTAAATGCTGGTTCAATTTCATCAAGAGATATGCTAATTCTGTATAAAACGGTTTATTAAGTTTGGAACCGGGTTTGGTTGATTGAAAACCAGATTGGAGAGTTAGATTGAAGGTTAGAACCGGATGTTATAACAACCGGTTCAAGGTTGTTGGAAGCAGGCGTGAGCAACGGTTTTAGAGAGTCTTTTACAACGGTTTTCTGTAACTGTTTTCATAACCGTTTTTCAGCTACAACCACTTCGTCTTGGAGCTCAAGCAATCCAGTTTTTTAAAGCCAATTGTGTACAGAATATTAGTATCTAGATAAAAGCGAATTCAGTTGTAACATTTCTTCAATGATTCACATTACGGGTTGAGAGAATTGAGAGATTAAGGTTTTAAGCCAAATTGGGATTTTCAGTTTGGGGGTTTTGTAATCTCTTGTACAATTCTTGTAATTGTTGAATCCGGTTAGTGAATTGAGGTATGTAGAACCTCCGTGGATGTAGAATACAAGTCCGAACCACGTAAAATTGGAGTTGTGCTTAGTTTCATTTTCAATTCTGCGCAAGTTCTTGTTCAGACTTTCTGGGTTTTTCTTTTGTTCGAACGATTGTGATCTGTTCATTCTATTTGAAGTTCTTTCTAGCCGAACGTGTGATTGTGTGTGTTCTTGGTGCATTATTCATAACACTATCAAATCTAGCATTTGTTAATGTTCATCTCACGCTCCATTTTCTCTTATATGTCATATATTTTCTCTTTCATCCCCCTTCTCTCCTCCAGGACACATCTCACTTTCTCTCTCTTCTCCCATTTCAAAACCCACAATTTCTCTGAAACTCCATTTCTCCCTCTGTTCTGCAATGGAGAATTTTTCACAAAAAATAATAATAGATATCAAAATCTCTCGCTCTCCATTTTCTTAAGCTTCTTTCACGGTGATTTTTTTGGAAGATGGAAAAGACAGTTGGTGGCAGGGAGAGGAGCTGATCTGGTCAAACAATGACGCAAACAACGACAAATTTGCCAATAGGCGATGGTTTTGGTCCTAAAGCGATGGAAGAGGGTGCTGGTGGAGATTATGACTAGGGAACGACGTTGGCATCGGTGGATATTGCACACAACCGTACGTCCATCGCTGCTGCAGCTTCGATGAGTCCAAATCTAAACAGAGAAGTGTATTTAAGTGGGTATGACTTATAGAGATTTGAGAACGATGTAAATTTATTATGGCACGAGGTACATTTGTCATTGCAAGAGTACACAAAAAATATTTCTACGCGTGCGATTTTTTACTGTGCTAATTCATGGCACGAGATACATTTATCATGCTACGAGGACTATTTGTCATGGCATGAGTACACACATAAACATTCTTTTCAAAGTAAAAAAATATTTTCACATCGTGCCGAATCCATAGTGTCATGTAAAATATGACGTGCCACTAATCCGTGCGTGACGTCGTTTTCATGTTCTGCCGAAGAAGAAAATCTTAAGTATGTGAATTATAAAGATAGGAGAGGGTGTCAATGAGATGGGCCACAAGAGGACAAAATGTGCTAGAATTAATATGTTTGTACAAAGTTGTTAGAATTAATATGGTTGCTACATAAAGTGCTAGTTTTGTGGTTTTCACTTCAAACTTTATGTATGTGCTATTCATTAAATAAATTATAAGATCAATTTATTGTCCCACTTGTATAGGTGTACTTGTATGTATCGTTCGCTCCAATCTGTCAGTTGATGTCTCTCCATTCCTTTATTCTATACTCACCTGAACTCAAAACTGATTGAAATGTTCTAAATCTTAAGGGGTGTTTGTTTAAGGTTCTCCAAGATCAAACCCCCCCCCCCCCTTTTTTTTACCTAATTCTCACTAGTTTATTTATCTCAGCGAATATTATTTCAACACTCCCAAATCTTAAACAACCACACTCTTAGAAAAGTATTAAAAGGGTGTTTCCAATGTTTTTTCAAAAATATTTTTAGCTTGTAGCTTGAATTTGTGCTTAAAAAGGTAATTCTGGGCACAAGCTTCAAAGTTCAAGCTGCTGAAAGGTGCTTCTAATTCTTTGGTATTTATGTAATAGGTAATGCTGTCTAGGCAAATTCTGTCCGAGCATAACTTTTATCTTAAATTAATTTTAAATTTGATAAATGTATTAAACAAATATTAATGATAAATTACTTGTGAAGGCAATAGATAAAAATTAGTCATTAATACTAGATTAAGGGTTAAAAGAAGACACTAAGGTCTCATAAAAAATATAGAACATTTAAATTTTTTCTGATAATTTTCCATCACAATTATAGTAATTAAAAATAAAGGCTAATCGTAAAAGAAAATTAACCAAAAAAAAAAAAAAAATCTGCCCATGGATAGATTCTATCAATTTAGCACTCTTAAGGCCTCGTTTACTGCCAAGAATTAGGACGATATAGTTAAATAATATAGCCCAGTCACCCCTTTACCAGCATGGTGGACCTCTTTACTTGGGGGTGTTTGTTATTGCTTTCCCAAGTACTTTTCAGCTTATATCTTGAGAAAAGTTGTTTTCGAGTGTTTGGAAAAACAACTTCAGCTTTTATAGAAGTGATTTTGGGCCAAAAGTTAAAAGTAAAAAAATAGTTGCTTTTTCCAACTTTTAGGTATTCTAGTAAATAAATATAAGTTTTTTCTCTCACTTATAAGTTAAAAGTTGTTTAATATCAAACGCTCCAACTTTTATGTTTGACCAAAATCACTTTTATTTTCAAACATTACCTACTTTAGATTTTAAGCAATTTTACCACAATCGCTACTTTTAATCACTTCTTCAAAAGTTAAGCAAATAAAAACATCCCTTTAATCTCTTGGCTCGTAACTAGCTGCTATTAAAGTTACTGTTCAAACAATTATTATCCCCCAACCTAGGACAGTGATAATATATATAGGGTGTGTTTATTTTAGATTGATTTCAGTAAATTCAGATGATCGAATCTTAATAAAGCACACTAATTAACCCCCTCAACTAAGTTTGACTCAGCATTCCCCAACTTTTAACGAACACACCCATCCAGGGTCAAAATCATCCCCCACAAAAAGCCATTCCATTTAAACTCATGAAACCCATTTCATCATCCTGTCAAATTGGACAAAGTCGTCTAACACACGTAGGAGCACTCAATCAGCGCCGCACACCATTAAGAGCACCTCCAGCAGTGCTCTATTATGAAGATGATGCAGCAACTTTTGTCTCCAGCAATGCACCAAAAATTGCTTTATTATGAAGATGAGTTTGTTTTTGCTGCACTAGTGGCGCAAGCCTTGCGCTGCGCCACTTGTGCCATTTTCTTTTTTTTTTTTTTGTTTTTTTTGTTTTTTTTGTTTTTTAATCTTTTATGGTTATTTTAATATGATGTATATTTTTGTTTTATATTCCTATTAATAATTTATCTAATAAAATTAATTTAAGATTGTTTCTAATTATATAAATATATATATATATATATACAATTTCAATAAATAAAATATATGCATTGAAACACATCAAATTAAATTAAACACCATAAAATTACAACGATAAGAAAAAGTAAATCAAAATGCAAAACTTAAACAAATACAAATTACAAAAATAAGAAACACACTATTTTTTCTAGCAATTTTCGGTTCCACCCCCAGACCCTCCTCCAATATCAGGGAAATAATCTCCAAACATATTAAATTGATTGTCATGTTGTTTTGCGGCTTGTGCTGCTCTCCGCTTCTGTAAAATTTGTTGTTGCTCCAATCGGAAGTACTCACGAACCACGAGATCATCAATGGGCTCGACTAGGTAGTTCCTCGTTTTAAGCAGTGTAATGTTTGTTTGGTCGTAATATTGTTAAGAATTTTAATTTATTTTGAATGTTCAATTAACATTGATCGTCCAAGAAACTCTAAAAGTGAAAATATAAATATAATATTTTATATGTAATAATATTGCATGCATAATATAATTTATAAGTAAAGTAATATAATTAATTGTGAAAAAATGAATTTTAAGGAATATTCTTTTTTAGTGCTAAAAGTAGTGCATACTGCTGGAGAAGGGGTGCAACTTTTGCTGTAAAGTAGAGCAAAAGCTGCTGGAAAGTAGTGCAAACTGCTGGAGATGTCCTAATCAATCCAAGAATGCGCCCGCTGGATTGAGTAATTTAGTCCCGGGAGGATATCCAAATAATACTTGATTGGACAGATAGAGAAGCAAAATGAATATCCAGTGACAAATCTACACAAATGCTAATTCAAACAAACACCTCCCAACTTTTTAATTTTTTGACGACAATATTTTAATCTCAAACACAAGTTACTTTTGATTATAATTAATTTTAATAAATTTACTATTTTAATCACCTCTCCAAAGTAGAAATAAAGAAAATACACCCAAATTATCCATTGAAATGTTCTAAATTTTAGACAAGTTTTAAGTATGTGATTGCTTGCGTTATCATTCTATTTATTCAGTAAGGAAATCAATGCAGAAACTTTTTGAGTATACGGATATTATTTTTTCAAAGATTAGGATTAATTAATGTGAATGTTTGAAGATATAGTATTTTATAAGCGTATATGGTCTTTTTTATTTATTTTATAAATAATTAATATTTGTATACTTATTCAAAACTGGTAATTGATCTCACTTGTTAAAATTTAAATCAATGTTGTGTTAATCCTTCTCTTTTTGGTCTTTCAGCAAAGAATTCCTACTTTAATAAGGGTCCTTCAGATCTGTCACTAATATCAGTATTTCATCATCAATTTTATCTTACCCCAAAATAATTGGATTAGAAAATCTATATGAACTATTCATTCAGCCAGATAAAAGCCTGACTACTACTACTTCAGTCCTACAAAAATAGTTTTACTCATGGAGTTTTTTAACCTTTCTTGTCCTTATGTCCTACAAAAATACTCTTAATTCATCAACATAGAAACTACAGAGAGTCAGATATAAGTAGACCTCATTTAACACCAAAACAACGATTTAAACAACAAAAAAACACAAAGTTTGAAACACCACTTTCCAACACGATCCACCTACACAAGTAGTTATTTATTCTAATTACTACCTAAGGAGGAAACGAGAAACAGCGGTGACCAACTAGCACCAGAGAGAAACACAGCCACGGGGCAAGCTCTACGGCAGATGGCCTTACCTTCATCCTTGATCTCGAAGCTTTGCATCCCTTACTTAACATGAAAGAACGAGAAAGAGAGCTGAAAACCTCACTTCCTGCCTTTCTTGGAGCTACGTTTGCCCACTCTGCATTTTTCAGAAGAATTGCTTCCACGAACCACAGGTGGTGGCTGGGCAGGATTAACAGGTAGATGATGCCCAGGAACCCAAGCAGGGAACCCAACAGCAGGGATTCTGCACATTACGCAATGTATCGTTTAAACATCACACTTCGTATAATAAGGAAACAAAAGGACTAAAACTACCCAAGGGAATCAGCAACACAGTAATAAAGGTAATAAGCACTGTGATAAATACTTCATTACCGTCCGTCCCACTACACAAGATGAAAAATGTAAAGTCAAAATGCATGGATATTTAAACAGTTGATAGAGAAGATTCTTTAATTTTAAATAAAGATAATTTGATTGGCCGGATCTTGCCACTTTAAACATTAATGTTTTTAATACAGACCAGTAACAGTCGTTGAGGCATATCTGAGAAATAAATAAATGAATAAGAACCAACAAAAGTGTGTTTTTTCTTGCAAATTGTATCAATTGAGCAAGATAGAAAAAAACTTAAGGGGATGTTTGTATTACTCCAAGGGAGTGTTAGTTGGAATTTAGAAAACAAATACAATATCAGCTTTCCCGTGATTTGGTTGAAAATCAAGAAACACAAACCTCAACAGGGCTGTTTGCAATATTCGAGAATGGTATTTGCAAGAAAACAAATATATTGATTTTATTTTGAATAAGCTAAACGTGAGGGTATCTACAACAAGCTATATTGATCTTATTTTGATTAAGCTAAACCTGAGGTTATTTTTTGCAACTATTATCCCCTGATAAAAATCAGCAAGTACGATAACCCACATGTTTGCCGGGCTAAACCTGAGGGTTACATTTATACCTAACCAAAGCAGCAGTGTTAACCCACCATATCACCAGCTCAAATTACCTCATTGCTCCTCACACATAATTCACTGTAGACTAATCTATAGGGACCATAACACCTCTTTTAGGGGAAGTTGGACCATAAAACCTCATAACAGTTGCCAGAAAAATTAGTGTGGTAGAAGGAAATTACACTAATTGGAGAATATCTACTGGAGCTGCAGCGTAGATATACTATAAAACAGAAACAGAAAATACGCATAGACCGAGTTCAAAGTCCTTACCCAACAAGAGCACAGCAGACTCCTGCTTGGACTTGGAAGCATCAAATGCCTGACTATTGTGTACGGAAAGCCGTAAAGCTTGATTCTCGGCAAGACAGCACTGGAGCAAAATCCCCAGCCTCTTGCATTCTGCTTCGTAGTACTTACTCTTCATCTCAAGATCCCTCACATACATCTTTTTCCTTTCTCGAGATCTCACAGCTGCATCCCTATTCCTCAATTTCCTGGATAACAGTTCACATAATTCTAATCAGATTGACAACTAGTGCATGGTTTAGTCACCCTCACGAAGCACACCCTGATAATAAACTCAAGACAAGAGGCAATGAAAGCGCAACAGAATTCTGCAAAATGCATCAGGCGACACACATACACACAAAAAAGGAGATTAGAGTCTTAAAGCCATGCACACATGAGTGTAGATGGTAGTATCTTGAGTCAAAGAAAAGGGTTTACATCATGTTGGAACAGATAAATACATATCTTTCACTTCATTCAAATCAATACAGAGAAGTAGCAGAACATACACTACTGTCAAATTCAAATATTGAAAATCGCAATAATATCCTACAGATAACGTTTTTAATTCTGCAATCACACACAAATGTAGTTATAGATATATTTAACCAAACAACTAACCTACAGCACCACAAATATCGTCTACTTTAAGGTCAGAATTCAAAAGCAATACCTTTTTCGTTTTTTAGCATCGGGATCAGCGTCATTATCATCTTCTTCTTCACCGCTATTCTCCTTGATCTGCGGAACATTCAAACCATTCTGATGCTCGTCCCGCTCTTTCCCCTCTTCCTCCGTCTCAACCCCTATCCACTCAGGACTGGCCGAAGAATCCTTAGCCCGATCAGAATCCGACCCGGGCAAGGAATCTAGAAGCACGTCGGTGAAAAATCCATCGGCTAAAACATCTTTCTCCTCCTGATGATCAGACTGATCGTTCATAAGATACTGCTCTATGTCATCGATAGACAAAGAGCAGACGGAATCCGGTGAAGTCGACAATCCATCGCCGGTGGGATGATCTGGGAAATCGAAAGTCAAGTCATTGGGTAAATTGTTTAACAGATTGTCCCAATCAATGCTTAGTTCATCCTCTATAGCACCACGTTCAACCATTAAACCTCAACAAAAAACAAAACACGAACTTCGGAAGCACTGTAAAAAGGTAAAACTAGTAGTAATTAAAAAGGAAAAATTTACAGAGGAAAAATTACAAGAAAGGTTGAAGTCGAGAAGAAAGCCATGATTTGCAGATTTTATGGCAACCGGCGGCGGGAGATACAGTAGCGCATCTGCGTGGATATTTCCGCTTACTTCGTGAGTAAGGGGAGAGGCGGATGATCTGAGCCGTTGGATCGAACTACTGAAATTGACATGGTAGTTTCGATGGACACGCAATTCAGCCAATCAGAGATCGAGTTGGTTCCACGTGGTACAACACCCGTGGTGAAGGCTAATGTGATACACCTAGGATCCTCTATTTCACTTTTACCCTATTTCATTCGTGTTCCACTTTAAAATCGAGTCAATTATAATTATTTTTTTTGCAATTTATGAGTTTAAAGTTCATTATTTAGGTTCAGGATTCAGGATCCATGTTTAGATTTCATGTTTAAAGTCTAGGGTTCGACTTTTTTGGACTAGGGTATATTTTATATTGTAAACTTACGATGTCACGATTCATGGTTCATGATTTAATGGTTTAGTATTTATAATTCAATAGATCATAGTTTAGGGTTCATGATTCATGTGTTCGGGGTTCACAATTTATATTGTATGGCTCGATTTTGAAGTGGTACAAAGTTGGGATAGAATAATTGTGGGATAGAGGATCCTTTCCCATTTATCTTTTTATTTATTAATCTATCAACTAAATTAATTATTTAATTTTCGAAAATAATAAGTGATTAATAAATCGACTGTTGGAGTTTTTTATATTTAATTATATTTCGGAAAAAAAATCCCAAAAAGTAATTAATAAATTTTTTATTCATATAAAACGTAAAAATACAAAACGAAGGCAAACATGGTACATTAAAAAATCCGAAGGCAACAAAGTAAATTTCGAGGTCTAACTTAACATTTTGTTAATTATTGCCGGATGGGTTCCAAACATGTTCAATTAAATATTGTCGAAGCTGGTGATGTTTCTGCTTGTCGCGTAGTTGAACACCTCTCCGGATGTAGTCATTGAATGCTCTGATTGATCCTTGACTTACTTGTGAACGTGGTGTAGCGTTATTGGGATCGTCGGACCAATCAGCCGCTGAATTTTCTTCATTTTCAATTATCATGTTGTGCAGTATAATGCAAGCTAACATTATTTTCTTTAAGTTATTCTTGTACCAGAAACGACTTGGACCTTTAATCATTGTCCAACGAGCTTGAAGTACTCTAAATGCACGACATCCTCTCTAGCAGCCTCTTGCAGTACTTTAAAATGCTTTCGCTTCGGATCTTGTGGACATGGAAAGCTTTTCGCAAAAGTAGCCCACTCTGGATAGATTCCATCTGTAAGATAGTATCCTTGATTATATTGCTTGCCATTAATTGTAAAATTAACAGATGGCGCGCAACCTTGCAAATGATCCGTGAATAAAGGAGACTGGTTGAGCACGTTTATGTCGTTGTTAGATTCTGTCACTCCAAAGTAGGCATGCAATATTCACAAATCGGCAGACGCAACCGCTTCGAGCATGATAGTTGGGACACCATGATCACCGCGTTTGAATTGACATTTCCAAGCAACTGGACAGTTCTTCCAGTCCCAATGCATACAATCAAGGCTCCCCAGCATTCCGGGAAAGCCGTGCCTTTCTTCATGCATTTGTAACAGCCGTTGACAATCCAGGGCATTGAGTTTCCTCAAGTAGTATCCCCCGAATAGTTCAATCACACCACGACAAAAATTAAATAGACATTCAATGACGGTTGTTTCGGCAACACGTAGCTACTCATCGTAATGGTCGGCATGTCCACCATACGTCAGTTGACGAATAGCCACCGTGCACTTTTGTAGTAGGGAGAACCCTTTTTTTTCCAGTTGCATCGACCCTCCACCGGAAATAGTCATGGTTGGACTCCAATGCATTCACTATCTGCAAGAACAACTCTCTGGACATACGAAAATGCCGGGGAAATACATCACTTCCGTATATCGGATCTTCAGTGAAGTAATCAAGGTAGAGTCTTGCATGACCCGCCTCACGACCTCTTTCCACATACGTTCTACGCTTCCTGACTCTGCCAGCAGAACTCCCAGCACCACCAAGTAACTCCTGTTTCTTTTGAAGCAACAACTGTATCTCTATCTCAGTCGTGTCATCAGTTAAGAATTCAAGAAGGCTCTCACTATCACTTTCTCCGGATAACGAGTGAGAAGACGAAGACATTTTTGAGAGAGGAATATAATCTCAATGGAAGAAGTACTAGTGAAGTGTAACGGTTTGAGATGAGAGCTGCAACAATCTGAATGGAGTCTATTTATAGAAAACGAAAGCACACAACGGCTAGTTTTATAACGGCTACTTTTAACAACAAAACATAAGCAAGAACCGTAGATTAACAACGAAAGCAAACAACGGATAGATTAAAAAACGCAAGTACAAAATAGCTAATTTAACAACGACTAGGCACACAACAGATAATTTTCAAACCTACAGCCCCCAATTCTTCTTGATTTTATCACACATGTGGAGATGGATACGAAGTTGTTCTTCTGTCATCTTCGAGGTATCCTTCATCAGTATTTTGTACTCACGCGTGGCGGCAAGACTCATTAGCCCTTCAAGTTTTTTCTTGTTCTGTTCTTCCAGGACCCGAAGCCTTTGTTCATTCTCGTCCTTGTTATCTTCAGAAGATGTGCTTACTTTTCCTTTACCCTTATCCATCCTCTTTGCTGCCTTCTGGCCCATAGGACGGATGCGTTCCACTCTGAATTCCTCCCCAGCGCTTGAATTAGTGTTGGAAGACGTCACATACTCTCCAGAAGCAGAGATTTTTGTTTTCTTAGGTCCACGAACATCACCGTCTGGATCGGCAAACTTCGGACTGTCTTTCAAGACATTCCAAGCACCCATATGCCTAAACTCTACCCCTTTGTTTGTTGCTTTGTACTGAGCCTTCGCCTTCTCTATGATATCCACATCACTACAACCACTTCCTCAAGCCTTCTTCGCCTGATTGAAACTGCAACAGAACGCTTTCACCTGTTTCTGTAGTGTATAGTAATGTGTCTTCAACACATCATGACTCCTAAACGGCATGTTATTGGTACGATTTCGGTTGTACGCCTCACCGATTCGGACCCACATTTGTTCCAACTTTTGTGAGTTGCCTACCACAGAGTTTGTACTAATATCAAGCCAACGGCTTGCAAGAAGAGTGTTTTCTACATCAGAGTAAGTTTTCTTCTTTACAGCTGGAACCCTTGGTGGATCATCAGCGGTTTCAAAGTTGCCAGAGAGATTTATCCGCTCAAGCCCTATTGGAGAGAATTGAGACGAGAAGGGAGACGAACGTTGAGAAGTTGGAGTTGGAGTGTCTTTGTCTGTATCCAACCCATCAGTGCTGGATCTTCTTGATGAATTTGCATCTATTGTCGGGTGAAATCCGTATTGAGGAACTGGCATGTAGGGAATTTGATTTGGACTCCCGTAGAATGATGCTCCAGATGAATTGAGCAGATTGAATTGAGTGTTACCACCTTCCGAAAAATTTGGAAAATTTGAAAAATGGACTGGATAATTTTGGGGATGAAATTTTGGATTATCAGGATGGTAGTTGGTGATTGGAGGACGAAAATTGATATTTGGAGGCGTTGCATTTTCTCCATAATTTGAAGAATTGCACCATTGATTCCATAAATCTTTATCCATTTTCTCAAATGAGAAAATATGGCCGTTAGATTGATAACAAAAAAAAAAAAAAAAAGAGATAGTCGTTGCCAACGGCTATTTTATTGTCAAATTGATGTTCCTAAAACTAATAAAAATAAAGCCAAACAAAAAGAAAAAATAAAAAATAAAAAATAAAAGAAAGAAAAAAAGGTGGGGGACAGGTCTGGCGCGGTGGGCCCCACCTCGTGCGCTGCCCACGCGCCCAGCCTTCCCCCTCTTTTCCTGCGCGCGTCCCCCCCAGCCCCCAATTTCCCACGCCCCTCCCCCCTCAACTTCCTGGGAAGTTCTTTCCTTCTCCATTCCCCTCCCCCACTCCAATTGGTAATATACCCAATTCAAGTATTTATCTCATTCCATGTCAGCAAATACATCCCCATTGGGGATGCTCTAATAAATACTTTTAAATACACTATCTTATAAATATTGTATATACTTTTATCTTCTTTAAATTACCACGTTAACTTCCTATATTATCCTTGTACTACTACTAATAATAATAAAGTAAAGCAAAACAAGTATAGTTAAAAAAATCATAATGAAAAGTGAAAGAAAACAAAAGAAAACAACAACAACAACAACAACAACAACAACAACAACAACAATAATAATAATAATAATAATAATAATAATAATAATAATAATAATAATAATAATAATAATAATAATAATAATAATAATAATAATAGGGTGATTCTGCTATGCAATATAGGTGCAACCATTGGGTACTATTGTCTTTTCACATATTTTAGTGGGCTCCTTTATATTTTGGCAGATTATTATAATATTAATGTTACAAGCTTTTGTGCAGTAAATTCTTTCAAACTTATTGTTTAATCATTTCATTGTGGTGGGGAAGAGTGAGAGTTAAGTGAGGGTATTCAATGGCAGTAATGACACTGGAGTAGAATTAACATTTCATTGTTAATTTTTCATTGTCTTCTTTTGTGAACCTCTTCGTTCAAGTTTTTTATGGGAGAGTGATAGATGGGTGGGCGCTCAACGTTGTGCTGGAATGGCTAGACGGAGGAGCGAAGATGTAGTGGTATGTCGAAGGATCTCATGGAGCTCGTAGCTGACGTAACTTCAACCCAGCATCCCAGTGAATCACTTGTGCATCGCCGTCTCCCAAGTCGGTGTATTCGCTATAATCCGTATACGGAAGGTAGGTTGTTATCTGTTAATTCGTATTTATCTTAATGCGATTTGATTTTTTGTGGTATGTGTTAATTCGAAGTTGGTAGGCTGTAGTCGTTTGGATTGATTTTGCGCTCAATCTTTTTCTCGTGTAGGTTTCAAATCAATAAAGTATGTATTATTTTTCTGTGATCTACTCTTCGGGTTAGATCTGATGCTATGTTTTCCATTTGCTAAAAATTTCTACACTTGAAACTACCTAAATTTTGTGTTCGACATTGGAATCCTTAGAGTCCATGAAATACCCAATTTTGATTCAACCCATTGGCCTAACTGACTATCTCGAGTGACCCATCGATGGCGTTCAGTGTGGTTAACAAGTTGTACTGTTGGTGGAAGCTGTTATATATTTATCAATTTTATTTTAGGGGTATTAGTAGGGAGAGTGAGTTTATGTGTGTTGTTAGGGCACATACAGCCAACAATATTTTCATTGTTTTGCAAATACGGTGTTTAGGATATAAGGCCTGGTGTTGAGGCAACAGTGAATCTGTTTTCTGGTTTTTCTCTAGACAAGTCAAAGGAAAATTTGTGAGTGCTATTCTGGTGGAACCACTAAATTGTATAGTCCAGTCCAAATATATTTTTGCTATCTTTTCATGGCCAACCTTTGTGGTCACCCAAGAATTTAACTGTAATAATGTGGTTTGTATTGTGGCAAAACTTTTATCGGAAAAACTATATAACCAATTTAGGTTTAGGTAATCTATCACTTATTTGGCACTGACTTAGATGTCCTCTCAGGATTCAATTTTTGCAATTAGCTGGTATATCTTATTATTTCTAATTTCTTTTCTTTTGGGTATAAGCCTCTAGAAATTCAAAGTTTCTCCGGGCTTTTTCTAGGATCGGGAATGATCACTTTTCAGTATTTTAGATGAAGGTTTAGGTATGCTTGTGCCAACATAAGAACATACACCGCATGGCTCGTTAAGTTCGATGAGGATGAAGCTCGATGGAAAGCTGGTGTGAAGGGCTTTACATTATAGTGGTGCTGATCTAAATATTAGGATCTAGTAGCTCCTGTCCTAAGGTGTTTTACTCGCAATCGTTGGAGAATTTTTTTTTTTTTCTTATATTTCTTTTTACTTCCCTCGAGCGATTAACAAAATTGTTTTTAGCTCCCTTGGTTTTTAAAGTTGTCCAAAGACTAATCAGGTACATCTTGTAACAGGCATGGCATGGTTATTGTGACAAATGTTCAAAGTCCGGTACTCGATAAATCAAATGAAAAAGGTGTAGTTGAGGAGCGGCCGGTTGTAAAATTATCAAGAGTGCAAGGAGTGGAGGCCTTGAGATCCACTAATATGGCCCCATCATAGAAGCTTTTGGATGGCGCTATAAATTTCTACAACAGACGGTGTCATGGCGGTGGGATTTATGAGCAAGAAAGGCTCGATAAGCTCATTAACACAAGCCTCAATAAGGTTATTCACACTATTGGTTTGAGAAACTAACTTATGTTCATGATGGGGCTCTTCAAATTGAGTAGTGGATGATCCCAATTACCCATAATGTTGTTATTACATATGTTCATGGTGAGCTTCTACAACTGAAGCACGTGTGGTCCTTCATTTCTCACTATCTTCGCGATAGGAGGTAAATTTTAAATCGTAACAAGTACTGAACATATTTTTTGGTTATAAACATCCCAAATTCTACATTTCGGGGGCAGGGTGGGGTTATCCGTCTTCGCATCTAACTTCTTAGAACAATTTCGTGCATTACACAAAACTTTCAGAATAGATTTAATTGAAAAACTTAAGAGGTTCATACATTTTATTGTAGGGTTTTCCATTCTCTTGTCTCCCGTTTTATACGATGCTAGGTGTTTGAGTTATGTAGCACATGAGGCAGTTGGTCGGGGAATTTCCGTTGGGGCGTTCACTAGCACAGCTCTAGCCATTCGAGATGGCAATATCTGCATACATAACTAAACTAATGTAGGTTGCATATACACACATTGCATACTCGTCAACACTTTGGGTGGTGTCACACCCCTAGTTCCCAGACGGCTTCAACCTTTAGCTCCTTCCATTATGCCTTTCACCTTGTGATCTTGTGCATGTTAGTATGGATCCATAAATCATAACATTTTTGCAGAATAATTTCTTCACTAAGTACTTGAATTGGAAAAGTATCAAAGTTCTTTCAATTTTATTTGTCAAGATCTACGTAGCTCATTAAAACTAAATTTTGTTAATATAACTTTTGGGTACCCGATATAAGTCCTGCGTGTGGTATCAACCCCCCCCCCCCCTCTCCCCACCCTCCCCACTCTCCCACCCCCAACCTTCCAGCTCACTGTATAGTATGATTATGTGTGAGATCGGTAGGAATCCATCTAATCCTTTGGCATAGAAAATTCTTCTATCCTTAAACCCCTAATTTACTGGAAAATAGTTTGAATAGGGTTATAGATGCTTCAGCAGGTGATGATTTTGTGAGAATAAAAATAACATTCGTGAGAAAGTACTTTTTTGGCAGGCGATAGGTGAACCAGCGCCCTCAATTTGGTTCAAGAAGTTAGGCACTTTTACTTGTGAATTGGGTTAAAAAAAGTCCTTGAGCTAATAAATCCTAGAGGAAAAACTCATTGGTAATTATTAAATAAATTAAATACATTTGAGTTTATGTAATCAGTTTAGGAGCAACAAACTAAATAGAACTTGCATATTTTAAACTTCTGAATGATATATAAGACTATACCAACAATTTGTCCTGGGCAGTGGAGGAAAGTACTTACCCAAAAAATACATAAGTTCTTATCCATCATTAAAGAATTTACTCTTTCCATCTTGAATTATAAGAGATTTTAAAATTCATTGTTACCAATATCTTGAATTAATATTATTTTAATTGTATTAGAAACTTCTGAGAATTCGTTCATATAAAATATTTTCATATAATTGGACCAATCATATTTTTGCCGACCATGCGTACTCTAGTTGAACTGCAAGTTGTTTGTAATTTTTTTTCCTCTTTAATATATTACTTGGTTTTTTGGGGTTGCAGAGATAGCGATCTCAGTTGTTAAGCCTAAGAATAATTTCAGTCACATCTTTGTGCTTTTCTCTATATGAAATCTGACTTTCCGTTATTTTTAAAATACAAGCCCGGCAAGCCAATGATTCTCATAAGAAGCTATGCAGGAAATGTCAATTAATTACTTTAGTCGGCATTCATTGACGGAAATTTAGGTTTTACAAGCTACTAATTCCAGGCATTCTTTGTCTTGTAGGCATAACTGATGGATGCACGAGCCTTACCCTTACCCACTAATTGCAACAGGTTCCAAATTTGGTGTCCAGGGAGGTGTTCTTAATGTTTGTGTTTTACAACTAATTTTTGAAAATTTGTTTGACAAGGGTACACGTCTCGTAGGGGATAACAAATGACAACAACTGTGGCATGCAATGACAAGGTAATTGTCGCTTGCTCCTACATTATTGTAGCATTATTTTCTGCAGTAACTCGTCTACATCCCGCTGTTGAATTGCTTTTATTTGTGATTTATTAAATCATAGCACGATAGTTTTTTGTTGAACAAATATGTTTATCATAGAAAAGCCTTGACAAAGAAGCAACTAAATGAGCCGTGCCATAATAATAAATTCCATTGCAAATATTCTAACAAAAGATCACTTTGAACCAAGCATTCATCAAGTTAATTCTCCCAAAAGTTTAAGGCCATAAAATCACTGTTGCACAAACCAAAACAGACTAACATGCAATGTTACGAATATCTCTTTATCTGGTAGTCTTCTTGTTGCTTCTAAAAATTGGTGACAAAACAGGCCCTTTTTCCTTCCTCTGGTTCTTGTTATCCGGCGCCGAGCTAGACCATTTAGTTTTAAAATTATGAAACCAAGTTATTGCGTCATCCTCCATTCGCTTCCTCATTAGGTTGGTTTCGTGGTTGCTATTTTTTTTTTAAAATATATTATCCTTCGATAGGTAACGGAGGGCAGTATATAGTAGGGTATGATTACCTCTCATTGACTGTCTTCTTCCTCACTCTCAGCTGAAGAGGAACTTGTCGTGAGTAACTTTCTTGTGCGTTTCATATTTTTAATAACGTACAGTCCGCAATCATACCTGCATTACTGTATTAATCACAACTGAAAGCACACTTCCGGCTAATAGTCATTACAAATAAAATACATAAATTCATCACATTTACAAGTTAAACTGTTTACTGCCCCCGATGACAGAGCACACCGTCTAAGTCCTAAGATCCCCAACAATATTGTGTTCAATATCCTTCTCGTATTGCTTTTGTAGCATCCCCATCTGTCAAATAGTTTGAACCTGTTAGTTACCAATGGTCTAGTCTTTAGGAGAAACAATTAGAGGTTTAAGTTTCCACTTACAAGAATATCCACTACTACTTTAGTGTCGTCATTCAAAGTTGTAACACCGGGATACGAATCTAGGACTTCGACTTCTTTCAGCAGAAGGTCTACCACAACCAGTTTGAAGTGTCCAGGGTTTGGGAAATGCAACGGTATTAGAATCTGTATAAAACAATTTTCGACGTTATTGTAGGTAGTGAAAGAAACTTGTTTACTGCACGAATGGGGTATCACCGAACCGTGAAGCATCTAGTAGCATATTTTTTTCCCAGTAGTTAGATGTTATTCTGCCTAACATCTAATCTCGAAGTGAAAATCCCAAAAACATGTTCCATCAATTGCCCTTTCTAATATATGTGCTTGTATTTACACACACACACACACACACATATAAGTGACTCTGTGTGTAATTATGTATTTTGCATCAACTACGTTGGTTTCTTAGTATGAAGATAAAGGGTAGCTATTAAACCTTCTTGATAGATCGGATGCTACCCAATACAAAACCACCCTTCACCAGTGGCGGATACAGGATTTTGAGATTGGGGGTACGATACAATAAAAAATGTACAAAATATTTTTCAATATTTAAAGTCGAAGAATCGAAAATACGAAAAAGAAAATTAGAAAATACACAACATTAAAGTAAAAACTACTGTCCTAGTTGGGTCCGTCGAGTTTTCATTCTTTGGAAGCGATCTATGACATCATCATCGGAAACTTGTAGAAAAACATCCTTCTCAATGAAAGTAACCAAACAATCATTTAACAATTGATCGCCCATGCTATTCCGCAACTTATTTTTTACGTAGATCATTCCGGAGAATACTCTTTCCACACTTGCAGTGGCAACATGGAGAATCAACATCAACTTGATAAGCAAATAAATTGCCGGATAGGCCACGTGTTTTTTTGTTTCAACAAGCATCTTTGAAAGGTCACTAATATCATGTAAGCTACGAAACCTATCATCTCTTCGCATATCTTGAATGAATATATCAAGTTGACATTCAAGAGCCATCGGATCAATACTTGAATTCTCAGATGGATAAAATGTGGCAAGTTTGAGTACCTTTTCCTTGTCAAAAGAAGAGAAGTGATCTTTCGGACTTAAGCAAGCCATGCAAATAAGCAACTCTGAATTAGCCTCATCAAAACGATCATTGAGTTCTCGAAGTTGTAAATCAACCACTTGTAAAAAAACATCAAATCGAAAATGATGATTGTTTGTCACTTGTGAAACAAATCGCCTCGACCTTCCTAATGGAACATAAAGAGCATCCATAACGGGAACAACAATGTCATGCTTAGTGCAAAATAAAGTGGTCTTATTCAAGAGAGTCTCCCATCCACAGTCTCTTGTTTTTTGCAACTGTTGTTTGGTTAAAGAAACAAGGGACATGGCATTAACAATATCTTGATCTCTTCTTTGCAAAGCCAAACACAAATCATTACTGTACCCAAAAATTGTCAACATCAAGTGTGCCATAAAAACAAAATCAAATGACTCTAACGAGAACAAAATGGCTTGAGCTTTTATCCTATCTTCGGAACTTGAACCGTTCTTCCCAATCATCACAAGTACCTTAATAATTGTAGGAAACAAGTGGAAAATATTCAAAAGCGTCTTATAATGAGAGCCCTAACGAGTATCACCGGGCCTCTTCAAACCAAGTTCTTGATTTAATCCCGACCCATTCTCAATTCCATATATTTCCAAGGCTTTAGCAACTTCTTGAGCTTGACTTTCCCGGATCATTTCTCTCCGCTTACAAGAAACCCCAACCACATTCAACAAGTTTGCTAGTATCTCAAAAAGCCAACAACAATCACTATTTTTCTTTGCCACAACTACAAGTGTCAATTGAAGTTGATGAGCAAAACAGTGAACATAGTAGGAACATGGAGTATCCTTCATGATCAAAGTCTTAAGACCATTTATCTCACCCTTCATGTTGCTAGCCCATCATACCCTTGCCCTCTAATTTTGGACGGACTCAGTGAATGCTCGACAAGTAAAGACATAATTGCATTTTTTAGCGACAAAGCAGTTGTATCACCAACATGTACAAGTCCAAGAAATCTCTCTACCACCATTCCCTTTTCACCATCAACATAACGCACACAAAGAGCTAGTTGTTCTTTTTGAGACACATCACTTGATTCATCTGCTAATATACCGAAATAGTCATCACCAAGCTCCTTTATAATGCGTTTAGTTGTTTCTTTAGCACAAGAATTGATGAGATCTTTTTGAATTAAGGGGGATTTCATCTGATTATTCCCTGGAGCATTTTCAAAAAACGACACTTTTAACATTCTCATTATGCTCAGCAAGCCAAGTCAAAAGCTCAAGAAAATTCCCTTTATTAAGTGATTTCACACTTTCATCGTGGCCACGACATGCCAACCCTTGGCGTAAAATAAACCTCAAACAAGAAAGTGAAGCCTTCAAGCGAGTTTCGTATTCACTTTTCATCACATCACTTGCATTATCCAAAACATGCACAATAGATTTTTCTTTTGAGTCTCTTAAATTCACATATTTCTCGTAAGCAAGATTATGAGCACTTTTAATTCCACCAACATGCTTATCAAATCTATCGGGTTTATTCCATGATCTAAATCCTCCATGAACAAATGCATCTCCACCCACACAAATTTCTACCTCACTTTTAAACAAATAACAAACAAAACAAAATGCAGCATCTTTCTCAATACTATACTCAAGCCAATCATACTTTTTGAACAGTTTGACACTAAACCGCCGTAAACCTCCAAGGTCTCTCTGTGGAAAGTCATGGGTTTTTGGTTGACAAGGTCCTTTTAGAATATATGCTCTTCTCACTCGATTACGTTGCTTTGGAGAATAATCCATTATATTTATTTTTTTTCTCGGATCATGGGGAAGAAGTGCAACATCATATAAGAAATCTTCCTCTTCTAGTGGAACACTAGGGGAACTTGAACAACCTAATTCCGTTCTTTTTTCAATTTGGGAGAATTCGATGATTGGGATAAGGGAGACTCACTATCATTTGAAGGAACCACATTATCTCTTGGTGAAGAGTAAGAAGCCCCTTGAGATTTCATTTTCTCAAACATTTGTCGAAGATCGGGTTGCTTCCCCATTGTTTTGGTTTTCTTTGATTTAGGTGTTTCATTCTTCATTTCCTATTTCAATTTAGTAACAAATAATAAGAATATAATTATATAACCAAATAAGTCGAACAAATTTATAATTGAGATAACAATTGACATAATAAGTCGAACAATATCATAAAATCAGTTAATGGAGAAAACCCAAACATGAAACATGTTATATATATATGTATATATACACAAAAAAAGAGATACACAAACCCTAGTCCATTAATAAACAACACCAAGTAAAATACATTAATAAATTAATCAAATTAAATAACAAAACTAACAAATTAACAAAGAAAGAAAAAAAAAGGAGAAAGAAGACTTACAATGGTGAATTTGAAAGATGAATCGATGAATAGCGAATGATGCCGTAACTTTTGAAAATATGTATGCTAAATATAGTAAATTAGTAATTCACAAATTTATTGCTGGACTTGGGAGTTGGGCCAACAATTTTATTATATCATTCTTTTAATTTATATTGGGCCAAGCCCATGTTTAATGGGTAGCTGAAGCCTGAATCATCCGGCAGTTTTATATTTTGGGGGTTCAAAATATTTTATATTTTTTTTATATATAATAAAAAAAATTGAAATTGGGGGTACAGCTGTACCCCCACAGCCCCTGCTCAATCCGCCACTGCCCTTCACCTTCATTCGTTCGAGTTGTTCATCAAATTTTTTCTCCTCTACACCAGTCTGTGCCTGCAATTAAATTTTGGCTGAAATTAGACGTCTTCAAGATAGATTATGGAAGCTGGTTGGTTGACATTTAATAGGCAAAATTGGTACTAATAAATTTTGTACCACCACAAAGACCGGGAAAAACCAAATTGCCATTCCAGCCTTTCATTCTTCCTCGAAGTTAAGTAAATCAGGCGTCGTGTTTATTACCTAAGAATAGATTGAGCTACAATTAGGATTCTAAATAAAGGGTGACAAGCAAGGACATCAGTTTCAATGGTTAGAGTGTCGAAACAGAAATGCATTTTAATAATGTGATATACAAAAATATTACCGCTGACGTTAGCCAACGATCGGGCATCAAGGTCATAAATTCTTGACGGTCCAAATATGTATTCCTCGTCTCTGATATAATTTCCCTGGCAAAAAAAATACCACTACGGTAATAATACATACCAAAATTTAAAGAAAAGAAAAAGTCTATTTCTAGCCTTTACAAAAAATTACCTTGGTGGCAAATTCGTATCCAGGGTGAACATGACTAGCTTCACTAATCTCTCATCCTTTAACATATTGGACTGCGCATAGGGGTATCCTAACAAGACGAAGCATCGCCAAGTAGCGGAACTCATCAAGTCACGGTCGGCTTTGATCGCGCAGAGGTCCTGAGACGGCGACTGTGTAGGTTTTTTAAGGATGGATTTCAATCGCTTGCTCCCACCATCTTCCGTGTTCTGTGAAAATACATGGTTTAGAAAGTCGCATCCCGTAGTAAAATATATATTATCATATGACTTTAGTATACCAAATGGAAAAAAATAGTGTCTCACCCATACCTGAATTTGCTCGTTGGTTGCCTTAGAAAGTTCAATTGTTTTTCCATGTTCCACTGGAATTTCGATGTCCTCTTTCTCCACATCAACGAAATCACCGCTTTGATATAAATCGGTTGGGAGATCCCGCTTCTTCGATAACATTTCGGCATCGGAAAAAATAGGTTCACTGCCTTGTAAATTGGTTATTTTTTCTACCCCCACTTCCATATAGTCCTCCATTCCTCCACCTTCAGCATCATCTTGAATTTGGTTGGTCCCACACTTAGTCCCAAGTGAATGTACCGCGTTACTCAAATCTTTCAACGACTTTTCTATTGTACAAATCACGGTCATACGAGTATTGACATCCCTCTCTTTCCGCCACAGTTCCACTGAATCCTTTAACACCGTTAACGTTGTATCCTGAGATTCCCTTAACAAACTAATCTCTGTAGCAAGTGACTTGAGCATGTTTGCCCCGTCAGCCCTATTATCACTGTCTGGTGTATAATGTTTTATTATCCGTGGTGATTCGTTCGGTATTTTATCATCGTAAAAAGTTGCTCTTCGGCAGCCAGCGCCGAATTGCATCTTCATAGGAGATTTCCCAAGGTTCCTGGGAACATAAGCATTCGTGAAACTTGGTGACCTATCGCCTCTGACATTTGCCTGTTTAGGATTAAGTTGAAAATTAAAATGATGAGGAATCGATTTTAATAAGATTCATGTAGTACAACAACGCACCAACCAATGGGACAATTGACAATAAACAAAACAGGTTCAGCTCCACAATAATCGCAAATAATATTATACATAAAGACTTCATAGAAAATAAAAGGTATTCGGACAGCAAAAGTGCAAGGAAAATTTTGATGAAAAAGCTAGATAAAAGACAGGGAGTTTCCACGAAACCGTTATGCCGTAGGTAGCTTTTAGTGAATAATAATTAGTTTCAAAAGCTTATAATCATTTAACTTTGGAATTTAATTGGTCGGGCTACATACTAATTTAACAAAAATAAATGTCCGTTCGACGTTAAGTAACAATTTATGAGGTAGAACAAATAATATTCCATTTAAAAGGTCCTATCCAGAAAGTCTAGAGCTAAACTAGGTCCAATTGAAAATTTTGTTAATCATCCATTTAATTTTAAATTACAGGGAATATCCAATGGTGCGGGTCGGAGTAAATTACTTGAAAATATTAGATATCCTAAAATAATACTTTTAAATGGTCTTGGATAACATGTTTTCTAACGTGCAACCTGAAAAATTAAAAAGAACTACTTTGGCTATGCAAGCAATGAATGGCCAATTCATGAGCAAATCCTAGCGAAGGTGCAACACTGTAGTCTAAAATGCACCATACACTCTGTTCTTGCTTATTGGGGAAACTACTTTAGGAGACAACCACCACTGATATTAATGTAGGCAGCTTGAATTTCAAAAATGACACAAATAGCCGTTTTAGTGAAGAGTGTACACAAATAATATCAGAAATAACTCAAAGTTGTTATTAAACTAATCCATTTCCCGAATATTAAGTGTAGGGACCAAAATTTACTGGTGAATATTTTTTTACCACTGTAATTAGATCTCGAGTAACATTGAGGACCTGGAAATTTTTACGAGAATGACACTAATGCTCCGTTGGTCAAAACTTTCTCATAATTAGTTTTTATTTATTCATTTCTATTAATTACGTTATTTTCAACACAGTGGTTACTTAGTAATTCTTGATAGAAATTTAGATTATAAAACATATTTCGGGATTAGTTTAACATAATAAAAAACCTAATTTATATGTAGTTCCGTGAGGCACGGTTACAATAAATTGCCTGAGGTCTGCAAAATTACCCCGGTTTGCCTAAAAAATAGTGGTCAAATTGATAGAATGGTGTTTAGTGGCAAATAGTGAGCCGATTACAGAGCGAAATATGTTAAAACTATCAATCAAATTCAAAATTTCAACAATTGCTATTCCAAATCGCTGGAGAAGAAACTAACCATTACTTTAAGGCACCACTTATTGTTGTTGATCCGACTAGCAAGGCGCTTGCAAACCTCGAGGTCTAATACACCGACTCCGTGCAGAGCATCGACGGTTACAGGGTCCTCCATCAAAACCATCTTAAAAAAAAGGACCTACAACAGTCTCGACAATGAAGACAATATTGCCAGACCAAATTAAATGAGTAGGACCATAAAATCAATGTTTAACCATACAAGGCCAGAAAAATATTAGGACTACAGTACAATTAGTCATTGAGGAGCTGTACCGGTTTTTTTTTTTTTTTTTTTTTTTTTTTTTTTTTTTTTTGGCCTAAAATTAATTAAGGACGGGCAAATGTAAAACTCTAAAAAAAACACACCTGTAGGTAGAATGCGCATCCTGTCAAATATGTGTATGGTCTACGACTCCTCCTGTACTTTATTACCCCGTCCACCATTTTGTTGAAAAAATGAGAAGCCCAGTTCCACTTGTGAATCAGATCAACGTCGAGCACCGAAAGTATGTAGCTCTGGTTAATTTCGTTAGTTGTAGTTGTTCCCAACATAGTGGCTGTCGCAAATAACACATAGGAACGGAGAAAATCTCTCGTAGGCTCATGCCCAGAGAACATAATCTGTTCCAACGTTTTGGTCTTTATTAAATTTCGGTCTAATAATCGGGTTACAAACTTAGTGCGTAAATCATCGTCAAAACCCAGATCACCATGCAAAATTAGGTCCAAACCCCCCTCTGGGACGCCCATCGTTTTGCAAAAGTTATCCATCGTTAAAATGTATCTTTTACTAAGGATTTCTAAAGTTAAGGTGATGGGGGTCAAATGCATCCAAAAGTGCATGTATTAGAGGCTTATACAGTTCACAACCCAAGAATTGTAGAGAGCCCTCGAACCCAATAGATTCTATAACGGACTTTTTTCGGGGCCCAAAGTTTTCTATAATTCCCCCAAAATGCCTCAGTGCGATCCTAGTTTTAATGTTCTCTTCAACTGCGGCTGCATGCAAATCACGGTGTAATAAATCCCTGGGTCGTCGACCTTCCACATCAGTATATTCCATGTACGATTTCCTTTCCCTACAGAAAGACGTTTGAGCACCAGGACTATCTTCATATTTGAAGAGGCCGCGACGTATCTGGTTCCTAGAACCCTCTACAATCTCGATCTTGGAGTCCTCAGTTAGGTCCTACGTTATCCAAAATTACTAACTTTCTCAATCTTTCTATTGTTTTCTCATTGATATGACCAAGTCTACAGTGCCACAGGTAGGTTTTATTTATCCATATTACTTAGCTTAGGTCGTTTGTTCTTGTACATTGAGAATATTTTGTTCACATTCAATCATATAGAATCCATTCGAACGAAAGACACTTCCTTAAAACAATCCATTAAGCAAAACAAGCATCTACTTTTTGCAAAATAGAAAGAAAAAGTCATAAATGTCTAATATTGGAATAGAAATAATATTCTTTGAAATCTAAAGAACAAAATATCAATTATATAAATCTAATTTATATCCCGAAGGAAGATCTAATCTAATCTATTTTCAACATACAAAACAAACTACCTAAGCTCTCATCCAATGCAGCATGTGCTTTGAATTTCGGACAGTCTCTCTTCCAATGCCCCTTCTCATTGCAGAACAGACACTCATCCTTTGGTATTTTCAGCTTCTTTTGAACCCCTCCACTCTTAGGCTTCAAGACTGCAACCTTAGATGCTTTCCTGCTTTTCTTCTGCTTGTTCTTCTGCTTGGAAGAATTTGCAGAAGATCTCACTATGAGCAAAGAGTTGCCTCTAGAAGTAGATGATTCATAGGTCTTGAGCATATTGTGAAGCTCTGGTAGTGTTGCCTTCGTGTTGCTCACGTTGAAATTCACTATGAAGTTTTCAAATGAACTTGGAAGTGACTACAAGATCAGATTAGTTGAGACACTTAAGGGTAGCTTCGTTCCAATTGATTTCAATCTCTCAATCAATCCGATCATCTTCAGTATATGTTCAGAAACCTGGCCCCCATCATGAAGCTTACGCTCGAAGAGATCCCTGAGTATCTCATACTCCATGGTCTGAGCTGCTGAAGCGTACAGACTCTCCAAGTGTTTCAGCATCTCATAAGGGAACATGCTCCAATGTTGCCTATGCAGTACAATACTCATAGAGGACAATTAAGCATTGAGCCGATGTGGCATCCTCAAGATGTTTCTTATGAGCTTCTTCGTCAAACACAGCGTACTCAGGAGAACTCTTGTCAGGGATGACACTGATTGGTTTGTCCAAGACATATTCAATCTTGTCTTGCCTTAACACCAAGCACAAACAACGGAGCCAATCCGTGAAGTTTGACCCAGTCAACTTGTTTGTTCCCATCAAACATTTATAAGCCAAATTTGACATTTTATATGAAGAGAGAAAATAATAACATGGAAAAATAAATCAGAATAAAGTAAACAAAGATCACATTCGAATCACTAATCAAAACAAGAGTTTATTGTAATGATTAGCTCCCACTAATTTTAACATATTTTGCGTCCCCAAACACATACGGATTTATAATAATTATAAATCTTAGTGGTCCAAGATCCAAGTCTATATTATTGTAGCCTCTACTTTGGCCGATGACTGCAATAATATCACTCAGTAGGCCTCCAAGCCAATTGCAACAACAATTTTGCAATTCCTGGTTAATTAATCCAATTAATTTTGCGTCCTTAAACTATTTTGGTCGCTTTGGCGTCTCAAAATAATTTAAGCAAGTCATTTCCATCACACGATGTCAACCATGCATCTATGAATGAGTCCCAACCTCGTCGTTTTAGAGTAAATACTTTGGTGTAAAACTCGTGGACAAAGAGATTAAGAATTTCATACAATTATGATGGACGACGCTTTTATTTCTAAATAAGACTTGGATTTTATTGGGCGCCGCCTACCCATACATATTCTCGCGGACTACATGTATTGGGCGCCGCCTACCCAAACATAAAATCGGTCTTAAATTACTATAATTTAAATTGAATAAGCATAAAATCAAATAATAGCTTATCACATAATATCAAATAAATGCTCAAGAAATAAAATTATTAATCCAATTAAAATTTTATTCTTTAATTAAATGTGGATTAAAATTATATATATTAATTCTAAATTAATATATATAGATTTAATATTAATTCTAAATTAATATAAATATATAAGTCTAGTATTATTCTTTCAAAATTAACAATACTATCAAAATTTATTAATCTAATTAATATTAGTCAATTAGATAAATATATTAATTCTAAATTAATATAAGTATACTTTTAATGTTAATTCCAAATTAACTTGAATGTATAAGTCTATTATTATTATTTCAAAATAATAATAATAAGATTTATTAATCTAATTTACAAATTAATATTGTAATTGGGATTTCGAATTAATCTAATAAATAAATCTCATATATTTTTTTTTTAAACAGAGCTTGAATTGGCCCAGCAGTTTAAAACACACCAGCCCATCTCGCAGCCCAGTCCAAAATACAAAGTCCAGCCCAGATTAATTAACAAGTCCATTTATTGAATTCTGGGCCAGATAAGAATCCAGCCCAAAACCATCAGCCCAGCAAGCTCAGCGTCAGCAGCAGTCCAGGTTCAACTAGGCCTATGTAATAAAATTGGCCCATTCATTAATTTATCAGGCCCTAAAGTTCCAATTCAATAGGCCCAGCCCCAGCCCAACTAATCCAGCCCGATTATCGCCCGGCCCAGCCCATAAATAGCCAGCCCATACCAGGCGCAGCACTCGGCAGGCCCATCGTAGCCCAGCCTGTTAAAGTTGGCCCAATAGTCCCACTTCAGTCCAAACCCGCGGCCCAACTCGTTAGGATTTGGAACAGTTGCCACCCATCGTAGCGACGATCACCGTCCATTGATCTACGCCCTGTCCCCGCCGTCTTTTGCCTACAAAGTCTCCGATCACCCCACGACGGAGGCGATCGGAATCGCGCAGACAATAGCAGCAAGAAGACGTCGTCGCCGCCGGCGATTCGCGTAGCATCCAGCACCGCGCCAGCTCTCGCAGAAGCATCGATTTGCGCTCTTGCGTCGCTGTCACCGGCAACCAGGGCCTTGCCTCTGATGACGTTTCATTCCAGTTTTGCCGCCGCAACAATCACATGCAGTCCGCTGGACAAAAACCCAGTCTCAGGCCGGCAGCAGCGCAATGTAGGACTTAGGTTAGTTGGTTTTGTACAAGGTTGTGTTTATCAGTTTTTTTTTTTCATCACCCAAAACATATCCATTTCTGAAACAGTTGTTCAAGGTTGTGAAAATGTTGATTGTTTTGTTTCAAGACTGGAGGTTGACCAAAAGGTTTCTCTTTTGTTTTCAAGAACAATCTTGCAACAGATTTAAAACCTTGCAAAATTTATTTTCAAAACAAATGTCGAGAATTTCAATTTTATTGAAAATTTCAATCCACAAATAATTGAGTTAAAATAATTATAAATCGAGCCCGTGCTCTGATACCAGTGTTAGTAATTTTCGACTACATCTAATGTACGAAGCGGAATAAACAGTCGAGAATTATGATCGTGATTTATAACTGAATTAAACGTTGAGCATTGATTACGTTAAAGTTGGAATAACTTACTTGTGCATAATTAATCGGACATAGTTGAGCGATTGATTCACCACTTCAGGGATCCACGCGTATGTCGTCCACCGCAGGAGCTATCCTCGGTACAATCGTTCAATAAATGATCGCTAGGAAATCCCTTATTGAACCCTTTGATGTTTTTTACTGACAAGATTAATTATCCCTACAATAGGGAATATATATATATATATATAGCTCATATACCCTAGGTATATGGGCCTAATATTCTGGCCTGCTTTAATTAATTAAATACTATAACCTATTAATTAATTAAAGTCCATATCCTAATTTAGTCCATTACTTCCAGGGAGGGGGGTTTGGGGTTTCTGATGGGAAATAATGACAATTTTTTTTTATTATTGGGTTTGCCATTAACGAATTGGGAGTCGAAGAAATAAGGAAAATAATGGCAATATGATAATTTTGTATGACTTTAGACTATTTTTGGTGTAAAACTATCAAAAGTGACAAAAAAGAGTTTGTTGTTACTATTTAGGCCGTTTTGAATGATTTCCTCAATAAGATATATTAAATCTTTCTCTCTCTTTTTTTTAAAATATAAGTTGTTGAAACATATAATTCATTAAAAATAAGTGTATCATATCAAATATAGGTTTATATATAATAGAAGTAATCAACAAAAAACCTAATTAGACTTGTGATGTTACCCTAGAGTGAATTTATCAAAAACACGTTATGTCAGCTCTGTTTCTTTTACCCAACTCATTTAACGTTGCACCCACAATCTCAAATCGTTTACCATACTGAAAATCTACAGTGATGCTTCGTGCTAACGTATGTATAATCGCACATTTCTTTGACACATCAGATCTTATATTCTTGATTTTATAGCATGACGATGTTTAGAGTCTATTCAATCATTGGAAACTGTATAAGATGTTGATGACATAAATAATGTACTTATCTTATTTTTTGTTTCTTATCTGGTCCTGATTTTGGTGCATATCTTCTTTTGTTACTTTGTTTGTGTTTGTTGTGTTTTCTTTTCTTATTGAGATGAATAAATTAGGTAAACCACAAAGAACCTTTCTATCCTAGTATAGTTGTTTATAAAATATAGCACCATGTTGAAAATCATGAACAATCGTCTATAAAAACTTAAGTCTCACAGAATCATTTGATAGTATCATAATCAGACAGTCAAATATGTTTCATAGCAGCGGCAAAATGGTGATATACAATTCAAATTCAGGTAGCAAAGCCGTTATTGAAGCATTATGGTAAAGCTTAGAGCTCCAATTACAATAGAACAAAAACATGCAAGAGATGGTATGTAACTATCTTACTTATCTATTCTATGTATATATAAAAAGTATGCGCTGCTATATGTACTCTTCTAATTTTATTCATCTGATTTAAATTTTATACTTCCAGTCTCTACATATGATGATTAAACACACTATATAGAAGAATCAGTTACGTCGACATGTTGTAGTGTTTATTTTGTCTACAAAATCACTAAATGCATATAACAATATGTTTTGTTTCTACAATTGTTATAATTCAATGTAACCTAAAATTTAACCTACATGTATTTAAATTAATAAGTACTCCCTTCGTCCCGACTTAATTTACGTACTTTCCTTTTCGGTTAATTTTGTCAGCCCGAAAAATGAAATTTCTCTCACAATCTCTATCCGCAAAATCTCCACCTTTGAAAAAGTCAAAGATTCCACAAAATCTGTTTTTTCTTAACCTCCGTGTCCGGTCAGAGTAGGCAAACTAAGTCGGGACGGAGGGAGTATTAATTTCAGATGGAGATAAGATGCAAACAATCATGATTCATAGGTAGGCATAACAATTTAGGAAATATTTTTATCTAAGTAAAAATGTTATAACATTCTTTTTTTCCAGAAGAAGCAGAGGAAAGGTTATAAAATTCTAATTATGAACTATTGAACTATAAATATGATATTTGTAAATATCTTGAGCATTTAGGTATATTAAAAGACAAGATGTATGGTAATTAGTGATAAAAGTACTCCCCCTTATGATTTCATAGTATGGTTGGATAAGTTTGCAATACTTGTTAGAGCATCTCTGTCCTTTTCCATTAGTGTACTTTGTTGGGCATGTGATGCTCATCCATGCAGCATTAAGAAAAAAGTGGATTAGTTGTAAAAAGTGTTAAAATTCAGTAAATGTGCGGTCATAAAATTTAGGTAGGATAAAACAAAGACTTTCGTTTAAACAAAATTCATTTGAAACTACATTTTATGCTAAGAACATGTTTCAAAATTGTGTAGTTTTAGCTATTATAGCTTTCAGAAACATTTTGATGAACTTACTGTCTCAACCTATATTTCTATTACGTCAATTGTATATTAGGATAGTTCATAATATGTGAATTTATATTATTTGTTGTAATCATTCTCTATTTACTTTATAACTCTACAAATATTACATCTTCTTCAACTTGATGTGTTTGTACCTACACGAATTGATATGATAATATTAAAGAACACTGAAATAAAACTATGAGATTATAGTCTTTAAACATTTCTATGTGTATATCTTCAAATTTTAAAAACGCATCTGAAGTGTCATGTCTAGTCAAATATTATATGTGTTCTAAATATGAAATACATTTTATTTAGACAATGCCAATTATATATGTGTGTGTGTAGTGTCACATACTGTAAAACCTTTATAATGATCTATAGAGCTTTGTTTATGCCCCTATGAACAAACAGTGAGAACATATTGTTAGTTTTCGGTATGTGAATGTATAGACGAAGATGTATAAATGTAGACAAACTCGAGGCTAGAGTTTGATTCTATATTCGTAAGACGAAATTGCCACGTACTCAGGTGCAATACGTTTAATAGCAAAACGCCTCCAAGATACAACGGCTTTAAAACTTCAGATCGCTGCACTACGAGTCGGAAGTTATCGGCGAACGTACTCGGATATTAGGAACTTTCGGACTCTACTAATGCATAAATGAAATGCTTTTGAAAATCTGAAGAACTTGAGAATTTTCGAAGTGAAATGTGGAGGGGCCTATTTATATATGAAATGAAATGAATGAAATGAAATGTGGAGGGGCCTATTTATATATGTTGAAGAGTTGTGGTGCCTTTTTGGAAAGGCACCTCTTCATCCCTTGGTTGCACCCTTTGGACTGGACCCATCAGTTCGCTGGGGGCGGCAACGGGTCGCACTGGTTCGACCCGCCCGGTCTTCTGGCGGTCGTTCCGACCCAACTCGGTAGGGTTGAACCGCCTGGTCCGAGCTAACCCGGTTCGGTTCGACCCGGTTCTTGATGGGTCGATCTGATCGGACCTGGTTCACGTCACCGCACCGCCTTGACTCAAACCGCCACGAACCCGCAAGCCATCCGTCTGGACCACCAGGCCAAAACTTTAAGGCTCCTCCATCTCCTCGCAACGACGCATACGTGCGAAGTGCAAAGTGTTCCTCTAAAGCGGCTCAATGCGACATGCGCATGCGGGCCCGGGCTCGGGCTCTGATGGTGCGAAGCACCATCCTCGGGTCCATTTTAGCCAAAGGCTAAAATTCCACTAGGATCCACCATAAGGTCCACCATAAGGGAGCACACTTGATAACTACTTATCAAGTGTTCTATTAAATAAGGAGTATCCACTTACTCCAATTTTTCTATGTGGGACAAGTTCCCATATTTCTTCAACTTTCAAGTTTAAGTTGCAACCTTTGGCAATTAATATCTCATTCACCCGAAATCGATTTTAAGCATATTAATACATTAAATTCATCTACTCGAAACGTAGATTATGAATTTGTAACTTGTTTCCATTTTTAACAAATAGATTGAATTAATTAAATTGGTCAATTTTGGGTCAAAACCCAAAATTCCATACCAATTTTCAACAATCCCCCACATGAATGATATTAATGCAATGCAAACCTAAGAAAGCCCCACCGAGCCATCCCCTCATCAGGATAGGTAGCTTCAGGCTTTGAACCTTCCCTAGTGAGATTCCATCGGATTTACTCGCTGCTCAGTGAACATGATGTCTTGAAATGGTTAGCTTTTGTGTAAATCTAGTACAATGACAACCACAAAGTAACGACTCTAATATCCTTTTGGTTTTCACGTTGTTGTCTATTTTGGCCGTGGACCTTATCTCGGATTCATAAGTGTATACTGAAAATATTATATTTGCCAGTTTGAAGCGGCCCCACTTCACACTTATATAGGTGATCTCCTATTAAAGATATCCTGAAATACCTCACCACGAAGGTATAGGAATCATTAAAAGCTGTTAAGCTTACCCTCACCACACGTCATTAGGTTTTATACCAAATAGGTACAATTGGCACTTGAGCGGAATCGAGAATGAGCTTGAAATTTTTTATTTTTCAAGTGCAAAACCGAATGCTTCAAAGCTTAGTTGTCTCGTTGAACCAAGTTCTTGGGATCCTCCAGTCATCATGGACGAGTTACCACTATGAACACTCTTTAGTGTGTGAGTTTTGACCCCATTCCCCTTACCGCGCTATACGTTTGCTCTCGACCAATGCCTTTAGTTAGCGGATCCACAATGTTTTCTTTTGACTTTACGTAGTCATTGGTGATTGCCCCACTTGAGATCAAATGTCTAACGGTATTGTGTCTCCTTCGGATGTGTCGAGACTTACCATTATACATGTGGCTTTGTGCCCTCCCTATAGCAGACACGCTATCACAGTGTATCATCACGGGAGGCACCTGTTTACACCAACCGGGAATATCCTCTAAGAAGTTCCAAAGTCATTTTGCCTCTTCACCAGCTTTGTCTAAAGCAATGAAATCTGATTCCATTGTGGAACGAGCTATGCAAGTTTGTTTAGAGGATTTCCAAGCCACAGCTCCTCCACCTATAGTGAATACATAACCACTGGTGGATTTTGAATCTTTTGTATCAGATATCCAGTTTGCATATGTGTATCATTCCAATACAGCTGGATATCTTGTATATAAAATTCCATGATTCATGGTATGTTTTAAATACCTTAAAACTCTCATCATAGCTTTCCAGTGATCCTTGTTAGGATTACTTGTAAATCTACTAAGTTTGCTAACTGAATATGCTATATCCGCATGCGTACCATTTGTCAAGTACATCAGACTTCCGATAATTCTTCCATATTTCAGTTGCAGCACTGGGTCTCCTCTATTTTTGGCCAAGTGTAGATTAACATCTACAGGAGTGTTAGCTGGGGGTACGTCATGAGCATCAAATTTCCTCAACACATTCTCAACGTAATGAGCTTGTGATAGGAAAATTCCATCAGCTAGACCCATGTCCTTCATGTCAAAATTTCGACTTAACATGTTTTTAGTATTCATGATCGAGTCATGATTACTCCCCGTAATAAGCATGTCATCGACGTATAGACACACTATCACATAATCATCTAGAGTGCCCTTTATATAGACACACTTATCGCACTCATTTATTTTGAAACCATTAGAGAGCATCACATTATCAAAATTTTCATGCCATTTAAGAGGTGCTTGTGTGAGTCCGTACAAAGATCTAACAAGTTTACACACCTTTTCTTGGCCAGAAACTACAAACCCTTCAGGTTGTTCCATATATATCTCCTCCTCCAATTCCCCATTTAGGAAGGCCGTCTTCACATCCATTTGATGTATCTCAAGGTTATGCAGAGCTGCAATAGCAAAGAGAATTCTAATGGAAGTGATCCTCGTAACTGGGGAATACGTATCAAAGAAGTCGTATCCTTCTCTTTGTTTGAACCCTTTGGCTACCAATCTAGCCTTATACTTATCAATTGATCCATCGGCTTTATACTTTCTCTTTAGGATCCACTTGCATCCAAGTGGTTTACAACCTGGTGGTAGATCTACAATCTCCCACGTGTGATTTAGCATGATGGACTCGATTTAACTGTTTATTGCTTCTTTACAGAGAGGAGCATCTGGACTGGACAATGCCTCATGTATTGTCCTGGGTTCACTTTCCATCATGTATGATAGAAAATCCGGCCCAAAGGACTTTTCCTTTCTGGCCCTTTTACTACGTCTTGGTTCAACATTAACCTCAGGTTCTTTATTAACCTCAACAGGTGAACCATTTACAATTTCATAAGTTCTTTTACGAGAGCTTACTTCTGTGTTTTTCTTGTTAGGAAATATGTTCTCAAAGAACACCACGTTCCTTGACTCAATAGTCATTCCCACGTTTATTTCAGGAATGTATGATTTGTGCACCATAAATTGATATTCTCTACTGTTATGCGCATATCCAATGAAAATGCAATCAACAGTTTTGGGTCCTATTCTCACTTGTTTCGGCTTAGGTACTTCAACCTTAGCTAGGTACCCTCACACTTTTAGGTAATGATAGGAAGGTTTTCTTCCTTTCCGCAACTCGTATGGAGTTTTGTCCCTTTTCTTATGTGGAAATTTGTTAAGAATGTAGTTGGCCGACAAGATTGCTTCCCCCCACATGTTCTGGGGTAAGCCCGAACTTATCAACATAGCATTCATCATCTCTTTTAGAGTTCGGTTCTTGCGTTCTACAACACCATTGATTGATGTGAATATGGAGTTGTAGTTTGATGAATAATATCGTTTTGTTGGCAAAATTCTTCAAATGGAGCTACATATTCTCCACCTCTATCACTTTGAATCACTTTGATTCTTTTGCTAAGTTGATTTTCAACTTCATTCTTATAATTTTTGAATGCCTCAATGGCTTCATCTTTGCTTTTCTATATCCATAACAGTATCTTGTGCAATCATCAATAAAAGTAATGAAGTAATTCTTACCACCTCTAGTTTGCACAAACTTCAAATCACACACATCAGTATGAACAAGTTCTAGAGGTGAAGTACTTCTATCAACTGAATGGAATGCTGTTTTGGCCAATTTTGCCTCCACACAGATCTCACACTTTTGTGAATCAAATTCCATTCTAGTAAGTAAATCTAAATTCACTAAACGTCGAAGTGTATTTTGATTTACATGTCCTAATCTACCATGCCATAAATTAGAACACTCAAGCAAGTAATTAACTTCACTTATATTAATATTGCGCTTAATTTTGCGCTTTACAGTCATTACATTCATCTTGAAAAGGCTCTTTTCGAGATAGCCTTTCCCAATAAATTGACCACATTTGGTCAGTATAAAATTATTTGCTTCAAAAACCAACCTAAATCCGGCCTTACTCAATAAAGAACCGGAGACTAAATTATTGCGAATGTCTGGGACATGCAGCACATCCACGAGAGTTAGTTCTTTTCCCGACGTCATCTTCAACACAACTTTTCCCAATCCTACCACTGGGGATGTTGCACAGTTTCCCATGAAGAGCTTTCTGCCATTGATCTCTTGGTAAGTGGAGAACAGTTCCTTGTCTGAACAGATATGATGGGTAGCCCCTGTGTCGATCCACCATTCCCTTAGATTATCTACCAAGTTGGCCTCGAACACGATGGCGGACAGATCCATTTCAGACAGTTCTTCTGGCAAGGATTTGTGCTCGGCAAGATTGGCCTGATTCTTTTGGCCTTGATTTGCTTTCTTTGGCTGTCGACATTCACTCGACTTGTGTCCGGGCTTATCAGTTCTGGAGTTTCAGTTGATTAGTTACCTTTGAACCTTTTGTTTGAGGTCTTCTGTTGCTTATTAGAGCGAGCACCGCGTTTCCGCTTCTTGCCACTTCTGGACTCAGCCAAATTCACACGTGCCTCTTCACGGTTCTTGTCGCTTTTGACTTCAGATTTCCGGTTATCTTCCTCGATCCGTAGTCTGACGATCAAGTCCTCAAGCCCCATTTCCTTGCGTTTGTGCTTGAGATAATTTTTTAAATCCTTCCCTTGAGGCGCTAGCTTCTCTATGAATACGACTACTTGAAAGGATTTAGATAGTTGCATACCTTCAGCATGAATCTCATGGAGGATCAACTGCAACTCTCGAACTTGGTCCATGATCGTCTTCGAGTCCACCATTTTGAAGTCGAGGAACAGTCCGACAATGAATTTCTTCATTCCGGCATCCTCCGTTTTGTACTTTTTCTCTAAAGATAACCACAATTCTTTTGTGGTTTTAAAAATGGAGTAGACATTGTAAAGTGAGTCGTCTAATCCATTTAGAATGTAATTTCGACATAGGAAGTCACTGTGGTTCCAAGCGTCCAAAGTAGTCATCCCCTCTTATCCCCCGTTTCATCAGTAGGAGGATCTTCTCTCAAGAACCGGGCAAGACTGAGAGTTGTCAAGTAAAACAACATTTTCTGCTGCCATCTCTTAAAATCATTTCCCGAAAATTTAGCCGGTTTTTCGGCGTGAGCAGCAGGGATTGAAGGAGTAGAAAAAGTAGAAGACATCTCCGAATATACAAAAATTTTGTCTTACGTTGTTAGTTTTTGGTATGTGAATATATAGACGAAGATGTATAAATGCAGACAAAGTCGATGCTAGAATTTGACTCTATATCCGTAAGACGAAATTGCCACGTACTCGGGTGCAATACGTTTAATAGCAAAATGCCTCCAAGATACAACGACTTTAAAATTTCAGATCGCTGCACTACGAGTCGGAAGTTATCGGCGAACGTACTCGAATATTAGGAACTTTCGGACTCTACTAATGCAGAAACGAAATGCTTTTGAAAATCTGAAGAACTTGAGAATTTTCGAAGTGAATAAAATGAAATGTGGAGGGGCCTATTTATATATGTTGAAGAGTTGTGAAAGGAACCTCTTCATCCCTTGGGTGCACCCTTTGGACTGGACCCATCATTTCGCTGGGCGGTCGCACCCACAGGCTGACCCGCGCCCTGGCGGACGACGGGTCGCACAAGTTCGACCCGCCCAGCCTGCTGGCAAGTCAGTCCGACCCGACCTGGTGGGATTGAACCGCCTGGTCCGAGCCAACCCGGTCCGGCCCGGTTCGACTCGGTTCCTGACGAGTCGATCTAACCGGACCCGGTCCACATCACCGCACCGCCTTGACTCAAATCGCCATGGACCCGCGAGCCATCTGTCTAGATCACCTAGCCAAAACTTTAAGGCTCCTCCAGCTCCTCGCGACGACGCGTACGTGCGAAGTGCACCTCTAAAGCGACTCAAAGGCTAAAATCCCACTAGGATCGACCATAAGGTCCACCATAGGGGAGAACACTTGATAACTACTTATCAAGTGTTCTACTAAATAAGGAGTATCCACTTACTCCAATTTTTCTATGTGAGACAAGTTCCCATATTTCTTCAACTTTCAAGTTTAAGTTGCAACATTTGACAATTAATATCCCATTCACCCGAAATTGGTTTTGAGCATATTAATACATTGAATTCATCTACTTTAAACGTAGATTATGAATTTGCAACTTGTTTCCATTTTTAACAAATAGATTGAATTAATTAAATTGGTCAATTTTGGGTCAAAACCCAAAATTCCAAACCAATTTCCAACACATATTATCTGACTTTTACAGATATAAAATCATCATATGCAACCCTATCTGATGGTGGTGGACATGTTGTATATGGATGAAAAAGAAAATGGTTTCCCAAAAAACATTTTCAAATAAAGTAGTGTCATGATGATAATGGAAGTTCTTCTGATTTTGTTTTCCTTTTCTAAAGTTTTCATGTTTATGCTTCGATTATGCATAAGAATGTGTCTTATATCTATGTGAAATGACCTGGCAGCTTTCTTAGTAAATTTTTTTTTACTTATCTGATGATTTTGTTTAATGCTTCTTCATTTGCTAAGGTCTCTCCATGCTTTTCATCTGCTTGACAAATCATGATGTTGTGCCTGCAATGTTACTGTCTTTTAATTTCATTTTGCTGTAGTTAATTTATTATAAGATAAACTTGATAGCATTTCATATTCAGACACACAACCACTGAATACAATTGCCCCAAATATTGATATAAAGTTTACACATCATAGCAGTTAAATAACCTATGCTAATATGTCCACATTATAAATTCAACTCAAACATAAGGGTTAATATAAGATTATAATCAAGAATCAATGAAACTATGTTCTTTACAATCATATGTTTTGGACTATGTTCTTTACAAAATGAAACTATGTTACTAATTAATAATTGATTTTCCACAATAATGAATGTAGTTCATAATAAGCGGTGTTAGTTGATAATTATAATTGCCAAGTTGAAGAATGAGATGGTTTGCTCCAACTATGGGAAAAAATCTAAAATAGTTTCATAACTTTTTATTTTTTCGGATTTAGTCCCATAAGTTATTGCTTTTGTGATTTAGTCCCACATCTCTAGTAATTGCTCAATTTTGGTCCAATTTTGATCCAATTTTGACCAGCTGACCGAAAAAGGTCACGTGACCTTCACGTGCCGGCAACCAGCGTGGTTTTGGAAATTCCAGTTAAATGGTCCCATAACTTTTAACTTTTTTGGATTCAGTCCCATAAGTTATTATTTTTTCGATTTAGTCTCACACCTCAAGTAATTGCTCAATTTTGGCCGGGATTTCCAAAAACCGCCCCGGCACATGAAGGTCACGTGACCTTTTCCGGTTAGCTGGTCAATATTGGGTCAAAATTTGAGCAATTGCTAGAGATGTGGGACTAAATCGAAAAGCAATAAATTATGGGACTAAATCCGAAAAAATAAAAAGTTATGGGACCATTTTGACTTTTTTCCCCTCCAACTACATACTTTACTGACCATCTTGTGCATCATAATTTTTGGTACTTGGATTTCTAATCACATTTGGTTAATAGCATATGATTATATGTTTTAAAGCAACAAAAACTATTGGAGACATAGTGTAAACTAAGCAAGAAAGCAATCAGAAGACAATACGATAAAGCTTAGAGAGTCCATTACAATAGGTCAAAACATGGAAGAGATGGTATGTTTATGACATATTTTTCTGCTTTGGCTATTCTAAAATTTGATTGATTCCAACTATTGTTTGGTTTTGTTATTGTGTTTATAATTTTTGAGCTTTCATTCTATATTAGTCATGTTTGAGCATGTACTTGGCAAGTAGTTACTGCAAAATAAAGAGAGGATAAGAGACTTATATGTATGTGTGTTATATTGTACCCTCGGCATTGTTGAGTCATTTCTTCATAGCAATTTCGCCCCTACCTAGTAGTTATTGTGTATATATCAGCTTCGCCTTCTTCAGTTGATATTGTGTTTTTCGAATATGACTCCATTCGTGCATGTTTCAATAAAAAATTTATAAAAACATTTAGTATTCAATCAAACACAAAGTTCAAGCTTTTTACCTAAAACAACATAAGGATGAGTTTAATTTTGAAATCAATTTAATATTTTTACAGATGCTAAGATCGAATACAAAAAATTATGGTTTTTTTATTTATTAAGATATGTGGAGATCCATTGCAAGACATATTTTACATAAGAAAATGCCTGCACATAATTTTAATAAAATAGGTTAATGATCATTTTTCCCTTTAGCAGTGTAGTAAATTTTTTGTCAACAAAATTCATACAATACCCAAAGCAGACAGATTTTATCCAAATAGATAGTTCACTATTTCTCTCAAATTTTACTGCATGATAAGGATTGAAAGCAAATGTTCAAGACAATACGAACACAAACTGGCAAAGCACAAACATTTGAGGACGTGTTTGATAGATCTACAGGTCATAACAGTTTTATGATTATCCAACAAAAAAATCAAGTGAATGTGTACATATCCAGTAAATTTACAGTAGAAACACAAAATCAGGGTCAGTGTTACTCAAAATGACATAATGAACACTGAACTTTCGAAATCATGAATGAAGTTTTATCAATCTAAGGTGAACATCTGTTGATTAAGGGAAAGAAATTCACAACGCGACATAGATACTTCAAACAAAAATCATATGCTAAGAAATTAACTAAAAATTTAAATAATATGTATTTTCACATTTTTCAAAACGGAAAGTGAACGGATCTAGACACAAACACAAAATTAGGGTCAATGTACGTAAAGACGACATAATAAACACTAAACTTTCGAAATCAACTATGCAAGTTTACTGCATGTGAATATCTAAGGCAGAAATCGAGTGTCTCAGGTAATAAAAGTCACACGCCACACAGAGGAATCTTAAACAGAAATAATTATGCGAAAAAATTAACAAAAAATTAAATAATCTATATTTTTACCTTTTTTTTAAACTAAAAGTGAACAAATCTAGGAGAGTACCTCAGAAAATGATTGATTTTAAAAAAGAAATTGAAAAACCCTTCACTACAGGTTCTTCACTCAATCCCCTGTTTCAAACTGGATAAGATCCATCAAACCACTATACACTTCGTTTTGACTCAAAATCTAATATTTTTTAGTGATGAAGTGGATCTGTAAAGAGATTGCAGATCCGAAATATTTTAGGGAAAACTAAATCATCATTTTAAATATCCTACAATGGTTCGAAGATGGTTTGGATCTATACAATTCAAACACAGGGTGACTGATGAAGACGGGTTAAGGATTCTGGAAACTAAATAGGGTAACATCGAGACATAAAATATTATAGAGAGAGAAAATGAGTTGGATGAAGACGGTGGAGCTCAAAAGTTGAGTGTGGAAGAATCTAGATTTGCTAGTTGGATATTCGATAGGGGCGAGGGGTTAGTGGGGTTGTGGTGTATTGTAAATTAACAAGATTAGGTCAAGTGATGTGGGTTGAGACAATAGATAACGTCTGGGGCAGTAGATGAGGGATACTTAATGGGCTTCCAATTCTGAAGTGGGCCGAAATAGGGTGTATGGGGCATTATTTAATTAACGAGCTATGCTAGCCTTTTTTTTATATATATTTTGGGTGTTGCCAAAATAAATAATGGGCCCAATTGACGATCAAGATATTGGGATTAATTTAATTTTTTTTTTTGTTGGGCTAAAGTTTTTGGACCTCCAATATTTGGGCTTAAATATATGTTATATGCATCTTTTACTAATTTTTTGAATTTAATTTTATTTTCTATTTATAGATGTATATAAATTATAAAATTTAATATTATTATCATTCCCCCAATTGTATAACAATTTTACATATATATTTATATTTATTAGTTTGTTTATTTATTTTATGATTGTTTTTAAATGCAATCAATAGGGCATATTAAGAAAATCAGGCCCAAATTAGAAAAGAGGCCCAATAATAATATATTTGGTCTATAGTGGCTGCAAGAAATATTTCTGAGTAATTCCAGACCATTTTTAGTTGATTTATTTGTATTTTCAGGATACTTTTCGGATTATATATTACATAAATAAGTTTTTTTATTGGGTCATCGGATTATATATTTTAACACTCACGCCATACTTATCCACGATAAAAAATATTATTGCAACTAAAATTAATATCAATGTGTGAAAGTAATTCCCGTGCATTGCACTGGTACAACACTAGTGTGTGTGTCTATATATATATATATACATATAATTGGAGAGATTGCTTTGTTTTTTTGGAAAAAGGGACATGCCTTATTTTATATTATTCACTACAACTCTTATTTTCTTAAAAACAACAATGCAAACTATTTATATATAATTTGCTAAAAAACACATATAATGGTATAATTAATTCTCACAATTTTTTTGTTTTATCAGAACTATTTATATTCAATACAAAGTTAAATTAATCATGTTGTTTGCAATTCTTCTGTTTAATTCTAGAAAAAAAAATTTAAGATATTTTGGATCTCTCAATCTCTCTCTTTCTTGGAAAACCTAGCGACGCTCTCGACTCTCTAGGGTTGGACTCTCTCTCATGGTTGGCCATACATCACCTCGATAATGGATCTATTGATGTTTCATTGATTCGTTTGTATTTCTTCTCTTATGCTTTCATCGTCCATATTGTTTTTCGAGAAGGTAATTTTTCCATGGCTACCTCGAGCCGTTTTACCTTCATCACACCTTGGTTCAACGAAGCAACACATATTACATAGGTTTATACATATGGTTTCGTCAGACATATGGGACACTGATCTAGGATTTGTGAAAGCCCTACCCGCAGGTTTGGAGTGTTTCGTCTACAACCCTCACTTTGACGATCTCATGTGCTGCAGCATACGTGAAGGGTCTTCTCTGCAGATGTCGTCGCTCGTCCATGGAGGCAATCTTACACATAGGGTCTTCTCCAGATCGGAATCCAGGCCCTGCTCTATGACTAGGGTTTCGGTTTCTCTAGGGTTTATATAGCCAAAAGGGAAGCCCAGCCTGCCCTAGCGTTGTTGACATATTCAACTCGCGATTCTTGATTAAGGATTTTTTCAATCGAGTTACCTCCTTGGATGCACTGTCATATGTATGTTACATGGCGGTGTTGTTCCATTGTCGGGTTTCACTGTTGCATCACCCTTTCTCCTCGGGTTTCAAGTGGTTTGGGTTCTCGCTTCGCAAGATATACATGGCGACGAACTGCTTATTTTGGCTTGGCTTCGTCCAGGTTCCATGTCGGTTGCATTATTCCATACACGGGCCGTGGCTGGTTGATTTTTCACAGCCTCGTGAAATGATTCTATGATCTACCGCCAGGCCTCTGTTCCACGTTCAGTGCTGCTCACTCAACAACGGGAGTCACTTGTGTTTGCGAATTCATTACTATGATAGGTCTCTTGCTCGGTTACTGAGGCTAAACTAGTTTGGTATGGAGACCTGACTCCACTTCACTCCTAATTGCCCGTCAATTAGTAGTTGTTGCGTTGTCATGCGACAGCAACAATGGCAATCCCATCGTTTTCACCCGATGGCACTCCCATCATCTTCCTTAAACCGCGCTTCAGACGTCTGATCGCTTATGGCTCTATTGTCCTCAGCAATTTCTAGATTTCTTGCTTTGGCATAGCGCTGCTCTTGTCGTCGTGGAATTCATGACACCACCCTTGTCTTCATAACACCACCCTAGCAGATGTCATTCTCTGATCGCATTCCCATCATTTTCCCTGGATTGGCATTCTTCACAAGGGCGGTCCCTTTCTTAACGTACATTGATGGCTCTACCATCACTTGTCTTGTTTTGCGTTCGAGCAGGCTCCCTACTTTTTGTACTCCTGTTGCGGGATTATCCGGCCATAGCATTCTTCAGCGCATTTGGTGCTCCATCGGCCTCTCATATTTGAAGCTCAAGCTAATGCATTGGGATCTTCCCATGGATTTTGGACTCAAGCCGGTGTAAGGAGCGATGGTCTTTCCCCATGCTGGAATTTGTTAGCATAGAGCAGGGTGCTCCACTTCTGTTTTATGCCTGATGACTGCTCTCAACCATTGTTGGTCAATCTCTTTTGCTTATTACTGCTATTGCTCGGTGTTGGATTGTTTTGTTTAGTTGCTTTGTTTTTCACCGTTCTTTAATTCTCTAGATTTTTTCCGTTACTCCTCTATACATGTCGTCTTGTGGCATGGATGGGTTGACTTTAGTACTTTGTGAGGGACCGAATGTGGTCTCCATATTTTTCCGTTTCTCTTTGTTTTCTTTTCTTTTTAAGTTATAATATAACCTATTAACTTTAGAAAAAATGAATAATACGTAAATTTTTAAACTTCAATATCTTTGTAAGGTATTACCTCCATCCCATTCAGATTTGTATATAGGGTGACATGTATATTAAGAAAAAAACTATTTTTTTTTGTTGACTTTTTTAAAGATGGAGATTGTCAGAGAAATTTCCTTTTTAAGAGTGTGAAAATTGGTGTGGAACGTACCAGAAAGAAAAGTGTGCAACTGAGTGAAACGGAATGAGTATTTATTTAAAAAAAAAAAAAACCATGCAGCCTCTTGTAACTACATTGCTAGAGTATCAACAGACTATAAAAGTATCAAACTTGATAACAATTTTTTTACCTAACAAAGTCAAAGATAATGTAGTTGGTTGAAGAGCTAATAATGTGTTAATAAACAATTCCCATTACTTGATTTTTTATAACATGTTTTGGGAATTTACATAATCTAATATTACAACGATACCATTTAATATTTCTATTAGTTAAATCTTAATTGATACTGGAGAATGAAAATCACACAATATAACGACCATGCGCCTTTTACGGGCACGGTTTTTTGCCTCTAATTGCAAATGACGTCTATCTCTTTTATCTTCTTAAAATTGTAACTTAATGTACAAGCTAAGAGTAGGATTGCACTCATGGGGTGCCCTTGCCCTGCCCCCTTCCCACTTGCCACGGGGCGCTTGTAGTGAGAATAATTAACACGCGCACCGTGTGGATAGCAATCGACTCCTTCGATTACTCCCGCCTCTCGATCGCAAACGTCAGACAGCTCAGCTGTTGCGACACAATCACACCCAAAGGTGCTTTAGTGGCACAGCAAATTGGTAAGCTTCAAAAGCTTGTTTTGTATTAATGAACGCAGAACGATTACAGCTTGAGCTTGTGGAGAGGGGGGCCTCCGACAATACTCGATTACACGACAACTTCAAATTTTCACTTCCCCCTTATAGTACTCTAAAGTAAAATAAGCCTACTGACAGTAGTAGACATTGAAAAGTCGAACACGTTGGATAAAATTGAAAAGGGACCCTACTACAAACATTTACAAATATTACAAAGCCCTACACCTTAAGACTTGCATCCGTTGGTGAAGGTTGCGGGGCAATCTTCCGACGGCCCAAAGTGTGATAAGTTATCCTGGAGTTATCCCGGCGGCCCGAGCATAACAAGGGGCATCCCGTGACACCACCTCACCACACTATTTTTTACACAAAAAAATATATAATCGATGTATTATATATTTATTTCGAAGAGTGTCTGTTTCAACCTCCTTAAAATAATGAAATATTGGACTACAGCTAGTTAATTTTTCATAATATGTGATAGGAGTACTGTAAGATTTAATATAAAGGTAATTAATTAATGGTTTATCTCGACATGTGTAATAATAGATATTGTTGATATCTTTATTTAAATAATAACTTAGAATATTTAATTCTATTATCGCGTGTATATTAACGTCATTCGGCAGCTCTTTGTTTCTCGATTTCCCCTAATCATTGGTTCTGGTTTTGCTCTGGTTGAACTGTCTATCATTATTAGTAAGCATGTATGACTTGAAGTATAAACTTTTATCGATGTTTTGTGAATTACTTATCTAATTTTTAGTTTTTGTTATAAATAAGATTACTTTTATTAATTTCAAATTCGTTCATTCACAATAAATTTACAGTAGCAAACACGTGAGTTCAAACATTATGATAAATTATTACAGCGGGCCCGTCATAAATTGTCACAAAATTTGAAAGAATAACCATCATTCTTCGTTGTGCATGTTGTCCTAGTGGGCTTTTGACTCACGTACCAAAGTTTAAATCTTGGTTTATCACATAAATCAAACTAAACAATGGTGACATAATTATCATAGTTCCACCCTATCACGGAACGCTTATAGTGAGATTAAATAATACGTGCACCGTGTAGCAAGCAATCGACTCCTTCGATTATTCTCGTCTCTCGATCGCACGTGTCGGACAGCTCGGCTGTTGCGACTCAATCACACCTGAAGGTGCTTTAGTGGCACAACAAATTGGAAAGTTTGAAAGCTTGTTTTGTATTAATAAACGCAACAACGATTACTACTTGAGCTTGTGGAGAGGGGAGCCTCCGACAACACTCGATTTCATGACAGCTTCAATTTTCTATTCCTCCCTATAGTACCCAAAAATAAAAATAGACTACTGACAGTAATAGATATTGAAAAGCCGAACATGCTAGGTAAAACTGGAAAGGGACCCTACTACAAACGTTTAAAAATATTACAAAGCCCTACACCTAAAGACTTGCATCTGTTGGTGAAGGTTGCGGGGCAATCTGCCGACGATCCGAAGTGTGATAAGTTCTCCCAACGTCCCGAGCATAACGAGTGGCATCCCGTGACACACTCTCACAACAAGGTCTTTAGATATATATCAAAAGATTAGACAATCATTCAAATTTTATATATTTTTCAAGGTTAGTAAAAGTCGTTATGCGCTAGTTAGGCGGTCAATTGAAACCTAACGATTAGTCGGGGTCTGGATGAAGTTAATCAAGGCGCACGCATGATGAGGAGGAGATGGATCGAAAAATAAACGTAAGCAATAGAAACCTATCACCTAAACGGAGATTAACCAAAATTAGGTGGGGAGTTTTGCAATAGAGATATTTTTAGCTCCCCATCACTACTTTAATTAAAAATTTGAGTTGATATTCATGTGGATGCAATCACCAAGCCACTGGTTTCAACTTCTTCATAAAAATTCAATTGCAAAGTTACACTTGTACATCGAGTTTTAAGCTTGAAAAGATATGATTAAATTTTAAAGAAACGGTAAAATTGTTTCTTTTTCCTTTTGCAATAAACCCAAATATTAAGTGAGAAATCAAGAAATCACCATTCTATATTTTAAAAACTATTTCCATAAAAAATTACAAAAGGATTTTACGTAGGAAATCACTATTTATTCTCAATCCTTATCGGTTGTGATCAACAGTGTGCACGGTACACTGTGGATCACATATTTAAAAATATTCAGATTCCAATTAAATATCGGTTATTTAAAAAATAGTACTCATTATCAATCCAAAAAATCGGGATAATATGATACAACTATTTTTTTCTGATACAATTCGATTCAGAATTTCAGAACTAATAGAGCGGTTCAATTTGATTCGGTTCAGTTCGGATAACTGGAGATTTTTTTTATCTTTTGAATAATAGATTCAATTTGAACAAAATATATTAACGTCTAACTAATATATATATATATATATATAAAATTTTATTACAACAAATTTATTTCCAACTCACGAACTTGTGATTTGAAAATTATATAATAATTAAATATAAAATTCTTTAATTATTTATATTAAATATAACTAACTACAAAATTATGAATAATGTAATTTTCAATTCTTATTTAAATTAATATTTTAGGGATAATATAGTTTAAATTTATAATTTGTTATTTTATTCGATTCAATACATGTTCAATATGGTTCAATACGGCTTTTTGATTCGCAAAATTGAGAAATATCTAAATCCATACCAAAAAAATAATCGATTCAGAAAAAATCAAATTGTCAATAGATTTTCTCAATTCGAAACCAATTTAGTTCGATTTCAATAATCTCCAAAGATAGCCCTACTTGTCATATAACCTAAAATCTCAAAAAATAGCTATATATTGCCTTTATTTTAAGAAATAAATGCAATATATCTATATGTTCTCGTAGAATAATTTAATTAAAGAAAACAAGAATATTCTAGATTTTCTCACACCAAATACTAAATCAACATTTAGAGCTGGTTTGGTATCCTAGTTAAGGCCTAGATTGATTACATATCAGACCTTAACTGGTTGTTTGGTATCCAAATTGAATAATCTCGTTGGCCCTCTAGATTAGCTCCACCCGTTCTTATTTTAATATTTCCCTTCACACTACCAATAGCGCAAAATTAACGCGATACACAGGCAGGGGAAAACAGTGCCACTGATTATGAACGAGAAGACCAACAGACCCTCTATTTATTTCACCTTTTCATCTCATTGCCTTCCCCCTCCTCCCTCCCCAACTCAGTGCAGGGTTCTCTCTTCGACGCAGATTTGGCAATCTCATACTAAGCCTAATCTTGCGACCTGAAATTTTCGGTGTTTTGTGCCTAATTTTGCGACCTGAAATTCAGGATGTTTTACATCTCCTGAGATCGAATCAAAGGTTAAATTTCATTTTTTTCTCATGTTTCTTGTCTTCCAACCCATGGGTTTACTTGATCAACTGTTCGTCGATTTTCAAGTTTCGATTTCAGCCTCTTGATATTCAGTCTTCTGGATAATTTTTTGATTTTTCAGCCTTCTGGATCAAAACTTCTTGATTTTCAGCTTCAAGTTTTGCGCCCCCTTTTTTTTTAGGATTGTTAATTTTTCTCAAAACATGTTCTGACGAGAGAGACGATGGGAGGGGTGTAAATAATTGCAGGGTATTTTGTAGTTTTGTAAGCTTTGAGGGACAAAAATGTAAAAACAACTTAATCTTGAATATAAACTTGGGTATCAAACACTTGCTTTATGATATCTAGTATTTATATCTTGTCTACCAAACACATAACCACAATACCAATCATCCCTTATCTATGATACATATCTTAACTTAAACTATCTTGTCATATCCTAACATGCTAACCAAACGAGCCATTAACTGGCTATGTACACCTAGAGACATTCATACTAATTCCTTAGATACTAAACCTTATGTACAATTCCACACCATATAGTTGAGCAATTGGCATTAAGAAATGCGTCAATTACACCACCAAATTATCAGCATTTTTATACATTAACCACTAAATTTTATTTTGTCAAACCAAAAATATAAACTATTACATGTTTAACAGATAAACCACCAAACTTATTTTTCAATAATTTTTCGCCGAAATTATGCACGTGACTTACGCGTTATAACGTTTAAGGATTTCTTTTGTACAAATAACTACTCATCTTCAACAATGAAGGTTATAGATATTGAGGGAGAGAACGTTAGTGATTCAAAGGAATACAAGAAAAAGAAATGTGTGAATAAATTTACACTTTTGACATACTAAAATGGTTGTTTCGACAAAAAAAGTCCTTGAAAGTTTATCACGCGCAAGTCACGTGCGAAATTTCGACGAAAAATGATAGAAAAATAAATTTAGGAGTTCTTCTACTATACAACCATGATATTGATACAATCAAGGATATTTAGGGTATTCAACATTATGTTTTGCCTCCCTCTTCTCTCTCCTATTCCCAATACTTTCGTCCTCTCTTTCTAACAGGTCAACAAAAACCCCCACTCCCACCCCCACCACCAGCCATCTTTCTCTCTCACTTGGAGTTGGGGCTTTGGGACGCCCTCTCTTCCTACTTTTTTCTTTTTTTTTTCCATTTTCTATTTTATAGTATATGGAAGATTCTTTTTATCATTCTATTAATATAATTATTTCCGTATCAAATAAATACAAATGAAATACATGGACAAAGATTTATGAATTTTGTTGAAATTTATACATGTTACGTAAAATCAAAATCACAACTTGGAGGATCACTTATATTTAATTATTATTAAAGAATCATTAAAACTTTACAACATATTTGGTGCAATCTTTTCTAGAGTCTATTCCAATTCCCTTAATAATCACTCAAGGTCACAGCCCGAAAGTTCACGAAATTTTGTTAAATTCATCCATAAAATTGTAAAACTCGTAATATCACATGAAAAAACTCAAGAGTTTACTTTAAGCATCAGATTTTAATTTTATCACGAGTCTTTTCGTTTACGAAAAACAAAATTAAAAACTTGTAAAACCGTAAGAGTTAATTTGAGAGTTTATCAACAACGATTTTCGTGAAACCAAAATTTTCATCATCATTTAAGGTTAGTTTTGGGTTTTAAAAAAACTTATGTTAGTTGCTTGTATCCCATTTAAATCAAGATATCATATTCATAACAGTACATGCGGTAAAATATTAATATGATATTCACTAGATCTTGGTTAATTAGAAGCATAATCTTATCATTATTAAAATTTAAATGAAAAAAGAATTATGACAAAACTTTACGTGTTTTTATTTTTTAATTTAATAATTGAGTTAATGAAAAGTGATTAATTTATAATTAGTTTATATATACACGCAATTTTATATTTAATAAAAAATGTATTACTGAAAATTTAATAAATTTATTATGATTGTCTATAAATATGAATACAAATTAACAAGAACATAAATACAAATAATCGTATAATGAATAATTAGGGGGAGGGATTTGGGAGTGAGTGGTGGCGGCACTGGTGGGCAAAGAGAGATGTCAGAAAGTCAAAGGGGTGGGAGGAGGCAAATGGAGAATTCATATTTTTATGTGATAAATCTACCCTTTACATTATTTTTATTTTATATAATGAATTAATGGTGGATATTGATTTTTTTTTTTAATCTAATGGTTAAAATTAAAGTTGTATTAATATATTGATTGCATAGTAGAAAGATCCTAAATTTAGTGGTTTATCTGTCAAACTTGTAATAGTTTATATGTATCAGTGTCACAAAAAATTTTTAGTGAACTATGTGCAAAAACGTTGATAGTATGGTAGGATTGTTGAAATCAACCCTTAAGAAATTAGTATTGACACATTAAAAAACTAAGCTAATGACGAAATTATCGACCGCATGTCGAAAACTTGTACCTAATCCTGCTGAATCCCTAAAATCACTCAACTCAACTAATTCCAAGTGTTTTAACGAGGTCCTCTCCGACTCCAGACATCCCATTGCAAGCACGTTTTATCCCACTGCGTGAATCATGTCTAGCTACACGTTTTCAACCATTGAGGGTCACGACATCCTACTCTAAACATAAACCAAAATCTGTAATAGCGAAGGTTCTACATGTGGATACTGCAAAATCAATGAACAAACAAAACATTGAGTTCATCAAAATGAACAGTTAATCAAAATTGTCCATACCTGATTTCATGAATGCAATTTGCAAATGTTTCAATGCCAGCTATGACAAGTCTGAATATGACACGGAATAAGATTCTATGTACCATTCAGATAATATTCGAGTTACAAATGATAACGAGAAGCAGAAACTATCATAAGATTGTCAATTTTACTCAGTAGGGTACCCATCCCAAAAGAAAAGTTCATGGATTGGATAAGAGCCTGACATTTTTTGATCGAGTACCAGGGAATACTCTGTACATATGACCCAAGTACTCGACACACGTACCTGTATGGGTATATACATTATATTATATTTATAAATTAAGTAGCGGGTATCCAATTACCCATTGGGTATCCAAGGCAATTACCCAATGGTCCTACCTGAACTGTAACAGAGTTAACTGGAGTACAGTATGGGCAGGACTACCCAATCCTACTCGTTCCCATTTACATCCCTAATAATATTAAAGCTGAATGTTCTTCTTTGAGTCAACATTCATCTGAAAATTACTATTAAACAGATGCACAGCTGCACACTAATGGAAAGCATGCCACAATCAATAGAATGAATGCTCGTATCGAAGCAGAAAAACACAATAATGCATGACATGAACCAACCAGCACGAATAGTTGATTGTCCTGTGAAAATTCAACAATGCCTATAACTGCCATAACAAGGAATTGTTACATGATGTAGAGGTGGCTATCAAACAATTTAGAAACTGCATAGTGTGAACTTTCTAGATCTAAATATTACTTTCTAGAGGGCAATGTCAATCTAAAAGTTATAAAGAAGATAGATGCATGAAGCATAAACATGTGTGTAGTATCTGGAGAGATGAGTTAGCGTATAACTATGCTCCTTTAACTATAGAAACAGCATTTCTTATAGAGGTCCTATAGAGTGCAACTTCATTGTCAATGAAACTACGAACCTTCCCTCTTTCAAACTCATGTACCCGGACTTCTAATCCTCAGCAGCTTACAAGAATTTAATAATAATAGGAAAAAAATATTGTTGAAAGATGCTTCAAAACAAACAAACAATCAATCAAACAAAAGAAGACTAATTGGAATTTCAAACAACCAGAACATGTAACAAAGAGCAAACACCAATGATGGCAGATTTTTTGGCTACAACTCGTTTTGACATTTTCCCCTAAACGTGCAAGCACCTAATTAAAAATAGGTCGCCCCGTAAGTAAGCTGCAGAACGCTCAAAGTCATGCTTATTCTCCTCTATTCATTACAACCTCCATATTTTCACATTCACCATTACCAAGCCATCACTCCTAGGAGTTCTTTCCGATTGTGCAGGCCACATATTTCAAGATATATACAAGTGTGCGTGTGTGTGTGTGTCATATAACATAAGTGGTATTCTTCTTATCTGCCCCCACAAGCAGAGTTCTATAGGGGATTCATATTCTAATCATGCACAGGCACTATCAAAAGCTGGTACTAGAATATTGAAGGTATCTAAATGATCAAGAGCATAACTATCAATCTGAAAAAGGGATACCAATAATAATATTAATAATGCTAACCAGGGAACATGCAAGTACAATGGTAAATAACCGAAAACACACATATAACCATCACTGTATCATCAAAGAGCACCCTAATACCTCATAGAAAATTACCACCAGTCTGAAGCGATTCATTTCTAAACAAAATAGAATGCTAATGGTTATAGCTAATTCCTCGACCATCATCTCATAACAGAAAAACATAGTCCTAAGCTATAGATATGCATGTCTACTTTCTAACTAGCATTATGGACTGCCAAAGCATAGCAGCACCAAAAGGAAAGTATGAACATACAACAGTTCGATCAGCATCACTGTCCCTTCTCCTCCCTCTCCCGGTTCCACTGCTCGATTCTAGCTCTGCGCTCCTCACTCCCTTCCCTCACAGGACTCCTGCTCCTACTCCTCCTCGGACTCCCATGTCTTCTCCTTTCACTCTCACACCTTCCCCCGTGCCTATCGCCTCCACCCCTTCTCCCTCCACTACGATGATCCCGTCTATCATAATCCCTATCCCTGTCCCTTTCCCTATCACGTCTATGGTGATTATGTGGGGGGCTCACACTCCTGCTTTGGCTCCTAGGACCCCAGAACCTACCATGGTGCCTCCCATACAGCTTCCTCCTCAGTTCTCTACCAATCATTTTGACATGCATAAAATTACAATATCCACCACGGTTACAACTATTCTCCTCGTACTGCCTGCAGGTGGCCTCTCGAAAGTCGGTGACAGGTGAAAAATCAGCGATAATCGGACGGCCTGAGTAAAACCTCCCCTGCAATGCGTTCAAAGCCGCCGCCGCTTGATCCTCCTCCTTGAACTGGACATAAACATTTCCGATCATGTGGTCGGCGAGGTTGTCGCAGACGTTGAGACTCTCGATGTCTCCAAATTTACCGAGCTCCTCAAATATATCCTCGTAGAAATCCTCGAAATGCTCCTGGATCTTGCGCGGGTCGATTGGCTGACCCTGGGGGTCGACGCCGGGGGTGATCATATCGGGCCGCTGGTACATATTCGACAGCAGTAGCGTAGGAGATATCGTCGGCCGGTTGTGGAGGCGAGAGCACCGGTCGCCGTGGCGGCAGGCGCCGATCTTAAAGTAGAACGGACAGTTAACGCGATCTTTCTCGGTCCCGAAGATGGAGGCCAAGTGCTCCGCCATTGTTTATGGATTGAAAAACTCAATGCACAAATTGGATGAAGAAATCGGGTAGAGAGTGATTGTCTAGGGGTTTTGAGAAAGGTAAAAAAAACCCTAGAAATTGATTTAGGGCAATATAGAATGATATTATAAATTAGAAACTACACCTCAGATGAGTTGAGTGAGCACAAGGAACGAAGCTGGCGCGGGACGGTCAGAAATACCCCTCCAATGGGTCGACAATTTCGACCGAACTCGTTCTGACCCATCTTGATTCAAAGTATATGGATCGTCCGGTCCGGTCCTGTGATCTGTGACGGGTTGGAATGGATATGGTCATGCCCTCATCCCGTCCTGTTCCGCAATAATATATATATGTATATATATGTATTCATATAAATGAATCAATTTAATACGCCTTCGTTATGAGATAATTTGCACATTTTTTTTTTGAGTTGTTCAAAAATAATTTACATACCCTTAAAAAAGAAATTTCTCGTAAAATCTCCGCCATCAATATTCGCTTTTGAGAAAATCAACTAAAAAGCAAAAAGCAGCTATTTCTTGTTCCATATGTCGGAAGGGATGTGCAAATTATCTCGAGACAGAGGGAGTATATAGTATTTAATACTCACACAATATTTATAAGAATAACATGTATCAAATAATACCAAATAACAGACAACATACAACGTAAAAACTATTAATTAAGTTTAGACACATAAATAAATATTACAAAATAGGATTATAAATGGATTTTAAGCATTTATTATATTTTAATAGTTTACGATAACTTTTTGAAATAATATTTGTATAAAATGTATTAAGTCAACATTTATTTAAAATTATAGTAACTAAATTTTATTTATTTTCAAAAATAATGGATCGACTTGTCCCGACCTGTGACAAATAGCGAATCGCCCCGCTCTACCACGCCCCGTTCGAAGGACAGAACGAGCATAGATATTCAAGTATTCACCCCGACCTGGCTCATTCCCTAACACTAATAAATCTCTTTGTTTCTTTCTATTTCATTCAGTTTTCTCAATAAATTAAGGTGAAATATTCTTGTGCAATTAAAAAAAAGAATAAATAACTTTTTTCGTCTATTAAATTTCCTCTATTGTAATTTCAGATCGTTTATTTACTCAGATTAGTTTTGTTCATGTAACTTGTGAAAAATCAAGATTTTCATCAATGTAATATTCAATCACAAGTTCCATATTTTTCAAGTATATACAATGATATTAGAATCTTTAAATTATTTTAAAAACGAGAAGAAGAAAACAAGAAAAAATAAACATGATTATGAAAATAAAACTAGAATTCTTCTTAAAAAATAAAAAAATTAGTCTGATAACTTAAAGATCGGGAACATAGTTTTCAAATATAAAAATATATTATGAGAAATAAAATGTAAAAATCCCAAAAAGTAATTGAAATTTTTGAAAATGAATTTCAAAATATGAATTTCTGAGAGAAGTGTCAAATCATTTTTAATATATTGAAATTAATTTATTAAATCTTAAAATTTATTTCGATACATGTAGAACTTTTTCATAAGGTTGATAATTAAGAAAATCTAATTTGAGGAATACACAAAAACTATTTGAAGTCGAGATCTTAAAAAATTTCAATAATTTTAGGTGTTCCAATATTCTTCCAGATTTCCTGATGTAATTCTTTAGATTCTAAAATAGTTTAAGATTTTCTAAAATTAATTTTAGACTTTTTAAATTACTTTTAGAATTTTAAGTAATACTTTTATTTTTCAAAATAAATTAAGATTTTCTATTGTCAATTTCAGTTGTTTTTTTTTTTCCATTTTAAGAATATTTAAATAATTGCCCACTTTTAGATAATATTGCAGTTTATGTACGTATACTTGTAAAATAATTGTTAAGGAAAATACCGAAAAGTGTAGATAATATCGCATTTTGAAATTAATTAATCAATGAAAAATACAACCTTATCAGGTTGAAGGTCGTAGAATGATAAAAAGAAAAGTTGAATTTTACAAGTTACATGACTAAATCGATTTGGACAAAAATAAGGGTTTGAAATTAAAATGGGTGAAAATAAGTGGGGAAAAAAAACTATTTACCATTAAAATTAACGAATAAAGTGTAAAGATTAAAGTGAAAGTCAGATGTTAAATGTCTTCTTTTGAATGACTATATTGAAGATGTATTTTGTTAAGGAGTTTTATAGATTAAGAACCCGAAAGATAGGTTAACTATTAATGTACATTCGGAAAGAATTTTTTTATAAATTTAGGGCCTAAAAGATTTGAAACTATTAACGAAAGACTCATAAATCTAAAACCAATATAGGACCTGTTTGAAAAATTGTCAAACTCACAAAATAAAATTGTCTTAAGATGATAAGTATGAGAAATATACGTAAAAAGTATTTCACTATATTATTATTTTTTTGAATTTTCTGCAGTCTTTTCTTTGAGTAAGTTGTTAGTTTTTTCGTTATTTCTAAAACATTCTGTAATTTTTTATTTTTTTGAGTTAATAATATTTAAATTCATGTATACATATTTCACTAAAATGTTTTTTTACTTGAATACTTTTGTTTTGTTACTGTATACTTTAAAAAAATAAACTGTAAATTAATTAATTATTTTAGATATATCATAATAATTATAAAGATAACAATGTAATGAAAAGCTTTTGGCGTATATTTTCTTGTTTATCACTTCGAGATAAGTTTATTTTGTGGGTTTTGAAATTTTCCAAACCTCTCCTATAATGATTTTAGATTTATTGGTATTACATTGATAGTTTTAAATCTTTTAGGCCCTGAATTGATAGAAATTTTCTTTCAGGACCTGAGTTGATAGTTGACATATCTTTCGAATTCTTGATTGATAAAACTCTTTTTTTAAGGATATTGTTTTGAATATACATATATAATTGAAAATAGGAAAATTGATTTTTTTTTTTCATTATTGAATTTGAAGTAAGAGAACGGAATTAAATTTAAATTAAACTGATATTCCAAGGTGAAATGTGTTATTTTCTCTAATGAAAATGAAATTAATAATACAAAATATAGGGTAATACAATGTAGGGTTAATTGCCTAAATATTTTGCAATTTAATCTTACCATTTGCAGAATTGCAATTTCGAGCATAAGTTTTTAATTTTTGTACCTTAATGCATAATCGTGACTTTTTTTATGAGAGTTTGATGGTTTGACACTTAAAACTCGATGAATCAGTTCGTAGAAGATGCCATGTGAATAAGTCAAGAAAGCTTGAATCAAATCCTTAATACAATATTCTTTGGGAGCAAGATATATAGATCTAATTCACGATAAATTATGTGTGTTTAAATAATTCGGAATATTTTGATATGTGTGTGTGCGTGCGCGCGCCAAATGAAGGATTTTTATGTAATTATCTTTTTCCCGCCTAAATTCTTGGACCATAAATGGTAAGTTTTAGTCACTTTTGGTAAGTAATGACTTTCATTCATTTTTTCTAAATGCAAATAACTTTTTTATTTCTTTTCCGTTTTTTATGCATAATATATCAAATTATTCATCTTTCATGATCTTCAATTTGACATCCATATCACATATATTATAATGAGATATTTATTTGAAAAAGTAGATTGTTTGAGGTTAATTATTTATGTTAAATTTGAGTGTTTATTGTGAATTGGAGACAACTAAAATTAGTAAAATAATTCTCATATAAAATATTAATTGAGTATTTTAAGAAAAAAATACAGCTAATGAATTTATTTTATTTGACATGAATTTTCAAATATTTCGTTATTTAAGTTACACGAAGAGAAAAAAGCATTGATTAAATAATGAAATTCTACTTTATTAAATCAAAGGCGAAAAATATACCCAATTTATTAAATCATCAAGTCTGCTAATACTATTTTATCACTAGAGTATGGGAGCTTTAAGCATATATATGATTATGCATTAACAATGTTATCGAAAAAAATTTAATTACTTATTTATATATTTTTATAATATATATTTTGTTAGAATGACTTTTTTTAAGGAAATTTACTCTTTGCAACTGAAATTATGATATTTGTTACACCTTGCTGAAAGTAATGAACTAGATTAGGATATGGGCTTTAATTAATAGGTTATACTAATTAATTAATTAAAGCAGGCCAGAATATTAGACCCATATACCTAGGGTATATGAAATATATATATATATATATATATATATATATATATATATATATATATATATATATATTCCCTATTGTAGGGAGAATTAATTTTGTCAGAAATAAACATCAAATAGTTCAATAAGAGATTTCCTAGCGATCACTTATTGAACGATTGTACTGAGGATAGTTCCTGTGGCGTACGACATACGCGTGGATACCTGAAGTGGTGAATCAATCGCTCAACTCTGTCCGATTAATTACGCACAAGTAAGTTATTCCAACTTTAGCGTAATCTATGCTCAACGTTTACTTCAGTTATAAATCACGATCATAATTCTCGACTGTTTATTCCGCTGCGTACATTAGATGTAGTCGAAAATTACTAACAGTGGTATCAGAGCTCGTGGCTCGATTCATAATTGATTTGATTATCCGTGGATTAAAACTTGAAAATTAAAATAAAGAAATTGATTTTTTCAAATTAGTTTTACATAATTTTGTTAAATTTTGAAATAAGTTTAAAGGTTTTGAATACAGTTCTTCTCCTTTACGCACTGTTTTGTCCAAACCTTTTCTTCACTACCCCTCTGCCGGAAAAAAACCAAGAGAGTTGCAGCCATGGCTGCTGCTGTTGGGCAGCGAACGACGGCGGTTAGCAATTGTTGTTGTTGTTGCGGTTCGACGGGCGGCGGCAACAGTGCTGTAGCTGATGTTGCTGCTGGGCACGATCTGCTCGATGGTGGCCGCGGTAGTGCCGCTACTGCTGTGCGTTTTGACGGCGGCAGCGCGACGGTCGTCGCTCTCCTGTTGCGTTGTCGGTCTATTTCGTAGGACGATTCGGCGAGGTTGTGGCGGCGGCGGCAGTAGTTCGGCTGCTGTTGAGCGAGACAGTCAGCGACAGCTTGATGCTGGTGCTGGTGCCGCACTTCTGGTCGCGGCGGCGGCGACCAGCGGCGGTGTTTGGAATGGCGGTTATGCAGCCCAAACCCTAATTGGACATGCTTATTAGTTTTGAACTGGGCCTATTTAATTGGGGTGAACTTAGAAAATTTCTGGACTGGTATGATTAAAATAAGTTGGGCTTCCCTTTTAATTGGGCCATTTTGTAACATCAACTTAATTTTTTTTAAAAAAAAAAAAAAACTTTTTGATTTAATTTGATTAATTAAATTAGATTTATGAATTAGATTAATTCGAAATCCAAATTAAAATATTAATTTGTCTATTAGATTAATAAATCTTATTATTATTGTTTTGAAATAATAATAATAATAGACTTATACATTTATGATAATTTGGAATTAACATTAAAAGTATACTTATATTAGTTTGGAATTAATATATTAATATAATAGACTAATATCAATTTATTAATTAGATTAATAAATTTTGATAGTATTATTAATTTTGAAAAATAATACTAGACTTGTATATTTATATTAATTTAGAATTAATATTAAATATATATAATTTTAATCCATATATAATTAAAGAATAAAGTTTTAATTGGATTAATAATTTTATTCGTTGAGCATTTATTTGATATTATGTGATAAACTATTATTTGATTTTATGCTTATTCAATTTAAAATATAGTAATTTAAGACCGCTTTTATATTTGGGTAGGCGGCGCCCAATATGTGTGGTCCGCATTTCTTATGTCTGGGTAGGCAGCACCCAGTAATTGTGTTTAATTTAATATTAGATATTAAATTTAATAATTAGTATCACATATAAAATCCCCAAATAAAACCAAGTCTTATTTAGAAATAAAAGCGTCGTCCATCATACTTGTATGAAATTCTTAATCTCTTCGTCCACGAGTTTTAAACCAAAGTGTTTACTCTAAATCGACGAGGTTGGGGCTCATTCATAGATGCATGGTTGGCATCGTGTGATAGAATTGACTTGCTTAAATTATTTTGTGACGCCAAAGCGACAAAATAGTTTAAGGATGCAATATTAATTGGATTAATAAACCAGGAATTGCAAAATTATTGTTGCAATTGGCTTGGAGGCCTACTGAGTAATATTATTGCAGTCATCAGCCAAAGCAGAGGCTACAATAATATAGACTTGGATCTTGGGACCACTAAGATTTATAATTATTATAAATCCGTATTTTGTGTTTGGGGATGCAAAATATGTTAAAATGATTGGGAGCTAATCATTACAATAAACCCTTGTTTTGATTAGTGATATGAATATGATCTTTATTTACTTTATTCTAATGTACTTTTCCGTTTGATTATTTTATGTTCAGATAAAATGTCGAATTTGGCTTATAAATGTTTGATGGAATCAAACAAGTTGTCTGGGTCTAACTTTACGGATTGGCTCTGTTGCTTGCGCTTGGTGCTAAGGCAAGAAAAGGTTGAGTATGTCTTGGACGAACCAATCAGTGTCATCCCCGACAAGACTTCTCCTGAGTAGGCTAAGTTTGACGCAGATGCTCACAAGAAGCATGTTGAGGATGCCGCGTCGGCTCAGTGTGTCATGTTGTCTTCGATGAGTATTGAACTGCATAGGTAACATGAACACATGCTCCCTTATGAGATGATAAAATACTTGGAGAGTTTGTACGCCTCACAAGCTCAGACAATGGAGTATGAGATACTCAATGACCTCTTTAAGCGTAAACTTTATATTGGGGCCCAGGTTTTTGAGCATGTACTGAAGATGATCGGATTAATTGAGAGGTTGACATCGATTGGAACGGTGTTACCCTCAAGTGTCTCAACTAATCTGATCTTGCAGTCACTTCCTAGTTCTTTTGAAAATTTTATAGTGAACTTCAATATGAACAACACGAAGGTGACTTTGCCTGAGTTTCACAACATGCTTAAGACCTATGAATCTTCTACCTCTAAAGGCAAATATGTGCTCATGGTGATCTCTTCTGTGAACTCTTCCAAAAGGAGGAGGAAGAAGAAGAAGAAGAAGAAGAAGAAGAAGAAGAAGAAGAAGAAGAAGAAGAAGAAGAAGAAGAAGAAAGCATCTAGCAGTGCAGCCTTGAAGCCTAAGAGTGGAGGGATTCAAAAGAAGTCAAAACTGCCAAAGGATGAGTGTATATTCTGTCACGAGAAGGGACACTGGAAGAGAGACTGCCCAAAGTTCAAAGCACAAGGTGCATTAGTTGGGAGCTCAGGTATGTTTGTCATTGAGATAAATATGTCTATAAATAATTCACAATTCTGGGTATTAGATATAGTTAGTGGTTCACACATTTGTAACAATGTGCAGGGCCTAAGTGACAACAGGAAAGTGAGGCCTGGGGAGGTCGACTTACGCGTGGGAAATGGACCAAGAGTTGCTGTTGAACGTGTAGGGACTTATAGATTAGATCTTCCTTCAGGATATAGGCTAGATTTACATGATTGTTATTTTGTTCCTACAATTTCAAAGAATATTATTTCCATTCCAATGTTAGACATTCAAGGTTTTTTCTTCCATTTTGCAAACAGTAGATACTCGTTTTCGCTTAATGGATTATTTTATGGAAGTGCCTCTCTTTCGAATGGTTTATATATGTTTGAATGTGAACAAAATATTCTCAATGTACAAAACAAACGACCTAAGCTAAGTAATACGAATAATAAAACCTATCTTTGGTACTGTAGACTTGGTCATATCAATGAGAAAAGAATAGCAAAATTGAGAAAGTTAGACTATCTCACATCATTTGATTACGAATCATATGGTGCTTGCGAATTTTGTCTCAAAGGAAAGATGACAAGTAAACCACTTTCTGGGAAAGGGCTACGTACAAAGGTTGTGCTCGAGTTGATCCACACAGATGTGTGCGGACAGTTCCCAACTCAAGCAAGAGGTGGATATTCGTACTTCATAACTTTTATTGATGATTTTTCAAGGTATGGATATGTGTATCTCATGAAACATAAATCTGAGGCATTCGAGAAATTTAAGGAGTTTAAGTTAGAAGTTGAGAAACAACATGGGAAAAGTATTAAGACTCTCCGATCAAATCGAGGAGGGGAATACTTAACCCGAGATTTTCTTGATTACTTGAAATCAAATGGAATCCGGTCAGACTGGACACCTCCAGGTACACCACAGATGAATGGAGTATCTGAAAGGAGAAATCGAACTTTATTGGATATGGTTCGATCCATGATGAGTTTCACCATTCTCCCTTTATTCCTTTGGAGTTATGTCTTACTTAATGCAATTTATATTCTGAATAGAGTTCCCTCTAAATCGATCGAGAAAACACCATATGAATTATGGTGTGACAGAAAGCCGAGTCTTAACCATATGCGGACCTGGGGTTGTCCTGCTTTTGTTAAGAAGATGATGACCGATAAGTTGGAATCTAAAAGTGAAAAATGTTATTTTGTGGGATATCCTAAAGAAACTAAAGGATATGAATTCTATTGTCCTGGAGATCACAAGGTGATAGTATCCAGGAATGTGATGTTTCTTGAAGATAATTAACAAGGTCAAACCACGGTAGATCTTGAAGAAATTCAAGAACTACAAGATAACATGGAGGATGAGGTATTGTCCAATGGAGTGGACAAGAACTTAGTGGGAGTTTTTGATGATCTATTGAGAGGGGAAATGACTCTTAGAGGGTCACCTCAAGACAATAAGATGCATCAAAGACAAGATATTGTATCACTCCCACCTCAAGAAAATCATAGTGAAATTCTTGAGAATATTCTAAATGTTGAAAACCTCAACATGCAGGAACCTCATCACGATCAGAATAAACCGCTTGAACCAACGCAAAACCAACTCAATAGGCCTCAAAGGAATAGTTGTGCACCTGAAAGACTAAATCTATTGGTTGAGAACCAAGATGATGAGGTTGATTTAGAAGACGACGAACCTAAGACCTATATTGAAGCGGTGTCGGGCACCGATTCGAAGATGTGGCTGGCTACCTTAACATCTGAAATGGACTCGATGTACCTCAATCTAGTCTGGGAACTAGTTGATTTGCCAGATGGGGCTCGCTCCATAGGCTGCAAATGGATCTTCAAGAAGAAGAGAGATGCAGATGGCAAGGTACAAACCTACAAAGCTACATTGGTGGCAAAGGGTTATAGTCAACGCGAGGGCATTGATTATGATGAAACCTTTTCGCAAGTCGCTAAGATCAAGTCCATTAGGATATTACTTGCAATAGCTGCATACTATGACTTTGACATTTGGCAAATGGATGTCAAAATCGTGTTTCTCAATGAAGAACTCGAAGGTACCGTGTATATATCACAACCTGAAAGTTTTATATCCAAAGAAAAACCGAATGGAGTATGCAAGTTAAAGAAGTCCATTATGGACTCAAGCAAGCATCTAGGAGTTGGAATATTTCCTTTGACAGAGTTATCAAATTGTTTGATTTTATCAGAAGCAAAGAGGATCCATGTGTTTATAGTAAACGCAAGAATGGAAATATTGTCTTCCTTATCATATATGTTGACGATATACTGATAATGGGAAGCGATCGTTCCATGTTGCAAACCATGAAAGATTGGTTGTCTAACTTCTTCATGATGAAGGATGGATGAGGCTTCCTACATCCTTGGAATTAGGATCTATCAAGATAGACCTAATAGGATGTTGGGATTGTCTCAGTCTACTTACATAGACAAATTGTTGAGACACTTCTCAATGGAAAATTCTAAGAAATTATTTCTTCCTATGGGACGTGGCATTATATTGTCTAAGAAAGGTTGCCCTTCTAATGACAAAGAAATGAGTTACATGAAGAAGATCCTATATGCTTCGGCTATACGATCTATTATGTATGCCATGATATGTACTAGGCCAGATGTGGCTTATGCACTCAGCATGACAGACAGATTCCAGCAAAATCCCGGTGAGATACACTGGAGAACTGTCAAGACTATTCTTAAGTACCTTAGAAGGACTAAAGAATATTTCTTAGTCTATGGTGGGCAACCAGAGTTATCAGTTACTGGGTATACTGATGCTAGCTTCCAAACAGACCATGATGACTTCAAGTCTCAGTCAGGATATGTTTTCGTTCTCAATGGTGGTGCAGTGAGTTGGAATAGTTCCAAACAGAGCACAACTGCTGATTCTACCACTGAAGCCGAATATATTGCTGCATCTGAAGCTGCCAAAGAGGTTGTTGCTTTGTTAGAGTTCATAAAAGAACTAGGTGTCCTTCGAAGTGCCAGCAGTGCAATACCGCTGTATTGTGACAACACTGGTGCAGTTGCGCAAGCAAAGGAACCCAGAGCCACGAACAGGAACAAGCACGTTCCCCGGAGATATCATCTGATCAGAGAAATAATAGATAAGGGAGATGTAAAATTAGATAGAGTACCCACTGATGATAACTTGGCTGGTCCTTTCACCAAGCCGTTGTGTATAGCAAAGCATAACAAGCACTTTGAGAGCTTAGGTGTTAGACATGTTGGTAGTTGGCTTTGATTCAGTGAGAGTTATAGTTTGTGCGTCTTAGAAACCTTTTTGTGAAGACATTCAAAACTTGATCACATTCTATGATAATATGTTTATCTTATAGGTTTATGCATTTATTAGAATAATTATTTTGTTAGTTTGTTATTATTCTTGTGACTGTTCCCTTGAATCATGACTGTCATTTATGGTGTGAGACATAAATGATATAGCATGATTCTAAAATTGCATAACCGATGGTCATCAAGAATGGGATATTGATGACATGCAATAGGTTAGCATGTGGTCTGCATCATATTCTTAGAGAATATAGTGGGTCTCACGACTATTAGATATTAGATATCTATGATGGACACATGGATACTTTGGAGAGTATTGGTACACCCTACTATTAAACCGTTTGTTTAGTGTCTATGGTTTATTAGTGTGTGGAGTATGTAATGATCCTTTGACTTGAGGTCAATACTCATTTTGTTTGTTAAGTGATGAACTTAGACCAAGTACAACGCTTGCCTCCCAAAGGAGGATAAGACACGTCTTGTGTTGGGTTTATCATGAGGCAAATGAAAATGGTAGTTGAGCCAAGAATGTGATTCATTCCTCGATTGTAACTCGAGAGAACACTCATATTTCTCTATATTATTTGACAATAAAGTCATTGGCCAATGCAAAAGATATATTCAATTAAAGTAATTGAATATGATCGAATGTGTCATATAATAAAGATGAGAAAAATGATTGAGCTATTTGGATAGACACATGGCAGATCCTAAACTCAATCGGGTGGTTCATGAATGAAGGGATATTACATAAACTTCATATAAATGTTTTGTTTACTGGATTCACGTAAATGTCCTTCATATATCGAGTTCGCTGCGCAACACACTCTAAGAGTTTTTTGCAGACTTTAATTAGATTATCGTCGATAATGGGGGCCTGAAGGGTCACACTTTATGTGTATTGTTGTTCGGCTCGCGGGTACAATGTTGGTGTTTCAAACTATATCTAATGCTGGTCCAAGTGGGAGATTGAAAGTAATGGATTAAATTAGGATATGAGCTTTAATTAATAGGTTATACTAATTAATTAATTAAAGCAGGCCAGAATATTAGGCCCATATATCTAGGGTATATGAACTATATATATATATATATATATATATATATGTATATCTATTCCCTGTTGTAGGGAGAATTAATTTTGTCAGAAACAAACATCAAATAGTTCAATAAGAGATTTCCTAGCGATCACTTATTAAACGATTGTACCGAGGATAATTCCTGCGGCGTACGACATACGCGTGGATAGCTCAACCTTTAATTCAGTTATAAATCACGATCATAATTCTCGACTGCTTATTCCGCTGCGTACATTAGATGTAGTCGAAAATTACTAACACTTGCAATCTTTTTTTTTTACGTTAACTAAGAGGGTGTTTGACTAAACTTATAAGCTCCTTAAACATCTTATAAGATGTTTAAGGAGCTTATAAGTTCTTGAAATGTGTTTGGCAAAATAAGATGTTAGACAAGTTATAAGACGTAAAAATATGCTCTTGGAGCTTATAAGCTCAAAAAAAAAAAAAAAAAAAAAAAAAAAAAAAATAATAATAATAATAATAATAAGTTCCTCAAATCCATCTTATTTTTTAAGATATTATAAGTTACACTTAAATTTCTCATACTACACATACATACACACATTTCACACACACTGCACACGTTTCACACAGTTGACACACTATACACACTTAACACACAGTTCACACACTTCACACACTTCACACATTTCACGCATTACACATAGTTCACACACTTAACACACTACACACTACACATACTACACACTCTTCACACACTTTTTTTATGCACATACTACACATATTTCACACATCACACACACTTCATACACTAATTAAAAAGTGTGTTTGATATTAACTTTCAAATTAGACCACAAATTCATCAGCTTAGAAGCTCTTTTATCCAAACACTTTATTAACTTATAAGCTCTTAAGAAATTACATCTTATAAGCTCTTTAAATAGCTTATAAGATGTTTGAAATAAATTTAGCCAAACACCCTCTAAACCTCAAGTATGTTTCTTATACTTTGTAATCTAAACAATACTTTGTTGCACTAACTAACCTCAACTATGTCTTTTTTACTGTTAACAACATAAGTAACTTTATTCGCATTAATCAATATTTATCCTTAAATAAATAAATTATTTATAAGAAAAATATAACATTTATATAAATAAATTACAACATCAATTAAAATATTTTGAAGAACTTACAGACTTTAATTTTATTTTTTGAATTATTAAATTATTTTTAGACTTTATTTTATTAAAGTAATGATTTGTTGAAAATAAGAAGTATCTACGTATATTTGAAACCACCAAGTGAAATGTTAGAAGTTGCAAACATAACAAGCAAATTTTAAATATGTATAATTAAAAATAAAAATTATTTAGATAAATTAAAAATATAAAACAAAAGTAGGAAAAAAAGTATGAAAGTTTCCATTACATGTGAAATATCCAACTAAATTATTAATGTTTCCTTTATTATATATTTCATGATTATTTTTAACTATTTATTGTTAGAATTGAAGTTTTATTTTCATAAATTAAAAATCTATATATAAATGTGTGAGTGTGTGTACATATATATAGAAGCCACATCAGGGGAAATTCCGCAATTAATATTTTTAAGCCTAAAATTTTGAACTATAACTGGTAAGTTGTTGTCACACTTGGTAAGAATCAAAATTTATTTTACTTTTTAATGTTGCAAATAACCTATTCCATTTCTAATTTATTTACTATGTGTAATACATCAAATTGATTCTCTTTTGGCGATATTTCATTTAACATCTATACCACATATATTATAATAAGATATTCAATTTAAAATATTAGATTATTTAATCGTTGATATTTGAGTTAGAGTTTACCGTTTATTGTGGGTTGTACTATATAGTATTGGTTCAGAATCAACTAAAATTCACTTAAATAATTATATTATAAAAAAATTTACTTGACTATCTCATTAAAACCACAACTAATCAATTTATTTTATCAAATGTGAATTTTTTTAAGTTTTCTTCATTTATTAAGTTGAGAGGAAAATCAATGTATGTATAATTGAACACGTACCTTATTAAATTAAAAGTAAAATTTAATATTTTATTTATAATCAGCTTATTAGATTATTAATTTGCTAATTTTTATTTGTTATATCACAGGCCTATTACTTTATCGTATATATATAACTTTACATAAAATAATTAATTTGGAAATTATTTTTCATTGCTTATTGATTAATTAAGCTATTTGTGTATGCATATAGGTCAAGAGTGATACATACACACTAAATGTGTGGGTCAAAGATAAGAAGCGCTAATTTTAAATATTAATATATTTTATTTTTAAATTTTAATATTTTATCTTAATGTTAATTTATAGTATATATATACATATACATATAAATATAAAGTAAGTTATATTAAATTTATATATAACGTGAAAGAGAATTATATTCATATTACTTGTAATTTATTTATGTTTAATTCAAAATTATATTTATTTTATAAGATAACTCACATTTTTAAATATTAGGTTGTCTCATAGTTAGCTTAGTTAAAATAATTATTTTCTAAATAAACTTTCGTGCATCGCACGGGAGTAATACTAGTATATATAATAATAATATACGAAAAGAAGGTCTGTCATGCCACATGGCAAGATTTGAGCATTTTTAGGATGACATGTAACTTCTATGTAATTTTTAATTTATTAACAAAATAATTATATGGCTGGAACAAAACTATCCATTATGTCACTCCGCAAGACTCCAACTTCAAGCGGTAACTATCTAAACTAAATTAGGCTATAATTTCAAAGTATTTAAAAAAAAAAAAATCAATAAAATATCAAATCTAATCACTAAATAAGATATCACTTGATAGAAAAATTTAATTCTAACTACTAATCCATAAAAAAAATTAGTTTATCAATTATTTATTTAATTTAACTAAACAATTGCATTATTGGTTCTCTTTTATAAACCCATGTATTACACAGGTTCTACACTAGTGTGCACACACACACACACACACGCACATATATATATATATATATATATATATATATATATATATACTAGTTGTATACCCGTGCGATGCACGGGTCAGATTTCTTACTATTGTAAAATATAAATCAATGAATGAGATAGAAAAAAGAAATCAAAACGGAAAGGATTAGCATACGCGAAATCTGAAAAAAGTTCAAAATGAAAAAAAAAAAAAAACCAATATTTAAACAAAAATAAATTCAAATGTTATTGATCTATTCTATAAGTTCCTGAAAACTTCTCTATATACCACATTGATTGTCGTATTGACATGTTTCTTTTCATGATCAAAAATCATTACTTTCAGACCATTTCGGTTTGTTACTCTTGAGAAAGCCACATACAGTTGTCCATGGCTGAAAACTGGCTTGCGCAGAAAAAGTCCAACATGTGTTAATGATTGACCTTGTCTTTTATTTATTGTCATTGCATAAGAAACTGTAAGTGAAAACTGTCTTCGCTGAAACTTGAAAGAAACTTTGGAGTCAGATCGAATCTTACCAAGTGCCAAAATCTTGAATTTTTAGCAATCAAGATAGAATTTTGCCAATATGAAAGAGAATTACAAATACATTGGTAACAAAATAAAATAAAAACAAATCTCCCTATTAAAGGAACAGGGTGTCATCACATTATGAATGACTAATCAAACCGCGTCACTATATGGCAAGAGATTCCACCATATACCTATATAAAGAGTTCTCTTATTCATTCCAACTCATAACAACAGAAGTTGGAGAATCCGGAGCAAAGACGAAGCAAAAGTGGTCGCGTGAAGGATTTTTACGCTATGGAGTCAGCGCGGCCGGGGCCTGGAGCACGGACAGAGTTGCATGGGCCACAAGCTGAGGTCAAATTTTAGGTCTATTAAGCTATTATAAATAGTTGTTTCCTTCATTGTATCATGTAATACAAAAATAAACATATACGGGTGAATTCTTGGCTTGGCATCGCCTCCTGACGTAGTTACACATTGTAACGAACTGGGTAACCAAATTATTATGTGTTCTCGTTCTTTGCTTTCTTTCAATTTCGTGATTGCGTGTGGGTTTAATCCCTAATAACTGGTATCAAGAGCTCCGGGTTCGAAGGGAGTATCACGATGGAAGAAAAGGTGTCGATCGAGAAATTTGATGGTTCTGACTTCAGATTCTGGAAGATGCAGATGGAAGATTACCTCTACAATAAAGATCTGCACTTATCTAAAAGAGAAGCCCGAGAAGATGGAGACGGCGGAGTGGGCATTATTGGACAAGAAAGCGATGAGTGCAAAACGTTTATCGTTGTCCAAGAAGATTGTTTATCACACAGCAAAGTCCATGAGGGAGATCATGTATGGCACATCCCAACCTAGTTCCAACACCCATTAACACAGAGGCATCATGATTCATTTTCAGATAATTACCCAATGGCGAGAGATAGCAGCGGATTGTTGTGCACTAGCAAACATTGGCAATCTCGCTAAGCAGTAAGCATCCACGATGTTGCGTACCATGGCATGAATAGCATTGGGCTGCCATTCCTTATCTTCAAAATATAATACATTTCGCGTTCTCCAAAAACCCGACAACAGCATAACGAACATACCTTGCTCTTTCTCTTCCGAATTCCGCCTACTCCATTGCAACCAACCGGCTAAATTTGGCCCTAGCATCAACATTGTTTTGGCTATACGAAGCGGTGAAGAACGCTGAAAAATTTGTTCCAATTACACTCTCTCAACGCATGTTCCACATTCATCTCCAATGCTTTACACTGCTTACAAAGGGGATCCACATCAACCCCCTCCTCTGAAGATTAGTAGCAACAGGTAGCAGATTCTTCATTACCTTCCCAAAAGAAACACCTGCACTTTCGGAGGTATATTCGACGTCCATAACCAATTGCTTAACTTCTCCATAGTATGTGAAGATGAAGATCCTGCATTTGCTTCAACCTATGTTGCCATGGGCAAAAAGATAACCGGATTTCACGGTGTAGTTACCGTTATTCGAAAAATTCCAGATTAGCTTGTCTAGCCCACAACAACGATGAATTGGGATAGATAAAATATGGGTCGATTCCTCTAACGAAAATAATGAATGAATTAGTGGTATGTTCCATGAGTTAGAAGTTGCATCCATAAGATGTTGGTCTAACTTAAGTAATAACCAATGTAAATTGCATTTTTTTCTAATATGATTTATCTTTTAATTATATTCACTTGAGTGTCAAATTCAAAACCATGAAAATGATGATTAATATGAGAGACTATAAACAAATTATGAACAAAAATAATAAATGTATTATGAAATAGGAAAAGAAAAATTTCTAGTAACATATAATAATTAATAATTGTCTTATTTTTATCATTTATGCAAAGTCCGCCAAGATCCGTCTACTACATGAGGGGAGTGTTACACATGCGCCATTATTTTTCTAGTAAATTTCCAAAAAAAAAAAAAGTAGAAGAAAAAAATTTCCAATACATGATAACATATAAAAAATGAAATGTGTGATTTTCACTATATATTGATAGCTCCAATTAATTATCATTAAGATTTGACATGGAAATACAAGATTAATAACTTTTAATATATATATATATATATATATATATATATATATATTAATTTTAACAAATTTATACTAATTAAATTTATGATATTCAAAAAAATTATATTAATCTAACAAATATATAGTAAAATCAATATCTCAAATCCAACCCAAAAAATTAACCAACAAAAATTTACAAGTTTCGATCATAATTTTATTAATATAAATAATTATTATGTTTTCAGCAATAGAGTCCTCAGTTATATAAGAAACATATTCATTATATCTCTTGATTATTGTGATTGGTGTTAATTATATATATGACGGAAATCAATGAGTTATTTATGGCTATCAAATAAGTCAAACTTAACTTAAATACATATTTTACTCTAATTTAACTCACAATCTATTTTTAGATGATTTTTTGGGTAGGAAAATTTTAATATTTTTATTTTATAAACAAATGTACTTTTATATTGAGTAGGATTACACGTTTTTTAAGAGGGACTTATACGTCGTCGTTTTACTGTATCAATTGGTTAAATAGTACAGTGTACCAGAGAGCATGCATCATTCATGATAGCTCATTTTGCTAATGCAAATCTAATATTCCCCCCTCAATTCTTCTGATTCTTCCCCCATTTCTATCTCTTAACGTGCAAGTGTGTGTGCATAACCATTGCTCCTGAGTGGCTTTCGTGACATTAACATATTGATAGATAATAGACCTGGATCCATAAAAATTATTGCCCAAAACCTTCAATCTTGATTGGTTCACCGAACACACCTCTTTTCAATGCGCATATCAACGTACAAGAAGAACTATGGCCCTTCTTCAGCTTGCGCGTGATGCAGGTGGAAAATTAGGTTAGATAAATATTAGAGGTCATGTGTGTAAATGTTGTATTTTCGGTAGGGTTATATTGGTAAATTTATAACTTAATTGGATTTAATACAGGATACAAAACACCCAACTTACGATATCTTCTCTCCGTATCTTCTCTACCAAATACAAAGATATAGTACAATTCACGCCTTATCTACAATACACATCTCTCTTTATGTAATCTTATACATTTTTTAACATAATTTTTCATTGATAAGAAATATAGTGCGTTGTTATTTCTTAACATAATTTTTTTTTTTCTTTTTGAGAGAACATTAGTTTTTTACCATTAGATAAGGTACAGCATCCTAAAAATAATATGCTTTCATTTATAGGACTCATATTTTGTTAATTTGAGATATTTTGTTATATGCAATTTGTTCATGAAATATAACTTTTTCATTTTCTACTTCAACTAAATAAAATGAGACGTTGACTATATAGTACATAATTCTTAAAACAATTTAAAATTATAACTCTTTTTGAATCAAAGGAACATGTATTTTTCTGATACATTAATGAAAAAAAGTATTTGCAAAAGAAATCTAAACACATAATATTACCGTAAAAGAGAATACGACAAAACCATATGGAACTAAATCGAAATGTTAATGAACTAATTCGACACACACCATTAACTAAGGATGCCAAGATAATACTATATGTGCTTGAAGATAAATTTCTTTCCGAATCTTATAATTAAGAGGGTGTTTGGCTAACCTTATTTTAAATATCTTATAAGCTCCAACATCTTATAAGTAGTTCATAGAGCTCATAAGATGTAATTTCTTAAAAGCTTATAAGTTAATAAAGTGTTCGGATAAAAGAGCTTATAAGCTTGCAATTGAATAAAGTGATTTAACTATGAAGTGTGTGTAGTGTGTGAAATGAGTGTAGTGTGTGAAAAGTGTGAAATGTGTAAAATGTGTGTGAAATGTGTGTAGTGTATGAAGTGTGTGTAGTATGTGAAGTGTCCGAAAAGTGGAAAGTGTGTAAAATGTGTGTAGCGTCTGAAGTGTGTGAAATGTGTGTATTGTGTGAAGTGCGCGAAATATGTGTAGTGTGTAGTGTGTGAAATATGTGTAGTGAGCGTATAGTGTATGAAATGTATGTATAGTGTGTGTGAAATATGTGTAGTGTGTGTAGTGTGTGAAATGTGTGTAGTGTGAGTATTGGTTTGTTTTGTAGTGTTTTCATAGTTTTTCAGGTCAAAATGAAGAGTTTATAAGATAACACGACGAACGGGTCGAAGAAAGGATGAGATGGGCCATGGAAATGGGCTGAAGACAAGGTCCAATGACAGAAGCAACCGACGCGGTCGCGTCGAAGGGTTGAAACAGACGAGTCCAGCAGCAATTGGCGCGGTCGCGTCGAAGGCTGACAAAGGAAACGCCAGAACCAACTGACACGGTCGCGTAGTTTTGACGCGGTCGCATCTAGAAACTCATTTTTTTGAGTTTTTCCTGTTTCAAGTAGGATTCGGATCCTAAACTCCCCAGGATTGTTCCGAAGTCTATAAAAGGACAAGTGAAGCTCGTTTTTTAGGATTATCACATACATTACATCATATCCGCATTGAAGAGTATTTAAAGAGTGACTTGAAGAACGAGCAAACGAAGATTGACGAGTCGACTGCACCGGGTTTAATTATTTCTTACCTACTTTTTATTTCTTTATGATGTATTCTTTGAATTATTGTAAGGATTTGTAGCTAAACTACTCGTGTCCTAGGGTTAGAAAGTAGTGTTTTACGATAATGTTTTGATTTAAGGTTTTGATTTATAGACTCTAGTTTTAAGTATTTATCTATATGTTTGTTTTATTCCTAAGCATAAATTGATCACTTAGGCTTAGTTACACGTTTAACAAATCTGCTTCGAGAGGAGGGAATTGTTAATAGACATACAACATATAGCGTAGTTGTCTATGACTGTGTAGGCAAGGGTTAAGGTTCTTTTAGGAGTTGTTAGGATTAATTGACTCGAGAAGGTAGTTGTCCTAATCAATCCGCGACTTAGTCTCTTCGAGAGGAGGACTAAGTTATTTAGGTGCCGCCTAATAAATACTAAAACTTGATTTAAAAGTCTATAAGTTAAACTTTATCAATATTGAAGTACTTCGCAAAATCGAAGCCCTAGGATACACTCTCGTTAATTGAAATTTATTTGCTTGACAAGTTAAGTTAATCAGTATAAGTAATTTAGTTCTTAAAATCAACTTTGAAATTTGAGTGTCTAGTTAGGGTAATCCTATAAATTGGTAAGTAGTGTGTGAACTGTGTGTGTGTTGTGGGTAGTGTGTCTAGCGTGTGAAAAGTGCATAGTGCATGTATAGTATGTGTGAAGTGTATATATGTATGTGTAGTGTGTGAAGTGTGAAGTGTGTGTAGTGTGTGTATAGGGTGTGTGAAGTGTGTGTCAAGTGTGTGAAATGGGTGTATAGTGTGTGAAATGTGTGTAGTGTGTGAAGTGTGTATAACATGTGTAGTGTGTGAAGCGTGTGTAGTGTGTGAAATGTGTAAAGTGTGTGTAATGTGTGAAATGTGAGTAGTATGTTAACTGTGTGTAGTGTTTGTATAGTGTGCGAGAAGTGTGTGTAAAGTTTGTGAAAGTGTTTAATGTGTGATGTGTGTATAGCATGTGTAGTGTGTAAAGTGTGTGTAGTGTTTGAAATGTGTGTATAGCGTGTGTAGTGTGTGAGGTGTGTGTATGGTGTGAAGTGTTTAAAATGTGTGCATTATCTGAAGTTTGTGTAGTATTTGTAGTGAGTGAAATGTGTGAAGTGTGTGAAATGTGTTTAATGTATTAAAGTGTGTGTAGTGTGTGAAATGTGTGTAGGGTGAACTGTGTGTATAGAGTGTGAAGTATATGTAGTGTGTGAAGTTTGTGTAGCGTGTGTGGTGTGTAAAGTGTGTGCTGTGTGTGTAGCGTGTGTTGTGTGTGAAATGTGTGTAGTATGCAAAATGTGTGTAGTGTATAATTAGTGTGTGTGAATTGTGTGTGAAGTGTGTGTAGTGTGTGAAATGTGCGCAATGTGTAGTGTGTGAAATGTGTATAGTGTGTGGATAGTGTTTGAAATGTGTGAAATGTGTGTAGTATGTGTATAGTGTGTGTGAAGTGTGTGTAATGTATGTATAGTGTATGTAAAGTGTGTAGTATGTGAAATCCCTACTTACTATTAAATGAAAATCACAGGTGACACGTGTCATGTGGACAATGCCCCTCAGCCCTTAATTTTCGGACTCATCCAGGTGTCACCTTATAGTGCAAAGCGGATTTTATTATTTTCACACACACTAACGATTTTAAGTTTACAGAATTCAAATCCATATATTTTCCGCGTTTATTTCCCGATTTTTGTGTATATCACTCCACGTGTTTTCCTTATCCAAACCTATCCGCCAAAACTACTGGCCATGTTAATAATTCATAACTGCTCCTGTTTCAAATTCCCTATTTTTATGAAAATTTAAATTGCAGACTCACCTTATTAAAACCGCCTACTCAACGTTCCCTATTTTCGTGGTTAGTCGAAACTGCCACCTATCTTATCCAAATCTCTCAGTTAATCTCCATATAGTCAAATATATACATATACATATATATAATATATTGTATTATATATACAATAAAATACATATATCTATACAGACAGATCCACTGTAAACGAAATAATTATAGTAACTATTAAAAAAATCTTTATCTTTATCTTAATATTACTAATACCCATAATAATAATAATAGCTAATTAATATATATATATATATATATATATATATATATATATATATATCGGATATCTTCATGCACACTTACTTAGGGAACTGCTCCATTACCATATCACAATTAAATACAAATTAAATACAAATTTAAATTCAAATGTTAATTAACCGCATAATTATCCTTTTCAAACTCCACTTGTAGTTTATAACTGGGGCAGTTAACAAATGTTTTTCCTATAAATACTGCATGTCCTTTCAGACAAATGACATATTACGAATAACCAAACAATATCACATTTATTTCATACCATTCTCAGCGAACCTCTTCTTACCCTCTTCCCTCAAACATGCCTCCCTTTTTAACCTTGGTGAAGGATCTGAATCCTTCAAACACTCTCTGGGCTATGCGTCTCCGCGTAGTACATTCCTACGATGTTCCTGCATACGGGAACATAAATAAGCCTACAAGTTATGAATTTGTGTTTCACGATAAAGAAAACCAACGGATTCACACAACAGTTCATGGTTTGGCCATGAAAAATATGAACAGAAGGCCAGTTGAGGGCTGCTTATATGCAATTAAAGATTTCCTGGTTGTGGAGGATAAGATGAAGTTCAAGACTACAAACAACCCTATGAAGATTATCTTTCTCCGGAAGACCAAGTACGAGGAAATTTTCGATGAACAATTCCCAATATCTGATTTCCACTTTAAATCATTCAATGAATTTGAAACGATGCAGGGAACTCCCCAGTTCCAATTGTTCGGTAAGAAGATTCTGCTTCTATATCATCAATTATTAAATCTACGTTACACAATAAACTAAATCGTCAAGCACACAATAATGTTGTTTCTGAATTTTCAGATGTTATTGGTAAGCTAACCTTATGCCAGCTTACACCAACACAGACTGCCAAGGGAAAAAAAATAGACTTCAAGTTGCAGGACATTGAGTACCTAACATCTCTTTTTTTTAAATATCTACACAGATTTATTTTGCTTTACCTGCGTACATTTCAGTGTCTAACTTTTTAATTAATTTCGTTTTCTTATCGTACAACTAGCCAAACTCAACTGTCATGCACACTGTGGGATAACTATGCTGACGTACTTCTGCCCTACATTCATCCTACACACACTGAAACTGTTGTGGTCATTATTCAGTTTGGTTGAATCTCTGAGTTTGGAGGTTTCTCTTTTTCGCACCAATCAAAATTTCAACATATAATAGATATCTTATATTCCTACGCTTCTATATTTGATCTTCTAATATTCAATTTTTGTTAATTATGTTTAAAATATAACAACTTCCCAGGCCAGCAAAAGTTCTCCAACACATACAATGTTACTAAGGTGATGGTAAATTTGGAGTCAACCGAGGTTCTCGATTTTAAGCTGAAGTACTTTCGCATAATCCTCCTCAGCCCTCCCCCAGAACCCCCACCTCCCCCCCACCCCCCCCCCCCCCCCCCCAAAAAAAAAAACCACCATATACTACAGTTTTTTTAATGCTTAATCATATCTATTATTGTCTCTTCAGGTTGGAAGGTGCCGGGATAGGACCTACTACCATTACCACTCTTTACAATAGTAGTTTTGTGGCTGTGACTGATGATTTTAGCAATGGCAATGCAAATGTCAGAACCATTTCTGAAATCTGCAAAAACACTGAGGTTCTACCTTTAGATCCTTAATTCATTTTCTGCATTTTTTCTCAATTATCTCTACAGATTTACTTAGATGTTTTGCTTTTATGTTGGAAGGGTGGTCTATTCTGGGTCCCTGCCACTATAATGGAGGTTGAAGTTTTATCTGATTGGTGCTACTTGGCTTGCAAACGGTGCTCTAAAAAATTAGTACCACAAAATGTTGATTTCTATTGTCCCAAGTGCCTTACCATAGACAAGAGTGGCAACTACAGGTATTCTGTTGCCTAATCTATTAAAATTCATTACAAACTACACTCAACGGCCTGCATAATCCTATTTCATATTATTACATCTTATTTTTCAAGTTCAAAATATAAGTTACTGCTTACGATAACATTGGATTTGCAAGAATGATTCTTTGGGATAAGGAGTGCATCGAACTCATTGGGAAAACGGCTGGTCAGGTTAAGGAAACTAATGTACGTTAGTGTATACATTTTTATCTTTCAACATTATGTTAACTCTATGCTATATATATTTAAAATATACAATCTGTTTGGTTAGGCTGAGGCTCTAGATTATGTACCAAGGGAGGTGGAGGATGTCTTGACTAATGCAAAAGCATTATTTAAGGTTCAAGTCAGGGAGGGTGACTACATGCGCAACTATGTTACATACAGCGTTGTCAAGCTCACTATCGACCCAAAATTGATGTCAACCTACTTTGACAAGTACTTGGACACTGAGGTCAACAAACATTGTTCGTTTAATTATTATACATTTCACAATGTTTTATTATATATTCATGTTTACCGCCGATTGTTACAGGGAACGAAATCTATTTGTGCTGCTGAAGATGGTGGAAAAGAAAGTCCACATGTGGACTCAAATGAAAATGAAACAAATGCTGTAGATGATGATGATGACGAACCAACTCTCAAGCGTGCTTTTCAGAAAGAGGACAACACCTATTTGAATGCGTTGAAGAAAAAGAAAAGGATTATCAAGAAAGAAAAATGAATTATGTCTATTTTACTATGACCATGTAGTGTGGGAGGTTAAGTCTCTGTATTTTTTATATTTATGCTTTTTCTAACTAGTGCTGCTGTTTACTGGTGTGATTTGACGTAACATTGTACAAATACTTGACTATATTTGTTTCACTCAAACTACATGTTCACATGTTTGTTTTACTTAATATACATGTTCTTATGCATTTGGCGATACCATCTCTACCAAATCCCTACTTAATATTTATTTTCACTCTTAAATTAAAAGAAGATCAGCTTCTTCCCTACACAATTATTTCAGTTACACTTTATAAAAAAGACACAGTTACATAGTAAAAATGTACACTTATAAAAATATCTTCCAAAAAATCACTACATATTACAAAAAAATCAACATCTCTCAACACATATAATGTTTCTACCCTAGCGTACTTAGTGTTTCAGATTTTTCTCACATTTGTGTTTTAAATATCAGAAGTTATACTACTCTGCACTAATTCCAATTTATTAATACAAACTGCAAATTCATTTTTCACTAATCCAATACCAATTCACACATATAATTAGTCTAATCATCACAATTAACTGCAAAATATATGATCTCCCTAAGACTGACCAATAACAAACTACAATCTAGATGCAATAGCTCTTACCTGGGTTGCTACTCCTTTTTCCCTCACCCACTTTAATATACTACTTTCTACTCTGTTTGATAGCTTCCCTTCGTCTCTAATTGTTACCCAATCATATTTTCCTGTAGACCAAATAAAACAATATTACACAAACTATATAATAATAAATAAAAAAAAGAAAAATCTCTCAGTAGATACAAATTTATTTTTCAAAAAAATAAACAAATAAATGCCAACTATTTCATTTATAGAATAACCAGCCGTTATTTTATTCAACTCATCATTCCAAAAAAAATGCTATCATTTATATGTGTTAATACACATTATAACTCAATAATAATCATATTATGTTATGTAAGAATATTACATATCAGACTAAAATATTGTACAATTTTATTAAGAAAGAAAAAGACACAAAAAGAAAAAAAAATATTATAATTGTTTTAGATTGAAAAATTACGTTATCAAGCCATAAGTTATATACATATATCTTTCTCAATTGTGGCACACTGCCCAGAAATAATTTAGCGGAACTAACAGTTGCATATCAATAGCATTTAGTAAATGCAAGTTTCTATATGTATTCAGCCTGCCTGAACAAATTATTAAAAAAAAAAACATATTAATTCGAAAATTAAATAAATGATGTAAACATTTTTGTTGATTATTGCAGTTTGTTACATATGTCCAAATTCTAATATGTGTAAAAACAAAAAAAATTATAACTGTTGGTTTTTGTACAGTTTAAATTTTAAAATAACCCATTTCTGGCAGTTATTTTCCGCACTTAATATTAGGAATGTTACCGCTTCTTCATTCCTTACAATGACTCACGTTTCACACAATAATATTCATTCTATACAATAGTTCACACATAACTGATGATTACATTTGAAGAATAACAACCGCACACCGCTATCCAGGTTAGTTAATGTATACTACAAATCTCATTTTCCTGTTTTTCTTTTCCAGTTAATGCTTTGTTATCTGCCCACCATTTATTATGCCTTATATATTAGCGTCAATGATTATTTCGTCTATGTTATCAATACAACAAATCGCATTTGCGTTACACAATTACACTTTTTAACCAGAAATCATTTCAATTTAATCATAAATAATAACAATTATCATACATCATTAAAATATCTTCACACTCACAAACAACGCCAAGGGGGGGGGGGGGGGGGAGAGAAATGATAACATTACAGTTTAGTGAAAATTTGAGAAAGTATAAGCCAAAATGCACTTTAAAGCCACTAAGTTACTGCATGTTTTTTTTTAATTTCAAAATTTCATTCTATATACATATTTATCCATGAGCATTCATTCTCATCTTATCAATTTTAAGATATTCCATATACACACCTCTGAATTCCCTTTCTAACTATAGCAGCAATGAACAAATTGCAAAATATTAAGGGTGATCACGAGAATTTCACATACCTGCCTTAGCCAATTAACATCAATATGAGCAAAATGATATTATTAGCATACCCCAAACTGCCAATTTGATCAAATGCAGATCAATACAACATATTGCCTACAATAAAAAACTCTTTCCCCATTCACTAAATATATTAAAACAATGACATAATACCAAAAAAAAAAAAAAACAGCGATATTCTTAATCGGTATTTTTTTTTTTCGAAATCTTCATATTCCAAAAAAATGCCAAAAGACATTTCTACAGCCTATACATCTACAATATCAAGGGAAATTGAGGTTAGCTTTCGACTTCTTATTCAATTTACCAAAAAATGGACAGATCCACCAAACATACTAGAAAATCTGAAACTCAAACCCACCTCGATTATCAACGAAAGCTGAGGTTAGTTTTCCACTTCTTATTCAATTTACCGAAAAATCGCCAGATCCACTAAACAAAGTAGAAGATCAACAAAACAAAAATCGTTTTATTATAACTCCAAATCAGACTCTATCAAATACCTATTTCAAATATCGTTGCCTACCCTAAATGATATATATCACTCAGACAAACAATTTATCAAAAAAAGACAAAATAACACAACAAACTCCAAAATCACAAAAAAATTAACTCTGAGCACACAGTACCCAGCAGACTCCAAGTATGTAGATTTGAGAGAAGACGAAATTTTGTGGAGAAAATAATGGGAGAAATAGATCCTAAATGTTTCAGACAACTCAACAAATATACAGCTAAAGCGGCGGAAATGAGAAGATAAGAACAATGTCTTTCTAGCTCGCTTAGTGGTACATTAGGGCAACACGCGTATACACGTGTTGCAATTGAAACCACATGCGTTGCGATTGAAACCACGCGTCAAGAAGCAGTCTCATTTTTAATAAATCTAATTAAACCTTCAAATTTATATCAACAAATTTTGTTACTGCATTTGTATTTTATTTGGGCTGCCTCATAAAAAAAGAAATTAATAGGCCCAGATCCATACAATTCTAGCCCAATAGCTTTACATGTGATCCAAACTAATATTTTCAATAAATATAAAAAATAAAAATAAAAATAAATCATACAAAATGGTAAATAAAAGTAACATTATGAGCTCCAAAGGACGGATCCAAGATTATTAATGGGGTGGGTTGATACATTCAAAATTTATTGAAGTTCATTGAAGTTGCGAGTTATTACAGACTTTCAATGAAAAAATTGAGGGAGAAAAAATGATAATAAAGTCTACATAAAGTTCTCTTTTTTAAGTAGAAAATTTACTAAAATTCGTAGATAAGTTTGAAAAGAAATAATTTGGCAAGATTTTAAGTCTGGACCACATCTAGCTCCGCCCCTCTAAGCTCCTGGATAGTCTGTCGAATCACCATTGACTTATCTACAATAAATAACTGGACTTTGATTTTAATAAAAATTATTTAAGTGTGAAAAATAAAAGTTAAAACAAATTTTCTTTAATGTATCAAATAGTCCAACTTTTACACACATTATATTATCTTTTACAATTAATAATTAAATCCCACCCACTAATCACAATCTCAGCCATCCAACCAAACATTACATTACTAACACCCCCAGCCACTAATTCCATCCACTTACCTCAGCCTAGCCAACGAGGACTGCCGCATGCGCATATATTACTATTCCTAGCAGCCGAGGATAGATATCCTAATGGGACAGATATTGATCGCATTATTTCTGCAGAAATTCCAAATGAATCAGAACCACATTATTATGAAGCAGTTAAGACATACATGATACACGGTCCCTGCGGGGAAGCAAATAAGAAGTCTCCTTGCATGTCTGACAAGGGATGCACAAAATACTTCCCCAAGGATTTTGTGGATGACACAACATTTAGTGATGAAGGATTTCCCATCTACAGAAGACGAAACAATGGACAAACTGTTCAGATTAATGGAATTGATGTCGATAATAGATTTATAGTGCCACACAACAGATATTTGCTGCTTAGATATGGAGCACATATGAACATGGAATGGTGCAACCAATCAAGATCCATCAAGTACTTATTCAAGTACATCAACAAAGGTTGCGACAGAGCAACAACACAGTTCCTAAAAAGCAAAAGGAACGAGAGAACTGGAGACATAATTGACGAAGTACAAATGTATTATGATTGTAGATATATATCCCTGTGTGAGGCTATGTGGAGAATCTTTGGGTTTGAGATAGCATATAGGGATCCACCAGTTGAGCGATTACCATTCCATCTTCCGGGAGAACAAAACGTGGCTTTTGACGAAAATGCTCGAATAGAGTCAGTTGTGTATTTGGAAAAAAATCGAAGAACAAAGTTTGAAGCTTGGTTCCAAGCAAATATTGATTATCCAGAAGGAAACCACTTGACATATGCAGAGTTCCCACAACACTTTGTTTGGAGACAAAGAACGACTGAATGGACCCCTCGCAAAAAGGGTTGTGCTTTGGGAAGAGTGTATTATGTTCCTCTAGGTGCCGGAGATCCTTACTATCTAAGGTGTTTGATCAATGTTATCCGTGGAGCGAAATGTCACAATGACATGAAAGTGGCTCATGAAGTACAATATGACTCATATAGAGATGCTTGCTACACATTTGGTTTGTTGGAAGATGACAGTGAGTACATAGATGGAATAAAGGAGGCAAGCTTTTGGGCATCTGCACATTCCTTACGAACATTGTTCGCAACGTTGCTTACAGAAAGTTGTATGGGTCGCCCAGAAATTGTTTGGGAGAAATGTTGGGAATATTTATCTGATGATATTATGTACAAACAACGAAAATTCTATCACCATAAATGTATGTACCTACTTTAAAATGTTTTATAATTATATAAATTATTAGGTTCCTTTTTTGTTGTTAACTTACTTTTTAAATTATTTTTCATAAAACAGATTGTTCTTTTCTTTTTTTTTTTTTTTTTTTTTTTCAAACAGACTTGATTTTAAATGAGGCACAAATAAAAAATTTGGCCTTGGTGGAGATAGATAAACTATTGCGCAATTGTGGTCGTTGCATGAAGAATTACAGCACTATGCCAGTTCCTAATTATAATGATATTTGCACGAGGCAGAATAGTCTATTACGTGATGAGATGCTATATGATCGTACACTGTTAGGAAAAGAACTTCAAGTGTATCTCACAAAATTGACAGGAGAACAACGGACAGTCTACAACAAGGTCATTGACTCTGCGCTATTAAATAAAGGTAAGGTATTCTTCCTTTATGGATATGGTGGTACAGGTAAAACATTTGTTAGGAAAACACTTTCTGCAGCAATAAGATCAAAGGGGCATGTTGTACTTAATGTTGCATCATGTGGTATAGCATCTTTGCTTCTCCCAGGAGGAAGGACAGCACATTCATGATTTAAAATTCCACTAAAGGTACATCACGAATCAATGTGTAGTATAAAGGCAGGTAGTGAACTAGATGAGCTAATTGTATTTTCCAAGCTGATTATTTGGGACAAAGCACCAATGATGCACAAGCACTGTTTCAAAGCATTGGATAAGAGCTTAAAGGATGTTATGAAACGTGTAGATATTGCAAATGCTACTAAACCATTTGGCGGTAAGACCGTAGTTTTTGGGGGAGGCTTCCGTCAAATACTTCCTGTAATACCCAAAGGTCGTAGGTCCGACATAGTCAACGCAATAATCAACTCTTCTTACATATGGAAGTCATGTGAAGTTCTACGATTAACAAAGAACATGAGATTACAATCTGTTGATCAAGATAACGATGCATCTAAACTTAAGGAATTCTCAGATTGGTTGGCTGCTATTGGAGATGGAACGATTGGTGATGAAGAGGAAGGAGGATCCACTATTGAAATTCCAAGTGACATGCTGCTACAGCCTTCGAATGATCCGATTGCATCTACCCAAATCTTTATGATAACCTGGATGATCTTGATTACCTTAAACAAAGAGCAATTCTTGCTCCGACATTAGATGTTGTTGATTCCATCAACGATCACATGATAGAAAGAAACAGTAGTGAAGGTTGCTCATATTATAGCTCTGACAGTGCAAGCAAATCCGACATGACTACGGAGGCTATCAATGATGTTCATACTCCGGAATTTTTGAATGGTATAAAGTGTTCTGGAGTGCCCAATCATGAATTGAAGTTAAAAGTTGGAACACCGATTATGCTTTTGCGTAACATCGATCCAAGTAGTGGTTTGTGCAACGGGACAAGACTAATTCTTAGCCGACTTGGTGATCATGTACTAGAAGTAAAAATCATCACAGGAGCAAGTGTTGGAGAATTAGTGTTGATTCTAAGATTATCTATGACACCATCCGATTCAAAGGTTCCATTTAAATTCCAAAAAAGATAATTTCCCATTACAATTTCATATGCAATGACAATCAACAAAAGCCAGGGCCAATCATTAACACACGTTGGTCTTTTCCTCCGTAAGCCAGTTTTTAGCCACGGACAACTTTATGTGGCTTTCTCTCGGGTAACTAACCGGAACGGCCTCAAAGTTATGATCTGTGACCATGAGAAGAAACATGTCAACACAACAATAAATGTAGTTTACAAGGAAGTTTTTAGAAATTTGTAGAATACAATACTTACTCTTTATATATTAATGTCGTGACATACTTTACTACGTACATCCAAAAAATTAATAAAATGTAAAAGCCATTATTGTTTTCGTTTTTCCGTTAGACACAATAGTTCAACATTTCCCTTATTATTTATTTTTTAATATTATTAATTGTTAATTTTTGAATGAAACTAAATTGCTTATCATTGCGAAATAAACAGATATTAAAACACTCATGACATATGAACTAATTTATAATATATAATTCATAAATAATTATATCTCAAATTAACTACTATTAAAAATTATTAAATTCCAATGCACAACATTTGTTATTACCGATAACTATTTTTGGGTATGATCTCATTGATGAATTGTGTATTTATCAAATATTATATTAGCAAAGTACACTACTAACTAACTGCGTTAGTGAAAATATATATATTTCTGTGTTTTCACCATTAGTAATAATTTTTATTGTTATTACAGTCATGGTCAAATCTCGCTTTAGTCGGGAGAATCCGTCACCTAGCACCCCTAAAAATTGTAATATTTTAGGGGATCGACTTTAATTTAAGTACCTATATATAATATGTATGTATACTTAGATGTGCATCTTTAGAAAAATAATTAACTTTATATAATGATTAGTGTATTTTCTTTTAACAATTTACAGAAAGGCATTCCATTACTTAGATATGCTTCTTTAAAAAAAAAATGCTATATTCCTATAATTAGTCTATTTTTTTACAACTTAAAGATAGAGGTTCGAAACCTCTCTCTTGCCTTTTTATTTTAGCTAAAAATAGATTTTTTTATATTCTCCCTTAAGTTTGTACACCAGAATAAAAAAAAAATTATCAACCCCTTTGGAAAATCTCTTTGTTTTTTTATTTCCCACGAAAATAAATATATACAGAGAGTTGCTAATTTTGCAATTTTTTTTTTATGTTTTCTTTAAATTGTATCTAAACCTACAACACAGCTTTGCGAATCTTGATTGGAAATAATTAGAGATCAGTAATTTTGATGTTACTATTTCCAAGTAGTTTCCCCAATATACAGCCAATTATACAAAGGGAAGAACACATAAAGGTAAATGCAGGGTTGCAAAACACACTAATCACTAACGAAGTATCACGTATTATTATAAATGATAATGATAAATATTTTAATTTGGAAAAATGCTCCTCTTTTTTAGAATATTAATTTCTTTTACTTTCCATTAAAAAAATTAATTTGTTTTACTTTATATTCGCCTTTTCATAATAATATTGGATGGACTAAATCATTGTGTTTTTAAAGAAATATGATACAAAAATGAGCAGATTTGTTATGACTCCAATAATTGATGATCCAACATATGTAGTAACGTAATGATAGTTACAAAGTAGTTCATAAGAAAATAACATAATTACATTTGCGATACTGTAACAACTTATTGAATTTATGCGACTAAAATTAACCTGATACAAATAAATGACTTTATTACTATTTTTAAATAATTAAAAATGCCAATAACACGCCAAAACAATAAAAATACAAAAAAAAAACAATTATAATAAAAAAAGAAAAATAAACAAATATTAAACATATTGGTAGAAGTTACTATATAAATGCCACCACGATCTCCCTTCCTTCAACTGATGATTCTAGGCCTATAAATAAGTTGCAAAGGATTGTGAAGAAACCAAACAAAACATATTGTCCCATCCACGGATACAATACACACCATAAGGAAGAAGTACACCCGCACTCATGGATATATGCTACGTTGTTGAGGGTCTTACGCCAATCAACACCCCCACGATAACTTTTCTACTTCTATCTCGCTGCTACCATGATCCTGTGAGGGGGAATGCACTACTTATCAAGAGCATTGAATGTGTGTTTGAGGATGCAGAGGTAGTTTGAAAAACTATTTTCAACAAAATATCTTTACCATCGCTAAACTATTACAATTATAATTTAAATTCACCATAACTAATGCAATATTTATTTCTTTGTTTGTAGGGCTACAATATCCATGCGAGTATTAGGGGAGCACTGCTGCATACCCTACAAGGACCACCTAATGTTGGATACGTTTACGGCATAAGAGATTTTACAATCGTTGAAGACGATAATCGTTTTAGGACGACCAACAACAGATACATGATAATGTTCACTGAAGCAACGATGATGGCAGAAAATTTTCAAACAGACTATGTTGCTCCAGTGATAGAGGTATTTCTAATTAATTTATATTATATGCATAAATGAACCTATACAATTCAATTTCGTTATAAATTATTAGTACTTGTTTATTTTTCCTTTTCTTTAGGAACAAAGAATATGGAGAAGGGTTAATGTAATTGATGTCGATACTTTAAGGCGGTATTTGTCTGTTGTGTGTAATGAATGTCTTCGTAGAGTAACATACAACAGAGAATTCGTTCTTTGTAACAAATGTGGACATGAGAACAATGAGTTTTTCAGGTTATTCTTTACAATATATAATTTGGCCTACTCCCTGTTACAATTCTGTAGTAAAAAATTATTCATTTTTATTTTCTTCAGGGCAAGAGTAGAGGTTATTCTGCGAGATGAACTAGGGATTCTTCGTCAGACATTCTGGGATGAGGTGTGTGCATGGCTTATTGGCTATTGAAGAAATGGGTGGACAAAGAAAATCAACAAATTAATAGTACACCGGCGAAGAAATATTTGGCTTATTAATTATCAGAATTAGATGTTCTATTTAGTTTGTCACTACTGTTATTTGCAATGTATAATATATTTTATGGCATCCATTATTACCTATAAATTATCATATTTGGCGTAATGAAAATTTCATTCCTGTATTTCTCATTCTCTAATTATTGCACAAAATATCCGGTTACACAATTCATTATAAAAACATTAAAAAAATAATAAAAAATTAAAATAAAATATTTTTTTTTTTATTGAAGGAATATGTACTTATCTGAAGTACCCATCTTATAAATTACTTGCACTGTTTCTTGGACGAAAAATATCCCCTCCAAAGACAAACTTCTGCAATCAGTCTATGTCATAATAAAGATGTAGAGTAATCATCTGAAAAAAATCTACAATTACGTGATATTAAACAAAAACATATATTAAAGAAATTAAAAAAAAATAAATTATCATCTTATACTGATTCTTAGTATGCAATAACATATTATCAAAATATATTATTGTTAACAGACTCAAATTTCTACTGCACAAACACATTAATCACACATTTACTATAATAACATTATTATATAATAAATATTATTTCATATACAAAGTTATTTTATATGAACACGAAACATGTGCACCTTTAAATTTTTTTCCCCAACACTTAAATTATAGAATAACGTGAGATGAATTTATATATATATTAAGGAATTAATAAAAATATATTATAATGTTATACTAATACTTGATAAGAAACAAATTATTATCCAAAAAAAAATATTCACATTTCTACTGCGCAAACACATTATTCACAGACTTATTACAAAATCTTTATCATATAATAAATATTATTTAATAAGAAAAATAAGGCTTCAAATAAATTATTATCAATATATACAGTCATTTTATCTAAATAGAAAACAAGTGCACCTTTAATATTATTTAATTTTTGGCAAGACCTAAACCCTAATTTTTTTTTCAAAAATTAAATTTTCAATATAATATTTTCAAAACAATAATACTTAAACTGTGAAAGTAGGTGGATGTACGCATATGCAAGTTATCAGAAGAAAAATATTGCATGAAAAATACCACATGTCTGTCATCCCACTAACCCACTAATTTCGACATTCATATACCACTATACTTTAACAGCCCCTATCTTAAACTACCCACTAACCCATTATTCAGAATTACAACCGTCTGGTGTTACAATCATCAATATTATGCATATTTCAAATTTCAAAATAAGCTATCTACACGTTCAAAAAAAAAAACCTCCTCACTATTTTTCCAATTTCCCGTTTCTACCCCTCAAATAATTTGTATAAATTGAGTATTTTCACCTATTTCTTCCAAACTATCACACTATCCAAAATTATCATCAAATCATCAAGTGAACATACCTTATGGCTCCAACTTATGCTCTTATCCGCGATCTCACACCTCTGAAAGCAGACTGGTTAATATCATCCCGTTTGTTCCACTGCTACCACATGCCAGTGAGAGGAAACCCAATGCCAATTTTAACAATAGAATGCGTTTTTGAAGACATTGAGGTATAAACATATTTTTAATTGCTTACCAGTTGAAGGCTATATTTATGGCCTCCGAGACTTCATGGTCGTAGAAGACACAAGTCCTTTCAAAACTACATTTAATCGAACAAAATCCTTTTTGGTCCTAATACAAGAATGATTGAGATAGTTCGTTCTCAGCCTGTTTCACACTTCCGACAGGTTTTTCATATTTTACTTTGTTTCAAATGTAAAGACATATGTTTAACACAATCTTATAATATATGTGTGGCATGTGTAGGAAGATGATTTTTATGCTACTGCAGTCATAAATACTGTGGATAATCTAAGGCATTGGTTATCCATAGGATGTACCGATTGTTTGCAATGGTTCAACACACATGGGGACTTCATTTTGTGTACAATATGTGGTAATAAACATAATGATGGAATTTTCAGGTATACAAATTTACTGTAATTAACACAATCTGAAACGTTTTTTTGAAATTTTTTCTATATTAATTGATGTGAGGATATTATCTCAGGCCTAAACTTGGAGTAGTGGCGTTTGATGAATCAGGCACAAAGAGGCTTACATTTTGGAACAAGGAATGTGTAGGCCTTATTGGATACTAAAATCAGGCTATACTTCTAGATGGTTATTGTTCTTAATTGCCTATGTATTATCATTTACTGTTTAATATTTTCCTACAGCATGTAGTTTTCCATTGTAATATATTCATTTTCGTTCAATATATGTATTTCACTTTCATTCCATTACTAAAGCTACTAATATGATATACACTTTTTATGTACTAAGAACATTATAACAATTATCAATAAGATTAATATTCATAACAACTAATGGTAGATATAAATAAACAATTTACAGCACCATATTTCCTTTTATACTCCTTATATATGCAGTTATATTATAATATAACAAATATAAAACTCAACCTTTTATCACAGAGACACAAAACAATATATAAGGTGCATGTATAAAGGCACAATATACATCAACAAGTTTTACAATACAACTTAAAAAGGCTGACCCTCCTAAATTATGTAACCATATAATTAAAATAAACTACGAATACCACTTACAACAGCATGGCAAGTTTAATAACTATTTCAAAAAGGAAAAACAAAAACAATCCGGCTATGATAAACAATGTGCAAAAACTCATAGTTTGGAAAATATTAAAAACACAATTTGGTTAATAACATAAATTCATAGATATATGCGTTCTCAAAGTTAATACTAACAGCCATTATGATGTTATTGTAATTATTAAACACATAAGTATTTCATTTGCACAAACCATATAACTTAGAAGGTTTGATCCAGACAACCAGTTTAGTTCGTTTATCTTAAATTTTACGTCATCATCCCTCTTATCATGTTTAAACTGCATAAAAACCCAAGTATTACATTAGATTAGACTTATTTTAAAGTGAACAGTTAAGCAAGTTAAGTTGAAATACATGATATAAAGTTTGTGTTCATTGTATTAAGGTCAAAGTTTAGATCAAGTTTCATTCATTTCCAGTTAACCAATAATATATGTATATTTTACAACACGGAGTAATACAATAAAATATTATGATTGGAGTTGAAATACAAGATATAAAGTACTTACTTTTGTCATCAACGGATACCAACTTTCAAGTTATATTGAAATTTTATGAATAATATTAGTCTTGTTCTTCATCTATTGTAAATTAGATGAGAATCGACCTAATTCAAAAAACAATCAACCTTATTAAAAAAAAAAGCAAAAAAAAAAAACTCTGTAAGTTAAAAAAAAACCAATAAAATCTTTAAAATATAACCAGATTACATTAAACAAAGATTTAATAAAAAATACGATTAGATACACAAATGATTTGCCATTTACCTATATTTTCGAAGTTTTTATACACCAAAGTTTTTAACCATTATTTGGCTAAAAGCTCAAGGTTTTCTAATACACAAAAGTTTTAAGCCATTACTTGACTAAAAAACTCAAGGTCTTCTTCGAAATTATTTACCAGTGACACATTAAGACCACAACAGCTTATTTTAACTGGTGGTCATTAAACAAAAACCAAAAGCAAATCATTAGATCTAAACAAGAAGGTGATCATTAAACAAACAATAGTCAGCAGATCAATAAACATTAATCTGTGTAATAGATCTGAAATTAATAGGGAGACACGATTTTTTCATTTACTTTGTCGTCTAAACAAGATCCATACTAAAATATATACAACAAAATCTTTAAAAAATAAAATGTATGCAGATTCATTTTACCACTGATTTGTTTCAAAAAAAGAAAAACAAAACTTTATCACTGCAATAAAATAGACCATTATAGACACTGAAAAAATCTAGCTTTGAATATGAAATTAGTAATAAACGGATCTTTCAAGATGTAGGTAGAGAACAGATACATATTGTATCAGGTGCAGAGAGAAAGAATTATGAAGAACAATCTAGAGATCAAAATTCATCTTAGAGAGAGAGAGAACAAAAAAGTAAAGAGAGAGCGTGAGGTAGAATTCCACCCTACTGGACAATCACTATTTATAGACTAAAGGGAGTCCGAAATTTTAGGGTTTGGCCAACAGTAAATGAGGCGCCGCCTAAAGTAATGGGCCAAACAACACCTTACAATAATTCACCGGAAACATACTGCTATTGTTGAAATGACCCACATCATCTCACACAAAATGGGCTCAATTATTGGAATTATGTATATGTAGTCATATGAATTGCATATGGGCTGGGCTTCACTTCTCATTATTAGTTTTTAATATTAGGCTAATGTTAGGTAATAGGTATTAGCTAAATCAGCCCAATTAATTGATTGCTTTATATCTGTTGTAATAAAACATGAAATATTACTTTAATTACTGAAAATAAGAATGAACAAAGTATTACCGCTTAATTATTTAATATCTTTTTTTCCATTTTACATATTGCATGCACGATTTATTGTTTCTAGGGATGTCAATTTTACCCGCGGGTAATCCTACCCGACGGGTAAACGGGTAATAGGGTCGGGTATCGTCCGAACCCGATATTTTTGCCATCGGGTAGGGTTGGGTACGGGTTTAGCATATGACCCGTTTACCCTACCCAAATATCCTACCCGCCTACCCGATTACATTCTTATGTATTATTTTACATGTTATATATTATATAATTATCATTATATTTAATATATTATATTTATAATATATGATTTAATATATAAAATAACATATAATGTAACATTTACATATTATATATGTTATATTTGATTTATTGTATCACATTATATATGGTATATATACATATTACATATTATTTATAATATTTTTATATATCAATCGGGTAACCCGATTACCCGACGGGTATTACCCGTACACGTACCCGAATCAAATAGGGTAGGATATGGGGAAGCATACCCGTACCCTACCCGATCCATTTACATCCCTAATAGTTCCTTACAACATAATTTAATATCAAATATTTATAATTTAAATGTGCGTTTTACCCGTGCATCGCACGGGCGAACATCTAGTGTGTATAATGTGTGTGATGTGCGTGAAGTGTGTTTAGTGTGTGAAATGTGTGTAGCGTGTGTAGTGTGAAGTGTGTAGTATGTGTAGTGTGTGAAATGTGTGTAGTGTATGAAATGTGTGTAGTGTAAGAAATGTGTGTAGTGTGTGAAATGTGTGAAATGTGTGTAGTGTGTATATTGTGTGCAGTGTGTGAAGTGTGTGAAATGTGTGTAGTGTGTGACATGTGTGTAGTGCGTGAAGTGTGTAAAATGTGTGTAGTGTGTGAAGTGTGTGAAATGTGTGTAGTGTGTGAAATGTGTGTATGTGTGTGTAGTGTGTGAAATGTGTGTAGTGTGTGTAAAGTGTGTTTGAAGTGTGTGAAGTATGGGTAGTGTTTGAACTGTGTGTAGTGTGTGTGAAGTGTGTGTAGTGTGTGAAATGTGTGTAGTGTGTGAAGTGTGTGAAGTGTGTGAAGTGGGTGTAGTATGTGAAGTGTGTGTAGTGTGTAAAATGTGTGTAGTGTGTGTACTATGTGAACTGTGTATATTGTGGGTAGTGTGTCTAGCTTGTGAAATGCCTGTAGTGCGAGAATAATGTGTGTGAAGTGTGTGTTGTGTGTGAAGTCTGTGTAGTGAATGAAATATGTGTAGTGTGTGTGAAATGTGTATAGTGTGTGAAATGCGTACAATGCATGTATAGTGTGTGTGAAGTGTATGTATGTGCGTGTTGTGTGTATAGTGTGTGAAATGTGTAAGAGATGTCAAAACAAACCCCAGGGCCAGCCCTAAAAATACTTGGGCGGAGCCTCAATTTTACCGGTCTATACAGCTCAAGGGCTTTTTGCCCGGCCCTTTTCGACCCTCGGGCCTACTAGGGTTTGCAGCGGGCAAAGGTAGGGCCGGCCCTGAGGGCCTTTATTTTTATATATTTTATATAAAATATATATAATATATATCTCATAAATATATTATATATGATATCTCATAAATAAATTTAGAGTTTCATACAATTAATGAGTTTTCACGTGTCCTTTACTCTTCCGGCTCCAATACTTCAGTTCACATTTTCTTCTATAATATTGCATACACGTTCTTAAGTATTTTCTCTAGCATTTGAATATGTATGTTGAGATTTTTAAATACATTATGTCGTATCTTATACAATACGATATATTTAGAAACCCCAATATATATATTAGAAGAGAATGAAATACTTGTATTTTTAATAAATTTAATAACCATTTTGTCGATAAAATTTTAAACATGTTAATTATAAAATTTGAGAACAATGACAAAGAAATTAATAGCACTAACGCTTCAAGGCTAGAGCTGGACCTAGATTTTCAAAGCCCTTATAGCATGAGGGCTGTTAGCCTTGACCCTTTAGGGCCCAGGCTTTAGAGGGCCCAGGCCGGTCCTTATTGACATCTCTACAAATGTGTGTAGTGTGTGGAGTGTGTATAGCATGTGTAGTGTGAAGCGTGTGTAGTGTGTGAAATATTTGAAGTGTGTGTAATGTGTGAAATGTGAGTAGTATGTGAACTGTATAGAGTGTGTGTATAGTGTGCGAGAAGTGTGTGTGAAGTGTGTGTAGCGTGTGTAGTGTGTGAAGTGTGTGTAGTGTTTGAAATGTGTGAAGTGTGTGTAATGTGTGAAATGTGTGTAGTGTGAAGTGTGTGTAGTGTGTGAAGTGTGTGTAGTGTTTGAAATGTGTGAAGTGTGTGTAATGTGTGAAATGTGTGTAGTGTGAAGTGTGTGTAGGGTGTGAAGTGTGTGTAGTGTGTGAAATGTGTGAAGTATGTGTAGTTTGTGAAATGTGTGTAGTATGTGTATTGTGTGAAGTGTGCAAAATGATTGGATTGTGTGAAATGTGCATAGTATGTGTAGTGTGTGAAGTGTGTGAAATGTGTGTAATGTGTTAAATGTGTGTGTAGTGTGTGAAGTGTGTGTAGAATGAATTGTGTGTGTAGAGTGTGAAGTGTATGTAGTGTGTGAAATTTGGGTACCATGTGTAATTTGTGAAGTGTGTGTTGTGTGTATAGCGTGTGAAGTGTGTGAAATGTGTATAGTGTATGAAATGTTTGTAGTGTATGTATAGTGTGTGTGAATTGTGTGTGAAGTGTGTATAGTGTGTGAAGCGTGCACCGTGTGTGTAGTGTGTGAAATGTGTGTAGTGTGTGGATAGTATTTGAAATGTGTGAAATGTGTGTAGTATGTGCATAGTGTGTGTGAAGTGTGTAGTGTATGAAATGTTTGTATAGTGTATGTAGTGTGTGAAATGTGTGTAATGTGTGAAGTGTGTGTAGTGTGTGAAGTGTGAAGTGTGAAGTGTGGTGTGTGAAATGTGTGCAATGTATGAAATGCGTGTAGTGTGAGGAAATGTGTGTAAGTGTAGTGTATGAAATGTGAGTAGTGTGTGAAACGTGTATACTGTGTGTGAAGTGTGTGTAATGTTATGTGTAGTGTGTGAAATGAGTGCAGTGTGACATGTGTGTAGTGTGTGAAGTGTGTGAAATATGTGCAGTGTGTGCAGTGTGTACTGTGTGTGAAGTATAGGTAGTGTTTAAGATGTGTGTAGGGTGTGAAGTGTGTGAATATGCGTAGTGTATGAAGTGTGTAAAGTGCGTGAAGTGTGTTGAGTATGTGAAGTGTGTGTAGTATGTAAAATGTGTGTAGTGTGTGTAGTGTTTGAATTGTGGGTAGTGTGTCTAGCGTGTGAAATGCGTATAGTGCAAGTATAGTGTGTGTAAAGTGTATGTATGTGTGTGTTGTGTGAGAAGTGTGTATAGTGTGTGAAATGTGTGTAGTGTATGTATAGTGTGTGTCAAGTGTGTGAAATGTATGTAATGCGTGTATAGTGTGTGTGAAGTGTATGTATGTGTGTGTTGTGTGTGAAGTGTTTGTAGTGTGTGAAATGTGTGTAGTGTGTATATAAGGTGTCTGAAGTCTGTGAAATGTGTATATAGTGTGTGAAATGTGTGTAGTGTGTGAAATGTCTGTAGCATATGTAGTGTGTATAGCATTGTAGTGTGTGAAGTGTCTGTAGCATATGTAGTGTGTGAAGCGTGTGTAGTGTGTGAAATGTATGAAGTGTGTGTAATGTGTGAAATGTGAATTGTATGTAGAGTGTGTATAGTATGTGAGTAGTGTGTGTGAAGTGTATGAATTGTTTGTAGTGTGTGAAGTGTGTGTAGTGTTTGAAATGTGTGAGTGTGTGTAAAAGTGAAGTGTGAGTAGTGTGAGTAGTGTGTGTAGTATGTGTAGTGTGTAAAATGTGTGAAGTGTGTTTAGTGTGTAAAGTGTGTGTAGTGTGTATAGTGTGTGAAATGTGTGTAGGTGAACTGTGTCTGTAGAGTGTGAAGTGTATGTAGTGTGTGAAGTGTGTGTTCTGTGTGTAGCGTGTGTAGTGTATGTATAGTGTGTGTGTATTGTGTGAAATATGCGTAGTGTGTAAAGTGTGTGTAGTATATGGATAGTGTTTGAAATGTGTGACGTATAAGAAATGTGTGTAGTATGTGTATAATGTATGTGAAGTGTGTGGAGTGTGAAATGTGTGTATAGTGTGTGAAATGTGTACAATGTGTGAAGTGTGTTTAGTGTGTAGTGTGTTTAGTGTGTGTAGTTTGTGAAAGATGTGGTGTGAGAAATTGTGTATTTGTGTAGTGTGTGAAACTTGTATAGTGTGTGCAATGTTGTGTGCAGTGAGTGAAATATGTGAAGCGTGTGAAGTGTCTGTAGTGTGTGACATGTGTGAAGTGTTTGAATGTGTGTATGTGTATGTAGTGTGTGTAAAGTGTGTGAAGTATGAGTATTGTTTGAAACGTGTGTAGTGTGTAAAATGTGTGAAGTGCGTGAAGTGTGTGTTGTGTGAGGTGTTTGTAGTGTGTAAACTCTGTGTAGTGCGCGTAGTATATGTAGTGTGTGAACTGTGTGTATTGTGGGTAGTGAGTCTAGCGTGTGGAATGCGTGTAGTGCATGTATACTGTGTGTGAGTGTATGTATGTGTGTCTTGTGTGTGAAGTGTAAGTAATGTGTGAAATGTGTATAGTGTGTGTAGTGTGTGAGATGTGTATAGTGTGTGTATAGTGTGTATAGTGTGTGTATAGTGTTTGTGAAGTGTATGTATGTATGTATGTATGTGTTGTGTGTGAAGTGTGTGTAGTGTGTGAAATGTGTGTAGTGTGTATATAGTGTGTGTAGTGTGTGAAATATGTGTATTGTGTATATAGCGTGTGTGAAGTGTGTGAAATGTGTGTAGCGTGTATAACACGTGTAGTGTGTGAAATGTGTGAAGTGTGTGTAATGTGGCAAATGTGAATAGTATATGAATTGTGTGTAGTGTGTGTATACTGTGTGAGACGTGTGTGAAGTGTATATATCGTGAGTAGTATGTGAAGTGTGTAGTGTTTGAAATGTGTGAAGTGTGTGTAATGTGTGAAATGTGTGTAGTGTGAAATGTGTGTAATGTGTGTAGTGTGTGAAGTATGTGTAATGTGTGAAATGTATTCAGTGCGTGTATTGTTTGAAGTGCGTGAAATGTGTGCATTGTGTGAAGTGTGTGTAGTTTATATAGTGTGTGAAATGTGTGAAGTGTGTGAAATGTGTGTAATGTGTTAAATGTGTGTGTAGTGTGTGAAATATGTGTAGGGTGAACTGTGTGTGTAGAGTGTGAAGTGTATGTAGTGTTTAAAATTTTGTATCGTGTGTAGTGTGTGAAGTGTGTGTTATAGGTGCAGCGTGTGAAATGTGTGTAGTGTATATATAGTGCATGTAGTATGTGAAATGTGCGCAATATGTGTAGTGTGTGAAAAATGTGTAGTATGTGTGAAGTGTGTAGTGTGTGAAATGTGTGTATAGTGTGTGTAGTGTGTGAAATGTGTGAGGTCTGTGTAGTGTGTGAAATTTGTGTAGTGTGTCAATAGTGTGTGTAGTGGGTGGAATGTGTGTAGTGGGTGAAATGTGTATAGTGTGGAAATATGTTAGTTTTGTAGTATATGAAATGTGTGTAGTGTGTGAAACGTGTGTAGTGTGTGTGAAGTGTGTGTAATGTTGTGTGTAGTGTGTGAAATGTATGAAGTGTGTGACATGTGTGTAGTGTGTGAATTGTGTGAAGTGTGTGTAGTATGTGTAGTGTTTAGTGTATTAGTGTGTGTAAAATGTGTCTGAAGTGAGTGAAGTATGGGTAGTATTGAAATGTGTGTAGTGTGTGAAGTGTGTGAAGTGTATGTAGTGTGTAAAATGTGTGTTTTGTGGGTAGTGTGTCTAGCGTGTGAAATGCGTCCAGTGCGTGTATAGTGTGTGAAGTGTACATGTGTGTTGTGTGTGAAGTGTGTAGTGTGTGAAATGTGTGCATAGTGTGTGTGAAGTTTGTGTGAAGTGTGTGAAATGTGTATAATGTGTGAAATGCGTGTACATTGTGTTTGAAGTGTATGTATGTGTGTGTTGTGTGTGAAGTGTGTGTAGTGTGTGAAATGTGTGTAGTGTGTATATAGTGTATGTGAAGTGTGTGAAATATGTATAGTGTGTGAAATGTGTGTAGTGTGTGAAGTGTGTATAGCATGTGTTGTGTGTGTAGTTTGTGAAATGTGTGTAATGTGAGTAGTATGTGAACTGTGTGTAGTGTGTGTATAGTGTGAGAAGACTGTGTGTAGTGTTTGAAGTGTGTATAGCGTGTGTAGTGTGTGAAGTGTGTGGAGTGTTTGAAATGTGTAGCATGAAGTGTGTGTAGTGAGTGAAGTGTGTGTAATGTATGAAGTGTGTAGCGTGAAGTGTGTGTAGTGTGTGAAAGGTGTGTAGTGGGTATATTGTGTGAAGTGTGTGTAGTATGTGTAGTGTGTGAAATGTGTTAAATGTATGTTTAGTGTGTGTAGTGTGTGTAATGTATGTATTGTGTGAAATGTGTGTATGGCGAACTATGTGTAGAGTGTGAAGTTTATGTAGTTTGTTAAATTTATGTAGCATGTGTAGTGTGTAAAGTGTGTGTTGTTTGTGTAGTGTGTGTTTTGTGTGAAGGTTTGTGAAATGTGTGCAGTGTGTGTAGTATGTAGTGTGTGAAGTGTGTGAAGTGTGTGTAATGTGTTAAATGTGTGTTTAGTGTGTGAAGTGTGTGTAATGTGTTAAATGTGTGTTTAGTGTGTGAAGTATGTGTAGTGTATGAAATGTGTGTAGGGTGAACTATGTGTGTAGAGTGTGAAGAGTGTGAAGTGTGTGAAGTTTGTGTAGCGTGTGTAGTGTGTAATATGTGTGTTCTGTGTGTAGTGTGTCAATGTGGGTAGTGTGTGAACTGTTTGTTTAGTGTGTGAACTGTGTGTAGTGTGAAATGTGTATATCGTGTGAAGTGTGTATAGTGTATGTAGTGTGGGTAGTTCGTGTAGTGTATGTAGTGTGTGAAATGTGTGTAGAGGGTGAAATGTCTGCAGTGTGTGAAGTGTGTGTAGTATGTGAAGTGTGTGAAATGTGTGTAGTGTGTGTATAGTTTGTGTGAAGTGTGTGTTTAGTGTGTATAGCTTGTGTAGTGTGTGAAGTGTGTGTAATGTGCGAATTGTGTGAAGTGTGTGTACTGTGTGATATGTGAGTTATGTGAAGTGTGTGTAGTGTGTGAGAAGTGTGTGAAGTGTGTGTAGTGTTTGAAATATGTGTAGTGTGAAGTGTGTGTAGTGTTTGAAATGTGTGTTGTGTGTGAAGTGTGTGTAGTGTGTGAAATGTGTGTCTAAAATCTTATTTTGTAAACACATTACAAAAGTTTATAAACTCTTTAACATCTCTCAAACATCTTATAATCTTAGCCAAGCACCCTCTAATACTGAAAATATTTATAAAAAAGATAAACGAATAACTAAAATGAAAAACGTGCAAGATTAGGCACATCAACATAAACAACTGATTTAGAATACGTACGCATATATTTATGTAATAGAAACTCAACAAGATTTAGACTAAATAATAAAACAGCTTAACAAATAGCACAATAGAGAGCTGCCAATCATGCAAGTCTCAATACAGAGATGAAACTGGAAAGAAAAATAATACAGAGATGATTTCTGTTTTAAGTTTGTTCGCCTCACGAAAACCAAGCTCAAACATAGGACCATGCTTCGGAGTAGGAAGCTTATCCATCTAAGATAAACAATACAAAGACTCACACATCAATGGGGAATGTGTCATTTAATTACCTGGGCAGAGAGCTCGCAGGAAAATGGCGCAATGGATTCTCCCTTAAGAGCTCCGTTTCTCTGAGAATAACAACGATAAAAAGGAGTCAGTAAATTGCATTAGTAAACTAGGAGCTGATTAATGTGAACACAAACTTTCTGGACTTTTTCTTACTTCTTAAGATCTTTACCGTCCCCAGGTCTGAGATGCAGAACAGAAGAAGACTTCTCCCCCTCATTTTCTTGTTTTTTTTGTCTACAAAACATCAATGAATTTTTCAGTTAGGAGAAAAGGCTCTCTCTAGGACAATTACCCTATGGAAACAGAAACAAAAATGTCTGCATATCAACTTACTCTGTGCATTGCTCATCCACAAAGATCTCGATGCATGGGCCAGGAGGTGGCCTTACTGTTCTTGGACCAGGTCTCTGAGGAATCTACAAAAAATCATTCGAGCATAAGAAGACTATCTGCTACGTGTGAAGTAGATTGGAGTATGATGGTTACCTTATTTGTTGTCCACTTGGAAGGAATTGCATTGTTCTCTTTGTTTCTTTCTGCTCGAGCACCGAGTGAGTGCCATGGTTTTATATCTGCCTTCTCCATATCTGATTGATGACTTAATATTGAACTACTGTTATTGTCTTTGAATATTGAAAACGAGGTTCCAGAACCCCTACAAGTAAGAAACTAAAAATCAGTGGAGAAAAACTAACATTTTGATGCAGGCAAAGTAATTTCAACAAATTCATCGGCCAAGGACTAAAGCAAGAACAATAATAAAACTTGTTAAGGAGCCACACTGTATACGGAAATCCAGTACTAACCTGTCAGGTTTCTGTTTTTTCCTGAAGATATCAGAATTCTCTGGTACTTGGTTTCCTGCTATCATAAGAAAGAATTAGCCAGAATCCTTTAATAATAAAACAAAAAAGGATGTAAAATTCAGAAATGATATGGAAACGTACTTGGGTGTTTAGCCAACACAGTTCCAAAGCTTCGGGCTGGTACCTGGTTCTCTGTGGCATCCTCCTGCTAATTCACTGGTTTGTATCAAAGTCAACCAAACAAAAGATTGAAAAGCCCCATCAAATAAGAAAAAACGTGCTTACTTCTGCAGCTTTGAGCTGTCTCATTGTGCGAGTAAGAAACTTCTTGTAAGCTGCTGTCAATTTTTCGACTGGCTGAGCTTTCCTGGTATACAAAAACCAAGATCAGGTTGTCTATTGCATTATAAGGATTTATCGATCAAAATGATTATCCTTGTATTTTTGAGGTAGTTGTAGTTTTGTAGGGAGTGAACACCATTATCGTATATCAAAGTAAGGAAGGGAAAGAGTAATTTATCAGGTTTTTCCATAAGTCATCCTAACTAGTAACCATAATTTCTGCCGTAGCCTTATCTTAGAAAAGGTTTCTCACATTAAAGTATAGTGTTTTGTTTGTTATCAAAATATAAAGAAGAAAATAAAGGTCTTACAGCATATGTTCACGCATGTCTTACATCATACTCCCACTGTACAAACTAATATTTGCCCAACAAGGAAATATGGATTCAAGATAGAAGAGGGCACTTATGTACTAAATAAATTTGGAAATTGACACACACAGAGATGCCTTCTCTACAAAACAAAGTGAAGCTACATCTGTGTGACTGCTTCAACAGATAATAAATCTCATAATTAAGAAAGTACAGAGTTTCACATAACGGCTTACATGGATAGCCCACGATTGAAGATCTCATTTGCAGTTCTATTTTTATTCTTCTGTTCCATGTGCAATGCATAGGAAATGTAGAAAGGCGCATGGATAACTCCAATTCTGTTTGCCTCCAGAAAGCTATATATGACTTCAGCATCAAAACAATTTTCAGCCTGTTTTACCATTTTAAGCAAGACCCATCATAAGAATCTAACCACAATGACTTTGCACAGAATGGGAACACCAAAGAATACACTTACGTATTCTAACCAAACTTTCAGATATCGTAGATCATCCTTGTAACGCTCATTATGCCAAAAGGTGCGCACACATTGTTCATAGATCACAACTAGTCCTGATGAGTCACCCCCGGGAGGGAAAGATTCCTGAACCCATTTGATGCACCTTTGAAAATTTAACAAGATAAGAAAAAAGATAAAAGGAAAAGACAAGGAATTAACTCAGTTAATGTCTTCTTGTTTGAACATAAAATGGCACAAAGTTCACCTAAAGGCTAAAGTAGGACATAACTGTATTAAAGATACCCTATTGCACGATAGATCATAAATCTAATTTTATTTGCAACCATTCCCTGCGCGATTTTCAGTTCTTGAATATCAGTCTTCATACATCTTCGGATAGAAATAAGTGTGAGCCTGTGAAATGGCTCTACAACAAGTTCACAAAAGTTCGTGGAATAGAAGCAAAGAGCGTTTCTCAGCACCTACTGATAAACTAATTTGAAAAGTAGTTACTTAAAAATTTCAAATCGCTCACAGTTACGGTAGTAATTTACATAACAGTGCAGCTCTTGGTGAATCCAAGTAATTTGATGTATATAGGTTATAGCTGTTACGAGACCTTTTTTTTTTTTTACTAAGAATTATTACTATTTATGAAAAATAAAGCTATATAAGATGTGCTTATATTCTATGTGTATGCAAATTCATTCAAGAGATAAAGGAGTCAACTGACAAACAAGTAGCTAAAGGATCCGAGCAACAATTCTTTTAGCCTACTTAGATGTCCTAACAATTCTCATGAGAAACAAAACTCAATAAAGACATTTCTCATCAGCAAGGTGCGAATTTTGTTAGGAATAAAATTCCTCTGGACTATTCATATACGCAGGATAATTCAAACGTGCTATCTCACGACTAAAGTTGCAACAAAAAACTTCTTATCACATGAAAAATAAATTAATGGACACGAAAAAAAAAAAATAGAACTTAATAGAAGCCAATTAAGCACATAGACGAGTTAGATTTGTCTAGAGTTTTGAAAGGAAAAAAAATCATGATATATCCAATATCAAGCTAAGTTAAGCAGCGATTACTCACTCGAGCCAGGGCTGAAGAGGATCTTCACCGGTATACTGATCAATAGCCTCAATCAACCTCCTATTTGTATCAAAATTTAACCAAAAAAATAAATTACATAAAGAAGTTATCAGAACAAACACAAGAAGAAATTGATGTAAGCACCTTCGATTATGAAGAAGCGAATTCTTGAGTTGGGAATCGGAATTGGATCTGAGGGCGTGGTTGAGAAGACGGACATTGCGGCCGCGCTTCATAGGGCGGACATTTTCTTTGAAGAGTTCCCACTCGTTACCAGTTTCTGCCTTTGATGCCAAAAACTCCGTTTCTGGATCTACCAACATTTCTCTCTCTACAAATTTGCTGCTCTCCATTTGTTTCTTCTTTCTTTTGAGTTTCTCTCTCTTTACCGCTCTTGAATTTAAAATTTGAACAGACCTTGAATTGTTTTTCTAGCCGTTACTCAGTTTGAAATGACGCAAATTCTTTTCTAGCCGTTAGTGGGAGCGGGTTAAGGGTTTACTTCATTTGGTCTCTTATGTTTTTAATTCTACTTCTTTACTGGATTCCAAAATATAAATACAATCCAGAAGCTGATGTTGTATTTCTCTTTTTCTTTTCTATAAAACCCCCAACAAATTATTATTCTTAATTGAGTTCGGTGACGATTTTATTTTCGTGAAGTTAATTCTTAATTTTATAGAAATTTATACAAGATGGAGGGTAGGAGTGTTTTGATTTTGCAATTTTCTTTTTTGATTTTATACACTTCTTTTTAGTATTTACATATTTTTCTTATTAAGGTTATTTTGGTATTTTTATAATAATATTTTATTTAGTTAAAATAGTAGACTGTATTAAAAAAATTAGTGGATTGCGAATATTCCTTACCCATTTTTTATTGGAGAGATAATAAGAAACAAATTAGATAGCGATGGTACCAGGATAGGTATACGGCGAGTTTGACATTTACCAAAACTCGTTCCGTATAAAAGGAATTGAATTCACCACCCACCTACCTTTTTAGAAAACTCGACCATGCCTCGCTTCCGCTAACTCGACAGGTTTACTTGCACCTGCCCTACCCACCATGCCTTCTCTATTAGGTTTTTTTGCAGTATGTTCAATATCATTGCCACAATTTTTTAATATAATAATTTTGGAATTGAAATATAATATAAAATATACGACAAAATAAATTAATTCATAAAAATAACTAAATAAGTTCTCAAACTGAATCAGACATAATAAAACAAATGAAAACGATAAAAAAAATATATTGGTAGTAAAAATTAGTAGTAAGTGGAATATATTTCAATAATATATAAAATATTGATATAAATAATATATACATAACGGGTTTAACAATCCACTATCTGATTTAAATACGACAACACTTGATTAACCGAGTTTTTACTCACCCTTCTATACAAAATGAGTTTAGTACAAATTCGAATTTCAAATCTATCTATTACCATTCCTAGAATAGAAGAATAACAAGACCAATATTTGGACAATAAGGTCCAAAAAGCGCAATAGCTATCATCCAAATAATAATTCCCCTAATTGTAATGATGCCGAATTTAATGTACTTAAAAGAATGACGCCGAACTTAATAGTGACGACAGACATATTTTAATTTAAATTACTATTTTAGTGGGGTTTTTTTTTTTTTTGCGCTTTTTTTTAGTATATAAATTGAAGAAAAATACTAATAAAAACTTGACATACTATAAATTAAACCTTAATTTGGTACTACCTCCGTTTTTTAGTTGTTATTCTAGCTTTTTTATTTTGTTTGTAAATAGTTGTTATTCTAAAATTTTTACCACTTTTTTCAATATTAACCTTATAGTTACGGAAAATGTTAATAATAATAATAAGGAAATGAGGAAAAAAATGAAGGAATTTAAGGAAATTAGTTGATGGCTTATTTGTCTACTCCTGAAGTCCCTTAATTTTCTTATCCAATGCTATATGACATCTAAAAAAAACGGAGGTAGTACTTTGTAACTTTAATCTTACTATCTTAGATGGTGTTTGACTAAACTTATTTTCAACATCTTATAAATTGTTTCAAGAGCTTGTAAGATGTAATTTTTAAGGAGCTTATAAGTTAACAAAATGTTTGGATAAAAGAGTTTATAAGCTTGCAATTGAATATAGCGATTTAAATATAAATTTGGAATCTAATTTAAAAGTTAATAGTAAACACATATTTTGATTAGAGTGTGAAATGTATGTAGTGTGTGGTGTGTGTAGTGTGTGAAGTATGTGTGTAGTGTGTGAAATGTGTGTAGTGTGTAGCGTGTGCATTTTGTGTAGTGTGTGAAATGTGTAAGTGTGTGTAGTGTGTGCAGTGTTTGTAGCGTGTATAGTGTGAATTGTGTGTAGTGTGTGAATTGGGTGTGAAATTTGAGTGCAATAATTAAGATCTTAAAAAATAAGATGGGGTCTAGCAACTTATTTTTTTTAAATCTTATAAGCTCTTATAACTTTTTTTTTGTCTTATAAGCTCCTAAACATCTTTTTTTGCCAAACACTTTGCAATAGCTTATAAGCTCTTAAACATCTTATAAGATGTTTTTTAAGAACTTATAAGCTCAGCCAAACACCCTCTTACTATATAATAAAGGAGAACTGTCTATAAGAGGAAACTATAGGCATTTTCTCGCTCATTTTGCCTTTTAAAAATAGAAGACTAATTAATTACTAATATAATAAGATATATGTATGTATAAAGTAAAATCATGCAAAATTAGTTCGACATTTGGATTGTATTTTCGGAAATTGCTATGTATAAAAATTATAGCAGGTATCTTATTAATTTAATATATATATATATATATATATATATATATATATACATAGATTCTAAAAATTAATACACAAATATTTTCATTTTTATGTATAATATATCAAAGTAATATTTGTTTATGATCTTTAATTGGATATATATATCACGTATTTTAACATAAGTTAAACTACGAAAACTTAAAATTGTTTGTCGAACGTGTAAGTTAGGGGTCATTCTGCTGTACAATTGTTGCATCGGTGTAAGTATATGACATTTTTGTCATTTTACATATATAGTGGGAGCTCCTTTATTTTTCAGTTCTCTTGGCTAATAATTACAATTTGGCCCTTTTTTTATAGGATTAATTATTCAATTATTCTTCCGTCACCATTAATCGTCATCTGTATCGATGCCAAATTATGTCGCCGGTCTAGGCTGTGGCTCTACTGGTGTAACTACCCGTTCTCATATTGGTCTGGCGTGTGCAGCGCTGGACCTACCGGCTACCGGATAGATATACGACGGTGATTGGTGTTGAGAAAAGGGCTTGAGTATATTCCGGATTCGGTGAGGCTTTGGAAGGCCGGCGAGGAAGATGCAAGGCTTTTGTTGCAGAGGGATGTGGAATGCTGCCTGTTGCACGTGGAGCTGTGTGTGGCTCTTGGGAGGCTGGAACATATGAAAATGAGAAGAAGATGTAGAATAAAGCTAGGGAGAGGCTTCCTAAGGAGCCAGCTATATGGATTACTGCTTCCAAGTTAGAGGAAGCTAATGGGAATACTGACATGGTTGGGAAGAATATAGAAAGAGGTATTTGAGCTTTATAGAGAGAAGTAGTAGAAATTGACAGAGGAATGTGGATGAAAGAGGAATTCACCATGTTCTCATTTTTTTATTACTCCTAAATAAATCAATGGTCAGGATGGTATTTTAAAAGATTTAACGGCTGAAAAGTGATGGGTTGCAGCAATGCAACCATTGCATAGAAGTAGGACTCGTTAGTTAGATTTGTTTATGTGGTATAAGTTTATTGTATAAACAAATCCATATAATTTTATCTTTCCTAATGTAATATTTTAGAAAGAATTAAAATATTTTTAATTAAAATTAGAGATAATATTTTTTGATGAATACAAAAAAGAAAAAAAAAATAGATGCAACGTGAGGCATATAAGGGATGAAATTGTTTTAGAGATTCGTTTTGTTTTTGAAGTTTCTCTTTTTCTCTCTCTTAATTTTTTTTTTTAAGTATATCTCCAACATCTTAAAAGCGCGAATATTTATTTATTGTCAAATTAATTTTTGCATACAGTAGATAAAATCAATCATCATTTATTAATATTTAATACTAATGTAGAATATTTTAATATAAAATATTATTTTTAAAATAAGAAACATTTTGTTGCCTTGTTGGTAGAATATTTTAATATAAAATATTATTTTTAAAATAAGCAACATTTTGTTGCCTTGTTGGTTTGTTATTAATTTATAATTGAATATTGATTGAGGAATGAATCATTTTTATTAATTTAAATTGTAAATAAAATATATAAAACATATTTGACGACGGAAAATTGTAGTTATATTTAAGTGTGGAACAATCGAGAATAAGTTATGTTTAATCTGAAGGTGCAAAAAGATGTCTGGAAAGAAATTGGGATCACGGAGAAAAACTGATGCGTACAAATGTGACTGCATGGGACCACATTTGTCCGCAACTCCTTAAGGCAAACATTTATTACAAAGGCTTAATTGATTCAATATCATATTATTTTGGTCACTATTTTGAATTTACCAATTTCACAAAATTTCAATTAATTTTGTGTAATTTTTATTAATTGATTTAGTAAATACGATTTTTGTTGATGGAGGATGTTCATTTTTTTTATTCTTTGAGATTTTAGGTCATCCTCATTGCAATATTGATAAATAATAAGCTTTTGATTAAAAATTGAATATCAAATTAGTTTTACAAATATGTTGATATATTATTTTTCGCACTCCCTCCCTCCCAAAAAATGGATTTTTTTTTTTTTGTCAAATATATAAATGCACGATCTTCGTAAACTTATAATTTTAAATGTTGTATTTAACTAAAAAAAAAAGGAGATTCATTGAACTAAAAAATATTTCTGAAACATCGTTCGTTTAATTATAGGACTGAAAGGGTATAAGTATAGGGTAATTCTATATACACTTGGTGTATTAATACACCTGTTTATTTTACCTGTTATAGTAGGTTGCTAACAAGTAATTTTTATTTTTTTTTATTATTTTTAGCCAATTATGTAGGACCCACAACACATTTATCTTATTCCTTTATAGCTTTAATGATGCATGGAGAAAATATTTCATAATAACAATTAATAACTAATATACAATTTTCTTTTTTCCCTTTCAAAATAATTAATTCAATTTTTGTGTACAACAAAATTTTGTTTGTTTATATAATAAAAAGTTTTCATTTTATTAGGTATATTTATGGGTTAACTAATATACATTTTTGTTTTTCCCTTTCAAAATAATTAATTCATTGCAAAAACTATTGATTATATCTTGATGTGCATGTCTTTTATTGGGAATAAAATAAAATAAGTTGTGTACAATATAATCTCTTTAAATCAATACTCAGTAAATTAATAATTTCTTTAATACAATAAATTTTTCCCGTCCCCATTTAAGGTCAACAGACTAAATTGATATCGATGAACTAATATTATTTTTTTATTAAATATTTCGTCTGGTCCAAATATTATTATTAAGGGGGTAAATTTATGAAGGTTATATTGTGTCAAAATTAGGGTGTGATAATTAATATTATTTTTACTAATTTAGTTGTTGGAATATTTTTTTAAGAGAAAAATAGCATTAGTCAACCATACAAATATAAATTTATAAAAATGGAGAAGAAACATAATTAGTAAAAACAAACCCATGATAGAATGTTGGTGCCTCGACATTTGAATTATTGAATATGCATAAGGCAAATAATCATATTTAGGCGTATTTAATTATAGCAGTAGCCATAGTCATAATTTTTCATCATTAAATTTGGTGACTAGTTTAGCAGGTAATTGGTAATATATTCAATGGTTAAGATTGAAATAGGTTAAATCTAATGGTTTAAATTTCAGGTGTATTAATACACCAGGTGTATAGTAGAAGGACTCGTAAGTATATATAAGAGATAAGGGTACTTTTTTGTGGGATGAGAGTTGTAAGTCAATGTTTGGTTGGGGCTGGGGTGGCTGGGCTGGAGGAAGTGGCTGAAGTTAGTGGCTGGGGGGTGTTAGAGAGTGATGTTTGGTTGCGTGGCTGAGGTTATGGTTGGAGTGTGATATTTAATTATTCATTATAAAATGTGATGTGATATGTGTAAGATGTAGTTATTAATGATTGAGAGAATGATTAAAGTAGTATTGAGATTTGTGATTGATGTCCCTCCACCAAATCCTAATATGCCGACTTGGCCAAACCAACCCAAAGAAACATGAGGTTGGGTTGACCCAACTGATGAGAGGTTGAGTCAACCCCAACCAAACATTATATGGTGCTACAATGAAAACTCAATTCATAATCTCTTTCTGTTACTTGCCTATTGTATAATGTGCTCCTGATACGAGGTAATTAATTTTATATTTTATATATATATAAACACACTTGTGTACTAACATGTGAATCAATCACAATACCCCTCTTAATGCTTTTCACCAAGAATGAGTTTTCAACAATTTTCAAAGCAGATCATCATACAATAATTACAATCTACCTCTTCTGTCTACTTCTTCTTGTGTCATCTCTCTTAACTAATATTGATAAGCCAAGTCATTAACCACCTAACAGAGAAGAAAGTAGTTGAAATGCAAAACTCTCCAACTTAAATCAATACAATTAATACTGTCTTACCCTTACTTAATAATCAACAATCACAGATTACTCCCTTAACTAATTTACTACAACAATTTGAAATGCTAATATGGATATGCTTTCCAATATCTTGAATATGTTAAGACTTGTTCATCATAGACAAATGAACAACTCGCTATATTGCACCAAAATATTTTGCCCGACAAATTTATTCATCACATAACGCACCAGATGTAGGACGTAGGAAGCGAGGGTGTACCTGATACAAATTGAATCCTAGGCCTCGACTACTTTGAGATTAGGATTAGGAGTGGATATAATAAGTGATGAAAGGGGGAAGGAACAATTTAAGAATACATAATTCATTGACTAGATTAAGAGGTATATTGTGGGACCATATTTATCACTCCCCGATTTATCTTTGAAGTTACCATAATACCCTTATTTCCTATTTTTTAGAGATGGTAACTGCTAGGCTCCCTGTTTTTTAGACTTCTTCACACCAAATGTAACCCTCCGACTGTTTAAAATGCCAAACCATTGAGGAAAACGTTTTCCGGCAGCAACCATCTGCATTAGGCCAGGGGCTGAGTCAGACCAACTCCAAATCTTATCACCTCATTCCTGCTATTTATCTTTTCGTTACTAAGGCAAAAAAAAAAAAAAAAAACAATTGACATGACTAAAGAGTTGATCTGCTAATCTGTTAGCCTGCAAATAGCAATATAGTCATTGAATTTCTATTTACACCAAAATATGGCAATATTATTCAAACAACTTAAAAATTGAATTTTTTACCTATAACCAATTTTTGGTCGACACTAGAAAACTTAAAAAAAAAAATATTGTTACTGAGATGAATAGACATTATATGGTCTGAAAAATTCAATATCTTTTGTCTTTTGGGCATTGATCGGTTACGGTAAAAGGAATTAGATGATCCCTTATGTGAGGTGATGTTCAATTTCATCAAGTGAGCCTATACTTTGTAATATGGTGTGTTGGGAATGTGGAACCGGAGTCAGGGAGTGAAGAACCGGAGGTTTAAACCGGGTTTTAGCATCAAGAAGACAAACTGGTCAGAACAAACCGGGTTTGAGTTAGTTTGGGATAACCGTCATTTGTGACGAAGCAGTTGCAGATTAGTGACGAAGAAAACCGTCACATTTGTTCGGTAGCTCAGCGTAACTTCTTGCAGTTAGAACTTCCTGTGCAGTTGCATTCGAGCTTCAATTCATATATCATTGTAAAGCTCTCATTGAGGAGAAGATCACTACGTCGCATAATTTCCTTGTTCTTTAGATTAGAGAGAGTATTTAGAGATTGAGTGTTCGTGCCCTAATTTGTATCCAGAATTGGGCATTTCATTTCTTGAGCTTATTCTCTGTAATTGGTTGAAGTTCTTAGTGGATTGAGGTGTGCCTTGCCTCCGTGGATGTAGTTCATCTTGAATGAACCACGTTAAATCTGTGTTTGATCCATTTCTATTTTCTGTTCTGCGCGAGCTCAGTTCGGTCACAACTCTGGCCGAATTGCATGTGTGATTTCGAATTGTTTTCTTTGTACAATTTCCAGATTCTTTGGTGTTGTGTGTTCAAGAGTTGATTTCACTAACAAGTGGCGCCGTCTGTGGGAACCAGCTCTCACAGCTTGAAGAAGGGAAGGAATGGCTAGTATGAAGATGGACTTTGAGAAGTTTACAGGGAGAAATGATTTCACACTGTGGAAGATCAAGATGAATGCAGTTTTGGTTCACAATGGCCTTGATCTTGCTTTGATACCTCTTGATTCGTGGGAAGAAAGTGAGAAACCCAAGTTTGTATCAGTGGATAAGAAAGCCCTCAGTCTTATCTTTCTGTGTTTGGGTGATAAACCGCTAAGAGAGGTCTCAAGATGCAAGAGTTCCTTAGAAGCATGGAAGAGGTTGGAGGAGTTGTATCAATCTAAGTCAGTTTCCAACAAGCTGTTCCTAAAGCAGAAGATGTTGGCCTTCAAGATCACTGAAGATAAGGTAATTTCTGACCAACTTGATGAGTTTATTAAGATGGTTGAGGAATTGGAAAACCTGGATGTGAAAATGGAGGAGGATGATAAAGCATTGATGGTGTTAAATATTCTTCCAAAATCCATGGAAAGTTTTAAGGATGCCTTGATGTATGGGAGAGATGAGCAGTTATCTTATGATGGGATAGTGAAGGCTCTGAGGTCTAAATGCTTCCAGACTCAAGATGATAAAGGCATGGTGCAACCTGGAAAAGGTTTGAATGTTAAATTCAAGAAACCTTAGCAAGGGAAGAAGGGACAGAATTCTAAGGACTCCAAAGCAGGAGATTCTAATCCAAAGAAGGGAAGTGAATGGGTTGAGAAAAGGAAATGCTTCAAGTGCAAGCAGCCTGGTCACTTGAAGAAGGATTGCCCTAAAAGAAACAAGAAAGGAGGAAACCAAGGGGCAGAAGCTGCTGCCATTGACCTTCAAGAAGATCCTCCAGAGGTATTAAATGTTACTGAATCAAGAATGGTGAAGGAATGGGTCTTGGACACAGGCTGCTCCTTTCATATGTGTCCACACCAGTCATGGTTTGATGAACTGAAGAGAGAAGATGGTGGAAATGTTCTCCTGGGCAATGACCAATCATGCAAGGTAAAAGGAATTGGATCAGTGAGCATAAGGATGTTTGATGGCGTGGTCAGAATCATCTCTAATGTAAGATATGTTCCTGGCCTTAAAAGAAATCTTCTATCTCTTGGTTCTTTGGTAACTAGTGGTTGTCAGTTTAGCTCAGTAGATGGCTTCTTGCATATCACTAAACATGGTAAAGTGATGATTAAAGGTAGACAACATAATGGGTTGTTTATCTTGATTGGTTCACCTGTTGTTGGGAGTGTTGATATGGTTTTGAGCAGTTCTGAGCTTGTTAAATGGCACAAGAGGCTTGGACACATAGGAGAGAAAGGGTTGAAGGAGTTGTCAAGAAGTGGTGTAATTGGAAACATGGGAAATCAAAACCTGGAGTTCTGTGATCAGTGTGCTTTGGGCAAGTCCAAGAAGCTGCCCTATGGAAAGGGTGTTCACACAACTCAAGAACCATTAGATTATGTGACATATGGGGTCCTGCAAGGACAGAGACTCATGGTGGAGCAAGGTATTTCATGTCTTTGATTGATGATTACAGTAGAAAGGTGTGGATCATGTTGATGAAGAATAAGAGTGATGCTTTTCATAAGTTCAAAACATGGTTGATTCAACTGGAAAATGTCAAAGGGAAGAAGCTGAAGCACCTTAGGACTGATAATGGATTGGAATACCTCTCTACTGAGTTCACAAACTTCTGTGAAGAAAGAGGAATCAAGAGACATAGGACTGTCCCAATGAATCCTCAACAGAATGGGGTTGCTGAGAGGCTTAATAGGACTCTTCTTGAAAGAGTAAGGTGTATGCTGTTGGATGCTGGGTTGCCAAAGGTATTTTGGGGTGAAACCATTGCTACAGCATGTTATCTCATTAACAGGTCACCCTCATCAGTGATTGGGTTCAAAACACCTGAAGAGGTGTGGAGTGGACAGAAACCAAGTTATGAAGGTTTAAGGGTGTTTGGTTGTCTTGCTTTTGTCCATGTCAAGCAAGACAAGTTAGATGCAAGAGCTCTAAGATGTGTATTTCTTGGATATCCAGATGGAATAAAGGGCTACAGATTGTGGTGTCTAGAGAAGGGAAATCAGAAGATAATCACAAGTAGAGATGTAAAGTTTAATGAAAATGTGATGGCTTATACTTCAACAGGCTCTAAGGAAGAATTTGATGGTGCTAAAGAGACAGAAGAGATATCAATTCAGGTGGAGCATCCTGCTGAAGATGGTCACACATCTCAACCACAAGAGAATCTACAAGATAGTGATTCATCATCTGAAGAAGAAGAACAAGCTGGACCTTCACAAAATGTTAGAGAATATAGCATTGGAAGGGACAGGCCTAGAAGAACAATCAATAGACCTGACTTCTATGGTCAAGCAGGGAGTGTTTATTATGCCTTGAGTGTTGCTGAAGACCGGGAATCACAAGAACCTAGTAGTTTTAAAGAAGCACTAGATTGTGAAGAAGGTGAACACTGGATTCAGGCAATGATTGAAGAGATGGAGTCTCTGGAAAAGAATGAGACCTGGATATTGGTGGATAAACCAAAAGGTCAGAAACTTGTGAGTTCTAAATGGATATACAAGAAGAAACTAGAGACTGCAGGATCCAAACAAGTGAGGTTTAAAGCAAGATTGGTGGCCAGGGGCTTTACACAAAGGGAAGGGATTGATTTTAATGAAGTTTTCTCTCCAGTAGTAAAGCACTGCTCAATCAGGTTGCTTTTATCAAAGGTTACTCAAGAGGACATGGAACTACAACAATTAGATGTAAAGACAGCATTCTTACATGGAGAACTCATTGAGAAAATATATATGAAACAGCCAGAAGGCTTTGTTGTTCCTGAACAAGAAAACAAGGTTTGTTTGCTGAAGAAATCACTATATGGACTCAAACAAAGTCCAAGACAGTGGAATAAGAGGTTCAATGATTTCATGATCAGTGTTGGCTTTGTAAGAAGTCTTTATGATAGTTGTGTTTACTTCAACAAGTGTTCAAAGCAAGATAAAGTCTTCCTGCTTTTGTATGTGGATGATATGCTGATTGCCAGCAAGAACAAGAAGAGTGTACAATGGCTGAAGGACAGACTTAACACTGAATTTGACATGAAAGATCTGGGAGATGCCAAGAAGATTTTGGGCATGAACATTCTGAGGAAAAGAGAAGCTGGAGTTCTTTGGTTATCTCAGAGGCAATATTTACAGAAAGTTTTGGAGAGGTTCCATATGCATGAATCCAAACCTCTCTCCACTCCAGTTAATCTACAGAAGAAACTCTCCAAAGAACAATGCCCAAAGACTGAAGAGGAGTTCATATATATGAGCAATATTCCTTATGCAAGTGGAGTTGGAAGTCTCATGTATGGAATGATTTGTAGTAGGCCTGACTTGGCCTATGCTGTTTCTTTAGTAAGCAGGTTCATGTCAAACCCAGGTGTTGAACATTGGGAAGCTTTGAAGCATGTGATGAGGTATTTGAAGGGTTCAGTGAACTTGTCACTGAAGTTTGAGAAGAAAGTGAATGGAAGCACTGTTGCATTGGAGGGGTTTGCTGATTCTGATTTTGCAGCAAACATAGACACGAGGAAATCTATTTCTGGATTTGTGTTCACCTTATTTGAACAGCCATCAGCTGGAGAAGTGTATAACAATCAGTTGTAGCACTTTCAACAACAGAAGCAGAATATATCTCTCTCACTGAAGCTATCAAAGAAGCAATCTGGCTTAAAGGGATTTTGAGAGATTTGGACATCAAGCAAAAGTGTGTGGCGATTTACTGTGATAATCAAAGTGCTCTACAACTTGTGAAACACCAAGCATTTCATGAAAGGTCAAAGCACATTGATGTTAGGTTGCATTTTGCTAGGGATATCATTGATTCTGGTTCTGTGGAAGTGAAGAAGGTACACACATTGCATAACCCTGCTGATTTTCTTACTAAGGGTGTACCTGGGAACAAAGTGGATCATTGCTCGAGCTTGCTGCAGCTTGAGCAATGTCATGAAGAGCATTAATAGACAAGGCAGTGGTGAGGTAGGAAGAGGCACACATGATTCATTGAGGTGGAGATTTGTGAGGTGATGTTCAATTTCATCAAGTGAGCCTATACTTTGTAATATGGTGTGTTGGGAATGTGGAACCGGAGTCAGGGAGTGAAGAACCGGAGGTTTAAACCGGGTTTTAGCATCAAGAAGACAAACTGGTCAGAACAAACCGGGTTCGAGTTAGTTTGGGATAACCGTCATTTGTGACGAAGCAGTTGCAGATTAGTGACGAAGAAAACCGTCACATTTGTCCGGTAGCTCAGCGTAACTTCTTGCAGTTAGAACTTCCTGTGCAGTTGCATTCGAGCTTCAATTCATATATCATTGTAAAGCTCTCATTGAGGAGAAGATCACTACGTCGCATAATTTCCTTGTTCTTTAGATTAGAGAGAGTATTTAGAGATTGAGTGTTCGTGCCCTAATTTGTATCCAGAATTGGGCATTTCATTTCTTGAGCTTATTCTCTGTAATTGGTTGAAGTTCTTAGTGGATTGAGGTGTGCCTTGCCTCCGTGGATGTAGTTCATCTTGAACGAACCACGTTAAATCTGTGTTTGATCCATTTCTATTTCCTGTTCTGCGCGAGCTCAGTTCGGTCACAACTCTGGCCGAATTGCATGTGTGATTTCGAATTGTTTTCTTTGTACAATTTCCAGATTCTTTGGTGTTGTGTGTTCAAGAGTTGATTTCACTAACACCTTCTAAAGAGGTGGGATAGAAATAATTGGTTTAGTCCATTTTTTTTTCTAATTTTGATCCGGACCTAGGTATAGCCCGAAAAACCTGTTTTGAAAGTAGTCATTGGATTACCGGTAATGATTTTGTCCTATCACCCCTAACAATCCCAAGTACCCGAAGCCTTAAGGTACTTTAAAGTGCATTTCAAAGAGACCTTCACTGTCTAATGTGAATGAAAATTTACTCTTCAAAATATATGGTGAAATATTGTATAAAGACCTAAATCGCACGTGGTACAAATCTATAGGACAATGTCCTATATACTACACCCAATGTACATCGGGTGCTTATTACATATACACAAAATTTATGTGTAGATCCTTAACTATGGAAATGCTTGTTTAGATCATTTAACTATTGATAAATGTTTATATAGGTCCCTCAATTATGAAAATGTGTGTTTAGGTCCCTGAACTATTCAAAACTATTGTCTTCAAGTCCCTACACAACTAGAAGAAATAGAAGCGGTCGAATCTCTTAGTATATTCTAGGCAAAACGCATGTTTAGGTCCCTCAGTTATTCGTGAATTTCTAAAGGTCCCTCAGTTATTGTAATAGTGGTAGAAGTCAGTTATTAAATATGAACTTGTATAGGTCATTTGGTTATTATAATAGTAGTAGAGGTCCCTCAGTTATTGAATATGAATTTGTATAGATCCCTATGCGTTGAAATGTGACGGAAGTTTGTATGCCCACCTTGGTTTCTAACTTAGCAACTGATGTGTCCTTTTAATTATGTGACATTAATACCCCCAAATTCATTCACAACCATTGACGTGTGTGTACAACACCAATAAAATAAAATTGAATGACTTATACAAATTCATATTCAATAACTGAGGGACATTTAATACTATTATAATAACTTAGTGACCTTTACAAATAGTTAAGAATAACTGAGAGACCTAAACATGCATATTGCCTATATTCTAATGTACTTTTTTTAGAAGACTAACTGACTTGTAAATATTTGAGAGTAAAATAGATAGATTCGACCACTACTGCTTACCTCCAATCGCATAGAGACTTGAACAAATTAGTTTTTTATAGTTGAAGGAGCTGGACAAATCTTTCGATAATTACGGACTTATATAAATATTTGTCAATAATTAAAGGGGGTAAGAGATATATTTTGTCATTAGGCCCTCCCCAATAGGGAGGAATATGGTGACATGGATGTGAGAGAAATACCCAAGAATGGATATTTTGCCATATTGAGGGAGGAATTTTGGGGGGTGAGGTATTTTTGTGAGGTAGGAGTTTTACTACCTCGGTATTTTTGGAGTGGGGAGAGTGGGGGAGGGGGAGAGTGAGCGCAAACACAGAGGAAGAGAGGGACAAGCCGGGGGCGTGGTGGCCACGCGCGCGTGGTGGGCCCCACTGCCTGCAACTTTGTCCCCCCACTCAACCTTTTTTTTTTTTTTTTTTACTTTTTTTTATGCTTTTCCTTGTTTATTTAGTGTGTAATAAATGAGAGATTATGATCAATATAGCCATTTGCAATGTGACTATTTCAATTTTTTTTAAATGAATAATTCATTCCAACGGCTAGTTTTATAAAATTTGATTTTTTTTAATATGTAATTTTTCACTATAAATATATGTTCTCATTTCACCATTTTCTACATCCAAACGATACTAATACCTTTTTCGTTTTTTTTTTAAAATTATTAATAAAATATATAAAATTAAAACAATCGGAATATTTAATTATTTATTATTTATTATTTATTCGAAAGTTATATAATTAATATAGTTGGTAGATTAATAAAAAAGATAAAATGGAATATTATAATGGCCCCCCACATATACCTGTTTGTTGGGTATTTTTGCTTTTGAGGTAAAATACTTTTTTTTTTAAGTAGGACATTGGAGAAGGCCTAATACGTACATGAATGTATGTACGGCTCGTTTGGTAGGCCGTATTAGGGCAGATAATATGAGTTATACGGCATAATCTTTTATTTGGTAGCTTGTATGTCTTATACGAACTTAAACAAGGGGCCCTGTATTTGGCCATGATAAACCCGTATATGGCATCCTCCCAAGTTGGGCAGATGTCTTATATGGCCATTTTATCTCGCGTCCACGTCACCAAAAGTAGACGAATTTACAATCCTCATTTCACATTTGCGAAACCCTAGTGGGAGAGCAAAAGGAAATCGCGCTTAAGGCACCCGCGCAGCCGCTTTCGATTGCAGCCCCATATTGACGCCGACCTCAAACTCCGTCGCGTGGCTTCGCCACTCACCATCCTAGCCTGAATCTGCTGTAACTGGATCGAAGTACAAGGTAATATAAAACTGCAAGTAAGTCCCCTTTTCGTTTCCACCATGGATGTGCTGAAGAAATACCTAAAAGGGAGATTTATATTCGTAGCCATGGAATTTTGTCTTCTTATTGTGTAAATACTAAATCGAGGTTTAGTAATAAGATGGGTTATAATGAAATCGAACGTTTGTTTCCATTTCATGCTGTTTCGGGAATAGTTGTTGCTTTAGTTTGGTCTTCTGATGTTGAAATATGATTGTGTGTTCTTTAACCCAGATCTTCAATTTTAAACTTTGATGGTTAAGTAGTTTGCTAAATTGCCTATTCATGTACGTCAGCTCCCATTTGTATGATATAATAATTTCTGTAGTTGAACTTATGTATGAATTCATGGTAGTGGTAAACCAATTTGCGTGAATTTATTAGGCATAGTTCAGTGTCTTTTAAATCAAATTGCACCACCACCAGATTTCAGAAAACAAGTTAATGTTTGTGTTTGTAATTAAGGGTTCTGAATTGGCATATTCCCTTTGATTGTTCGTTTCGTCCCATATCACAACATAAGGTTTATATCTAATTACGCGTTAAAAATGCAGATCTGTTTAAGTCTCCCATTCTTGCTGAAGTGATGTCGCGGTTGGTTCGAAAGAAGATTGTTGTCCTTTTTTTGGTCCGAGAGATCCTAATGGACACCATTCTCATTTTACTAATATTACTTGCTATAATAGAGAAGAAATTAAATAGGAAGAGAAAACGGTCGGAATATGCTGAGCGATATAGTATGATAGGAAAAATACCCGACCAAATTAGCCACCTAACTAGGATGGTGAAGTTAAAGGATTCAAGTTGTATTGAAAATTGTAGGATTGACTTGAATACCTTCGCTAGACTCTGTTTTTTGCTACGAGAATTAGGTGGGCTAGTTGATAATAAATACGTTAGTGTAGAGGAACAGGTGGTAATGTTTTTAAACACTATAGGTCATCATAAAAAAAATTGTGTCATTAAATTTGACTTCAATAGGTCTGGTCAAACAGTTTCACATTACATTCACCTTGTATTGAAAGCTGTTTTGAAATTGTATCCCTTACTTTTGGTCACTCCCAACCCTATACCTGACGATTGCACAAATGCAAGGTGGAAGTGGTTCAAGGTAAGAATCTAGAAAGCTTTAATTTACTGGAACATTAACAACTATTAGATTATAATCACATTCGCAAAATAGCTTTTACTAACAAATCAATTTGTACTAGTTTTTTGTCCTAACCTTATGGGAATGTGAAATTTGACATCTAGGGTTGCTTAGGCGCAGTAGTTGGTACTTTCGTCCCTGTTAGAGTTCTGAAAGTAGACAAGGGTCGATATAGGACAAGAAAGAGTCAAATATGCACAAAGTACTAGCGGCCTGTGATCCAGACATGCGGTTTACTTACGTCCTTCCGGGCTGGGAGGGCTCAGCTGCAGATGCTAGAATACTAAGAAATGCTATCCATAAGCCGCACGGGCTGCGAGTCCCAAAGGGTACAATATAAACTTTCCAGTAAATCATAGGCTGCTTTAACTCATAACCTTTTAATTTAGCATCTGTGACCTGTGTTTCTGACGTGACAGGTCAGTATTATCTGTGTGATAACGGATATGCCAACAGTGAGGGTTTTTTAATTCCTTACCGTGGATTCCGGTATCATTTGGACGACTGGGATAGGTCGTCATCTCAACCTCAAAATTTCCAAGAGCACTTTAATATGCGTCATACTAGAGAAAGGAACGTAATAGAACGTGCTTTTGGTGTGATGGAAATGTGGTGGGGAATATTTCGAAGCTGCACTTATTACCCCATCAAGGTCCAAACACGGTTGATAATGGCTTCTTTCCTCCTCCATAACTTTTTCCGTAATGAGATGCCCAATGATCCACTAGAAGCCCTCTTAGATAGACAACCTCCCAATCATCATGAAGAAATAGAGGACAATGTTGATAACACCGACTCATCACCAGAGTCTAATGCTTGGCGTGACAATCTTGCGCAATCAATGTGGTCGGACTGGAGCTTTAGTCGATAGATATTTCGCTTATTTATGTAACAGTCGGATGTATTACCATAATTTTGAACATCTATTGGCTTCATATCTCTTAATGTTATTCTCTTGAGAACACATATTTTTTTGTTATGAACTTTATTTTAAAGATGTTGGTAAGTGGTTTTAAATTTATTGTCATTGTAAGTTTTTTTTTCTCTATTTTGGGGTGTCTGATGTTCAGTGTTGGTTTTTTGGCATGCATATTGTGTTGCATGCATATTTATTGTCCACCTAAGGCAAATTATTTTCCACCATTGAATGCATTCCCCCCCAAGCCGGCAAAGAGGGCGGGCCCGGCCAAAATGCCGAGCGAAGAAAGCTCTTATGCATCGTCAAGCCCGGTGAAGTGGTTCTCGTTCCAAAAGATAAGTGGTAAAATTTGTTGATCGACGACTCCCCTAATTTGTGGCCATGCTATTGGCAAAGTTGTGTTGTCACTTATTGTCTTGTCTTTTATTGTTCCAAAAATGGTGATGCATTCGGTTGATGCAAACATCCTCAGTCTATTTGTATTTTTCATATGTTTGTAACAAACTAGCTCTAAAATTCAATTAAATGGGGGAGTACTTTATTGTTTTTTTCTACCTGCAAAAAGCGTCCACTTTCAATTTTTTTGGCCAATTGCACATATTAAAATAATGCACACCATATTAAACCTATTTCGACACCAGGCTATTCAAGCCTACTACAAACATTCCAAAAATGCATAACCTTCAGTAAACCTGAAAATAATTTAAATTAATACAATGCAAGCACAAATCTTGTTCAAATGGTCATATTCAGGAACTTAGATACAAAACTAAACTCAATCGAAACAGCTATTTATAAAGTTGTTTGATACCGACAGGCGATGGACAAAACTTATTGGAACAAACAAGGTACCAAAAAACAGTTATATATAACACTAACATGAAATATAACTTGCGTTGGGTTAGACACAAGTTACGATTTGCTTGTGCTAGTTGGTAACTCAGACCCTCGATCTTGTGCAGCCGATCAACAAGCTCAACCTCCCTCTTGATGTGAGCATCAATATTTGCCTGCAATTATTTCGCACCGTATCTATGCTCCACAATAGACACCTCTAAATCATCTATGATGTCATATTGTCTTTGAACTTGTCCACGCAGCCACAAAATTGTTTCGGTGTAGCCTCGACAAGTTCCAATTTTTTTCAGCGGAGTGTAACTTTGTAGATTTTCCTATTGTAGGGCAAAGCATAATAATGATGAAGCAAAACGAGGATGTTAACATGTTAATATTGAGAACACAATAAACCAGACACAATAAACTAGACACAGTGTTTCACCTCATTCTTGATCGGGACAGGATGCGTACTGTGACTGCATTCCGGCGTTACCGAAACGGCTGAATACCCGATACTACATGTGCTCGTTTGTGAGTTCCCGGAAGATTGGTTATCGGCTGAAATGAAAGAGGCACTGCAGCAAGACACTGAAATTTCTGTTTGAACCCACATTATTTCGCCCAAAAAAATTATAAAAACTATCCATATACATTGGAAACTGAAATTGAAGATACAAAAGAAACATCCTTCTGCGAATCAACCTTTTAAACAACCATAAAACAAAAATTGAAAGCATATTAAGATTACCAACGTCATTGCACAAGCAATTGTAGAAGACCTGGCTGACTTACTCAATGGACGATAATTGCATCCGAGCCCGAGTTCATTTAATTCCCCAGGTCGTACCTTCCAACCCACGCCGCCGCACCATCTAATTACGTTTCCAATTGAATCAGAACCAAACCTGAACCCTGTTACACCCTGAAAGAATCGACTCAATTCTTTATAAATTAACCTCACCGGAAAATGCCCGAAATGCATTTTTGTCGAAATGGATTCTGAAATATTAATCTTCACAAGAAACTGGAAGGGAGATAGCGCGCCCTAATGACGACTACAAGAACAGAAGTGCAAATATGGCAAATAAAAAGAAAAACGAATGGGAGAAGAAATGAGGGGGTGGGGGTGGGGGGTGGGTTGGAGTAATTTTAGCATTTCACTGTGGGGATAACGTTGTCTTATTAGGTCCTCATAAAAATTAATCTCGGCCCATGTATGGTCTACCAAACAGATGATTAGAAACAATCAGTGCATCTTGTACAACCCGCCAAATGGATGAGTTTTGTATTATACACCCCAAACAAGATAAGAAATCTATTGATGACTAATACATTCTTATCATGTACAGCTTACCAAACGATAGTTATTTATTATTTATTCGAAAATTATATAATTAATATAGTTGGTAGATTAATAAATAAAAAAGATAAAATGGAATATTAAAATGGCCCCCCACATATACCTGTTTGTTGGATATATTGTTAAGAAGGAGTTTTATTTTGAGGTATAAGTATTTTTACTTTTGAGGTAAAATACTTGTTTTTTTAAGTAGGACATTGAAAAAGGCCTAATACGTACATGAATGTATGTAATGTATAAAATGTTGTGTGGATATATGGTGAGAAATAACTGTTACATACCCAATGGACCTAATTAGTCACTGGATCGATCAATCAATCATATTGCTTTTTATCTCCAGCACCTAACTCCACACTAGTTCGTAAACTAAACGCAAACCAGATTAATCAACATCTCTCCGTTTCTTCCAATGGCTTCATCTCTCGCCCTAACCGCCCTCAATTTCAAGCCATCTCCACGTTTCTCACCTCCCTCTGCTCCTCCATCTCTTCGATCTCTTCGGAAAACGGTGCCGACCATCAGATCGGAGATGAAAGTCTACAAAGGAACATACATGCGAGAGCAGCGGCTGACGGAGATGATCGAGCAGAAAGTGGCGGAGGCCAAGCAAGTCTGCGGAGAAGACGAGATTTCCGATGAGTGCAAGGTGGCGTGGGATGAAGTTGAAGAGGTAAGTCAGGCCAAAGCCGATCTCCGCCTCAAAATTCATCAATTGCAGCAGGATCCGCTTGAACATTTCTGTCAGGAGAATCCAGAAACTGACGAGTGTCGTGTTTATGAGGATTGATCGTCGGAGTCCTGTTTGTTTTCTGCTATCTCTTCTTCCCAGCTGTGAAACTATATTGTCAGTTAAATTCACTCTTATTATTGAAAAATTATCAGTTTGTGATTGTAATTTGTGATTTGTGTCTGTATGCGTTGGTTGAAAATCGATCCTTTTTTCGTATATAATTTGAAGCAGTACTTTGCAATCATTTAATAAATAAGTGATTCTTTTGTAAATCACAGACTTTCTAGAAGTTTTATGTAGTTTACAGAAGAATTTACTCATCTGCCGTAAAATAAAGCCCACCCATACATTCTGAAATAATCTGTTAGTTGTTTGAAGATTGTGTGTTGTTTTTCAATTGTTTTTAAAATGGTTGAGATATGAAATGGACTAGAGTTCGATGAATACCTTATCTGATGTCCACTTGGAAGGAATTGCGTTGTTCTCTTTGTTTCTTTCTGCTCGAGCACCAAGCGTGTGCCATGGTTTTGTCTGTCTTCAACATATCTGGTTGTTGACTTAATATTGAACTACTGTTAAGGAGCCACGCTGTATACGGAAATCCAGTTTTAACCTTTCAGGTTTCTGTTTTTTCCTGAAGATATCAGAACTCTTTGAAACTTGGTTTCCTGCTATCGTAGGAAATTATTAGCCAGATATCAGATAGTAGCACAAAAAAAGGTGTAAAAAAGTCAGAAATTAAATGGAAGCGTACTTGGGTGTTTAGCCAACACAGTTCCGTAGCTTCGAGCTGGTACCTGGTTCTCTGTGGCATCCTCCTGCTAATTCACCGGTTATATCAAAGTCCATCAAACAAAAGATTGAAAACCCCCACCAAATAAGGAAAAACTTGCTTACTTCTGCAGTTTTGAGTTGTCTCATTGTGCGAGTAAGAAACTTCTTGTAAGCCGCTGTCAATTTTTCGATTGGCTGAGCTTTCCGGTATACAGAAATCAAATCAGGTTGTCTTTTTCATTATAAGGATTTATCGACCAAAATAATTATCCTTTTATTTTCGAGGTAGGTGTAGTTTTTTAGGGAGTAACCACCATCGTCGTATAGCAAAGTGAAGAAGGGTAAAAGTAATTTATCAGGTTTTTCCATCAATCTAACCTTCAGATGCCCACCACTCAAGGTTCCTCATAAGCCATCCTAACAAGTAGCCGAAATTTCTGCTCTAGCCTTATCTTAGAAAAGGTTTCTCACATTGAAGTATAGAATTTTGTTTGTTATGAAAATATAAAAAAGTAAAAAAAAAAATGGTCTTGCAGCATATGTGCACGCATGTCTTACATCAACTCCCACTGGATAAACTAATATTTGCCCAACAAGGAAATATGGATTCAAGATAGCTTATGTACTAAATAAATTTGGAAAATGACACTACAAAACAAAGTCAAGCTACATCTGTGTGACTGCTTCACGGATAATAAATCTCATAAATATGAAAGTCTCCAAGTATTTATATAAGAAAGAACAGAGTTTCACATAAAGGCTTACATGGATAGCCCACGATTGAAGATCTCATTTGCAGTTGTATTTTTTTTCTTCTGTTCCATGTGCAATGCATAGGAAATGTAGAACGCAGCATGTGTATCTCCAATTCTTTTTGCCTCCAGAAAGCTATATATGACTTCCGCATCAAAAAACCTTCAGCCTGTTTTACCATTTTATACAAGAACCTGTCATAAGTATCTAACCACAATGACTTTGCACAAATGGTGGAACACTAAAAATTACACTTACATATTCTAACCAAACTTTCAGAGATCGTAGATCATCCTTGTACCGCTCATCATGCCAAAAGGTGCGCACACATTGTTCATAGATCACAAATAGTCCTGATGAGTCACCACCGGGAGGGAAAGATTCCTGAACCCATTTGATGCACCTTTGAAAATTTAAAGAAAAGATGAAAGGATAAAGACAAGGAATTAATCAGTTAATGCCTTCTTGTTTGAAGATAAAATGGCACAAAGTTTGCCTAAAGGGTAAAGTAATATAACAAAAGGACAACTGTATAAAAGATAGCCTATTGCACAATAGATCATAAATCTAAATTTATTTTGCAGCCAATCCCTTTAGCATTTTCAGTTCTTGCGATCAAGTCTCATACATCATCAGAATGAAAAAGCTCTACAACAAGTTCACAAAAGTTCGTGGAAATGATGGAAGCAAAGAGCGTTTCTTAGCACCTACTGATAAACTAATAAGAAAAGTAGTTACTAAGAAATTTCAATCGCTCACAGTTATGGTAGTAATTTACATAACAGTGTAGCTCTTGATGAATCCGAAGTGATTTGATGTATAGGTTATAGCTGTTACGAGACCTTTTCTTTTACTTACTAAGAATTATCAATACTTTTGAAAAAAGAGCGATATGAGCTGTGCTTATATTCTATGTATATGCAAATTCATTCAAGAGATAAAGGAGTAAACTGACAAACAAGTAATATACCAACAAAGGATCCGAGCAACAAGGCATTTAGCATTTTTAGATGTGCTAACAATTCTCATGAGAACCAAAACTCAATAAAGATATTTTTCATCAGCAAGTTCCGAATTTTGTTGGGAATAAATTAATAGACACGGAAAAAAATAGAAATTAATAGAAGCCAAATAAGTATAGGACATGTCTAAATGGCAAAAACTTGTGTACATATGACGCACCATATGCTTATTGTACACCAGCTCATATTGAGATACGCGCACGACCCGTTGCTGTTGCCCAAACCCGCGCGCGATTTTCAGTTTTCCTTTTTTTTTTTTTTTTTTTACTTTATTTTGGTCTAATATTATATATTTTGTTGCCTAATAGTATATATTTTGTTGTCTAATAGTATACGCTTATTAGTTACAGGTACAATAATTTTTTTTAATCGTATATATTATGTTGCCTAATAATATACGTTCGCTGGGTCGCGAGCGCGAACCGTTTGAAGGACGCGAAAATCACTATTAATCATAATTGAGCGCGTTTTTTGAGTTCCATGCTTTAATTTGGAGTGGTGTACAATAAGTCTATTGTACATCACATGCACACAAGTGTTACTCTTTCTAAATACACCAAAAAAAACCTCTTTTTACACCACTATATTTTATTACAAAAATACTTATTTTGAGAAAGGACAAAATCACCCTTTTGCAAAAGTCTAATTTTCTTTCTGCACCTAATCTCTCCATCCTTCTGCACTTAATTGCTTTCTCCATACAGACTTGTGCTTTCATTTTCCCTTTCTAGATCATCGTCATAGATCAACCACACCCAACCGACCCATCACCAATATCTTCCGCGTCAATTTCGTCTTCCCAAGATTATCGCTCTCCTGCTCTCAATTTGAATACGAGGTCTGAAAATCACAGTCATAACCGAAAATTAAAGGAAGAAAATATCAACCAAATATGGTGGAACATAATTTGTTCGTTCGATAATCACAAGTCGAACATAGTCCACCCTGTTCGATGTCTGAACATATAATACTCCATTAGAATGTCTTTGGTCGAACATACTTCAACTCCATTAATGGTGAAAAAGCTCATTTTATACGGATTTCTCAAAATTGGTTCAGCTTTAAAATATTGGAGGTGGTAAAATTTGCTTTACTTTGCAATCAAAATTACTCTGTTGTGCAATCGGAATTAGTGTAGGACATCAGAATCAGTTCATTGATCATGGGGAAGAAGAAAATTATAAGTCTTTTCTAATTGAAGGGTAGAATAGTACAATTTGTGGTGTATTTAGCAAAAATTATAATTAGAGAAATTGATAAGTGGTGTGTACAGTAAATGTGGTGTGGTGAGAGGCTTTAGTGGTGTATATAGAAATCGCCATAAGTATATAGATGAGTTAGATTTGTCTAGAATTTCAAAAAGAAAAAAGTCGTGATATATCCAACATGATCAAGCTAAGTTAAGCAGCGATTACTCACTTGAACCAGGGCTGAAGAGGATCTTCACCGGTGTACTGATCAATAGCCTCAATCAACCTCATATTTGTATCAAAATTCAACCAAAAGAATAAATTACATAAAGAAGTTAACAGAATAAACACAAGAGTGGAATTAAACAAAATTGATTTAAGAACCTTCGATTATGAAGAAGCGAATTCTTGAGTTGGGAATCGGAGTTGAATCTAAGGGCATGGTTGAGAAGACGGACATTGCAGCCGTGCTTCATTGGGCGGACATTTTCTTTGAAGAGTTCCCACTCATTACCAGTTTCTGCCTTTGACGCCCAAAACACCGTTTCTGGATCTACCAACATTTCTCTCTCTCTCCCTCTCTCTCGCTCTTGAATTTGACATTTGAACATTTCTCTCCGTTTCGACATGTTTGATTGGGGCTGGGGTGGTTAGGGTACTGTTGGTTGGGGATAGTGGCTGGAGTTAGTGGCTGGGAGAGTAAAAAAATGATGTTTGTTTGGGTGGTTGGGTAGTAATTACTGTGTAGGATATAATTTTTAATTGTAAAATATGATGTGATGAGTATAAGAGTTTGCTAATAATGATTAAAGTGGTATTAAAATTTGTGGTGGTTTATGCTGGTTGGGCTAACCTGTATAAACAAACATAGCAAGGGTTGGGCCAAGCCATTAGCGGCTGGAAAATGACACAAATTCTTTTCTAGCCGTTAGTGGGAGCAATAGATTAGGTATGGGTTTACTTCATTTGGGCCTACTATGGCCCGTTTGGTCTCTATATTTTCTTGGAAACTGGCCTCTATATAACTTTGTTACGAACGGTACTTTGCTTAATTCGAAAACATAAATAGGGAAAATTTGTAAAAATATTCCATAAGTTTGTTATATTTAAGAAAATATTATATAAGTTTGGCACTTTTTAAAAATGTCTCCTAACTTTAATTTTTTTTATTAAAAATGCTCTGTCACCGGTTATAGCTAGTAACCCATTCGGTGACAGGCGATGTATCCAAAAAACGTTGATGTGGCACTCCAAATGCCACGTTTTTTCACTAGGTTTTCCTATTCATTAAAGAAAAGCGTTTAATTGACAAATAATCACCAAATAGGAGAGAAACTCACTACTTTTCCTCCCAATTTCAACTAACTTTGTAAACCCTAGCTGATATATTGGGCAGAAAACGTTGGGGCTTTCCCATTATCATCTAGTTCACGAAGGAGACGGGATCTGTAGAGCTAGTGAACCGAGGAAGATGTACTACTCTAACTCATCATCGGCTTATTTTTCATTGTGTGATTGTGGCCTAAGGGAAGTCATCTAAACCTCCAAGAAACCGGAAAATCGGGGCCGAAGGTTCTATGGCTGCCGGAACTGGAACATAAGTCTTCTTCCTATCTAATCCTAAAAATTGATATGTAAGAAGACTGGGATGTTTCAATTCTGGTAATCACTCTTATACAACTTTGTATTTTGTTAATTTTTGTTGGCAGAGAGGAGGCTGTCTTTTTTTTAGTGGATCGACGCTCCAATTCTTGGGTCGAGTTCAGCTGCGGTCGAGTTGCATACAGAGTTGAAGGAGATATCAGAGAAGTTGGACGCTATGCAATGAAACTAGACAAGATTGGAAGAAAATGGAAGTTAATCAATTAATGTCAACTCTTTGTTTTGATATTTTGCTGGTCTATTTGATCCATTTATGGATGTAAGGGTCCGATTCTGATTGATCTAATATTAGGTTTTAATTTTGTTTCAGTGATGTCTACTAAATTGCACTATTTTTTTGTAAAATGTGTAGTTGCAATTCATGTCATTTTCAGTGATGTTATCCTTTGTTTAATGAAATTGGTTTGGTTAAAGTTTGGCAATTTAACGTTCAACAAGTTAATTTGGTTTAAAATAGAGCAGATTACACTCTATTAACTAACAGAATAATTTTTGGGCATAACAAAGCAATTCTGTTACAATCTGTCAAATAAACACAGCTTATACTCTTTTTAAAAATTGAGCAACTATGTCCCAATTTAGTTCACAATCATGTGTCAATGCACAAGGTAACTTAACACAATTATGTCACAAAGACTAAACACAATGATATTTAGGCATGCATTTTATTCCATAAAATAAGTGTACAAAAGGTATCTAACCATGGTTGATTTATAACCATCATCAAACATTACAAGAATAGATTTCATCATAAAAAAGATTGTTTGCCCTAACAATATAAAAATCCTTGTCCAAAAATAATCAAAATGCCAATATTAATGGGCGTGCCATGTTTTAAATTCTACACAAAACTAACTGATCCAACCCGCATTTGCACCACAATCACATTGGTCTACATCCATTTGGAAATTCATATCCAAATGGAAGACCACTACTAGCAGCTAATTGCTTCATGGTTGAAAGGTGGATGTTATTTGATCTTTCTGGTTCATCGTCCCAACTTTAGTACTCTATGTTTGGAACCTCACCGGGCCCATCTTCTAAACCAACATGAGGTGATCCAGTAGCAGTTTCACGTCAAACACGCTTAGGTGATCATTTAGTCGGCACAATTAACATGCCATCTGTATCTTCCACCTAGTTATTGCCATGTACATCCTAATTTCAAAAATCAGAATAAGGTAAAAGGGATAGACTAGAATGTACATTTCACATAAATTGTACAAATAAGCTAGCTCATTACCATTTTGTCAAATTTGACATTGATTTGAGTAAGCTGGCTCATTAGTTGTTCCTATGGTCCCTCCATAGGGTTGGCGTCCTAAACACACAACAAGAAGTAATCACTAAATGGCGTATTTCACATAATGTTTAAAAATAGATCCTAAAAACAGACTATTTTTTTTCCATTTGTTCAACGTTGTCTTGAGTTTGTTGAGTCTCCATTTGTTCCGTTGTTCCATCCATCTAGTTGTCACCCTACACACACAACAAGAATCGTGTATAAATGAGGAACCCGTGTGTCACAAATGTAATATGAAAGCCAAATTAGTATTACCTCTGCATCAACGTGTTGATCATCATCATCGAAAATTTCCATAAGAACACCCTCGTCCTTAAGATCTTCCAACCCACAATCTTGAAGGGATTTTTGAAGTCTAAGTCTCTCTTATTCGGACTAACCAGTGTCATCCTATTTACACAAACAACGGCCAAATAAAAAGATAGTATTAAAGCATGAACAACACTGTTAATTCAAACTTAATATTTGAAAGCAAGCGGTGATTTATTGCTTACGAAGGGATAGTTCCTTCGATTGTGCCCCGGCAACCCATAGATTCCACATTTGAGCGTAGTTTGTTTCCTCTTCTTGTGGTGGGCATCTCGGTTTGCCGGCCTACCTCTCTGTACCATATGTTTCTATTTTGGCTCATCGGGTTCTCTACGCCTGCCTTAGGCAGTCATCCAACTCGCCTAACCACTTTTGGAGGAAGTGGTGGGATTGTGTCTACGTGAGCCCACTCATGGAAACCATTTATAGGGAAATAGTAGACCCACAAGTTACCTTGTAAATTTCCACCCTATAGCATCTAAAACAGTGGAATGATGAACAATGTTAAAAGACAGAAACTACTCAAACTAAACTTGTAATAAGAGATAATGGGATATGGTACAATACAATAAACCTATGAAAATGATTTTGGATCCTTTCATTGATGGTTGATGGCGGTAAGCGCGTGTTTACAATAGATCCTAGTAAGATCCCATTTCCTACATGCACATGTTTTATTATCCAAATCGACCGCGTACTGTTTGCCGTCAAAGCAAGTGATTTGATAGTGTGTATCATCAACCTTTATAGGTATACAATCCGTAATCTTTGACATGTTAAATTTTTTGATTTGTTGAATCCTTGGACACAAAACACCTTCCCATCTCCTCGCCATATCCCTGTTTTCGGTACTCCGCTTCATTAGCGCATTCATAATCTTCTCCAGCATTGACGAAATTGGTTGTTTGGTCAACATTAAGAATGACTTTGGAGCCTGGATTGGTTCTTCTAACGTCGACTGCATAGTCCCACAACAAGAGGTACTAGTCGTCGGCCCTCCCCTTGAGGCCCTGAACCATTCTCTGCTTACATAAGAATGCCTACCATGGAGTATCTCACATCTAATTTCAGCCATTGCATCCTCCCTAAAGGACCTGATCTTCCTTCTTATCAGTTTGAAAAACGTACCCATATCGTTCGGCCGACCACCTGGATTTCATGTTCCTAATCGTGTGTGATGGTGCACATGTGGTCTGGGAAACACAGAATGAAGAGTCTCCATCCATTCTCAATGCATTGTCCCTAAAATCACTGTCCTTGTCCTCACGTACCGCAGAAATTCTCCATTTATCACTCTTCATAAACTTAACATCCCTTTTCTCTAAGATGGCGTGGGTGTCTATCATGTCCCTAAACTCATTTTTCGTAGTAAACGCTATTTCTAAAAGAAGATGCGGGCTCTACTTGTAATCTGGTCTCCAAGCTGGAGCAATCCCATCCAGATTTTCATCCTCTGACTCGTGAATACTCTTGAACTTGTCCTCACTAAAACACAAGTCCTCTTCCCTGAGGCCATCGTTCAGGACATCTTCCACTTTCTCACTATGAGCGTCCTCATTTTCACACCCAGCCAATCCACATCCTTGTCTATGAATTTCTCAAAGTCCACATCATCGTGCACGTAGTTACCCTCTTCTTCGAACTCGTAGTCACTATCCCTACACTAACTGTCATCTATATCTTCCTTCTCTAGATCTACCACTTCTAGCGGTCTCTTTTCCCTCATTACAACTTCCCTTTTTGAAGCTACCATGACATTCTATTCTGACCCTACTCAATTTTTTCCGCAGCCACACTCTTACCCTTTCCACTATCGAGGACTGGCTTCTCTACCTGAACTTAATGCTCATTGTCTGCTACCCCTCCAATGCCACAAACACTAGCTTGGCAGTATAGATTTACTTCTGGAGAGCCCCTAGCATGCTGAAGAATCAATTGCAGATCATCCTCACTACTTATTTTCTTAAATAAATCCCCCCCTTCACCTCTAGAGAACAACTCAGCAAACTTAGAATTTTCTAAATGGGCAGTAAACTTACTCAATTCCATGTGGGTGTAACGGTTTATGTCTATATAGTCAAACTTGATAAGGTCCCCTCCAACGTAAACCCTTGACAATTGTAAACAAGATCCCCTGGTATACGTGTTTATGCATGCATAATAAGGCGATTTAAGTGTTTAGTTAATAACATTTGCATGCATAATTGGTCATGAATTACTTATGTTTGTATTATTGGGCCATTTGACGTATTGGACTTGTTTTAGAGAATAATCAGGTGATTTTATGACATAAAGTCGCATTCGATTGAGTTTGGACGAAGAAACAAGTCTAAGAGGGCCAAAACGGAAGAAAACCAAGCCAATGATGAAGAACCGGTTTGGACCAGTGGAGAACCGACCGTGGCCGCGACATTTGTAACGCGGTCGTGATAAAAGGCTGATGGAAAGTGTATTTTTCCATGGAGAGTGAACGTTGTCGCGACGTAGCCAACACGACAGCGACAAAAAGCTTTGTTTGAAGAAGTTTTCATTGACGAACGCGGCCGCGACACAGCCGTTGCGATCTGACACTTAAGTCGGTTATATCCTTGGGCATGAAGAATTCCTTTTTGAAGCCAAATTCCACCCCAATTCGGTCCCATCTATAAATAAGAGTTCCTAAGTCCGAAAATTAGACTTTGGAACTTGGATTTTTTAGGATTCTGGAGAAGAAGAGCAATCAAGATACGGAAATTTTCTATTTACCTTTACAACTTATTTTAGTTAATTGTTTATCAATACAATTGTGTCTTTAGTCGTAGCCATGAGTGGCTAGTCATTTTATTTCAGTCTTTAATCGATGTTGAACCCTAGTCTAATGAGTCTGTAATTCTTACGGTAATTGTTCAACAAATTATATTCTGAAACGTTTTATGTTATTCGTGTATATATAAATTCTTATATGAATTGTTATTTGGATTGATCACCTAAGTAGTTAATTACATAATTATCGCTAGGTCATTTTCTTAATATGTAATCAATACGAATTTATGTCCACTAGTAGTAATTAGTGAATTAATCACTAGGATAACATAATTCACGGTCACTTGTACCGAGTTTGTGAGTGCAATACCGTGTCTATTTCATTACCTTAATACTCTATGTGTTTGGTTAATGAAGTCTGGAGCGCCTATTCTAAGATCACTCAACTAAATAGAGTAATCGAAGAGCTTGTTTTGATTAGTTAAACTTAAAGGGTAACTTAGGTTAACATATTGTTAATTATTGGGATACGAGTTTCAGAACTAGGCTAGCAAACAATTGCATTAACTTGAACTAGGGGGATACTAGATTAAGGACTGGGATCTTTATTATATTTGAATTTTAAATCACTTCTTGTTCCATATTGTTTATTTCTTGCGTTTAGTTAAATTAGTTATCCAAATCAAATCAAAACTCCTCTCCATATATATATATATATATATATATATATATATATATATGCTATTATTGTTAGGTTATTATATAGAAAAACATTTGAAATCTTCCTACTCTCTGTGGGATCGACCCTGACTTACCGCTTCGACAAGTTAGAAGAGGAAAGCTAGGATTGTTAATTTTACTACACCTCGACAGTGTGGTCACCCCTATAGTAAATGAAAAATGTAGAAATGGAGTTGTTGGGCCCTGTTAACAGAGGAAAAAAAAGAAAAAGAAACCTTGTAAGTTATTGAATTCGATGGTCAAGTGCTGGATCTCAAACCACAAAAAAGACAAGATGCTCAATAGTGGGAACAAACCATTAAAGGAAAACACATAAATGCAATTTTTAATAGAATATGGGGACTAAATACAGCTAATCACGACACACACCAATCCACCCTCCCCCCCAAATTAAGAACTCATAAACTAGTTCAAAATCAATAAAGTTGTTCCCTATTACATTAACACAATTGTAATAAATAAGCTTTATTAAACAGCGCCCCACATGGTTATCACAATCCCAAAAAATTCAAACCATGAGCAGACAACCCACTAAAAAAAACAACCCAAATAACGCCAAACCCCATTCGATGAAATAAACTAATTTTACAAACTAAAATCGGTCAAAACAACTATGAAGATATACAAGAGGAACAATTAATAAAACAAGTCGACTTAACAGCTAATCAAAGAGATTCTTACCGTAATCGGGGCATGGGTTAGCGTTTTGCCTTGGATCCTTTAAATGCATGTTTAGAATCGCTCAAAACTCAAGATTCTGCCGGATTTTGAAGTTGGTTTGAATTTTTATTTGCTAGGGTTTGGAAATCCTTTGGAAGAACAACTTTGGTTGTAAATCGCGAATTGGTTGGAGAAAATGTGAGTAAGTATGTCCCTAATTTTGTCATGTATGACGCACATGACCTCTTTTCCCCCCTTCCAAAATCGACATGGCCTTTGGAGTGCCACATCAACGTTTTTTGTACACATCAGCCTATCACCGGATGAGTTACTTGTTATAGCCGGTGGCAGGACATTTTTATCATTTTTTTGTAAGTTAGGAGGCATTTTTAAAAAGTATCAAACTTAAATGATATGTTCTTAAATATGGCAAACTTACGGGATATTTTACCGATTTTGCTAGAATCCTGAAGCTAGTGTCTTTTTTTTTCCCCCTTTTTTGCAATCAAACTCTCATCATATTAGTGCCAGATGGCAGGAATTATGTGCAGAGAGAGGCAACTAACAATTTAAAAGTAGTAAAAAATATTATATCCATGATAAAAAAAAAAAAAAAACTCATATACAAATATGGTCAATATAATATAAACTAGCCTTCCCTAAAAGAAAATTTATGAGTGAGAAAATATATAAAGTAAACCTAGAAGAAAAATTTAGTGGTTAAGTGAAGTATTTAATAATCATATTTGACATATAAAATATTAGGTTTGTTCTATTCAAATAATTTCATGTTGCAAATATACATGAGAACCTTTTTTTCTTCAATTTTTAAGATCATTCAATAAATATACTTCTTTCAAGAAAAATGCAAAATAAATTTTAAAAACAAACTATACAATAAACATAATTAGTTAGTGTACTGCCAAAATGAAACGAGTTCGGTTGGCACCACAAGAATATAATGATATAGTACCTAAAACAGTATCTGAATGGGTTCCTAACTTTGTCCAGTGAATGTGTTCGATGCCTGGGCAAGAACCAAATGTAGAGGTGGTCTTCGGTGAAGAGCCTCCGACACTCAAGCCAGTGATCGGCGGTTTGAGTTTTAGCAATAGTAATGGAAAAGATTGAGTAATGGAATAGTAGATATATCAGTGTATTACCTTGTTGTAGAAGAAATAGAAGACTTATATACTTACTTCATTAGGGTTTAAGGGCAGAATAGTCATTGCGCACGGGCCACCTAATCCCTAATCCTAGTCAGCACCATACCCCTGTGCTTTTAATAGGGATATGCCAGTGGTCCCCTACACTTTTGGCAGAGAGATAACGACTGTCAGTGTATCAGGTTACTTCCAAGTACTTTTATGTAGGGTCCCCTACTGTGAACATGTCATGTGCTCCTACCGAAGGTAGGATAAGTACATTGGGGATGCTTATACACGGCGTGTTAGTAAAATCAACTCCTAATCACACAACACTAAGAATCTGGAATGAGTTCGAAGAATAACAGTTTGAGAAACACACAACTAGTTCGGCCAGAGTTGTGGCCGAGGTGAACTTGCGCAGAACTGGAAATGTAAATGAATCACACACTCGTTTTACGTGGTTCGTTCAAGATGAACTACATCCACGGAGGCAAGGCACACCTCAATTCACTAAGATATCCAATCAATTACAGAAATTACACTCAGAAATGAAAACGCCCAATTCTGGAACAAATTAGGGCAGAAAACAATCACTCTCAAATTCTCTCTGCAATCTATGAAAGAAGGAAATTGCTTGACGTAGCGTTGTTCTCCTGGAAGAGAGCTCTCCAATGATATATGTCTTGTAGCTCGAATGTAACTAACCAAGAAGTTCTAACTGAATCAAGTTGGCTTCTGCTACCGGACAAATGTGACGGTTTTTCTCGTCACAAACCTGAAACAGATTCGTCACAACTGACGGTTATCCCCAACAACCCTGAACCCGGTTTATTCTGAACAGATTGACTTCTTCACGCCAAAACCCGGTTCATCCATCCGGTTCTTCACTTCCAGATTCCGGTTCCACATTCCCAACACATCCTATTTCAAAGTATAGCTCACTTGATGAGATTGAACACTTCCTCACAAATCTCCACCTCAATGAATCAAGTGTACCTCTTCCTGCCTCATCACTGCCTTTCTGTTAATGCTCTTCATGACATTGCTCAAGCTGCAGCAAGCTCGAGCAATGATCCACTTTGTTTCCAGGTACACCCTTTGTAAGAAAATTAGCAGGATTATGCAATGTGTGTACCTTCTTCACCTCCACAGTTCCAGAATCTATGATATCTCTAGCAAAGTGTAACCTAACATCAATGTGTTTTGATCTTTCATGAAATGCTTGGTGTTTCACAAGATGTAAAGCACTTTGATTATCACAGTAGATTACCACACACTTCTGCTTGATATCCAAATCTCTTAACACCCCTTTCAACCAGATTGACTCTTTAATAGCTTCAGTTAAAGAGATATATTCTGCTTCTGTAGTTGATAGTGCCACAACAGATTGTTGTGCACTCCTCCAGCTGATGGCTGTCCCATATAAGATAAACACAAATCCAGAAATAGACTTCCTTGTGTCCACGTTTGCTGCAAAATCAGAATCAGCAAACCCCTCCAATGCAACAGTACTTCCATCTGCTTTCTTCTCAAATTTCAGTGACATGTTCACTGATCCTTTTAAATACCTCATCACATGTCTCAAAGCTTCCCAATGTTCAACTCCTGGATTTGACATGAACCTGCTTACCAAAGATACAGCATATGCCAAGTCAGGCCTGCTACAGATCATTCCATACATAAGACTTCCAACTCCACTTGCATAAGGGATATTGCTCATCTGTATGATTTCCTCTTCAGTCTTTGGGCATTGTTCTTTGGAAAGTTTCTTCTGTAGATTAACTGGAGTAGAGAGAGGTTTGGCTTCATGCATATGAAACCTCTCCAGTACTTTCTGTAGGTATTGTCTCTGAGATAACCAAAGTACTCCAGCTTCTCTATTTCTTAGAATGTTCATGCCCAATATCTTCTTGGCTTCTCCTAGATCTTTCATGTCAAATTCAGCATTAAGTTTGTCCTTCAACCATTGTACCCTCTGCTTGTTCCTACTGGCAATTAGCATGTCATCCACATACAATAGAAGAAAAACTTTATCTTGCTTTGAACCTTTGTTGAAGTAAACACAACTGTCATAAAGACTTCTTACAAAGCCAACACTGATCATGAAGTCATTGAACCTCTTGTTCCACTGTCTTGGACTTTGTTTAAGTCCATATAGTGACTTTTTTAGTAAACATACTTTGTCTTCTTTCCCAGGAACAACAAAGCCTTCTGGCTGTTTCATATATATATCTCCTCATTGAGTTCTCCATGTAAGAAGGCTGTCTTTACATCCAGTTGTTGTAGTTCCATGTCCTCCTGTGTGACCTTTGATAAAAGCAGCCTGATTGAGCAGTGCTTTACTACTGGAGAGAAAACCTCATTGAAATCAATTCCTTCTCTTTGTGTAAAGCCCCTAGCCACCAATCTTGCTTTAAACCTCACCTGTTTGGATCCTGCTATCTCTAGTTTCTTCTTGTATATCCATTTGGAGCTTACAAGTTTCTGACCTTTTGGTTTCTCCACCAATATCCAGGTTTTATTCTTTTCCAGAGACTCCATCTCTTCTGTCATTGCCTGTATCCAGTGTTCACCTTCTTCACAGTCTAGTGCTTCTTGAAAACTACTAGGCTCTTGTGATTCCAGGTCTTCAGCAACACTTAAGGCATAGTAGACACTCCCTGCTTGGCCATAGAAATCCGGTCTGTTGATTGTTCTTCTAGGCCTATCCCTTCCAATGCTGTATTCCCTGATGTTTTGTGAGGTCCAGTTTGTGCATCTTCTTCAGATGATGAATCACTTTCTTGTAAGTCTTCTTGTGGTTGAGGTGTGTGATCATCTTCTGCAGGATGCTCCACCTGAATTGATATCTCCTCTGTCTCTTTAGCACCATCAAATTCTTCCTTAGAGCCTGTAGAAGTGTAAGCCATCACATTCTCATTGAACTTCACATCTCTACTTGTGATTATCTTCTGATTTCCTTGTTCTAGGCACCACAATCTGTAACCCTTCATTCCATCCGGATATCCAAGAAACACACATCTGAGAGCCCTTGCATCTAGCTTGTCTTGCTTGACATGGGCAAAAGCAAGACACCCAAACACCCTTAACCCTTCATAACTTGGTTTCTGTCCACTCCACACCTCTTCAGGTGTTTTGAACCCAATTACTGATGAGGGTGACCTGTTGATGAGATAGCATGCTGTAGCAATGGTTTCTCCCCAAAACACCTTTGGCAACCCAGCATCCAACAACATACACCTCACTCTTTCAAGAAGAGTCCTGTTGAACCTTTCTGCAACTCCATTCTGTTGAGGATTCATTGGTACAGTCCTGTGTCTTTTGATTCCTCTTTCTTCACAGAAGTTTGTAAACTCGGTAGAGAGATACTCCAGTCCATTATTAGTCCTCAGATGCTTCAGCTTCTTTCCTTTGACATTTTCCAGTTGGATCAACCATGTTTTGAACTTGTGAAAGGCATCACTCTTGTTCTTCATCAACATGATCCACACCTTTCTGCTGTAATCATCAATCAAGGACATGAAATACCTTGCACCACCATGAGATTCTGTTCTTGCAGGCCCCCATATGTCAGAGTGAACATAATCTAATGGTTCTTGAGTTGTGTGAACTCCCTTTCCATAGGGCAACTTCTTGGATTTGCCCAGAGCACACTGATCACAGAACTCTAGTTCTTGATTTCCCAGATTTCCAATTACTCCACTTCTTGACAATTCCTTCAATCCCTTCTCTCCTATGTGTCCAAGTCTTTTGTGCCATTTAACCATCTCAGAGCTGTTCAAGACCATATCCACACTTCCAACAATAGGTGAACCAATCAGGATAAATAGTCCATTATGCTGTCTGCCTTTTATCACCATTTTTCCATGTTTTGTGATATGCAAGAATCCATCTACTGAGCTAAACTGACATCCACTGGTTACCAAAGAACCAAGAGATAGAAGATTCCTTTTAAGGCCAGGAACATACCTAACATTTGAGATGATTCTGACCACACCATCAAACATCCTTATGCTCACTGATCCAACTCCTTTGACCTTGCATGATTGGTCATTTCCCAGGAGAACATTTCCACCATCTTCTTTCTTCAGTTCATTAAACCATGACTGATGAGGACACATGTGAAAGGAACACCCGGTGTCCAGGACCCATTCCTTTACCATTCTTGAATCAGTAACATTTAACACTTCTGGAGGGTCTTGTTGATGATCAATGGCAGCAGCTTCTGCCCCTTGATTTCCAGCTTTCTTATTCCTCTTAGGACAATCCTTCTTCAAGTGACCTGGCTGTTTACACTTGAAGCATTTCCTCTTCTCAACCCAGTCATTCCCCTTCTTAGGATTTGAATCCCCAGACTTTGGATCCTTAGCATTCTGTCCCTTCTTGCCTTGCCAAGGTTTCTTGAATTTAACATTCAGTCCTTCTCCAGGTTGCACCATGCCTTTATCACCTTGAGTCTGAAAACATTTAGATCTCAGAGCCTTCACTATTCCATCATAGGATAGCTGATCATCTCTCCCATACATCAAGGCATCCTTAAAGCTTTCCATGGATTTTGGAAGTATGTTTAACACCATCAATGCCTTGTCATCCTCCTCCAATTTCACATCCAGATCTTCCAATTCTTCAATCATCTTAATAAATTCATCAAGTTGATCAGAAATTACCTTGTCTTCAGTGATCTTGAAGGCCAACATCTTCTGCTTCAGGAACAGTTTGTTGGAAACTGACTTTGATTGATACAGTTCTTCCAATCTCCTCCATGCTTCTGACGAACTCTTGCACCTTGAAACCTCCCTCAACGGTTTATCACCCAAGCACAAGAAGATAAGACTTAGGGCCTTCTTATCCACTGATGCAAATTTAGGTTTCTCAGTTTCTTCCCATGACTCCAGAGGTATCAATGCAAGATCAAGGCCATTGTGAACCAGTACAGCGTTCATCTTGATTTTCCATAATGTGAAATCATTCCTTCCAGTAAACTTCTCAAAATCCATCTTCATACCAGCCATTCCTTCTCTTCTTCGAACTGTGCGAGCTGATTCCCACAGACGGCGCCACTTGTTAGTAAAATCAACTCCTAATCACACAACACTAAGAATCTGGAATGAGTTCGAAGAATAACAGTTTGAGAAACACACAACTAGTTCGGCCAGAGTTGTGGCCGAGGTGAACTTGCGCAGAACTGGAAATGTAAATGAATCACACACTCGTTTTACGTGGTTCGTTCAAGATGAACTACATCCACGGAGGCAAGGCACACCTCAATTCACTAAGATATCCAATCAATTACAGAAATTACACTCAGAAATGAAAACGCCCAATTCTGGAACAAATTAGGGCAGAAAACAATCACTCTCAAATTCTCTCTGTAATCTATGAAAGAAGGAAATTGCTCGACGTAGCGTTGTTCTCCTGGAAGAGAGCTCTCCAATGATATATGTCTTGTAGCTCGAATGTAACTAACCAAGAAGTTCTAACGGAATCAAGTTGGCTTCTGCTACCGGACAAATGTGACGGTTTTTCTCGTCACAAACCTGAAACAGATTCGTCACAACTGACGGTTATCCCCAACAACCCTGAACCCGGTTTATTCTGAACAGATTGACTTCTTCACGCCAAAACCCGGTTCATCCATCCGGTTCTTCACTTCCAGATTCCGGTTCCACATTCCCAACACATCCTATTTCAAAGTATAGCTCACTTGATGAGATTGAACACTTCCTCACACGGCGTGCTTTGCTCACCTGGCCCAATGTGATCATGAGGAGAAATGGTCCGGATCATGCTTCTGGTTATCCTGGTGGCCCCGAAGCGGTCCTCTTGAGCACGAGGGAGGAACTAATCAAGATGTGATGTCGCTTAACTGTCTTAGGCATTCTCCTGTGAATGTAAGGCTAGACATCTCGCATCGTACGAGGTGTTCCCCATTATGGAACTACATGTCCCCCCTTTAAGACTCCGAGTAGAGGTACAAAGCATACTCAGAGTGGGGAGTCCACCGTGATCCGTCTTTTCACCTTGTCAAACCTGACGCCTCGATTCCCACCTATTTGCTTTTTTAAATTCCCAAGCAATCTCTAGATGTACTCGTGGATGGTATTTTTTTTCACTGGCCAGGATTGAGCCAAGTGTGACGCTCTGAGGATACATCTTTGGATTTTCACCTTATTTTCTCTTATAAATAATCCTAATTTGAATCAGTTTCCACTTTTACTTTCCGGTGATTGTTCATTTCTTCTGCAAAAATCCTTTTAGCGATTCCCGATGACCTTCTCCGATCAAATCCTCTGGCGACTGTAATTCTTTGGTTTCGATTCTCTTCTATTCTTTAAACCGTCTTCCTTACTCGAAGTTTCCGTAGGTACACTTCGTGACTTTTTTTTTCTTATTTTTCATCGGAGAATCCCTTCGATCATGGTTAGATCATTCTATATTTCTCTGTCTAGTGATTGGCCTTCGGGGAGAGCGGGTGAAGCCTCCTCCTCTAGCCGGCGCAATTCTCCAGAATGGGATCATGCTCTAGTAGTGACAATAAGACCATATGGTCACCTATTATCCCAGGAGAGACACCTTAGTGCTAGTTCATGCTGGCGAACTCCTCTTAGTTCATACTTCTTCTCCCGTGACTATAGCCGCTGGTAGCTCCTCTCTACTTTCTTATTCTTCCATCCGGGGTAGAACCATGGTTTTGCGCCACAATCCCAGGTCTTTTTCTTTTAGGGAGATACTAGGAAGAGAGGAAAATGTAGCCCTACTAAGGAAAGGTATAGGTGGAACGACATAACTGGTCCATCTTCCTTCAACCACTTTGAAAGGAATATGGTTTGCACTTCCGAGTTTGTGGTTGAGAGGTCTGATGAAGTTGAAAGGCCCAACCATCTGATTTCACCCATTCTTGCTTTCTGGAAGGTACATGTAGAAGTGGGGGTGCGTCTTCCATACTGCGAGTTTTTTAACTCTCTAGATAATGCTTATAGCATCCTCTTAAACTAAATTAATCCTTCATGCATGCAAATGATCATAACTTTCTATGTCTTAGTAAAGGGGAATGGGAGAAGCCTGATGCTGAACTCATTTCAAATCTTTCACGAGCTTAAAACAAAGAGTGGTATGTTTTATCTGAGCTTGCAAAGAACGAGCCTTCGCACTTCGTAGGCAAGCCTCCCAGTATAGAGAAAAAAATGGAAAAATAGGTATTTCTTGATCTCTCTGAAATCTGGCACTAGGCCTTTCCGCCATGGACGATGGCTTTAGTAAACTGCGATATACGGATCCTAACCAGGATTTTATGTCCGTCCTAAACCGTCGTGTGATAAGGAAACTTAACACTTGAGTGGAAGAGCATCGTATCTTTAAGATATCAAATCTTTATAAGAAGCTGGAGGTCCTTTCCCACTTTCGATTCCTAGAACCTAGGCTTGAACTCCCCCTACGGCTGGTATTTACCTCGCACCCAAACTTCTCCATTGATTCTTATTTTAGCTAATAAATGTTACTTCTATTTGCTAGTTTTTATTTTCGTTTTTCAAGTCTAATAGCTCTTTCATCGCGTTTTTCAGAGACAGACTGGAAGCACGGTCTGGTAGATGAGGATGACAACGAAGTTGCCTTCCTTGGGGAGATAATGCCAGCTGTTAGGCATGCACCCCCTTCTAGAGGGAATGTGGAGTGTGCTATGGCTCCACCTTAGCCTGCATCTACATCCTAGGCACCTTCGCTCTCAGCTCCGACATGTGCTCGCAACACCAAGACTACAGAGTTGCCTCATTCTGACCAGGAGAGGCTGAGTGACCACTCCAAGAGGTCTTCCGGCTATGATGTTCAGCACGATGCCTCTTCTAAGAGGCATAAATCCTCCTTTGATAGCAAGGGCAAGGGGAAGGAGATTAGGAAGGCCTTTAATGACATTTTTAACGTGGTCCTCCCGAGTCCCTGTTGGACTTAAACAAGGAAGAAGTTGGGACCTTCCTGAAGTAATTGCCCGCCCTGGATGACACAAAGATACTTATGAAGGGCGACGGGTAGAAGGCGCGCGAAGCCGTCACCAAGAACTTGGTCCAGGTACTGCTTCGCAGGCTCCTACGTCTTTTAGTTTTTCCTTTGTTCTGTTCTTACAACCCTTGTACTTTAATCTTCTCATTGTAGGATATTACTGGCTTCGGGTATTTCATTAAATGGAGGAGCCCAATTCCAATATGATCGAGCTAAAGGCAGCCTTCCAAAGGAAGGATAATGAGGTGGTGCAAACGACCACCCAACTAAATTTGATGGGTATAGAGAAGGATGCCCTTCAGAAGGAAATGGATGAACTGAAAAAGAAGTTGGCTTAGTCTGAGAAGACTCGGGAAAACTTAATCTGCCACTGTGACAGGAGGGAGGCTGAGGCGCAAAAATAGGGGTTCCTGGAAGGGATGAAAACTTGTTGCGTGAAGCTCTTCCTTATAATTCTTGGGCAAAACTTCTTGCGCAATCTTCACTTAAGGACCCTGTATCTAAAAGAAATGGGTTCCCACATCAAGCACTTTGTGAAGACTGGGATTCTTTCCCGCCATAAAGCAAGCCCAAGCCCAGGGAAACGTTTTCAAGCTCAACACGGTAGAGGCCATGCAGTCTCTAGAGGAACCCCCCACCTTCAAAGAGGATAAGAGCCTCAGCACATACCACCTTTTTGTGGAAGTCGGTGGTTTGAGGTGCCACCCGAAAGCTGATACAGGATTCCTAGTCTACTGGTTTCATTCGCCCAAAACCTGGAGTATGAAGTGGGGGAACCTCTTCAGAGCATCCCCCCAAGCTCGAGGCTATCGAGGACATCCCTACCCCCAGAGAAGGGGGAGACTATAAAGAAAAGAGCGGAGGAAGGGCAAATATTGAGTACTTATTGAGCCGGTAAGCCAAATCGGGTCAAATAATGGGAACTTATTGACTCGATGAGCCAAACGGGTCAAATAGTCGGTACTTGTTGATCCGAGATGTCGAGATGGGTAGTGGGTACTTTTTTATCTGAGAAGTCGAACGAGTCAAATAGTGGGTACTTGTTGATTCGAGAAGTCGAACGGGTCAAGTAGTGGGTACTTGTTGAGCTGATAATTCGAATTCGGGCATATAGTGGGTACTTGTTGAGCCGATAAGCCGAATTGGGTCAAATAGTAGGTACTTGTTGACTCGATGAGCAGAACGAGTCAAATAGTCGGTACTTGTTGATGCGGGAAAGTGAGATGGGTCAAATAGTGGGTACTTGTTGAGTTGATAAGCCAAGCGATCAAATAGTGAGTATTTATTGAGCCGAGCAGTCGAATTAGGTCAAATAGTTCGTACTTTCTGAGCCGATAAGCCGAACGGGTCAAATAGTGGGTACTTGTGAGTCGATAAGCCAAACGGGTCAAATAGTGGGTATTTGTTGGTCCGAGAAGTCGAATCGGGGCAAATAGTGGGTATTTATCTAGTCGATAAGCCGAATCGAATCAAATAGTGGGTATTTGTTAACTCGATAAGCCAAACAGGTCAAATAGTGGATACTTGTTGATCCGACAGATAGAGGCAGGTCAAATAATGGGTACTTTTTGAGTTGATAAGCCAAACGGATCAAATAGCGGGTTCTTGGGCGAATCGGGTGAAATAGTGGGTACTTGATGAGCGGATAAGCCAAATCGGTCAAATATTGGTTACTTGTTGAGTCGATGAATAGAATGGGTCAAATAGTGGGTAATTGTTGATCCAAAAAGTCGATATGGGTCAAATCTTGGGTAGTTGTTGAGCCGATAAGCCAAACAGATCAAATAGGGGTACTTGTTGAGCCGATAAGTCAAATATGGACAAATAGTGGGTATTTTTTTGCCAATAAGACAAATCGATCAAATAGTGGGTACTTGATGACTCGATGAGCTGAACATGTCAAATAGTGGGTACTTGATGACTTGATGAGCTGAACATGTCAAATAGTGGGTACTTGTTGATCTGAGAAGTCGTGACGAGTCAAATAGGGGGTACTTGTTGATTTGAGAAGCCGAACGGGTCAAATGTGGGTACTTGTTGAGTCGGTAAGCCGAATCACGGCAGATAGTGAGTACATGTTGACTCGATGAGTCGAACATGTCAAATAGTGGATACTTGTTGATCCAAGTAGTCGAGACGGGTCAAATAGTGCATAATTATTGAGCCGATAAACCAAATGGATCAAATATTGGGTACTTGTTGAGTCGAAAAGTCTAATCGGGGCCAATAAGCTGAACGAGCCAAATAGTGGGTGCTTGTGAGTCAATAAGCCAAATGGGGTAAATAATGGGTACTTGTTGATCCGAGAAGCCGAATTGGGCAAAGTAATAGGTACTTATTGAGTCGATAAATCAAATTAGGTCAAATAGTGAGTACTTGTTGACTCGATAAGCCAAATGGGTCAAAGAGTGTGTAATTGTTGAGCTGAACATGTCAAATAGTTGGTACTTGTTGAGCCGATAAGCCAAACGGATCAAATAGTGGGTACTTGGGTTAATCGGGTGATATAGTTGGTTCTTAATGAGCCGAAAAGACGAATCAGACAAATAGTGGGTACTTGTTGACTTGATGAGTCGAACGGGTCAAATCTTGGGTAATTATTGATCCGAGAAGTCGACAGGGGTCAAATAGTGGGTACTATTGAGCCGATAAGCCAAACAAATCAAATAGTGGGTATGTATTGAGCTGATAAGTCAAATCGGAGCAAATGGTGGATATTTGTTAAGCCAATAAGCCAAATCGATCAAATAGTTGGTACTTGTTGACTCGATGAGCCGAACGAGTCAAATAGTGGGTACTTGTTGATCCGAGAAGTCAAAACGAGTCAAGTAGTTGGAATATGTTGAGCCGATAAGAAGAACGGGTCAAATAGTTGGTACTTGTTGATCCGAGAAGTCAAATCGTGTCAAATAGTAGTACTTGTTGAGCACAATAAGCCAAATCAGTCAAATTGTATGTACTTGTTAATTCAAGAAGTCGAATCGCGTCAAATAGTGAGTACTTGTTGACTCTAGTAATGAGGTCCAATTGATATCATGAAACCAACAGGACTGACCGATTCGACCGGTCTAACCACGAACCAGCCCTTAGTCTGGTCTGATAGGGCTAATGAACTGGATAAACCATTGACCCGAATATACCCGTTGAAATCGTCCAAAACCGGTTGACCTGCTAGACCGCAAACCATCTAAATCTCGTTTCTGTTTTGTATTTTCTTTTCTTTTAAGAGCTATAATTTTTTTTATGGTATTGCACATTTGAACTTACGATAATCAATTTAATTTGGAGGTTGGACGTTCTTGAAAATTGAAATATATAGTTTAAACTTTGAAGTGTTTTTATATCAACTGATTTTCTTATCTATTGTTCATTTATTATTTATATATGTTAAATCTAAATGCATATTCATTATATAGGAAAATAAACAACTCCAAATAAAAAGTTAAATTATGAAATTTGATTGTCCTTAATCGGTTGGACCGATGGATGAACCGATCCGGCTTGTTGAACCGATCCAGCCAATTGAACCATTCCGAGCGGTTGAAACTTGATCCAGTGGTATGACCGGGTTGACTTCCGATCCGACCCTACAAACGTTGTGTGAAACTACTAATTTTCTAAGTTATACATATAAAATAATAAGTTTTTCATATTTTTTTATTTTTTCTTATATTTTTAGTAAGTAGTTTTACTTACAATCACTTTTATCACAAGCGAAATTTTATAGTTTATTTAAACTTACCTATTATTTAATTTATTATTATAATTATTTTGTTTTATTTTATATTTTTTTCTAATTGGATGAATTAATTTAAAAAAATGACATTTACTCAATATACTAAAAAAATTGAATATTAAATATATGATATTAATTGGAGTTGTGATTTTCAATAAACTAACATTAATTACTTTTCTTTAGCATACCAAAAATGGCCTTTTGAATCTAAAGATTCTAAAGGAATTTTATTACATGAATTAGAAAAAAGTAAAATAAAAAGTTATATTTAACCAACTATAGTAGGTAAAGTGTCATTTAATATTATTTAATATTTCACACATATTCATGGTAATCATCCATAGTTACAAAAAGCAGGTATCTATTGAATATATATATATATATATATATATATATATATATATATATATATATATTCAAGGTATTGAAAAAGGGCTCGCGGGTGGATTGTGGTAGGTATACTACCCTAGTCCCCTCCCTTCCATTAAAAAAACTTGGCCACTTTAGTTCTTTAGCTAACTTTGAGAGTTCTTTCTTCGCAATTATGTATGCACGTTCCTTGGGAGTTTCCGGCTTGATTTTCAAAGTCAAGACTTAATTACACGATGTAGATCGAGGTTTAATGCCCGATGCGAGATCAAGGTTTAATGTCTGATGCAGGACCAAGGCATAATGCACGATGCAGGATCGAGGCTTGAAGCCGGATACTAGATCAAGGCTTAATGCCCAATACAAGATCGAGGCTTAATGCCTGATGCAGGATCAGGGTTTAATGCCGATGTAGGATCGGGGCTTAATGCCCGATGTAGGACCCTGGCTTAATGTCCGATGCAGGATCGAGGCTTAATGTTTGATGCAAGATCAAGACTTAAAGGCCAATGCAGGATTTGGGCTTAATGTTTGATGCAAGATCAAGGCTTAATGCCTGATGCAAGATCGTGGTTTAATGCTTGATGTAGGATCAAGGCTTAATGCTTGATGCAAGATCAAGGCTTCATGCCTGATGTAGGATCGGAACTTAGTGCCTGATGCAGGACCAGAGCTTTTCTTCATGCCAGAGCAAATATGGACTTCTGACGGTTTACCCATGCCAAGTTTTAGTACTTAGGTTTTTTTTCCTCGCCAAGCAACTTGAAGTTGGTGCCTTGACAAAAATTTATCAAAATGAGACGAGTTGGAAGACGCCAACTCTCCCTTCTTTATAGATAGAAAGTGCTCCCTAGTACAGTTGCACCTTACAACTTAAGCAAAATATTTCTTCAAATATTTGATGTTCCAGGATCTTGGTCGTTTCTTCCCCTTTTTGTTCTTCAGTTCTTACCCTCCTCCTTCAAGGACCTTGGATACAATGCACGGGCCTTACCAGTTTGCATCAAGTTCTTTGTGGGCTTTAGTGCGTCCACTCGCCTCAGCACAAGGTCTCCTTTCTGAAGTTCACACTTCTTGACTTTCTTTTCATAGGCAGCCTCGAGGTGGCTCTTGTACCTTTCTTTGCGAAAGTGTGCGAGCTCCCTTTCTTCCTTGACCATGTCTAGGTTTTCACGAAGTAGTTCCCGGTTCTGGTTTTCATCGTAGCGTAGGATCCTATGGGATTACAGTCCTACCTCTGCGAGGATTACGACAGTAGATCCATAAACCAGGTTGTAGGCTGCTTTGCTTGTCGTGGTCCTAGGACTAGTTATGTAGGCCCAAAGGACGGAGTCCATTTCTTCAATCTATTTACCTCCAGCCTTCTCCAGTCAACTTCTTATCCCATCAATGATGGTCTTATTCGTGATCTCTACTTGGTCATTCGCATGTGGCGCTGTATTGAGGCACACCACTGCGTGATCTTCATCATTTCGCACCACTCCCTTGTTTTTTATCCCACGTTTCAGTTATCGGAGACCAGGATTTGGGGCACTCGATATATGCAGCATATGTTTTTCCATAAGAATTCTATGATGGCATCCTCATTTATCTTACTCATGACTTCAGCCTCCACCCATTTTTTAAAGTAGTCTATGATAACAATTAGGAACGTTTTCTTCCCTGGAGCTGCCGTGAACCTCTCCACTTCGATTCTCCATTTGTCAAATGGGCAAGGTGACTGCATGCTCGTCAACTCTTTCGCTGGAAGGTGAATCAAGGGACCATGCTTCTGGCTTTTCTCACATTTCTTTACCAGGTCCTGGGCATCCTGTAGCATTGTGGGCCAATAGTAGCTAACACGAAGTGCTTTCCTTAATTTATTCTTATAACCCGCATGTGCCTCTACGCACCCTTCATTCACTTCCCTGAGCACATTGTTTTCTTCTAAATTTGATACACGCGTTAGGTAAGGGTGTGTGAATTCCCATTTGTATAGGTGATATCCAATGACAATACTTGGCATACTTCATTTTAGATGATTTTGCGTTCCCAGACTCAGCTTCCTCAAAGTACTTTCTGATGGGGGCACACCAACTTTCCCCCTCTTCTATCGTTGTCATGGTCCATTCACCACTCAAGAGAGTAATCTTTCCTGTAGCTCATTTTCCAGCCGAACTTGCCAACTTGGCCAAGTAATCTGCTTTTTTTGTTCTCGTATTTCCATCTATTGGAATTCTTTCACCATTTTGGCTACCTGGACATCATACTGGGCCATTTTCTCACTCCTGACCTCATAGGTTCCCTGTACCTGCTGTGTTGCTAGGCGAGAGTCAGAGAATACTACAATACTTTGAGCCCGCAATTCCAGGGCCATATTCATTTTCCTGAGGATCGCTTCATACTCAGATTCGTTATTCGAGGTGTGAAATCCAAATTTCACTACGAACTGGAGTTCGCTATTATTTGGATCCACGATGATTATTCCAACTCCACATCCTATATTTGATTATGATCCATCCACATAGATCTCCCAAGCGAGTGCTTCATGTCCTTGTCATTTTTTTTTAATAAAGTCAGCCAATGATTCTGCTTTGATAGCGGTTCTTGGTTCGTACCCGATGTCATACTCCCCTAATTCGATTGCCCGTTTCACCATCTTGCTAGAGAGGTTGAGTCGGCTAAAAAATTTACCTCAGTGGTATGTTGTTTCGTACTACAACCCGATGTGAACTCATGTTTCGCCCCATCTGCTGATGGAACAGCTTATCTACCATACGCTGGTAGATTGCCCTGCATTCTTCAACCCCCAAGGGCATGCCTACATATCCACACGTGCCGCAAGCCACCACGATCATGATCTTATGGTAGCCCAGGTAGGCATCCATCATGCTTAATAGTTCGCACCCTAAAGTGGAGTCAACCAGTTGGTCAATACGAGACAGAGAATAGTGATCTTTGGGGCAGGCTTCGTTAAGTTTGCGGAAATCTATACATATCATCCATGCTCCTAGCCCTTTTACACCATTACAGTGTTGGACAACCACCCCAAAAATTGGATTTCCATAATGTGGCATGCCTCTAGTAGCTTTGATACTTCTCCTTGGATTACCCGATCCTTTTCTTTATTCATTCGTCTGAGCTTATTTTTTACTAGCTTGGATGTTGGGTCTACATTTAGTGAGTGCATCACGATATTGGGGTCAATCCCAGTCATATCAGAAGAGTGAAAAGCGAACAAGTCCACGTTCCTTCTTAAACACTTTTATCACTAACGAGGCTACCTCAGGAGCCATCATTGTCATGATCCTTGTGCAGAATATTGTCTGATCCGTGAATAGTTCTACACTCATTAGTTTCTCTTGAGGCATGATTTGCACTTCGGGATCTTCTTCATCCAGTTCTATGGCCTTTAACTTCTTACTAGTCCCTTCATCATGGGTTCTCACCCGCTTCTTCTGGTTGGAGCTCACAACCTTCTTTACCATGTTCATATAACATCTCTGTAAACTGTGTTGATCACCTGAGACCTGCCCACGTCTTCTCCTACCGCGAACTTCATCTTCATGTGATAGGTGGATGTTATAGCCTGGAAGAGGTTTAAGGAAGGCCTCTGCAGAATGACGTTGTACTACGATGGTGCATCCACTATCATGAACTTGACCATCCCTCGATTTAATGTGGGGCTCCTCCCCTAATCAGACTTGAAGTGTGATATGTCCTTTTGTTCGGATCATGCCTTCACTGAACCCATACAGAGTTGTTACAACGAGTGTCATTTCCACATTGATATCCATCTGCCGGAAGCATTCCTCAAATAATATATCCACCGAGCTCCCCGTATCCACAAATATCTAAGCCAATGAGTATCATGATATGTCCCATGTGATACAACACACTGTAAAATAGTTGTTAGCATAGCAAAGCACATAACATAGCATAACCCTATAGCCTGTTGAGCATAGCGTAGCACAGCAAATAGCATAGTGTAGCATAACATAGAATGTAGTTAACATGTTTGCCTTTTGACTAGCATAGCATAGCACAAAGCATAGCATAGTATATAGCATGTGGCCTATAGCCTATGAAATGTTGTGCTTAGACATTAACATCACAATCAAAGCAATTAAAATAGACAAACAACCTAATCACCAGGGCATCATGATGAGGCTATTGCAGCGAGCCACAATCACGAGGTTCGAACTCTATGTTGGGGGAGGAACTCAACTCCCCAACCTCTTTATATTCATTTTCGTGCCATGTGCGGGCACTTCTTAAATTTTCCTAGTGTTCTGGGTTTGTATCTCCATCAGTAGGTCTCCCCATTATCATATATATGTACCCTTTCTTTCATTGGGCGTCTTTCTTAGGTCCTTTTTGGACCTCTTTTCCTTCCCTTTTCCCAAGTATCCGTTCTTCATTTTCTTTCCTCCTGTATCAGTTGATTCATTTCTTCTTTATGAAGTCCACTAATTGGCCATCACAAATCATTCTTTCAATTTCATCGGCCAGATGCCGACATGAGTTCGTCTCGTGCCCCCATTCGTTATGGTATTTGCAGAATTCATCGTCGGGCTTATTTCGAGATCCTTTGTTATACCGCGAAGGAAGTTGAAAGTAGGGTGGTCAGTTGTAAATTCGAATAACTCAGCCTGTTGCACAGTTAGTGGAGTATAGTGGGTGTAATGATTGGCCTTGCCACTCCTTGCCTTCTTAGTAATGTACTACTCTTTCTTATCGGCATGCTACTTCTTCTTTTCATCCATCTTTTCTTCCTTATTTTTCCCACTTCGGGCCTCCTCCAGATTGATGTACTTGTATGCTCGTTACAGCAACTCATTGAAGGATCGGGGGGGTCGTTTTGCTAGAGACCTGAAGAAGTCCCCATCCTGTAAGTCTTAGGCCAAGGTATTGATCTTCATCTCAGCTGCGGCTGAGGGTACTTCCAGGCCGCCTTGTTGAAGCTTCCGATGTACGCCCTTAATGTCTCAGTTGCCCCTTGCTTAAAGCTAAATAGTGACAGGGGAGTTTTGTACTACTTTTTGGCACTCGCGAAATGGTGCACGAACTAGGAACTGAAGTCAGAGGATTAGTGGATGGTGTTCGCACCAAGTTATCTGAACCGTTGTTGTGTGGCCCTCGTTAATGTTGTTAGCAATACACAAACCCCGTCACTATATTGATGGAGCAAAGAAGCGTTCTCGAATCACAACAGGTGATCATAGGCCTGTCACTGGGTTAGGGTTAATCTGTGTTACAAACCCTGGAGAGGGGCCTGACATCCCTCATCGGTTAGCCACCGCACTCTCAATGGCCATCTGTATCAGCCTATTGAGTTCATCCTGCATCATAGTTAAGGTTCGACCACCTCCAGCGGCCTGGGTGGGGCTGTTGTGCCCTTCAGTGGGAGGGTGGTTGTGGTTAACCCTGAGGTGGATCCTCTGTAGCTCTGTTAAACTCTGATTGCACATCGTGACCAATGTCATTACTCGTCATGCTAAAACAATATACATATTGTTAGCGAAATAGAAAGAAATTAATCACACTTCCTCGTTCAATCTCCTCCTTAGGTTTTCAATGAAGGAAAATCTCAAAGAAATAGAATCAATATGGTGGGACGGACTCTCATGTCACGTCTCAAAATGAGAGAGATCACTTTTCCATAGACGGCGCCATTGTAGTGCCAAAATGAAACTAGTTCCGGCACCACAAGAATGTAATGAGATAGTACCTAAAACAGTATCTGAATGGGCTCCTAACTTTGTCCAGTGGATGTGTTCGATGCTTGAAAAAGAACCTGCAAGAACCAACACCGGAGGGGATATCAGGTGAAGAGCCTCCGACACTCAAGTCAGTTATCGGTGGTTTGAGTTTTAGCAACAGTAATGGAAAAGATTGAGTAATGGAATAGTAGATATATCAGTGTGCTACCTTGCTATAAAAGAAATAGAAGACATATATTTACTTCATTAGGGTTTAAGGGCAGAATAGTCACTGTGCACGCGCCACCTAATCCCTAATCCTAGTCAGCATCATAGCCCTGTGCTTTTTTAGGTTTATGTTAGTGGTCCACTACACTTTTGGTAGAGGAGTAATAGCTATCAGTGTACCAAGTGACTTCCAAGTACTTTTATGTCTCGCCCCCTACTGTGAACATGTCATGTGCTTCTACCGAAGGTAGAATAAGTACATCAGGGATGATTATACAAATCGAGTTTTACTCACCTAGCCCGATGTGATCCTGAGGAGAAATGGTTTGGATCATGCTTCGGGTTATCCTGGTGGCCCCGAAGCACTCATCTTGAGCACGAAGGAGGAACTGTTCTAGATGTGATGTCTCTTAACTGTCTTGGGCATTCTCCTGTGAATGTAGGGCCAAACCTTGCGCATCGCAGGGGGTGTTCCCCATTATGGCACTACAGTTAGAAAATAGACCAATGAAGTTCTTTTGTCTTTTAAATGAGAAAAAAAATATTGTCTTTTAAAATGGGCTCATTTATGGATTAGGCCCAAAATATTATATTAATATATACAAATATAATAATTCAAAAACTATACATAAATATTAAAAAGCTGCCAATAGCATATATCTCAATCCCACCAAAATTCCTTTCCAATCAAAATCTACCTTAAATATAAAAGAAGAATCGTTGAAATTTCAATTAACTGGCGTGTCTTTTGTAGTTTTTTTTTTTTTTTTAATTTCCTTTAAATCATAATTAATTGATATGTATGCTATTACTTGCTACAAATAAGGGAAGTTGGTATGGAGTCAATCAATAAGTTTTTTTCTTTTTTTTTCTTTCCCTGTTAATATTTAAAAATCTTATAACTTTTTCGTCTCAACTCCGTTTTCCATGAAAAGCATATCAATCTAATGTATTTTCATGATCTTCGATTTGACATTCATTATGTATATATATTATTAAAATATTATATTGTAAATGAAAGTTACTTATTTTTAGAATTATTATGATATACTTCAAATTCTTTTTATATATAGAATTAAAAATATCATATAGTTTCAAATAATATTTCTTTTTGGAAGGATAAAGTTATCTTCTTTTCAGAAACTTAATTTTTTTTTCCTCTTTGTATTTTCATAATTTTATATTTTTTAAATTATTTTGTTTTAAAGAAATTTGATAAAAGAAAATTACAAGTTTGTTTAGTTTACAATTTGCAGTAAAAATCTTAGATATATTAGTTGAGTGATTTGTTGATTGAATTAGTTAGTAGTTTTCTTATTTTTTCGATGAAAAGAAAAATTGTGTCAACTACAAAGATAATGTGCTGATTATTTTTTATTTAAATAAGCCAAAATAATATAGTTTAGCATTGTCATCCTTAATGAACTAATACAATTGTGGGATCTCATTCCAATATTACTAAAACACTTGGGAGCATCATACATTCTATAATTCTGATAGTGCAAGTCAATAAAATCAAACAGTGGAGGTATTGACTAATTTGCACAAGAAATTTTTTATTGCTACAAAGTGTTATGGTGTTCCGAATCATGAGCTAATGTTAAAGGTTGCTATACCAGTGATGCTACTGAGGAATATTGATCCTACTCTTCGATTTTACTGTACAAGGTTGATCATCACAAGACTTGGTACACGTGTACTTGAAGGAAAAATCATGACTAAAATTAATGTAGGTACAAATGTGTTAATTCCAAGATTATCACTGATTCCATCTGATGTGAGAGCGTCTTTCGAATTTCAACACCATCAGTTCTCTCTTACAGTTTCATATGCTATGATCACCAATAAGAGTCAAGGAGTCTAATGTAGTTTACGATAATTGGACTTGTGTCGTTATATCAACTTTTACTCATTATAGTATAATATCTCGTATAAGTCTTTTATAATATCTTATAAATTACGCATTTAGCTTTCCATTATGATACATATTTATGTTTATATTTCAATAATAATAGTCGTGCATTACACAGGTGGATATCTAGTCATATTGAAACAAAAAAGTTAAAAAGATTACTTAAGTTTTGAATAAGTAAGAAATGTTTACATAAAATGGCCTTAAGCACAAAAAGAAAAGACCAACATCTGATGTCACAAGGTACTGATCCTAAAAAACCAAGTGCTCATCCGCCAAGCTACAGAAATTCATGTTAGAGGCATAGGAAATTTATGGGTATGGGTGTGTTTGTTTATGGTTTCCCTCGGTTGATTGAGAGATCAAATCCCAATAAAGCAAACGCATTAACTCACTTAGTTAAATTTAACTCAGTACTCCTAATCTTAAGCAAACTCGCCCTACGTATTAAGTTATTACTGTGAAATTTACATATATATCCCTGAAGATTTCAAAAATTCCAAGGGGATTCAGTGCTCTCCGACCAGTCACTCTGTCCCTGATCTTAATAACAGCTAGAAGATTATAAAACTAGTCTCAGATTTATAGGGCGTTTGCAATTTCAATTCCCCACAAATTATTATTCTTAATTGAGTTTCGTAACGATATTTTTTTCATGAAGTTAGTCCTAATTGTTATTGAAATTTATTACATCCCAGCCATATTTCTCTGACGTGGCACTCAACATACACATCTCTTGCAGAAAAAAAAAAAAAAAAAAAAGAACATAATATAAGATTTTAAGGGTGCACCAGGTATATGTAGGACCCAATAAATTCTAATCATTAGATTTTATCTTTTAATTATAGCATTTAGATAAAACATGCTACCAAAATAATAGGTTGTTTATAAAAAATAATGATTTAAACATTTAAAATGATAAATAGACAACTTGACACTTAATAGTCATGTTTTTCATTGTTTTCTCGTTTCTTTTTAATTCTTTTCTTTTAGGTTTGAGTTCAGTTTGTCGTTCAACAATTTTCTTTTTGGTTTTTTTTGTCCCTTTCTTCTTTTCTCTCTTTTTCTTTCGCAACAATACACGTCTTTTTTTTTTCTTTTCAATGTAGTATCTTTCCTTTATCATTTTTCTTTTATCGTTTTTCAAACTTAAAAGAAATAATAATAATAATAAAAATAATAATAATAATAATAATAATAATAATAATAATAATAATAATAATAATAATAATAATAATAATAATAATAATAATAATAATAATAATAATAATAATAATAATAATAATAATAATAATAATAATAATAATAATAATAATAATAATTTGATGATGATGATGATGATGATGATGATGTTAGGATATGTTTGGTTGGGGCTGGGGGTAGTTGGGGCATTGTTGGCTGTGGATAGTGGCTGAGAGTGTTAAAGAGTGATGTTTGTTTGGGTGGTTGAGGTAGTGATTGTAGTGCAGGATATAATTTTAAATTGTAAAATGTGATGTGATGTGCGTAAAAGATTGTTATTAATGGTTGGTTTAATGATTAAAGTAGTATTGAGATTTATGATTGATTGATGATGTATATGATTGTTGATAGGTGATGTTTAGTTGTTGTTGGGTTAAAATTATTTATATTTGATAATGTTTAATATGTTAAATCGTTATTATATAAATAAAAATATTAATGTGAGTAAAAAATATTTTGGGGTGATTAATTTTAATAAAAATTAAAAAAACATGAAAAATATATAAATTGGCATTTATCTTAATTATTTATTATATTTTATTTATTTTCTTTTTTTTCCCAAAAAAAATAATTAATTATTTTTTTTTTCATTCAGTTTACTATATTTGAATTACTAGTTTCTGAACCTTTCAAATAAATGTTTTATTCATTTTATTTTTCTTCTTCGAAATGAATAAGTATGATATTTTTTAGTATGTTAAATAGTTATTATATAAATAAAAATATTAGTGTGAGTGAAAGACAGTCTCGGGGTAATTTATTTTAATATTTAAAAAAAATACGTGGAAAATACATAAATTGACATTTGTCTTAATGATTTATTATATTTTATTTATTTTTGTTCTTTTCTAAAAAAAAATAATTAATTATCTTTTTCGGTCAATTTACTAAATTTGAATTACTAGTTTCTGAACCTTTCAAATAAATGTTTTATTCAATTCGTTTTTCTTCTTCGAAATGAATAAATATGTTAATTTTTAGTATGTTAAATGGTTATTATATAAATAAAAATATTAATGTGAGTGAAAAATATTTGAAGGGTAATTAATTTTAATATAAAAAATACGTTGAAAATATATAAATTGGCATTTGTCTTAATTGTTTATTATATTTTATTTATTTTCGATTTTTTCCTAAAAAAAATAATTAATTATCTTTTTCGTTCAGTTTATTAAATTTTAATTACTAGTTTCAGAACCTTTCAAATAAATGTTTTATTCATTTCGTTTTTCTTCTTCAAAATGAATAAATGTGATATTTTAAAGAGTGATGTTTGTTTGGGTGGTTGAGGTAGTGGTTGTAGTGTATGATATAATTTTAAATTGTAAAAGGTAATATGAAGTGTGTAAGAGGTTGTTATTAATGATTGGTTTAATGATTAAAGAGAAAAAGAAGGGCTTGGGGGTGGTTGTGGCAAACCATGAAAACAACATGGATGTAATCAAACCAATCCACTCATGAATTATTCGGATCTCGATTTGTCAAAAGTTCGATAGAGCTCGTTTAAAATGGCTCATTAAAATAAGCAAACCAAACTCAAGATTTATATTATTTGGTTCATTAGCTCGGACCTAAGTTCGTTAGTGGCCTCGTGAGCTACAGAGCTAGTTCGTAAAAATTAAGCTTATGTATTAATAGTTGTTTCACAATTTTTATAACAATAATGATCATAAATATAGAATTATAATTAAAATTAGTTATTGGTAGATATGTAATTCATTAAATTTAGTAAGTATAATGTTAAGGAAAATGTCTCATCAACTCAGCTTAAAGGGTTTAAAAGTGCTTCTGGAAAAGCAGCTGAAGAAAGGAAAGTCTGGATCAGTTAAAACTGTTAACGGAGCTTTAACAACGGTTCTGGAAGCTAAAAACCATTGTCTTTCTGTGACGGTTATTTGTAACCGTTTTTCCCCCAGTTTCTGTTTTTCTGTTTTTGACAGCTATAAGGAGCATTTTATCCCGGTTTTGCAGAGAGTGAAGATAGCTCATTTTGTAACCAGAATATACTCCAAGATTGAGAGTTAGATAGGTTAGAAAAGAGTGGGAAAACACAAGAGAAAGGGTGTGTAAATTTCTTCTTGAGAGTAACTAGTTCATCTTGTGAGTTTGTGAGCTAGTGAATGAAGAATCCCTGTAGTCATTCATTGATAATAAAGATGAAGCAGCTCCCGTGGATGTAGGCAAGTTGCCGAACCACGTGTTTAGTTCTTTACATTCTTGAAGGTTTATTTTCATGTTTGAAGAAGAACACATTTGTGTGTTCTAAGTTTTGTTTTGTTTGTGTGTTGTTTTGGGAGGATTGAGGAGAATTGAATCTTCTATTCACAAATTGGTGCCGTCTGTGGGAATAGGTTGGAAATCGTGCCCACAAAGTGTTTGGTTATTGGCCTGGATTAAGAAACAACCATACAGGAAGATAAAAAAAATCCCTGGAGAAGAATATGGCTGCAACTAAGTTTGATGCTGAGAAGTTTTCTGGGAAAATGACTTTGGATTGTGGAAAATTAAGATGAAAGCCCTTTTGACACAACAAGGGCTTGCTGCTGCACTTCGAGGGGAGAAAGCTCTGCCAGAAAAGCTAGATGCTTCACAGAAACAGGACATTCTTGAAAAGGCACATAGCACCTTGATATTGTGCCTAATAGATAAGGTCCTAAGAGAAGTTTCAAAGGAAACTACTGCAGAAGGATTATGGAACAAGTTGGATAGCCTGTATATGTCAAAATCTTTGGTAAACAGACTTTACACAAAGAAAAGATTGTACTCCTTCAGATTCATGGAAGACAAAACTGTTGATGATCAGCTGGATGAGTTTACAAAACTTCTGGATGATCTTGAAAGCCTTGAAGTTAAATTGGAAGAAGAAGATAAGGCCATACTTCTACTGAATGCCCTACCTAAGTCATATGATCACTTAAGAGACACTCTCTTGTATGGCAAGAAAACAGGGCTTACATTGGAAGAGGTACAAATGGCACTTAGATCCAAAGAATTGCAAAAGGAAAATGAGTCCAAACTAGAAGCAGCTGGAGAAGGCCTGAATATAACAGGGGGAAAAGGTTTTAAAGGAAAGAAGAAGCCATATAACACTCCCAAGAAGGATGCACAGAACAAGATGAAGCGTAATGATGGTAAAGAAACAAGAAAATGCCATCACTGCAAGAAGCCAGGACACCTTAAGAAGAACTGTTTTGAATGGAAAAGAAAACAGGCTGAAAAGGAGAAGAACCAGAATACAATGGATCTTGCAACCGCAAAAAATGAAGCTGAGGCCCTGAATGTGGCAGAGAAGAGGCTAGAAGATCAATGGATCCTTGATAGTGGATGCAGTTTCCACATGTGCCCCAAACTGGACTGGTTTCATGATTTATGTGAGAAGAATTGTGGATCAGTGATGCTGGGAAATAACCAAATATGCCAAGTCAAGGGAATGGGGAGTATTCACCTGCAAATTCATGATGGATCTGTTAAGATCTTAACAGATGTAAGGTACATTCCTAAGCTTAAAAGAAACTTAATCAGTTTAGCCACCCTTGAAAATAAAGGATGCAGTTTTCAATCTATGGATGGTTTCTTGCATGTCATGAAGGATGGGAAAATTGTGTTGAGAGGAGTAAGAAAATCAAGTTTGTACTATCTTGATGGTTGTGTTATAACAGGATCAATTGATAACACAGTAGATGAGGAATCTGTGAAATGGCATTCCAGGTTAGGTCATGTAAGCCAAAATGGTCTAAATGAACTCCTTAAACATAATATGTTACAGCACAAAGAAAAGTTTGTTATTAAAGGATGTGAAACATGTATTCTTGGGAAAAGTAAGAAGCTACCCTATCCTACTGGAAAGCACACATCTAAAGCACCTCTAGAGTATGCTCATTCAGATTTGTGGGGCCCTTCTAGAACTGCCTCTATAGGAGGGGGAAGATATTTTCTGAGCATAGTAGATGACTACTCTAGGAAATTATGGTTATATGTGCTGAAAGCAAAATCAGAAGCTTTCCAAAAGTTTCAAGAATGGCACACAGAAGTTGAGAGTGAAACTGGGAAAACTCTAAAGTGCTTAAGGACTGACAATGGCCTGGAATTTATGTCTGAGGGGTTCAACCAGTATTGCAAAGCCAAAGGAATCCAAAGACACAAAACAGTACCTGGGAATCCTCAACAAAATGGGGTTTCAGAAAGGATGAACAGAATAGTTCTTGAAAGGGTGAGATGCATGTTATTAGAATCTGGTCTAGCAAAGACATTCTGGGCAGAAGCAGCATCAACAGCTGCCTATTTGATAAACAGATGCCCCTGCTCTGCCATCGATTTTAAAAAACCAGAAGAAAAATGGTCTGGAAAGAGGCCAGGATACTCACACTTAAGGATATTTGGTTGCAAGGCATTTGCACATGTTAAACAGGACAAACTTGAGGCAAGAGCTCTCAAGTGTGTTATGCTAGGATATCCTAAAGGGATTAAAGGGTACAGATTGTGGTGCATTGAGCCAGGAATGCACAAGATAATTGTCAGCAGAGATGTGGTGTTTTGTGAGCATGAGAAACCTTTCTTTCAGAGTAAAACTGAGGGAGTTGTTACTACATAACAGACTCCTAAGAAACCAGCAGAGCAGGAGCACATTTTGAAACCTGATGAAGGAGAAGTCACTGATGAGGATTCAGATACTAATGAAGAAGAACAAACTGGAGAAAGGGAGCCTGGTAGTTACCAACTGGTGAGAGACAGAGAAAAAAGGGTCTCCAAACCCTCAACTAGATACAGTGAAGATTTTCTCATGGCTTATGCCTTTATAGCTGGAGAAGACACTGAAAATAGTGAGCCTAGAAGTTACACAGAAGCCATGTCTAGCTCAGAAAGAAATCAGTGGATGGTAGCAATGCAGGAAGAAATAGAGTCTTTGGAAAAGAATGGAACCTGGGAATTGGTTAAAAGGCCTGTACATCAGAAGCTTGTAAGCTGTAAATGGATTTACAAGAAGAAGGTTGAAGTAGCAGAGACAGAAAGAGTAAGATTCAAGGCCAGATTGGTTGCTAGAGGGTTTACCCAAAAAGGAAGGAGTAGACTACACTGAGATCTTCTCTCCTGTGGTAAAGCACTGCTCTATCAGGATACTATTAGCAATTGTTACTCAGTTTGATCTAATCTTAGAACAATTAGATGTGAAAACAGCTTTTCTTCATGGGGATTTGAAAGAGATAATATATATGACTCAGCCTGAAGGTTTTGTGGAAGCAAGAAATGAAGGAAAAGTTTGTTTACTTAAGAAGTCTCTGTATGGATTGAAGCAGAGTCCAAGGCAGTGGTATATTAAGTTTGACCACCATATGAAGAACATTGGTTTTCTCAGGTGTAAATATGACAATTCTGTGTATTTCAAGAAAAATGGGAAAGCTGTGATCACTTATCTACTATTGTATGTGGATGATATGTTAATAGCCAGCAAAAGTTTGGAAGAAATTCAACTCTTAAAGGAAAATCTTCAATCAGCATTTGAGATGAAGGTTCTAGGATCAGCAAAGAGAATTCTGGGAATGGACATTGTTAGAGATATCAAGACAGGGTGTTTATGGTTAAATCAACAATCTTACATTGAGAAGGTCTTGAAGAAGTTCAACATGCATGAATGCAGAAAAGTGTCTATTCCATTGAGTCAACAGTTCAAATTATCAGAGCTGCAGAAACCTAAGGATGACACTGAGAGAGCTGAGATGTATAAAGTTCCATATTCTAATGCAGTTGGTTCAATAATGTACTCCATGATTTGTACAAGGCCAGATGTGGCTCATTCCATTAGTCTGGTGAGTAGATATATGTCTGATCCTGGAAAAGATCATTGGGAGGCTTTGAAGTGGTTGCTGAGGTACTTCAAATTATGGAATTTTGTACAAAAGGCAAGAAGGAAACTCAGTTGATCATTTATGTGGGTTTGTAGACTCGGATTTTGCTGCAAATCTAGATTCAAGGAAATCCCAAACAGGTTACATATTCACTTTATTCAGGTCTGCTATAAGTTGGAAGTCAATGCTTCAATCAGTTGTAGCATTGTCCACAACAGAAGCTGAATATCTTGTTATGACAGAAGCAGTTAAGGAAGCTATTTGGCTCAGAGGGATTCTGGGAGAGTTTGGAATAATGCAGGACAGAGTATGTGTTTTATGTGATTCACAGAGTGCCTTACACTTGGCTAAACATCAAGTGTTTCATGAACGGTGTAAACACATTGATATAAGGCATCATTTTGTAAGAGATGTTGTGGATGGAGGTTCAGTAGAGTTGAAGAAGGTGGACACCAAGAATAATGCTGCGGATATGCTAACTAAGGCATTGCCTCTGGATAAGTTCAGGCATTGTCTTGAGTTGGTAAATGTGTTACCTCAATAAAGAGGTAAAGAAAGGTTATACAAGATGTGCAGGACAAGGTGGAGCTATTTTGCGATGATATTTGAAGTGAATGGTTTGATGCATGAATGTCTTGGCTTCGTTGATAGCCAACATGGATGTAATCAAACCAATCCACTCATGAATTATTCGGATCTCGATTCGTCAAAAGTTCGATAGAGCTCGTTTAAAATGGCTCATTAAAATAAGCAAACCAAACTTAAGATTTATATTATTTGGTTCATTAGCTCGGACCCAAGTTCGTTAGTGGCCTCGTGAGCTACAGAGCTAGTTCGTAAAAATTAAGCTAATGTATTAATAGTTTTTTCACAATTTTTATAACAATAATGATCATAAATATAGAATTATAATTAAAATTAGTTATTGGTATATATGTAATTCATTAAATTTAGTAAGTATAATGTTAAGGAAAATGTCTCATCAACTCAGCTTAAAGGGTTTAAAAGTGCTTCTGGAATAGCAGCTGAAGAAAGGAAAGTCTGGATCAGTTAAAACTGTTAACGGAGCTTTAACAACAGTTCTGGAAGCTAAAAACCGTTGTCTTTCTGTGACGGTTATTTGTAACCGTTTTTCCCCCAGTTTCTGTTTTTCTATTTTTGACAGCTATAAGGAGCATTTTATCCCGTTTTTGCAGAGAGTGAATATAGCTCATTTTGTAACCAGAATATACTCCAAGATTGAGAGTTAGATAGGTTAGAAAAGAGTGGGAAAACACAAGAGAAAGGGTGTGTAAATTTCTTCTTGAGAGTAACTAGTTCATCTTGTGAGTTTGTGAGCTAGTGAATGAAGAATCCCTGTAATCATTCATTGATAATAAAGATGAAGCAGCTCCCGTGGATGTGGGCAAGTTGCCGAACCACGTAAATCGTTTCTTGTTTAGTTCTTTACATTCTTGAAGATTTATTTTCATGTTTGAAGAAGAACACATTTGTGTGTTCTAAGTTTTGTTTTGTTTGTGTGTTGTTTTGGGAGGATTGAGGAGAATTGAATCTTCTATTCACATATAGTATACTTTTAAAATTTTGTAACTTATTTTCAATTAATTAATGATAAGTAATATATTTATAATTTAGATAAACTGAATTTCTTTGGGCTCGATTAGGCTCAAGTAAGCTTACGAACCATTAATATGTCTGATAACTTAAGCTCCAGTTAGGCTCAATAGTTAATAAAGCAAACTTAAATTCTAATAATTTCGTATCGACTCAATTTGATTACATCCATAATATATTCACAATATTTTCAATTTTAGATGTGTGCAAGAATTAGATAATTTCATTTCATACTAGTAATGAAACTCTTAGCTTTTTTTTTTAATAATGATAATAATAAGTTTAAAAAAAAAAAAAAAGTCAATTACACGAATTACTAAAGGAAAAATAACAATCTAAAATTAAAACTCAAAGAGACAAAAAAAGGTCTTATAAAAAATACGAACAAATTACTATCCTTATAGGACTGTAGGGACAAACAAGTTCAAACGAAATAATATCCTAAAGGCTGATACAGATAAACAAACTCAAACGACATAATATTACATAAGCTTATAGAGAAAATGAGCTAAAGAGAGATCAGATCTCATAATCTTGCAGCAAAAAAAAAAAAAAAAGAGAGAAGGGATGAAGCAAAATAATATCTTATAGCTTTACATATATAGAAAAAAAAATTCAAGAAAATGCACCCTTTTACTTATATATTGATAACCATAAATAACTCCTTTATTTCCGCCGTAGATATAAATTGACACCAATCAAAATAATCAAGAGATATAATAATATGTTCCTTATATAAGTGAGGATTCTATTACTAAAGGATTAATTTCAAAATGCAACCTGAACTATGAGGTTTTTTGCACTTTGCAACCTAAACATTTTATTTTTTCCGATTGCAACCTGTATAATGCGATTTATTACACGTTGCAACTTCGGCCATATTTTCCGACTATAAAGGTCATGTGCTCCTCACATGACCTCTTTTTCTGGTTTTTTTTTTTTTTTTTTGATCACTTAGTGTAATATTAATAATTTCAGAATTATTTTTACTTTCATTTTATTTAAAAAAATTAAAAAATTTATTAAAAACATAATAATTATATAATATAAAAATTTAGAAATATTAAAAAATACGGAAGATAATATGAAATTCAAAAAATTATTTTGAAATTTCTAAAACTTATTTAAAATTCAAAGAACTTTAAAATTTATTTCTGGAAATTATTTTTAAACTTCTTAAAGTTATTTTCTAGAAATTCATTTATATTACCGAAATTAAAAAAAAAAAATACGAGCCAGTCATTCGCATCCATAATTTATTTTCGAAAATTTGATTCATCACATCCATAATTGTCGGCCAAGTCTTCTGCATCTGACTTCTCCGGCGAATTCAATCAACATCCAATCTCCGCCTTAGCTGCTTCTCCACCGGAATCTATGGTAGCGACACCGTCACCACTGAACCGGTCGAAATCGAAGCCTTACAGATCTCCTTTCTTTTCCATATTGGGTGTTGTGGTAGATCTTTGGCACTGTCAGCCTTCCCCGACTCGTCAGCCCTAGTGTTCACCAGAGTTCATCCTTAGCTCCAACCGAAACCGTGCTTAAGAAGGTGAAAGCTTAAAGTGATGGTAAGAAGAGGGGGTGTTTGTCGAAGCTATCTTGTGAGGAAGGAGAAGGGGATGCTTCTTGGTTTAGAGAGATGGTGAGGGAGATGAGGCAAGAGTTAGAGAGAGATAGAGAGATGGACAGATGCATGTAGTTGTGAGGTGTGTGAGTGTGTATGTTCGGCAGTTTTGTTAGAGAAGAGGCGGCCGCACTGTCAGGTGCAGTCAAATTAGTTTATTTATTTCCTAACTTGCTTTCCTAATAGTAGACAGAGAAAGTCAAGGTCGATCCCACAAAGAACAAGAAAACTAATCGTATTATCGTATTAAACCAAATTATGCAAATAATTATAATAATATATATAATAAATATAATATAGTATGGGGGAAGTTGTTTTGAGTAAATTAACTAAAGCAAATAACAATTAAACTAGCAAACTAAGATGAATTAAATTATGATAAAAAGGTATTCCCGCCTTTAACCCAGTATCCCCCTAGTCCGGATTATTCTTATAGTTAATGCAATTGTTTGACAAACTAGTTCTAAAACCCCTACCCCAAGAATTAACAAGTATGCTTACCTAATCCTTGTTACTTCTTAAGTGTAATTAATCATAGGTACGCTTAGCAATTAATCTGTCCGATTAAGTGGTCCTAGGATACGATCGCTAAAACACAATTAATCAAATGCATAAAGAACTAAGGCAACGAAATAGGTACAGTGTTGTACTCACAAGCTCAGTACAAGTGACAGTGATTTATGTTATCCTAGCGAATAAATTTACTATTTGCTACTCTTAGAATAATTTCATGACAATTACAGATTATGAATTACGGCCATCAAGTCAAATAACAAACACATAAAAGATATAAAGAATCCGAATAATATAAATAATTCCAGAACATAGTTTAATCATGTGAATATTAGTTCAATTTCATCAAGTGACTCACTATATGAAGTATAAGTTGTGAAGATTTCATAACCGGATTTGGTAGTTGAAGAACCGGGACATAAAACCGGGTTTGAACTCAATTCAGTAAAGAATTTAAGAGGGAACCGGGTTGAGGTTGGTTATAACTGCCTGATACAACAGTTTTAATCCGTTGCAATAAAACCGTTGTAGAAGACCTGTTTCTGCAACTTGGAGCAGTTGAGTCAAAGTTGGTTACAGCTCTCTCGTCTTCTAGATTCGAGCTTCAATACTTATATACATTGTAATCAGTTGTAAATGCGAGCTAGTTGATATAGTTTTCCCTCTGTAAACGTTACACAATTGAGAGAATCAGAAGTCTAGGATTTTTTTGCTTCAAATCGGTGTGTGATTTGGGGTTTACTAGTTTTCTGGGTGATTCTTGTAATTGATTATGTAGTGAAGTGAATTGAGGTGCAAAGAACCTCCGTGCATGTAGATCATCTTGGATCGCACCACGTAAATCCCTGAGTTTGTTGATTTTGTTCCTGTGTTTGCGCATGAACACTGTTCGGCCGTTTTCATTTGATTTCGTTCGAACTTTGGTTTTCATTCATCTTGTGTGATCTTGAGCTACTCATAACAAGTGGCGCCGTCTGTGGGAAGCGTTCTCACACAAGAAGAAGGAAAGGATGTCAGGAATGAAGATGGATCTGGACAAATTCTCAGGGAAAAATGATTTCTATCTGTGGAAGATCAAGATGAAGGAGATTTTGGTGCAGAATAGGTTGGTAAATGCTCTCAAACCAGAAAATGAGTGGGTAGAGACTGAGAAACCCAAATATGGTGATATAGATCAGAAGGCATTGAGCCTGATCATTCTGTGTCTTGGTGATAAGCCTTTAAGGGAAGTATCAAGGTGTATGAATGCAATTGAGGCCTGGACCAAACTGGAGGATCTCTACCAGTCCAAGTCAGTTTCAAACAAACTATTTCTCAAGCAAAAACTACTGGCTTTCAAGATGGTGGAGGAAAAGGAAATCTCTGATCAACTAGATGAGTTTACAAAGCTTCTTGATGAACCGGAGGATCTTGGGGTAACAATGGAAGATGATGACAAAGCTCTGATGGTACTAAATGCTTTACCAAGATCTATGGAGAGTTTCAAGGACACTCTGATTTTTGGGAGGCAGGATAAGTTGAGTTATGACTCAATTATTACTGCTCTGAAGATCAAATGTTTGCAGAATCAGGGAGATAAGAAAGAAAATCAATCTGGTGAAGGATTAAACATTAAGTTCAAAAGAAACTACCAAAAGAAGAAGGGCCAAACCTCAAAGAACTTTAAAAATGAAAAAAATGTTCAGAAGAAATCTGGAGAATAGGTAGAAAACAGGAAGTGCTTCAAGTGTAAGCAAACTGGACACCTAAAGAAGGATTGCCACAAAAGATGAAGAAAAAGGAAGGCCAGGGTGCTGAAGCTCCTACAGTTGAACATGAAGAGGACACACCATAAGTTTTGAATGTTACTGAGTCAAAAATGGAGATGGAGTGGGTATTGGACACTGGTTGCTCTTTCCATATGTGTCCTCATGAAGAATGGTTTCAGAATCTCAAGAAAGATGATGGAGGGTGCATTTTGCTAGGGAATGATCAATCCTGCAGAGTTCAAGGCACTGGATCAGTAAACATCAACATGTTTGATGGAATTACAAGAACTATCACCAATGTGAGGTATGTGCCTGGTCTTAAGAGAAACTTAATCTCCCTAGGATCTCTCATTGCTACTGGGTGTGAATTCAAGTCTGTTGATGGTCAATTACACATAACCAAAGGGAACAAACTGGTGATCAAAGGAAGACAACATAATGGTTTGTTTATTTTGATGGGAAAACATGTGGTTGGTTGTTTGGGAAACATTCTAGGCAAGAATGAATTAACACTGTGGCATAAAAGGTTAGGGCACATTGGGGAAAGAGGACTAAAGGAATTATCCAAGAAAGGCATAATTGGAGAGGTTGGAAACCAAGCACGTGAATTTTGTGATAAATGTGCATTAGGCAAATCACAGAAATTGCCTTATGCTAAGGGGATACACATTACTCAAGAATCTTTAGATTATGTCCACTCAGATATTTGGGGACCATCCAGAACTGAAACTCATGGAGGAGGAAGATATTTCATGTCTGTAATTGATGACTTCAGTAGGAAAGTGTGGGTGTTTGTTTTAAGAAATAAAAGTGATGCCTTCACTAAATTCAGGACATGGCTAATTCAGATGGAAACTTTAAGGGGTAAGAAACTCAAGCATTTGAGATTAGACAATGGTTTAGAGTACCTATCTAATGAGTTTACTAATTTCTGTGAGGAAAGGGGAAATACAAGACATAGAACAGTTCCAATGAATCCTCAACAGAATGGTGTTGCAGATTGATTCAACAGAACAATACTTGAAAGAGTGAGATGTATGTTGATTGATGCTAGACTGCCAAAGGTTTTTTGGGGAGAAACAATCAACACAGCATGTTATTTAATCAACAGATCACCTTCATCATCTCTAGGGTTCAAAACACCAGAAGAAGTGTGGAGTGGTAGAATTCCAAGTTATACAGGTTTAAAGGTGTTTGGATGTCTGGCTTATGCACATATGAAGTCAGACAAACTTGATCAAAGAGCATACAGGTGTGTGCTTTTAGGGTATCCAGAAGGAATAAAAGGATACATGTTATGGTGCTTGGAACCTGGGAATCATAAGCTCATGATAAGCAGAGATGTTAAGTTCAATGAATCAGTTATGGGATATCACTCCACTGGAAGTCAAGAAGAACATGATGGAACTACTGAAGCAGAAAGATTATCAGTTCAGGTGGAGACTCAGATGGATTCTAATTCCCAAAGGGTTGAGAACTTGAGTGAACACTCAAGTGACAGCTCATCAGAAGAAGAAGATGTGCAATCCAGAAATAACAATTTAAGAAACTACAGTATTGCTAGAGATAGACCAAGGAGGAAAATTCAAAGACCAGACTTCTATGGGCAGGCTGGGAGTGTACATTATGTACTTAGCATTGCTGAAGACATAGAACATCAGGAACCACAGAACTTCAAAGAAGCAATCAGTGGTGGTGAAAGTGAGTACTGGGTTAATGCAATGGTGGAAGAAATGGAATCTCTGGAAAGGAATGGTACTTGGAAACTGGTTGATAAGCCTAAAGGACAAAAGCTGGTAAGTTCCAAGTGGATATATAAGAAGAAAATTGAAGTTGGAGACTCAGAAAGGATAAGATACAAAGCAAGACTTGTGGCAAGGGGTTTTACTCAGAGGGAAGGTATTGATTTTAGTGAGGTTTTCTCTCCTGTGGTGAAACATTGCTCTATCAGACTGCTGTTGTCAAAAGTAACACAAGAAGACATAAAGTTACAACAATTAGATGTTAAAACTGCATTTTTGCATGGTGACTTAGTTGAGAAAATATATATGAAACAGCCTGAGGGTTTTGTGATTCCAGGAAGTGAGGAGAAGGTATGCTTTCTCAAGAAATCGTTCTATGGGTTGAAACAAAGTCCAAGGCAGTGGAATAAAAAGTTCAACGAGTTCATGTTAAAGGCAGGTTTTGTTAGAAGTTTGTATGACAGTTGTGTATACTTTGATAAGAATACTAATGTTGATCATGTGTATCTGTTGCTATATGTGGATGACATGCTTATTGCAAGTAGGAGTAAGCATAAAATACACTTGCTGAAGAAGAAGTTGAGTTCTGAGTTTGACATGAAAGATTTACGAGATGCAAAGAAGATTTTGGGCATGAGTATAATAAGAGATAGGAGTTCTGGAAGCTTATGGTTGTCTCAGAAGCATTATCTTCAGAAAGTGGTGGAGAGATTTCAGATGCATGAGGTTAAATCATGGAGTATTCCAGTAAGTCAACAACTTAAATTGTCCAAGGAGCAGAGTCCAAGAACTATAGAAGAAGTCAGATACATGAGAAATATACCATATGCAAGTGGTGTTGGAAGCTTGATGTATGGCATGATCTGTAGCAGGCCAGACTTGGCATATTGTGTATCTTTGGTTAGTAGGTACATGTCAAATCCGAGGAAAGCTCACTGGGATGCTTTGAAGCAGGTGTTGAGATACTTAAGAGGAACAGTTAACCTGGGGTTGAGATTTCAGAAACAGGCAAATGTGTCGATTCCAATGGTAGGATTTGCAGATACTGATTTTGCAAGGAATGTTGATACAAGAAGATCTATTACAGGTTATGTGTTTACTCTATATGGTACTGCAGTGAGTTGGAGGAGTGTACAACAATCTATAGTAGCTTTATCTACCACAGAAGCTGAATATATACCATTGACAGAAGCAATCAAGGAAGTTGTGTGGTTGAAGGGGATTCTTAAGGATTTGGGAATTAAGCAGGAGTGTGTGACCATATTCTGTGATAGTCAGAGTGCACTTCATTCTGCACCAGGATGGCCTTCATCTTGATTTTCCATAGGTAGAAATCATTCTTCCCTGAGAATTTATCCAGATCCATCTTCATTCCTGACATCCTTGTCTTCTTCTTGCGTGAGAATGTTTCCCACAGACGGCGCCACTTGTTAAGATCAGCTCAAACTCACACAAGATAAATGTATCAACAGAATTCGGATAAAAATCAATCAAGAAATCGGCTGAACAAAACCAGAACAAGAACATAAATGAAAATAAAGAACTCAGGACTTTTACATGATTCGATCAAAGATGTATACATCCACGGAGGTTCTATGCACCTCAATTCACTCCACTACTCAATCAATTACAAGAATTAACCAGAAATCTAGCAAACCCCCAAATCACAACCTGATTTGGAACAAGAAACCCTAGATATCTAATTCTCTCAATTGTGTAATGTTTACAGAGGGAAAACTATCTCAATTAGCTCGCAATTACAAGTGATTACAATGTATATAAGTATTGGAGCTCAAATATGGAAGTTGAGGAAGCTGTAACCAACTTTAACTCAAGCTGTTTCAAACTACAGAAACGGAGCTTTCACAACGGTTTATTATGCAACAGAATGAAACCGTTGTAACTGACGGTTATAACCACCTCAAACCCGGTTCTCTTTTAACCTCTTTACTGATCTTGGCTAAAACCCGGTTTTGTGACCCGGTTCTTGACACATCAAACCTGGTTCTAAAAACCTCAAAACTCCTACTTCAAACCATGAGTCACTTGATGAAATTGAACTAATATCTACAAATCTCCACCTCAATGAACTCAAGTGCATGTCCTTACCTCAACCTGACTTTGCTCTTTAACTATCAACCACATCGTTCAATCCTGATCAGGCTTGAGCAATGAACTACCTTGCTCCCAGACACTGCTTTGGTTAAGAAATCAGCAGCATTGTCATTAGTGTGGACTTTCTTAACCTCCACAGACCCTGCATCAATCACATCCCTTGCAAAATGTAGTCTGACATCTATATACTTGGACCTTTCATAGAAAGCCTGATGTTTTACCAGATGTAGTGCACTCTGATTATCACAGTATATAGTCACACATTCCTGCTTAATTCCCAGATCCTTCAGAAATCCCTTTCAGCCACACAGCTTCCTTAATTGCTTCTGTCAATGCTATGTATTCAGCTTCTGTAATAGATAAAGCTACCACAGATTGATGTACACTTCTCCAACTTACTGCAGTACCATATAGAGTAAACACATACCCTATAATTGACCTTCTGGTGTCAACATTCCTAGCAAAATCAGCATCTGCAAAGCCTTCCAATGGAATAGGCACATTTGCCTGTTTCTGAAATCTCAACCCCACATTAACTGTTCCTTTTAGGTATCTCAACACCTGCTTCAAAACATCCCAGTGAGCTTTCTCTGGATTTGACATATACCTACTAACCAGAGATACACAATATGCTAAGTCTGGCCTGCTGCATATCATACCATACATTGAACTTCCAACCCCACTTGCATAAGGCACATTTCTCATGTATCTCACTTCTTCTGCTGTTTTAGGACTCTGCTCCTTTGATAATTTGAGTTGTTGGCTTACTGGAATACTCAATGCTTTGGCCTCATGTATCTGAAATCTCTCCACCACTTTCTGAACATAATACTTCTGAGACAACCATAGACTTCCAGCAACTCTATCTCTAATTATACTCATCCCCAGAATCTTCTTTGCATCTCCTAAATCTTTCATGTCAAACTCAGAACTCAACTTCTTCTTTAGCAGATGTATTTTATGTTTACTCTTAATTGCAATAAGCATGTCATCCACATAAAGCAACAGATACACAGGATCAACACTAGTACTCTTATCAAAGTATACACAGCTGTCATACAGACTTCTGACAAAACCAGCCTTTAACATAAACTCATTGAACTTTTTATTCCACTGCCATGGACTTTGTTTCAACCCATATAATGATTTCTTGAGAAAACATACCTTCTCTTCATTTCCTGGACTCACAAACCCCTCAGGCTGCTTCATATATATGTTCATAACTAAGTCACCATATAAGAATGTTGTTTTGACATCTAAATACTGCAACTCCATGTCTTCTTGTGTCACCTTTGACAAAAGTAGTCTGATAGAACAATGTTTCACCACAGGAGAGAAGACCTCATTGAAATCAATACCTTCTCTCTGAGTAAAACCCCTTGCCACCAATCTTGCTTTATATCTTATCCTTTCTGAGTCTCCAGCTTCAACTTTCTTCTTGTATATCCACTTGGAACTTACCAACTTCTGACCTTTTGGTTTATCAACCAGTTTCCAAGTACCATTCCTTTCCAGAGATTCCATTTCTTCCATCATTTCACTAACCCAGTACTCACTTTCATCACCACTGACAGCTTCTTTGAAATTCTGTGGTTCATGGTGTTCTATGTCTTCAGCAATACTTAGTGCATAATGTACACTCCCAGCCTGTCCATAGAAGTCTGGTCTTTGAATTTGCCTCCTTGGTCTATCTCTGGCAATGTTGTAGTCTCTTAAATTTGTATTTCTGGGTGGCACATCTTCTTCTTCTGATGAACTGTCACTTGAGTGTTCATTTAAGTTTTCAACCCTTTGTGAACTAGGATCTATCTGAGTTTCCACCTGAACTGATAGTCTTTCTACTTCAGTAATTCCATCATGTTCTTCTTGATTTCCAGAGAAGTGATATCCCATAACTGATTCATTGAATTTAACATCTCTACTTATCATTAGTTTCTGATTTCTAGGTTCCAAGCACCATAGCTTGTATCCTTTTATTCCCTCTGGATATCCCAGAAACACACACCTGTATGCTCTTGGATCAAGCTTATCTGTTTTCATATGAGCATAAGCCAGGCATCCAAACACCTTTAAACTTGTATAACTTGGAACTCTGCCACTCCATACTTATTCTGGTGTTTTGAACCCTAGAGATAATGAAGGTGATCTGTTTATTAAGTAACATGCTGTATTGATTGTTTCTCCCCAGAAAACCTTTGGCAGTCCAGCATCAATCAACATACACCTTACTCTTTCAAGAACAGTTCTGTTGAATCTTTCTGCCACTCCATTCTGTTGAGGATTCATGGGAACTGTTCTATGTCTAGTAATCCCTTTCTCATTACAGAAGGTTGTAAACTCAGTAGATAAGTATTCTAAGCCATTGTCAGTTGTCAAATGCTTGAGTTTCTTCCCCCTTAAAGTTTCCATCTGAATTAACCATGTCTTGAATTTAGTGAAGGCGTCACTTTTGTTTCTTAAGACAAACACCCACACTTTCCTGTTGAAGTCATCAATAACAGACATGAAATATCTTCCTCCTCCATGAGTTTCAGTTCTGGATGGTCCCCAGATATCAGAGTGAACATAATCTAGAGGTCCTTGAGTAATGTGTATCCCCTTGGCATAAGGCAATTTCTGTGATTTGCCTAATGCACATCTATCACAAAAAGTGTCTGGTTTCCAACCTCTCCAATTATGCCTTTCTTGGATGGTTCTTTTAGTCCCCTTCCCCCAGTGTGTCCTAACCTTTTATGCCACAGTGTTAGTTCATCTTTGCCTAGAATGTTTCCACACAACCAGCCACTAGTTTTCCCATCAAAATAAACAGGTCATTATGTTGTCTTCCTTTGATTACCAGTTTATTCTCTTTGGTTATGTGTAACTGACCATCAACTGACTTGAATTCACACCCAGTAGCAATGAGAGATCCTAAAGAGATTAGGTTTCTTTTAAGTCCAGGCACATACCTTACATTGGTGATTGTTCTTGTAACTCCATCAAACATATTGATGTTTACAGATCCAGTGTCTTGAACTCTGCAGGATTGGTCATTTCCTAGCAATACACACCCTCCATCTTCTTTCTTGAGATTCTTAAACCATTCTTCATGGGGACACATATGGAAAGAGCAACCAGTGTCTAATACCCACTCCATCTCCATTTTTTACTCAGTAACATTCAGGACCTCTGGTGTGTCCTCTTCATGTTCAACTGTACCAGCTTCAGCACCCTGGCCTTCCTTCTTCTTCATCTTCTGTGGGCAGTCTTTCTTCAAATGCCCAATTTGTTTACACTTGAAGCACTTTCTGTTTTCTACCCATTCTCCAGATTTCTTCTGAGCATTGTTGCCACTCTTTAGGTTCTTTAAGGTTTGGCCCTTCTTCTTTTGGTAGTTTCTCCTGAACTTAACATTTAATACTTCACCAGGTTGAGTTGTCTCCTTGGTTTTGTAAACATTTGGTCTTAAAAGCAGTAATGATTGAGTCATAACTCAGCTTATCCTGCCTCCCAAACATCAAAGTGTCTTCGAAACCTTCCATAGATCTTGGTAAAGCATTTAACACCATCAAGGCTCTGTCATCATCTTCTATTGTTACCCCAAGATCTTCCAGTTCATCAAGAAGTTTTGTAAACTCATCTAATTGATCAGAGATATCCTTTTCCTCCACCATTTTGAAAGCCAGTAATCTCTGCTTTAGAAATAGCTTGTTTGATACTGACTTGGATTGATAGAAATCCTCCAGTTTAGTCCAGGCCTCAATTGCATTCATACACCTCGAAACTTGCCTCAAAGGCTTATCACCAAGGCACAGAATGATTAGGCTCAACGCTTTCTGGCCTATCTCTGCATATTTGGGTTTCTCAGTCTCTACCCATTCATTTTCTGGTTTGAGAGCACTTACCAACCCATTCTGCACCAGGATGGCCTTAATCTTGATTTTCCATAGGTAGAAATCATTCTTCCCTGAGAATTTATCCAGATTCATCTTCATTCCTGACATCCTTGTCTTTTTCTTACATGAGAATGTTTCCCACAGACGGCGCCACTTGTTAAGATCCGCTCAAACTCACACAAGATACATGTATCAACAGAATTCGGATAAAAATCAATCAAGAAATCGGCTGAACAAAACCAGAACAAGAACAGAAATGAAAATAAAGAACTCAAGACTTTTACGTGGTTCGATCAAAGATGATATACATCCACGGAGGTTCTATGCACCTCAATTCACTCCAGTACTCAATCAATTACAAGAATTAACTAGAAATCTAGCAAACCCCTAAATCACAACCTGATTTGAAACAAAAAACCCTAGATATCTAATTCTCTCAATTGTGTAATGTTTACAGAGGGAAAACTATCTCAATTAGCTCGCAATTACAAGTAAGTATTGGAGCTCGAATCTGGAAGTTGAGGAAGCTGTAACCAACTTTGACTCAAGTTGTTTCAAACTGCAGAAACGGAGCTTTCACAACGGTTTATTATGCAACAGAATGAAACCGTTGTAACTAACGGTTATAACCACCTCAAACCCGGTTCTCATTTAACCTCTTTACTGATCTTGGCTAAAACCTGGTTTTATGACCCGTTCTTGACACATCAAACCCGGTTATGAAAACCTCAAAACTCCTACTTCAAACCATGAGTCACTTGATGAAATTGAACTAATATCTACAAAGAACCTCTGTGGATGTAGATCATCTTGGATCAAACCATGTATATCCCTGAGTTTGTTGATTTTGTTTCTGTGTTTGCGCATGAACATTGTTCGGCCGTTTTTCATTTGATTTCGTTCGAACTTTGGTTTTCATTCATCTTGTGTGATCTTGAGCTGCTCATAACAAATCAAGCAATTACTGTAAGAACTGCAAAAACATCTTTCTAGGGTTCAACATAGTTAAAGACGAAAATTAAAGAACTTAGCCGATCATAGCGATGGTTAAGAACAAAGTAATAATATAAGACATGAAAATTAGACTCGAAAAACCCAAGACGACGAATCTTGACTCTTGGTGCTCTTTGAAATTCCCCAGTCCACGCTCCAAAATCAATGTCCAAAGTTGTATTTTCGGACTTGGGGTCTTCCTTTTATAGATGGGGATGAATTAGGCCTAATTTGGCTTGAAAAGGATAAACTTCGAGCAAATCCTGTTGTGAACTGACTTGTGTCTCGGCCGAGAAGGACTATCTCGGCCGAGCAACATGTATAAAGTTCTCAACCGAGAATAAGTGTCTTGGCCGAGCCAATTCCCAACTAAAATATGGCGTTCACTGCTCCTTTGTCTCGGCCTAGACAAAGAGAGTCATGTATAAAATTCTCGCCTGAGAACGGTTGTCTCGGCCGAGCATGGATTTCTCATGCTTTGATTCGATTTTTCTTCGTTGTAGACTTGCTATACTTACTTCTTCGTCCATCTTCAGTCAGAATCAACTTTTCTGTCTAGATTTACCCAAATAACTTCAAAACAAGTCAAACAACGTCAAATTGCCCCAATAATGCAAATATGAACAATACACAGTCAATTATGCATACAAATATCAATAAATAAACACTTAACTTGACCTATTATCCATGCATAAACACATGCACCAAAAATCCCCCAAACTTAAACCTTTATTTTAGTTTTATGATTTTCATTATAACTATGTCTTTTGTCGCCACCATGAGTGGCTAGTCGTTTATTTTCTGTCTAGACTATGTTGAACCCTAGGAAGATATTCTTGTAGTTTTTACGGTAATTGTTGATTAAACTATGTTCTAAAATTATTTATGTTATTCGGATTCTTATTATCTCTTATATGCTTGTTATTTGGATTGATCACCTGGGTAGGAATCATACAAGTGTTTCTAGGTTGAAAGCCAAAGTTTGTGGGGAAAAGAATGGTACGGCTTGGTGCTTACTTAAGTGCTACTACCGAGGTGGTGGTTTAGAGCTATGCTTGCTCCAATATTTGGCTATCGCGTCCCACCGATGTCTTGCTATATCCATCATGCTCCACTTCTACTTTGATTTCAAGTCATGTTAGTCCCTACACACTGGTAAAAAATGAGAAGAAAATGCATCAAATAGAAAATAACAATAAAATACAAAATTTAAAAGTAAAAATACGATAAACATCGGGTTGCCTTCCGACAAGCACCTTTATTTTACATCATTGGCTCGACCGGCTCGTTTTTTCCAAGGTAGTTTCCACATTGGTCTTGACCAATTCAAACCCTTCACTTCATTTCGCTTCTCACCTTCCTCTTTACGATGCCTCACCGTTGTGCAACGATTCAGCTTATCCCTGCACCTCATCTCAAAGTTCTTTTCAACAAGAGGGTTAGTAGCATCAGGAGGGAAAACAGAATGGACATCTTCAGGACATCCCATGGCATCATAAATATTAAACCTAGCAGTATGGCCATCAAACTCCATTGTGAGGGTTCCCTTACGAACGTCTATCTTTGTTTGAGAGGTGTTCAAGAACGGCCTCCCTAACAAAATTGGTGTAGACGTAGATGTATCACCATTCATATCTAGCACATAGAAATCTACCGGAAACACTAAGTCACCTACCTCTACTAGCACATCTTCTATGACCCCATCCGGGTATGAAGTACTACGATTAGCTAATTGAATAACTATCCTAGTTTCTTTTAGTGGCCCAAGATTTAGTGCATGAAAAATAGTACGAGGCATAAAATTTATTGATGCACCTAGATCTAGCATAGCTCGCTCTATGGTGTGATTACCTATTGTACAAGGTATTACGAACATATTTGGGTCCTTGCACTTTGGAGGAATCTTCTTTGGAAGATGGCCGATACATTATCCCCCATGATTACTTTCTCGTCCCCTTTTAACCTGCGTTTGTTAGTACATAAATCTTTAAGGAATTTAGCATACCTTGGGATTTTTCTGATCGATTCGATTAATGGGATCTTTACCTCGATTCTTCTAAATACCTCCAAGATCTCATTTTCCTTATTAGCTTTCATTGTCTTCTTCGCAAGTTAACTAGGAAACATAAGTGGTTGAGTAGGGATAGGTGGCGAAGGGGACTGCATCCTTTGGCAAGGTGGCTCGGCCGAGACAGATAGTTCTCGGCTGAGATGAATTGGCAGAGGGGTTTTGTCTCGGGCGAGACCAGGGTATCTCGGTCGAGATAGACTGGTCGACCCCTCTTTAGTTTTCTCGATTCTTCCGTCAATTTCCTCCTCCAAACTTCTCTCGGGCTGTATATGCTCTCCAAGCTCAGTTCCACTTCTCAGTTTGATAGCACTCACGTTTCTCGGGTTAATCTCAAGTTGAGCTGGTAATCTACCATTGTTCGCACTCTTCAAACGACTCACGACGGTAGCTAGTTAACTCACTTGAGTCTCAAGGTTCTTGATGCTTGACTGTGTGCCCTTTTGGAACTGAACAGTGTTCGTTGCCAAGTTTCTGACGATGTCTTCTAAAGATAGGTCGGGGGCTTGCTCAGTTAGTTGCCTCTGTTGGTACATGCCCCTTGGGAGGAGATTTTGGTCTCCCGACTGCTGCGGTTGATTTCCATACCTCAAGCTGGGATGATCCCTCCATCCCGGATTATAAGAATGGGAGTAGGGGCCATACCTTCTTTGTTCAAAATTGTCTGTGCTAACTGCGTTAGCATGGGCGTCGATCTCATCTCCTAGAATTCGGCACTCGTCTGTCGAGTGCTCTAATGTATCATAAATACAACACGGCTTTATAACTGCTTTGCCTCCTGAAGCAACTTTCATTACCAGATTCGTTAATGCAGCAATCTTGTTATCAATGGATGAGTCGGTTGCCTCTCTTACTGGCCTGATTGGTGTATCCCTACACCTAAATTGTTACGAATTGGCTGCCATTTTCGATATCAGTTCTCTAGCTACAGTTGGGGTTTTTTCCACTAGCACTCCTCCGCTAGTTGAATCTATCATGTTCTGATCAGCCATTGACAATCCCTCATAGAAGTACTGGAGTAGCAGTTGATTGGTTATCTGATGTTCTGGACAACTTGCCACCAGTTTCTTGAACCGCTCCCAATCTCATACAAATTCTCGTTGTGCATTTGTACAGCTCAACTTATCTCTTTTCTAAGGTTTGTTGCTCTAGATGCGGGAAAATATTTTTCCAAAAATTACCTCTTCATCTCCCCCCATGTAATGATGGAAGTTGGGGGAAGATAGTAGAGCCAAATCCTTCAAAGAGAAGGGGAAAGCCCGTAGTTTGATCGCCTCTTCACTAACAGTAGTGGGCTTCATACTTGAGCAGACAATGTGGAATTCCTTCAGATGTTTCTGGGGATCCTCATCTGAGAGGCCATGGAATGACGGCAACAGAGGGATTAACCCAGATTTCAGTTCAAACGTAGTGTTTCTTCCCAAGTTAGGAAAGATGATTCATAAGGGCTAGTGAGTAGCTCCAGCATTAGCCAATTCTTTCATAGACTTTTCTTGTGCCATATCTTCTGATTCAGGTTCTAATTCAAACAGGTTTTCAGTAGTGAATGGTAAAGCTTCGAACTGCTCTCTCTTGCTTCCTCAGAACTCTATCTCTTTGAGTAATCTCAGGGTCGAATTGCAGATTTTTATTACCGTGTGAACGAGTGATCATTCACAGTTTTAATAAGATGCAAAGTGACACGTAAGTAACAAATATATAAAGATAAATAAGAATAAAACTTAAACAAATAATGGTTAATTCTAAAACGCAATTAATTTCAATTGTTCCCCGGCAACGCGCCAAAATTTGGTCGCACTGTCGAGTGCAGTCAAATTAGTTTATTTATTTTCTAACTTGCTTTCCTAATAATAGACAGAGTAAGGCAGGATCGATCCCACAGAGAACAGGGAAACTAATCGTATTATCGTATTAAACCAAATTATGCAAATAATTATAATAATATATAATAAATATAATATAGTATGGGGGAAGTTGTTTTGAGTAAATTAACTAAAGCAAATAACAATTAAACTAGCAAACTAAGCTGAATTAAATTATGATAAAAAGGTATTCCCACATTTAACCCAGTATCCCCCTAGTCCGGATTATTCTTGTAGTTAATGCAACTGCTTGACAAACTAGTTCTGAAACCCCTACCCCAAGAATTAACAAGTACGCTTAGCTAAACCTTGTTATTCCTTAAGTGTAATTAATCACAGGTACCCTTAGCAATTAATCTATCCGATGATGTGGTCCTAGGATATGATCGCTAGAACACCATTAATCAAACGCATAAAGTACTAAGGTAACGGAATAGGTACGGTTTTGTATTCGCAAGCTCGGTACAAGTGACCGCGATTTATGTTATCATAGCGAATAGATTCACTATTTGCTACTCTTAGACATAAGTTCATAACCATTACGGATTATGAATTACGGCCTAGCAACGATTATGTGATTACTACCCGGGTGATCAAGTCAAATAACAAACACATAAAAGATATAAAGAATCCGAATAACATAAATAATTCCAGAACACAGTTTAATCAACCAATTACTGTCAGAACTACAAAAACATCTTCCTAGGGTTCAACATAGTTAAAGACGAAAATTAAAGAACTTAGCCGATCATAGCGATGGCTAAGAACAAAGAAATAATAAAAGACATGAAAACTAGACTAGAAAAACCCGAGACGACGAATCTTGACTCTTTGTGCTCTTCAAAATTCCCCAGTCCTTGCTCCAAAATCAATGTCCAAAGTTATATTTTCGTACTTGGGGTCTTTCTTTTATAGATGAGGATGAATTAAGCCTAATTTGGGCTTGAAAAGGACAATCTTTGAGCAAATCCTGTTGTGGACCGACTTGTGTCTCGGCCGAGAAGGACTGTCTCAGCTGAGCACCATGTATAAAGTTCTCGGCCGAGCTAATTCCACAGCCAAAATAGGGCGTTCACTGCTCCTTTGTCTCGGTCGAGAGTCATGTATAAAATTATTGGCCGAGAATAGTTGTCTCGGCCGAGCATGGATTTCTCATGCTTTGGCTTGCTTTTGCTTTGTTTTAGACTTGCGAGACTTGTTTCTTCGTCCATCTTCAGTCGGAATCAACTTTTCGGTTTAGATTTACCCAAATAACTTCAAAACAAGTCAAACAACGTCAAATTGCCCCAATAATGCAACTATGAACAATACACGGTCAATTATGCATACAAATGTCACTAAATAAACACTTAACTTGACATATTATGCATGCATAAATACGTGTACCAAGAGGGGAGTGGAGAGACCTATTCACTCTCTTATGTGTCAAGAGAGGGTTGCAGTGGCATCTAATTTTTCCTTGAGGTAGAGGGTGAAATAGTGCCTCTCTCTAAGGACTTGGGGCACAAAGTGAAGGGATTAAGGAGGTGTTTTGTGTTTGGTAATTAGAGGCTAGGAGTGGGTGTGTGTTCATTTGTGCGTTTAGACTAGTTTAGGGTGTTAATCTAGGGGTGTTAGACTAGGTTTAGATAATGTTTAGTCCTAAATAAATGGTACACTAAAACCCTTACGTCGACATCGTATTCTAAGTTCACTGAATAGTAGATTAATCTCCAAGTTGTACATTAAATCATAGCCTAATTATGTTCTTAGAGACCTTATAGTCCAAGATTAGCATTTATGTCATATCGTACTAAGATGTGTGGCTAAAGTTCTAGTTGGTTGAAGCATAATATTGTTCAAAGCCTAAAAGGATATTTGGTGAATCAATCTTGTAAACATCTAACCTAAAGATGTTTATAATATGACATTGGAATCATATTATTTTCTAACCTATAGTTCGAATTATAGACCTAAGTGGACATAAATAAGCTTGGTTAATTAATCCTAAGGGGAATTTGAACATATACCTTTACCAAAGTCCCAACTTTTAAGTATACATGTATAAGTGTGTGACATGCAAAATGTACAAGCATATTAAGGTACAATCATTATCAAGTGGAACTAAAGTTACAAGCATATCATATATTTAAATATTAAACAAGTAAGTTACATGTCTTCAAGGTATAAACATATCACATGATTTCATTTTTATAGCAATTAAACTCATACTTAGATAATTTATATTATTTTCAAAGCAGATAACAAATAATTTAGACAAGTAATTCAACATGAGTTCCTATATTCCTAAATATAATCAAGCATGTAAACAAGTAATTTCATTATTATTATTATATCGAATAAGTCGTTAGTCCAATTATGTGTTGTTTGTACGATGCCTAAACTTTTACGTTTATCTAATTATTATCTTTTTTAAATTTTAGCCTTTATTGTATTCCACACCGAGACTGGTACGTAGGGATATTTCTGCACACTTAAATAACCGGTTAACGGCATAAGCTTAAGATAATCATATGACACATATATTCCTGCTAACTAGCTAGATTGGATGCAATGACAGTTAACATATCAATTAAATGTGATATACATGCTAAAATGTATTCTGGGTGTTACACGTACGCAAATGAGTGTGTCAATATCCTTCATAAGTACTACAAGGCAAATAGGGTCACCTTGAGTGACAATGATGAGCTTGAACTTGAAGCTACAATAAACCAAATTGTCATGTTCTGTGGTTGACCCAACCTTCGACCTAACTTTATACACGTATGATTACAGGTACTACCTCAATCTATTCTATTTCAACACTATTGTTGAAAAAGAACCTGATGAGGTATACGATGAGGAAACAATTCAAGTGGTGGAGCAAATGAAGGTAGTCTACTTCGAGTTGCTCAAGAATAGGAAAAGGCAATGTCAAGAGTTGATTGACCTGAACAAAGTGTGAGGTGATGTTCAATTTCATCAAGTGAGCCTATACTTTGTAATATGGTGTGTTGGGAATGTGGAACCAGAGTTAGGGAGTGGAGAACCGGCGGTTTAAACTGGGTTTTAGTATCAAGAAGACAAACTGGTCATGAGCAAACCGGGTTCGAGTTAGGTAGTGTAACTGTCATTTGTGACGAAGCAGATTCAGTTAGTGACGACGCGAAACCGTCACATTTGTCCTGTAGCTCAGCGTGAACTTCTTGCAGTTATAACTTCCTATCCAGTTGTATTCGAGCTTCAAGCCATATATCATTGTAAAGCTCTCATTGAGGAGAACACAACCATATAGCATTATCTCCTGTACTTTAGATTAGAGAGAGTATTTAGAGATAGAGTGTGCGTGCCCTAATTCGAATTCAGAATTGGGCATTTCATTTCTTGAGCTATTTCTCTGTAATTGATTGAAGTTCTTAGTGGATTGAGGTGTGCCTTGCCTCCGTGGATGTAGTTCATATTGAACGAACCACGTTAAAACTGCGTTTGATTCATTTCTAATTTATGTTCTTCGTAAGCCGAATTCGATCTCAACTTTGGCCGAACAGAGAGAGTTTCTTCGTACGATTTCCAGGTTCTTTGGTGTTGTGTGTTCTTGAGTTGTTTTCACTAACAAGTGGCGCCGTCTGTGGGAAACAACTCTCACAGCTTGAAGAAGGGAAGGAATGGCTGGTATGAAGATGGACTTTGAGAAGTTTACAGGGAGAAATGACTTCACACTATGGAAGATCAAGATGAATGCAGTTTTGGTTCACAATGGCCTTGATCTTGCTTTGATACCTCTTGATTCTTGGGAAGCCAGTGAGAAACCCAAGTTTGTATCCGTGGATAAGAAAGCCCTCAGTCTTATCTTTCTGTGTTTGGGTGATAAACCGCTAAGAGAGGTCTCAAGATGCAAGAGTTCCTTAGAAGCATGGAAGAGGTTGGAAGATTTGTATCAATCTAAGTCAGTTTCCAACAAGCTGTTCTTAAAGCAGAAGATGTTGGCCTTCAAGATCACTGAAGATAAGGTAATTTCTGACCAACTTGATGTGTTTATTAAGATGGTTGAGGAATTGGAAGACCTGGATGTGAAAGTGGAGGAGGATGATAAAGCATTGATGGTGTTAAACATTCTTCCAAAATCCATGGAAAGTTTCAAGGATGCCTTGATGTATGGGAGAGATGAGCAGCTATCTTATGATGGGATAGTGAAGGCTCTGAGGTCTAAATGCTTCCAGACTCAAGATGATAAAGGCATGGTGCAATCTGGAGAAGGTTTGAATGTTAAATTCAAGAAACCTGGGCAAGGGAAGAAGGGACAGAATTCTAAGGACTTCAAAGCGGGAGATTCTAATCCAAAGAAGGGAAATGAATGGGTTGAGAAGAGGAAATGCTTCAAGTGCAAGCAGCCTGGTCACTTGAAGAAGGATTGTCCTAAAAGAAACAAGAAAGGTGGAAACCAAGGGGCAGAAGCTGCTGCCATTGACCTTCAAGAAGATACTCCAGAGGTATTGAATGTTACTGAATCAAGAATGGTGAAAGAATGGGTCCTGGACACAGGCTGCTCCTTTCATTTGTGTCCACACCAGTCATGGTTTGATGAATTGAAGAGAGAAGATGGTGGAAATGTTCTCCTGGGCAATGACCAATCTTGCATGGTCAAAGGGAATGGATCAGTGAGCATAAGAATGTTTGATGGTGTGGTAAGAATCATCTCTAATGTAAGATATGTTCCTGGCCTTAAAAGAAATCTTCTATCTCTTGGTTCTTTGGTAACTAGTGGTTGTCAGTTTAGCTCAGTGGATGGCTTCTTGCATATCACTAAACATGGTAAAGTGGTGATTAAAGGTAGACAGCATAATGGGTTGTTTATCTTGATTGGTTCACCTGTTGTTGGGAGTGTTGATATGGTCTTGAGCAGTTCTGAGCTTGTTAAATGGCACAAGAGGCTTGGACACATAGGAGAGAAAGGGTTGAAGGAATTGTCAAGAAGTGGTGTAATTGGAAACATGGGAAACCAAAACCTGGAGTTTTGTGATCAGTGTGCTTTGGGCAAGTCCAAGAAGCTGCCCTATGGAAAGGGGGTTCACACAACTCAAGAGCCATTAGATTATGTCCACTCTGACATATGGGGTCCTGCAAGGACAGAGACTCATGGTGGAGCAAGGTATTTCATGTCTTTGATTGATGATTACAGTAGAAAGGTGTGGATCATGTTGATGAAGAATAAGAGTGATGATTTTCATAAGTTTAAAACATGGTTGATTCAACTGGAAAATGTCAAAGGGAAGAAGCTGAAGCACCTTAGGACTGATAATGGATTGGAATACCTCTCCACTGAGTTCACAAACTTTTGCGAAGAAAGAGGAATCAAGAGACATAGGACTGTCCCAATGAATCCTCAACAGAATGGGGTTGCTGAAAGGTTTAATAGGACTCTTCTTGAAAGAGTAAGGTGTATGTTGTTGGACGCTGGGTTGCCAAAGGTATTTTGGGGTGAAACCATTGCTACAGCATGTTATCTCATTAACAGGTCACCCTCATCAGTGATTGGGTTCAAAACACCTGAAGAGGTGTGGAGTGGACAGAAACCAAGTTATGAAGGTTTAAGGGTGTTTTGTTGTCTTGCTTTTGTCCATGTCAAGCAAGACAAGTTAGATGCAAGAGCTCTAAGATGTGTATTTCTTGGATATCCAGATGGAATAAAGGGCTACAGATTGTGGTGTCTAGAGAAGGGAAATCAGAAGATAATCACAAGTAGAGATGTAAAGTTTAATGAGAATGTGATGGCTTATACTTCAACAGGGTCTAAGGAAGAACTTGATGGTGCTAAAGAGACTGAAGAGATATCAATTCAGGTGGAGCATCCTGCTGAAGATGATCACACATCTCAACAACAAGAGAACCTACAAGATAGTGATTCATCATCTAAAGAAGAAGAACAAGCTGGACCTTCACAAAATGTGAGAGAATATAGCATTGGAAGGAACAGACCTAGAAGAACAATCAATAGACCTGACTTCTATGGTCAAGCAGGGAGTGTTTATTATGCCTTGAGTGTTGCTGAAGACCTGGAATCACAAGAGCCTAGTAGTTTTAAAGAAGCACTAGATTGTGAAGAAGGAGAACACTGGATTCAGGCAATGATTGAAGAGATGGAATCCCTGGAAAAGAATGAGACCTGGACATTGGTGGATAAACCAAAAGGTCAGAAACTTGTGAGTTCTAAATGGATATACAAAAAGAAGTTAGAGACTGCAGGATCCAAACAAGTGAGGTTTAAAGCAAGATTGGTGGCTAGGGGCTTTACACAAAGGGAAGGGATTGATTTTAATGAAGTATTCTCTCCAGTAGTAAAGCACTGCTCAATCAGGTTGCTTTTATCAAAGGTTACTCAAGAGGACATGGAACTACAACAACTAGATGTAAAGACAGCATTCTTACATGGAGAACTCATTGAGAAAATATATATGAAACAGCCAGAAGGCTTTGTAGTTCCTGAACAAGAAGACAAAGTTTGTTTGCTGAAGAAGTCACTGTATGGACTCAAACAAAGTCCAAGACAGTGGAATAAGAGGTTCAATGACTTCATGATCAGTGTTGGCTTTGTAAGAAGTCTTTATGATAGTTGTGTTTACTTCAACAAGTGTTCAAAGCAAGATAAAGTCTTCCTTCTTTTGTATGTGGATGATATGCTGATTGCCAGCAAGAACAAGAAGAGTGTACAATGGCTGAAGGACAGACTTAACACTGAATTTGACATGAAAGATCTTGGAGATGCCAAGAAGATTTTGGGCATGGACATTCTGAGGAAAAGAGAAGCTGGAGTTCTTTGGTTATCTCAAAGGCAATATCTACAGAAGGTTTTGGAGAGGTTCCACATGCATGAATCCAAACCTCTCTCCACTCCAGTTAATCTGCAGAAGAAACTCACCAAAGAACAATGCCCAAAGACTGAAGAGGAGGTCATACATATGAGCAATATTCCTTATGCTAGTGGAGTGGGTAGTCTCATGTATGGTATGATTTGTAGTAGGCCTGACTTGGCCTATGCTGTTTCTTTAGTGAGCAGGTTCATGTCAAACCCAGGTGTTGAACATTGGGAAGCTTTGAAGCATGTGATGAGGTATTTGAAGGGTTCAGTGAACTTGTCACTGAAGTTTGAGAAGAAAGTGAATGGAAGCATTGTTGCATTGGAGGGGTTTGCTGATTCTGATTTTGCAGCAAACATAGACACTAGGAAATCTATTTCTGGATTTGTGTTCACCTTATTTGGAACAGCCATCAGCTGGAGAAGTGTACAACAATCAGTTGTAGCACTTTCAACCACTGAAGCAGAATATATCTCTCTCACTGAAGCCATCAAAGAAGCAATCTGGCTTAAAGGAATTTTGAGAGATTTGGACATCAAGCAAAAGTGTGTGGCGATTTACTGTGATAACCAAAGTGCTCTACACCTTGTGAAACACCAAGCATTTCATGAAAGGTCAAAGCACATTGATGTTAGGTTGCATTTTGCTAGGGATATTATTGATCCTGGTTCTGTGGAAGTGAAGAAGGTACACACATTGCATAACCCTGCTGATTTTCTTACTAAGGGTGTACCTGGGAACAAAGTGGAGCATTGCTCGAGCCTGCTGCAGCTTGAGCAATGCCATGAAGAGCACTGACAGACAAAGGCAGTGGTGAGGCAGTAAGAGGCACACATGATTCATTGAGGTGGAGATTTGTGTGGTGATGTTCAATTTCATCAAGTGAGCCTATACTTTGTAATATGGTGTGTTGGGAATGTGGAACCGGAGTTAGGGAGTGGAGAACCGGCGGTTTAAACTGGGTTTTAGTATCAAGAAGACAAACTGGTCATGAGCAAACCGGGTTCGAGTTAGGTAGTGTAACTGTCATTTGTGACGAAGCAGAATCAGTTAGTGACGGCGCGAAACCGTCACATTTGTCCTGTAGCTCAGCGTGAACTTCTTGCAGTTATAACTTCCTATCCAGTTGTATTCGAGCTTCAAGCCATATATCATTGTAAAGCTCTCATTGAGGAGAAGACAACCATATAGCATTATCTCCTGTACTTTAGATTAGAGAGAGTATTTAGAGATAGAGTGTGTGTGCCCTAATTCGAATTCAGAATTGGGCATTTCATTTCTTGAGCTATTTCTCTGTAATTGATTGAAGTTCTTAGTGGATTGAGGTGTGCCTTGCCTCCGTGGATGTAGTTCATATTGAACGAACCACGTTAAAACTGCGTTTGATTCATTTCTAATTTCTGTTCTTCGTAAGCTGAATTCGGTCTCAACTTTGGCCGAACAGAGAGAGTTTCTTCGTACAATTTCCAGGTTCTTTGGTGTTGTGTGTTCTTGAGTTGTTTTCACTAACACGAAGAAAATGATAACCTCCAAGAACTTGTGATGTGTTTGGAAGTACTCCTAACAAGGAATGGTATAGAACTTGGCCTAGCGAATACCAAAGTGGAAGAGGCATCCGAAATTTTTAAAAGGTTGAATATAGGTACTTCTAAACTTGATGAAGTTTTTTTAGCTATTATTAGAACAGACCATGCTGGTTTAGGGTAAAATGAAACTAGGGAAACTAATATTGTGAGTGGTAATGGTTTACCATTTATCAGAGAAGGTGAAACAAATCGTAAAGAAGAATCAGATAAGTCACCTAAACAATCAAAAGGTAAAACAAAATGTAGATATGTATGTCATTATTACTTTATTCCTAGTAACATAAGGCCTTTTTGTCTTAACATGAAATTTGATGTAAAAAAATTATGAAGGGTTGACTCAAAGTTACCCAACACCCCTAACAACCAACCTGTCCAAAAACCTAAATCCCTTCTAAAATAGATATGAGTTCGTAAATCTGATTTAAAAAGAAATGTTGCATCTACCGCCTTAATGACTACATATTAAGTTCTTGGTAATTGGTAGTGGCAATTCATGCCACATGACTGGCAACAAGGACTTCCTTGTTGAGTATGAACCAAGTGAAGGTGGTAGTGTAACATATGGGGGAGCGTCAAGTGGATAGATTGTGGGAAAAAGAACTCTTAATGTTCCAGGTTTTCCCAAGCTACGGAATGTATACCAGGTATAGGGATTGTTTGCTAACTTAATTAGCAAAAGTCAGTTGCGTGATGATGATTTTCAGATTAAGTTCACTCGAAGTACATGCGATGTATTTGATTAATCAAACACACGTCTAATGACTGGTCGAAGGTCAGGTGATAATTGATACCTTATTGGAGAACTAAGGTGCAATCGAGACCAGATTGATAACACTATTCTGTGACATAAAAAGATGGGACATGTGAACTTCCGAAACCTGGACAGATTGGTAAAGATTAATGTTGTAAGAGGTATACCTAAACTCGAAATGAAACAAAATTTTGTAAGTGGTGATTGTTGAAAAGGTAAACAGACTCGTGTTGGTCACGAGGTTGTCCAACATCCAGGACAACCGTCTGTTACCACTCATTTTTTTGAACTACTTCATATGGATTTCATGGGTCTAGTAGAAGTAGAGAGTTTAGGAGGCAAGTGATATTCATTTGTTATTCTAGACGAGTTCCTAAGATTGACATTGTTGAGTTCTTACATGAGAAGTCAAATGCTTTGGAATCCTTCAAACCCTTATTTTCTAGGTTAGGAACATGCATAGTGCTATTGTTGCTCGTACTACGTCAGATCATGGTAAAGAATTTGAAAAATGCATCTTTTTATGAGTTTTGTGAAAAGAAAGGATTTTTTTCAGGAGTTTTCAGCCCCAAAACGCCACAACAAAATGGGGTAGCCGGTAGGAAAAATTGCACTTTACAAGAAATGGCTCGTGTAATGCTTAGCTAAAAAATGCTTGCTAAGCAGTTTTCGGCTGAAGCATTGAACACGGCATGCCATATCATTAATCGTGTATACTGAACTCTGGGCACAACTATGACTCCATATGAACTTCTAAAATTAAGAAAGCCCAATCTTAATTATTTTCACATATTTGGCTATGTGTGTTTTATCTTGAATGAGAGAAAAAATCTTTCAAAGTTTGATTATAAGAGTGACAAAGGCATATTTCTTGGTTATACTCTCAATAGTCATGCATATAGGATTTATAATCGTAGACTACGAGTATAAAAGAATCTGTAAATGTTATCTTCGGTGACTATGTTAATGCTACAGAATAGTCTGAACAGGATAATATTTAGGATCTTATTGAAGAATCTAAAGAAATTGAGAAGAGTAAGGTTGTTCAGGAGGTTGATTCAGCCCCAGGACCAACTTCCATCTCACACGTTGAGCTTAGCAAAGAAAGCAATGATGAGCTACATTAGAATCTTCAAGTTACAAGATGATGCGATCCTCCAGCTAGGATCAGAAATGATCACCCATTATCCCAAGTAATAAGTAACATTGGAGAAGGAGTGCAAACCCGAAACATGGTTAGATTGGTTTGCATGTCTTCTACATGTAATGAGGTACATCTTTCCTGTTTTGTATCGTTAATTGAACCTAAAAATAAGTTGAAGCTCTTATAGATCATTTTTTGGGTAAATGTCATGCACGAGGAATATAAATAATTCACTCGCAATGATGATTTCTATCTAGTGCCTCGGCCCTCAAATATGAATGTCATTAGAACCAAATGGATCGTCAAGAATAAATCTGATGATTTGGGTAAAATTATTCAGAATAAAGCATATTTAGTATCCCAAGGTTATACACAGGTTGAGGAGGTGAATTTTGATGAAACCTTCACACTTGTGGCAAGAATCGAGTCAAATCGACTACTTGTAGCAATTGCTTGGAATTACCTTACACCAAATGGACGTAAAAGCTACATTTTTATGGAAGATTAAATGAGGATGTATACGTTGAGAAACCAAAAGGCTTCGAGGATCCGTTCAAAACAGATCATGTATATAGGCTTAAAAATGCTTTGTACAGTTTGAAACAGGCACATCGGACCCGGTATGGTCGCTTAACAGAATTCTTCATAGAATTTGGTTTCGTTAGAGGAGAGGTTGACAAAACCTTGTTCATCAAACGAACAAAATCTTCCATAATTGTTGCTCAAATCTACGTAGATAACATAGTGTTTGTTTCAACCTCACAAGTACTACTTGATGAGTTCGTAAGAGTTATGTCATCAACACTCAAAATGAGTATAGTTGGTGAACTAACAATTTTCCTAAGGGTATAAATTAAGCACCTGTTGATGGCATTTTCATGTCACAAAGTAAGTATGCTAGGAATTTAATAAAAAAAATCAAATTAGAAGGAGCAACACACATGAAAACTCCTACGGGTTCAAGCCAAAAGATCTGTAAGGAAAATGCTGGGGAGGATGTTGACCCAACCTTGTACCGGTCTATGATAGGCAGTTTTATAACCCTCCATCCCACATGAACTTGCACACTTTTCGTTTTCGTCCATCCCAAGCAAACTTGCACACTTCTTAATAAGGAAAGTTATAACACAATCTCCACCTCAAAATCTCCACCCTCAATCCACCTTTGAAAAGTTAACAAAATCCTAAAAAGCAACTTTTTCTTAATATGTATGTCAATCCCCCTGTGCAAGTTCATTTGGGACGGAGAGAGTATTTAACATCAAGTCGTCCTAACATCATGTATAGTGTTTGTTTATGTGCACATTATCAAGCCTGTCCTAAAGACTCACATTTGAATGTTGTGAAACGGATAATCAGGTATGTTGCAGGTATGGTTGACTTGAGAATTTGGTACTCCAAGGACACCAACACCAACCTAGTTGGTTACACTAATGATGACTGGGCAGGTGGTTTAGACGATAGAAAGAGCACCAGTGGTGGTCGTTCTCACCTTGGAAATAATATAGTATCATGGCATAGTCGCAAACAGAATTGTGTATCACTTTCCATCGTTGAATCTGAATATGTAGCAGCTGGAAGTTCGTGTGCACAATTATTATGGTTAAAAAAATGCTTGATGGTTACGGGTTTGAAAGCAGTGTTCTAACCTTATATTGTGACAATTCCAGTGTCATAGATATTTCTAAGAATTCTGTGCAGCATTCTAGGATTAAGCATATTGAAATACAACATCATTTTATTAGAGACTTGGTTGAGAAACATGTCATTTGCATTGAGCATATCGCCACTGAAAATCAGCTTGCAGATATATTTACTAAGGCTCTAGATCATGAGAGATTTTCTAGTTTGAGAAAGCCTCTCAATGATTGTTTCATCCAGTAGAGGTTGAACTGAATGTTTGCCTCAGATTTGCATGTATGCATTGTTTATTTTCTTTTGTTGCATATAGTAGGTTTGTGAGTATATTGCATTCATCAAGATAGGAGTTGAGTCATTTAACATTGCTTAAGTTCTATCTTTTTTCTTTAAAAGTCAATAATAGAATATGGTGTTAGTACAAATAATAATACTTCTTTAAGTAACTCGGGACGTGCACAGCAATATTGTGTTCTCACTCTAAAAGAAGAACTGTGAAAGGAGTTTGAGTGATGAAATAAACTAGGGGCGTGACACTCACAATGAAGTGTACTCTATGTCAAAAAAATCACTCTTATTAGTTCTTTTAATCCAAATCATCAAGTAACTTGGGGCATGGTACTTAGCAATATCGTGCACTCTCGTCGAAAGATGATGGTAGATTAAAAATTAATTGAACAAAAATCATATTCTCGAGACTTTGAAAAATAAAACTGAACTTCAATATGTTAATTTACAGGTTGTCTCAACCTTGGAGTGAACATATTAGTGTTGACCAAGTCAAGTCGTTCCGATTTTCCCTCCATATTTTTCATTCAATTTTTATCCCCTTAATTTTTACTTGTGTGTATTAAGAGGTTTGCAGATTTCAAAAATTAGAGTTGTTAGAGAAGTGGAATGGTTTTTATACCTATATCTAGACATGGGCAGCCGGTACCGAACCGCCGCTTCCCGGAACCGCCACCATGGGAACCGGAACCGAACCGTGGTATTCCCGGTCACGGTTACGGTTCCGAACCATCACAAACCGCCGGTTCTAGACAGTTTTTTCCCTTTTTTTTTGTTTTTTTTTTTTTATATTTTTGCTTGTTTGAAATAAAATAGTGGAAAAAATTGTAAAATAAGATTTGACATAGAAAAATGAAAAAAGTTCTATTGATATAAATCTACAATTAATAAGTCAAATATAGCTTACAACTTAAATGTTACAATAAAATATACAACTTATAATTTCTTAAATTACAAAGTGAACAACTAATCTACAATTAAAAAGTACAAATACAAATTAAACCTTAAATGTTATAATACCACTTATAATTTCTTAAATTACAAAGTAAAATTTAATGCACTAACACTAATTAAAAAAACAATCAACTTACAAAGTTCAATACAAGTTTAACTAATATTATTGGGAAGAAAAAGGGAAAAAGATTAAAGGGCTTGAGTTTGATTCTAAGTTAAAAATTAGTACCAAATTGCCTACGTATCCTCGATCTTCCGGCTTAAGTTCAAGGAATCAAAGCCCATGTAGTTCTCTTACCTCACTTACCTTACGAAATAAAGCCGGTTCAGTTGTGCTCATTCACTTCCTTGAGAAGCCGGTGTTCCGGAGGAGCCGGTGTCTTAGTCAAGTGTATCTCCTTCTTCATCTTCATCGAAGTCAACCTCTTGAGCTCGTTTTTTGGCTTTGGTCCAATCTTCAAGGAGGATTTTATTTTCTATCTCCACGGTTAATCTAGATCTTCGGACATCCAAGGTGTATCCTCCAATGCTAAAAGTTTTCTCAACCGAAACGGTTGAAGCGGGACAAGCAAAAATTTCCTTGGCAATAAAAGATAAAACCGGGAAGGAGTTGGATCTTTTCGACCACCACCTTAGGAGGTCGATATTATTTTCAAAAGAAAGTTCCTCAAAAGTAGTTTGTAAAAAACTTTCAACCTCCCCATAAGGATTAGAGGAAGACCTTGCCTTTTTTTGTGAACGAATATCATAAATTTTTTGCAAACGGGCAAGACTCGAATTTTCAACGGATTGGGCCGTAGAACCAAGATCACTAGAACAAATATCACTATCATGACCATCACCAAATTGTATCCTATATTCTCTAAAAATATCAAATAAAAGACTATTTGCATTGGCAACAATATGCAAGGGGTTTAGGACATCATTATCATTGGGGAACAATGCTTCGTAATACATTTTTAACAAATATTCTAAGACATCTTCTTTAATCCTAGGGTCTAAAAATTTAGCTACTAAAAATAAATCTGGTATTTCCTCAAAATATTTTAACCATTTTTTCCTGATATAACCTATTATTTCATGAAAAATCATATCGTCTTTATATTTATTAAAAAGAAGCGCAATTTTAACACAATGATCAAGAACCAAAGGTGAAGTAGAGTAGTAGCAACCGGAAAGTTCCTTAGTTGCATCTTCAAAAAAATTTAATAGTGAAATTAAATTAGCACAAGCATCCCATTGATTGGGAAATAAACAAATACCAACTTGATGGTGTTGAAAAAATGCACACAAAGTTTCCTTATACATGTAAGAATCATTGAGCATTTTATATGTAGAATTCCAACGGTGAGGAACATCAAAAGAAATCTTTTTGGGATGAATTCCTCTTTGTTAGCAAAATCTTACCCATTTTTTTGTTAAGGAGGAATGTCTAGAAATAGTGGTGATTTCTTCTCTAACAGGAGCAACATATGTTTTGAAATTTGTTAGGCCATCTTGCACACATAAGTCAAACAATGACAAATGCATCTAATATGAAAAAATTTACCTCCACAAGATGGTTTGCAAAAATCAATAAGTTGGGGTAAAGAGGCTTTGTTTGCAATAGCATTATCGAAAGATATCGAAAAAAATTTGAACCAAGCTGTATTCTTGAAGAATGGGATAATTTTGTGACAAATGTTTGATGCGGTATGCTCGGTATCAAATTCTCTATAACCTATTAATCTTTTTTGCATTGTCCAAGAATCATCAATCCAATGGCAAGTGATGCCCATGTAGTGATGATTTTGCCAATGATCACCCCAAATGTCCGAGCATATTGAAACCTTTTGTTTAAGTGAAACAAACATATTTAGTAAAACAAGTTTAAATTCCCCAACAACTTTCGCAATATCACGAGTTAGTGTTCTTCGACAAATCTTCCTATGTTGTGGACCACAACTTAGTTGCATAAAATCTTCGTAAAATCCATCATCGGCAAAGTTAAAAGGTAAATGTTTTACGGAAATAAATTTAGCCAAATTTCTCCTCAATCATAGCTCACTAAAAGAAAACAAAGGAGCAGGAGAGTTAGAATCCGAACCTCCAACGGTGTACCTACCCATTTGGGTTTGGGTTTGGTCGAATCCACACTTATCGGGATGATGATTTTTTATGTGCTTTTTTACTGTTCCATATCCCCCTCCGTGCTTGAATCTATAAGGCTTGCCACAATGATTGCAAGTGGCGATGTAGTTGGTTGTTGATCCTTGCTTTAGAACTTTTGTAAAGTGGATAGTGAAGATCTTGGATTTTAAGGCCGGTAGATTTTCTTGGGTTCCTTGTGAAGCAGTACGAGGTCGTCCTCCACCTTAGCCTTGACTTTGGCTTTCTAATGTTGGACGTTAATTTTCCTCTTCTTGAGCGGCAAATGCGGCGGCGGCGTTTTCTCCTAAATTATTTGAAACAAATAAAAAAAAACATATAACTACAATATGATTTAAATTGATTAAAAAACTCTAATAGAAATTTATAAAAGATATTAAATGATTTTACTTACTACTAGAAAATTTATAATTAATAATACAACTAAACTTAAAAATTAAATTGCTCAAATATAAAATTTACCTAGACAAGCGACTATGTCATCGGCATCCAAATCAATTGGAATCTCATCATCATCATCATCATCATCATCATTGAGGTCGAACAATGTTTGAGGTGGAGGAAGTGGTGGAAGTGGAGCATACTCCTCCGGCATATGACTCTTGCCCTTATCGGAGATAAGGCGAGATGATGAAGTTGAAGAAGCTCCCCTTCGGCTAGACATTTTTTTGGTAGAAGTAGGAAGAATAAAGATGCAAATAACAAAATATAATTGAAGAAGAAGAACTTGAAGAAATAAATATTCTTTGGGTACAATGGAAGTAAAACTCAAATTTTTTTTATGAACACTAAATTATCAAAATGCTAGAGAGCTTGAGAGTTGAGAGAGATTGAGAGAGCTTGAGAGTTGAGATAGATTGAGAGATATTTAGAGGTGTGATGATTTGGGATGAAGTTGGATGTATTTATAGGGGTTTAGAATTTAAAATAATAATAATAAAAAATAAAAAATAAAAAATAAAAACACACACACACACACACAAAAAAACCCCACCCTCCCCCCCTCCCCCTAAAATCTGAAAATCTGACTTTTAAAACGGCCAATTGATCTGGGCCGTTGATTTTCAACGGCCAACAGATCAAGGTCGTACGATTCTTTTTAAGAAAAAAAAATAAAAAATTGGCGGTCGAACTGCCGGTTCAGGAACCAGCGGTTCTTGCAACAGCTAGTTAATCTGAGTCGTCCGTTTTCAATGGACACTTCACCAGATCATGGCACGTGCCATTTTTTAAATTTAAAAAATAAATAAATCGAGAATCGACTGTTTAACTGCCGGTTACAAATCGTCGCGACAATCGCTGGTTCCCAGTTCCTGGAAGGGCAGACTCGTAACCGAATCGTGGGCTCACGGATCCCGGTCCCGGTCTGGAACCGGAACCGGGTCAACGATTTTGGAACCGTTGATCGCCGGTTCGAACCGGCCGGTTCCCCGGTTCCAAAAACCGGTTGCCCACGTCTACCTATATCCCTATTTTTAGGGGATCTTATTTGCTATAAATCCACTTGAGTTGTAAAATCGAATAACCCAAGATTTCACTTTACCCTTCTCTCTCTTGCCTCTTTGAATTTAGAGGCTGTAAACACTTCTTCCTCTTTGACAAATTTCTCAAATTCTCCATGGATAACAGCAAGCTTAACGAGTTGATCATTGCAATTATTGTTGTTCATAGCCAGATCACTTCGCAACTAGGCATGTCAACGGGGCGGGGAGGGGTGAATTTTTGGATTTTTTGACCTGCTCCGCCCCCGCCCCTCCCTGCCCCGCCCCGCCCCGCGCCCCGCCACGGGGCAAAAATATCTGCCCCATGATCTGCCCCGCCCCGCCCCGACCCGCCTTTATTATTATTATTTTTTTAAATTAAAAACCTTGTTTTTTTTATAATTGAAATTAATAGGGTTTTAATTTTTAGGTTTACATTAGTTTTGTTTTAATATTTTTTATATTTTGTAAAATTAATTATTAGAAATGGAATTTGATTATTTAAATTTATTCTAATCATAATTTAATGTATTAGGATGGCATATATATAACATATCATATATAAAATTTGATATTATAAATACATATATACACATATTTAATATTTATGTGTGTATATATATATATATATCTATATAATATTACATAATATATATTTAAAATTAAAATAAATTATATATATAAGGGAGGGAGCGGGGCGGGTCAGGGGTCATGACCCGCATTCGACCCGCCCCGTGGTCGGGGCGGGGCGGGGCGTGCCCCGTTCTTCATCGGGGCGGATTTTGCCCCGCCCCAAGGCCCTCGGATCGGAGCGGGTCGGGCAGGGCGGATCGATTTTGACATGCCTATTCGCAACTGCGAAACCCTCTCAGCCGACCATTACTCAGATGGAAATCTCACCAGAACCTGTCCTTTTGACTATAGCGGCATCGTCGTCACTAACTGGGGTTGAGCTAAAGGTTGGCACAACCATGAACACATCCCCTGTCCATGGCATTGCAAACCAGTCTGGTGCTCAAATTCCAACTTTGACGGTGAAACCCCAAACGCCAGCCCCGATCATGATACTGCCACCGACGGATTTCCAGATCTTATTCACACAAACAAGGTTTATTCTAACTACTTCTAAGGTACCTCCCTCTACTTTAGATGTTCGTGATATTCCAGCTCCGAATGTCGAGAAATCATCCGCAGGGAGAGGTGAACTTGTACCCACTCTGATAACTACTCTCTTTTCAAGGAATCCAAGATATCCTTTAATATTGATGCTCATGAGGCGTTGATATAGGGTTCGTCGGGAGCCAGAAAAGGACAATAGGGGCTGATGTTTCTGAACCCCCATGACGATCATCAAGGCTGACCAAAAGGTCCTTGATATTGCTGACTCCAGACCATCTAAGAAGAAGAAGGCGAGTGGTGTCTCATCTTCAGCAACGCCTTCTAAGAGACCAAAGAGCAGCGAACCTCCTCAGTCGTCGCGCTTGATTGATGATCCCACTAACAGTAATGATGATGAAGTCTTTTGAATGGTAGATAAACATACTGAAGAAGTTGAGAATGAGGTTCACAGGACTATTTTCAACCCCTAAGTTACCGCAAGTGTACGGGTGTAGGTGCAGTGGTGGCAGTCAAGATTGATCCCACAAGCCTCGATTATCTAGGATTATCCTAACTACAAACTAAGATTTCAAGATTGAGTTTATAACTAAATTAAAAGAACTTAAACTAATTGATCGATTAACAATGACTTATCAGACAAAGAGAATTCCAATTAACAAGAATGTATCCTAGGGATTCGATTTCATAACTTACTTCAATGATGAATATACTCAATTTATAGACCTTTAAACCAGAGTCTAGTGTTTATTAAGTGACGCTCCAATAACCTAACCCTTCTCTCAAAGCGACTAGATCGTAGATTAATTAAGATAATTACCCTCTCGAGTCAATTAATCCTAAAAACTCCCAAAAGCTCATAAACCAATGCCTACACAGTCATAGACAACTGCGCTCTATGTCGTACGTCTAATAACAATTCCCTCCTCTCGAAGCGGAATTGTTAAATGAGATAACTAAATCTAGGTGATCAATCTAAATTTAGTCGAAAAACAAACATAGAGATAAACACATAAAAACGGAGTCTATAAATTAAAACATATTTCAAAACATTGTTGTAAAAATCCCTACTTTCTAACCCCTAGGACACAAATAGCTTAGCTACTCATGCCTAGCGGAAATTCAATACAATATTCCATGCAAAACATCATAAAGAATAAAACTAGAAAGAAGTACTAAACCCGAATGAATCGTCTTGTCGATCTTCGTCTTCTCGCTCTCACGCTTCCACTCCGACGTAAAAGTATGAGAAAATATGTTGTAATGTGATTCTCGCTATGATAAAACTCGAGCTTGGGGTCCTTTTTATAGAGTTGGGGACGAATCTTTGGGACTATAGGATCAAAATCCTATTAAAATTAGGAAATCTTCACAAAGTAGGACTCCTGATGTGATCGAGTCGTGCTTTGACGTGACCGCGTTGGTAGTTTTCAGGTGTGACTTCCAAGCCATTTTTTAAGGTCTTCTGGTCATTTTTGGGATTTATCTCTTTCAGAAAAAGCTGTAGACATTTGAATCATTTTTCTAACACCACCAATTGCACCTCTATAGGAGTTGTAGATCTCAAGATATGGCCAAAATACTAGAGGTGTGTCAAGCTGACAGAAAACTCCACTTTCGGAGCACTTTCTGACGCGACCGGGTCAAGTATTGACGCGACCGCATCACATGCTACTGGATTATCCATGTTCTCGGCTACTCTTGACGTGGCAGCGACCATAGACGCGGCCGTAGTTGGCCCTTTTGCTCTTTTAACTCCCTTTTCATTCGTTTTGACCCTATTTGACTTGTTTTTTCTTCGAATTTCGTCCAAATGAAATAAAATCAACTAATTAACTTCTAAAATAAGTCAAAACATGTCAAATAGTCCAATATATCAAACATGAATGATTCTCGACCAACTATACATGCAAATGTTACAAAACTACATACGTAAATAGACCTAAATGCATGCATACACAACGTATATCAAAACTCCCCAAACTTAAACTGTTGTTCGTCCCAAACAACATACAAAATAAATAGAACAAGACCACATTTATTTAGGGCGATTAGACGATGAATCAAATTTCAGTTTGATTTTCTCAAGAAGCTAAGCTACACAGTATAATTAAGCATATGTGATAACGCAAAAAATCAACTACTTTCGAGACTTTGAACTTTCAAATTTATTCAATCTTCACCAATAAGTGTTTCTCTCATCTCTCAAGTGTTTAGGTTAAACATATTTCACTCAAATTGAACTATAAGCACAATCTACCATAAGCTTGTCAATCGTCTAAACTAGACCTCGTACTCGATACGTGTGACAAAGGATCAAAAAGGTCTTTCTTTTGGTTGTAATGTGGGCTTAAGGTAAGGTGGGATACATTTGGATATAAGTGACTATTCATTGGACTAATCAAGTTACGTCTAACCCGACTACCCCTCAATATAATCACTCAACCTCACTCTTCAAATCTCAACAAATCACCCTGCAAAGTGACTTCTTCACCTTCAAAAGTCCGTACAACTTAAGTGCTTTTTATTTGTGTGGGCACCACATCATGGGATTACCCGGATTTTCTATTCAAATTCACAATTAAGCATTTATGTCCTAGCCTCTCCTCAAGAACAACAACAAACTTTTTTCTTTCTTTTTTTTTTTCTTTATAGACTTTCGCACGAGGAGAGGCTATTTTTCTCGGCTTTTCACCTATCTTTTTGGTCTTCCCTTCATCTTGTGAATATCCACTAGTATTTTCTTTTCTTCCCAATTTTTTTTCCCAACTACCTTCCAATCCTCCTCCCTCTTACTTGATTAATCCAGTTAAGGCCAAAGTCTTAAATCGAAAGGTTTTTGGTTTGTATTTTCGGGCTATGAAATAACAGGCTATTAAGCTCAAATGGGCTAACTAGGGATAAATAATGAATCTTTTGGTACAAAGGGAAACTTTTTAAGGCTTGAAAATAGGCTGAAAAAGAAAACTGCCTAAGATCATTTCCTAAATCACAACACATACTTGACACATTCTTAGTAAAGACTTAAGGCAAGTTCTAGAGACTAGTACACATATTCAATCAAATTCACATTGAAAGAAAGTATATTACTCCGAAAATAGGAGTACAATTAGGCTCAAATTCTCACAGGGTTAATTTTTTTGATTGAATACTCTAGGCTCAAGCTCAATTCCGTCTCAAATTACCTCTCATACTCTACTGTATACTAATTTATCAATGTTTTACTCAAAATCACGTCATCATTAACACATCATCGTCTATCGTTTCCCTAAGTTTCCTTTTCCTTCAAGACTTAACCAACTACTCGGGTTCATTACATCTTGACTCCAATAACCAAATACATAACTAAAACACAAAACCTACTACGACCAACATGACTAGTAATGCAAAGAACGCAAAAATGGGCTCACAAACCCAATCACTAGAATGCCAACACAAACAAGCACACAGTCTCCTCAAAGCACAAAATAAATAACTAACTAAACAAAAGAGATTAAGCAATAATGCGCAAAAAATGTAATTAACGGCCAAGTCGTCCCACTATTCACCCCCTCCCCCAAACTTGGTCAGAGGCCAAGTTTGTGGGAAAAGAGTGGTACGACTAGGTGCTCGACTCACAAATCATTGCGGCGGTGATGGTTGGAATCCGTGTTAGCTCCAAAATTGAGTCATCGCATCCCAACGATAATCTTGCTCTTGTCGCCAAGCTCGGGTTCGTCTGTGTACCATTTTTTAAAATCTCAGGTTTTTAAACCGACGCGACCGCGTCATAGACCTACATGACCGCGTCATGGGTTACTGACCTTTGAAGTTTGATGAAGGTTTTGACGCGACCGCGTCATAAACCAACGCGACCGTGTCACTGTGTACTGCCCTTCGCTGTTTGGTGGGGGATTTTTTTTACGCGACCGCGTTCTTGCTCCTTTGTGACAAAGGTTATTTTCTCTCTTTTCGACCCCTACATCTTGCTATCGCGTTCTTTTTGCTCTTGATTTGTCAATGTTGGTTCCTAATATCATAAAAACACTAAAAACACACGTAAAAACATAAAATAAATAAAAATTACAAAAAAAAAAAAAAAAAAAAAACTTTAAACATCGGGTTGCCTCTCGACAAGCGCTAATTTTTTTTTTTTTTTTCGTCTTCAGCCCGACGATCCTCCTTTTATCAACCATTTTCTAGCCACCTTGAGTCGCATGTTTTATGAACAATTAAAGAGTTATTTGGGGCGTGTGGGTTTCTTACAGCAGCTTGGGTAGTAAAAACAATGCTACAATTATGCCTACCCCTTAGACCCGACTTATGTATTGGGAAGGTGATGGTTTCGTTTGGAACACGAAAAATCAACTCCCCCTTGGGCACATCTATAAGTGTTTGGCTAGTCGCCAAGAAAGGTCGTCCTAAGATAAAAGGAAATTCATCATTCCCTTTCATGTTGACAACTAAGAAATCACTAGGGAATTCAAAATTCAACACTCTTACGAATACATCTTCTGCTACTCCCAATGGCGTTAATGAAGATCCATTAGCCAATTGGATAGTTGTAAAGGATCGTTTAATCTCCCTTAATCCTAATTTTCTATACAGCTTAAGAGACATCAAATTTATGCTAGACCCCAAATCGCATATGACATTGTGAAAATCATGACTACCAATTGAGCAAGAAATAGTAAAACTCCCTAGATCTTTTGCTTTTGTTGCTCTTTTTGGTTTCATGCTTGTGTTTGCGCTCTTTTTGGGACTGCTCGGTTTCCTCTTGGGTGGGTTGAAGCTCTTCCTTCTTGGTTACCCCCTTATCTTGGACTCTCTCCTGTAATGGTTACCCCCTTAGCAAAGAATGAATTTTTAAAACAAAAATCAAAGACTCATCAAGAATAGGAGATGAAATTTTCTTATCTATGATTTATTGACTTCCTCCTTCCTCTCAATGTTTTTTACTTTCTCAATTGATTTCTTCGCTTCATGGTCCTTTTGTGATCATAGTACCATTATTGCCACTAGATACTATCTTCCTCCTATTCAGTGCTTGAGGAAATGGGGGAGGAGGTACATATGTCGGTGGAGGCACATATGCTGGTTCGTCTGCTCCGGTTTCTTGAACCTTACTTGAGTTCACAGCATCTTTTTGCTCCTCTGGCTGCTTCTTTTTCACCAAGTGCTCCTCTGACTTCACAACATTACAATGCTCCCTCGGATTAACCACTGGTCACTCGGATATTGGCCCTGCTTGTGTTGAGCCCCTACAATCTTTATCAATTGGCTCATGTTTGATGACAATTCACCAATGCTTGCTTGAATTTGAACCAATGTGTTCTCGATCCTTTTGATGTCAGCCCCTGTCCAGTTATGTGCTTATTTAGCTCAATAAACTTTCCATTTACTTTCTTTTCCAACTGAGCTAGTTTCTCATCGTATTTAGCAAACTGGGACTGCACAATCTCCTCTTATGTGGGCTTCGTGCCATCATGAATCATCCCATTCGTAACAGTAAATCTGGGTGACGAATTAAGTGTATTCTGCAAGTTACCATACGAAAAGTTATGATGATTCCGATTATGGGGGTACTGATTATATCTGGGTTGATTGTTCTGGACGTTGTTGAAGTTTCATTGATTCACAAAGTTTACGTCTTCAGCTTCTTCCTAACCCCCTGGCTGCTGTGCTAACGTCAGACTACGTAGCAAAATTACCTGACTCGTCAAGGCTGTCAACTGCGACATCAACTTTTCATTCGGCTCAATGCTGACTGCTTCCACTTCCATTACATTCGCCACTTTCCTTGTCAAGTTCCTCTCATTCGACCATTGGTAGCTTGTTCTGGTCATAGCGTCCAAGATTGAGAATGCCATTCTCACTGACTTCTCCATCAAACTCCCACCTGCAGCTGCATCTACCTGATTTCTAGTCAAAGCAAGTAGACCATTATAGAACTTACATACCTGCTGCTTCTTCGTAAACCCATGTTGAGGGCAACTCCGGATAAGATCCCGGGATCGCTCCCAAGCTTCTCCGAATGGCTCTTGGTTCAATTACTTGAACTGGTTGATCTGATTCTGCAGGTCGAGCATCTTGCTCGATGGAAAATACTTCAACATAAATGAAGTACTCAAGTCTTCCCAGCTTGTAATATCCTCCAATGAATTGAACCATTGTAGGGCTCTATCTTTCAGGAAAAGGGAAACAGTCTCAATTTGACTTGCTGATGCGACACATGGTTTATCTTGATGGTATCAGCCAGTCTACGAAACTTTATCAGATGAGCATTCGGGTCCTCTAAAGCACTTCCCCCATACTGATTTTGTTGCACTATTGATTAATGCAGGCCTCAGCTCGAAACTGTTGGCATTGAGTGGTGGAGGTTGTACTCCTTCTGCCTGCTGATTTGGATTAGGCTTCAGGCAGTCACTGATGGGAGTATCATCTTCATCTCCTGCATCTGGTTCTATCTGAATTGGTCCATGTTGCTGTTGCAGCTGTGGCTGCTGTGGAGGTAGTTGTTGTTGTATAGTGGTAAGTATTCCCGCCTGTCACGCGGGTGACCCGGGTTCGATCCCCGGCAACGGCGCCAAAAACTTGACAGGACTATTTTCAACCCCTAAATTACCACAAGTGTACGGGTGTAGGTGTAGTAGTGGCAGTCAAGGTCGATCCCACAAGGAACATGTTAGGTAGTTCGATACCTCGATTATCTAGGATTATCCTAACTAGAAACTAAGATTTCAAGATTGAGTTTATAACTAAATTAAAAGAACGTAAACTAATTGATCGATTAACTATGACTTATCAGACAAAGAGAACTAGGGATTCGATTTCAGGACTTACTTCAATGATGAATATACTCAATTTATAGACCTTTAAACCAGAGTCTAGTGTTTATTAAGCGGCGCTCCAATAACCTAACCCTTCTCTCGAAGCGACTAGATCGTAGATTGATTAAGATAATTACCTTCTCGAGTCAATTAATCCTAATAACTCCCAAAAGCTCATAAACCAATGCCTACACAGTCATAGATAATCGCGCTCTATGTCGTACGTCTAATAACAATTCCGTCCTCTCAAAGCGAAATTGTTAAACGAGATAACTAAATCTAGGTGATCAATCTAAATTTAGTCAGAAAACAAACATCGAGATAAACACATAAAAACGGAGCCTAAAATTAAAACATATTTCAAACCATTGTTGTAAAAATCCCTACTTTCTAACTTCTAGGACACGAATAGCTTAGCTACTCATGCCTTGCGGAAATTCAATACAATATTCCATGCAAAACATCATAAAGAATAAAACTAGAAAGAAGTACTAAACCCGAATGAATCGTCTTGTCGATCTTCGACTTCTCGCTCTCACGCTTCCACTCCGACGTAAAAGTATGAGAAAATATGTTGTAATGTGATTCTCTCTATGATAAAACTCGAGCTTGGGGTCCTTTTTATAGAGTTGGGGACAAATCTTTGGGACTATAGGATCAAAATCCTATTAAAATTAGGAAATCTTCACAAAGTAGGACTCCTGACGCGATCGAGTCGTGCTTTGACGTGACCGCGTCGGTAGTTTTCAGGTGTGACTTCCAAGCCCTTTTTAGGGTCTTCCGGTCATTTTTTGGGATTTATCTCTTTCAGAGAAAGCTGTAGTCCTTTGAATCAGCTTTCTAACCCCACCAATTGCACCTCCATCGGAGTTGTAGATCTCAAGATATGGCCAAAATACTAGAGGTGTGTCAAGCTGACAGAAGACTCCACTTTAGGAGCACTTTCTGACGCGACCGGGTCAAGTATTGACTCGACCGCGTCACATGCTACTAGATTTTCCATGTTCCCGGCTACTCTTGACGCGGCCGCGATCATTGACGCGGCCGCGATCATAGACGCGGCCGTGGTCGACCCTTTTGCTCTTTTAACTCCCTTTTCATTCGTTTTAACCCTATTTGACTTGTTTCTTCTTCGAATTTCGTCCAAATGAAATGAAATCACCTAATTAACTTCTAAAATAAGTCAAAACACGTCAAATAGTCCAATATATCCAATATGAATGATTTTTTACCAACTATACATGCAAATGTTACAAAAATACATACGTAAATAGACGTAAATGCATGCATACACAAGGTGTATCAGAGGTTCCCCAATCCTCCTCCTTGACAGAACTGGATTATGAGAGCAATGAGGATTTCAATGTTAATAAGGGCCCGTTGCATAAGAGAACTCAAGCTCAGAAGAAGAAGAAGAACCCTTCTTTCAGCACCCAACTCTAGTCATCGTCCGCCAATATGTGAGAAAGATTCGGAAGCAGAAAGGGAAAGCCAAATTTGATCCCAAGCTTAGCTCCATCTCTAGGTCAACCCACTTGAAAAAAGCCAGCACAAGCTCAAGAACCAGGAGGGGATGGCTCTCCTGATATTGGGTATGATCCCATCTGTGCTTATAATGAGAACTTCTACTTTTATTCTCGTGAAAAACATTAGCAAAGTATGAAAGGAGAAAGATTTGACCTGAGAAGATGATAAACATAAGCCAGTTTAGGCAACATGGGATTTACCAACTGCTTGAGAAGTGTGGTTTGCTACCCACAGTGATCTCTACCACTCCTTACCGAGAGGTACTTTTGTGTTGACCCTGTGAAAGTTGTTGCGGACCCGCAAATCATGTTTTTATGGAAAAGTGTATGTCAAGGGAAAAGTGTACCAGTTTACTTCTCAAATCATCAATGCGGAGTTGGGAACAAGAAGTGAGCCAAAGAGTTCAGTATATGATGACCATGACGAGATAGCTAGGGTCATCACATGAGGAAAGGTCAGGAAATGCCCGGAGCTCATGAAGATCTCCATGTTGCCACAGTTGTACACTAGCCTTCAATAAATAGTCATGCATAATTGGTCTTTATCCACCAACACCACGAAAGTCAAAATGAAGCAGAGAGTTCTAATCTACAAGATTGGAATGGGGTGTTATGTGAACTTTGGGGAACATGCTTTTATATATATAATGCCACATGGGAACAAAAGCAAGAGTATGGTTTACCCTTTCCATCCCTCATCTCCAACATTCTGAGTTCTCAAGGTTTTCCCGATGCAAGGGAGTTCGATCTCATCATGCCTGCAATTCTTGAGGCTCATACAACCATCAAGTCCACCAATCAACTTATCGATCTATCCTGAAATGATAGTGATGCTGAACAACCCGCTAATGTTGACCACAATGTTGGGTTAACATTTGGGCCAACCTTGAACAAATCATTCGTGCTCAATCAGTTTCGCCTGCTCACTGCCTAAATTGAAGGCCTCACAAAGAATCGAGATAATCTTCTTGCCTCGATTTCTCCACAAAAGGGGGAGGTAACCGTAGTCCAGTCGTGGCCAATTTCGAGGTTGATGCCGATCCGGAAGTCAACCCTGCTGAGTTTGATCCACTCTGGTGAGAAATCATTCAAAGTCGTGAAGAAAGAGGAAGACAGGTTCCTGCTGGAACTAAGGGGGAGGCTGCTCCGAGCAATTTTCTAGATGATGCAATCCGGAGAGAGGAAGCTGGAGGTGATGAAATCAATGTGAAGACAAGGAAGATGAACTAGAAGAGGAGGAGGAGGAGGAGGAGGAGACTGAAGAGGGGGAGGAAAAGTACTAAAAGTATTTTTTTTTTTGCAGGGTTTTGATCCGGTTGTTTTTGTTGGTTCAAAATAATTTTAGTTATTTTTTTTATGTTTTGTTTTATTAATAGATAGTTTGTTTTAATGAATCAGTTTATTTGCCTTGCATATTTTTGGTATCCTCACAGTTTTCTTATTATTTGTTTTATAAGGGGAGATATTAGAATATCTTGAAGTTAGGGGGAGTATGATATGTTTGACTTATTTTATTTCGATTGTACGTTAGCTTTGTGCAGAAAAAGCAAAAGGAGGGATTGTGGGAGTCTAGTTGATCAAAATCTTACACAAAATTCTATTTTTTTTGTTTTGCCTTTTATACACTTAAACTATTTTTTTATTATATTTTTGGTCGAATTGTATAAATTATCTTATGTTGGGATCTTGGAGCAAAAAGGATAACAATCTTAGACCTTGTCAATTCGGTTGAAAGGGTGTTGAGAAAATCATGGAAGAGGTTGAAGAGTGACCGAGTCTCTCTCACAAAGACCAAGTCCTCAGCCGATTGCTCGAGTTTCGGTGCAGTTTCAACAACCAGCTAACTATGCCCCTAATCGGTTGAATGCTGGTTACTGGAGAGTGTCGTCCTAACTTTCAAGAGGTATGTAAATAGAGCTCCAACCATAAACAGAAGATAACGAATATCAGAGAGAAATTTGTATGTCTGCATAACATTATGTGTTGTCTAGAGAGTTGATTAGGTTTTCTATCCAACCCAGAGTGTCCAGTTTGTACTAATTTCATATTCGCGAATTCAGATTTCTCACGAATCTGAATTCATTTTATTTAGATACTTTCAGGATAGCTTTGTTAGGTTATTTTGTACTATATACTGTGTATAATCGTCTGTTTAAGACGTAGGGTTCAAGTGTTGTGAATTGAAGTATGTCTCGATTCATTGTTTGAATCTTTTTTGTAACTCATCGAGTTATATTGAGTTCTTTTGGGTTGAAGGCACCAACAAGTTATTCAGAACTTGTGAAATTTTTTTACATCATTCTTTATTTAATATTTCCGTTATGTTTAGAGTCATTATACTCAAGATTGGGTAAACTCGTACCCAACCTCTTTAATTTGCGAAGCAACCCACATTTTCAGAAATATTTATTAAAAAGATTTCGCCTTCAGTTTTATATTTATATTTATATATTCTATCACGTGAATGAAGGGGTGGACAAGTAGTTAAAATAAAAATAAAAAAATGTTTCGTGTGATATCTAGAAGAGTAGGAACGACCTAAATTTTAGAGAAAAAATTGAAAAGGAAATTAGTGGCTGAGAAGTGAGAACTGAGATCCTAATTTCTACTTGACGATTAACCGCTGCAGTTTTCTCCGTTGAAGTTTGCCACCGCAGCCATGTCACTGCTCCGCCCTTCGCCGTCAGTCCCCCGCTGCCGCCGCACGGCTCAATGTCTACACAGCTATCATGCTACTAACTCCTTTTCCCGCTTCAAAGCTTCATGGCAAGAGGTAGATTCACCACTACCCTCTCTCTCTCTCTCTGCCGTTTGCTTGACACTGGTCTTTGGTGAAGGTAGCCGGCGTTTTGGTATTCTCAGCGATCCCATTCACGGCGGTGAAAGCCATTGCCAACAGTCCGCTTGGGGAGGAGCTCCAGAGGCGAATGGAGCAGAAGAAGAAGCTCTATGAGGAAAATTCGGCCAAGTTGAAGGCGCTCTCTGACAAGGCCAGAATCGAGAGGTAATCATTGGTTAGATTGATCAATTTCAGATTAGTTTGATGAGCTTTCCTCTTTATCATGAAATTAGGTAAGCCATAATTCCGTATCAGTCGTTGAATGTTGATTGACTAATTTGAATACAAGTATTTAACAAAATCACAAGTGTATGTATATATATTCATGCATTTCTTATTATGATGATTAAATTTGTAAAGTTATTGTGCTAAAAGATTATAACAGATCGCCTGCTTTAAAATCCTTGAAGAAGAAAATAATGGACGGGGGAGGTGAGGAATGAAATCAAGTTGTCTGATCACCAAAGAAAAGACCATATATTCAAAGATACAAGTTTCCGATCATTTTTGGGGCCCAAAATTAACATTGTTTGGATAGTGCCATGTTATCACTTTGTCTAGACATTTAATTCTCTGGTTTTCATTTCCAGCGTGTGGTATGGGGATGATCGGCCTCGATGGCTTGGTCCAATCTCATATGAATATCCTTCCTATCTCACTGGTGAACTGCCAGGGGATTACGGTTTCGATATTGCAGGTTTGAGTCAAGATCCTGTGGCATTGCGGAAGTTTTTTAAGTGAGTACCCCTACCCCTCTTTTCAGGAATGCATAATCAATTCGTCAACCCCTTCTTTAGTTATACCTTTTTCATATTATCATGCAGTTTTGAAGTAGTGCATGCAAGATGGGCTATGCTTGCTGCCCTTGGTGCTTTAATTCCAGAAATATTAGACCTAATCGGAGCATTCCATTTTGTTGAACCTGTTTGGTGGCGAGTAGGCTACTCCAAGCTTAAGGTCAGTATGTTGTGCTTTTAATCATTTCGTAGGTTGAGGGCGTGCTTTTCGTTTACAAATCTTAGGCTTCACTGCTCATTCATGTCCTCTATTAAATGGCACAAATCTTATCCCATTTGGCCTTTTCCATACCATGAATAAGTCTAACGAATTAAGAATGCCACCTGGAAACCAAGTATGTCTGCCCTACTCCCTTCTCCATATGCTGTGCCCTGCTCCACTATTATGTGTATGCCGGAACGAACAAGATCCCAGTACCCACAAACAGTTGCCGTTTAGGCAACATTTTACAACTTCTAGAGCGACACTAGATAGTACTGGAGTCTCTGCGTCTCTCCTTCTCAGGTGTGGCATAAATTAATGAGTAGACGAAAGTGAATGTTGTAAACCCATAAGTAGTAATCAAGACCGTGAAAATGGAGACTGGTAGCTTAGTTTTTTTTATTTTGTCAGCTGATGAATCCACTTGGATAGGGTTTTTTGGCAACTATTCTTTGTGCTTGATTCCATTGTTTAGTGTTGTCTCAGTGCAACTGTTTCTAAAACCACTCTCTTGAATGATTCATCAGGGTGACACACTAGACTACCTCGGCATCCCAGGTCTCCATCTAGCTGGAAGTCAAGGAGTTGTTATCATAGCTATCTGTCAAGTTCTCCTAATGGTAACCTACTGTTGATTATCTGACGCCTTTTCATGGGTGACAATTCGTGACACGATACACAAATTACAAGCAAAAATAACATGATAAGTTACAATTTCTTGTAATGCTACCTTACGCCACATTTTCTAAAGACCATCAGCATTGGTCTTCAGGTCGGTCCAGAATACGCGCGATACTGTGGTATAGAGGCTCTCGAGCCTCTCGGAATTTATTTGCCAGGTGACATCAATTATCCAGGAGGTGCTCTTTTCGACCCCTTGAATCTTTCACAAGATCCCGAGGCCTTTGAGGAACTTAAGGTCAAAGAGATTAAAAACGGGCGCCTGGCCATGGTTGCCTGGTTAGGATTTTACGCTCAAGCTGCTCTAACGGGCAAAGGACCTGTACAGAACCTTGTGGAACACATCTCAGATCCTTTCCATAATAATCTGCTTTCAACTATAGAGTCTCTGTAAAACTCGCACACAATATGTACATTCTGTAATAGATTCAACCCTCTAATTAATATACCTGTGATTGTTATTCTTTCTAGATTCTTGTTTGCTGTGAAATACAGACCAGATGTAGCCACACAGACACAAGGAAATCGATGTAATATTGAAGCTAAAAATTTGTACTAGGGATAGGTTAAGAGTACAGAAATTGGCACCACAAGCTCTTTGACTAAAATTCCATTGCACATAATCTCAAAATCATCGAAGGTTTCACTTCCCGAAAAACAAGACAACTTAAACTTGAATAGCATATTTTCTCAGAGGGAAGTACATATCTTTCTTTTTCTGCTTTTCTGTCTTCAAAGAAGCCTGAAAAAAGGTACAAGGAATAAAATCAAAACCAAGAACACAGACCACAGCTGCACAAATAGAATTTATTGTTTATAAGAAAGACAAATGCACACAGCACTTCAAGGAAATTGACATTTCGGAGAATCGGAAATAAGGTTGCATTTTGACCCAGGGTTTTCTTGGAAAAATAATTTTTATTACAAAAGACATAAATATTTTTCTTATTATAATGTTACATTATGACTTGTTTATGAAAGAATTAGTCTTCCCTAAACTCCACTAACAGTTAGCTCCCTAAATATCTAACTAATTAAGACCTTGTCTTCCGGAAATGCTTTTCATGAGCACCTATATATATCAGAATCATTGCATCAGTTATATACAAGTATGCAACTTCTGCCTCTTCCAAAATAGTATTCCTTCTTTCATTTTAAAAATAAGCTGGGTTAATCAAATTGTATATTTGTTGCTCACGCGCCTAGTGACTTCTTGTATCCTGGGGATTAAGCGAGTAAATCCTTTGGACAGTGCATTTTTGCATGCCTCAAGGTATTGTCATGTTTATTATGTTCTCTTTCTCCTATTTTTCCTACATAATGGCAATCTAATGATGCCGTTGTTTGGATTTCGTGAGTTTGAAATCTACCACTTCAATCACGAGCTAATGGAAAGCTTCAAAATCATCAGCAAATAAAATCCAACAGCGACGAAGACTCAAACTTAATCAAAATTTAGGTACTAAACATTATCAAATGAATATCATACATTTTCATATATGCAATAAAGTATATCGTTGAACTGGAAAAACACATAAATCATACTAGGAGAACTCTAACCAGTACAGACTTGCAAATGCTATTCACTCCAAAGAAATCTAAAGAAATTGATATTAAAAAATTACAATAGGCTAAATAACAGAGCAGATATGAATACACAGGTGATTGTTAATCAAATCAAATGCCATAATATAAAGACGAGAACACACTGAACCAATAAAGCAATTACAACTAACTCAATTCATTAGAGAGGAGTATATATAATAATACCTGGTGCTTTGTGAGGCGGCGGCGAATTGCCCTAGTCTTCTTGGGGCGGAGATCAAGAGGCAAATACTTCTTATTCTTGTAGGCCTCGCGGAGCACGGCCTTCTGCTTCTGCGAAATGACGGTTAGCACCTGTGCAATCGATAGCCTCACAACCTTGATTTTGGAAAGCTTGTTCGGAGCGCCGCCGGTCACTTTCGCCACCCGCAGCAACGCCAGCTCCGCCTTGAGATCTTTCAGCTGCGCCAACAGCTCCGCTTTGGTTTTCTGCCGCAGCTCATGTACCTTGATCCGAGCTACAAAAGCATTACAATTAATACATCAACAATACTGAAAATATAATTATGAATTCTCTTTCTTCTTGAAAATTGAATGTAAATCATATAAACGTACCCATTTCTCGCCCTCGTTCTCTGTCTCGGCAGGAAAGGGATGATGAGCGAAGTGCAGTTTAGCAATCGGAACCCTAACAATGTTTGTATGCATCGGTTTTGAATAATTTATGACATTGGGTTGGGCTGAAAATATTGACTCGTAAGTCTTCGAATAAAAGCTCAGTCGGACAGTCCAGACTCCTAACAGACTAGCCCATGATTTTCTAGACAACCCAAATACACACCATAGTTGGTCCCGTAGCCCAGTTTGACATATCACTTCCTCAGCATAACTGCGCAAGTCAAAATTCATCGTTTTTTCAGGGAAGTCAAAATTCCTTTTTTTAAGGAACGAGCAATCTTATAAATAAAATCATGAATTGCAAGATTCTCCAACCATAAAAGGGGTGGTTGATTTAGGCTTAAGTTAGTCGGAGAAATTCCAACTTTGAAATCTTATGATTTAAAAATCTATATATATAAAAGTAAAATAAGGGTTATTATTGTAAATTACTTTTTCCCACCTAAAATATATCTTAATGCATTCTTAATTTCTTCTAAAACATTAATTATATTTTTTTCTTCAAATTAATACAATATTAAGTATTACCTTCCTTAATAAATGAATATATACTTTATTAAATTAAATTAAAAGTTAATGTATAATTAATGATTGACTAATTAAACTATTGTATTTACAAATATTAATTTGTTATAATTAATCATGGAACTAGGACTTTCACATATATTTATATATGATAATTAATCTTGAAATTATTTTTTTATTACATATTCATATTTTCTATTTATTAATATTACTTCTTTATAAATAATAATTACACGTTGTAATCTAAACTATGAGATTTTACATGTGCTACAATCTATATTTCTATTTAAAAAATAAAATTAGCATGTTTGAGCTAACTAGGTTTTTTAGAGCTCTCAATATAAACAATACGTTGTCGCATTTTTTCATATTTTGTAACCCAAGCAAAATATACAGACATATATATATATATATATTAATTGTATCTTTAAATAAATTTCAACATAGAAATATATTGTTCAGATATATTGAAGAATATATATGCTTTATTTTGTTAGTCCAATTATAGAATAATCATTGAATTTTATTTTATTAATATCAAGATTTATTTAAAATCTAAAAAGTATTTGAGTTTATTAAACCACCATGTAAAATATTAAAACTTGAAAATTAAATTTTCTTAAAATAAAGTAAATATTTATAGTTAAAGTTTGAAAAATTATTTGGATAAATCAAAATATTTAAAAAAATTGATAAAAAAAAATACTAATTTTCTTATAATACAATTCAATTTATTTTATTTGATATATTTTGGTGTGTCGTGTGATATTTATGTATTTGTGTTTATTTTACTATTCATTTTCAATTAAGCTATTGTGGTGTTCACATAGGTTAAGGTGGATACACATATACACACACACACTAAATATATGTTTGAGTTTCAATATTAGGATATATTCATTCTTAAAAGTAGATATAATTTATTTTTTACATTTAATAATTTATCTTAATGTAAATTTATAAAATAATATATTTATAAAATGTAAGTTATATTAAATCCATGTATCACTTGGGAGAAATTGATATTTACATTATTTATATTTTGGGTTTATATTATTTTGCAACATGTAGTATGTGCATTTTCAGTTTCTTTTTTTTCTTTTTTTTTTTTTTCAATCACAACCTGAACTATACATTTTTTCACGTTTGCAACCTCTGTTAGCAATTTAAGTGCGGAAAATAAAAGAATATCAGAAAATATTTAAATAACAAAAATTTTTATAAAATCTAAAAAATATTTTTTAAATTCTAAACCTCATTTAAAATACCAAAAAATTAACTTAGACATGTTGAAAATATAGTAAAAATTTGAGTTTTTTTTATAAAAAAATTCAACTCAAATCATTTTAAGTAAGAAAAATAAAAAGTTATTATTTTTTTTTAAATCATAAAACTATTATAACTTTCTGAAAATTATCTTTTAAACTCTAAAAATTTATTTAAACTATTTGAAAGTTATCTTGAAAAATTATTTTCAAATCTCTAAAACATCGTTTAAGACATGTGGAAGTATCTATGAAAAGTCTAATTTTATGATATAAGTACCTTTCAATTATTATTTTTATTGTAAAAAAAGAAAAAATGATTATTCAAATATTCATTTAGTTAGATACAATAATTCTATTTTCTTATATTAGATAATATTATATTTAATTTAATAAAATAATTATTTTTTAAATAAATTTCCGTGCATCGCACAGGAACGATACTAGTATATATAAAAGTAAAATGGGGTTAATAATGTAAAATACATTTTTCTGCCTAAACTATCATATTAACTATCTAATTCATTCTACTATATTCTACTAAGATTATACATTATTTGGAATCCCTATTAATAGTCCAATTCTTAAATAGTCCTATTAATTAGTAGGTTTTTTCTTTTCCTTTTTTTTTTTTTGGGGCTAACTAGCAAACTTTAAATTTGGGAAGATATGGTTGTTTGCAATTACTTTTTCTAATTGCTTTCCAGCTTATAACTTGTGAAAAGCAATTTTGGAGTGTTTGAGAAAATATCTTCAGATTTAATAAATATTAGGACTATTTAAAGGGTTTTAGGGGTTGTTTGCATCTGCTTTTCCTAAGTACTTTTCAACTTATAGCTTGAGAAATCATATTTTGTAATGTTTGCAAAGTCAACTTCTGTTTTAAAAAAAGTGCTTCCAAGGTAAAAGCTAAAAGCAAAATTTTAATGGTTTTCTCTACTCAATGACAAATCTGCAAATAATATCATACTCCCTCCGTTTCATTTTAATTGACGTTTTAGGATGTTTTCTTCTTTCCTATTGATTGACGTTTTACATATTTTTCACTAATTCTCCCAGTATTCTCCCTGCACTCAATCCTTAAAAATCTCTACTTTTAAATCTATCAGAAATATTTTTATTTGATCAAATCTTTATCCCCTAAAATATTCCCGCTCATTATAGCGCCTTCTTCCCCTCCCTCCTTTTTTAACGCTTTCTTCCCTCTCTTTTTTTCATTCCACAATTTAAATTGAATAAAAAAAATTCCTTTTTTTTTCATTCTCGCGCTTTCTTTCCCTCTCCCTCCTTTATTCCACAATTTAAATTGCATCAAAAAAAAATTCTTATTTTTTCTTCTTAAAGTATTTCCCCCCATTTTCTTTTACGTATTTTTAAAATTATATACAGAGGATATTGGTGATACTCCAAAGCATCATGAATGCAAATATGAAGACAGAAGATAAAAATTCAAAGACAGACATAGTTGTGGAGTCAGTGTTAGGTTATTTTGTTTCCTAATTAGTGTTAGAATAAGTTGGTAACTGGGATAATCGAGAGAAAGAATATTGAGAGAATCGGCGTGAATACCAATGCTTTTTCATTTTTGGTTTAATTTGTGGATTCTTATTTTGTTTTGTCGGCATTTCAATTCTGTTTTTATTTTGATTTAAATTTGGATTCTTATTTTGAGCAAATCAATTAATGCCTTATTGCTAAAACGATAGCAACCTTTATATAATTTTTTCTCGTGGTTTATCCAATAATTTCGTAGCTATAGACTTTATATAATTCTTTCTCGTGGATTATCCAATAATTTCATAGTTATAGCTTTCAACAAATTAATCTATAGAAGAATGTGAAGGATTTTAAGTAAAAAGAAAAAAGAAAATAGAAGGCAACTAGACAAATAGATGTTGCCTGATGTAATTTGGTGGTTATGAATTCTCTAGTCTAATTTCTAACAAATAACTTAATTTAATGATACAAGGGGGAAAGTTAAATAAATATAGCCCTATGGAATTGTCTGAAATATATGTCTATTATTATCCAGAATTTTCTAGTATTTGGATGCATTGATTAGTGTATGTTAGTTGTAAGATTGAAGATAGATATGTGTGAATATGATAGTTGTAGAATAGATGGCTATGCTTGTAATCAATCAAAGGAAATGGAAAGTGGAGTACTCATATGTCTAATGTTTCACATAAGTTTTAGAACCAACTAGTTTTCCACCCGTGCGATGCACGGGTTAGAATTTTTTTATTAAATTTTTTTATTAAGACGAAGCAATGCCAGAAGTCACATATATTATATTTCGTATTTAGTAATATTAGCATGAGATTGCGCAATGGTATTAGTTTCTTAATCAATAGTGCTAAAGTATGTAACATTGTGACGTATTTAAAAAAAAAAAAAAAAAAGCAATATATTATATTTGTAACATCAATTTTCTTTTCATAAAAGAGGCACTAATTCAGTCATCAAATCATTTTAATTATTATATCTAAGCTTTTGAAGGTAAATTGTAACTTTAACAAATCGACCCATTTTTTTTATCAAATTTCTGTAGAACAAAATGATTCACCAAAATTATTATAATAGGATAAATTAAAATAAAAGAAATTAATCTTCCAGAAAAGAGTAGATAATTTTTCAAATTAAATATTATTTTGATAATATTTGATATTTCTATTTTGTATACAAAAAAAAATAATTCAAATTGAAATGTATCATAATAATCATAAAAAAAAGTAAGTTACACTTAAAAATTAATATTTAATATATGCATAATGGATGTCAAATCGAAGATCGTGAAATGGAGATTAATTCAATATATTTCTTACAAAAAACGAAGTTGAATCGAAAAAGTTATACGACTTTTAAATATTAAGGGGAAAAGCAAAAAAAAAAAAAAAAAACAAAAAAACAAAAAACAAAAAAATGTGATTGGTTGGCTTTTAACCAACTCCCTCATATTTCTCTCTTTTCCATTCTTCTTTTCGTTTTTAGGCTAAAAAAATTTAAATTATCAATGAATTAGAATTTAAAAAAACTCAAAAAGCTAATAAAAAGACACATAAGCAGTTTGACTTTTCAAATATTTTACTTTTAAGAATAAGGTAGATTGTTAATCCTTAAGTATAGCTAAACTAATGTGTATTCTTCCTCAAAACAAACTAACGTGTATTACTTTAAAACTAATGAATCCAATGAATTAATTTAAAGGAAAAAAACGTTTGCCTAAGTTTGTACAATTATTTTTCTTTCTTTTTTGTTATTTAAATTAAATATGGTTTACACTTAGTAGCAAAATTAAATTCAACACAACACATCCTATGTACAATGCATTACAAGTAATCACTTTAAGACAAAATAAAATTTTTATTCATTATTACCAACTTGCGATAGCATATCCATTACATTTTGTACAAGAACCGAATCACAAGTAATCACTGTAGGAAGATTACCTTCCTTTTCCTTGATTCCAATTGAATTATCATTATCATTAGCCATAGATATGTTTGTTTTTTTTAGTTGTAATTTATCTCTTTATAAGAAATAAATAGCGGCATATAGATTTTTTATTCTTTTTCATTTTGGCTCAAATATGAATTTTTGTTTTTATGTCAAATTAAAAATCTCAAATAAATCCTTCCACCGCCTCTGCCTCTCATCTCACCTGGTCTTTCATCACCTCCGTCACACTGCTCTCATCTCACCTGTTACTCATTTGCGGTGCAGTGGAATGTAAATTCAGCTTTTTCTCTTACTTTGGTTGCTGATTCAATCTTCTTTTTCTCTTACTTTGGTTGCTGATTCAATCTTCTGATATCAAGCAAGTCTGTATACGCCTTATCTATAGTCTGTATAAGCACCATCTTTCTGCTTTATTTCTGCTAAAATAATTCACATCGACTTCACTCCCCACGCCCACCACGACACTCCTTGGATCCATAAACCCCTCATCTTCATCTCCAACATCATCGTTCTCATCAAAACAATTCTCTCTTACCTCCTCCAAACCAAAATCGCTTCGCCCAAATATAAAGAGGGCAAAATAGTAAGACAGACGAAGTGGGTTATAAACGTATGTGGAGCGGTAAAGAAGAAAAGTGATACGCCAAACGTGATGGGGTAGGTAGCTCCGCCTGTCAGTTTTGACATTTTGTCGTCCACACGCAAAGAAAACCTAACATCGTTAACAGTTTTGCAGTCTTGAAAGAGAAGATGAAATTTTGAGAGAGAAGAAGAACGATAATTATTTAAAGATGCTAAATTTTAGGGATTCATATGAGAGATAAAAATTATTAAGTGAGGGTATATCTGTAAAAAAATTTCATTCTTAATTCTTTCCTTTCTTTCTAAAACGTCAATTAATTTGAAACGGAGGGAGTATCTTTTAAGAGATATGATTTTATACATAAATTATTTAAAAATACATTATAATATATATATATATATATATATATATATATATAAAGCCAAATGAAGCGCTTTTATGTAACTTTATCTTTCCGCCTAAACTATATTATTTATTATATAATTGACTTTATTTTATTTATAGTTCCAAAAATTAAGTTATGTTATAAATATATTTATAATTGTGTAGTTATGATTGATACAGTTTTTGACATCACAATGTGTTTTTCACATTACAAAATTGCTACCAACAAATGGATAAATACGGTAGTAAAAAATTCAATATTTACCTTCATAATAAATCAATTAATTTTTTTTTTTAAATAAATTTATATAAAGAAATTTTAGTTATTAGACCATGATTGAATGTTAATAGTAACTAAAATATAATTTTTGTTTTTGACGGAAAGAGTATTAAATACTATAGTATACTAAATTTCTTTATGCTCTAATAATAAAAAATAAATTTGAATGTTAAAATATTCTAAAGTACTTTTTTTAGGCTTAATATCCATGTGCACCCTAAACTGTCCAAGGTTTTTTCATTTTATGCCTAAATTATTTTTTATTATCGAATATCAATCTATACTCAAAATATTTGTAACTTTGCGACCTACGGCGAAGAATTCAAGTGAGAAAGATAAATACTATTTTATTAAAATTAAAAGTAATTTAAAAAATCTTTAAAGTATTTTAAATTTTAAAATTCATTTAAAATATAAAAGAATAACTGAAAAATATTAGATTTTAAAATAAAACTATATTTGTAAATATTAGAATTGTCTAAAAAGTAATTTCTTAAATAAGTTTAAAATAATTTTTAGAAAATATAAAAATTAATTAAAAGGTAGAGTAAAACTGTATAAATATATAATTTTATGAAATAATAAGGATTTTTAAAAATAAAAAAATTAATGAATTTGAAAATAATAATTTTAAGAATCCTTAAATTATTTAAAAATACATTATAAAAATATAAAATTAATCAAATAAAAAAATTAAATGACTCAGGCATTTTCAAAATGATTATTTTCTAACTTCCAAATTATTTTAAACATTTTCAGGAATTTCAAATTATTTGGATTATCGTGTAATTATTTTCTTTTTCTTAAAAAATTATTATAACTATTTTATAAAATCTGAAAATTATCCTAAAATCTAAAAAATTCATTCAAGAAATGTGAAATTATAGATGAAAAGTATTGTCTAAAACACAATTTCTTAAAAGAGTTTAAACTAATTTATAAAAAATATAAAAAAAAATTAAAATGTAGAAAATAATTTTTAAGAAAATCTAATTTATGAAATATGTAGATTTTTTAATTCAAAAAATTTAAAATCATGAAATCCTTCTAAATGATTTAAAATTTATTAAAAAAAAACTCAATTTTTATGAAAAGTAATTTTTATAAATAACATTTTTCTGGTCAGTTATATTTTAAATGAAATTTCAGAATTTAATAAAAAAATTTTGATTTTTTTAAATGATTTTATGATTTTTAAATATTCGTTCTTTCTCGCCGGAGGTTGCGACTTGATAAATCCGCGGAGTATAGGTTGTTATTTGATAAAAAAAATAGTTTAGGCTTAAAATGGAAAATAAAAATCTTGCATATTTAATAGTGCAAATTGATATTAACCGTTTTTTATAAATTCTTTATTTATTTGTTTATTTTTGTCTTACAACTTAATGCTTAATAATGTCATAACCTTAATACGAATCTTATATTCTCATGCCATCAACAATGATAAGTTGTATTCAACAATATATATATATATATATATATATATATATATATATATTCATTTGTTAAGATCTACTCTAATAGATATAACAAATGTATTTCTCTTTATGTGAATTATAATAAACAAATGTCAAACTACTGTTAACTATATGAGCAGTTTCAACCACGACAACCGTATAGGTTTGTAAATCTTAAAAAATATGACTTACTCCAACTATAACTCGAAACATTGCATTATTTATTTATTTTTCAAGAGATATATTTGATGATTAGATTGATTATAAATATTCGTGATAAAAACTTTACAATTTTAGTAATTTTAATTATACGTATACGTAATAATGATTTAATTTTTTAATTTCGGCAAGTCTACATTATCGTTAATAATATAAAAAATATTATTATTCTAAAATTATATAATTTTAAATTATTATTTATATTTATAAGATAACATGCAGCGCATCGCGCGGGAATATAACTAGTAAATGTAAATAGTAAGATGTATATTTGTTTTGAGATTGTATAGGATAAGATTGTAGTATAGATGTCAAATCAATGCTCGAAAATAGAGATATATATTTGATTGTATATAGAATATGTGTAGGTAGATTTTATAGGATAAAATTGTATTGGATGGAATATTATCAATTTAAATCTTAAAATAAACTGAGATTGAGTATTTTCACATCCAAAATCTGTCGGGGGTAAGTTAGAAACAAACATACCCAAAGGAATATCATGATCAATTCAAACAGACGGATTAGGAGACAGAAAAGAAAAAAATGACCTAATCTATGAGCAACAGAATTACACGGGCGGCTCATGTGAGCAAAGCTCCTAGAATGACCCTGGCACAATTCATAAATTTCATCAACAAAAAAACCAGTATAATCCAAAAGATCCTCTTGCCCCGTAACTGTCGGCACAACGAGCAAAAAATTTGAAAAAGCTAAAACATTCAACACAGAACCGAACACAACTAGCCAAAGCTTCTAACTCTGCATTTGTCACCAATACTGGTTTTTTTTCTGCAATGGGATCCGGCAGCGGCCACCATGCTTGATGCATCCCTCACAACAAAATTGGGGCAATTCTATACCAATAATTTCAATTACAACCATCATGCACTTGAGTTTTCAATTTTACCCTCGTTGCAACCGCACCATCCTGTTGTTGATACGCAAATTTCGTATCCAATTAAAATGCGCCACGTTATAAAATATATGTTGAATATCAATTTTATATTGATTATTTTTTATATTAGGAATTGGATAAATAAAATTTCTAAGTTAAATAGTTAATTTAATTGGTAATTTACTATATATTTTATTGGCCAATGGGAAGCCGCCATGTGTCAAGATAATGCAGATATTACTAAATTACTAAATTAAATTAATTTAGTAATTATCCAAGAAGATGAGGATAAACATCAAGTCATGCTGGACCAATCATAATGTTCCATGTGTCAAGTTGTTGCAGTAATATTAAATTAAATACAATTAATTTAATAATTATCTTTTGGATAATGATATTATGAAGGACCAATCATATCGCTCCGTTCAGACTCAAGCCCATTAGGGTTTTCTTCATCCTACGACTATAAATAGAGCTTCATTCTCCACCAAAATCACAACAACACAAGTCAAGAAGTGAAGACACAAGTTCAGAGCTTCAAGAAGTTGGAAGAACTCCAAGAAATCCAAAAGACTTAAAGCACTTGAAGATTTGAAGACGTTCTTGAAGATTCGCGAAGACGTTCTTCAAGATTCAAAGACGTTCTTCGTCAAAATCATCAAGAAGCAGCGTTCGATCCGAAATCAAGTCGTTCGGCCTTCGGACAACGTTATTGAAATATAACTCAAGCGGCGGAAAAGATCAAGAAGAAGATTTCACTCCAAATAATCAAATTCAAAGAAGATATTCGAAGAGAAGAATCAGAGGATTGAAGAATAGAGATTGTAACCTACAAAGTTCTACAAAGTTCTTCATTTAATCCAGTTGGAATTAATTTGTACAAGTATTTTGTGTTTGTTAATTTAAAATGCAAAATTTGTTGGTACACCTGTCTCTCAAGTCTTTCCTTAGAAAGCCCACTTAAACCCAGTTCGGATTCTTTGTCTCACATTTATTCTGTCACAACCGTGTCTCACTCTAAAATCAAGTCATACAACATGAATCGTGAACCCCAACCCTAAACTATGAATATTGAATTATAAATACTTAACCTTAAATCATGAACCATGAACTGTAAATCATGAAATCGTAAATCTAGAATAGAAAATATACCCTAATTCAAAAAAGTCGAACCCTAAGTGCATAGTGTAATTCGGATTAGGTATTATAATTTATATTTAAAGGTAATACTTATTATGGATAAACCTTTAAGCATAAATACTTATACATTTTCATGAAAAATTGTCCATGACCTGGGTTGAACGAATCTTGTTCTTTATTATTCTTAGGGAAAATTGTAAAAGTTATCCATCAACTAAGGGGGACATAGCATTTTTTACCCGACATGTTTGGGTGTCACAATTTTTGGCTAGCATGTAGCAATGTTGTTCAGTCTCTAGCCAATTTTGTTCGAAAAAATAAAAATGCGCATGAAATGGCATGTACTTCTTTTTCAACCGGCCAGTAAGGTAAGAAATATAACCCCTAGTTTTCAATTTTCTCTAACAAAACAAAAATTATAAAAATTATTTAGAAAAAAAATCAACCCCTCCCTAACAATATATATATAAAAAAAAAGAATAATTAAATAGTGCTAACTGCTAAAAATCAATATATTATATAAAAAAGTTATTGTAAATTTTGGAAATTAATAATAAAAATATAAAGATCATAAATAAATTTTTATTTTTTAATAAATTTAAAAATTATATTTAAAATCTTTAAAAAATTATTTAATTTTGGTAATATAACAAAATATTATGTTGTAATTAAAAAATAAAAAACTTAATTAATTTGTTGAATAATGAGATTTAAAAAAAAAAATCTAAAATAAACAATATAACTAAAATTTATTGTAAATCTTACCCGCCCTCCCGCTCTGACCCCACTTTCATCATCCCCAATTTCCATTGCCAACTATTAATGTTGTTTAATTTAATATCACTCTATCCCTTTGCTTATCCCTCTCTAAATCAAGAAGCCGCATCTTCTCCTAAGAGTCCTCCTCCACATCATCATGCTTCTCCACTAAAGTTACTAGAAAATTTTACACAAATTTTCCTCTACCATCAACATTTTGCACTTTTTGTAAAACCCCTAAACCCAAATCGAAGCAGCTCCTGCTAATTTGGTAGTTTTATATTGTTACTATTAGTAAATTAACAATTAATTTTTATTAGAAAGATTTTTAATTATCTAAAAAATTCAAATACTAAACTTTCTTTACAAGTACATTTTGACATTTATATTTTATTATTAGTTTCCAAAATTTGGTTGGTATTATTTAATTATTATTTTTTAATTTCTATATTTTTTTAATTTTCTAATTCGGGATTTTGTTTTCCAATTTTTTTGAAATAGTTAGGGAGGGGGGAGAGAAGACAAATTAGTGGTGTGCAATGTTATAAAAGTTGCTAGGCGGTAGATTAGGTCCTAGCGACTAGTCGGATCTAAACGGGGTTGAGTGTGACATAGATGTTGTGAGACGAGGTGGAATTGAAAAATAACTATAAACGCTCAATAGAAGCTTAACGCTTAGACATGAATTAATCAGAGTTTACGACAGAGACGGTGAGTTGATGGTTGTTGAGAAAGGCTTAAAGGTAAAATAAGAATTTCATATGTATAATGGCTGCAAAGAGAAAAATAGTAATTGTGAATAGAATTACTCATAAAAATGTACGAGTGTAAAAAGTAAATTTTAAAATACAGGCCTAATAAAATAGCCCACCCAATACACAATTATCCAACCTACTACAACTGTAAATACAAACATCTTAACTCATTAAAATATTAAAGTGCAACAATGAATTATATAAATAAAAAATATTATAATATTTTTTTGTTAAAAATTGTCTACTATACATTATAGCCAGTATCTGAGATTTATTTGCCAGAAAAACGAAAAGAAGAGTGAAATCTGTGTAGCAGAATGGTATTAATTTGTGATTATATTATATACTGAAAATAAAGATTGATTATAGGTGAGTTGTAATGTGAAATAAAAGATGTATATCTAATCTAATTTAATCCTTAACTTTGGTGTAGTAAATTTTAAAGGCCCTGGGAAGATAAACAGGCAGTAGAAACCCAAACAAATTGAAGCACCAAAATGCCATATTAGCTACCGCAAGAGCTCTTCCCACATACACCCTCCTGTCATCATCCACCTTCAGCCACTCAACGATCGTGAATATCCTCCTCGAATTGTAGAAAACCGGCACGAAAACGCGAATTGGCAGCGAGAACTCCCCCCAAAACGTCAGCCCCTCCATGAAAACTTGGCTAGCCAACAAAAAAACATGCGCTGCTGCGCCCATTATCCTCTCTTTACCTCCCCCAAACACGCCTTCCAAGATGTACGCTATCGGCAGCAACAATCCGATTACCGCCGCCACGGACACGTAGATGCCTAGGATCCGGTTTTTGTCGCCGAAAACCGGGGGATCGGGGCCGTAGGTGGGAGGAAATGCCACTTTTGAAAGGAAGTAGATGTAGATTATGGAGAAGATGACGAAAGCCAAGTCCTGGGGGCTTACCATGCCGCTGCCGGAGAGGACGACCATGATGGTCAGAACGTTCAGCTGCCGGAAATTGAAGAGACTCCGCCGTTTGCCGTCTGACATGTTTAATTAATTTGTGCTGAAAGGGTTGAAAGAGATAAAATGTGGAGTGTGAGATTGTTGTGTTAAGATAACAATTTACTGGTTCAAGTCTTTTGGTGAGCAGAAGGGGAATTAATGATGTGAATCGTATCCACGTACCCATTTTCAAGAAAAGCTCAATCGGACAGTCCAGACTCCTAAAAGACAATTTTTTTACTGGCCCATCACTTTCATAGATTACCCAAATACATAGGCAATGTTTGCTTTGGGTTGGCCCAACCCGTGATCAGTTGGGCCAACCCAACCAATGTTTGTCTTGGCTCACTGCAACTGTGTTAAGTCAAGATTCATAGGGGTGCATATTTTGTTCAACGTTTTAGTTATGGATTCGACAATTTCTTTTTTCTTTTTTTTTAATCATTCATCCTTTGAACTCCTTCCTTTATTTGATTGTATGGGTGTTATCGGTTTCTTCGATGAAAGTGAAAACCATTCATTTTATCTTTGGATGATAAAACATGTGATACAAAATAATGAAAGTGCTCTTTATAATAAGAGCCTTCTAGAGGAATGGGAGTTGTAACAACTTAACTCCCTACCTTAACTAATCCAAGTATCTAACTGAATTATTAATAATAAGAAATATTTATTTATTTATTTATATATATACTTCTACAAATAATTTTAAAATTTTAGTGTAACTTTTTTAAAACAAAAAAGGCAACTATGTCCTAATTTATATGCATATTTTCTCCCCTACTCGCTAGGAATAGTATGTGACAGGTACTGATCATGCTCAACCTTTACTACGTTACAAATTATGCTAGAAGATTTTGTGTATACTATCAATATGGATTTTGTTATGCTTTACGTTATAAAATATTTTCACATAAAATAATAGACTGTTCATGTTAAATTTCACCTTTTGTATTGACTTAGGTTCATTCTCTCACTTAGTTTGTCCTCTCTATTGTTTCATCGTCTAACTTGAGAGCGTTGGAGTTTGCACACTGAGGCCTCCTCAAGTTGATTTTTTGCAGGGCTGACAAATCAAGACTAAAGAAGACATGATCCTCGAAGAAAGGTTATGAATTCTCTAATGTGTTCAGAGTTGTTCGTTCTGTACGCATTACGGTGAACATATTAAATTTTTAGCACACAACGAAAAGTTTAGGAACAAATTAGCATACCATGGTGCGTTCTGAAACTAAATTTGAACAGACCATAATTAGTACAGACTGTGAACATATATTATAGACCACTCGAAAACTAAATTTTTACACACAATGATAAGTTTGAAAACTAAACTTTGAACATTAATTGCAGTTGTGTAAGGGTAAAATATGAACTTAATGTGGTGCCTAAAAAGCATAAGAGTATTTAAATTCTTTATATGTATTGTCTTTAGTAAATATAATATACTTAGAAATATTTATGATGACATTAACTATTACGCACAATATCTTTGTTTTTTATAGCAAATTGAAGATTTGAAGTTGCAATAATCTATATATAAATTGGAATAAGAATTTCTTAAATATGTGAATAGATATTTTTTTGGTATAATTTTTGATTGGGTTAGAATTGGTAGAAATTGATCCCTGATTAATTATCAAGATTGTAAAATACTCTAACAATTGAACTACTTATTTAGTTTTTATTTTTGTTGTATAGTGATTTGATTGTCGTGTAAGTAGGCTCAATTATTCACTAGTCACAAGCACGTTAGATAGAATTGAATTTACAAAAAGAACTAATTAAAAATTGGTGTTACACAAACATTAAAATAAATAAAGTAGGTACACTTTTGAGTAATATTTAATTGGTGCATGGATGCATTACGTTGGTCAATATATTCAAGGTTTCAACTTTCTAAATTCAAATTTATTTCGAAGCTGTCGGATCATTCTAGTTAGCATAATATTTTAGAAATATTAAATTTGTCAAATTCATAGCCAATAAATTCATGGTTTCACTTTTACCTTTTACATTTCTTTCTTCTAACCTTTCATTTAATTTGTCCTTTAGCATTTTTAGTCACTATTTCTGGCACATAGGCTAGTGTTCACATGCTTACTCTAGTGGTGCAGCATATTTATATATAATGAGAAGGTCTTTTCTCATACGTGCAATTTAAATTATAGACAAAAATGTATTAGTATTTATATCTAAAGATATTATAATATTTTATACTTAAGATTACTTGGTTGGGGATTTAGAAGTAAGGAATGAGAATGAATAAAAACTCATTTCTATTTATAATGCTTGGTATATAATAAATAAGTTAATCATCACCCAATTTTATTAACAATACCTCTCATTTCATTTCATAGTATGATTAACTTCTCATTCATACACATTATTATTGTCATTGATCATTTGCAACCAAGCGGACCTTTAAATGTATCACTTGTTATGGGTAAATGTATTATAATACATTTATCCAGAACTAATAATATATTTAAGCATAAATTATGACACCCATCTGAATTACACAATGCAACTAGTGCACATGAGACTTTGTCATGTATAATAAATCATAAGTAGTTTTCTTTTACACTAGTTCTAGAGATCCTAGATCTTACAATCTGGACTGCGAACAGATCCATAGGTTGTATGCATTTTTTATGAAAATTTATTACTTGTTAACATTTTCAGCAAATATAATAATAGATTTCATAAAAAAAAAAAAAAAGAAAACTTTCAAGATAAACGGTAGTATCTTTCATAAAAATATGTGATATATTTAAGCAAAAACAATACTCCTCCCGTTTCAAATGAATGTCATTTTAGCTATTTTTGGTGAAATTAAGGATGGGTAGAATTGACAAATAAATCTATACAAAATCCATTTTATTAGGAATATTTGCCGGAATATGGAAATAGTCAATTAAATTCAGTATGTTGTTTAAAGTAAAATTGGAAGAAATTTAGTTTTTTTTGTTAAAGCGACACTTATTTTGAAAATTTTCATTTTGTCTAAAATGACACTTATTTTGAAACGGAGGGAGTAATATATAACCAAATCAATTAATGTATGTTTGCATAAATACTAATACATTTTAACATAAAGACTATAATATCTAACAACAAATAAAATAATATCTTTATACTTTTGAGAACTGACACTAATACATTTTTCTAAAACAAGTAATATCTTTAATTTGAGCATAAACAAAAGCACATTTTCATAAAAACTCCACATAAGAGGCGATTTTGCCAACAATTCAAATTACAGGAATTAAAATTCGTACACCTAGAGAGGTTGCATAATGCATCAAAGTGCTTGAGTTTTATGATCCTAAAAACTTAAACTTAAATAGTGGATCTCGAGTTTCAGCTATTTTTTATTGTAGCAGCAGTAATAGTAAATAAAATTGTGAGAAATTATTGAGATGAAGACCCAAATTATTTAAATAATTAATGATACAGCGAAACAAGCACATGAATTAATTGAGGTTGAGATTCCTACTGCAAAATCAAACATATTGTAGGCTGTTATCAGGACATAATACTAATTGTGCAGATCTGGTTTTATATCTTCACCGCCCACTTATTCTCTCAACACAAATTTAATTAATAATCCTACTCACCCGCTATATTCGTTATATCGTGCACCCGACCAATCCTGTTGGAATCATTAATCATCTCTACCTTTCACAAACCATCAATTTTATTTTATTTTACTTCTATACAATTGGAGATATATATTTACATTTTCTTACCACTAAAAACTCAAATTTCAAAAAGGAAAACTAGAATTATTGTACTCAAGATATGTTTCGATAAGGATGTGACTGGACATGTCTGTATGGATGTGACACATGCCTCATCCAAAATTTTGCACTCTTTCATAAATCTCAACAACAATTATTACCTAATTAACAAATCATTATACATACCACTTTTTACAAAATAAATTACAACACTTCTAATAATTACCTACCGGCTGCAACATTTTTGCATATGATAACTATTAATGTCTACAACATTTTTGTATTATGTATTATTGGAAGAATTATTATTTATCACATTTCACAATATAATAATGTAACTACTACGCATTTGTTTCTTTGACATATATAGTACATATGTTATGACTTTGCTAAATTATGAGTATCTGACTAGCCAGAAATTTAAATATTTTTCCAAAAGTCATTTTCTAAATTGCTAAGTTACTATAAGACTAAATTACTATCATGATGGTAGAATATCAGGAAAAAAGATAAAAATTGAAACTATTATTTTGGATGACTATAAAAATGTTATCAATCTCTTTTATCCTTAATCTAACTTTATATATATTATATATATATATAAATTAATTACATATGTCACATTTAATTTAGAACTAACATTTTTTCAATATATTGACCATCTTAAAAATAATTATTTCTTGAAAAATCTGCCCGCCATCAATTTCCTATATGTTATAGTCTCCACCCCCCTGCAATTTAATACAAACGTACAGACTGCACTTCTACAGTCAAATTCATATTTAGCTTCTATATGATGAATTAACTTTGGACTATATTTCAAATTAAAGTAATGTGTACTTTTATAAAAGAAAAGAAAAATAAAATAATTAAATGAAAAATAAACTGGTAAAATCACTGAGTCGAGTAATGACACTCTTTTTTTATACAAAATTGCCCAATGTGTAATAGTCTCCCAAGATAAAACAATGAAAAAGTCACAGGAGGAAGATTAGATGAAGAACCGACTGAATTTTAGTGTGTCCAAATTCTAAACAATGATGTTCTAGGGAAGAAGACAAGTTTTTCTTATCGGAGAAATTAATGCTTATCTAATTCCGAGGATCTATTTGAAATTAAATAAAATATTATTTTAATTTAATATTTATTTAATTTCTGTTCTCCAAAAAATTAGATAGGTCATCCAAGCTCAAGTCCAGACCGAACCGGCCGGCGGCGGAGCGCGTGTGGGTTTTCACCCGGACCCGCACTTGCCTGTTTCTTCCCTCTTCCACAAACTTGAGAATCTCCTTGGGGCCCCAAACCCTTTAGGGCTCGTTTACTTAGGGTGTTTATTTTCCCAACAAATCTCATTTCAAAGGATCAAGAATCATAATCCAAATGACTAAATCAGTCCTAGGGGAGGAGGTGGGCTCAATAATCAGTCCAATACTCCCAAATTGTAGACATAATCCCGGGTATGTGGGACTGATCCATTTTGGGAAACCAAGAAAATAAACATTGGTTTATGTGGGATAAATAATCTCAATCACACCCAATTTGCCAAAGTAAACATGCCCTTATGGAAGTAAAACAATATATATTGGACACAGGGACAAATTTTCTTTGGCCAAATTTTTCCCTCCTTTCATGACTTAAACACCTATATTCTTGTACCAATATTTCTTTTATTTCTTGAAGAAATTTTGAGAAACTTGTTACTAAACTTATCTACTCCAAGAGTCGTTTAAGCATGTACGAAAAACTTAATTTTCGACATGCGATGTCTACTAATCCAAGTCATAAAAGTTGGGTGATAATCCATCCCACTTAGTTAAACTAAGTGATGGGTGTCAAACCGCCAAATTAAATAAATCTACTTTCAAAATAACGAGTATAGTGGCAAGTAGGGTCGAATCCACGGGGAACGGGGATTAATTCCTTTTGAGCGAAAACAAGCGATAAATAGGGGGGTTTTGAATTGCTTGTATCTAACTAATCTAAGAATCTAATAATTAACTAAAACATATAAATAGAATGACTAAAATATAAAGACGAATAAAAAGTAGTAACTCTGATCCAAGGGTATTTATATTCAATCATATTATTGATCATAGGCTCACATATATATTTTCTTACAATTCAAATAGTTTAACCAAAGAATTATTAGGATAGCCATAATAAATCTTGTGTTTTCCTAAATTAATTGACCAATCCCATCAACCAATCAATACTTATCATTAACGAGTTGGGCACGATAGCGTTCCATACCACGTTAATGATAGCATTACGATTTATGAAAACAGTTAAACCCTAATTACTAATAGTCGAGATAGCTGCAACTATCAATAATTAGCTTGTAAATTCAATTAGGTTAAATTAATTATGATAGCACGATTAATTCAACCTATTGCTACTACGGTTCAATCCTTCATGACAATTACGGATCATGAATTCATGAATAGCAGTCAGAAATTGAATAACTAATTGAGTTGTCAATTCAATCAATTAAACAATTCCTATATACATAAAACTTGAATCTACAAATATTTGAATTAAACAAGAACGATTAATCACATAGCCTCACAATAACATAATTGAAATAAACCCTTGAATCAGAAAATAACCTTAATTACTGAAGATGGAATCCAAGGTCTTGAACAAAAGATGAAAACTAGGAGAAAATGACTGAAGATGGAATCCAAGGTCTTGAACAAAAGATGAAAACTAGGAGAAAATGAGAGAAAGTGGCGTGATTTTTGGTGGGAGGAGAGAGAGAGTGCGTATTGGAATTCTTGTCTGGACTGGCGCCTCTCCACTGTATAAATCACGCTAGGAATTAAAATTCCTATTCCTACTCCTAATCAAATCTTAATAAAATCCAATCTTATCTCTAAAGGGAAATATCTAGATAATTACATAAAAGAAATAATAAGCCTAATTAAATAAAGCTCTTGATGGGCTTCTTTCATAAAATTGAAGACTTTAACAAATCCAAGCCCATCTTCTCTCTATCTCGGTCCGCTTCTTCTCTTTTCAGCCCAAAACATTAATTTAAGCCCAACTTTGCTCCAAGTCCAATTATTATTCACCTACATGAAAAGATAATTAATTAAGATCAATAAAGAATAATAATCAACCAAAAATAAGGGAATATGGATATAAAATATGGAATAATATATGCACATCAAATTCCCCCACACCTAAACCATGCTTGTCCTCAAGCATGCATTAGAACAGATCAGCACAAGGTGAAAAATTGTTAACCGCGCAATATCATCGTCATTCTCCCACTCAGTTATTTTCCATGACAACTCAAGCTACTATGCAATGAAGAAATTAAGCAGACGACTTTTTTCAAGAGTAAGTGATCATGATTTCGATTTTGTTCAATGAAATCCATATGCCCCATCAATACTTAACAGCTTCAATAAGCTCCAGTGTAACACTAAACAACACCTCACCAAAGATATCGCTCATTCCGCTCTTTAAAGTGTATGATAAGGGTATATATATGTAATCACTCAATATCAAAACATACATGCCATTACCATAAGCTTGCTAATATATCAAATCTCCACCACTGAAGTATGAAATATGCATTAATCAAAGGGTCTTTTCATTGGTTGTAACGGGGCCTTGGTTAAAGGTAGGATAAAAAGGAAACATTAAAGGCTAGCAAGTCAAGAAGTTATGGAAATTCATATCACGCTGTCTCTAATGACAAATACACCTTCATTTTCAACAAGATCAATAGAACATTTCTTACCAACCACACTTGGTAATCTCACTATATCATAAGAATCATCAAAACAAAATCAAGTAATAGCCTAGAGGTGTCACTCTCAAGTAGCAATAATATGTCAAACTTCTTATTTTTGACTTGAAGAAAAAATAATACAACGCTATTGACAACCTCACAATTTCTCTACCCTTTCTTCTTCATGGCAATGTCTATTTTTTTTTTCTTTCTCTTTTTTTTTTCTTTTTTTTTTCAATTCGTTCTTGCTCTTTTTTTTTTTTTTTTTCTCATTCTTCCTCTTTTTTTTTTCTCTTTTTTTTTTCTTTTTTTTTTTCTTTGCCACAACGTCCTTTGTACTTCTTTCTCACCCCTTTTGTGTTCACAACAAAAATCCACCTTTTTACATGCAATTCCACACTTCTTGACAAGAAGGTTTAAAAATTAAGGTAGACGGTCATAAACAAGAAAAGAGAATAGGCTATGTATAAACACGGTAAAATCAAAGAATAGGCTATAAGCTCAACGTGTTCAACTAAGGGACAATGTTCGGGTAGGTTATTCAGAAAGAAAGGCCATCAAAAGGTTATTCCTAAGTGCCCTTATCATTTTAATGCACAATTCATGAATGTGGTCTCGAAATGCATAACAAAGCAAGTTCTAGAATGTACATGATATGCTTGATTCACACACAACAAAGAAATTAGAGCACAATCGTATGTATTGCTCTTAGGCTCAAAAGCTCACGGAAGAGGCTAATTTGTGTTGAATCTTGCACACTTTCATTCTATCCACTATCAAGATCAAGGAGACACATTATTTTTTAAGTACCAAGAAAAATAATCAATCACACTTAACTCTTTTATTATGCCATCATACTCCACCCAACAGAGACATAGCAACTGAGCACAGAATTAACATATATACACAAGAGTACCCCAACCAACAACAATTTCAGATTTTTTTTTTTTTTTTTTTTAAAGAAACAAGCTCCACTATAGGTTCCTAGTATGAACTCCCCCCACACCTAAATTCTACATTGTCCCCAATGTAGACAACGCAATTCAAAACAAGCACTAAAAAAATGTTAGGTAAAGTGCTACAATGAATTGCGCAAAAATAAACAGTGTGAGATAGAGTGAAATATAGCAGTAGTGGAACCAAAATAATCGCGTATATAGGGAAGACAAATAAAACAATATGAGCACAGATAAAGCAAGAGGACTTCCCTGAAAACGACAGAGGTAATCAATGGTAGCTGGGGGACTTAGATGCCGATTCACGCAAGGTGGTTCGCGCGTCATATAGAAGACACAGTGGGTCTGCGAAATTACTGCGAAGAGGAAGATCAGAATTAGGCTTTTTTCGATTTTTAGATTTTTTTTTTTTTTTAATAAAAACCTGAAAATAAAGATTGTAAGACATTTTTAGGCAGAAGACTATTTCAAATTGGGCGTGATCACGCCCAATTCAATTCTGACTCAAAATTAGACTAGTCCGTTTTTGGTGTGATCACGCCAAAACTCGACTAGTCTTTTGCCCCCTACGAAAATTAAGTTATTTAAAGGGAATTTAACTATTTTATTTGGCGTGATCACACCAAACAAAAAGTTGTCCCTGAACCTATTATTCTACTAGACACGAACGAACAACTAATAAACCTAAAAAAATTGAAAATAATATTAAAGACGAAACAAAGCAAAATAAAATTTGGGTTGCCTCCCAACAGCGCAAGTTTTTTGCGTCGTTGTGCTCGACGTTCTTCCTCCATCATTGTGGTCAGCCAATTCCACGAGCATCGGTTAGTATCTCATTCAGGTCCAAACAGGCATATGCTTCATAGTTGTCAAGAATTTTCACGTAATATGTGTCAATGAGAACACCATCCTCTATCTTCCGAATATAAAAGTTAGTTGGAACCTTCGAAATCTCCGGATACCCATGGATTTCCTTGGTCTCTTCTAAAGGCGGGTTCATGACTTCCACCTCTTGAAAGATTCCAAAAACTTCTTCTTTGCTCTCATTCTTGGTGGATTTCTCTAGTCTACTAGGAAACGGAGGAATAACCAAATTAGTAATACACGGAAAAGAGAGTGAAGATTTTATCTTTTGTGGATCAGGTGACTTTTTTTCACTTCATTCTCCTTCTCACTTTGATGTTCAGTGGTTTCCTCAAAGAAATCAGATCTAGACTGTATCTCTTTTTCGCTTTGGAGCACAATTGAGCTGACATTCTCCGCCGGACTAACTTCAATTTGTGATGCTAGCCTCTCTGAACTTTGAGCTTCCAATTTACCAGTAGAATTAGCCAGTTGACTAATCTGATTCTCGAGGATCTGGATGCTGGCTCTTGTTTCCTGTTGAAACTCTTGGGCACTCACTTGAAACTGTTGTGTATTCATTGCTAGAGTTTTCACTATTTCCTCCAATGACATGCTAGAATCGGATTGTTGATTGGGAGCTGGCTGTCTCTCGTAATTATACTGAGAAAATCCTTGTGCTGCTCCTAGATTTTGATAATTGGAATTCATCCATCCCAGATTGTATCTGGCATTGTAGGGACAAATTTCTGTAGGATGTCCAGGAATCGAGCATATTACACAAATCTTAACCTGTTGTACCTGAAATAGAACCAACTTTTCCGCATGAGAGATTACTTTATTTATCCTTCTATCTAAAGAACTCTCATGTGGAATGTTATCATGCCTAGTTCCAAAATAATGTGCATATGCATCCATTTTTAGTATGAACAAGGCAGAAAAAAAAAAAAACGAGGAAAATGGGGGGAGAAGGAATAACTAACTAAAATAAATACTAAAATAAACTCAAAAGAAATAAATCACTTTGCACCGTTCCCCGGCAACGGCGCCAAAATTTGATGGGTGTCAAACCGCGTTAAATAAACCTACTTTCAAAATAACGAGTATAGTGGCAAGTAGGGTCGAATCCACGGGGAACGGGGATTAATTCCTTTTGAGCGAAAACAAGCGATAAATAGGGGGGTTTTGAATTGCTTGTATCTAACTAATCTAAGAATCTAATAATTAACTTGATAAAGCGCAACCCGGTAACCACACAATTTGAACAATAACCTACGCAAACAGAATGTAAAAACACAGGAATTACGTGGTTCGATCCGGAGATCTACGTCCACGGGCAGAAAATCACTCTTGCCGAGGTGTTTCTTTTACTAGAATGTTGAGTTTACACGGAGTAATTCAGTACACAGAGTGCGAACCCTAATTCAGAGTTCTTTTCACCTATTTATACTACTAAATCACAACCCTAACTAAATTCCTATAATCTTGCCCACCAAATCTGCATGGCAGTTGGGAAAAGATCATGGGCCTTGATTCACGGAACAAACCACTCACTGGGCTGGCGCGCGTTCCTGGGCCTGCTGGGCCTACGCATAGTGGGCCTTTACGCGCTTGCTGGGCTGATCAGCGGGCTCAGGTATTAACCCGACCCGGAGTAACCGGGTTATCCCTATCAGATGCCCCCCCCTAGCCGAAGCAAGGAGGGAGCTTCGGTTGTCTCCGGAGTGGTACGGTAAGCAGGAAGGGCCGTGGTCACTGACCGGCCGAGGTGTTTACGGTCGAAAAAAGTCGGTCCGAGTCCTCGGAGGACTTGGTGGAGCAGTTTGTGAACACGAAGTCGAGCTAGGCCGGAGTGTCGAAGACCTCTATCGGGATGCCAAACTTCCCAGAAGCAAGAAACGCGGTGTAAATATGTAACAACCTGGCTGAGGTGGGAGGTTCACCGGAGTGAGTTGCCTGGCCAACATGAAGGGAACACCGGAGTGTGGTAGCATGACCGAGGTGGAAGATACACCGGAGTGTAAATTGAATCTTCCTGAAGAAGGGTGAGGCTGATGTGATTGGCGGCGCCATCATGAGAGAGAGGGATGTGAAGTGACACGCTCTGCAACTTCCAAGAAACCTGTTCCCCACGCGCCTTGGGAACTGTAAAGCGCGTGTATCGCACGTTTAAATCCCCACTATTGAATTTGAATTGTTTGCATCAACGCCGTTGATTTTTGCGTATATAATTGGAGTAATTGCACAGTAACCTTTCATTTTCTTCATTGCGATTCATCAGTTAGAAAGCGGGAAAAAAAGGAAATCTGCATTCGTGATTCATCTCCGATCAAAAAATTTCTTGAATCAACCCTTTCAAATTCAAACCAAGTAAGTATGTCTTCCTCTTCATCTTCTGCCTCATCTTCGGGCTCGATTGAAGAATTAGGGACTTCGAGTACCCCGTTAGACGTCCCCCCCCCTATCATATCTCATTCCGGAGAGGAATGAGGTTAGAACTGTAGACAGAGTTGATGGCTTAGAGTGTAATGTCATGTTGGTTTCATTTTATGAATGCACGGTGGAGGATCTTGAGGTGTCCTCTGTAGCGCTAAGGATGTCGCGAGAACAAATTTTGAGGGAGCTCCCATCTTTTTACCTTCCCTTCGACCTTGAGTACATAATCCCTACCCCTGAGGATAGGGCCTGTTGCCCACCGCAGGGGTTTATTACCATGTATATAGATCCCCTTAGAGTAGGATTAAGATTGCCGCTGTAGGACGTTGTCGTCCAACTTCTGAAATACTACGGTATTGCCCTCTGTCAATTAGCGTCGAACGCGGTGAGGCAGGTGGTTGGATTCACCGTAGTATGTAAACAGGCCGGATTAGAGCCGTCTGTAGATCTTTTTAGGTTCTTCTTCCAACTTAAAAACTTCGGGAAGTCCAAGGGGTGGTATTCCTTTAGTCCCCGAGCCCGAGGAGGGTTCAAGGTTCAGAACCCGAGCAAAGTAGAGGGGTGGAAGGAGAAGTTCATTTTCGTTAGGAATAAAATAGCTCTCCCGAAGTGGAGGATTGACGAGGTGCTTGATACCGCCCCCGTGGAAAGCCCGGGGGCCGAAGTGGAGCATACGTTCCGGACAGTAGGGACTTTCCAAACTCTCTGCTCCGAGGAGGAGTTGGAGAAGGCAGGATTGAGCCTGTACTATTCGGGCAATGGGAGCGCCGAAGAGGGTAGGAGTTTTTACTTCCTTGATATTTGAAACTTGTCATTATGTGCAGAACTAACCATAGACCTTATATGCAGTGGGACGCTTCGGAAAGCAACCAGCAGCAGGAAGCCCCGCTAAGACTGCAGCGGCCAAGAAGAAGGGGAAAGCCGCTGAGGTGTCTCCCCGGGGGGAGATGCCACCCAGTGCGCGACCAGCGGCGGGGTCTGACGAGCGGGTGATGTCGGCGGAGCCATCTCCCGTGATGAAAAGGAGGCCAGAGCCTACCGGCACTCCGTTGGCACCGTCTAAAAGACCCCCGAGTAGGGGAGAGTTCGGAGGTAATACTCAAAACACTAACCATAACTATACGTACGCGAGGTGTATAGTGTGAGGTCTGAGCTCGGTGTCGTTTTATATTCAACTTATCCAGGTAGGACAGGCGACCCTCAGTAGGCTGGGGTTTGACGGCGCGGACGCCGAGAAGATTCTGCGACTGGCCAGAGGAATAATAGATGTTGGCCTGAAGGGCGAGGTGGAGGCCAGAGAAGAGCTAGCTGCAGCAGCGCGGGATCTTCGTGCGCGAAACGACAAGCTGGCGCATGACTTGGTCGAGGCGCGGAAGAGGGCGTCTATGGTCGAAAGCGAGGCCGCGCGTCTGCGCGGAGTGGAGGCGGAGAACCATGCTCTCCGAGGTGAGCTGTTTCAGCAACGGGCAGAGATGGAGCTTAAGGAGGCTGCCATAGTCGAGGGTCAGGGAACATTGCTGAAAGTGTTCGCCTTGAAACTATTACACTCCAGCACGTTCCTTGACTTCCAGACGAAGTTTGTAGCAATAGGGGATAAAGCCACTCGAGCCCTGGTGTTGGAAGAGGTGAAGGAGGCATACCCGAACGTGGACATCAATCGTCCAGAATTCGGGTATGACCCTGAAGCGGCGGCCGAGGTGGAAAAGGCTTATTACGCTGCCCTAGCGAAGCTGCCGGAGTGGCCTCTAGTGAAGGCGCTCGGGGAGAAGAAGCAGCTTCTGTCCGCCGCGGAAGTTGCAACCTGCGAAGCTGACCAAGACGAAGAATTTCTGGCGTTCTGCCGAGGTGAGCTGGTCACCGCTTCCCGAAGCCCCGAGGCCCCCCCACAGATGGAGGTTGAAGCCCCAGCTGCGATCGAGGCCGTCGCAGCAGCTGAAGGAGAAGAAGCCGAAGTGTCCGAGGGCCGGCGAGAGGAGTTGCCCGAAGAGACTGAGGCAATTGAGCGGGAGGTCAGTCGATCCCCGCAGATTTAAAGTTGTACTTTTTTAGAATTGTTAGGAATCATGTACTGTGTTGAACAATTATAATCCGCCTTGTGAAATATAATCATGCTTCCCTGTCTCTTGAACTTCTTGTTTTACTTGCCTGAGCAATTTTATGTCCGTTGTCGAACTGAATGTAACTCTTTACATACTTGAGAGTAATCGATCTGGTTGTCTTCGTTGTCTGTTTAGAACACCGCGGAGCTACACGAAACAATAAAGAAGCTCATGCGATCACTTGAGTGGTTCCGCGGAGAGAAGAATCATCTGCAGACGCACGTAGTGCCAAAGCTGGAAAAGCAGATTGCCGCGGCAGAGAAGAAGGTGGTTGAGGCCAATGAAAGAGCCAAAGACTTCGAGATGAAGTATCGAACCACAACTGCCGAGATGAGCCGCGTCCGTGTTCATCAGAAGGAGTATGAACGAATTCTTTCAGAGTTCGGTCTACTAACTTTTGAAGAAGTAGAGGAGCGGGTTGTTGAAATCCAGGGTGACATCGCGGCATTGATGTCGAGAAGCTCTGTCGAGTCCGCGGAGCTCGTGAGGAAACGAGAAGTCCTGGAGCTGCTACTCAGTATGTATGAAGGGCTGAAAAGCCGAGGCAGGTGGAGGCCTACTGCGGAAGAATTCATTGCGAGCTCCAGTCGGGACCGAAGTACGCAGAGAGCTCCCCGGAAGGATAAGAAAAAACCATCCGGAAAGGCCAAGGGCATAGTTATCCAAGAGCCAGCTCCAGTGGTCACAGTCGAAGAAGAACCCGCGGCAGTTGCCGAAGAGGTAGTCGAGGAGCTGGCCAGGGAGATCGAGGTGATGGTTCCGGAGGAATGGGACCCTGAGCAATGGGCCCAAACTCCAAGGTCCGTGCCACAACAAAGTAGCCAGGCGCGGACCAGAAATGAAGCCCCCAGGCAAGCGCCTAGAGCAAGTCCTCGGCGTAGGGAAGCTCGGAGGGATGACCGAGCCGGAGCCCGAGAGGGTAACAGAGCCGGAGCCCGAGGTCGAGGATCTACAAGATCCCGGAGGACCCAACGTAGACCGAGAAGCGGGTCCCAACGCCGGAGCGCTGAATATTGGCTCGGGGGCCGTAGATAGTTATTTTATGTTTTTTGTGTTTTTTTTTTTTTTTTGCGAAGTCCTATGTAAAAAACTGTTTGATGTATAATTTTCAGAAGATAATAAAACTGTTGTAATGTGTACAAACTGGTGTAATGAATGTAACTTGTTACGAATCATTTTAATTAGGTGTTCGGGAACACGGTATGTATTAGTCAATCTCCCCGGACGGATCAGGCGGGAGTAATATACCTTCCCGGACGGATCAGGCGGGAGTAGACACTTCTCCGGTTAAACAGACGAGAAAGTGATATGAGTCCGGGGACTAATATGCAAACCTCCTCGGACGGACCGAGAGAGAGAGGTTTGATTGTCCGGAGACTAATAATGATAATATGAATGTGTTAGGGCATCCCCGTAACGTAAAGAATAACACAACAGGTTATATAAGCAAAGAATTTTTATTCAATAATAAGTGCCGGAGCAAATTCAAAAGTACAAAGATGGTAAACAACTATAAAAGAAATGAAAGATAAGATAGTACTTGAGATGTGGCTATCACAGATAGAAACGCCTCAAATTGGTGACGTGCCAGCTTTGGGGAATCGGGGTCCCGTTGAGACGTTCAAGTTGATAAGATCCGGAGTCATGCGCAGCAACAACCCGGTAGGGACCTTCCCAAGAAGCGTGTAATTTTCCCTCGGGAGCAGCTTTGCTGGCTGAGTTGAGCCGAAGAACTAAGTCCCCAATACTGAACTAGGTGCCTCGGACCCGGAGGTTATGATACCGGGCTGCCCGTTGTTTGCATCTAGCCTGCTGAATGAACGATTGTTCACGACGACTTTCAAGCTCATCCAAATTTGCCCGGATAGCCTCGTCATTATCCTCGGGCACTAAGGTTAGGAGGCGAGGACTCGGCACACTGATTTCAGCGGGTATTACGGCTTCAGAACCGTAAGTAAGACTGTAAGGAGTCTCCCCGGTAGATGTGTGCGGTGTTGTGCGATAAGCCCATAGGACTTGTGGAAGGTTTTCAGCCCAGAGACCTTTGGCGTTATCCAGGCGCTTCTTTATTCCTGTGATAAGTGTCCGATTGGTGACCTCAACCTGCCCGTTGGCTTGAGGGTGAGCCACCGAAGTGAAAATTTGTTTGATGTGCAGTTCTTCACACCATGATCGGAATGGATCGTTGGCAAACTGTTTACCGTTGTCCGAGATGATAGTGCTCGGGATGCCGAAGCGACAAACAATATTGCGCCACACGAATTTCAAGATATTCTGTCCAGTAATGGCTGTAAGTGGTTCGGCTTCGACCCACTTGGTGAAATAGTCCACGGCAACAACCAGGAACTTCAACCCTCCCGGAGCAACGGGGAATGGGCCAACAATGTCGATGCCCCATTGAATAAACGGCCAAGCACCTTGGATTCCGGTGTGGCAAATGCTTTACCCGGGAGTGTAGCTGACACTTGCTACATCTAGTCACTAGGTCGTGAGCATCGTTGAACAGGGTTGGCCAATAGTATCCCCAGCGGAGAACTTTCTTGGCTAATGTCCGGGAACCGATATGACTAGCACAGGCCCCCTCATGAACCTCCCGCAGAACTTGGGTAGCTTCGGCAGGAGCAAGACACCGGAGGTTCGGTTGTAGGTACGACCGTCGATATAAAATTCCACCCTGAAAGGAATACTTGGGAGCTTTGAGGACAACTCGCCGAGCTTGTAGCTTATCAGTAGGTAGAACTCCATCTCGGAGATACTGGATGATAGGTGTCATCCAGTTCGGATCGCTGTCGCTCAGTACCGAAACTGTGGCCTCATGAATTGCTGGATGAAACAAATCTTCAACCATAATATCCGGAGATATATTAATTTGGACCACGGAGGCCAATTTGCTGAGCGCATCTGCTCTTGTGTTCTGAGCTCGGGGTATTTTTTGTATTACAACTGCATCAAAGGTGGAGATAAGCTTTAGTGTTAAAGCACGATATCTGACCATTGTTTCATCCTTGGCGACATAAGTCCCCTGGATCTGTCTAGACACGACCTCGGAGTCAGTGAAGAGCTCAAGATGACGAACGTCCAAGGATTGGGCGAGCCTGAGCCCGGCGAGAACTGCCTCGTACTCCGCTTCATTGTTAGTTACCTTGAACTTGAACCGGATGACATATTTAACTTCCACCCCCTCGGGGTCGATGAGAAGCAGTCCGGCACCACTTCCTCGGACCGCGGATGCTCCATCCACGAAAAGTTGCCACTTCCGGGGTGAAGGGGCGAGGTTAGCATGGTGATGTGTAACATCGTCCCCGGGGGACTCGGAATTGTCTCCCGGGGCTTCGGCCAGGAAGTCGGCGAGTGCTTGACCCTTAATTGCTCGGCGGGGGAGGAACTGGATGTCATATTCGCCCAACTCAATGGCCCATTTGGCGAGGCGCCCAGACACCTCGGGTTTTACAAGGATCTGGCGTATAGGGTGATTAGTCAAGACGCGTATTTCACGTCCTTGGAAGTATGGCCGAAGACGCCGAGCTGCCATAACAAGGGCCAAGGCGGTTTTTTCTAGTACGGAATATCGCGTCTCAGCTCCATGAAGCACCCGGCTTGCAAAATACACGGGATGTTGAACCCCTTCCACTTCTCGCACAAGGGCAGCGCTAACAGCCTCCTCGGCGGACGCCAGATATAAGTACAGCGGCTCTCCGGGGAGAGGAACTGACAAAGTAGGCAGCTGCTGTATATGACGTTTCAAGGCCTCGAAGGCCTCGGTGCACTCCGGAGTCCACTCAAAGGACTTCGCTTGTCTCAAGATTCTAAAAAATGGGAGCTGGCGCTCTGCTGTTTTCGATAAGAATCTATTTAAGGCCGCCAAACCACCTGTGAGGCGTTGAACATCCCGGAACGTTTTTTATGGCTGCAGATCTAATACATCACGGAGTTTAGCCGGATTGGCCTGCAGGCCGTTTTGTGAAACCATGTACCCGAGAAACTTCCCGGAGCCAACACCGAAGGTGCATTTTGCTGGATTGAGTCGCAAGTTATAGCGCCGCAGGGTGCGCAATGTTTCGGTAATGTCCTGCACACATGAAGGATGGGAGGAGCTTTTGATGACCAAGTCATCGACGTAAACCTCAACATTACGACCTATCTGGTCGTGGAAGACGAAGTCCATTAGACGCTGATAGGTGGCTCCAGCATTCTTAAGCCCGAAGGGCAGTTTCTTAAAAACGAAGCACCCAAAGGCAGTGATAAACGTCGTTTTGAGGGCATCCTGTGGATCCATAAAAATCTGATGGTAGCCCTTGTACAGATCTAAAAAACAAAGTGCCACGTACCCCGTAATGGCTTCGGCCTTTTGGTCGATGGAGGGCAGAGGATAGCAGTTTTTCGGACAGTGCTTATTGAGATCGGAAAAATCAACACACATCCGCCATGCCCCACTGGTTTTTGTTACCATTACCGGATTGGATAACCAAGAGGGGTAGAATACCTCGAACAGGATGTCCGCATCCAGGAGTTGTTTCACCTCAACTCGAATGGCTTCATTTCGCTCCGGAGCGAATTTCCTCTGCTTCTGTTGGATTGGCTTTACGCTAGGATCTATGTTCAGTTTATGAGTAATCACCTCGGGAGAGACCCCGGGCATATCCAGAGGAGACCATGCAAAAACATCGAAATATTCTCGCAGGGTCTGAATAATGGCCTGATGTAGCCATGGCACATCCACGGCCCCTACCGTTACTGTCTGCTCCGGCTTAGACGGATCTAGCGGGATTTGTGCAGTGGCATCTCCTAACGAAATACATTCCCTGAGGTTCCAGAACCGATGATGCCACTTGAAGCTGCTGTTTAGGCGGAACCTTGGCAGTCTTTTTGAGTGCCACATACATGCACTCTTTTGAAACCCGCTGACTCCCGCGGATGGCCACTTCACCATGCGAGGTGGGAAACTTTAGCGCGAGGTGATATGTGGAGCATACGGCTTTGGCAGGGGTAAGCCAGTCCCGGCCCAATATCATGTTATATGGTGACGAGGAGTTCACCACATAGAAATCCACAAAGATAGTTTTTATCCTCGGATAAGTCCCCAAAGACGCTGGGAGAGTGATGATACCTTCTGGCCGGACCTCACCTTGAGTGAAAGTCTGTAGTGGCCCGGGGGCCGGTCGAAGTTGGTCTCGGGAAATCCCCATCCTTTCGAAACAGTCTGCAAATATAACACTCACCGCGGCCCCATTATCCACGAAGACCCGCCTTACCGTTATGTTAGCTACAGTCATGTCGATGACAATAGCGTCCGTGTGAGGTGTTATCTCCGGAACGGGGTCCCTATCTGTGAAGCTGACGGTCTCGGACTGATGGAGGCGTTTATGACGTGGCTCCTCGGGAGGAGGACGTCGAGCTTCTGCCTTTAAGGCATGTCGTGAAGCCCCGATGGGTAGGGCTCCGTATATCACGTTTATCACGTGAGGAGGTGCGTTGTCTTAGGGTCCTCCCGGAGGAGGAGGTGGTGGTGGGAGACGTGGTTGCTGGCGATTGCCAGAGTCTTGCCGCGCGTAGTTATTTGGCCCTGGCCGATTATTCTACCACGGCGGCCGATTTTGTTGAGCGCCTCGGTCGTGATAACCTCCGCGGTTGTAAGACGAACCCCCATTGTGGTTCGCCCGAGGTTGGTCATTAGTTCGAACAACGTATTGCCGCAAGAGGCCTTTCTTGAGGCATTCCTCAATCTCTTTGCTAAGTTCCCGGCACTCCTCTGTCTCATGCCCATGATCTCGGTGGTACGCACACCACTTACCACGATTTCTCTTTTCAGGAGGCGCGGTCATCCGCGGACAAGGTCGCAGATCATTCTTGTGGATTGAAAGGATTTCAGCTCGTGACTTCGTCAACGGAGTCAATTGTGGAATTTCACTTCGGGATTCTGAACGCCCCGGTGTCAGGCGGGAAAATGTACTAGGTCGAGTACTAGGCCCATGAGCCTTGTCAGATTGCCGCTTGCTAGCGTGTTTCTCTCGCTTCTGGCGAGTCTGCTCCTCGGCCTTGGCAAATTTGCACACTGTTTTGAACAGTGCTCGAGTTGTGACCGAAGTGTTCCGAGCTAACTCGGTGTGGAGTGCTCCGGGGCGGAGTCCATTCATAAAAGCGTTGATGGCCACATCGTCGGGGCAATTTCCCACCTTGAGGCTTACCGCTGTGAAACGGTCCAGAAATTGGGTAACGGTTTCACCGTCCCGCTGTTCCATATTCATGACGTCGGCCAGGGTGGCCATGGGCTTCGCCCGTGCTTCGAACCGTACCCAAAAGTGTTCGGCGAGTTCTCTGAAGGAGGATACGCTGTCACGTGGGAGGGAATCAAACCAAACCCGAGCTTCATCCTGTAAGTACTCGGGGAAAATCTTGCAATACTGGAGGGAAGTGATGCTATCATGGCTAAGCATGCTGTGCCTAAAAGCTCCAAGAAAATTGGCCGGATCTCCTGTGCCATTGTAAGGTGGTATGGCTGGCCGTTTAAACCCTTCGGGAAGGGAAGTGGCAATGATCTCCTGGGAGAACGGTGTTATGATCTCTCCATTGGCATCAAGGCCCAGGATTCTATCCAGTTCAACGTTGCGTTGAACTCGCTCATACTCTTGAAGATCCAGAGCATGAGGATTTGCGTAGCGAACTCTCTTAGCCGCATTAAGTGGACGGCGACGATCCGCATCAGTAGGTTCCTCAATGCGAGGTCGCGATTCATTAGAACTCCCATGGTCTTCGGAAGAACCAGGTCGTTCCCGTCGTCGATCATGACGCCCGCGGTGCCCCGGATCCTGTTGATCACGCGAGCGTGGTGGAGGCACCACGGGATTAGCATTATGGCTAGCAGGCCCCGCGGGACGTAGGCGATTAACTGCCCAATCTTGAAGGACATGTGCATGCTCTTGTAAGAAATCTTGGAGCAGTTCTGGGGTAATTTGAATGTTTACCGGTGGTTGAGTATCAGCAATATTAGGGTTTTGCAGGTTTTGAGGGGGTGGAGGGATTTGATTACCCTGATGATTAGATGTACTCTCTGCTGGCAATTGCCTCGGCAGCAAGATTTGATCCACGGGTGGATCCTGGTTAGATTGAGCACCGTGGCGGGATTGATTCTGACGTGTTGTCACCATGACTTCCGAAGGCACTGGTATTGCAAAAAACTACCTTGTCGTTCCCACAGATGGCGCCAATCGATAAAGCGCAACCCTGTAACCACACAATTTGAACAATAACCTACGCAAACAGAATGTAAAAACACAGGAATTACGTGGTTCGATCCGGAGATCTACGTCCACGGGCAGAAAATCACTCTTGCCGAGGTGTTTCTTTTACTAGAATGTTGAGTTTACACGGAGTAATTCAGTACACAGAGTGCGAACCCTAATTCAGAGTTCTTTTCACCTATTTATACTACTAAATCACAACCCTAACTAAATTCCTATAATCTTGCCCACCAAATCTGCATGGCAGTTGGGAAAAGATCATGGGCCTTGATTCACGGAACAAACCACTCACTGGGCTGGCGCGCGTTCCTGGGCCTGTTGGGCCTACGCATAGTGGGCCTTTACGCGCTTGCTAGGCTGATCAGCGGGCTCAGGTATTAACCCGACCCGGAGTAACCGGGTTATCCCTATCATAACTAAAACATATAAATAGAATGACTAAAATATAAAGACGAATAAAAAGTAGTAACTCTGATCCAAGGGTATTTATATTCAATCATATTATTGATCATAGGCTCACATATATATTTTCTTACAATTCAAATAGTTTAACCAAAGAATTATTAGGATAGCCATAATAAATCTTGTGTTTTCCTAAATTAATTGACCAATCCCATCAACCAATCAATACTTATCATTAACGAGTTGGGCACGATAGCGTTCCATACCACGTTAATGATAGCATTACGATTTATGAAAACAGTTAAACCCTAATTACTAATAGTCGAGATAGCTGCAACTATCAATAATTAGCTTGTAAATTCAATTAGGTTAAATTAATTATGATAGCACGATTAATTCAACCTATTGCTACTACGGTTCAATCCTTCATGACAATTACGGATCATGAATTCATGAATAGCAGTCAGAAATTGAATAACTAATTGAGTTGTCAATTCAATCAATTAAACAATTCCTATATACATAAAGCTTGAATCTACAAATATTTGAATTAAACAAGAACGATTAATCACATAGCCTCACAATAACATAATTGAAATAAACCCTTGAATCAGAAAATAACCTTAATTACTGAAGATGGAATCCAAGGTCTTGAACAAAAGATGAAAACTAGGAGAAAATGACTGAAGATGGAATCCAAGGTCTTGAACAAAAGATGAAAACTAGGAGAAAATGAGAGAAAGTGGCGTGATTTTTGGTGGGAGGAGAGAGAGAGCGCGTATTGGAATTCTTGTCTGGACTGGCGCCTCTCCTCTGTATAAATCACGCTAGGAATTAAAATTCCTATTCCTACTCCTAATCAAATCTTAATAAAATTCAATCTTATCTCTAAAGGGAAATATCTAGATAATTACATAAAAGAAATAATAAGCCTAATTAAATAAAGCTCTTGATGGGCTTCTTCATAAAATTGAAGACTTTAACAAATCCAAGCCCATCTTCTCTCTATCTCGGTCCGCTTCTTCACTTTTCAGCCCAAAACATCAATTTAAGCCCAACTTTGCTCCAAGTCCAATTATTATTCTCCTACATGAAAAGATAATTAATTAAGATTAATAAAGAATAATAATCAACCAAAAATAAAGGAATATGGATATAAAATATGGAATAATATATGCACATCACTAAGCTAAATTTCCTACGAACATAAGGAAAAATGCAAGCATGATGAAAATGAAAAGAGTAGTTAAAAAGGAAAATTAATTGTAGATAATATTAGTGAGCAGCTATGGCTGAAATTCCCCATCCATCCCACCATTTTTGAGGATTTGAACTGAAGGGAATAAAAATAAAAATTAGAGTAGTTAAAAAGTATTGAAGATATTTTTGGGGAAAGAAAACAGCACATGCTTGAGACGCAAGGTAACTTCTTTGAAGCTGACTCACACCTTACATCACGTGATTATTGGCTGCGTCATCCCTTATTCAGCCCGCAGGCCGCCACTTAGGGGTAACCCCCACTATAAATACTCGTCTTCACCGCCTCAATTCTCATTTCCTTTTTCACTCCCCACACCAACCCCTACCTTTCTCTCTCTCACTCAACGGCTCAACAATCAAATCATCACACTATGGGCTGTTGTTTCTCATTGGAATCAGATTACTCTCACCACCGGAAACCCTGCGCAAACGTCGTCTCCCTCACCGGGGAATTGCGTCAGTATCCTCTTCCAATCACAGTCTCACAAGTGCTTCAATTTGAAAGGGAATCTCCAGATTCCGCCTTCCTCTGCAACTCAGATCGCTTGTTCTTCGACGACTACATTCCTTATCTCGAACTGGACGAACAATTGGAGCCGGCGCAGATCTACTTCGTCCTCCCGACTTCCAAGCTTCAACATCCCCTCGCCGCCGCTGACATGGCGGCTTTGGCCGTCAAGGCCAGCGTCGCACTCGACGCTTCCACCCGTCGGAACAGGAAAGCGAGGATTTCCCCTGTTTTGCCGGCGGATGAAGATCCGCAACACAGTGATCGAATTCCGATCAATAACCTCTATATTCAGAACAAAAATGCGAGGAAAGCTGCATCAACGAGATCCGAATTAGGGATCTCGAGATCGAGTTCTATGAGGAAGTTGCAAAGATATTCTTCACGAAGAGCTAAATTGGCAGTTCGGTCCTTCAAATTAAAGCTTACCACAATTAATGAAGGATCCGTACTCCTTAGTTATTGAGATTATGTAATTAATTTTTCGTCCAATTTTTTTCTCCGCTTAGCACCAAAGATTAAAAAGAAAAAAATGCCATTTATGTTGGTAATTGATTCTTTAATCTTTGAGGAAGAAATTCGGTCTGTAAATATCTTAGGTTTCTATGGAATGAGTGCAATGCAATTTGAGGTAGCTTGGCTTGTCTTTTTGTGATCAACATTAAATATTTGAAAAAGTTAGTGGTGGATACATGTGAAGAACAACAAAAAGGTTACGTTGTGTTTCCAGTTGTCCACTCGTGTGCAAAGGCAAAATCGATTAGCTGTTTGTGTATTAATAATATGTTTATATAATATATGCAATATTTTGTGTTCATTTACTTACTAATTTTTTTCAAGGATGTTTACTTAGCATGATAAAGCGCAATCCGGTAATCACACAACTTGAACAATAATCTACGCAAACAGAATGTAAAAACACCTCTTGCTGAGGTGTTTCTTTTACTAGAATGTTGAGTTTACACGGAGTAATTCAGTACACAGAGTGCGAACCCTAATTCAGAGTTCTTTTCACCTATTTATACTACTAAATCAAAACCCTAACTAACTCCCTATAATCTTGCCCACCAAATCTGCATGGCAGTTGGGAAAAGATCATGGGCCTTGATTCACGGAACAAGCCACTCACTGGGCCGACGCGCGTTCCTGGGCCTGCTGGGCCTACGCGTAGTGGGCCTTTACGCGCTTGCTGGGCTTGTGCATGCTGGGCCGATCAGCAGGCCCTGGCATAGTGGGCCCTGGTGTTAACCCGACCCGAGCTGATCGGGTTATCCCTATCAGATGCCCCCCCCAGCCGGAGCGAGGTAGGAGCTTCGGTTGTCACCGGGGTGGAACCGTAAGTAAGAAGGATCGGGGTCGCTGGCGGGCCAAAGTGTCTACGAAGGACCGAATTTATCCGCGTCCCCGGGACTCTGCGGAGTGATTGGCGGACGCAGTGCCGAGCTAGGTCGAGGCGCACGGGGCATATAGTGAGACACCGAACTTCTCAAAAGCGAAAAACGCGACGTGACAACGTGGCCGAGGTGGAGGGTACACCGGGGTGATTATTCTGGCCAAAATGGAAAGGACACCGGAGTGTAGTAGTTTAACCGAGGTGGAGGGTACACCGGGGTGTAGTGTGAATCTTCCTGAAGAAGGGTGGGTCTGATGTGATTGGCGGCGCCATTATGAGAGAGAGGGATGTGAAGTGACACGCTCTGCGAGTCCCAAGAAAGCTGTTCCCCACGCGCCTCGGTAACTGTAAAGCGCGTGAAGAACACGCATGAATCTCCATCGCTGAATTTGAATAGGCTGCATCAGAGCTGTCGGTTTTTTGCATTTATATTGGGAATAACTGCACAGTAACTTTTCATCTTCTCCATTGCGATACATCAGTTTAGAAGCGGGAAAAAGAGGAAATCTGCACTCGCGATTCATCTCAGACCAAAAAATTCTCAAATCAACCTTTTCGAAGTCAAATCAAGTAAGTATGTCTAACTCTTCTTCTTCTTCATCTAAGGTTGGAGAGGTAGTCCCAGAGGGAGTGCCGTATAGAGCACCTCCCATTCGAGTGATCTATCCTGAGAATAGTGAAAGTAGGCAGATCCATCGCGGTGATCTTAGTGAGGTAAGAGTGGAGGCAGTGAATTTCCCCCGGTGTGAGGAGGAAATAGAAGGATTCGAAGTGGCGGGGGTAAGGCCCACAGTAACTGAAAAGCAAATTAAGCGATGGGTGCCGAACTTCTTCCTACCCTTTGATTTGGAATTCATCATTCCCGAGGGTAATGACAAAGCCTGCTGTCCTCCCCAAGGATTCATAGCCGTGTATATAGATCAGCTCGCCGTAGGTTTGAGGTTTCCCCTATGGGAATTTTTGATAAAATTATTGGATTATTATGGAATAGCGCTGGGGCAATTAGGGCCTAATGCTGTAAGGCAGGTGGTGGGCTTTTTGGTGGAGTGCAGTAAGGGAGGATTAGTGCCCAGTATCAGCTTATTTAGGCATTTCTTCCAATTGAAGACGATGGGGAGAAATAAGGGATGGTATTACCTTAACCCCAGGCCAGGTAAGAAGTTTAAGGTTAAGAACCCAAGTAAAATCGAAGGGTGGAGAGGGAGATTTATATATGTCAGGCAGAAAGCCATATTACCCAAATGGCAAAGATTAAAGGTGGTGGATAGTGCCCCGGGAGGAGAACCCAAGGGTGCGAGTGTTCTGAAAAAGGTCGGTGTGCTGGAGTCCAGATTCCCGGAGGAAGTACTGGACGAAGCTGGGATGAGTCCGTACTATTCCAAGTGGGCCGGTGGGACCTCGGAATCCCAAGAGAGCGGCACCCCTACCGGGACTGATTCTGACCGGACACCGAGCATGTCTGAGGGGGAGAGAACTAAAACCCGGGCAGAAGTAGAGGGTAGGGCTTGTATTGCTTCGTAAGTTATGTAATGTAACATTGTCAATCCCTTGAACGTGTGTTTTTCATGTGCAGTGGGCAAGTTCAAGAGCGCTGCTAGGAAAAGCACCGAAGCCAGCTCGGGGGGCCGAGGTGATAGCTCAAAAACTCCGGAGCTGCAGAGAACAACAGCTGGGGGCAGCCACAGGGCGGACCCTGAAGACACCATTCCCCTTTCTGGGTTGACCCCGAGCACCAAAAGAAGGGTCACTTCCCCGACGACACCACCGCCTGTCAAAAAATTGCACATGACCCCGGCTCACGAGGTATCATCGTAAATAACTTTGTTATTCCCTATACAGACCCATCATAATAGTAAGTCAATTCAGGGGCAAGAAGTAGAGATATCGGCCGCTGGAGCCGAACTTGAGAAGCTGTTGGAGCCTATTCGCGGGCTGGTGGGTAGGCTGGAGAAGGAATCCGGCCAAGGTAGGATCGCTGAGCTGGAAGCCGAGGTCGCTAAGCTAAGGGTTGGCTTCTCGGAGGCTCAAAAAAGCGTCAAGGCAGCTCGGGACCGAGCAGCAGTTGCTGAGAGAGAGGCGGCCAGATTACGCGAACAGGCCGTCGAGGTTGCCATTATGAGAGGCGACCTCATTGCAGCCCGGGAAGAGCTGAACAAGGCCATCGTGGGCCAGGGAGCTGTGCTAGAAACGTTTGCCGAGAAGCTGATGCAAACCGAGACATTCCTGCAGTTTCTCAGCACGTTCGTGGCTGCGGGTGATACGGCCACCCGAAGCGAGCTGTTGGAAGCCGTTCATGATAAGTACCCGGAGGTCAATGTTTACGATGAGAGCTTCGGGTATAATTACGATGCAGTCGGAAACGAAGACGGCGCGTATTTTGATGCATTGACGAAGGCTCCGAAGTGGCCATTGATCGAGGCCTTGGCGAAGAAGAACACAATCCTCACTCCCGACATCATAAAACGGTGCAACGAGGACCAGGATAAAGACTTTCTGGGCTTCCGCAACGGTTTCTATGTTCGGGAGCTAAGGAGCCGAGCTCCCATTCCCCGTCCAGAGGTGATCTCTACTCCTCCCGCCATGATCGAAGGCCCCAGCAAGGCAGCTGAGGGTACAAGTGATGTCGTGGAGGCCCCGGGAGGAAAAGAAGCCGACCCTACCCCCGGAGAGGTCAGTGACCTCCCAACTCATGAGCGGACTGTAGAATAGACTAGCATGTAAAAAGGATTCCATTGTAAACCTTTGTTTTGTAATGAAAAACCCAAGCTGTCTTCTCTTGTAAATCTTCTGTTATATGAATAGTAAATGCTGTTTCTCTCTTATTCACGCAATGTATGTATATTGACCAAGTCTGAAAAACCCGAGGTATCTCCCTTGCCAGGAAAACATTGGAAACCCGTATGAAGTAATAAAGCAGCTCAACTCATCAATAGTTTGGCTGTAGAAAGAGCGAGATATGTTGATGCTGCATGAAGTCCCCCGACTATCTAGGAATTTATCCTTGATAGAGAAAAGATATGCCAAGGTGGAGGGCTCATGGAAAGAGGCCGCACAACAAATGAAGCAGTACAAAGCTCACTGCGTTGTAAAAGATCTTGAATTAGAACAATTGCGTATCAACCAGCAAGAGTGTGAGCATCTTCTTGTGGACAGCGGACGACTATCAGTGAAAGATGTTCAAGCCCGGAGGGCCGAGGTTCGGGAAGACATCCAACAGCGGAGTGAGCGAGGTGATGCGAATGATCCTGAGATCATAAGGGGCCGGCTGGTGCTAGGATTTCTGGTAGAGCTTGAAAAGAAAGTCAAGGCCCGGGATGAAGCTTTGAACATTGCCGAGCAAAGTGAACCAGAGCCCAGCCGCAAAAAAAGACGTCGGGGCAAGAACACAAAGCCTGATATCCCTCAAGAACCGGAAAGACCTCACGCCGAGGAGCCAGAGGCCAGTGGACCGACGGTTGTGGCATTGGCCAAGGAGATCGACGAAATGCCTACCGAAGAGTGGGATGCCGTAGAATGGGCAAATACTCGGGAAAGAGAAAGGAGGAAAAGCTCAACTCCGCAGAAAACACCAAACCCTCTTCGTCACAAGACAAGGGAAGGTACAGAGAAAACCCCGGAGGTGATGGATCCGTTGGCGCCCCTAGAATGGGGCCATGCAGAATGGGCCAGCATGTCAGGGCCAAGAACAAGAACCGAGCCCGCTGTAGGTGACTGGGGTCCCCAAACGACGGGTCATCGTCAGAGCCGAAGTGAAGCCGGGCATCGTCGGAACGTGCAAGATCCATCCCGGAGGACGGGACATTCTCAATCAGAGACAAGACGACGCGGTTTCGCGTATTAGTTCGGAGAAGGCTCCGGAAAAAATAGATAATCACATTTTTTTTTTTTTTAGTGTCTTATGTAAAAAAGAACTTCTTGATGTTGTATTATTTCTGAAATAATAAAACTGTTATAGTGTTTATATACGAGTTTAAAGAAACCAACAAGTTATTAATAACTTTAATCGGGTGTTCGGGAACACAGTAAGAACTATTAACTGTTTCAATTGTTAACTATTTCAATTGAGTGTTCGGAAACACAGCATGGATAAATTTACTCCCCGGACGGATATGGCGGGAGTAACGTCTCCCCGGACGGATCAGGCGGGAGAAAACACTTCTCCGGTTAGACAGACGAGAAGGTGACATGAGTCCGGAGACTAAATGTGAACCTCCTCGGGCGGACCGAGGGATAGTTGTAAAGGTCCGGAGACTAACAATGATAATATGATAATCGTTAGGGCGTCCCCGTAACGTAAAGGATAACACAACGAGTTATGTAAGCAAAGAATTTTTATTCAATAATAAGTGCCGGAGCAAATTCAAAAGTACAAAGATGGTAAACAACTATAAAAGAAATGAAAGATAAGATAGTACTTGAGATGTGGCTATCACAGATAGAAACGCCTCAAATTGGTGACGTGCCAGCTTCGGGGAATCGGGGTCCCGTTGAGATGTTCAAGTTGATAAGATCCGGAGTCATGCGCAACAACAACCCGGTAGGGACCTTCCCAAGAAGCGTGTAATTTTCCCTCGGGAGCAGCTTTGCTGGCCGAGTTGAGCCGAAGAACTAAGTCCCCAATATTGAACTGGGTGCCTCGGACCCGGAGGTTATGATACCGGGCTGCTCGTTGTTTGCATCTAGCCTGCTGAATGAATGATTGTTCACGACGACTTTCAAGCTCATCCAAATTTGCCCGGATAGCCTCGTCATTATCCTCGGGCACTAAGGTAAGGATGCGAGGACTCGGCACACTGATTTCAGCGGGTATAACGGCTTCAGAACCGTAGGTAAGGCTATAAGGAGTCTCCCCGGTAGATGTATGCGGTGTTGTGCGATAAGCCCATAGGACTTGTGGAAGGTTTTCAGCCCAGAGACCTTTGGCGTTATCCAGGCGCTTCTTTATTCCCGTGAGAAGTGTCCGATTGGTGACCTCAACCTGCCCGTTGGCTTGAGGGTGAGCCACCGAAGTGAAAATCTGTTTGATGTGGAGCTCTTCACACCATGAGCGGAATGGATCGTTGGCAAACTGTTTACCATTGTCCGAGATGATAGTGCTCGGGATGCCGAAGCGGCAAATAATATTGCGCCACACGAATTTCAAGATATTCTGACCAGTAATGGCTGTAAGTGGTTCGGCTTCGACCCACTTAGTGAAGTAGTCCACGGCAACAACCAGGAACTTCAACCCTCCCGGAGCCACGGGGAATGGCCCAACAATATCGATACCCCACTGAATAAATGGCCACGCACTCTAGATTCCCGTGAGTTCGGTCTGTGGCAGATGCTTTACACGGGAGTGCAGTTGGCACTTGCTGCATTTGGACACTAAGTCATGAGCATCGTTGAACAGGGTTGGCCAATAGTATCCCCAGCGGAGAACTTTCTTGGCTAATGTGCGAGAACCGATATGGCTGGCACAGGCCCCTTCGTGAACTTCCCGCAGAACTTGAGTAGCTTCGGCAGGAGCAAGGCACCGGAGACTCGGTTGTAGGTATGATCGCCGGTATAAGACTCCATCATGAAAGGAGTATTTGGGGGCTTTGAGGACAACTTGCCGAGCTCGGAGCTTGTCAATGGGCAGGACTCCATCTCGGAGATATTGGATGATAGGAGTCATCCAATTCGAATCATTATCGGTCAGTACCGAAACCGTGGCCTCATGAACTGTTGGATGAAGTAGATCTTCAACCATGATATCCGGAGATATATTAGTTCGGACCGCGGAGGCCAACTTACTGAGCGCGTCTGCTCTTGTATTTTGTGCACGCGGTATTTTCTGGATAGTAACTGCTTCAAAAGTTGACATGAGCTTGAGTGTTAGAGCTCGATACCTGACCAATGTTTCATCTTTGGCAACATAAGTCCCCTGAATTTGCCTGGACACGATCTCGGAGTCCGTGAAGAGCTCGAGATGACGAACACCCAAGGACTGAGCGAGCCGGAGCCCGGCGAGAACTGCCTCGTACTCCGCTTCATTATTAGTCACCTTAAACTTGCATCTGATGACATATTTAATTTCCACCTCCTCGGGGTCGATGAGAAGCAGTCCGGCCCCGCTTCCTCGGACCGCGGATGCTCCATCCACGAAGAGTTGCCACTTCCGGGGTGAAGGAGTGAGGGTAGCATGGTGATGTGTATCATTGTCCACGGGCGGCCCAGGATTGTCTCCCGGGGCTTCGGCCAGGAAGTCGGCGAGTGCTTGACCCTTAATTGCTCGGCGGGGGAGAAACTGGATGTCATATTCGCCCAACTCAATGGCCCACTTGGCGAGGCGCCCAGACACCTCGGGTTTTACAAGAATCTGGCGGATGGGGTGATTGGTCAGAACTCGTATTTCACGTCCTTGGAAGTATGGCCGAAGACGCCGAGCTGCCATAACAAGGGCCAAAGCGGTTTTTTCAACCTCGGAATATCGCGTCTCTGCCCCGTGAAGTACTCGACTTGCGAAGTACACAGGATGTTGGACGCCATCGATTTCTCGTACGAGAGCTGCACTAATAGCTTCCTCGGCGGAAGCCAGATACAGGTAGAGCGGCTCTCCGGGGAGAGGAACTGACAAAGTAGGCAGCTGCTGTATATGATGTTTCAAAGCTTCAAAAGCCTCGGTACACTCCGGAGTCCACTCAAAGGACTTCGCTTGCCTCAAAACTTTAAAGAATGGGAGCTGTCGTTCTGCTGCTTTGGACAAAAATCGATTTAAAGCTGCCAAACCACCTGTGAGGCGTTGAACATCCCTGAATGTTTTAGGTGGCTGTAAATCTAACACATCACGGAGTTTGGACGGATTGGCCTGCAAGCCATTTTGCGAAACCAAATAACCGAGAAACTTCCCGGAGCCAACCCCAAAAGTGCATTTCGCTGGATTGAGCCTCAAGTTATAGCGTCGCAGAGTGCGCAATGTTTCGGTAATGTCTTGCACACATGAAAGATGGGAGGAGCTTTTGATGACCAAGTCATCGACGTAAACCTCTACGTTACGACCAATCTGGTCGTGGAAGACAAAGTCCATTAAACGTTGATAGGTGGCTCCAGCGTTCTTGAGCCCGAAGGGCAGTTTCTTAAAAGCGTAGCACCCAAAGGCAGTGATAAATGCCGTTTTGAGGGCATCCTGCGGATCCATAAAAATCTGATGGTATCCCTTGTACAGATCTAGGAAGCAAAGTGCCACGTACCCCGTAATGGCTTCGGCTTTTTGGTCGATGGAGGGCAGAGGATAGCAGTCTTTCGGACAGTGCTTATTGAGATCGGAAAAATCAACACACATCCGCCATGCCCCACTGGTTTTTGTTACCATTACCGGATTGGATAACCAAGAGGGGTAGAATACCTCGAACAAGATGTCCGCATCCAGGAGTTGTTTCACCTCCACTCGAATGGCTTCATTTTGCTCCGGAGCGAATTTCCTCTGCTTCTGTTGGATCGGTTTTACGCTGGGATCTATGTTCAGCTTGTGAGTAATCACTTCGGGAGAAACCCCGGGCATATCTAGAGGAGACCATGCAAAAACATCGGAATATTCTCGCAGGGTCTGAATAATGGCCTGATGTAGCCATGGCACATCCACAGCGCCTACAGTTACTGTCTATTCCGGCTTAGACGGATCTAGCGGGACTTGGGCGGTGGCATCCCCCAATGGGGTACATTCCCGAGGTTCCAGGGTCGGTGATGTTACCTGAAGCTGCTGTTTGGGTGGAACCCTGGCAGTCTTTTTGAGTGCCACGTACATACACTCTTTTGAAACCCGCTGACTCCCGCGGATAGCCACTTCACCATGCGAGGTGGGAAACTTTAGCGCGAGGTGATATGTGGAGCATACGGCTTTGGCAGGGGTAAGCCAGTCCCGGCCCAATATCATGTTATATGGTGACGGGGAGTTCACCACATAGAAATCCACAAAGATAGTTTTTATCCTCGGATAAGTCCCCAAAGACGCTGGGAGAGTGATGATACCTTCTGGCCGGACCTCACCCTGAGTGAAAGTCTGTAGTGGCCCGGGGGCCGGTCGAAGTTGGTCTCGGGAAATCCCCATCCTTTCGAAACAGTCTGCAAATATAACACTTACCGCGGCCCCATTATCCACGAAGACCCGCCTTACTGTTATGTTGGCTACAGTCATGTCGATGACAATAGCGTCTGTGTGAGGTGTTATCTCCGGAACCAGGTCCCTATCCGTAAAGCTGACAGTTTCGGACTGATGGAGGCGTTTATGACGTGGCTCCTCAGGAGGAGGACGTCGAGCTTCTGCCTTTAAGGCATGTTGTGAAGCCCCGGTGGGTAAGGCTCCATATATCATGTTTATCACGTGAGGAGGTGCATTGTCCTCAGGTCCTCCCGGAGGAGGAGGTGGTAGTGGAAGACGTGGTTGCTGGCGATTGCCAGAATCTTGCCGTGCGTAATTATTGGACCCCGGCCGGTTATTCTGCCACGGGGGTCGATTTTGTTGTGTGACGCGGTCATGATAACCTCCGCGGCTGTGAGACGAACCCCCATTGTAGTTCGCCCGAGGTTGGTCATTAGTTCGCACAACGTATTGCCGCAAGAGGCCCTTCTTGAGGCATTCCTCAATCTCTTTGCTAAGTTCCCGGCACTCTTCTGTCTCGTGCCCATGATCTCGGTGGTACGCACACCACTTCCCACGATTCCTCTTCTCCGGCGGAGCAGTCATCCGCGGGCAAGGCCGCAAATCGTTCTTATGGATAGAAAGGATCTCAGCTCGTGACTTCGTTAACGGAGTCAATTGTGGAATTTCACTTCGGGAATCTGAACGCCCCGGTATCAAGCGGGAAAATGCACTAGGTCGAGTACTAGGCCCGGTTTGTGCTTTGTCGGATTGCCGCTTGCTAGCGTGTTTCTCACGCTTCTAGCGAGTCTGCTCCTCGGCCTTAGCAAATTTGCACACTGTTTTGAACAGTGCTCTAGTTGTGACCGGTGTGTTCCGAGCTAATTCGGTGTGAAGTGCTCCGGGGCGGAGTCCATTCATAAAAGCGTTGATGGCCACATCGTCGGGGCAATTTCCCACCTTGAGGCTTACCGCTGTGAAACGGTCCAAAAATTGGGTAACGGTTTCACCGTCCCGCTATTCCATATTCATGACGTCGGCCAGGGTGGCCATGGGCTTCTCCCGTGCTTCGAACCGTGCCCAAAAGTGCTCGGCGAGTTCTCTGAAGGAGGATACGCTGTCACGTGGGAGAGAATCAAACCAAACCCGAGCTTCATCCTGTAAGTACTCAGGGAAAATCTTGCAATACTGGAGAGATGTGATGCTATCATGGCTAAGCATGCTGTGCCTAAAAGCTCCAAGAAAATTGGCCGGATCTCCTGTGCCATTGTAAGGTGGTATGGCTGGCCGTTTAAACCCTTCGGGAAGGGAAGTGGCAATGATTTCCTGGGAGAACGGTGTGATGATCTCCCCATTGGCATCAAGGCCCAGGATTCTATCCAGTTCAACGTTGCGTTGAACTCGCTCATACTCTTGAAGATCCAGAGCATGAGGATTTGCATAGCGAACTCTTTTAGCCGCATTAAGTGGACGGCGGCGATCAACATCAGAGAGTTCACCGTTGCGCGGCCGTGATTCATTAGAACTACCGTGGTCCTCGGAAGAACCAGGTCGTTCCCGTCGTCGATCCTGGCGTCCGTGGTGCCCCGGGTCTTGTTGATCACGTGAACGGGGTGGAGGCACCACGGGATTAGCATGATGGCCGGCAGGCTCCGCGGCAAGCTCCGCAGGATGTAGGCGATTAACTGCCCAATCTTGAAGGACATGTGCATGTTCTTGTATGAAAGCCTGAAGCAGTTCTGGGGTAATTTGGATGTTAACCGGTGGTTGAGCGGCTGCAGGATTAGGGTTTTGCGGGTCTTGAGGGGGTGGAGGGTTTGGATTGCCCTGATGATTAGATGTACTCCCTGCCGGCAATTGCCCTGGCGGCAAAACTTGATCCAAGGGTGGATCCTGGTTAGATTGAGCACCGTGGCGAGATTGATTTAAACGTGTTGTCACCATGATTTCCGAAGGCGCTGGTATTGCAAAAAACTACCTTGTCGTTCCCACAGACTGCGCCAATTGATAAAGCGCAATCCGGTAACCACACAACTTGAACAATAATCTACGCAAACAGAATGTAAAAACACAGGAATTACGTGGTTCGATCCGGAGATCTACGTCCACGGGCAGAAAATCACTCTTGCCGAGGTGTTTCTTTTACTAGAATGTTGAGTTTACACGGAGTAATTCAGTACACAGAGTGCGAACCCTAATTCAGAGTTCTTTTCACCTATTTATACTACTAAATCAAAACCCTAACTAACTCCCTATAATCTTGCCCACCAAATCTGCATGGCAGTTGGGAAAAGATCATGGGCCTTGATTCACGGAACAAGCCACTCACTGGGCCGACGCGCGTTCCTGGGCTTGCTGGGCCTACGCGTAGTGGGCCTTTACGCGCTTGCTGGGCTTGTGCATGCTGGGCCGATCAGCGGGCCCTGGCATAGTGGGCCCTGGTGTTAACCCGACCCGAGCTGATCGGGTTGGTGTTAACCCGACCCGAGCTGATCGGGTTGTCCCTATCATAGCACAAATTTACATATACACCATGTACGTATATTTTAGACCTGTGCAATGTAGCTAGCACGTGTAGCTCTCTGTTGTGCAACTAAATAGGTAGTATTATAACTAAAGAAAAGAAAACAAAGAGAAAAAGAAATGTGGAGACCACATGTTGGTCACTCACAAGGGTCAAACGAGAATCCTTTTCATGCCACAAGCCGGCAGATAAAGGTATCCAAAATAAACTAAAAATGGCTAAATAAAATAAAGCAAGTACAAGACAAAGCCAATTTAGTTTAAATAAAACTGGAAATGACCGGGTCGGTTGGAGAGAAGAACCAATATAGAGAACTGTCGCCGAGCAAACTACAGAGGTCGAGCTCCCAATCATTTTGCTCTATGTCACGAAACCCGAGCGTGGGGGATTAGCAACGCTCCTCACATCGGTGTGAGTCTAAAAATCCCTCTGAGGATTTCAATGCCTTAGCTCGGAGCCGTAAAGTCCGTAATTGTGACCCAACAACAAATCCCAAGACGTGTACAAATCTCCAAAACTAACCCAATAGAGTCCAGTTAAACAAATCCCGAAGAAGCAGTAGAAAACCCTGCTAAAAACAATGAAGGGATTGCCTCCAAACAAAACCCGGGATTGCCGAGTCAAAGTCAAATGCCAAACCATGATCATGACATGTAGCCAACCCTGCTAAAAATAATGGAGGGACTGCCTCCAAACAAGACCCGGGATTGCCGAGTCAAAGCACCAAATCCAAAATCCAGTTAAAAACTTTTGATAAATGAAAAAGAAAAGCCACATAAAGGCTACATCAGCCTAGGTGCGGCTGATATCCCGACCGGGCAACCCAACAACAGTACCAAAATGATCCCAGATTTCAAGCAGCAGAATCAGAAAAATAATCCACGAAGTCAGCTCAAGCAAAGCCAAAAATCGATCCATGAGAGTACATCTGCTGGAGCTCCAAATCAACCCCAGACATGGGTCAGCTTCGTAGCTGAGTTGACTCGGCCTTCGCAGCATCCCATGGGTCACTGAGTCGACTCGCTAATGCTCAAAAAGGAAAGCTGGAAAATCTGGAAAGCTGAAAAGAACAGGCTGTAAACGACTCGCCTGTGGAGTCTTGTCCTCATCCCCCATTAATAGCATGGCTGACCTATTGTCGAGTGTGCAGAGACAGAACCCAGGTCCCTGATACTAAGAATGGCGACTCGACTCAGAAGACACCTAGCGGACGAGGGCGCATCGACTCAGTGAGTCAAATCCGTAAACCTCCACTTCCATGGCGGGTCTGCGTCTGTGGGCCGACTGGGGATGGGGATCGAAATGAAACCCGGCTATGAGCCAGGAGGGTCTTCAAGGGCAGAGCTCAGATAATCGCGACCTCCGACAGAAGGAAATCGCGAGTGCCCAAAAAATATCAGAAAAGAGGTGCTCCCCATTAGACGTCGCGAAGAAGGAAACCTGGAGGTCCTCGTGCGAGTGACGCAGTGAAAAAGCGAATCGGGTTGATCCGATTCGTAGCACTGAGGAGTCGGTTCAGGGAGGGCAGAAAACCCTAAATCTGTGCCGCGAAAGAGGACACGACGGATGGTGAAGGGCGGCGGGCTCAGGGGAGCCGCCATGGATACACCAAAATCTGCAGGTCCCAAAGAAAGGCGGGCCTCATAAGTGACTCCGACCAAAAGGCTCTGCTGAAGTCGATCTCTTGAGTATGGAAACGACAAAATATAGCTCTAGATCGAATCTCGCTGGCCTCCCGTAACAGCAAGCACACAAGCTGGACTCCCATGGAGAAACGAGAATGGAAGTCAAAATAGACCGACGATGACTAGATATAATAATGATTGCATATACCAGTTTGTCCAAGAAATACAAGTAACAGTTCCACCAAAATAAATGAAAGTCGAAGCCTAAAGAACTGAATATTAAATCCATAGATATAAAAACAAGAAGGCAAAAGCAACAGAAACAGAAAGTAAAAGCACAATAGGATAAATATGTGGCCGGCGGCAACAGCCGCCGGCCAAGAAGGAGAAGGCTTGTTTTTCCTAGTTTTTAGAGAGAGGAGAGAGCTTTTTTAGAGAGAGGAGGATTCCGTCGCATAAAAAAAATCTTGGCTCTGTTGTGCAATGTAGGTCGTAATGCAGCTACCTGTGCAATATAGGTTGTTCGTGTAACTATATATTTGATTGAAAGTTATTATTTGTCGAGAAAGAAATATATTATATTAAAATATAGTATATTTTTTAAGAATAAGTAATACTTTGGTAATAACATTTCTTTAGAATTAGTACTATTATTTAGGGTTGGTTATAAAATAAATTATAACATTTGGTTCAATGTTCAAGCGCAATATGACTACTAAAATTTTGTCAATCTTGGTCACTAACTATTAATTTTTTCAATTATCACATAGATAATATCTTTTGAAATCCAATTGGGTCGTCACCACCATGGATAAATGCATTTTCACGAGCTCTTCATTTGTCCTCCACCAATTTCACAATGAGTCACTTTTATTGTCGTTAATTAAAAATGGAAGGTGTGATAGGATATCGGTGTGATAGGATATAGCTAGGATATAGATCTAGAATGCTCTACTCACGATGTATTTAATAATAGTGGTAGTTACACAATTAGATGTTTAAAAATATGACCAATATTGTAATTGAAAAAAAGTTTTATTGTTGGGGATTAATATTGGTAATTTAAATGTCATGTTGCAACTGAAACATGTACCGGAATCATGTTCTTTGAACATAAACACTAATGAATTTTCAAACATATATTTCTTGCGAACAAGTAATATATTTTTGCACAAATACAATCCATAATATGTAATTTAAATTACACAGATCTAATATATGAACTATAGGTCGGTACCGCTAATGTAGAAGATAACTATTCTGCTTAGTAGACGTACCAATACATATTAATAATTGCTTACTGTTAAGAGTATGTTGAAAGTCAACACAGCTAAAGGAGAAGGATGATAGCATGTTCTCCAGATCAGCTGCCACATAAGATGAAGACGTCATAAGCCATATGTGTTCACATGTGTTCACGTGCATGGCTCCACATCAGATTAGCTGCAGGAGTTGAAACTGTTTTCTGTTATGATTAGATTCTAGAAGCTTCTGTGATATGGCTATAAATATCACGTTGCTGTAGTGTATCAGTTGAGTTTTCAAGATCTATGAAAATATCCTTTCCTTTCATCTTTATCTCTCTACATGTTTCTCAACATGGTATCTAGAGCCAATTGATTTTTTTTTCTGTTAGCAGACGTGTTTCAGCAATGGCAAACACTACTCTTCCGACGATGGCGACACTCATCATTCGATTGGAAAGGAAAAATTACACCTATTGGTGGTCACAAGTGTTAGCAACAGTCACTGCTCATGGTCTGGATAGTCTTCTGCTTGGTCATGATCCAACACCGCAACAGTTTATTCCTGATGAAACAGACAGTACAAAGTCTCTTCCAAATTCATTGTTCCTAGCATGGCTCAGGAAGGATCAATATCTCTATAGCTGGTTAATGAACTCCATGACAGAGAGTATGCTTGGACATATACAGCGCTGTACTACATCGGCGGAAATTTGGAAGTATTTAGAGACAATGTTTCGCTATTCTTCAAAAGCCAGGGAGGTACATCTGAAGTCTCTTCTACAGACGACACAGAAAGGAGATCAGAGTATAGAAGCATATATCCAGAAGATGAGAAGCATTGCAGATGATATACGATCAGCAGGATTAACCGTAGACAATGACGATCTGGTCCTATATGTTCTAGATGGCCTAGGGCCTGAGTATGAGTCAATTATTGTGTCCCTCACCACTCAAATATCTGGAACACTTGATCTATCTGAGGTACAGTTTCAACTTCAAACACATGAAATGTGACTCAAACAGTTTCATAGTTTTTCTGGTCAACCGAGTGTTAATGTTGCTAGCAAGAGGTTCAATAAATTTGCTGACAATCGAGCGAATCGAGGTGGTGTTGGAGGTCGAAACAGAGGTGGATTTGCTGGAAGAGGAAGGACTGGCAGCAGAGGTGGAAAGATGTTCTGTCAGATTTGTGGTCGAAATAACCACTTTGCTCCAAAGTGCTATTGGAGGTTTGATGAAGATTATCCAGGGCTAGAGCCTCAAGTAATTCAAGCTCACACTGTTGTTCTCCAACAGCCTCAATCAAGCAATGGCTCTTCTATGGTTCCGTCACCCCCAACCACTACTCCCTCCAATACTCAACCTTCTTCATCCAGCAGCACTTACTCTGAATTCCCTGTCTCTCACTACTCTAATGCTCCTCCTGGATCTATGTCTTCTTCTTCTGGTGCAGGTCCAAGCACTCCATCTGTGTACTCTTTGACCACCTCTCATGAACCAGATTGGTTTTTGGATAGTGGAGCCATGCATCATGTAACTCATGACTTCAATAATCTGTCTATTCACAAACCTTATTCTGGTAAGGATTCCTTACTTGTAGGAAATGGCTCTTTGCTTCATATCTCTCATACTGGTCAGTTTATATTTCCTAGCCTCATTCCTCATAGATATGTTAAGCTGAATCAGGTCTTATATGCTCCAGCTGTCACGAAAAATCTTATTAGCATATCACAACTTCTTCCTGATAATAATGCTTACATCCAATTCTTTTCTCATGATTGTGTTGTTAAGGATATTCAGTCTCAACAGCCTCTTCTGAAAGGAACTCTTAGAGACGGCTTATATCAGGTCCATCTACCACATTCACCATCTCATCAACTTTCCAGACACTCTGCCTACTACTGCTCACCAACAGCCAGTATCAGCCCTCAATTTCTATCAGTTTCATTACTCTCCAATTGTAACTCTCAATCTATAATAGGCCTCTGGCATGCTAGGTTGGGGCATCCATGCCAGAATATGATTCTCCCTGTTCTTAAGAGCTTGAATGTAACTACTACTATCAATAAGATGCCTTTCTGTGAATCTTGCAAGTTGGGAAAACAACATCAAATTCACTTCTCTTCTAGCTCTAATTCCACTTCCAAACCTTTTGAATTAATTCATTCCGATGTATGGGGCCCGTCATCTGTGGAGTCTATTGAAGGGTATAAATACTATGTTCACTTCCTAGATGACTATACAAAGTTCACCTGGATATACCCATTGGCTCAGAAATCCCAAGTCACATCTGTCTTTCTACAGTTTAACTCCGTGGTGGAACGTCAGTTTCAAACAAAGATCCTGAGTGTGCAAACAGATTGGGGGGGAGAGTTTAGACCCCTACACACCCTTTGCAACAGTCTTGGCATCCTATCATGACATCCCTGTCCTTACACTCATGCCCAAAATGGGAGTGCTGAACGCAAGCATCAACATATCATAGAAACCGGTCTCACTCTTCTTGCATATTCCAAACTACCTTCTAAATTCTGGTGGTGTGCGTTCTCTACTGGAGTCCATCTTATAAATCGGTTGCCAAGTTCTGTTCTTGGGTTTTGTACCCCTCTCACCAAACTCACTCAACAACTCCCTGATTATAAGTTCTTAAAAGTGTTCGGGTGTGCCTGTTTTCCATTTCTGATGCCATATAACTCCTCTAAGCTGCAGTACAGGATAGAGAAAAGCATTTTCTTGGGGTATAGCCCCACTCACAAGGGATATAAATGTATGACTAGAGAGGGTCGTATAATTGTGGCAAGGACTGTAGAGTTCAATGAATGGGATTTCCCATATTCTGAGCTATTTCCTGATCCAGACAATGGTAGCACTTCATCTCTTATTTCTTCTCATCTACCTGTTATGCCCACCCCTCCTGCTGCCCCAACTATATCCCAAGATTCCTCACACAGATCTCCTCGGTCTTCAGACTCGGTGCATTGTTCCTCTACTCCTGCTCAATCTGCTTATGTTCCTTCCGAACCATCTCCTAGGTCTGATCCTTCTCCTCCTATAAAAAATAATCATCCCATGATTAACAGAAAAAAGGCTGGTATTATCAAACCCAAACTCTACTATATTCATTCCTCTGTACCAGAACCCACCACTGCATCACAAGCTCTTGCTGATCCTCACTGGAAACAAGCAATGGATTCTGAGTATAATGCTCTTCTCAATAACAACACTTGGACTTTAGTTCCTCCCGCTGACCATATGAACCTTATTACTTGTAAATGGCTTTTTAAAACCAAACACAATCCTGATGGTTCCATAGAACGACTCAAAGCTCGGTTGGTGGCTCGAGGGTTTCAACAGAATGCTGGGATCGATTACTTTGATACTTTTAACCCTGTTATAAAGCCTCTCACGGTCAGAATCATGTTTACTTTGGCTGCCTCCAAGGGGTGGCATGTTCACCAAGTAGATGTCAACAATGCGTTTCTCAAAGGTGACTTGAAAGAATGTGTCTTTATGAAGCAACCCGAGGGATATGTGGATTATAAGGAAGTGTTCAATGTCATCAAGTGAGCTCTATTTTGAAATAGGATGTGTCTAGAATGTGGAACCGGGATCATGAAGTGAAGAACCGGGTAGTTAGACCGGGTTTTAACGTGAAGAAGCAAGTCTGTACAGAAAAACCGGGTTCAGTGTTGTTGGAGGATAACCGTCAGTTGTGACGAGTTGGTTACAGTTTTGTGACGGAATAAACCGTCACATTTGTCCGGTAGCAGCAGTCGTCTTCAATCAGTTAGAACTTCTTGGTTGGTTACATTCGAGCTACAAGACCTATATCATTGGAAAGCTCTCTTCCTGATGAACAACACTACGTCGAGCAATTTCCAGTTTTCTTAGATTACAGAGAGAATTCGAGAGTGATAGTTTTCTGCCCTAATTTGTTCCAGAATTGGGCATATTCATTTCTGAGTGTGATTTCTGTAATTGATTGGATATCTTAGTGAATTGAGGTGTGCCTGGCCTCCGTGGATGTAGTTCATCTTGAACGAACCACGTAAAACGATTGTGTGATTCATTTTATTTTCAGTTCTGCGCGAAGCTTACTTCGGCCACAACTCTGGCCGAACAGTCGTGTGTTTTTTCAAACTGATTGTCTTCGAACTCATTCCAGATTCTTGGTGTTGTGTGTTTGGGAGTTGATTTGTCTAACAAGTGGCGCCGTCTGTGGGAATCAACTCGCACAAGTCAAAGAAGAGGAGGAATGGCTGGTATGAAGATGGATTTTGAGAAGTTTACTGGAAGAAATGACTTCACATTGTGGAAGATCAAGATGAACGCAGTCCTGGTTCACAATGGCCTTGATCTTGCACTGATACCTCTGGAATCATGGGAAGAAACTGAGAAACCTAAGTTTGCAGCAGTGGATAAGAAGGCCCTAAGTCTTATCTTCTTGTGTTTAGGTGATAAACCGTTGAGGGAGGTTTCAAGATGCAAGAGTTCCTTAGAAGCATGGAGGAGATTGGAAGAACTGTATCAATCCAAGTCAGTATCTAACAAACTGTTCCTGAAGCAGAAGATGTTAGCCTTCAAAATCACAGAAGACAAGGTAATATCTGATCAACTTGATGAGTTCATTAAGATGATTGAAGAATTGGAAGATCTGGATGTGAAACTGGAGGAGGATGACAAGGCATTGATGGTGTTAAACATTCTTCCAAAATCCATGGAAAGTTTTAAGGATGCCTTGATGTATGGAAGAGATGAGCAGCTGTCCTATGATGGAATAGTGAAGGCTCTGAGGTCAAAATGCTTCCAGACTCAAGGAGACAAAGGCATGGTGCAATCTAGAGAAGGTTTGAATGTTAAATTCAAGAAACCGTGGCAAGGCAAGAAGGGTCAGAATGCTAAGGATCCAAAGTCAGGGGATTCAAATCCTAAGAAGGGGAATGACTGGGTTGAAAAGAGGAAATGCTTCAAGTGTAAACAGCCAGGTCACCTGAAGAAGGATTGTCCTAAGAAGAATAAGAAAGCTGGAAATCAAGGGGCAGAAGCTGCTGCCATTGATCATCAACAAGACCCTCCAGAAGTATTAAATGTTACTGATTCAAGAATGGTGAAGGAATGGGTCCTGGACACAGGGTGTTCTTTTCATATGTGTCCTCATCAGTCATGGTTTAATGAACTGAAGAAAGAAGATGGTGGAAATGTTCTCCTGGGGAATGACCAATCATGCAAGGTCAAAGGAGTTGGATCAGTGAGCATAAGAATGTTTGATGGAGTGATCAGAATCATCTCAAATGTTAGGTATGTTCCTGGCCTTAAAAGGAATCTTCTATCTCTTGGCTCATTGGTAACCAGTGGATGTCAGTTTAGCTCAGTAGAGGGATTCTTGCATATCACAAAACATGGAAAAATGGTGATAAAAGGAAGACAGCATAATGGACTATTTATCCTGATTGGTTCACCTATTGTTGGAAGTGTAGATGTGGTCTTGAACAATACTGAGATTGCTAAATGGCATAAGAGACTTGGACACATAGGAGAAAAAGGACTGAAGGAATTGGCAAGGAGTGGAGTAATTGAAAATCTGGGAAATCAAGAACTGGAGTTCTGTGATCAGTGTGCTCTGGGCAAGTCCAAGAAGCTGCCCTATGGAAAGGGAGTTCATACAACTCAAGAACCATTGGATTATGTTCACTCTGACATATGGGGCCCAGCAAGAACAGAATCCCATGGTGGTGCCAGATATTTCATGTCCCTGATTGATGACTACAGCAGAAAGGTATGGATCATGTTGCTGAAGAACAAGAGTGATGCCTTTCATAAGTTCAAAACATGGTTGATCCAACTGGAAAATGTCAAAGGGAAGAAGCTGAAGCACTTGAGGACTGATAATGGACTGGAGTACCTCTCTACAGAGTTTACAAACTTCTGTGAAGAAAGAGGAATCAAGAGACACAGGACTGTGCCAATGAATCCTCAACAGAATGGAGTTGCAGAAAGGTTTAACAGGACTCTCCTTGAAAGAGTAAGGTGTATGCTGTTGGATGCTGGGTTGCCAAAGGTGTTTTGGGGAGAAACTATTGCTACAGCATGCTATCTTATTAACAGGTCACCCTCATCAGTAATTGGGTTCAAAACACCTGAAGAGGTGTGGAGTGGACAGAAACCAAGCTATGAAGGGTTAAGGGTGTTTGGATGTCTTGCGTTTGCTCATATCAGGCAAGACAAATTAGATGCAAGGGCTCTCAGATGTGTATTTCTTGGATATCCGGATGGGATTAAGGGTTACAGATTGTGGTGCCTAGAACAAGGAAATCAGAAGATAATCACAAGCAGAGATGTGAAGTTTAATGAGAATGTGATGGCCTATACTTCTACAGGCTCTAAGGAAGAATTTGATGCTGCAAAAGAAGCAGAGGAGATATCAATTCAGGTGGAGCAACCTGCAGAAGACAATCACACACCTCAACCACACACAGAAGTACAAGACAGTGATTCATCATCTGAAGAAGAAACACAAACTGGACCAGTTCAAAATATCAGGGAATACAGCATTGGAAGGGATAGGCCTAGAAGACAAATCAACAGACCTGATTTCTATGGCCAAGCAGGGAGTGTATATTATGCCTTAAGTGTTGCTAAAGACCTGGAATCACAAGAGCCTAGCAGCTTTCAAGAAGCATTAGATTGTGAGGAAGGTGAACACTGGATACAGGCAATGACTGAAGAAATGGAGTCTCTAGAAAAGAATAAGACCTGGATACTGGTGGAGAAACCAAAAGGTCAGAAACTTGTGAGCTCAAAGTGGATATACAAGAAGAAACTAGAAACTGCAGGGTCCAAACAGGTGAGGTTTAAAGCAAGGTTGGTAGCCAGGGGCTTTACACAAAGAGAAGGAATTGATTACAATGAGGTCTTCTCTCCTGTGGTAAAGCATTGCTCAATCAGATTGCTTCTATTAAAGGTCACTCAGGAGGATATGGAACTACAACAACTGGATGTAAAGACAGCTTTCTTACATGGAGAACTCAATGAGGAAATATATATGAAACAGCCAGAAGGCTTTGTTGTTCCTGGGAAAGAAGACAAAGTATGTTTACTGAAGAAGTCACTATATGGACTTAAACAAAGTCCTAGACAATGGAACAAGAGGTTCAATGACTTCATGATCAGTGCTGGTTTTGTGAGAAGCCTTTATGACAGTTGTGTTTACTTCAACAAAGTTTCAAAGCAAGATAAAGTTTTTCTTCTGTTGTATGTGGATGACATGCTAATTGCTAGCAGAAACAAGGAGAGAATACAATGGTTGAAGGACAGACTTAATGCTGAGTTTGACATGAAGGACCTGGGAGAAGCTAAGAAGATATTGGGAATGAACATTCTAAGAAATAGAGAAGCTGGAGTGCTGTGGTTATCTCAGAGACAATACCTTCAGAAAGTGTTGGAGAGGTTTCATATGCATGAAGCTAAACCTCTCTCTACTCCAGTCAACTTACAGAAGAAACTTTCCAAAGATCAATGTCCAAATACTGAAGAGGAGATTATACAGATGAGCAATATCCCATATGCAAGTGGGGTTGGAAGTCTTATGTATGGAATGATCTGTAGCAGGCCTGACTTGGCATATGCTGTATCTTTGGTAAGCAGGTTCATGTCAAATCCAGGAGTTGAACACTGGGAAGCTTTGAAACATGTGATGAGGTATCTAAAAGGATCAGTGAACATGTCACTGAAATTTGAGAAGAAAGCAGGTGGAGGTACTGTTGCATTGGAGGGGTTTGCTGATTCTGATTTTGCAGCAAATGTGGACACAAGGAAATCGATCTCTGGATTTGTGTTTACCTTATATGGGACAGCCATCAGCTGGAGGAGTGCACAACAATCTGTTGTGGCACTATCAACTACAGAAGCAGAATATATCTCTTTAACTGAAGCTATCAAGGAGTCAATCTGGTTGAAAGGGGTGTTGAGAGATTTGGATATCAAGCAAAAGTGTGTGGTGATCTACTGTGATAATCAAAGTGCTTTACACCTTGTGAAACATCAAGCATTTCATGAAAGGTCAAAACACATTGATGTGAGGTTACATTTTGCTAGAGATGTCATAGATTCTGGATCTGTGGAGGTGAAGAAGGTGCATACTTTGCATAATCCTGCGGATTTTCTCACAAAGGGTGTACCTGGTAACAAAGTGGATCATTGCTCGAGCTTGCTGCAGCTTGAGCAGTGTCATGAAGAGCAATAACTGAAGTGCAGTGATGAGGCAGAAAACAGGTGTACTTGATTCATTGAGGTGGAGATTTGTAAGGAAGTGTTCAATGTCATCAAGTGAGCTCTATTTTGAAATAGGATGTGTCTAGAATGTGGAACCGGGATCATGAAGTGAAGAACCGGGTAGTTAGACCGGGTTTTAACGTGAAGAAGCAAGTCTGTACAGAAAAACCGGGTTCAGTGTTGTTGGAGGATAACCGTCAGTTGTGACGAGTTGGTTACAGTTTTGTGACGGAATAAACCGTCACATTTGTCCGGTAGCAGCAGTCGTCTTCAATCAGTTAGAACTTCTTGATTGGTTACATTCGAGCTACAAGACCTATATCATTGGAAAGCTCTCTTCCTGATGAACAACACTACGTCGAGCAATTTCCAGTTTTCTTAGATTACAGAGAGAATTCGAGAGTGATAGTTTTCTGCCCTAATTTGTTCCAGAATTGGGCATATTCATTTCTGAGTGTGATTTCTGTAATTGATTGGATATCTTAGTGAATTGAGGTGTGCCTGGCCTCCGTGGATGTAGTTCATCTTGAACGAACCACGTAAAACGATTGTGTGATTCATTTTATTTTCAGTTCTGCGCGAAGCTTACTTCGGCCACAACTCTGGCCGAACAGTCGTGTGTTTTTTCAAACTGATTGTCTTCGAACTCATTCCAGATTCTTGGTGTTGTGTGTTTGGGAGTTGATTTGTCTAACATGGATTCAATGCACCCCAACTATGTGTGTAAGCTGAACAAATCACTCTATGGACTGAAGCAGGCACCCAAAGCATGGCATGAAAAGCTTAAATCTTTTCTGTTGGCGCAAGGCTTTCATACTTCCACAGCTGATACTTCCTTGTTCTCCAGAACTGAGAAAGGTCGTCTCTTGCTCATCCTGGTCTATGTTGATGACATATTAGTTACAGGGGACAGCAAGCTCATGATTGATCGAATTATTCAGCAACTGGATCAACAGTTTTCATTGAAGGATTTAGGCTCTGTCAGCTACTTCTTAGGTATCGAAGTACAGAAAACTCCAGAAGGTGGTTTTTTTCTCACCCAGAGCAAGTACATCAGGGACTTACTATACAAGACTGGTCTTGATAAAGCTAAGCCATGTCCATCTCCTTATATTCCTAATAAGAAACTGTCCTTACATGACAGTGACTCTTTTGATCAGCCTACCATGTTTCGCAGTACCGTGGGGGCATTGCAGTACTTGAGCATGACACGACCTGATATTTCTTTTGTTGTGAATAAACTGAGTCAGTTTATGCATCAACCGACTATTAATCATTGGCAAGTGTGCAAACGGCTGCTGAGGTACTTACTTGGTACTGTTAATCAGGGTATCACTCTATCACCCATTCATCAGTACAGGCTTGAAGGGTTCTCCGATGCCGGTTGGGCAAGTTCGTTAGACGACCGAAAATCTACCAGTGGGTACTGCATTTTTCTGGGCCAGAACATTATAGCTTGGAGCTCACGTAAGCAAAATGCAGTGGCATGCAACACTACAGAATCTGAATATAGGGTCATTGCACTAGCTACCACTGAGTTAGTTTGGGTCAAAAGTCTGTTAACAGAATTAGGCGTGGAAGTTCGCACACCATCCATCCTTTGGTGTGATAACATCGGTGCGCTCAGTCTTGCCAACAATCCTGTATTTCATCAACGTACCAAACATATTGAAATTGACGTTCATTATATTCGGGAGCAAATTCAGAAAAAAGATATTGAAGTCAGGTTTGTGCCTTCAGAAGATCAGGTTGCTGATCTTTTGACGAAGCCGCTATCCATTACACGGTTTCAGAGGTTGTCTCAACAGTTGTGCTATGATTTTGCTACGGGAGAGGATGCCAAACAGAGGGAGCATGTTAAGAGTATGTTGAAAGTCAACACAGCTAAAGGAGAAGGATGACAGCATGTTCTCCAGATCAGCTGCCACATAAGATGAAGATGTCATAAACCATATGTGTTCACATGTGTTCACGTGCATGGCTCCACATCAGATTAGCTGCAGGAGTTGTAACTGTTTTCTGTTATGATTAGACTCTAGAAGCTTCTGTGGTATGGCTATAAATATCACGTTGCTGTAGTGTATCAGTTGAGTTTTCAAGATATATGAAAATATCCTTTCCTTTCATCTTTATCTCTCTACATGTTTCTCAACACTTACTATTAAAACTCACAGTGGAGAATTTAGATTGTTTCCAAATAAGGTAGGAAAAGGAACGTTGAATCTACTCACTATTAAAACTGAAATGGGTCCCGGTGAATTTGAAACCATGCATATATGATGGTGCAGTTTGACTTTTAAAGCCACCTAATTTTACGGGTTACAGTACAAATGACATAGTAGCATAAAAACTATGATGAACATTAATCAAAGAAAAGGGACGACAGCGGCAAAGGTGGACTATCCAATTCGCAGAGCGAGCGTAGTACTAGTAGGCCGTACGGAGTACATATTACATATCACACATCAACAATACCTAAAAATATTGAAAGTAAAAAGAAAACGAAGAGACAGGTGTTTCATGTTTATAGTCGACCAACATTGCCTTGCTCTACATGTACATTTCATGTTGGGCAAATTACATAATCCCTCCGTGTTATATTAACTGTCGTTTTAAAAAAACATAACTAGTTATCACACCCGTGCGATACATGGACTATTTTTTATTTGTTTAAGAAAACATCAACACTATTAATAACAATATATTTTCAGTTGATAATCTATAAAAAAATAAAAAAATAGGCCTAAAGTTGATAAAAAAGAAAAAAATATTCTTCTCTTTATGAAGTTATTTAGTAAATTTTAGAAGTTGAAAATCAATGAAGAGAAAGAATATTATTTTCATGTTGAAAAATTAGAAATTAGTTCAAGCATTATAGGAAAAAAAATTAATTCACAAATTTTGAAATATCTCATTATACAGTTATGCACAACATTTTTAGTTTTAGTACTACATTTATCGTCCCTGCCACAACTTGAAATTAACAATCCTTTGCGATTGGTTACTTTAAACATCACAACATATAGTTGATTATGGCTAAATACCGATTTCCTAAAAAATAGGCCAACATCGAGAATGATTGACCTTAACTCTTGTTTATTGTCATTGCATAAGAAACAATAAAAGTAAATTGTCTTCGCTGGCAATCTTGGATTTGAAGATGTAAGAGTTATTCTCTGTATTCAAATGGTACTACCCACATTACTTCCCAAAAGCATGCCAGCAGAATGTGATCATCCATCTTAGTAATAATCATCCGTGTCTCATTGCACGAACCAAGTGAGTAATCAATGTTTAATATGATAGAAGTATCTATTTTCAAATTCAATTGATGATGAGGTACTAAAAAACACTTAGTTGTATTAAAAAAATTCGGTACGTGTACATCTTGCAATAAGTCATGCCCTGAATCTAACTTACAGTGGCTATCAGAACTCAAATACATTTTGTCCTCATGCTTATTTTTGAATTGTCACATACTCATTTATAGAGTTCTCGTCATCTAGTGTTGGTGTTAATTGCCCTACCCTCTAAGTAATAATTAATAATTGAATAAATAATTATATGATAGTCATGAGTGATTTTGTCAAGGGATAGTCATGCGAAAAACACACATCTAATAAGTGCAGATTTATATATATATTTTTTTTTCAAATTTTGTAACACATAGTTCTCTTTCCATATGCAAAGGTAAAACTCTATCTCGTGTACTAAATTTGTTGCCATTTGTTTTTAATAATTGTCCATTGTGCAAAATTTACTTAACTTTTGATTAAATGATATAAAATCCAGCATACTTTTTCGATAATCATAAGTGTTATTCGAACTGCATATGATATCATCTAAAGAGACGGGAAAATATATAAAATAAAAGCAGTTTTCGTAAATAAAAATGACACCACCAATGATATGGAGAATACTTTACCAGTTTAGAGTAACATAAGCCAGAGCCAGAGTTGTGCACACCAGACCATTGCTTTATCCCAAGTATCTTAATATGCATGCTAGTAAGCAATATTAGTTGACATATTATAATTAGGGTTATTACCAAAAGCAACCTGAGATATATCCGTTTTTATCACTTGCAAATTATTTTTAAACTCGTCGTCGATTGCAACCCGAATTACTCGCGTTTACCGATTACAACCTATTTAATAAATTCTGGCTAAAATCAAGAGCGTGCCGCATACGCGCAATTTTGAATAAGTGGTAAAAACGGGTATACCTCAAGTTGCTTTTGGTAATAAACCATTTTCTTTTTTATTTTTTATTTTCTTCCTCCATCACTTTCAAGAGGAGAATTTGAAGAAATGAATGAGTATAAATACAGATACATACAAATTGGAACAACTCCTAGCTAGGTCTTCTTCTGAGAAACAAACCAAAGAGAATTGAACTATTATTCAACAGTAGCATATAATCTTCCAGTAGCTTAATCAGTGATAACCACATCTTTCAAAATTTCATCGAACTATTCAAAATACTTCTTCATGGTGTCCTTCTGCGTATCTCATGCCAGTCATCCGACGAACACCTTTGCGTACGTCGTGTCGCCGAACTATCCTGCTATGTTCATCGGCGTCATCGATAATGATCGAATTTCTGGATGATTCAGAGTTAGTTTCTTCTGGATCTATAAATCAGTAACGAAGAAGAGGATTCGTGTTGAAAAAACTTACGGAGATTAGTAGAGAGAGGAGACGAACTAGTGTTTGGATGAGGGAGAATTAGGTCAGAGAGAGAAGGGAGGGATAGAGATGCACACGAATCAATTCGCTCGTGAACTATTCGGATCCTGGTTCGTGAACAGCTCGATCGGGCTAGTCTAATGTGACTCGTTAAAATAAACGAATCAAACTCAAGATTGATGATATTCGGTTCGTTAGCTCACGAACAAGTTTGTTTGTGGGCTTGAGAGCTAGTTCGTAAAATTAAGTTAATGTACTTATAATTAATTTCTAATTTTATAATTATACTTATAAAAAAATATAGAATTATATAATTAAAATCATGCATTTGTATATATGTAATTAATTAATCTTAGTAGGTATATTATAATTTTAAGAATTTATAGCTTATTATTAATTAAATAATGATTAGTAACATACTGTAATTTATATTTATTGAATTTCTTTGGGCTCAATTAGACTCGTGAGAGGCTCGAGTATGCTCGCGAGCCGTCCATATATTTGATAAGTTAAGCTCGAGTTCAACTCGATAATTAATGAACCAAACTCAAACTTTTAGATATTTGATTCAGCTCGATTCTCGGCCATTCCGAGTCCAACTGTGCAATCGGTTTTTCGATCCGACAATCCTAACTATGTACTTGGATCAGAAAATGTGTTCTTGGAGAGTGAAGAACATTATTCTTCATGTTCTTCATCAAGAACAATTCAAGAACACATTAGATCCATTCTTCATTTTCAAAGCATGTTATACAACTCAATTCAGGTTCGATTAACACAAATAATAAATCAAATCGAAGCATATTTGACAAACTATGCATACATACCACATACATGCGTAAAATCGAACATTAAATCGGGTTTTTTTCAAAACAAGAACATCTTCAAGTTTTCCGGAAAATTTTCAGATTCACATGATTTTTATCCAACTTTTAAAGGTCCATATCTCATTCGTTTCTCAACGAAATTAAGCGCATAATACGTCTCTAGAAAGCTCATTCAACATAGAATATGATAATAGAAAATACACGCAAACATCGGAACAATTATTTGATAAAAATCGCACCCGAACAGATTGAAAAAAATCATTTTCGCAATAGTTTTCAGATTTACAGGTCCAACTTAAAAAATTCATATAAAATCCGTTTCTTAACGGAATCGAGTGATTCAAGTTAGAGAACGTAACTATTAAGGAGTACTATAACATCAAATCAATAGCACATAAAGAACCGAAAAAACTTTTGATGAAAATTGACAGATCGTAGCAGCATGTATTTCAATCATAATTAATCGATACAAAAAATCATCGAGCCGAATTCTAACCTTTTGGCTCTGATACCAATGTTGGATTTAGGTCAGGGTATCTTTGATTGCAATGAATTTGAATCCTGGATCATATACGGGTCGAACCACGGCCTCACCTCGATGATTCGTACTCTCGGTCGGGGTGGAAATCACGAACAGAAGTCCACTACGATCCACAATCCATTAGCATCTCCGGTGACTTTTGAAAAAGTACTTTTGAGTGTGGGAGAAACCACTTGATTTTTCCCTCTATTTTTCTCACGTAAGTGAGAAACTGTTCTCACTTTTCTTCAAAAGTGTACCCGGTACACTTGATGGGGTTTATATAGGGGGATAGGTGGGCTTCTAATTATGGAAGATGCGCCTTCCATAATAGCCCACTTCCTGTAATTGGGTCAGTCCACTTGGGCGGCCTTCGACAGCGCCCAGTGGTCCGGGTGAACCGGGCCCATGGCTCAAACCAACAATAACCAAAATAATAAAATCAGACTCGTTGCAATCTACTTTCTAGTCCCAGAATATACGTTAAAAGTTAGCCACTCATACTCGTAATTGAGAATACAAAATATTCATAGACGAATATATTGCATTTAATCACAAAATAAAAGGAATTGATAAACCCAGAGTCTTCATATAAACTTGACTCTGGCTCTCTATCTGATCTTCTCCTTTTGTTGCTTGGTCTTTACTCTAAGAGATTAAAAACTTATAACAATGTGTAAAACTCCCTTTTTTCAGCCTCTAAAACGACTTTTTATAGGTTTGGATAAGTTGGGATGGGAATGTGCCAAGCTAGGCACAAAATAGGTAATGTTGTGCATGCCAATGCACATCGTCCGGTCGGGCCATCTTAACTCGCCCGGGCGGGCGAGATGCTCTGTGCAGTTATTTATAACTTCCAAGCCATTCTTTAAGGTCTACTAGTTGGAATTTAGCCTTGTCTATTTTAGGGAAAGTTGTAGACCTTTGACTTAGCTTCTCAATGTCACTGGTTTCACCTTATTTGGACGTGTATATCCCAATATATGAGGAAAATATTGAAGGTGTGTCGGGCTGGAATTCTACATTTTTTTGCCTCTTTTTGCTGTTTCATCTCCTATTTCACTCATTTCTTCTCCAACTTCATTGTGATGAACTTTTGACCTTAAAATCATACTTTCTGCTACAAAACGAGCACACGCCTCAAATGCCACAACATAACGGAATTAAACACAAAATGACCAATAATGCATGCAATTACTATCAATTGCTTCATCTAAATGAGTCTAAAAGTATGCATAAAATACGCGTATCATTTGCAATGACTAGTTTTGCAAGGATTAGTTTGCAACGTCTAGTTTCTAACGGCTAGTTTTGCAACGATTAGTTGTCAAATGGCTAGTTTGCAACGGTTAGTTGTCTAACATCTAGTTTTTACAATGGACACTTTTGATACGGATAGTTTGACTACAAATCTTTTTATATTGGTTAATAGATGCATTACATAAAATTAGTAAGTTACATTACAAAACTTAAGCAAATTACAATGAAATAGCAAAAAATTATGTGCCCTAATTCTTCTGTATTTCAGCATACATGTGGAGGTGTATACGTAGCCGTTGTTTGATCATATTTAGGGTATCCCTCATTAGAATTTTTTTATCACGTGATTTGGCGAGACTAACTACCTCCTCTAGGTTTTTGGTGTTATAGCCCCCAATCCCGCCAATTTCAATTTTCTCTCAACGTTCTTCGATATCATTTTACATTCCTTTACCCTTTACATCATGTGTTTACCCTTTTCCCCACTGGACGAGTGCGCGTTGTATTAACACCTTCATTAGTGCTCGACTCCTTGTTGGAAGATGATGTATACACAAATCTGTCTTTTTTGTACCACGAGTATCATCATAATCTAAGAATTTGGGAATGTGTTTCAAAATCATCCAGGATCCAAGATGCTTAAAGCCCTGCTTTTCATGGTTTTGCATATACTTATTATGTGGCTTCATCATTAAATCAGTGTCACTTGAAGCTCCCCAATTCGTCTTTTTTTGTAATGTAGATTACATTAAATGCTTTGACATTTATCTGAAGTCCATAGAAATATAACATTAACACGAGCCATATTTTGAATGGGGTGTTGGCTGGAAGATTTATATTATACGGATCAACAATCTGGATCCACATTTAGTTCAAATCCTAAGCATTGGCTATCACCGAATCAGTGCTAATATCGAGCCTGCAACTTGCAAGAAGCTCGTTTTCTACATAGAATATTCTTTCTTTATGGTGGCTCAGGAGAATTTGCTTCATCGAAGTTCGAAATGTTGGCAGCAAGATTGATGTTCTCAAGACCTATTGGAAAGCATTGTGGTGAGAACTGAGACACTATTTGAGAAGCTGGTGTTGGAGTGTCTTTGTCTGTGCTTGTTCTATTTGTACTGAATCTACTTAATGAGTTTGAACCCATGGTCAGAGGAAATCCATATGAGTGAGGCAACATGAAGGAAAATTGAGGTGGATACATATAATATGAAGCTCCAGAGGTATTCATCAGATTAAATAGAAAGTTTCCACCTTCTGGTAAATTTGGAAGAGTAAATGGAAATCTTGGGGAAGGAAGCTAGCATCGTGGGGATGGATCTTGGAATTTTCAGGACAGATATTGAAATTTTGACTAGATGAATTTTCTCTAGAATTGGATTAAACCAATTCATCCAAGAATCACCATTAATTTTACAAGTAAGATGTGTAAGGTTATGTAGAAATTGATATTAGAAAATTGTAAGAAGTGAGAGACAATTGTTGAATTAAATCATGTATTTATAGTGAAAAAATAGTATATTTGAAAATAAATGTTGAGCCATTGGCAAATTAGCCTGAAATAGCTATAACACAAAAAATTGATTCTTGGTTCACTCTCGTTGCCCTTCTTTTCCGTCCGCATGACTTCACCTTTCCCTCCTCCACTTCGAGGGCTGCTAGCGAACTGACCCAAGCAGAGCTTTGGGGGTGTTTGACTGATGTTTGATAAACTTTTGTATTGTTCGAGCTCGGCTCGTCAGACATAATTTATGTTCGATTACATTTGCGAATATGTTCATGAACATGTTGAGACATATATGTTCACAAACATTTATTGTTTGCAAACGTGAGCATTAAATAAATGCAAATAAATAAGAAAAATTAAACCTACGAAATCTCCAACATCATACATTTACCAAATCCAACTATAGACATCTGAAGCCAACAAACGTACATAATTAATGCTGGTGCATCATGAGTTTTCTCCAAGCAAAAACACAAACATCTTCCAAATAACCAGCAAAAGAAATTATTAGAGTCTTCTAAATGATCAACAAAAGCAAGAAGGTAGATAAAATAGCAGAAATTAATCTATGCCATCTACTTTCTTAGTCTGAATGATTCCTCAGCTTTTAATGCTTCTGGTTAGCCTCCAATATAAACATCACGATTAGGAAAAAATCAAACTGAAAATTGAAAATTAAAATCACATTGAAAACTTTTACCTAAACATTCATGCTAATGAAATCTCCTTCATGTCTTTGTTAAAATGCACATATATATAACAAAAATATACATATTAAATTAGGGATTGTAAAGTTAAATATATAAACTAACACATTAGAGATACTTTTGCGTTTCTTTTGAGATAGTACAAGTTTCATAACCAATCGCTGCCACATAGTAGTATTTGAACGTTATCGGTTCCCAACGATGTCCGATATGTATGATGACCCCACATCTAGCAATAAATGTCGATTTCGAAGCCACTGTGGTAATAGGAATCATTAAGATTGCACAAACCATCTTGGATATAGTTCAAGTTATTTTACTTTAGCCACTCCAAGACATTGAAGTCACTAGAGTTTTCCATGCATATGTATACCCCTTCTTCTATATAGGTATCTAATACACATTTTAGATGTTTGACTGAGTCAACACTCCTAATATACTTCTCAAACTCTGACCTCTCAGTTTCAACAACTTTTCCCTGGTATCTCTCGAACCTTTTTAGTAACATTGTTTGACTGCAACTCAGTATGCAGTGATCGGCTATCTTTTGTTACTATATGTTCTCTCAAATACACCTCATAGCTCTTTTAAGCTATCCCAGATAATACTATCTTTTTTTAGTAGCTTCACTAACTTAATAGATAAGAGGCAAAACAAACTCAATTACAGTCATTAGATTCCTAGAATTTAAGACAACAACATTAGATAACAATAGATTGATATTACCCTAATATTCACTACAAGAAAAAGCGCTGAAAGATAATGGTTTTTGCCTCTTGTCTTTAAGAGAAAATGATTGTAATGGAAGCCACTGTTGCAGCAGACCTCGCTACAAGACATCAGTTTTTAGCCGCTTCATTACAGCAAACGACAACGGCACGTTGATGAAAGACAACATATTTAAGCGTTGTCGTTTACTAAAAGACTAAAATATTGGATCGATGTCTTTTAATAAAGTCTACTTACAGCAATGGCTTCTACTACAGTCTATTTCACAAAAAGACCCCATATAAAAAATGTTGTCTTTAATAAATATATTTTTTATACTTTTCTCTTGGTATTTCTTACATGTATTTTGTTAGGTCCAATCCAAATTTATATATTATATAAAAAATGTAAATTTTGACAATACATAGAGTGAAGGTCTAAATTAAATATAACCTATCATCAATATTCAATTCGAAAAAAATACTTTACTAGATCAATTCTAAGTAATCAAAGAGAATTAATTGTCCAACAACATTTAAGCTACCGAAGTAGCAACAAAAATAATAGGTATTCTCCTAAAAACATAAAAAAATAGTATCCTCTGACACCTCGTTCCATAATCTCCTATCAACAATCCATGTTCTTTAAGGTCACTATCTGCAAAATAAATAAATAATACTCCCTCCATCCCGACCTAATTGGCCAAACTTGGCTAGGCACGGAGACTAAGGAAAAACAGATTTATTGGAATCTTTGACTTTTTCAAAGGTGGAGATTAAGAGTGGAGATTGTGAGAGAATTTGCCATTTATGGACTAGGACAATTAGGTTGGGACAAACAAATATGGCAAGTTGGTCAATTAGGCCGGGACAGAGGGAGTAATAATGTTGCGTAATACATAAAAATCAGAGTACAAGCAAGTAATCAAGAAGTTAATTATTTAATTAATTGGAACAATACAAGTTAAGGATAATTTAGAGGCATGGAAACAATAGATGAATAACAATATCAAGATCATCTATAGTTTGCATCAGTGGATGAGAAAAGTATAGTAGTAAAGGAAATTGATTAACCTCCGCATGTTGACTACATAAGGTACATTATCTCCACTCAAAGGAGAAACAACATAATTTTAATACTGAACCATCAAATCTTTATTCTGGAAAAAGAGTTTCAGCTAATAAAATTTCTAACCTACATCATAAAAATTAAAAAATTCAAGTTCTCAAACCCCAAGGTTGTAAAAGTCATTAGGTGCTAGTCGAACAGTAGATTAGGGCCTAACGGCTAATCTTCCTTATTAACCTATAATACTAAAAAAGGGTTCCACAATTTTCGCGAAAAACACGTGGCTCCAGCACAGAATTTTGAGGCATTTATATTTTTTTTTACAAATTAAAAAAAGAAAAAAAAAAATAACTGTCTATGATATGCACTGAAGTTGCACGAGTGGTCAACAGATTCGTGGAAACAACACCACATTCCTAAAATCTCGCTGCAATATACCCCTCTCTAACAACTGCTACATCTTATCTCCATTTAAACCTCAGAATCTCAGACGTTCTCCTCTCCCCCTCTGTCAAACAGCTCCAGCGACCGCCGCCTTGAGCAAACCTAGAGCCGCGGCACAGCCACCTCTCAACCCCCGCCGGTGCGCTACCGACCACCACCAAGCATTCTCCCAAAATCTGCCGCCTGCTAGACCACCACTGCCTTTTGCCTCTGTTGTGCCACACACACACACACACACACATATATATGTATAGCTCAATTTACAGACACCCACCAACAATCTCTTACCCAAAACTTCTCACAAAGAAAAGATTTATCCTCTCTCTCGCTACTGCCACACACACACACACACACACACACAAAAAAAAAAAAAATCACACAATAATCTCCTTACACACACGGCGACGGGACCCGATCAGTATGGTCAGCGAAAGAGGCGGAAGGAATTCGCCCGAACAGCTGCATCCCAGCGGTTGGTTTTGGATGGCGGCTTGCCGGCCGGTAAATCGATGATTTCAGTGAAGGGGGCAGGAGTTGAGCCACCCAGATAGTGGTGGTCGCACCGGATTTTTACTATGGGGTCAAAGGGTGGGAGTTATGGTGGCCTGTTGGGGTGCGATCCGGTGGAGAACGACGATAGTGGAGGAGGACGGTCAACGGTGAAAATGGAGAGGGGTAGGCAATGATAGCTGGTTGAGGGGGATAGGGGATGACGGCGGTTGGGTTTCTGTCCCTTCCGCCCGGTTTGATAGAAAGAATTTTACGGGGAATATTATTCCCATGGATGGAGTGCAATCAAGGGTGTAAATCTCCCGAGAATTCAGAGCCGATTTCTCGCAAAAATCAAGTTGTCGAGACGAGAATAGACTGTTATAGCATTTTGTCGACGAGATCTGTTATAGCATTGTTATAGCATTTTGTCGACGAGATCTGTTATAGCATTTTGTCGACGAGATCCCGCGATTCTCGAGTTGTCGAGACGAGAATAGACTGTTATAGCATTTTGTCGACTGTCGACGAGAATAGACTGTTATAGCATTTTGTCGACGAGATCTGTTATAGCATTTTGTCGACGAGATCCCGCGATTCTCGAGTTGTCGAGACGAGAATAGACTGTTATAGCATTTTGTCGACGAGATCCCGCGATTCTCGGCGGAAATCGCTCGTCTGGAGTTATAGCATTTTGTCGACGAGATCCCGCGATTCTCGAGTTGTCGAGACGAGAATAGACTGTTATAGCATTTTGTCGACGAGATCCCGCGATTCTCGGCGGAAATCGCTCGTCTGGAGTTATAGCATTTTGTCGACGAGATCCCGCGATTCTCGGCGGAAATCGCTCGTCTGGAATCACTGTTAAACAAGATCGTCTGGAATCCGCGATTCTCGGTGGAAATCGCTCGTCTGGAATCACTGTTATAGCAAGATCGTCTGGAATCTGCGCCGCTCGTCGGAAATCGCTCGTCTGGAATCACTGTTAAGCAAGATCGTCTGGAATCCGCGATTCTCGGCGGAAATCGCGCGTCTGGAATCACTGTTATAGCAAGATCGTCTGGAATCTGCGCCGCTCGTCTCGAATCACTGTTATAGCAAGATCGTCTGGAATCTGCGCCGCGTGCTGCCGGTGCTGCTGAGACGAGAATAGACTGTTATAGCAAGATCCCGAGATCCCGCGATTCTCGGCGGAAATCGCTCGTCTGCAATCTGCGCCGCGTGCTGCCGAGACGAGTATAGACTGTTATAGCAAGATCCCGCGAGACGAGAATAGACTGTTATAGCAAGATCCCGAGATCCCGCGATTCTCGGCGGAAATCGCGAGAATAGACTGTTATAGCAAGATCCCGCGATTCTCGGCGGAAATCGCTCGTCTGGAATCGCGCCGCGTGTCCTGTCAGCATCTCGCAACTTTCCCCTAACTTGGATTCGAACTTGAGACCTCTTGAGTGAGGCTTCAAACTTTTACCACTAGACCAAGTCAACAACTTGTTATTATATCTACAAAGCATTTATATAACATATTTAGTAAAATTCTACTTACAATAATATGTACCATAATTAGTTATAAAAATGAAAATTAGAAAAATAAAAACTAAGTATAAAATAATAATTGGGCAATTTTGTAAATATTTTTTTTCTTTATAATCTTATGATGAATTTATTTATTAAAGTTGGTTATAATATTTTTAAAATATTTTGTTAAACTTTCAAATTTTTAAAATAATATTTCCATATTAGTAACTAGTAATGTTGTATGCAAAAATGTTATAATATTTAGATTTGTTATAACAATTTTAAAATATTATGTTAAATTAGTGTTAAAATTTTGTTATATTCCTCATTTATTTGTGTTTAGCTTTTAATTAGTGTTCCTCTTGAATAAAAAATGTTATAGGTCAATCAAGAAAAGTTTTATACATTGTAAATATTCCCAATGTTTTTAACTTAGATAATGTTGAAATAATTTTAATAAAGACTTTAATTTTCTTTCATAAATAGATAATATTTTTTAAACAAAAAAAGAAAACCATAAATTAAACTTTGTTTACAATACATTTAAGATAATAACTAAAAAATCATGTTAAACATTCTAAGAGAAAACGATAAATCAAACATATGTATTGTTTCTTATTACCGACTAGTTGTATATGCGTGAATTTGGCTCTATCTTTTTGAATTAAATACTAGTATTACTCCCGTGCGATGCACGAAAATTTTATTTAAAAATAATTTAATTAAATTAAACATTATATAATTTAATATAAAAAATGTGACTATTTTATCCTAATAAATAAATATTTATGATTAACATAAATAAAAGTCTAAGTTATATAAATATAAGTTTCTCCCACGTTATATATAAATTTAATATAAGTTATTGTATGTATATTATAGATTAACACTAAAATAAAATATTAAATATAAAAAAAAATATTTTTCAAATGAATTTTTCTTATCTCTAAAATTCAAACACGGATCTAGTATGCTTACACAAATAGCTTAATTATTTATGAATGTTCAAACACACATAAATATATAAATATCAACTCATATTATTGAATAAAATAGATTGAATAATGTTATAAAACAATTAGTTTCCTTTAATCTTTCCATTTTATATTAGACATTTGAATTTATTTAAATATAGCTTCAAATTCTAACTATTACTATTTAACTTTAGAAAAATCTCATTTGCGAGTTTTAATACTTTACTTGATGATTTCAACCATACGAAATTAACAAAATAATAAAATAAAATTCAAAAGTTATTCAATAGTTTCAACAACAAAATAAAACTTATGAGTTATTCTACATTTCTTAATATTTCATATATATGGTGATATTTTTCAAATAAACTACACATTTATATTGTAAATATTAGATTTAGTTATAGATACACATTGATTAGAGTAACAAAAAGAAAATCTTAGGTTGCAAAATGTGGAAAAAAAGACAGGTGAGATGGTTTATAATATGACCAAGTATTAATTTTTTAGGTTGTAAAGTCTTAAAAGATATATAGTTCAGGTTAGTTAATTTTGCGTATTTAAAAGAAGTTTAGGTTGCAAAGTGTAATTCTTTATTTTAAAAAAATATTAATAAATGTAAAATATGAAGAAAAAATCAAGGTTAATTATCATATATATGCGCAAAAGTCGTAGTTTAGTAATTAATCATACAAAAAATATTATTATAACAAATAGATATGAGCAAATTTAATGATTTAATAATTTGATTATAATCAAATATTAAATTTCACTTTAATTCACTAAAAGTACGTGTCAATTATATATACATATTTATTTTTCTCTCACTATAATAAATGAAGAAAAATTGAGAAAATTCGGGTTAAATAAATAAATTGATTAGTTATAGTTTTAATAAATAATCAAGTAAAAAATTAATTTTAAAGAAGAATTATTTAACTGGTTTTTAGTTGTATTCCAGACCAATAATATGAACAACCACAATAAACACTGAAATCTAACTCAAATAATTAACGAACAAATAATATAATATTTAATTCGAGTATCTTAATTAATTATATCGTCAAAAGAGGTTTTTGATATCTTATACATAATAATTAAATTAGAAATGAAAAAAAAAAAAAAAAAACTATTTGCAACTTTAAAATCTAAAATCAATTTTGATTCTTGTCAAATATGACAATTTACCAATTAAAGTCCATAATTTTAACTGAATGATACTTAAAGAATTTCCCTACTATGACTTATATATATATAGTATGTATATATATATTATATTTTTTTAATTTATGAAAATAATATTTAAACTCTAACTATAAATAATTAAAAATAATCATGAAATATATTATAAAAGACGCTAATATTTTATTTGGATATTTAACATGTAATGTATACTTTTTCTTTATGCTCTTACGTTTATTTTATATTTTTTAATTTATCCAAATAAATTTTCAAGCTCTAATTATAAATACTAAAAAAAATTCTTTCAAATTTTGTATTCTTATTTGCAATTTTTAACATTTCACTTTGTGCTTTTAAATACACTTAAAAACTTCTTATTTTCAATAAATTCTTACTTTAGCAAAATAAGATCTAAACATTATTTAATAATTCGAATACCAAATTAAAGTCTGCGAGTTCTTCATAATATTTGAATATTTTCATATTTTATTTGGTATTGTAATTTATTTATATAAATGATATTTATTTCTTATAAATAGTTTATTTATTTAAAGAAAAAGATTGATCAATGCAAACAAAATTACTTAGGTTGTTAAGAGTAAAAAAACATAGTTGAGGTTAGTTGGTGCGACATAGTATTGTGTAGGTTATAAAATGTAAAAAAATATAGTTAGGTTTAGTTTGAAAAAAAAAAATGAAGTTGAGGTTTAATTAACGTAAAAAAAGTAAAAAGATCTCAACGTGTAATAAAAGTCATAATTTAGGTTGCAATGGGTAATGTTTCTTAGAAAATCAATTTTAACAAAATATACATTATAAAAATATCAATAAGTAATTATAAATAATTTCAATAACAATTTTAGTACATAATTATACATATACTCAAAGTTCCGTACTTTTGTGATAAAATAAATATATCAGCAAATAAAATGATTATAAAATAGATATTAGTTTTGGCCTTTGATTTAATAAAGCATGAATTTCATTATTTAAACAATGATTTTTCTTCCCGTGTAACTTAGATAACGAAAATATTTCAAAAAAATCGTGTTAGATAAAATAAAATAATTAGTTGTATTTTCGTAAAAAAAAAATACTCAATTAGTATTTTATAAGAAAATTATTTTACTAATGCTTAGTTGCAACTCAAGCCAACATATCGTAGTCCAATTTACAATTAACACTCAAATCTAGAATAAAAAATTTACCAACAAATAATCTATTTTCTTAAATCAAATATCTTATTATAATATATGCGATATGGATGTCAAACTGAAGATCATGAAAAGATGAATAATTTGATATATTATGCATAAAAAATGGATTATAAATAAAAAGGTTATTTGTATTTTTAAAAACTGAAAGAAAATTATCAACTTAGCAAAAATAACAAAAGATTACCAATTATGGCTTAAAATTTAGGAGGGAAAATTAAAATTACATAAATACCCTCCATTTTACTTATATATATATAGAGAGAGAGAGAGAGATTAGAATTAACTAGGTTTATGACAATCTAACAAATGTCGTGATAAATTAACTATTTCAATACATTTTTCGACCTTTTTAAAAAAAATTGCACCGATATTTCGATATTAATCGAGATCTGACCGATATCTCCGTAAATTGAAAGACCGATATCTCCGTAAAAGCCGATATTTTCATCCTTGGGTGCAATAGATTTGGATTTGGAGGATTTGGTGAAGATAGGGAAGAATGGAGGTTAATTCATACAAGAATGGTGAAGGATAAATTTTAGCGGAAGAATTTAATGGTGACCCTCTACCTCTACTGCACACCCACACCTTCCAAGACAAGTCTGTTTTTTTTTTTTCCTCCAGCCAGCTACAGCAGTCTGAGTGCACAAATCGTGCGACTGTCACCCTCGCATTATGGATTCAATCTGAAGTAAACTAAGTTAAAATTTGTTAATCTACAGATTCAATCTGAAGGCAGATTCAATTATGCATTGAGAAACATCACAAATGCAATTTCTCTTGAGAAGGGGAAAAAATCAGCACAAATATGAGTTGAGCGGAGATGAAATTTCACTTTATTTTTTATTGCCATGGCGAGGAACAATTTGTCACATCATTATCTATTCCCATTTCTTTGAATTTTTTTAGATATCAGTTCTCTATCTCTCTCCCCGCCGATTTATGGATCGACAATGAACATTTTTCACAATTAAGTGTGCGTGTTTGATTTCTATTACATTAGTAGACTGCAATCATCTCCATTGATTGAATTTATGTATTTACGATTTCATGTGAAATCGTTGATTTTTGGATTTTTTTGTGTGATTAGAAGTAGCTCTTTTTAGCATAGGGCAGTTCGAGGTAGTGCTACGCATATGGATAGTTTATTCAGTTAACCAGTTATACGTGAGATTTGTTTTTCTTAAGTTTGATTTGTTTTTGCTTTTTCCTAACCTTTTTTTTTTTAATATATATGTATTTGTATTAATTTGTATATGTTAGGTTTTAGGAGCTGATGATCATATTATTAAGGAAGTTTTTATAAACTTCTTCTTTATCGTGTGCAACATGATTTATTTCTCTAATTTCTTTTAGTTTTTTCTTCTTCTCTTGATTGGAGAGTTTATAGTTGAATTCTACTTCGTCTGATGCATAAAAATATTTGGTGTCAAGACATTTATTTACATTTACATTGTGTTCCTTACTTTTATGTTTTTCTTGACTTAGCTGGATATATCTTGAATACTTATCATTATCATTGGTTCTGAATCAAAAGTGTACCGAGCTTAAAAAAAAGTGTTATACTTTAGTTAATACGAATGACAGATTTTTGCTTACATGTATGTTTCTAAACGTCCATATGTTTCTTTTTCAAAGTTTTAATAAATGAATAAATAAAATAAGGAGTATGATGGGTACAGTGATTCACACGCCTATTACAGAGAGTTCCATATATAAAATGACTATAAAATTTTTAAGTATACTATAATACAATAGTTTTTGTTAGGTTTATCGTGTTGTATTTTGATATAGTAATAGAAAACAAAAATGTGAGTATTAAAAAAATTTGGAATATGTAAGAAATATATAGTCTACTTTTTTCTGTAGCATAATATTTTTTTAGTCTTTTGAATTATATTGTTGTATAAAAATTGGTAAAATGACATAAATTTATTAGATTTACATTAGCATGTGGAGTATATATTTTTCATAAAAAACATAGTATATTTACATAGCTGATAATTTAGGTACATCTTATAGTTCTTTATAGGTAAAATCACAAACACACACACACACACACAGATATATATAATAGTAGTATATACTTTATCCCGTGCATCGTACGGGAGGACATCTAGTCTAATACTAAAAGAATGTTGCATAAAAATAGGAAAAGACACGTGTCGTTCCCACAATTTTTGCCGAATATTTATTCATTTTTTATTTTTTTTAAAATGTAATTAAATACGTTGAGAGCCCCTAAAGAAGGGGAGACATGTGTCTCTTCCACCTTCTTTTGTGGGTTCTCCTCCCATCATTTTTTTTTTTTTGCTTTTTCTTTTATCTTTTCCTTTTTTTATCTTTTGCCTTCGAAATCTCAAGGTCTTATAACTTTTTCGTTTCAACTTGATTTTTCATAAGAAATATATCAAATTATTTCTCTTTTGACGATCTAACTATTCTGATTCGTTCCCAAATTTGGTCAGAGTTTGGTTATATAGCTTCCAAATTTATAAAACTATAATGGAAGATAAAAACTTGGTAACAAGAACATAAGAAATCTAATTAGCATAGGAAATGGAGATGTCCCCCTTTATCTTTTCACACTGAAACTCCGTTTGACCTACGACTTTCTTCAACCAAAAGAAAACACTCATTTAAATACCTGCTTAAATAACTTATTTCAAGAAAAAGCTGGAAGGAGATCACATACTTTTTATGCTTACACATATAACTTCTATTTAAAATCACTTTCCCCAAACAATACAACTTCTACTTTTGTATAAATCACTTATTTTCTCAAACACTTCCCACATTTTTCTTAAAAGCAATTTAAAATCTTAACATAGTAGAGCTTAATTCAGTTTTCCTTTCTTAACAAAAGTGAAGTTGTAATATTTCAACAAATGATAATAATGAGCAGTAGAGTATGTACAGAATAAGTAACTAGTAATTGAGATTTTGGAAGACAAAAAGCGTAGCTTGGAAATAATATCAAAGTTATTTCCATATAAACAGTTCTCTTTAATTTTTTTTAAGAAACATAGCCTAAAGGAACATAAAAATTCGACGTTGAACTCTAAATAATCAATCATAAATCATTTAGTCTATAAAGTATGGAGCATGAAATAGAAATCTATATTAGGTAGAATAAGAAATGGATGCATAAGGTTGATATAAATAAGCAATCTTTTTTGTTTTAAATCATGTTTCTTATAATCTTGGCCAACCAATTGGAGTTAAAAGGACAGCAACCCCCACCCCATACCACCCTTTGAATAATGAGGGTGACAGACACACTATATATATATATTAGAATGGGCATCCAAGTAGCTAGTAAACTAAAGTAAGTCAATTATTGTTGGTAAAAAATAGAGTGGAGAGAAATGGGATCATCATCATCATCATTTAATAAGATTATGGAAAGGAGAATTATTCACAACATCATCATCTATGCAGGTCTCAGCTCCCCTCTTTCCCTCTCTATCTGCTTTCTCTCTGGTTCTCTTTGTCTTATCTCTGTGCATAATGTGTCTATTCTCTCAGGTGCTACATTGAGTAAATGCATAAACCTTGGAGTTGGGACATTATTAGGTGGAGTGTTGTGCTGTTTGGCTACACTTTTAGCAGCTCAGATTGGAGGAATTTGCAAACCACACATCATTACTTTTTCACTCTTCATCTTTGGTGCCTAGGCCTTACTTTTATAATTATCATCTCTAAATTAACTTGTTGCATGTATCCTATTCTAGCCACACGAACAGATCACCCTCCCAACCCACACGAATAGATCACCCTCCCAACCCAGAAATTTATCAATTACTAAATATTGGTAGTGCGTGAGTTTTTCTAAATATTACAAATGTCAATGTTAGGTAGGTCAAACATTGGGCCTGATAAATCTATTTAAGAACAGGGGATCTCATCCCAGAAGAAAATAAAAACAAAATTACAGGGGATTATCAAAGAAGAAATATCATAAACTAGCAACAAACTATTCTGAAATCAACACACATCATTGAACAATATAATCAGATTACGCAACATATTGTTGAACAATAAAAACTCACCTGAAGATAAGCAATCAAGAGAGACCAATGATGAAATCGCACACTATAACAGGCGTTGTGTTGCACTGCACGAAAGGCCCGCTCGAATCCTCCCTCTAAAACGGCGCTACTCGCGCAACCTATCTCTGGAATGCCCTTACGCCGCCGAACCTCAGGGTTTCGATTTCCTATTATTTATTTATTTTTTATTTTTTATTTTTTTTTATTTTTTTTGGAAGGAGAAAAAGGGTTTAAGAGAGAAGGAGGAAATTAGATTTGGAGAGGGGAAGGAATTGAATTTTCGCGCATAATAGGTATTAGCGACAACAACGAGTTGACGCTACATAGTTGAAGGAAATATCATAACTGAAAATAACTACGGGGATATGGTCATAATTCCAAGCTTTCACTAACTCCTTCAGATCTAAGGCTTCAAATTTCAAAGAAGGTAGTTTTCAATTATTGTGTTATATGCAATTATAATCAACAAAAGTCAAGGACAATCATTGTTGCATGTCGGTCTTTTAAAAAAAAAAACAGTATTCAGTCATAGTCAATTATACGTGCAGCTTCGAGGGTGACCAACAGAGAGGGACAAAAAATATTGAATTACTATGATGAAGCTGTTGATCAAAAGATAACTAAGAATGTTGTCTTCCAATAAGTTTTCCGAAATGTGTAGGTTTTTTTTTTTTTTTTTTTTTTTTTCATATAAATGTAAAGAAGATGTCAATGAAATAACTCCTTTTTTTGTTCATATTTGTTTTCCAAGTCGACTAAATTTTTATTTTACTTTACAATTATTCCTTATATAATACTCCCTCCGTCCCGACTTATCTTGCACAAAGTGGTCGGCACGGGTATTAAGAAAAATTACTTTTTTGTTGTTTGTTGACTTTTCAAAGGTGTATTGAGGATTGGAGATTGAGGGTGAAAATTTTGAGGGTGTAGATTATGTTATAACTTTCCTTTTGAGGTTGTGCAAGATAAGGTGGGACAGCCGTTTAAGGAAAGTATGCAAGATAAGGTGGGACGGAGGGAGTATGTGAGAAAATATTTAAATAACCACAATGTTGCATTTTATGGATATCCCATGCGCATTTCTCGTATTATTAAATCCTAAACATAATATATGCCACTTCTGATATTGTTTCATATTATATGAATATGTAACTGTATTAGTATATTACTCAAATATACAATTATCTCATAGACCAGTGTTATGCTATATATATTTATATCAAAATTTAACCTATTATAGTACAACATTTCATACAAGTCCTTTATAATATTTCTCATTCATTACTTATTTTGATTTTCATTATTATAAATATTTACCTTTATATTTTTATAATAGTTTATTAGAGAAATTCTACGCCGTGCATCGCGCGGCTGGAAAACTAGTAGGAGACTAGGAAGGGCTAGCATAGGAGTAATTAAGTGGTGAGAACTTGGGAAAAGACCATAGGTCGTCAATGGGAGTCTAGTGCCTAGACGGGAACTAGTCGGAGCTACTCGGGGACTTTCTCAACAAGCCCAAAGGAGATCTTTTTAAAGGCTTCACCACAAGATGGAGTGTGCTTATGTCAACAACTAATCATGAATAACATATTTTTAGCCATTAATTTAAACAACCAAGGCTATGTTTGTTTGGGTTTGGGCTAAACTGTCGAGGTCTGCCCAAACCCAAATGGATGTTTGTTTGATAGAGGTTGTGCCAATGCCCCAACCCTTTCGTCTGACACACTCTCTCTATTTTCTCTCTCTCATTTTCTGCAGACATTTTTTCTCTATCATTGCCCTTTCTCTCATTTTCTTTGGCTACTCAATAAATTGTTCTCTCTCATCTCTCTTCTCACTTTCATCTACAAATTAGGAAGTACAATTTTTCTGGCAACCGATGTGGCAGAGGAGATAATGGATTTTGGGAACCATGACCCAATACGTTTCAAGCCCTCTCCTCACCCACACTGACTAGCTCTGCTTACTCCCAAGTTCTTCCTCAATTAATTTGTCAGCGCCACCACGTCAATGTCATCTCCTACCAATGATGTAGTCATCTGATTTCTACCCTAATTTTTTGACGAAAGCAGAAGAATGTGAATTTTTTAGCGAGAAATCGTCGCGATCGGGCTTGAAGTGGTGTTACGAGAAGCAGAGTTATTCATCCTTTTCAATTTTTTTTTTTTTATTTGCATTAACATTTCTTTTCATTTAAATTAGTTAAATCACGTTTATAATTGAAGCCGTTGTGGCACTTTAGTTAAAGAAGAACGGTGCCGTTTTGTGAGGATTAAACGCAGCGTTTGCTGCTCACATTGTACGCATGTCGTTGGCCTAAAAACCACGCATGCAAATTAGTTTTTGCCATAATTGGAAAGTTAATCAAATCTCAATTCTCTCCTATCTCTTTCTGCAACTCACGAGCTCGAGCCTTCGAGCTTTCTTCCTCATCATGGTTACACTTGCATCCTCATCACGGTTACACTTGCACGTTTGTGACAAGTGGTATCAGAGCCTGGCTGCGCAAATGGCGAACAACAAAACTCATGGGCAACGTATAGATATCCTTGAGCAGCAAGTGAATGAGCTGTTACAGGGGCAGACCACCTTGCTTAACAATCAAGCTCAAACAGAGGCCCAATTGGAAGCAAAACTGGGAGAAATCGATGAGAAGATGACATCAAAATCATAGAGTCTTTGAACGCTGCATCGGCTTCTGCAAGAGGTAAGGGACCTGCATCTAGAATTCAATTTTTTTTTATTTGCATTAACATTTCTTTTCATTTAAATTAGTTAAATCACGTTTATAATTGAAGTCGTTGTGGCACCTTAGTTAAAGAAAAACGGTGCCGTTTTGTGAGGATTAAATGCATCGTTTGCTGCTCACATTGTACGCATGTCATTGGCCTAAAAACCATGCATGCAAATCAGTTTTTGCCATAATTGGAAAGTTAATCAAATCTCAATTCTCTCCCATCTCTTTCTGTAACTCACGAGCTCGAGCCTTCGAGCTTTCTTCCTCATCACGATTACACTTTTACGTTTGTGAGAAGTGGATGATTTTATGATAGCCTCCAGTAGAATAATTTGTTGATTTTTTCTATCTGAGGTAGGATCTGTGGGCTTGGGAGGGCGTTCATTACATGCGAGTATAACTTTTCTAGGGTTTACTTTTTTTTTTTTTTTTGTTTCAAATTTCACCCCTAGTCTCCGTTTCCTCCACTGAATTTGATATATCAACATTGCACTCCCACTCATTTTGGCGGAGAATTTTAGAAATTTTAGGAAGATAATCTTATGAACAAGAGATAGATAAACATGAGAGAGGAACAAGAGAGAGGGTTTGAAGAGAGAGAAAATTTGAATTTTTTTACGACTTTATTATTGTTGTCAATTTAGAAATCTTTTGCTTTGCATATCTCAAATCTATCCTGTTGATTTTTTTTAATATTCTTATTCTTATTTTGATTTCTTCTCATCCAGTGTTTGAAATCTGTAGGTACGCACTTTTTTATACCTACCAATAAAATTACTAAATTTAATTTCAATTCATTTTAAAAATATTATTTTAAGTTTATTCGAAATAACAAAATAATTTGCAAATAAATAATAATTATATTTAAATATTACACAAACAACTAAACACGACTCATTAATATAAATTATAATACTACTTTAATCATTAAATCAATCATCAATAATAACTTTTTACACACATCACATCACTTTTTACAATTAAATAATATATCATACACTACAGCCACTTAAAGACCCAGACAAACATCACATTTTCATTTCCCCAACCACTTTCTCCCACGAATAGTGTCCCAACCACTCCCAGCCCCAACCAAACATACCCCAAATAATTACGTCCTCATATTGTTCATTAAATGTACAAATGTCACAAGATACATGCCACTCTACCAGTATGTATTTACTATAGAATACCAACTTTACCATAATCAAGCATAATCATTATTAGTTATATCACAAACAAAACTAGCTGAAGCATAAAGAGCCAAAATTAATCCATATTGACCTCATATTTTGGATGCACATGTGTCATTTATAGCTAATTAGCATGAAAATGTGGAGCTTCTTAGATTCATTTTCATGTGTAATTTAAAAAGGCAAAAGTTTACTTTGTATTTGTAAGTATGTACATTTCCATAACTTAAATCTTTTGACTACCTCCTACATCTTATCTTTCCCTTACATTTGTGGAAATATGCAAATTTTCTCCCTCTCTAAATATATCTGCCAAAGAGTTTGATTATCATATCAAGGAGTAGAAACGGCCACCTATCAATACATGATGTAGACCCTTTTATGGTGGATCGTACGTTCTTGTTGAGCCCAATAATCCAGCCTTAAAAGTATAGATTTATATAAAACGTAAGATAAGAAATAGGAAATCATATAAAGGTCTAAAAAATCTACTGATTAACTTATTCAATTTTGAAAATTATTCGAAATTGAACAAGTTTTAATATACCTATAAGGTTGCTGCTTGCCCACTGCCCACTCGGTGAGGCGACTCTGAATTTGAATCGGTGGTCTGGGCTTTTGTGAGGCACAAGGGCGGCAACAAAATCTGAGGGATAAACTCTCAAGGGTTTAAGGCACAAAAAGGACAACAAATTAGAGTGAAAAATTAGATCATTCCTTAACACAAAATAAGTTATATAACAAACATATAACCAACAATAGGGGAAAATATAATTACCTTCATCCCTATAATATCCATAAGTTCCATTTCTACTTTCGGATCATAGACCTCCTTGTTGATTACTGAGGTAACAAAAAGATAAAGAAAGAAATTTACAGAATTTCGGTAATAGAATAAGCAAAAGGAATCAAATAATGTGATTAAAACTAGAGCATATTTGATTTAAAGCAAGCACGAGAGAGGTCTCATGGGTTCGTGAAAGTGGAGGGTGACACCCACTTTTTGCGGCTTGGGGCAAACAGAGCCATTAACCACCAAGGCCTTTTTTGTCAAGACGACCACCTCTTCATCTTTTGCCTCTCTTATCAATCTCAATGCAGATCCAATGCCTGATTAATAAACAAAATGAAGAAAGACCTACCATTAGATTCTTCATAAAGGGCGAAGGTTGATTGCTTGATATAAGAACTAATGCGATTGTTTGAGAGTGGAACTAATGCGAAACCTTATTTTGCAAAAAAAAAAAAAAAAAAAAAAAAAGAAATATTACTATGACCATAGTAATTTTTTTTTTTCTAATTATACTACTATGTCTTTCTAATACATTATGATTTAAATATTAAATGTGAAAACAATAATTTGAATAGTCATTAATTTGATACAATACATAAATATAATATGATTTAAATATTTAATGCCAAAAAATAATCTGTCATAATTATAAATTTATATAAATATATCATATGCTATAAACATAAATACATCATTAGTTAAAAATAATAAAAATATTTGTACATCTGCATGTATCTGATTGATATATTTTAGAATTTGTAAGACTATCAATTATATTATCTATTTTTTATTACTTAGTATCCTAATAATTGGAAAGGTAAACTGCATTTCCCATAAAATTTTACTTTACTGGAATTAATTTTCATATAACTGACAATTAGAGATTTTCTTTTTTTAAACAATAAGTATTATTATTTCTTAATTCAAAACCTCAGTAGGAAAAATTTGAGTACTTGAGTTAATATACTTGGTAATATAAAATATAAGTGAATAAAAATAATTCTTTTTAGTAATTGTTTATATTTTTATCATGTTTTTAATGTTTAAGTCCTATTTTGAGAATAATACTACAGTAAAAATATGCTTCCTAGAGAACTACAAAACCGTTGCTAAAACTGGTGTCTTTAGAATGTTTTGAGTCAAATAGACAACAACTTCCAAACGATATAAAATTGTTCTCTTTTTCAAACTTCTTCGCTGATATACAACAAATTTATAGACCGTTGTTAAAAACGTTGTCTATAAGCTTAGAAGTATGCTAATAGACCACAACTAGACAAAACCACTGTCGATTTGCACTACACTGTTGTCTGTGAGCTCAAACGTACGCAAATAGCTTTGTTCAAATTGTTGTGAAATAGTAAAAAACAACATACATTGCATAAAATTGTTGTCTTTGTGTGTTATTAATCTGCATTCTTGTTGTAGTGATTTGTCAAACATGTGTTGTTAATCTGCATTGTTGTTGTAGTGATTTGTCAAACTTTGTTTGCATCTTCTTAGACGTAGCTTTCAACCAAGGTTCTTCAGTGCAAGATTTCTGATCCAGTAGTTTTCTGGTACTCCAAATCTCATGAAGAATTAAGCTTGCTGTTGGATATTCGGAGTTCAATTGATGAAATAAATGGGTATTTAGAATAATCATAATCATAATCATATAGCATATACCACCAAATGTAGAAAATAATAAAAATAAGTTCAATTACCTGAGATGATTTTGGTGATTACATTGAAATGTACCAAGAGAGAACAAATCTCCTCAACTTTGTGTCAATCATCATCACTAGGTAAACATTTGTAATTTGTACCCCTTAGAGAATATCGAGGGAATACTTGCTTGAATTCCATCGTGCATGACAACATAGCATATGTTGCATTCTACCTAGTGCAAAAATCTAAGATCAACTTCTTATTGGGCATCTGAAGTTGTTTGCAAATATCATTGAAAATTTGCACGAGATGAGTTGAGGCACTGATGTACTTCACATTTTCCCTCACACATTCAATAATTCCCTTAATCTTAGAAAGACCATCTTGTACAAAAAGGTTCAATATGTGTGCACAACATCAAAAGTGAAATAACCGGCCCTTTAGTGGTAATGTTCAATGGAATGATATGCTATCATGTAATACCTTCACAGCTGAATCATTGTTCAAAGTGTTGTCCACAATAATTTTCCACACTTTCCCTTGAATAGATCATTTGTGCAAGCATTTGAAAATGGCATCACAAATGACCATGACAAAATGAGGAGAAGGCTCATCAAGAAAGTTCAACACTCCATTTGCATCTTCCGATCCGAGTCTACAAAATAAGATGTTATCACCATGTACTGAATATTAAGGGTGGTAATTTTCGAGATGACCATAACAACCTGACACGCCTAAACCCAAAACTGAGGGTTAGGCTTGACTGTGAATGGGTTCAGGTCAGAAACGGGTCAAATCCGAATGACCTACAAGAAAAATAGGTCAGGTCGGGTCGGCCCCGTGAGTCAACCCACAACCTGTTATTTAACTAAAATAAAATCAGGGTATTTAAAAAGTTAGAAATATTTATAATACTTTTTTGTGCTGGATTGTTCTTTTAAATTTTATTTTTTGAACTCCCAACTTATTTTGCGGACATGTGTAATGTGTATTTTGTATTGTTGGCTTGTAGTTGTACCTTCTATTCAGTCTATTTTAATCTTTTGGGGCATGAATATATGTTTTGCGATGCGTTAAATGTAATTTAAATTTTTAAACATGTATATATTTTGACCTTTTTAGATTTTAGGGTTTATAACAATCACTTTAAGTTTCTATTAAGAAAATAGAAAATGATGATTTTTTTACTTGGGGTTGGAAATTGGTTGGCGGGTCAACCCGCAACCTAAACTTGTCAGGTTTGGCTTGGCGGGTCGGGTCTGATTGGGAAAAAAATTCGTAATAAGCAGGTCTCAACCCGACCCGCGAACCTGCAACCTGACCCATTTGCCACCTCTACTAAATAATCAGATTGGATGTCCACATATCAACAGTGATGCTAATTTTGTCTACCGATTTCAATAACCCAGAAACCTTTATCTTTTCCAACTCATCACTTGTCTGACAATTGGATGTGGCTATTGACCATGTTATTCGTTCATAGTGGAGAGATGCACTTCACATAGTAAGTTGAAGATCTCATACTCAACAAATGAAAATGGCAACTCATGAACCATAATCATATAAGATACCGTCTCTCTTATCTTTGCGTGCTCATACTTCTAATTTTGAACATTACTTGAGCTCTCACCACTTAGGAGAGTAATAAACATATCATGTTAACCTTTCATTACATATTCCACGTTTGAAGCATTTCTTCAAGTGTCTAGTACACTGTGTAGTTGTACCACATGGTTGCTTGGTCATCTGTAGCTTGAAGTGAGTACACTCCGTCACTTGTTCCCCATCCTCGTGTGACCAAATTGTATTTTTTCCATATGGCTGGGTTTTTTCTCTTATTCTCTTTTAATAGTTGCTGGATGCATTTTGACATACACCTTCTTCAGTGGCTACTTCTAAAATAGGAACATGGTCTTGACTTCCACTTGTGCCCATAGTAATTGCAAAAAAAATATAATTTTATTAATAACTTGTTTGCATCTTGTTACATAAAATTAACTTAATCGAGATGAATCACATTAACCAAATAAATATTATATTAAGAATAAGTACAAAAGAGAAAAAGAAAACTAAAATAGGTGGTTACATAGAGCAACATCGTGTTTGCTACCAACTATTTAGAGAAATAAATTGAAGTAACACCACATCAATTATGACACTATAATATATTGATTGAAAGATGTAGAAGTAAAATTATAAGACAATATTTGATTCACAATGAATTGGTGATTGAGTATTCTCATTAATATATAGGCAATTACATAAGGAGATAAATACAAGGAACAAATTTGCAATAAATCATGGAGTAACTAAATCTCCTACATACAAGGAAAGATATCAATCATATTTATTTATCTAAATATACGCTATTGCCAATATACCCCCTCCCCCGCCGCAAGTGAGACGCGAGTGATGGAACCACCCGAAGCTTGGAACGAAAAAAAGTAAAAAGAGGACGAGGCAAGCCTTTAGTGAAGATATCCGCGATCTGTATATTAGAGGGAATGTACCGAGTCTCGAGTTTACCGAAAGACACTAGCTCACGAATGAAATGATAGTTGATATTGTGAATGTTAGTTCAATTTCATCAGGTGACTCACTATATGAAGTATAAGTTGTGAAGATTTCAGAACCGGGTTTGGTATTTGAAGAATCGGGACATAAAATTGGGTTTGAACTCAATTCAGTGAAGTGGTTAAAAGGGAACCGGGTTGAGTTTGGTTATAACCGTCGGATACAACGGTTTTAATCCGTTGCAATACAAACCGTTGTAAAAGACCCGTTTCTGCGACTTGGAGCAGTTGGGTCAAAGTTGGTTACTGCTCTCTCGTCTTCTAGATTCGAGCTCCGATATATACATTGTAATCACTTGTAAATGCGAGCTAATTGATATAATTTTCCCTCTGTAAACATTACGCAATTGAGAGAATTAGATAGCTAGGGTTTCTGTTCCAAATTGGATTGTGATTTGGGGTTTACTAGTTTTCTGGGTGATTCTTGTAATTGATTATGTAGTGAAGTGAATTGAGGTGCATAGAACCTCCGTGGATGTAGATCATCTTGGATCGAACCACGTAAATCCCTGAGTGCATTGTTCTTATTTCTGTACCTGCACATGAACGCTGTTCGGCCGTTTCTTGTTTGATTTCGTTCAAATTTTGGTTTTCATTTATCTTGTGTGTGTTTGAGTTGTTTATAACAAGTGGCGCCATCTGTGGGAAACATTCTCACACAAGAAGCAGGAAAGGATGTCAGAATGAAGATGGATCTGGACAAATTCTCAGGGAAAAATGATTTCTACCTGTGGAAGATCAAGATGAAGGCGATCCTGGTGCAGAATGGGTTGGTAAATGCTCTCAAGCCAGAAAATGAGTGGGTAGAGACTGAGAAACCCAAATATGGTGAAATAGACCAGAAGGCATTGAGCCTGATCATTCTGTGCCTTGGTGATAAGCCTTTGAGAGAAGTATCAAGGTGTATGAATGCAATTGAGGCCTGGACCAAACTGGAGGATCTCTATCAATCCAAGTCAGTTTCAAACAAGATGTTTCTCAAGCAGAGATTTCTGGCTTTCAAGATGGTGGAGGAAAAGGAAATTTCTGATCAGCTAGATGAGTTTACAAAGCTTCTTGATGAACTGGAGGATCTTGGGGTAACAATGGAAGATGATGACAAAGCTCTGGTGGTGTTAAATGCTTTACCAAGATCTATGGAGAGCTTCAAGGACACTCTGATGTTTGGGAGGCAGGATAAGTTGAGTTATGACTCAATTATTACTGCTTTGAAGACCAAATGTTTGCAGAATCAGGGTGAAAAGAAAGTAACTCAATCTGGTGAAGGATTAAACAATAAGTTCAGAAGAAACTACCAAAAGAAGAAGGGCCAAACCTCAAAGAACTTTAAGAGTGGCAATAATGTTTAGAAGAAATCTGGAGAATGGGTAGAAAACAGGAAGTGCTTCAAGTGTAAGCAAATTGGGCACTTAAAGAAGGATTGTTCACAGAAGATGAAGAAGAAGGAAGGCCAGGGTGCTAAAGCTGCTACAGTTGAACATGAAGAGGACACACCAGAAGTTCTGAATGTTACTGAGTAAAAAATGGAGATGGAGTGGGTATTGGACACTGGTTGCTCTTTCCATATGTGTCCTCATGATGAATGGTTTCGGAATCTCAAGAAAGAAGATGGAGGGTGCGTATTGCTAGGAAATTATCAATCCTGCAGAGTTCAAGGCACTGGATCAGTAAACATCAATATGTTTGATGGAATTACAAGAACTATCACCAATGTGAGGTATGTGCCAGGTCTTAAGAGAAACTTAATCTCTCTAGGATCTCTCATTGCTACTGGGTGTGAATTCAAGTCTGTTGATGGTCAATTACACATAACCAAAGGGAACAAACTGGTGATCAAAGGAAGACAACATAATGGTTTGTTCATTTTGATGGGAAAACCTGTGGTTGGTTGTGTGGGAAACATTCTAGGCAAGGATGAATTAACACTGTGGTATAAAAGGTTAGGGCACACTGGGGAAAGAGGACTAAAAGAACTATCCAAGAAAGGCATAATTGGAGGTTGGAAACAAGACACTTGAATTTTATGATAAATGTGCATTAGGCAAATCACAGAAGTTGCCTTATGCTAAGGGGATACACATTACTCAAGAACCTCTAGATTATGTTCACTCAGATATCTGGGGACCATCCAGAACTGAAACTCATGGAGGAGGAAGATATTTCATGTCTGTAATTGATGACTTCAGCAGGAAAGTGTGGGTGTTTGTTTTAAGAAACTAAAGTGATGCCTTCACTAAATTCAGGACATGGCTAGTTAAGGTGGAAACTTTAAGGGGCAAGAAACTCAAGCATTTGAGAACAGATAATGGCTTAGAGTATCTATCTACTGAGTTTACAAATTTCTGTGATGAAAGAGGATTACAAGACATAGAATAGTTCCAATGAATCCTCAACAGAATGGTGTTGCAGAAAGATTCAACAGAACAATAATTGAAAGATGAGATGTATGTTGATTGATGCTGGACTGCCAAAGGTCTTTTAGGGAGAAACAATCAATACAACATGTTATTTAATCAGCAGATCACCTTCATCATCTCTAGGGTTCAAAACACCAGAAGAAGTGTGGAGTGGTAAGATTCCAAGTTATGCAGGTTTAAAGGTGTTTAGATGTCTGGCTTATGCACATATGAAGTCAGACAAACTTGATCTAAGAGCATACAGGTGTGTGTTTTTGGGGTATCCAGAAGGAATAAAAGGATACAGGTTATGGTGCTTGGAACCTGGGAATCAGAGGCTCATGATAAGCAGAGATGTTAAGTTCAATGAATCAGTTATGGGATATCACTCCACTGGAAGTCAAGAAGAACATGATGGAACTACTGAAGCAGAAAGATTATCAGTTCAGGTGGAGACTCAGATGGATTCTAATTCCCAAAGGGTTGAAAACTTGAGTGAACGCTCAAGTAACAGTTCATCAGAGGAAGAAGATGTGCAATCCAGAAATACCAATTTAAGAAACTATAGTATTGCCAGAGATAGACCCAGGAGGCAAATTCAAAGACCAGACTTCTATGGGCAGGCTGGGAGTGTACATTATGCACTTAGCATTGCTGAAGACATAGAACATCAGGAACCACAGAACTTCAAAGAAGCAGTCAGTGGGGGTGAAAGTGAGTACTGGGTTAGTGCAATGGTGGAAGAAATGGAATCTCTGGAAAGGAATGGTACATGGAAACTGGTTGATAAGCCTAAAGGTCAAAAGCTGGTAAGTTCCAAGTGGATATATAAGAAGAAAATTGAAGCTGGAGACTCAGAAAGGATAAGATATAAAGAAAGACTGGTGGCAAGAGGTTTTACTCAGAGGGAAGGTATTGATTTTAATGAGGTTTTCTCTCCTGTGGTGAAACATTGTTCTATCAGACTGTTGTTGTCAAAAGTAACACAAGAAGACATGGAGTTACAACAATTAGATGTTAAAACTGTTTTTTTTTTGCATGGTGACTTGGTTGAGAATATATATATGAAACAGCCTGAGGGTTTTGTGATTCCTGGAAATGAAGAGGAGGTATGTTTTTTGAAGAAATCATTGTATGGGTTGAAACAAAGTCCAAGGCAGTGGAATAAAATGTTCAATGAGTTTATGTTAAAGGTAGGCTTTGTTAGAAGTTTGTATGACAGTTGTGTATACTTTGATAAGAATACTAGTGTTGATCCTGTGTATATGTTGCTATATGTGGATGACATGCTTTTGCAAGTAGGAGTAAGCATAAAATACACTTGCTGAAGAAGAAGTTGAGTTCTGAGTTTGACATGAAAGATTTAGGAGATGCAAAGAAGATTTTGGGCATGAGTATAATAAGAGATAGGAGTTCTGGAAGCTTATGGTTGTCTCAGACGCATTATCTTCAGAAAGTGGTGGAGAGATTTCAGATGCATGAGGCCAAATCGTTGAGTATTCCAGTAAGTCAACAACTTAAATTGTCCGAGGAGCAGAGTCCAAGAACTGCAGAAGAAGTCAGATACATGAGAAATATACCATATGCAAGTGGTGTTGGAAGCTTGATGTATGGCATGATCTGTAGCAGACCAGACTTGGCATATTGTGTATCTTTGGTTAGTAGGTACATGTCAAATCTAGGGAAAGCTCGCTGGGATGCTTTGAAGCAGGTGTTGAGATACTTAAAAGGAACAGTTAATCTGGGGTTGAGATTTCAGAAATCGGCAAATGTGTATATTCCATTGGTAGGATTTGCAGATGCTGATTTTGCAGGGAATGTTGATACCAGAAGATCAATTACAGGATATGTGTTTACTCTATATGGTATTGCAGTGAGTTGGAGGAGTGTACAACAATCTGTAGTAGCTTTATCTACCACATAAGCTGAATATATAGCATTGACAGAAGCAATCAAGGAAGCTGTGTGGTTGAAGGGGATCCTTAAGGATCTGGGAATTAAGCAGGAGTGTGTGACCATATTCTGTGATAATCAGAGTGCACTTCATCTGGTAAAACACCAGGCTTTCCATGAAAGATCCAAGCATATAGATGTCAGGTTACATTTTGCAAGGGATGTGATAGATGCAGGGTCTGTGGAGGTTAAGAAAGTTCATACTAATGACAATGTTGCTGATTTCTTAACCAAAGCAGTGTCTGGGAACAAGGTAGTGCATTGTTCGAGCCTAATTAGGCTTGAACAATGTGGTTAGTATTCAAGGAACCAAGACAGGTTGAGGTAAGCATATGCATTTGAGTTCATTGAGGTGGAGATTTGTGAATGTTAGTTCAATTTCATCAAGTACTCACTATATGAAGTATAAGTTGTGAAGATTTCAGAACCGGGTTTGGTATTTGAAGAACCGGGACATAAAATCGGGTTTGAACTCAATTCAGTGAAGTGGTTAAAAGGGAACCGGGTTGAGGTTGTTTATAACCGTCGGATACAACGGTTTTAATCCGTTGCAATACAAACCGTTGTAAAAGACCCGTTTCTGCGACTTGGAGCAGTTGAGTCAAAGTTGGTTACTGCTCTCTCGTCTTCTAGATTCGAGCTCCGATACTTATATACACTGTAATCACTTGTAAATGCGAGCTAATTGATATAGTTTTCCCTCTGTAAACATTACGCAATTGCGAGAATTAGATAGCTAGGGTTTCTGTTCCAAATCGGATTGTGATTTGGGGTTTACTAGTTTTCTGGGTGATTCTTGTAATTGATTGTGTAGTGAAGTGAATTGAGGTGCATAGAACCTCCGTGGATGTAGATCATCTTGGATCGAACCACGTAAATCCCTAAGTGCATTGTTATTATTTCTGTACCTGTGCATGAACGATGTTCGGCCGTTTCTTGTTTGATTTCGTTCGAATTTTGGTTTTCATTTATCTTGTGTGTGTTTGAGCTGTTCATAACAGATATTAATGTGCTTGGCGCGTTTGTGAGAAACCGGATTTTGACTTAGAAATATTGAACTATTGTTATTACAAAAGAGCAAAGGGCGAGATGGAGGAAGGGCAAGACGTTCTCGAAGCATATTCGTAACACAAACAAGTCCGGCAGCAACATTCGCCATGGCCCGATTTTCAGACTCAAAACTTGAGCGAGAGACGGTTGGTTATTTCTTGGTACTCCAAGAGACAAGGTTGGAACCAAGGAAGATAGAATCATCATACGTGGAGCATCGAGTTTCAGTGCAACGAGCCCAATCAGCATTAGAATATCCAACAAGAGCAGAGGAGTTGCTTTTGTCAAAGGAAAGGCCCTGATGAAGCGTTCCCTTAACATAACACAATATGCATTTGACAACCTGAAAATGAAAAGTCATGGGGGCGCAGAGAAATTGACTGACCATGTTTACATCGAAGGACAACTCTAGACGAGAAATAGTAAGATACTGAAGAGCGCCAACCAAAGAGCGGTAAAGAGTAAGGTCCGAAAAGGCATCCCCCGAATTAACGAGACTTTCCCCAGAAGTTAATGGAGTGGACACGGGCTTACAGTCTGACATAGCGGCACGCTGAAGAATATCCGAAGCATACTTGTTCTGACTAAGAAAAAGACCGTGCGATGTGTATGTAACCTCAAGACTAAGAAAATAGTTAAAACACCCAAGGTCTTTAATTGTGAATTCAGCCTGAAAACGATCAATAAAGGAAGAAAGAGGTAATTATCATTACCAGTCAGAATGCTATCATCAACATAAATCAATAAATATAATAGAGATGAGCCCCACGTAAAAATAAATAGGGAGGTGTCGGAATGACTCCAGTGAAAACCAAGCTGGAGAAGAAAGTCCTTGAAACGCTGAAACCAAGCACGGGGTGCTTGTTTAAGACCTTAGAGAGCCTTCTTGAAATGACACACATGATCGGGGATGCGCGGATCAAAATAACCCGAAGGTTGCGCCATATAAACTGGTTTTGATAAAATTCCGTCGAGGAATGCATTCTTGACATCAAGCTGATGAAGAGGCTGGTTTTTCATGACTGCTAAAGCAAGAACAATACGGACAGTGGAAGCCTTGACCACGGGACTGAAGGTATGGTTGAAATCAAAACCACGAAGCTGAGTGAAATCCTAAGCCACAAGTCGAGCCTTGTGGCGATCAATAGAGCCATCAGAAAGGTATTTTGTGCGAAATACCCACTTAGAACCGACAACATTAACACACGGTGGACGGGGGACGAGACCCCAAGTATTGTTAAGACGAAGGGCTTCCATCTCCTTGGTCATGGCAGCGAGCCATGTGGGATCTTTTGCTGCAGTCTTGAAGCCACAAGGCTCAGTGGAGGTCAAAAGGGCATGTATAACTCTGGTGGAGCATATGTGTGCCGGATGGCGAGGCTTGAAAATGCCGGCCTTCACTCGTGTAGTCATTGGAGAGTGGCCACTGGAGGAGCTGTTGGAGAAGGCACAGCGGGAATGAGTGCCACAGGAGCGGGAGGAGGAGCAGTGCGGAGGAGATGGAGCAGTGGGAATATCATCACATATAATGCATGGCCGAGAGCTGACGAATGAGGAAGACGGCTCAATAGGAGGCTGCCGGATGGGAATGGAGCGAATGGGCAGAGAGCTAGGGGGCTTGAGAAATTTCGAAATAGGTAGATTGCTTGGGGACAATCGGGAAGCCTGTGAAGCAAAAGCGAAACAAGTCTCGTCAAAAACCGCAGCTGAGTTATATAAGTTTGAGACGAGACCGGATCAAGGCAGCGAAAACCCTTGTGACAACCACTGTAGCTGGGAAATATACACGACGAACTTCGAGGTGAAAACTTATCTTGTCCATAAGGTCGTAAGTAGGGGTACATGTGACACCCGAAAGGATGCAAATTAGCATAATTTGGAGTAGTAGCAAAAAGAACCTCAAAGGGAGATTTGTCGCCAAGAACTAATGACGGTATGCGATTAACAGTGTATACAGTTGTGCTGAATACCTCAACCCAGTAAGTAGGTGGGACTTTGGAATGAAAGAGCATAGCGAGTCCCATTTCAGTGATTTGTCTGTGCTTGCGTTCGGCATACCATTCTGAGAAAGGGTGTGTGCACAAGACATGCGATGAAGAATACCATTTTCCCGAAAAAATTGCTGAACACGATGATTTGTGAATTCAGCGCCGCCATCGGATTGAAAAAAATTAATCTGTTTATTAGATTAATTTTGTACAAGGGGCAGAAAATGTGTGCAAGATATCATAAAATCAGATTTGAGGCGAAGTGGATACAACCATGTAAATCAGGAATGATCGTCAATAAAAATAACATAATATCTATATCCATCATTCGAGAAAATAGGCGCAGGGCCCCACAGATCGCAATGTATTATGTTCAAAACATTGGAAGAACATTTTTCATTAATATGAAATGGTAAACACTTTTTTTAGCAAACTGACAAGATAAGCACACAGTAGGAGTTGGCAAAATTGAAGTAACAGCCAAACAACCATTCTTTATTAACAATGAAATAGAATCAAAATTGAGATGGCCTAATCTTGAATGCCATAACTCGGACGAAGCTTTAGGGCAATGCGTATTAACAGCAACAACCAAGGCAGGAAGACTTGTACTCAACTTGTATAGACCATGCACCCGTTTACCTTACGCGAGAATTCACTTTGTGATGAACATCAAAAGATAAGTCATCAAAGAATACATGCATCGGATAATCACGCATCAATTTAGTGACAAAAATAAGGTTTTTGGTTAAGCCAGGCACAACCAGCACATGTAATAAAGATAGATTAACAGAAATCGAATAAGTGCCAATATGAGTAATAGGTAAAGAGGCGTTGTTACCAACAGTGATAGAGTCTGAACCCGAGTAAGGCTCGACGGAATCCAAAACCGATGTAGCAGAGGTTATATGGGTTGAAGCCCCCGTATCCAAATACCAGTCGGAAGCCGAGGAAAGAGAAAGAGAACAACCGGTTGAAATGCTTCGGCTAGATTAGTAGTTGCAGAGGAGCGTGTATATCAATCAGGACAGGCATTAGCATAATGACCATTGGTGCGGATATATGACAATGAGGAAGGCGTTTGGGACTGCCCCGCCCACGGCCAGAGGAACTGCCACCACGACCCGAAGCAGTGGCATTCGCTTGGGTCTAGACCATCCACGACCACGGTTCGAGTGAGGCACGGGGCAAAAATTAGTGACAAAGGCAGCATTAGGCAATGACGAGTCATGGGAGTCTTGCATGAGAACATGAGACTCTACCCATTGCATAATAACAACAAAAGAAGGCAAGGAAGTGACCGCCATTTGAGAAGCGACGAACGGCGTAAAGGCAGGCCCGAGACCCCGCAAATACCATATAAGACAATATTTGATTCACCATGAATTGGTGACTGAGTATTCTCATTAATATATAGGCAATTACATAAGGAGATAAATACAAGGAACATATTTGCAATAAATCATGGATTAACTAAATCTCCTATATACAAGGAAAGATATCAATCTGAGATTTATTTATCTAAATATACGCTATTGCTAATAAAAATAATATCAGTCAATAATTTAACATATGAGTTCATATGTTCATATATATTTAATTAGCTGCTAAAGTAATTACTGGAAAGTAGTGCCAATATTTTGAGAAAAATCAAACATATTATTTAGGAGGAAGCCTAATTTTCAAGTATTTATTTTAGCAAAGGCTAATAGGTAACCAAATATTTTGAGAAAACAAATATATTAAACAATTTGATGCCCAACCAAGACTGAGTTACAACTCTCTCTCTCTCTTTGCCTCTCTCTTTCCATTTCTCTATCTGTCTTATGGTTTAGATAAGAGTAAAAATACTTTTAATTTACAGATAAAAATTGAAACACGACCAAACCAACAAAAAACAAATGCAGGATTTTTACTTTGAATTTGGGCAAGAATTGACAGAGGAAATCATATACGTGAAACAGGAGTTCAGGGAAGGCTAATGGATACTCACCTGTATAAATTGTATAGCTCCGGTTATGAAAAATGAAAGAGAGCAGCACATAAAGGAAGTTTGGAGTAATTCTAGCAAGTTATGTTTTGTAAATTTCAAATTGAAAAGGGATGCTCCAATTACAATAATTGCTTATGGGCTTTTTAAAAGCCTTGTTAAAATAATAAGTTGCTTGGCCTTTGTTACAATGACGCTATTTGTGCCACTTTTAAAATAAAGTTATTGTTGTTCTTATTATTATTCTACGAGCCCTTAAAGAAATATTACTTACTAAGTGAATTAGCTCAACTAGATTTTACTTAGGATGGCACAGCGTCACTGGAATAATGTCAAAAAGTATTTTTATATTTTGTTCTTCCCATATTAAAAACAAAAGAGACTACAATTTGAATTGTAAACTCCAAAGAAAACACTAAGGCTCTCATACAACGAGATAAAATGACTTCAAATGAAACGGTGATTCTTAAAGAAATGTTGAAGTTACCCCTACTCCGAAATGTCAAATATTATTTTAGTTGATTTTGTTGACATTAGTTACCTTTCCACACATAGGAAGTGTCAAATTAAAAATGAACTAACCATAGAAAATATGATTATATCTTGGAGATGAACATAAGCTACATTGTTTATCGTTCAGAGATCATTACCCTACATGTAACACTTCACAATGTGGTTAACAACCAAGGACGTAAATCTCACGAAATTTCGGCAAAATCTTGCTCAAATTTAACGACTGGCAGACTAAAGACCTGCAAGCACTTTCTGTCCGTTTCTTGCCAAGATTTTGCTGGAATTTTAGCGAAGTCTCGGCCAATCTCGTATTGTTCACACTGTGATGCATATTTGTTCAGATTTTGATGAAATTTAATCGAAATTTCGATGGAATTTTTATAATTTCGTTTTATTTTTTAATTCTGCAAATGGTGAAAAAGACTGAAAATTTGAGTTGTAACTCTGTTTTTCCGAGAAGTTTGATAGAGAGGATGAATAGGATGGAGAAGACGGTCGACAAGTAGGAGATGAATGGAACGGAGAAGACGACGTAATCGCGCTCCTATATGTCCAGAGATATGGGCCTTCTAGAAATTCTTTTTTCTTAATTAAGCAAAGAAGCCCATATTTGCATAAGAAAAAACAAAATAAAGAAGCCCATTAAAAAGTATCTTTTTAAAATTGAATAAGAATCCTTATAGAATTTTCATTAGTTTTTCTCCTATCAATATAGCACCATTTTTTTATTTTGTTTTCTAAAACACTAATCTTATTACTTAGAATATTAAATATAAAGGCAAGATATTGTACTATTGGCACTTGTATTTTATTTATTAATATACATTCTTTATATTGTTTAATATTTATAAATTAATTTTAAACATGTCAATTTGTATAAATTTTAAGATAATATGTGTATTTGATGTAATTATAATAATGTATGATATATCATGTTAAATTTCATGATATTTAATACATTTTTCGGCAGTTTTTAAAAAATTGCACCAATATTTCCACTGAAACCGAATTTTCTCTAAAATTAAAACACCGAACATTAGAGGTGATAACATGAAGCATCTATCATCGAAGTTTTATGCCAGCAGCTAGTACAGACTTTCATCAAGATTCAAGTAAATCAAGGATACAAAGATTTCCTAACCTCTCTTGATAGATTTAAGTATATATTAGTGGAGATGTGCAGACTTCGAGGGAAATCTTGACATAGGGGTGTGCACTCTTTTGCCGTTAGACCAATCAAGTTGCACCCAACTCAATAATCCAACATTTATTTGTTATGTAAAATAGTTCCTGAGGTTTTTTACATTGTTGTACCTATGTACATGTCAAGTGTATAATAAATATGTGATTGAACTAGCCTTGACAATCATGACTTTGTAGAGTGGAACTTGGGTGCATAAGATTCACAATAGTATTATTGTACACCCTAAACCTTAAAATCCTAAGAAACCCTTAAAAACCCAAACCAAACCTTTTTCAAACAAACCCTAAAATCCTACCTAAACCTAAAACCCTAAAAAACCCACTGCCGCCTGCCGACTTCCGTCCTGCCGCCGACCACTACCATATGCCGCCGCCAACCATTGTGTTCCACTTGCCAGAGATGGATTTTTGACAAACAACCTGCTACACGGACTGTAGCAAGGTCGTACAATTTGTCTTCTCTAGACTTACACTTTTCCGGTGCCATCTCCGTCAATCCGCCACCATGAGCACCTCCACCTCTTTCCGGTAAGCCCTTCCTCTTCTATCCTGGTCTTGCCCTCCTCGTCCGCCACTCTCACAGTGGCGGATTCATCGCCACCGCTTCGCCCCGCCGCCCTTACGGTGGCAGAAAAAGATCTGCCCCCTCTGTTTTTTGGTTCAATTTCAGATGTGGCCCCCCATCTCCGCCATTATTTCGACGACTCCTATGGTACAACAATCTTTCACCTCATCTCCTAATCGTCGAGATCTGGTCTCGGACCGTCCTCTTTGGACTCAATCTGACCAAAATCTACCCAAGTTACTTGCTCTTACTTCCGTCTTACCTGGCTCGTGCTTAGTCTCATCTTCGTCGTCGCCTTCTGGACCGCCGGAGCCTCTTCATCCACCATCGACGGCGGTTGCTCCTGTTTGCGGCGCCGCGGATGGAGAGGGCATGTTTAACCCTAGCAGAAAGACAAACCTTCCTCTTATACCTCAATCCTTAGGCCCAAAATTTGTTCTGGGCCCTTCTTCACCGATGGGCTCAAGCCCTCAAGCCCACTTCTCTGATGGATCATTTAATTACAGGGCCTTTATTGAGTTTATTGATTTTTTACAAGCACATCAACTCGGGCGGGCCCATCTGGAAAAAGTCATTAATTTGGGCCTTGGGCCCTTTGTAGCGAGCCCATGTTCCTTGCCTAGGCCGGCCCAATCCACTGGCCTTCTTAGCCCAATTCCCTCACAACCCCTCTGTTTTTGGATTACCCCCCCCCCCCCCTCATTCGGCCCAATTTCCCCCATTATCCCAATCCAACCCCCTCAACCTACCTCCTGCCGTAAGCCCATCCCACTTCCCACCCTTTGCTCGCACAGCCCCAGCAATCACCCCTTCGATTACTGACCACCCAACAAACACTACCCTTCTTCTACCACCCCTCCCCCTCGACACCCATAACCCACCCACCCTCACTACCCCCCGTCCACCACCCCCTCCCACCTCCCCGACCCACAAAATATAGCTAATCCTCTCAACCCTTCCGACTCCACTCATCCCCCCAACACCGATCATGCTTCCACTTCGCATGCAAATCCAGTTATTCTGGTCCCGACCCATGTGGCCCATCGCTCGTTTGCGGATGCCCTTGTTCGTCCCATTCTTGTCAATTCCATGCCAAAGCCGACCACCGCCTCAAACCCATGCATGTTTGGGGGAGAGGTACGTCCCTATGGCACACTAATAAAATTGACAAATGTTTAATTGTTGATTTTTCATCTAGTGGTCTCCATAGCGTTTATGTTAAGTACCAAAATTGCCTTATTATTAAATTTTCGGATGCTATCCCCACCCTCTCGTATGATCGTGAACGGCCTTGCTAATTTAGGATTTGTGAGGAAGGTCACCTGGACTTTTTTGCATGCTTCTCATATCATGATCCGTTTTGCTGATGAGTGTGATTACACCAAGCTCTGGCTTGGTAAGTCGACCATTATTTTCGAGTGTCCGATGAGGGTCTTTAAGTGGACCCCGAACTTTGACCCTAAGTTCGAGACAACCGTTGTCTCTGTTTGGATTAGACTTCCGGGAATGCCCATTTACTTGTATAATCGGGAGATGGTATACACTATAACCTGGCTTCTTGGAAAGCCCCTTCAGATAGACCAACCAATGTTGATCAGAGCAAGGGCACTTATGCCCGTGTTTGTGTTGAGCTCGACCTCCTCGTGGAGAGGTCTTTCGCGATAGAGATCAATTTGAAGGGTAGGACACACATCCAGAGAGTCATCTATGAGTTCATTCCAGATTACTGCACAGAGTGTCATCATGTTGGGCACAAGGCCCAGGATTGTTATATAGTAGGGGTGAAGGAGCACCCGCTTCCCCCCAATAGCCCCCCCCCTCCCCCCCCCCCCCCGCCTCCACAGTTCAGCAGCAGGGCTAGATCGCCAAGGACCCTGCCCTTGAGCGTAGAGGTCGATCTCGATGGAAGAGCCGGTGTCATCGGACTCGCTGGAGTGGTCCTACGGGTCGGCCGGAGGCTACTCATTCTCCTCTGTCTGCTCAGGGTGAGCAGAGACTGGTAGCTGGCCCGCAGCAGTGGAGGCGAAGAGCGCCGGTCCCGAACTCCGAGTGGCAGCAGGTTCCCCCCAGGGATCCTCGTAGGACGGGTCTCTTACCCCGTCGAGGTCCTTCAGGAGGCAGGTAGAGCCTCCCACACGTATTTCCACACCCCTGAGGCGGAGGATGACCTTTTGGATGATGATGATGCCCTCTCGATGCATAGTGACGATGCAGTCCTATTCCGAGAGTCGGAGAGTGAGGACACTCTTGACGACCTTACTGATGATTATACTGAGGGTAGAGAGAACTACGTCTCTGAGGGAGATACGGAGGCCCCCCTCTGCAGGGGAGAGCACACGTCCCCTGCTCGTTAGTCGAATACCCGACCACAGCAGCCTAGGTCGGTCGAGCATATCCATACTAGCACCACTCGAGGAGAGGAGATAGCCACCCAGCTGGCCATCGTCCCCCAGCCGACGTCCTCCCCTATTCAGTGCTCCCTGAACCGAGCCCAGGACGTGGTCTCTCGAGAGTCCTTCTCGTCTAGCGCCTTTGTCCCGCCTCTCACCTTTACTTCGGGGAGAAGCAAGCAGATTGAGCAGTTCCACCGCATGTGCACCAGATCGCGATCGAGGAGTGGAGAGAGTCCGCTAAATGTCGACGCATCCGAGGCCACGTCCGGGGACCTCTCCTTCGACGTGGCAGCCACTCTGACCATCCTGTTCGGATCCTCACGAGATCCAAGACTGATCCTAGCCTTTGGGGCCACTCCTCTGTGTCCCGCGGTTTCGCCTCCCCCTTTGTTTGATTATGTCGACACACTTTATGATTTGGAATGCTCGTGGCGTTGCTAATACCGCCACCCGGGACCAAATTCAACTGCTTGCTCGGATGCACCATTTGTCTTTCTGTGCTATTCTGGAGCCCATGGTTGATGTCTCTCAGCTTCAGTTCATCACTCGCCCTCTGTGTTTCGTCAGTGGAGTCAGTAACACTTTTGGGAAGATCTGGGTCCTTTCGGCTCTACACCATCATTTTGAGGTCATATTGGACACCGAACAGGCCCTCCACCTCTGTCTCTTCGCGCCCATCTTCGCTGAGCCTGTCTTCCTCACCTTCATCTATGCCAAGTGTTAGAGAGTCCGTCGGCATGCCCTTTGGAACACTCTCCGTGATATTTGTGAGTCAATTGGTGAAAGGCCCTGGTTAGTTGGGGGAGATTTCAACATCTTTCTGCACGAGCATGAGCGACAGGGTAGGCTGGCTAACAAGACCCGTGCGATGTTGGATTTTGGGCTCATGATTTCCGACACTGAATTGATTGATGCAGGATACACGGGATCCGACTTCACGTGGGAGCTTGTCTACCTCAGGGAGAGGTTGGACCGTGCCTTGATTATTGAGGCGTGGTTCTCCCTGTTCGGGGTGACGAAGGTCTCTCATCTGCCGAGGTACAATTCAGACCACTCCTCCTTCCTCCTTGAGTATAGGTTCTCTGAGACCGTTCAGAAGTCTTCTTTCCGCTTCCAGAGCATGTGGGTTAGGCATCACACCTTCACTGATACCGTTCGTGAGGCATGGGCTCTACCTACTGGCCACACTGGTATGGTAAACCTGCAGCTGAAGCTTACCCGGCTCAAGAAGACGCCGAAGCAGTAGAACTGGTTGGTGTTTGGAAACATCTACCAGAGACTTCAGGACATATAGCGTGCCAGCGCGGCTGCTGAGTTGGCCTATGACAGTGATCCTACTCCATCCCGCTGGTCGGACATGCATCTGTTGCATACTGAGTACTAGCTAACTTTAAAGATGGAACATGATTTCTGGAGGCAAAAGGCTGTTGTTCGCTGGGTCGTTGAGGGAGAGAGGAACACCAGGTTCTTCCAGAGTTTCGTTCATCAGAAACGCTGTTAGACCTACATTCACAGTATTGAGGTTGATGATGTCACGATCTCTGATTAGGTTGGGATCCGGGCCTCTGCAGTTGACTTCTTCCAGACTCTACTCAGTGTGGAGGAGGGTGATTTGGGAGCTCCCATGGATGATTTCTTCCCGAGGCTGCCTGATTTCACTAGTTTTGGTGGACTGTGTGATTTGCCGACGGATGAGGAGACTAGAGCGGTTGTGTTCGATATTGACCCGCCGAGTGCCTCGGGGCCGGATGGGTTCTCTTCCCTGTTCTTCCAAAAATGTTGGGATATTGTGGGACAGGATGTCAGGCTTGCAGTTAGGGATTTCTTCTCTGGCATCCCTATGCCCCGTGGTCTCACTGCTACTGTCATCACCCTGATTCCTACGAAGCCGACCCCTCTATGTTTTTATGGCGTTTTTTCTTCCTTCGCCTTCCTACTGACTCCCATCTCATCCCTCTTGGCTTCCATATTATTTCTAGATGTTATTGTTATGTAGCTACTGCTTCTTGGCAGACGGAGACTATACCACACTTATTTTTCCAGGGCAGCGTGGTCCGGTCGGTGTGGGACTATTTTATGGCATGGTTTGGGGTGGAGGTGCCTTTGTTCTTCGATCCCTTTTCTCTCCCTTAGCTTCTTCCTACATATGACACTGGCACACACTAAGTGTTGGTGAAGAACAACTCAGAAACACACAACTCCTAAGAATCTGGAAATGTATGAAGAAAAACAATCTGAATTTAAACACACAATTCGGCCAGAGTTGTAACCGAACTGGACTTGCGCAGAACAGGAAATAGAAATGGATCAAACACCAATTTAACGTGGTTCGTTCAAGATGAACTACATCCACGGAGGCAAGACACACCCCAATCCACTAAGAAATTCAACCAATTACAGAGAATACACTCAAGAAATGAAATGCCCAATTCTGTTGACAAATTAGGGCACGAACGCTCAATTCTAAAATACTCTCTCTAATCTAAAGAACAAGGAAATTGCTCGACGTAGTGATCTTCTCCTCAATGAGAGCTTTACAATGATATAAGGATTGAAGCTCGAATGCAACTGTACAGAAAGTTCTAACTGAAAGAAGTTGAGCTCAGCTACCGGACAAATGTGACGGTTTTCTTCGTCACAATTCTGCAACTGCTCCGTCACAAACGACGGTTACCTTCAACTGCCTCGAACCCGGTTTATTCTGAACAGCTTGTCTTCTTAATGCTAAAACCCGGTTCATCCTTCCGGTTCTTCACTTCCTGATTCCGGTTCCACATTCTCAACACTCCATTTTACAAAGTATAGCTCACTTGATGAAATTGAACATCACCTCACACTAAGCACATGGCTTTCATTATTCCTTGTCTAATCCTTTGGTTCACCTGAACGAAAAGGAATAATGCAAAATACAGAGGTAGGGCTCTTCTCACATTATTTTTTAGGTAGAGCGACATCTGGCGTTGCTCATCGCGAGCAGCCGTCTGCCCTTCAGGGCCTGGACGGGTTGCACCCTTGGAGCCCGTTTCCTCCACAGAACCCCTGCCCCTCCGTCCCCCCTCAGACCAACCATTTTGGTTCGGTGGAGAGCTCCCGACCCCCTTGGGTCAAGCTCAATACCAACGTTTCCTTCCTCCACGACACAACTTCGGCTGCTGCTGGGGGTCTGATCTAGGTCCCTTCAGGCAATCTGACTCGAGCTTTTCATCGGTCACTCTGAGCTTCCTCGAGCTTTGATGCAGAGCTTCAGGCATTCGTGATTGGACTCACGCTCCTTGACGATGATGCCACCCACATCTAGATCGAGATGGATGCAGCGGCGGTGGTCACGCTCCTCACCTCGGGCAAGCTTGGATTTTGGCAGGTCTCTCACTCACTTACACGGGTGCGGGGTTTGTTGAGAGACAAGACTGTCCGTATTACCCACATCCAACGAGAGGGTAATCGTCCGGCGGACCACCTCGCTGAGCTTGGACACCACACCGAGCCCCTCATCACGTACACTCCGGCGACAACGTCTACTTATCTCCTCTCATTGGTTCGCATAGATCAGTTGGGTTATCCCAGCTTCCGGACCTGTTAGTTTTTATTTCTTTTACTTATGTTGTTTCTCATTGTACTTATTTTTTCGTTTATGTGGCTCATGTGCCTTTTTGAGCCCCCCACTATCTCCCTTTGCTTTTTTCTCTCTTTCCGACCGCCTTGAGTTGTCAGTTGGTTGGGTTGGGAATAAACCTGTTATAGTTTTCATCTAGTTTGGGTGTTTGGGCACTTTGGGCCTAACACCTCCTGATTTCGGATTCTGGGCACTTTTGGCCCAAATCCTTGTACGTACGATTGGATTTCATCCCTTTTTTTGTATGCACAGGTTGGGGATTGAGCCTCAATCCCCCACCCTTTACGAGTGTTTGTTTTAAAAAAGAAAAAAGACAAAAAAAAACCTTAAAAAGCCCCTAAAAACCCTAAAATCCTAAATTCGTGAAACCTAACAAACCCTAAAAAGCCTAAAACCTTGAAAAACCCCTAAAAGGCCCTAAAACCCCGAAAACCCCCAAAAACCCCCTACCTAAACCCTAAACCCTAAAAAACTCTAAAATGCCTAAACCCTAAAACCCTAAAAACCCCTTAAAAACCCTTGGATGTACAATATGACTTATTGTGCATAATGCGTGCAAGTTTTTGCCGACTTTGTAATAGGGATGGAGATTATTACACGGCCGGTGACGCTATTTTGAAGTCAATGGACTCCAATTATTAGTTAATATTGTTGTATTTGGGGAAATTTTTTATCTATCATATTTTGAAAGGAATATATAGAATGTAACCAACTTCTAAAATAATATCAAAACTATTACTTTGACTTATACACCATACCCCTCCTCCCTCTCCCACCTTAACTGCCCACCCCAACCACCCTATCCACTGACCCACGCCCCCAACTTTTTCTGCCACGCAGTCCCATTAATCACGTCTCTCTCTCCAAAAATAGGTGCAACTGTTCATATTCCCTTTTACGAACATTAACTCCTCTCTCTCTCTCTCTCTCTCTCTCTCTCTCTCTCTCTCTCTCTCTCTCTCTCTCCCTCCCTCATTTGAAATTTCACTGCTGTTGAAACCCTTCCCTTCCAAAAACTAGAAAATTTACTGCTCTAAAAATTCACTACATTTCCCGTCGATCCACGACTACTAACTTCGAATAGGGTCTTGTACCATTTTTAAAAACATAGAAAATGGTGTCTGCACTAAGGGGTAGAGTCTACTTTTCCGAACCCCAAGTCGTCGCCGGTTCCTTGGCAGAAGTGTCAGCGAAGGGTGGGGGAGTTGCGCTTTCGCCACGTCGACAAAATCCAGTTCTCGATTCTTCGAGGAATGAATCTGCACTGGCGCTGCCTCAGTTAGCAAGCTCTAGAGTTTGGACAAGAGCCGCGGCTGGAAGCGAAACAGGGAGGCCACAACTTCAGCATACAGAGACATATTCGTGTATCCAACCACCTACTCAAGCCGCAGGCCTTTAGCCACGCTCTCGCCAGATCAGGTTGCAGTTGATGGTAGCCCCTCTTCGTCTGGTTTGTCAGATGAGGAAGATAACGACCAGATAACCATTTAGTTTCAGTGGGTGCCTTACTTGTGAATGTGAAATTGAGACTGAAATTGTTATTTTTTTTTATATTATTTTTTTTTTTTTGTTGCATATTGCTCTGTTATTTCTTGTCTTGTGTTTTGGTGGAAATTTTCTCTTCATTTGTTATGTGGTGCACAAGTCCTCCCTAAAATGTTGTATTTTCCCCCTTTATTAGCTATATAGTAAAAAAAACTGAGATTCGGTAAAAGTTAATGTTTCATGAAATTTTTGGTTTCGCACTATTTCTAGTTTCGGATTTTTGGTGCAGGGGGTGTGTAATTGGGTGTTGTTTATTGTTGTGTGGGGTGGCCGTGTGTTGCCTATGTTTCTGTACACTCTAAAATGATAGGTTGTGTGTGGCTAGTAACATTAACCATGTACTATATTTGTTAGATTCCTGAATTCGATTGGTAGACTACTGTCTTGAATTCGTCCCCCAACCTTAATCATGTTCGATTAGAAGTCTAACAACATTTTTCATTTTTTTTATTTGTTCTGTATTCTTATTGTTCTGTCTTTTGCGACTTCACAATTTTGTGCCTGCAGTTGACATTGATCAGGCCTCAATTAATGAGTAATTTTTAGCCCGTTTGCCTGAATATGTCCTTGCATAAACGTTTGGCATCTTTTTTTTTTATTATAATTTGTAAGTCATTCTTCGTGCCTATACATCGCCTTAACATTTCGTGCATTAGATGTTATCGTGCCCCCAAAGTTTTGTCTACTTTAACATTGTCAAATAATGTTAATTAGGTATTTAGATTAGGAATCATTCGATAAATACACTGATTAATTATTTGACTTTATTCTGATTTTGATAGCTATATTGTTTAATGGGCCTTATAATATTAGATAAATTGAGAATACCAATTGATATTCAATCATGATTTTGATCTTATTCCATTTATGTTTGTAGCTTTAAATAAAATCTTATTAGACCTTGATAACCATGATGTTTGTTGCATTGATCTAATTAAGAATGTATCGAACTAATACTCACTATTTTTCCATAGTTGGTTTGGAAGCATCCACTAATGCAAGCCATTAGCACAGGATAAATGGTCACTACCGGTTTTTAGTTGCTACGATAATTAAGTAGAATTTGAATGAGAGGGGGCCCGCGACGATTGACATATACAGGAGATCAGTATCCGGTCCCCTGCTTGAATTCGATGAGGATGAGTTAGTAACCCCCAACACAGCAATGGATGTCGTCGTTTCTTTCGAGATAGTCAAGAAGGGTATTATGGGTATCCCTGAGATGTGGTTCCAGGTTGGCACGAAGCCAATTAGGTTCGAGGAAAGAGAGTACGCCTTGATCACTGGTCTCAACTTCGGTGATTTTAATCTTGAAATTTATCCAGACCCCCTACTACTGGGGTATTTTCTAGATGACTAGAGGGTAGGCATGTTTGGATGAGGCATGTGATGACGATGTTTGAGAATCGGATTTTTAGTTACAGCCTGAATGACACTCTAAAGTTTGCGAAAGTTTGGTAGTTGTACTATATCCTAATGGTGGAGGACAAAAACAAATGGGATAATTCTTTTGAGTTAGATACACCTTCATGAATCTGATTCGCTACATGATGGACATGACACTACAAGTTACTAATGAATGAAACCACTTTTACTTTTACGGCTTCACTATAGCTTTCCTTGTGAGTTGAGATTTTAGGCTCCTTGCTTGTCTTTTGGTGTATCTCATAGCTTTGTACCTATAAGTTAATTACACTCATGCCGCATTCACATTGTAGATTTGATATTCGAGGCCATTCCAGAAATTGGAGAGGATTGTAGTGAACAAGTTGCCAGGGATGTATTGCCACGGATGATGAAGTGGAGGCCCAAAAGGAGCCAAGTTAATGACAAGGCTGATCGCTTTTTTCAACGAGAGGTAGGATGTTTATCAAATTATATTCCACATATAATTCCTGATCCTGCCCCCGCCGAGTATATTGATCAGGCAATGAAAGACCATGCGGTGCCGGACGAGCCGAGTGGCGGTGGTGGTCGTGATGCTGCGTTAGGTAGTCGGCGCCAAGCTCGAGAAAGTCCCCCTGTGGGTTTATGTTGTAGCACCCGAATTAGGCTAGTGATGCATGTATTTAGGTCGATTTAGGAATGTATTTTATAAAATTTATATGCATATTTGGTCGAGATTTGCGTATATTTGTCATATTTGGACTAGTTAACTTGTTTTAACTTATTTTGAAGGTTTTGAAGTATTTTAGGTTGAAAGTCATGTTTTATGACTATCGGACGAAGGAACAAAGTCAAAGGGAAAACTGGTCTGAACCGATCTCAAAGACTGAACCGGTGAAGAACCATCGCGACCGTGTCACTTTAGTGAGCGACCGCGACAAAAGGTGGCTAGAAATTGAAATTTACACTGTCCATGCTTCACGGTCGCGACAAAAGAAGCAGTTTTAAGTTATTCTGGAAAAGAGGTGGCGCGACCGCAATGGTTATTACGCGCGACCGCGATAGAAGATCTGATTTTGAAGGATTTCCTACTTTAATTAGGATTTGGAGCCTAAACTCCCCAAGACTCGTCCCCAACTTATAAAAAGAGGCCCAAGCTCGAGTTTAAAGGGATCATATCATACTTTTACATGGTTTCAAGTACAAGGATTGAGAGCGAGGATCAACAAACAAGACGTGACGAAGATCGAAGAGCCGATTATAAGAGTTTAATTATTTCTTGTCTAGTTTTTAATTCATTACAATTTTTTCCTTGAATTATTATTTTGATTTGATAGTAGGCATGAGTAGCTTAATTACTCGTGTCCTAGGGTTAGAAAGTAGGGATTTAGAATTATGCTTGATTTTATGTTTTTAAGTTATAAACTCCTGTTTTTAGTATCTATCTATATGTTTGTTCTTATTTTATGATTGAGCATAACCTGATCAATTAGGCTTTGTCTAATCGTTTAACAATTCCGTTTTAGGAGGAGGGAATTGTTAATAGACTTACGACGTGTAGCGTAGTTGTCTATGACTCCGTAGGCAAAGGTCAAGGGGCTTTTGGGAGTTGTTAGGATTAATTGACTCGGGAGAGTAATTGTTCTAATTAATCTACGATTTAGTCGCTTCGGGAGAAGGGCTAGGTTAATTAAGTGCCACGTAATAGATATTAAATTGGTTTAAAGGTTTATAATTTAGAAATTAATCACTCATTAGCATAATTCCTGAAATCAACACCTTAGGATACATTCTCTTTGATTGGAAATCAACTTTAGATAATTAATTCATTTAATAGGAATATATGCAATATAGTTTAGTAATAAATAATCTTTCCAAATTCTAGTGTCTAGTTAGGATAATCCTAGATAATTAGGGTATCGAACTACCTAACCTCATTCCCTGTGGATCGAACTTAACTTCCACTATATACACCTACACGCGTACACTTGCGGTAACTAAGGATCAGGATTAGAGTCTGTCAAGTTTTTGACGCCATTGCCGGGGAATAGGTTTAGCGCCTTAGTTTTTATCCTGAGTAATAGAAGGACACTAGACTAGATTTATTTATTGCAACTTAATTGTTATTATTTAATTTCATTTTATTTATTGTTGTGATATATGGTATTCTTTTTGTTAGTGTTTTCAGGTGTTCGCATGCAAACTAGATCAAGAAGGAAAGAACATCTTGTTCCTTTCGATCCTGAGATTGAGGCAACTGACGAGGATACCGAACAAGAAGAAATCCCATATTCGAGATGGAGAACACTCCACAAAATCAGGATCAAGAGGTTGTGCTGAATCGAATATTGGGGGCCTTAGCCCATTTGGATGATAGATTAACTAATCTGCAGCAGCAACATCCACCACCACAGCAGCAGCAACTTCCAGTTCAGCAGAGACAAGCTCAGATTGTACAAGATGACGTGGATGAGGACATCACACCCATAAGTGATTATCTTCGTCCCATGCCAAATCAGTCGGTTGGAGGAGTGCAACCACCACCATTAAATGCCAATAGCTTCGAGTTGAAGCCAACGCTGATAAATATTGTGCAGCAGAACCAGTTTGGTGGTAGCGCGCTAGAAGACCAGAACGTGCATCTGAATAAGTTCCGCAGATTGGCTGAAACAATAAAGATGAATCATGTGTCACACGAGCAAGTAAAAATGAGGTTGCTCCCATTCTCAGGTGAAAGACAAAGCACTCCAATGGTATAATTTGCTAGATCATGTCACAGAATAGGGAGGACTTGAGCACAAGATTTTTTTTGAAGTACTTTCCACTGAGCAAAATGCTAGATCTACAGAATAAGATAAATTAGTTCAAGCAATTGGATCAAGAACCGTTCGGTTAAGCTTGTGAAAGATTCCGGGATCTTATCCGGAGTTATCCCAAATACGAGTTCTCGAAGAAGCAGCAGGTGTGCAAATTCTATAATGGGTTGCTTGCTCCAGCATGAGATCATGTTGATGCTGCTGCATGAGGTAGTCTGATAGAGAAAAATGTGAGGTCTGCATTCTCTATCTTGGATCCGATGGCCAGAACCAGTTATCAGTGGCCGAATGAGAGGAATGAGCCAAGAAGAGTGGCTAGCATTGTAGAAACTAAGCCGAGTGATACTCTTACCTCTCAGTTGTCTGCTTTGACAAACCAAGTAAGTCTGCTAACTAGTCTAACGTTACACAACACACTGATACCCCATCACAGCAGTTATCGGCCCAGGAAGATATTGAAGATGTTAATTTCGTGAATCATAGGAACTTCAATAACTTCCAAAATAATCAGCCGAGGTACAACCAGTACCAACCTAACTGGAATCACCAGAACTTCTCCTATGGCAATAAAAAGAATTCACTCAATCCGCCACCAGAATTCGTCGTCATGAATAGAATGATCCATGATGGCCATAAGCCGACACAAGAGGAGATAGTGCAGTCACAGTTTACTAAGTATGATGAAAAACTAGCTCAATTGGAGAGAAAGATGGACGGAAAGTGTATTGAGCTAAACAAGAACAGATTCAGGGAGTAGACATCAAGCCACTCGAGAATAGCATCAACGGATTTTTTACCAACATGAGTCAGCTAATAAAGATTGTTGGAGCCTAGCATAAGCAAGGGCAATTCCGAGTGACACGGTGGTGAATACAAGAGAACAGTGTCAAGCGATTCGGTTGAGAAGTGGCACTGAGTATGAGGGTCCAAAGCTGTCGGTTGAAAAAGAGAAGATAGTAAAGAAAGAGCAGTTGGATGAAAAAAGAGGGGCACAAGGAAAGGAAAAGGGTCAAAAGGATGCCTTGAAACCAAGTGAGGGGCGAGACATCAAAGCCAACATACCAGCATATGTCCCTCCTATTCCATTCCCACAAGTCCTAATGAAGAAGAAGATCGATGAACAGTTCGCAAAGTTTTTGGATGTATTGAAGAGGATCCAAATCAACATTTTTTTTGTTGAAGCACAACAACAAATGCCAAACTATGTAAAATTCTAGAAGGAGGTGATTGCAAAGAACAGAAAGTGGGAGGAATATGTGACGGTGAATTTGACGGAAGAGTGTGGTTCAGTGATCTAAAGAAAACTACCCCTGAAGTGCAAAGATCCAGGTAGTTTTACTCTTGAATGCAAAATAGGTAATGGGACTTTTAATAAAGCACTGTGCGATCTAGGAGCTAGTATCAACTTAATGCCTCTGTCTATATTTGAAAAACTAGGAATAGGCATGATGAAACCCAAAACAATTGCCCTACAAATGGCTGATCGCTCTATGAGTTAGCCACAGGGCATTGTAGAGGATGTTTTGTTAAAAGTTGACAAATTTATAATTCCTGCTAATTTTGTAGTCCTAGACATGATAGAAGACAAGGAAGTCCCCTTGATTTTAGGTCGCCAATTTTTAGCAACAGGTAAGGCTCTTATAGATGTCCAAAATGGGGAATTAACTTTAAGGATAGATGAGGAGAAAGACACATTTTCTATATATAAAGCTCTACAACAACACGATAGTGAAGAGGTTAATCAAATTGAAACATGTAGCTCTATATAGTGTTTAGATGCCACATTTATAAGAACTTAAACTCACCTAGTGATTGTGATGCCCTTGAAGTTTGCCTTGTTGATTCTATTTTTAATATTGATCACCATGACTCTACTAACCTTGATCTTGTGGAAAGTGTTAGTGCTCTAAATGCCTTGCAGGAAGCTCCTAAAGGAAGTCCAACTGATGAGAATATAAGGAAGAAAGTTGTTGAGGAGGTACCAAAAAGGGTTAAAGGCTGCCCGGACCTCAAGCCGTTACCAGATCATCTATGGTATGAGTTCCTTGATAATGAAATAAGATATCCGATAATAATCTCTTCCTCTTTGTCTGGGTCTGAAACTGAAAAATTGCTAAGGGTCTTGAGAAGATATAAATTTGCGATAGGATGGTCAATTGCTAATTTAAAGGGAATTAGTCCCACAATATGCATGCACAAAATTCTAATGGAGGGTGAGTATAAACCCACAGTCCAAAATCAACGTAGGCTTAATCCCATGATGCAAGAAGTAGTTAGGAAAGAAGTGCTTAAATGGTTAGATGTAGAGATTGTCTTTCCAATTTCAGATAGTAAGTGGGTAAGTCCGACCCAAGTGGTCCGTAAGAAAGGGGGGATGACTATTGTGAAGAGTGACTCTGATGAGGTCATTGCTACTAGGGTAATTACGGGATGGCGAGTATGTATAGACTATAGAAAACTAAATGTAGCTACTCGTAAAGACCATTTTCCCTTTCCTTTCTTAGATCAAATGCTTGATAGGTTAGGAGGGTATGAGTACTATTGTTTCCTTGATGGTTATTCGGGATACAATTAGATCATGATTGCCCCGGAGGACCAAGAGAATACATCATTTGTGTGTCCTTATGGTGTCTTTGCATTTCGTAGAATGCCATTTGAGCTTTGTAATGCACATGCTACCTTTCAGCGTTGCATGATGGCCTTATTTGAGGGTCCGATAGAGAATATCATGGAAGTCTTTATGGATGAATTTTCTGTCTTTGGGTCATCTTTTGATCACTGCTTAGACAACTTAGCTCTCTCATCCTAAATTGGGAAAAGTATCATTTCATGGTTAGGGATGGCATTGTTCTTGGTCATAGGATTTCGTCTACGGGTTAGAAGTCAACAGAGCTAAGGTAGTTGCCATAGAGATACTGCCACCTCCAAAGAATGAAAAAGGGCTTAGAAGTTTTCTAGGACATGCGGGGTTCTATAGAAGGTTCATAAGAGATTTTTAAAAAATATCTAAACCTCTATCTCGTTTACTAGAAAAAGATACTTCTTTTGTGTTCGATGATTCTTGTGTGCAGGCATTCGAGACCTTGAAGAAAGCATTAGTGACTGCCCAAGTATTGATCACACCAGATTGCTCTCAATCATTCGAGATAATGTGTGATGCAAGCGATATGGCTGTAGGGACAGCTTTAGGCCAAAAGAGAGAAAAGATTTTTCGAGTCATCTACTATGCCAGCAAGACACTTGATTCAGCCCAAGCAAACTACACTACCACAGAGAAGGAGTTGCTAGTTGTTGTCTATGCATGTGACAAATGCAGAGCATATCTAATACAAGCAAAGACAATAGTGTACACTGACCATGCAGTCCTTCAGTATTTGTTTGCGAAGCAAGATTCAAAGTTAAGGTTAATCAGATGGGTAATTCTATTGCAAGAATTTGACTTGGAAATCCTAGATAGAAGGGGATATGAAAACGTGGTTGCCGATCACTTGTTAAGAATTGAGAATGAAGCGGATGAAAAAGGACAGCAAGAGGCAATTAATGATACATTTCCGGATGAGTACGTTTTGGTTGTGGAAGATGCTCCATGGTACATCGATATTGTGAACTATATAGTGAGTGGATTTTCGCCAGATTTACCATCCTATAAGAAGAAAAAGTTTTATCATGATGTTAAGTTCTATATATGGGATCATTACCTATACAGAAGATGTGCAGACACTATTATCCGAAAGTGTGTCCCTTATACTGAAGTAAGGGACATAATCACACATTGTCACTCATCCCCAAGTGGGGGACATTTTGCATCAGCACAAACAACCGCAAAGGAGCTTCAAAGCGAATTCTATTAGCCGACGATCTATAAAGATTGCCATGAATTTATCTTGCAGTGTGACCACTGCCAAAGGAAGGGAGGAATATCACGGAAGCATGAGATGCCCCGCACCACTATCATTGAAGTAGAGTTGTTTGATGTTTGGGGCATAGAATTCATGGGACCCTTTCCATCTTCGAATGGGTTCCAATATATCTTGATTGCTGTTGAATATGTTTCACGATGGGTGGAGGTTGTTCCGACCCAAACAAATGATGCCAAGTTAATACTGAAATTTCTCCAGAAGAACATTATCACGTGGTACGGGACTCTGAGAGTCTTACTAAGCGATGGAGGTCACTATATTGCAACAAGTGGCTAACTGCACTATTAGTCAAGTATGGGGTGAAGCACCGAGTCACCACTTCGTACCATCCTCAAGCCAAGGGTCAAGTGAAACTAGCCAATCGTCAAATCAAGCAAATGCTTGAGAAGTCGGTGAACTGGAACATAAAGGATTGGTCAACGACATTAGATGACGCACTATGGGCATATAGGACAACATACAAGACCCCATTAGGACTTTCACCATATCAGCTCGTTTTTGGGAAAGCATGTCATTTGCCGGCGGAATTAGAGCATCGAGCCTATTAGTCAGCCAAGAAGTTGAATTTTGAAAGTGCGACTTCTTAAGCTCAATGATTTGGATGAATTAAGAAATCAAGCTTTCGAGAACTCCACTTTGTACAAAGACCATGTCAAACAGTTTCATGACCGCATGATAAAGAATCGAATATTTGAAGTCGGTGACCAAGTTTTACTGTTCAACTCTTGATTGAGATTATTTCTAAAAAAAATTGAAATCAAGAAGGTCGGGTCCATTCACTATCAAGATGGTCCGAGCATCCGGAGTAGTAGAGCTGATGAATGGATATGGGGGCACTTTTCTCGTCAATGGACAAAGAATCAAGAAATACTACAAACCAGACCAACTTAAAACCATGCACGAAGTGAGGTTGAAAGAGCTCGACTAAACCAAAAAGGTCATCCAGCTTGAGACGTAAAATGAAGCGCTTGTCGGGAGGCAACCCGATGTTCACTGTTTTCTTAAAAATATATATATTTTTTTATTATTTTATGTTTTTACGTGTGTTTTTAGTGTTTTTGATGTTGTAGGAACCAACATGATGCAATATTGACAAGCATAGAAAGAAACGAGGGTCAAAAGAAGGAAAAAACGAGCATAAGGGAACTAAAAGCATCGAGACCGCGACACTGTAGTCGCGACAAAAAATGGCCTAGAAACTAGAAATTGCACTGGAGTGCCATCGCGACCGCGGAAATCAAGTCTTGCGGTCGCGATGATTTCGACGCAGAAAACCACTTTTGGGTTAAGGCAGCCACGGCCGCAACAGGTAATGTCTCAGGGCTGCGATGAGTAAAGCAGGCTTTAATCACGAATAAAACCAGGTTTTGCCTCACTTTCCTTCCTCACCTCTTTTTTGTGAACTACACACCCACACACTGACAAATCCGATTTTGAGTATACAACACTATATAATCACACAAAAATACCCACAAACACAAGCACACACCAAGGATTCATCAATTTCACCATAAATTTTCGGATTTAACGGGCCCATTTAGACGAATTTCGGGCACTTCCACTTTTCGACTTCACCGCTATATTTCTTTGGTAAGTATGGCTAACCCAAGATTTCATTTGCTGTAATTGACTGTTTATGCTTATTTATCATTGAGGTTTGTTGATTTTCGAATTTGAAGAGTGTTTGTTCATGTGTTGAATAGATTTTGGCACTTGTAGTGCATATTTTGAGATAGAATCGATTGGGTTGTATAATGTAGGCACTATTGGTGATTGAATATGAAATTGTGTTGTTGATGTTGATTGGAATGGTTGAACAGCAACAATAGTGAAAATAACATGTTATGTTCATTGAGGACTTTTATCGAGCATGTTATGGGCGAGATTAGAAAGTAGGTTTTTGTTGGTTTTGTTATCCCTTTTGTGTTTTTATGTGTGATACGATGATGAATAGAGTCTATTTTGCATGATTTATGTTCATATGATTCGAATTTCACCATAAGTTGTGTTAAAGTGGCGAAATTAGAAGTTAAGCACACCATAGGGGGTTAAAAATTGAGCAATTATGTTATGTTGTTCCTAGAATGTGATTATTTTAGTAAATAGGATTAAGTTACACTTCGAGAATCAATTAGGTCTAAGAACAAATCTTTGCCTGACTAGAAATAATTGATTTGTTAGAAGGTAGTTTAACTTTTTGAATTATATTGGGTGTTAAAAGTTGTTTTGTTGGATTGAGTATGTGTAGGTTCACTAAAATGGCTCCGAAAAAAGCAAGCTCCAGTTGTTGTAAGGGCAAGTAACCAATGGTTGAAGATGTTGCATCACAGAATCCAAATGATAACCAAATTTTATTTGGGTTCACCTTGGAAAGGGAAGAACATAAGAACCGGTTCGATCAGCTCCGTCAATGCTAAGTTGTGGCAACCCGATTTAGCAATGATGAACTCACACGAGCTATGGGGATACACGAGAACATTAAACCGTTGCTTATAGTGGGTGGTTTGCTCAAATTCATGCAGGCCAAACTCACATACAAGAGGCTGACAAAGGACTTTTTGAGTACCTTTGCCATCATAGTGGCAAGTGAACCACATTCTCGTTGATCGGATGGTACACGTGTCCCGTGCACGCACTTTAGGGTACTTTTAGTGTCATTTTAGTGTCAATAATGTGCATAATCAGGTGTATTTAGTGCTTTTGTACTCTCATGGGCAAAATAATGCGTTTGTGTTATTTTTGTGTTAAGACAGGTGAAAAAGGATCGAAAAAGAACATCAAACGATCGCGGAGTCGAGGGATCGATCGAGGCAACAAAAGAAAGGGCTAACTGAAGATCTCGGCCAAGACAGGATAAAAATCTTGGCCGAGATGAGTCTCCAGGGTAAACATGAAGATTTGCAGAACTGAAGATCTCGGCCAAGATGAGTTTCCAGAGGATTTCAGGATTTTCAAAAGACCAAGATCTCGGCCGAGATGAGTCAAACCTTAGCCAGCCCCAATTTTCCCTTTTCACGTCTCGGCCGAGATGAAGTTGAATCTCGGCCGAGATCAACCTTCGACCCACCAGCTGAAAAATCTTTTTTTTTCACGTCTCGGCCGAGACACACTTGCATCTCGGCCGAGATTCCTTACCCTGTTTTAAAATTCTGAATGTGATTTTGCCTATTTTTTACTAGCACTTTCACCCCTTATATATATATATGTATATCATCCTATTCGAATTCGACCTACCTTTTTGATACTTTTGGAAGCACTATTCAGCCACCATCACATCTAAGGAGGAGAGAAGGGCAAGAAGAAGTCACATCATCCTCCCCATTGATCAACCTTGGGTTTTATCACTCTATCTTTATGAATTCTTGTATTTTCTGTGATTTCTTGATTGTAGTAGGTGTAATGGGTGGCTAGCACCCTAAATTCTACCCTTGATCATGTTGAACCTTGATTGATGATGAGAATGTGATTATTGACTCTTGATGTTACCTTATTTATGCAATTTAAATGTTCTATAATGCTTGATTGGATTGTCTCATGCCTAGATGCTTGTTTTAGGATTGATCACCCTTTGGGAGGCATTTATTGTATGTTGCTAGAGATTGAACTTCACTTTCCGTGATTGTTGAAGCTTCAATCTCCCTTAGTAGCGAACAATGCTTGATATCATTGGTGGCATTATAGAGTTTGGCCTCTAAACCCGATTGTGTCGAGGTTTATGCTTTATTTATCCCGTTGTTCTAGCTCGTGACCACCCCATATCAATTAGTGTGAAAAGAGTTTGTTTGGATCACTAATTGATTTGGGTAGGGATAAATCCATAAGCGTACCTTCAATTTATCCACAATTTAGGGACAACACGATCTACATAAGCGGACCTTGTAGATTGTGGGATAAGGGTTTAAATCGCATTAAATTTGGGACATCAACGATAATCATTAGGTAGTCGGATTCAAGGGGATACTAGATCGAGGGCAGACCTTTTATCATATTCTAAATCCGAAAAACATTTGTTATTTGTCTTTCTTTATTTGATATAAAATACCAAAAATATTTATTGCTTATCTAGAATTTTAGTTGATCACTTGTTAGCATTTAGTTGTTAACTCAATCCAAAACCCCCTCGTTTACTTGTTTAAGTTTATTACCCTATCCATCGTAAATCATTAGTTGCTTGTAATATCCGAACAACACTAATCCACCGTTCTTTGTGGGATCAACCCTTACTTACCACTCTACTTGTTAGAGTCGTAGGCTAGGTATCGCGTATACTGATATATATACGTTTAATTTGGTGGTAAAAAAAGACCACTACCACCGGACAGTATCACATTTCAGCTAATGGACAAACAGCGTACACTGACATATGCCCAGCTAGATCGGATATTTGGCTTCCTTAAAGCTAACAAGGAAGGCCCACTTGAAGTCTTCAACATTGAAGAGTCTATTGACATCTGCTCCTCCACTCGTGCAACCTCAAAGATACGTGGCAAATGCTGCCAAAGCCACATAGATTCGAAACCCAGTTATACGCTACCTCCAGAAGATGTTGGATTATACTCTATTCGCGAGAAAAGAGACGGGTGCCATGAGATAAGCCGAGCTGCAAATGATTTGGAATATGCTTCATGAGCATAAGGCAGATAATGCCAAACTATTGATGGAGCATTTCGAAAATGTCATCCGGAAACAGAAAGACAACATTATGATTGGAGGGTTGATCACACCCATTGCCGAGCTCTTCGATGATATTAATTTTGAAGACATGATACCGGTCGAGGGTGAAGTCCAATTCACTTGGGAGCTGGTACAAAACATGCAAGTAGTGGTAATGGGGGAAGACGGAAAGGTCCTCCTATGTCTATCAAAATATGGGGCCATATCTTCGGCTCCCCTACTTCGACGGAACGGTTGTAATGAGCACTGAACATACAGAGAATTAGGCCTTGTATTCCGACGACCATATTGCTTGCTCCTAAATGCCGGACTCAGAGGTGTTTCAGTCTGGGCAAGCAACTGAAGGAAGCAGCAGAGTCCATTGATCATCAAAGAAGAAGCGGTCGGCAACAGCTGTTGCATCCTGGTCCGAACTGAATGAGGACGTGGAAGGGCTAATCACATCTCTCAAGCATGATGTTCAGTTTGGAGAGACATCGAACAGAGGTTTGAGGGGCGGTGCAGACAATCAGTCATGAGTTCAATAATCAGCGAGCACTCTTGAATACCCTCCTCGAACGAAGTAATGAGGAACGTACTTGGAGACACCAGCAGGACACTCGTTGGGATGCATCGGCCCAAGTTTGGAGTCAACATGGCTTCCAACCACCACCACCGCCGCAATGATTGTGAGTTAGCATCAAGGCATACCACTATTTTCCTCCAAACATTGGCCTTTGGCCAAGTTTGGGGGAGGGGGTGTACCGTGGGACGTCTTGGCCACAATTTATATTTGAGTTGCTATTTTTATATTTTTGTTTCTCATTACTAGTTTGATTTATTGTTGTTTGCTTCGTATTTAGTTTGATCATTAGGTTTGTGTGCCCACTTGTCTGTTTAGGTTTCTTTGGTTGGAGTATTTGGTCTATGCGCCCACTTATATGTTTTTATTGGAGCTATTGGGTCTTTGAACCCATTTATTGAGTTTGTTGCTTAGAGATAGTCATGTTGGCTCTTAATAGTTTTTAGTGTAATGTTTTATGTTTTAAGCTGTTTATTAGTTGGAGTCTAGGAAAAAGAAAAAGAAAAAACTAAGCCTTTAGTTGGTAATAAGTGATTAAAAGAAGAAAAGAAAAAATAGGAAAAGATGGATGATGAAATGTTAATGATGAGGAGATTTTGAGAAACATATTTGCAAAATTGGCACATAGTCGAGCATGATAGGTAATTTGAGATGAAATTGAGCTTGAACTTAGAATGTTTGATCAAAATGAACCTTGTGGGGATTTAAGCCTAATTGTACTCCTATTTTTGAAGTAATTTGATTTCTTTTGGTGTGAATTTTGATTGGATATATGTATTGGCCTCCAGAACTTGCTTAGAGACTCTACTATGAATATGTCAAGTGCGCGTGTTGTGACTTAGAAAATGATTTATGCAATTCTTGATTTGCGCCTTTATTTGAGCCTCTAAAATGATCCTTTTTACCAAATATATGAAAAATTATTCTTAGTTAGCCAAAATGAGCTTTTAGTTTTTTATTGATAGCCCCACATTACAAGCCGAATACCCTTGAATTTGAGCCTTTGGCCTTGATTTGGAACAATTGAGTAAGAGGGAGGTGGATTGGAAGGTAAGTAGGGAAAAGTTTTGGGAATAAATGGGTGGATTAATGGATAAATGAAAGGGTGAAAGGAATATATATGTATAGGTGAAAAATTGAGAAAGTATGACCTCTCCTAGTATGTTTGTATTGTTTGAAGTAATTTTTTTGTTTTAAAAAAATCGAAAAATTAGAAAACCAAAGAAAAAAAATGGATGTAAATATGTGTTTTACCGTTTTTTATTGAGGAGAGGTTAGGAATAGAAAATACTTGATGACTACTTGATTGAAAAATTGGGTAGTCGCAAGATGTGGTAACCGAACAAATGAAAAGCACTCAAGTTGTAAGAATGTTTGAAGGTGAAGAAGTCACTTTGCGGGGTGATTTACTGAGATTTAGAGAATGAGATTGAGTGATTGAATTGAGAGGTAGTCGGGTTATGCATAACTTGATTAATCCAATAAATAGTCACTTTTGTCCAAAAATTGGCCCACATTACCTTAAGCCCACATTACAACCAAATGAAGACCTATCTGATTATTTGTCACACATGTCAAGTACGAAGTTCAGTTTAGACGATTGCAAGCATATGGTAGGCTGTACATGTAGTCCAATTTGAGCGGAAATATATCTTAACCTAAACACTTGAGAGATGAGCGAAACACTTATCCGGTGAGGATTGAATAGTTCGAAAGTTCAAAGTCTCAATAGTAGTTAATTTTTGCATGATCACATTTGCTCAATTTTACTATGTTGCCTATCTTTTTGAGTAAAATCAGTCTAGAACTGGAATCATTATCTAATCATCCTAAAAAAATGCATAATCACTTGTATTCTTTGCTGTCTTCTATTTTTTTTGTTCGGGACGAACAACAGTTTAAGTTTGAGGGATTTTGATACACGTTAAGTATACATGTATTTAGGTCGATATAGGAATGTATTTTATAACATTTACATGCATATTTGGTCGAGAGTTGCTTATATTTGTCATATTTGGATTAATTAACGTGTTTTGGCTTGTTTTAAAGGTTTTGAATTATTTTAGGATGAAAAGTCGTGTTTTACGGCTATCGGATGAAGGAACAAAGTCAAAAGGAGGAAAATCGGTCTAAACCGATCTTAAAGAGTGAACCGGTGAAGAACCATCGCGACCGCATCACTTTAGTGAGCAGCATCGACAAAAGGGGACCCGAAATTGAAATTTGCATTGTCCATGCATCGCATCCTCGACAAAAGATACAGTTTTAAGCTGTTTTGGAAAAGAGGTGCCGCGATGCAAACCACATCCTCCACGAAAGACCTTCGATGGGTATTGTGCACTGCCGCGACAGAAGATCAAATTTTGAAGGATTTCCTACTTCAAGTAGGATTTGGAGCCTAAACTCCCCAAGACTCGTCCCCAACTTATAAAAAGAGGCCCAAGCTTGAGTTTAAAGGGATCATATCATACCTTTACATACTTTCAAGTACATGGCTTGAGAGCATGGATCGACGAGCAAGACGTGATGATTATTGAAGAGCCGACTATTTTGGTTTAATCATTTCTTGTCTATTTTTTAATTCATTACAATGTTTTCCTTGAATTATTGTTTTATTTTATAGTGGGCATGAGTAGGTAAATTACTCGTGTCCTAGGGTTAGAAAATAGGGATTTACAATTATGTTTGATTTTATCTTTTAAGTTATAAACTTCGGTTTTTAGTATCTATCTACATGTTTGTTATTATTTTATGATTGAACATAACCTGATCAATTAGGCTTAGTCTAATCATTTAATAATTCCACCAAGGGAGGAGGGAATTGTTAATAGACGTACAACGTGTAGCGTAGTTGTCTATGACTATGTAGGCAAAGGTTAAGAGGCTTTTAGGAATTGTTAGGATTAATTGACTCAGCAGAGTAATTGTTCGAATTAATCTACGATTTAGTCACTTCAGGAGAAGGGCTAGGTCAATTAAGCGCCGCCTATAGATATTAAAACTAGTTTAAAGGTTTATAATTTAGATATAATCATTCATTAGCGTAATTCCTGAAATCAACACCCTAAGATACATTCTCTTTGATTGGAAATCAACTTTAGATAATTAACTCATTTAATAGGAATATATGCAATATAGTTTAGTAATAAATAATCTTTCCAAATTCTAGTGTCTAGTTAGGATAAACCTAGATAATTAGGGCATCGAACTACATAACCTCATTCCTTGTGGATAGGCCTTGACTTCCATTATATACACTTACACCCGTACACTTGCGGTAATTAAAGGTTAGGATTAGAGTCTGTCAGTTCGTCAACTACCGGTCGCGGTTCCCGTGGTCATGAGGATGATGCTGATGAACCCATAGACTTGGTTGGAGATACAACGAGCTCCAGTGATGATGAAGAAAGTTCTGAGGAATTAGGAAATCGCCGAAGACAGGCCCGGCCAAGAGTTGGAGCTAACCAGATAGGGTCAATAGATGACATATGTAGACAATTGGGACAAGAGATGCAGAGGGTGGTCGAGGAGATTATACCGGCTATGATACGGCGGGAGTTGATTGATTCACTTAGAATCGATGTCCTTGGTATCGTAAGAGCAGAAATTGCAAGATTTTTCGATGTGAGACATGCGGATAGCGAGAGCCGGGTAAGTGCTACCTGGGTCTTTTTACCCACTTTTTAAAAATTGAGTGCCTGCTATTCAAGCTCTCATTTAGCCACGCATTATTTGACTGAATTTTTCTTGTTCATGGAAGATTTGGATTTGCAGCGCGAAGTAGAGCACCCACACCACTAAACACTCCCGTTGTTGGAGGTCCGAACCTGTCACCTGTAAGTGTTAACATATTACATTCGTTATTGCCAACTCATAAGTATCAAACCAAAATTTTCAAGTATTTGTTTACTTCAATTGTGTTGTTAACGAGAATGTAGGTTCGAGATACTAACCCAACCCCCTCTACAAAAGGCAAAGAGCCAATAGGTCCAGTTGATGCTACTGAGACTAGTGTTATGCCAACGAGCATGGGACGTTGGCGATTGGCATCGGAAATAGAACCACAAAGCCCAACCCAACGTGTTACTAGATCACGGGTTAGATATGTCTCACCGTCGAGGTCATCCGAAATACCCGTTTTTGAGCCAGTGGTAGCTGAACAAGATCAACAAGTACCTGATGTACCGGAGGACGAGGTCGGGATTGACAATGACAAAGAAGAGTTCGAACTGCCGGAGGAGGTCCCCTCAAATGTCGTAAACGCATTAGAGATTGGGGAAGAAGAAGAACCTATAGGCCCTATTTCCATGTCCGCCGAACCAGACTCTTCCGAGCGGGGGTATTAGGGCAGTCAGATTATGGTTGGATTCGGCAATTGTGATGAGCCCTTATAGGGTGTTTGAGCGAAGGCATATGTCTGACCGGCGTGCATTCGATGCGTTTATGAAATCTGATGGCTTGTATGTTTTATGTTCCATCGTTTAGTTATTTCATGCATGATAATTCATTTTATCACACCGTGCATTCTGTTATACTTACTCCCGAATTTGTTTATTTAAAATATATATATATATATATATATATATATTTATATATAAAAAATTAAGCGGAATGTTGGGCTTGGTTGGAATGTTGGCAAGGAGTTTTTTTAACAGATCGTGGATCTGGAACACCAGTTTGAAGAGTCGGTACATCACTTGTTTTAGGTTCTCTAATTATATATTTTTTATGAGTTGCTCCCATCGTTCCTGATGTTTCTGTTTTATTGGCCAGCTTGTTGACGCTTACCTTGGAATACTGATGTTAGACCCCATCATAGCTAAGGTTAAGGTCAGCTCAGACGTAATGGAAAGATATGTTATGATCAACACGAACTTTCACGTAAGTCATTATAATGTATTCTTCCGTTATTTTTATAACTAAATTCAATGTAGTCGAGTCTTACGGTCGTCGTTGGGTTGGGTATTGCATCTTTATTTAATAAGTACACTTTATGTGTTTGATGTAATCGTGCCAATGACTGGCACGAATTCGAATTTCCCAGTTGTATAATGGCACGACTTACCAAGCCCAGACCCACTGGGGTCCGTTAAGTGATGAATTGCATTATACGTACTTCGGCTACTATAGTTGCCTATCACTTACCCAAAATTATCAATATATTTATTTGTGTCATGCAACATTCTTATAAATTCCCTTGTTTGTTATTGAATTAGCAAATACTGAAAGAGTTGTGGGAGAGCCGGTATCTGCTGATAAACAACTAATTGCAATATTCTAGTCATAGAGAGTTTGATCCTAGCATGTATGGGGTGTTCAGCAAGGAGGAACTTCAACATCTTATTCCATAAGTCCACGGACTAGCCCCTGCATTGCACAACGTGGTTCCATGGGCACGAGTTAACACGGTACTGTGCTATTTGTAGTTGAATAGTAACTTTAGAATTTTGCTTAGTTGATTCTTGGTCCGTATGTTCCAATTTGGGAGTTCTCGCTCGATTCCTTTTTTTGTATAAATTGTTTGAGATTTATGTGTATATTCATAAAAAAAGTTTATGTCTTCATTTTAGGTCATCACCTGCTGGCATTTTAATGATCACTGGGCCTGCATCAAATTGCGATTGGACCGATCTAGAGTGGTAATTTATGACTCCATGAGACATAGGTGGCCAGATTCCCCCGAGATTCGGAATAAGCGCTTTTTTTTCACCTCCTACCACTGCTTTGTGTTCTCCCCTCTTTGCCTGTCGAGGGTGGGTTTTATGTACAGAGACACGATTTGCATCCTTTTATGCATCAGTGGATAGTGAACGGTGCGATGGAAATTTTTTGCTACGACTAAGAAGACTCAACCCAATGCAGGCTATATTTGCTTGCGACCGTTGAATGTGTGATTGCCCAGACAGAGCTTGCCAAGGAGAAGGCCGATGAATAGATACAGGGGAAGTACCGTCGGCACATAAGAGATACAATCTTCTATTACAGTACCCCGCCAGACACATTGGGTGATCGAGGGCCTCCCATGCGAGGCTAGACGGATGGATTAGCCGTGGCGCGGTGGTTATTGACATTTGTACCACATCAAATCTTTTAGTTTTGGATAATTATGCTTGGTTTGTGATTAAGTTCATAGTCTCTAAAACAAACTTGGAAGGTGGTTTGGCTTTTATTTAGCGTAATATGACTTGGTTTAGTCGTAGTATAAAGTAGTCTTCAGCTTCGTTTTTGGTGTTAGGGCCCAACACCATTGTGACTCTGCTTTGGATGTACAGTTTAGTTTTAGTTTTAAGTTTAGTTTTAGAAGCAAACTCGGACAGGTTTCAATATATGCCTTGGTGTTGTTTGCATTCGCAAATTCGAGTTTAATTTGGCATCTTTGTTTGAGTGAGGCTAAGCATACACATTATATTCACATTGTGTATAAAGACAACCCTGCCAACCCCAAGGCATTTAAACATTAATTCTATGTTAGCTGAAGTTGTTCGTGCCTATAAGCCTTTGGCACGATGTTCACTCAAGTACACTCCCAGCGCTTCATACTTGATAATGAACACAGCATGTGATTTTATCTGTTACCTACACGATATTGCTAAAGTGTCGATGTCACTTCCCATGGACAAATAAATGGACACCGCTCACTATTTTCTATTTGCCCAATAAAAGAATGGTTGTTCACAAAACACTACACCACCATAAATCTTACACAGTACATCCATCTTTCACCACAACACCCCCCTCCCACCCTACCAAGCCTGGGATTTTATTTCCGAAATTAAATCCCGCCTAAACACTGTCGCTTGTGACTTGACATATTTGCACCTCTTCCTCCAAGCACTCTGCCTCACATTCCTCTCTCATGAACTCATCCCTAATTGCTAGATCTGAGCACCGTTAATTATTTCGGCCCGTTTCGAATTTGGTCTTCGGCAAGAAGTAGTACCGCAGCTTGATGATAAATTCCTGGATAGCCTCATGTATCACGAATTGACTCAAAGGTCTGTCTTTTTATTGAAATTCAATAATGAATACATGGTTGTTTAAAATATGTAGCTCCTAATGTGAAGCCGATACTCCAATTACCAAATAGATAGCTAAGGAAGGGGGGGCTGGGGAAAATGACGGGGTGATATCGGCTCAAAAATCATTCATAATGCGTCCCACATAGGGTCACCTTCAACACGGTATGCGAGAGCACGAGGGTCGTGCTAAAATAAGCGGAAAAGGGTAAATACAAATCTGTTAGTTCATATGTTTATTTGATCACTGAAATCGTGTTGAAAAGAGTAAATTGATTGGTTCACCTCGAAGATGTCCGCCCAACATTCCGGAGGAGTTCACATTGTGTTGTTCTATATATCGTATACAACACCCTCATTTTCGATAATAGACTTGAACAACCTATGGTGACGCCCAAGCTTTTCAAGCCTAGTAGCCAGATAATCAGTCGAGACCAAAATTTCATGTTGTTGGAACAAAAACTCCTTTGCATCTTCAAGCACCCTAGTGTGGTCGTCATTCACAGGGAAGTTCCCCTTACGGGCTTCATCGGCCAGGAACACAATGAAGGACTGGTGTACAATTTTTGACCAGCCGATGGGGTATAGAAACATATCCTAAAATTTTGTTGGACTGGTGCCCCATGGCCTATTGTTGTAATCACCTCGCCGCATCTGATCAATTATACCCAAATTCTAGTAGAAAATGGATAGTGTAGTGCGGCTATATTTATAACTGCATATCATCCCTACCCTAAAACCCTAAACGAAAATAATTCTGAATTATTAGATTAAGAAATAATAAAGGAGGCACCACAATTGAGCCTTTAAGTAGGCGAAACTAGATTCGACACTTGCATACCTACTACACGTCTCACATATACACGCTCAAACTCCAACAAACTTCATGGCCAACCCATCCAACCCCGCACGACCACCTCTAATACTCCAGTAAATATATTTTTATGAAGATACCGATTGGACCAAAGAAATGGATGATTGTATTCTAGCGATCATTAAAAAGGAAGTGGAACTTCGATATTGGATTCCCGGCGAAAACCCTCCGAACCACCTCAGCATAGTCGTTGTTCGTTCAATTCTGCGGGAAATATTTTTTGAACTTACGCAACTTCAGCAGTGAGGATGTCATCGCCCGCCTGGAGGTTTTACGAGAGATATATGAACTGTTCATGAAGCTTAAGGATACAAAAGGAGTCTAGTGGGATGGTTATGGAAATCGACTTCTAGCAGTAGAAGCACATTGGACCGAATGGTTGGCACTTTACGGAGACATTGTCTTCGCCTACTCAGAGGAAGGAGAAGCAAACTACCGTACAATGGAAACGATATTTAGCTAAAACCAGGGGTATACGGGAAGGGTGTCACGACCCACGCCCGTATGAGTGTCGAGAGGATCACATCTGTTATTTACAATCTTTTTACCCATTAACACCACCTAGTGTTATTTATCTTTTTAAGGTACTCCAGAACTTGCCCAAGTATGTTAGCAATGTACCTCCAATAAAAATCTCATTATGTAAATTTAATTATATTTTAGATGTTATTTTCTTTTGGTACTGTCGTGGAATCCATATTTGTTAATGGTGTGCGTGGTATAGTTAGGTGGTTAGGAAAACAGTAAGGGGGCGGCGAGAGAGGGCGGGGTGGACGATGTATGGTGCGTTAGTAACGTTTGATTTAAGGTGGATAGGGTTGCATGTCAGCAAAACGTTTTTGTGCCAATCATATACAGAGATGACCGCACTGTCGGGTTCAGTCAAAATAGTTTTTGTTTCCTAGCTTTCCTTTTCTAAATAGTAGAAAGGGTAAGTCAGGGTAGATCCCACAGAGAACAGGAAAAGTAATTGTATTTATGTATTTAACCAAATTACGCAAGTAATAGTAATAGTATATAATATAATAAAGTGTGGGGGGAGTTGATTAGAATTAATTAACTAATGCAAATAACAAATAGACTAGTAAACTAAAGATGAATTCAAATATGAGAAGGAATTCCCGCATTTAACCTAGTATCCCCCTAGTCCAGATTATTCTTATAATTAATACAACTGTTTGACAAACTAGTTCCCGCATTTAATTCCCGCATTTAACCTAGTATCCCCCTAGTCCGCTCTGCTAATCTTGCTACCCCTTAGGTGTAATTAATCACAAGTACACTCTGTAATTAATCTATCTGATTAAATAGTCTTAGGATATGATCTCTAAAACACCATTAACCAAACACATAATGTCTGAGGGCAATGGAATAGGTACAGTGTTGTACTCGCAAGCTCGATACAAGTGACCGCGACTTATGTTATCCTAGCGAATGAATTCACTAGTTGCTACTCTTAGACATAAGTTCGTAACAATTATGGATTATGATTTATGACTTGCCAACGATTATGTGACTAATACCCAGGTGATCAATCTAAATAGAACACACATAAAAGATATACGTAAATCGAATAACATAAATGATTTCAGAACAAAGTTTAATAAAATAATTACCGTAACAACTGCAAAAACATCTTCCTAGCGTTTAACATCAGTTAAAGATGAAAATAAAGGAACTTGGTCGATCGTAGCGATGGCTAAAAACAATGTAATAAAGAAAGACACGAAAATTAGACTAGAAAAAACCCGAGACGATGAATCTTGACTCTTCCTGCTCTCCGGAATCCCCAGGTCCAAGCTTCAAAATCAATTCCAAACTGTTATTTTCGGAGTTGGGATGTTTTTTTTCTATATAGATGGGGATGAATTGGACTTAACTTGGGCTTGAAAAGGGCAATCTTCGAGGAAATCCTTCTTTAAACCAACTTTGTGTCTCAGCCGAGAATGACTGTCTTGGTCGAGAGCCTTGTACCGAATTCTCAGCCGAGAAAGAGCATCTCGGGGAGCCATTTCTCCAGCTACAAACATGGTTTTCCACTGCTCTTTTGTCTCGGTTGAGACTAATTATCTCGACTGAGCACAGCTTCCTTTGCGAGACTTGTTTCTTCGTCCATCCTTAGTCGAGTTTGACTTTTTGGTCTAGATTAATCCAAATAACTTCAAAATAAGTCAAATAATGTGAATTTTCCGAATAATACAAATATGAACAATACACAGTCAATTATGCATGCAAATGTCACTAAATGAACATTTAAATTGACCTAATATGCATGCATAAACACGTGTACCAAGAGACGTCTTAACAATGCTAACTGCCTCGTGGTTGGAAGCCTAAACCCTAATTTGGACAACCCCACAAAATAATTGACACACTTGTCCATGAAGCGTAATATTCGGGCTCCGAACATCTGCACATTGTGGATATTTTTTCTTCGTGCTAAATGATATGTGTTTGATAGGGAACGACCTTTCCAGGATGACCTACATTTTCATTTAAATAAAGTCAAAATACTGTCGCTCAAGCTATCTTGTTTTGGGAAACCAAACGTGGATGTAACTAAACTGTATGGTTAGGTCAATAGGCTGGTTGACTTAGCTACTGTTGTAAGATCACTATTCTGAACCTGATAGACATGGGCTAAACCGACTCATGTGAATAAGCAGTCTTCGCCCCCGAGAGTTGTCATTCGTGCCAGAGAGCTTTAATTCATGCCATAGAGTTGTCATTCTTGCCTTGACCTTATGATTAGGTAACTGCACTGCACCTTGATAACTGTTATATAGGCCCTACCAAAACATGTTTTTTCCCAGAACAATATAATTTTAAATGTGTCCGGGTGGACCCCATGCATGTGTATATGTGGGTGTAGGTTGTCTACATTGTAAATAATCTAACAACACAGTCTCGGGCTCGGCCTTACATGTTTCCTACCGGCCATGCCATCTACACCATCGAGAATTTGGAAACCCCAAGATGATTATTTCTACACTGATGGTTGGACTCAGGAAATGCATGTGGCACTTATTGACTCAATCACAAGTACATGTCTGAAGAGGATATGTCGGCTAAATGAATGCTATGAGGAGGCTCTTGAATATGCACTATTCAATGTGGCTGTTGAGACCGGGCAGGAGTGGCCTTCCGAAGGATGTCATCGGAAACTACAAAGTTGAGGGAACAATATGATGTTTTCAAGTGGGTGAAGGACCACAAATTGGTTCATTACAATACACGGACTAACAAGCTCATCGCCACAGACAATACACGGGTGAAACTAATCACGTAAATTTTTTACTACAACATTTTCATAGGACACTGCATGTATGGCAATAACCATGGATACATTTCTTAGAGATGCCCCTTCGGAGATGCTTACTATCATGAGGGAGAACCTAGTAGGGATCAACTACAAAGATATCTTCGGTCGAATAGATGCAACCCCTTCATCGTCGGACTCCGATTATCGGTCTGACAGCGCCAATGAGGATGGAGACAACGTTGATGAAGAAGAATGGTTGAGTGACTTCGGGTACGATCCAGAAAATAATTACGAGGATTACGACGGGTTCCATTAGTTTCCTACACCATAAAACAACCCTAACTTAATTACTTAACAATGTTTGGCCCTACCCTAGTGAATGAAACCCCTTTAGCATGATGGGTGTGCTTAGAACGCAATTTTTCGTTGTAGTTGTTACCTATTTTTATGAAGTGATATTCCGTTATACATTTTTAACAATGCATGCCTATGTATATCTTCGTGCCAACAAGTAGGTTGGCACGATTAATTTTTTTTTTTTAATCAAGGTTTAATGTATGACGAGTTACGCATCCCATGAGGCATTAGAAGCCTAAAAATTAGTATAAACAGGCCAATTGAAATGATGAATATGAAAATTGTGCATTAATTTTGCATTGCGCTTTAATACATAAACAATGAATCCACTAGTCGCTTCCCTAAACCCTACTCTCATATTGTTATATTTGTGTCGTCTACAACTGCTCGTGCCTGCGACTGCCTTTCGCGCCCTGCCAGAGCACTTTGCGCTTTAATACATATACGTTGAACCCACAATTTCCTACACCGCCAATTCTCGTGTTATTATCTTGGTGTCATTTTAACTACCACTGCTGCATTTCGGGCCATACGGAAACATACTTAGCATTTACTGTATAGTTCCAGAACACTGTATCGCAGTTCACCCATAGTTTAGCCTACAGTGTCCTTATTACATTTACTTATACATCACCCTCTTATTACATATGTAAATATTACGATGAAAGGGCTAGAAAAAAAGGGGAAAATATTGGGTAAAAGCTTAAATGTGTGAACCAGTGAAACAATGGCTAAGAAAGAAGTAATTAAGTATGAGAAGAGAAAACCAGGTGAGAGAAGAAGATATCAAGATAGATACAGTGGGAGGAGTGAGGAGAGAGGAGAGAGGAAAGAGGAGAGAGAAATAAGCTTGACATATAGTGTAATGTTATGTGAGTCAAAGTTGGAGGAGAGGGGGTGGTCTGCAAATGGGTGATACCAAAAATAGGGTGGTTGTATGGGTGTGGGTTCGGAATAAAGTGAGGTTGGGAGGGATGGTCGACGAGGGTGGGTTGGATAGCAAAAGGACAAAAAGTGATAGATTCAATATATTTTTGCAAAACTGATATATTATACTTCCTCCGTCCCAGCTTAACTTGTCTACTTGTCATTTCGATCTGTCCTAACTTAACTTGTCAATCCATAAATGAAAAATTTCTCACACAATTTCCACCCTCAAAATCTATACCTTTGGAAAAGTCAAAGATTTCACAAAATCTATTTTTTTTCTTAACCTCCGTACCCTATTAACTAGGCAAGTTAAGCTGAAATAAAGGGAATATATGTTTACTATGTAAAGTGAGAGATTTGGGGCTTTTCAGTTTATTCATTTTATAAGCAGTAGTTGTACTTACATTATAATTTAGTGAAAGGAGGAATTAAATAATGCACTAGTTGGAGTGTGACAGTTGAATTAATTCAAGTTGAAGCAGTTTTTAGACGTAACCAATCACTAGCCACTCTGGCAGTGCCACGCTTTATGTGTTAATCAAGTCAAAGCGTTCCCCACCTTTTATTTAAAAAAAAGACATACATGGATTAATTGCATCATTTGACTTAGCAAATCCTAAATTAATCTCCCATCATAAATATATAATATCAATAAAAATGAAACTTAATTTGTGTAAGATTATGCACATAACATCCTTCATCCCACTTTTCCTGTCTCACAATTATGTTACTTTTGAAAATTAAATAAATTAATTTATTATTATTTGGTAGGAGATTGTGGATTCATGATTTAGATTCCTAGTGTTTCCAACTTCATGATTTGGAACAAAGTAATCTTATGCCAAGTTGTAGCCCATGTTTGCAAAAACTTATTCTAAGCACTCATGTACTTTTAGCTTCAAAAAGTATTTTGAGTTTTTCAAATATATATTTCTTCTTTAACACTGATTTAAAATAACTTATTTCAAATAGAAGTTGAAATATGTTATCACAAGTTTTTTTTTCTGTTTATACATACAACTTCTATTTAAAATCATCTTTTTTCAAACAATACAACTTCTACTTTTTGTATAAATAACTTATTATTGCAAACGCTCCCTACTTTTTCTTAAAAGCAATTTCCATAATTTCTAGATTTAATCAATTATTTTAAAGTAGAAGTAATTGCAAACACTCTGGTAGTTACTTTCGGTAAACATAAATAAGTTATAATTTTGAGTTTTTAACATTATATTTCGATTTGTTTGATTATTAGCAAAGTAAAGCTTGAACGAGCTATAATTGAGCCAAACACGAGTCGAGCTCGAATCTAACTTTTGATTTTGTAAAACCTAAAAATATGTTTAAGTTTATTTTGTATCTTTTGGTGTGTTTTCCCTTGCTTCAACTTTTGAAGCAGTGATTAAAATTTATAACTATGGTAAAATTACTTATAAGCAAAAATAGGTAATATTTGAAAATAAAAATGATTTTAGTCAAATGTAAAAGTGGAGGTGTTTGATATTTAAACAACATTTAACTTAAAGGTAAGAAGAAAAACTTCAATTTATTTATAAAAATACCAAAAAGTTGGAAAAATAAAGTCTTACCTACTTTTTAGTTTTTGTCATAAAATTACTTTTATTAAAGTAGAATCGAAGTTGCAATTTACAAATACTAAACATAATTTTTCAAAATTAAAGCTGAAAATTATTTAGGAAAAGTTTTGAAAAATGTTCCCTTTATCGAATGAAGTCCAACTGAACTTTGAGTGGACGATATCAAATTATGTGGTTGGTCTGATTTTCGCCTCTATATGGATGATGAAAAGAAAACGGCTGAGATCGATAATGTATTTTTCACAGATGTTGTTGCATCGCAGTACTTATTGGGGGAAAATATACGAGATAGGTATATTAGGAGTGTGTTTGCTTGAGGATGAGGAATGTTGAGTTATTATTGACTGATGGATTATATGGATGTTCTTTATTGAGATTAGGTCCACTCAATGAATTGAGAACAATCCAAAACAAACAAACCCTAAAAAAAGAGAAAATAGTTCAAATAACAATACATATATAATTAATTCCAAAATAAAACACAACAAAATATTACTGTTGATAACCCTTTGCCCGTGGAAGGACCAAATCTTCATATTTAGATATTAGTTTTTGCATATGGAAAATTTTGATAAACTAAGAAAATTGATGGTTAAGTGAGTTGGTAAAATATATTATAATTCAGGCCAATTGTTAGAACTGTTATAAAATATTCGTAAAGAACTAGAACATAAGGGAAAGTAGAGATTCCAGAGGAAATCATCATATTTTCATTCAACATATGACCCCTATTTATAGAAAAAATTTACAAAAGTATCGTCGTGCTTGGACTGACGTGCCTCCGCACTGTCGTGCTTCCGCATTGTTATGCTTCCCGCATTGTCGTGCTTACATCGTCGTGCTTGGACTGACGTGCTTCCGCACCATCACGCTTGCATTGTCATGCTTATTGACGTGCTTCTGCACTGTCATGTTTCTTGCATTTTCATGCTTACATTGTCGTGCTTGGACTGACGTGCTTCCGTATTGTCGTGCTTGCACTGTCGTACTTCTTGGATTGACGTGCTTTCGCACTTTCGTGCTCATTGGTTAACGTGTTTCCGCACTGTCGTGCTTCTTGCACCGTCGTGCTTGCGTTGTTGTGCTTCTTGGTTGATGTGCTTCTGCACCGTCGTGCTTCTTGCACCGTCGTGCTTCTTGCACCGTCGTGCTTCTTGCACCATCGTGCTTGCGTTGTCGTGCTTCTAGATTGACGTGCTTTCGCACTGTCGTGCTTGCATCGTCGTGCTTCCGGCACTGTCATGCTTCAGGTATTATCGTGCTTCTGGCAATGTCGTGCTTCGGGCTTCTGACTCACTTTCAATTAACGGGTTAAGGTGTCCACAAAATATATGATTTGTGATTTATAACACTCCCCCTCGGACACATTATCATTATATGTTTTCATCAATTGGATGAATATAGAAATGCCTCGTAAAATTTACAAGTCCGAAAAATATATTGGTAGAAAGTGGTTAAAAGTAAGAGTAGAACTATTTGTCTTCAAAATAGATAATCATCATCTAAAACTTAAGTCGGAAAAACCCTGTGGAAAAAAATCGATTATGAGAAAAGTATGTTCATTAGCTTTTATGGCCCAACCTTTACGATTGTTTTAATTCTAAACATTTCTTGTTCAGGGTCAGTCTTCAAGACTACTTTGAATATTAGTATGCCTCGTTAAAAACCTTAGTCGGAAAGCCTAGTGGGACAAAATCGATAAAAAAAAAAAGAAAATATTACATAACTCTAATTCATGTTAGGTGCATATAGTTGTCTCATTAAAAACCTCAAGCTGGAAAAATCCTAATGGGATAAAAACCAGGCATAAGAAAAAAAGAGTATAACACACCAAAATCCCTCCCCCTGATGCATACAATATTATCAATCTTCAAGCTCGTAATTCTTCTCATTCCAATGTAATTTCTCAAATTCACTTGCTGACAAGGATTTTGTAACTATATCTGCAAGATCTTGGTAATATCGAATTGTTGAACATTTCACTCTCCATTTTCTAGAGTTCATGTCGTAAGCAGTGTGGCATATTCTCATTATTGTTGATGCATGCAGTACTGCACAATTTCAAGTCATACTATTGAGTTCGAATCTTATACCAATAGTATCAAGAAACAAAATTTAACTCATTATTGAATCAATATATTTTAGATCATCTGCAGAATGTGTCTACAAGGACCATAAAGTATTCGAATAGCCCGCCTGCTGGATGTATTGGCCTACAAATATAATAACCAACCATTTTGGTTGAAAGTTTAGCAATTAGTTCCTTGTAAATATGATACACATTAATAATCTTTGGACATTAGCATCTTTGTGCTTTCAATTAGTATGTTTAACAATCATACATACCTTTGTACTTTTTGGGTGTCAAGGCGATCATGCCACAACCCGAATATATCAAGATTCACTAGCTTCCTGCATAATGATTTATGATTCGAAAGTCTAGTTTGGACCCAATACAACCCATAAGGTTTTGCTTCAAATTTCTCATGGATTGTTCGTTATCTTTACAATAAAATTTGACATACAGACACCCCTTCTATTTTTAATCAGCGTCTCCAAATTATGCACATTACGATGTACATGTTTGAAATTCAGTAGTTCTTCTAGATCTAATAATATAATTCTTTTCACTCCTAGAGCTATCAATAATCTTAATGGGACATGGTATGGATATTTTGTTTTTGTACACAAATTCATTCTCGAGAAATATTTCACGGTTTACTCTAAGTTGACTATATTAGCTCGACCTTGAGAACATATCATTCAAGGGAGATAAATTCAACCTCAGGAATGTGACATCCAAGGGAAATAAATATATGATCATATATTTCAAACACAATAAACATAACCTCATTGAATATGTAATTCGAGAAAAATAATTTTATCATTGAAACATCTCAATCCCAGGAAAAACATATCATCTAGGAGAGATAATTTAAAGGCATTATATTTCTCAATATCAGGAATTTTTCATCCGATAGAGGTACAATATATTGAATATGTCTACCTTTGTCATGGTATCATTGAATAAGATATTATTAAGACCACATAATCATCTTGACAGGAATATTCATATCCGTCAGTGTCACCTATATAGTTATTTGAGGAAGATCACTCTATCTTCTTATGTGTCCACAATCTCTCAATTGACCTCTATCTCTGCTGGAATTTCAAAGTCCTTTATAGACACAATGTGGGTCCTCATAAGGTAGCAAACCATTATATTTAAGAAGTGTTCATCACTTTCCCTTTTAATAAACGTAAATCAGATCTGGATTTATTTTTCTTCAAGCGTTTTCAGATACTATTGCTAGAGTACCCTATTCACAGCATGCATGCTTAATGGAGAATATCATATCCTTCCACTTAGTATCAACTTTATTTGAGTTGTTAATATGTCGAACTTCTACAATGCACTTTTACTTCAAGGTACCAAGATATATAGTTACTTCAGGTAACATACATTTCAGATAGCGCTGATATCACTAAGATATTCTAGAACAACATAACTATCCCTATAGGTGATAGTATCACGGGTAAATAAATCAAGCAATTAAAATGCAGTACAAGACATGTAATTGAAATTGTTACGTTCTTGGTGGTAAAATCACAGTCAAGCAAAATCAATCATTCTTGCAATTATGCAAATAATGTTTGCACAAATATATGTAAATAAACGGAAGTTAGGTTCAACTAATCTTTTCATGGGTAGCCCATTTACCCGTCTTAAAATATGGGATGCACATACACTCTTCGTATGACTTTCAGTGAAAACCTGTAAAATATAGTCATTCAGACATATATCTTTAACACTTAACAAGTTTCTTTTTTATCTTCTGGATGCATTTCAATATGCAAGATGGCACTATTTGGTAACATAATTGTTACATTTCCAGAGCCATCTATAACTTCTGAGACTTGTATTTTGCACAAAGTCATACTTGATACCTTTTGTCAGATAATATTGTGTGCGGTGTTACGCTATCAAGTAGACAATAGGCTTTCTCTTCAATATTTTCGATTTGTACCATTAACTCATGCTGAAAAATGTATCATTTGAGTTGGATGGCTATTTACATAACTGTAAGATAAAACGATCTCAACCTTGAGAAAACATACCGTCCATGGGAGGCATAAAACATGATGTACCAAAAAATATTACTTTTCTAAAAAAGTAGACTAAGTTCAAATATTTTTCCACAATCATGTGCTTCAAGATCATGTTCTTATAAGAAATCTAAAACACCTAATGATTTCCTATTCTGATTTGGGATTTGATCATTTACAATTTTAGATGTACTGGCCATTACAATAGCAAGTGATTCAACAACCTCAATCACGTGTGCTCGAACATATTTTTCTGTACCATCTTTCGAGGTTGATACAATTCTATCACGTGTGGGCAGTATAACATATTCTTGACCAATGTCCGGTCATCCCACATCTATAACAAGTATTTTCATCAGATATCCTTGGGGGCATTTTAACCCGATTCTGATTTTTCTATGTAAATTGCACTTGTTTAATTTGATAATTGTTATTTCTAGAATAACTTTGTTCACATCAACGAGGACCACCATGTCTACCGTTGTAGGTCCGCTAGTGGATTTATACTTGTGATCTCTAGATCGCCCTATAATTATGCTAGAATTAACATGTGCTTCAGACACAACTATATATCATGTAGGACGTATATCATGATTTCTCAAGAGTAACACATTAGCTTTTTTCAGCTGGACATAAATTAACTCACGGTACATTTTAAATTGTCTTTCTCGATACTAGTGCTAGAGTATCGTATTTAGGACATACATATTAGAGAAAGTTTTCTTTAACTTTTCATATTCTGATAACTTTGTCCCGCAAAGAGCAAGTCGAGATAACTACTTTGAGTTGTAATCGGCAACGGGAAACATAATCGTGCAACCTTAATTGTTATCAATCATATTGCGTTTATAGCATCATCACACTTCTGGTGTGGTCGAATCTCTATCTGGGCCTTTTTCATATTTCACATGCCCTTTCAATTGTAAAATCTCTTTTTTTAAATCCTCAGAAGGGTGATGACAAATGAATATCAGTGCCATTTGCCTCGTCCTTTTTGTTTACATGTTCTATATCTGTATCATTCAAAGTTTCAACAAGTGATGTACCTTGAAGATGTAGTTTAACATTAACACACCATGTCAAATAATTACTGCAGGTAATTTCGAGGATTTGAAACTTTTTGTTTCAATACCCGTTATTTCCTCCAGGTTAGAATAGAAGTGGGAAAAAGAATATCAATTCAGTTTCTCCTACCTTCTTTAGCAAAACTCGCGCTTATAACTTGTTATAAAATATTTGTAAAGAACTAGAACATATGAGGAAGTAGAAATTTTAGAGGAAATCATCGTATTTTCATTCAACATATGATCCCTATTTATAGAATTTTTTTACAAAAGCATCGTCGTGCTTGGACTGACGTGCTTCCGCACTGTCGTGCTTCTTGCATTGTCGTGCTTGCACCGTCGTGCTTGGACTGACGTGCTTCCGCACTATCGTGCATTCATTGTCGTGCTTCTCGGATTGACGTGCTTCTGCACTGTCATGCTTCTTGCATTGTCGTGCTTGGACTGACGTGCTTCCGTACTGTCGTGCTTGCATTGTTGTGCTTCTCGTATTGACGTGCTTTCGCACTATCGTGCTTCTTGCACTGTCGTGCTTGGATTGACGTACTTTCGCAGTGTCGTGCTTGCATTGTCGTGCTTCTTGGTTGACGTGTTTTCGCACTGTCGTGCTTCTTGCACCGTCGTGCTTGCGTTGTCGTGCTTCTTGGTTGACGTGCTTTCGCACTGTCGTGCTTGCATTGTCGTGCTTCCGGCACTGTCAAGCTTGAGGTATTGTCGTGCTTCTGACAATGTCGTGCTTCGGGCTTCTAACTCACTTTCAATTAACGAATTAAGATTTCCACAAAATATATGAATCACTTTGTGTTATAACAAGAACTAGGAATTAATTTTCACCCACCTGACCTCAACCCTACTAAATTATACTAGAAAAAAATTCATAAATCAAAGAATAACCAAATGAATATGTGATTAAGACACTAAGTTGGTAAATCTTGAATAAACATAAATAAATGGTGATAGAAAAGCAGATCCCTTTTTCATAGATTCGGTACAGAAATGGAAACATGCGACCCCTCACGTCATTATCATGTTTTTTTCACGACAAAAAACAACTTCCGTACAATTTTCAATATAAAGATCAATAAACCAAGCCTATCACAATTTCACTGGTTTTATTGACCATTTAGTTATTCACACATTCGGGGAAACTAATCTATTTATGATGGAAGATTTATTATTTATAGTATGAGGAGATACTTGGATTGGCATGGTGCTATTCGGATTGGACATGGTCCGTCTCTAACGTATTTCACTTTACATCGGATGCACCATCTCTCCACATCCACATCCTATTACCTACATCTCCTTTTACAATTTTCAATACACCTTTTACAATTTCCAATGCGCATCCTATCCTACTATACCCTAAAACTAAAATACGTTTTTGGATGTCACATCCGTGGATGTTCCCCATCGAACATGGCACATGCTACTACATCCCAAACCAAGTATCCCCTGAGCATTATTTTAATGTGTCGTTGATATATTGATAATAGGTAGGTCTTTAAATTCATAATCCATTTCCTTGAGTATTAATCTGAAGTCATCATAACTACACATGATCTCCTTCTCCCCACCATAATTACCGCTGTTGTTTTCCCCTTCCTTCAATGGCATAATTCGCATTAACCTACCACTATTCATTCCATTTCTACCAACATTTATACCTCCAATTTCCTATTAGAAGCTTTTACTCACTCAATCTGTGGCCATTTATTGTGTCTGCCCACCCACTCTATCATTGTTTTGTAGTGGGTCATCTGCATTTAATCTCATTTGTCTTTATACCTTTTTTTGTTGTTGCAGATTATGTCTAGCCAACTACAGTACCTTGAGATAATTGTGGGGATAATTTTTTTTCCTGTTTTTTGTTCTTGAATTGATGTTTTTGTCGTCCTATGAGTTGTTCGTCGAAATTCCTGTAAGGTCATTCTCCTAGTGTCGGTGCTGCAAATCTTCTTTATTTATTGGGTTTTAGATTGCAACGCCGATGGACTGCTCCTCCTCTCCTCCGCCGCCGCTCGGCGCCAGCTGCACTCAGATGCCTAAGGACCATATACTTAACATGTCGCCGAGGCCCTCCCACCATCGGAATCCTGTGTGTATACATTTTCCTTGCCTCATTTTGTCCAATTTAGTAAATTTGTTCTGTTTTTATCTTCTTTCTCATGTTCGTATCTATCTGTATACATGTCTCTGTGTGTGAGAGAGAGAGAGAGAGAGAGTTGCTATTGGCATAGAAGTCAATTTGTGGTAATTGGATTGAAGGGGTTGTCATGTGACTAATTATATTTGTCCATAGGATTAATGTTTAAAGTGCAGTATGAATTGTTATGATTATGACGTTATGAAATTAGGTATCGTGTTTTGGTTATTGTCTTGGCTCCTCATTTTGATGCTCATGGCTCTGTTTTTGTAACAGTTGAATACAGTTTTGGATGTTTAATTTGCAGGTGATGTGAATTTGTTGTTAAGGGCCTCTAAAATTCTTCAGGGTTGAAACTGTTGAAATTAGAAAATGTTCTGTTGTGTTGTTGGGAAAATGACTATTGTTTTAGGCCTCATGTGTAGGGTTCAAGGAAAATGTCTAAATTATGAATGAGTACATGAAATATCAGCAAGTATTACCAGGATTACATCCTTTACAAGATTGAAAATTGCATCCTTACAATTTTTTTTGGGTTTTTTACTGATTGTATATACCAGACATATCAATTAGGGATTTTCTTGTGTCCTATGTAATGGTTCCTGGTGTTGAATGTGATCTTCTGACGTCTGTCGACGTACTAGGATGATATGTGGTGGATGTGTCTTAGGTGCTATGTTGGTGTGTTTTACTGGGTGTTGTATTTGTTGTTTTCACAATTACACGCAAGTCTAAAAGTATTTGCATTGATTAGGGAATCTGTGCCAGCCTATATGCTTTTGATGTTATAAGTTCCTAATGCATTTTGGACCTTGGATGAAGTAATGTAATTAATTGGTCATGTTGGTTGCAGTCGTCGGATGAACTAGTGAAAGAAATTGCTAAACTTGAGGTTGAAATAGTACATATGGAACGGTATCTCCTCTCTCTCTACCGGACAGCTTTTCAGCAATATCTTCCAAGTAATCTGGGAAACCATTCACAACAAATGACTGGAACTTATCCATTTGTTACATCTGATCAACCTATCCAGAAAACAAAATCGCGATTGTCAAGAGAGTACAATGATCAAGCACAAAGTTCCCCTACCAGTGCTTTAACTGGCCCAAATGATTTGTTTCAAGTTGCTACTCCAATGTCATCATATGGAAGGGTTGATAACATGCCTAATCTCTCTCTCTCTCTCTCTCTCTCTCTATATATATATATACACCTTGTAAAGTTGTTCATCTGATAAATAGAGTAAATATGATGAACACATTGCAGGAAAAGAAGGGCAATTACGTTCAGCACCACAGTTTTGCCGATCATCTTGTAAATTCTCGAATGGGTGATGCCCTAAATTGTCCAGATAGACTATCTGAAGACATAATAAGATGTATATCCTCTATTTATTGCAAACTAGGCAGCTCCCCACAAACTCGTAAAGGCTGTTCACTTTCTTCCACATCATCATTCTGCTCTTCAAGCACGTTCTCTCCCAGGAATTTATCTGGGAGTTGGAGTCCTCAATGTCATGATGAAGCTACTGAGAATTGCTATTCAGAAAATCTAAAACGAGACAATGGAGCATATACGGAAATGGTGGAAGTCTTGAAGATATGCTTGGATGATGAGTGTTACAGTTATGCTGCTGCTATGCTTCAGAAATTCAGGTGTCCGAATCTACCCATATTTAATAATTCAGTTTATGTTTATGCCCAAAACGCAAAAATGATTCCTTATTGCATGATATCTTTCTCTCTACATTTCACCTAAGAGCATAACAGGAGCTACTATACTTCTCTCTTTATTATTGTCATACATATTTAAGACTTTAGCTTTTACTTTTCTATCTCTAATAAAATGTAACCAACACTAGTTGAACATTTACCGTCATGATATTCCTTTTCTATCTGTATAATTTTATACTATATCTACTGGAAGTTTTAGAATCGCGATGCTTTTCTTTAACTTTGATCTTCCACGAATTTGTTGTGTGCGCTTTATGAATATGCAGTGTCTCTATTGTTTTCTGTGGAATTCATTCTATATATCCTTATGAAAGTTCCAGTTCATTAATTGATTGAGTCTGTGTAGGTCTCTAGTTAAGAGCCTCGAGATTGTTGACCTGAAGAAGATGAGGCGTGAACAAAAGCTTGCTTTCTGGATTAATATTCACAATGCATTGGTGATGCATGTATGTCTTCTGTGACTTTCTGACTAATAGATTTTAGCTAAGATACCTGTAACTTGAACTGTCATATTCATTACAGAGGCGTATCATGCTTATACCTTGTATCAATGCATAAACCACTTTCTAATTATCACTTGTAACTGTTGAAGTCAACTCCACTATCATAAACCTAAGTGTTCATTTGGATTTGAGGTATTCGAGGATGAATTTGAAATCCATAGCATTATCAATTGGTGGTTGTTTGGATTGTTATGGATTTGAAATTTATCCCTTCTGTTTTGAACTAATTTTGAAGGGAATTCGGCTGGACTTGAATCAACTCTCATTGGATCCAAATCCTTTCATTTTAAATCCCTCAATCCAAGTGCAACCTAATAGTTTCTTGATGCAAAACTCAACTACAAGGAAAGAAAATAATCTTATAACTTTAGTTTTCTGTTAGTGCTGAATAATGTCCAATCTGATTTTCCACTGGGTGAATGCGTCAGAATGCATATTGAAATTCTTATTGACCTTTTCTGAATCACATCCCTTGTGCAATATGCAGGCTTATTTAGCATATGGAACTCAAAACTATATAAAAAGTGCTTCCATCATGAAGGTAACAAGCAGAATTTTACTTGTTTAATCTTTCGTTTGTAGTTTTTATCAGTGTATCCAGGTTTTTGAAGTGCAGAACTATATTGCAGGCCTCCTATAATGTGAGTGGGCATTGTGTAAATGCTTATGACATACAAAGCTACATTTTGGGAATCAAACCTCACTATTCTGGTCCGGTAAATGTCTATTGCTTCACTCTTTCTTAAGTTGAATATATTGCAATGCACTAGAAGTACTTTGATCTGAACCCTGTTTATAGGCTTTTATTTCTCAAAAGAAAGATTGTTGTTTTGTTGTACTGGATCTGAAAATCGGCTTCTCTCCGTATTTGCCATTTCTCTCTTTCCATCTCTTGTACTAAAGAGGGCACACAATATAATGAGTGAAAATTCAAGGAAAATGAGTACGGTGTGCGAGTTTTATGCTCCAATAGTAGATTCGTTAGATCTTTGCTCGGTTCTCCAGGACGCAACAATGTGTGGCCATGCAAAATTAATTCTACATTTTCCCCAAGTCTTCCAGTGCTTTGTTTTCTTCTGCTCTTTCCCATTTCAGATGCAGATTATATTTTATTGAGCTTGTCCTTTGTAACATTGGTTACTATTGAAATATCAAAACAAGAAAAATTCCCAACTAAAAATATTAAAACACGCTCAACTTTTTATACTTCTGTAGTAATTTGGCATTTTTTTTCTCTCCCTTCCCATGATTACAAAGTAACCAGACAACGAAATTCTTCACTCTAAATGTGCTTGTTTATGGGATCACTAACACAACATGTATGGATGCAGTGGCTTCAGACAATTCTATCTCCAGGGAAGTTCAAAACAGGAAATACTAAACATGCTTATGCTATTGAATATCCCGAACCACTTGTCCATTTTGCTCTTTGCTCAGGAGGATACTCTGACCCTGCGGTAAACCATTCATCCCCCTCCCTCTCTCTCTCTACACTTTGACATCTGAAGGAGAGAGCATTCTATTGCAGGTCCGAGTTTACAGCGCAAACAGCATATTTCAAGATCTGAATATTGCCAAGGAAGAGTTCATACAAGCTACAGTTTATGTCCATAAACAAACAAAGATATACCTGCCAAAAATCTTGCAATACTATGCCAAGGATATGTCACTTGGCTTGGCTGCACTTCTAGAGGTTGTTAGCGACTGCCTACCTGTAATACAACAGACAGCAATCAGAAAATTTTCTGAGGGTCGACCTGAAAAGTATGTACATTGGTCAGAACAGAGCGCATGCTTCCGATATTTGATCCATAAAGAAACAGCAGAGAGTTGATTGATCTCTCCTTTTCATTTTTTGAGTAGTTTAAAGCTCTCAATTAATAATTAGGTTCCTGTAATTATTATGCCGGCGAGATTCTAAGGCTTTGGAAAAGTTTTTTGCATACACTGTACAGAGATACGGCGAAGAGTGCAGTGGATTTTCTTGGCTCCTTATTATCAGAGCTGAAAAATCTATTTTTCTTATGAGGTTTCTATTTTATTTTCAGTTTTCTGTGGTGTTCAAGTTCAATAATAGAGTCCGATGCATCTATAATAATAGGTTTTATTTAGGTAGCTTATGGAATTGTATTTAAGGAACATTGATGGTTAACGATTAAAGAGGATTCCCTTTTAGTTTTTTAAATTTTTGTATAGAAGATTTGTTCATTCCTTTTTGGTTAATTACGTAGAAATTGATAGACATTTTGGTCATTATCATCTGCAACATTATCTTTTAACTGTAACATACAGATGTACCTGCAACATGGCATTTCAAGGTAACATATAATGCATTACCTTTATAATTTTTTCAATTTAATACACCAAAAAGTCTAGGTTTCAATTGTGGACGTGGAACTTGAAATTGTGATTTTGATATGCCAAATTGTATAGTGTAATTGTGCATATTCTTTTAACACCCCAATTAAATGAAAAAGTCATTGCATTATTATTGAAAACAATCTTAAATGCTATCATTTCCATTTAATTAGGAGTTTGAAAATCTCATACGATTACATGTCTGCAGTGGAGATAGTCAAAATCTTAATTTTGGACTCCACTTAAATTGGATCAAAAAATTATTGTATATGATATTTGATCAAAATGTTGTGAATTTTTATGTAATCAAACCTTGTTTTTCTCTTAAGTTAGATTTTCCACATTCTTTTGTACTACTACTTAATGTGTATGTGGAGTTTCCTTTTTTTTTTTTTTTTTTTTCCTATTTTTGAGAGAAAATGTGTGGGGCTGAAATGCCATCATATTACTTCATTTTCTTTTAACGTCTTAAGGGGATACTTGAGTTGAGATGTAATGAAATGTGTACTATTCGTTGGGATACATTTATCGCTGGCACATTTATTTGAATAGGAAAAAAATATTTTAGTATAAGAGCACCTACAATAAAAGATACAAATTTGATATGATAAATTGCGTGCCTGTGATGGCGTAAAAGTGGAATGGAGAGGTTGGGTACAAAATTTAGAGAGAGAAAGAGTGGAGAGTGGGAGAGGAGGAGAGTGAGCGAACGTGAGGCAGATGAAGAGCAATGACAGGCGCAGTACACCCACGCACGTAAGGAAGGTATTGTAGCGGTGGGGCCCGACCTGAAAAGTTGTTTTCCCCTTCCATTTTTATTAGGGTGCTGCTAGTTAGGCAGAATATGCCTGGGCTTAATTCACTGTTCACCTGGATATATATATATATATAATAGGTTCTACTACCTAGGATAATTTTGGCTCCAATCCTGCCTAATCATTGGCGCTTCTTTTTTGGCGCCCACCAATCCAATTCCCTGCCTTATGAACAGTGTCGTGAAGGGACCCCCCTCCAAATCATCGCTTCTGCCTTGCTTCATTACTACCCCCCTCAAAATTCATTCATTTCTCCCTGCTTCTGCACTGTTATCTAGTGATGAATCCCTGGGAATCTTTTTTCTTCCAAGAAGCCTCAAGAACGTTGCCCCTTGTTTTTAACTGTGTACGAGCCCCCAAATCATTCCTTCTGCCATGCTTCTTCACTACTCACAACTACATAATCTCACCTAAATCAACCAAAATCAATGCGATATTACTGCTTCTTCACTGCCTTTCCATTCGCTGCCTTTCTATTGAGGTGCGAGCTGATTGCACCAATTCTTTAAAAATGCGACCATCATCCCAGAGAGAAGTAATGATGCCGACCATGTCCTCATTCAATTCGGACTCGGAGGCAACTACTATTGCTGCTCATTTCTTCCGGGGTTATCTTGGGGCTTGACTGCTGCCTTTGGCTGGTGGGCCGGACTGGAAAAGCTCAGAATCTGGTTGTTGGGACAGCTGAAGATGCTCTTCAGTAGATAATGAAAGATTTGTTGTATCAATGGCACTTGTTACAGTTGTCCCGAGCTCAAACGGAAGACGAAGGTAAGGCCCAACATTTTGATATACATAAGGAGCCATCTCATTTTCACCTAGGACCACGACTTGTATAGCTTCTAACAAGTCCCATGTAAATTGGACACCGCCCTTTACCGGCACCATATCAGCTAAATCAAATACATCAAATGCTGCAGTGATTGGAGTAATCAAACCTCCAATCATGATGCTATCTTTCTGCTTCCGGATGACCCCTGCGAAGTGCTCCATCAGAATCTTGGCATAATCAACTTTGTACCCGTGGAGGATGTTCCAAAGCATGTGGAGTTCATTTTGTCTCATGGTACCTACTTCACGCCGCGCAAACAAGGTATATGCGAGCATCTTCTGTATGTATCTGATAACTGGATTGCGAATCCATGAAGCTTTTGCAGACTTGGATACATAATGTTGTGCTGCCACAAGTGGGGAAGCAGCTGTCAGTAGACCCCAGAATGTTTGTGGGTCGAACAGCTTCAGTGGCTCCACCCTAGAGGCTTTCGGAAAGCCATAAATCTGGTCCAGCTGACTATATGCCAAAAACCGAGGTTTCCCCATCACCTGGAAAGTGATGCCATCCGGTCGGCGTGAATCCAGGGAACTAGCTACTGTGATGCCAAAGGTGCTAAAAAACTCAATGGTGATCCTCCTGTACGTCTGCTGAACACTCATAAATCGAAGTAACCCAGCTCAGGTCAGCAAAGCACGGACATTATCATGGATGCCCATTGTCTGAGTCAGGGCATCACTGCAGAATCTAGTCGGTACAATCGTGCGATGACGGAGTCCATCAAACCAAATCTTGTGTTCATCTCATGCCAATGAAAACCCGAAAAGAGCTTGACTGTCATTTGGATTGACAACCGGGGTTTCCTCTACCATTACTTGCTTTCCCTTGCTTCGACTAGAGCTACCTTTTGGTGGCGCCATTTTAGTGAACATATACACACAACCCAACAACACACAAATCAACAATCACACAATCCGCAATTCCTCACAAATAATGTCTAGAAATAACGATGTCCAAGTTAATCAACAAGATAATCATATGCTAGCAACAACCGAGCAACTTGAACATTGTGTACCCCCTATTTCACGCTCAACTCCTAAACTCATCAATTGAAATCATTTAGACAGTGAACCATTGAATCCTTCAACTTAAGACATGCATCTCAACTTAATTCATCTTTTTATCACATAAGAAAACACAACAGAGGTATCAACTATGCAAAAAGCTCATTCCGAATCATGCACACAACATGTTCGATAAAATTCCCCAATGACGAAAACATATGGAATTCAATCTCGTTGTTCTTATTTCATTCCAACCACAAATTTCACTTCAATTCCAACTATAATCAACACAACATTAATTCCTAACTCAAGACCGAATCGAATTTTTAGCAAGTTCATACTACCAATAGCAATATTCCTCAAGTATGCACTACATTGTTCTCACAATCCGAAAATAAACTTTCTCCAATACAAATTAAGCATAAGAAATCGATTGGAAGCATAACAATTCGGGTTAGCTTCACTTACTGGAGAAGTTTAGTCGACAAAAGGCAAGACTCGGAGTGTGCCCTAATTCCGTCGATTTCTGTCGAAATTTTTGAATTTGTTGGTGCAATGAGTGAATAAGTGTGTGTGGTTGCGTTTGTGATTGAATGTAGGTGATTTTGAGTGTGTTTGTGCATGATTTGTGAAGTGTGTGTGAGTGTGTGTTTTTCTTCGTGTGTGCAAGAAAGAAGAGAAGAGGAATGATATAACTTGGAAATCACGTTTTATTCTGCTGAAGATATTGACGCGGCCGCGTTGCTTCTGTGACGCAGCCGTGTTCTGGTCCAGTGTTGATTGTGAATGCAGGGAGAAATTGACGCGGCCGTGTTGCTTTGGGCTAAAAAATTGGCATTGGACTAGTATTTGGCGCAGCCGCGTCCAATGTGTGATGCGGCCGTGTTGGGCCCACAGTGCCAAAACACATTCTAGCACGTTTGTGACGCGGCCATGTTGATTCCGTCTCCCTTAGCTCGAGTTTGTCGTCTCTTCGACCCCCGTTTTTTGCAACACTCGTCCATGTTGGTTCCTAAAAATATAAAACATTTAAAACACAAGTAAAAACATAAAACTAAAAGAAAAAATTGAAATGAAATAAAAATGGTAAACATCGGGTTGCCTCCCAACAAGCGCTTCGTTTTACATCTCAAGTTGGACGACCTTTTAAGTTCTAATTTGGCTTCTTCAGCCGCACTTTCTTTTGAACTGCTTCCCTCATCATTGGATTTGGCTTTAGGTGCTTAGGTAACAGTTTTATGTTTTCGCAGTCTTTGTTCTCTTTGAATGCCTTCTCAACTTTCTTTTTCATTTTACACTTTTTGGCTAACCTTCTTTTTGGAAGTTCTTGCACTACATCTAGAACACTACCACTTTCCAAAAGCTCAAGATTAATAGAGTCATGGTGATCAAGATTAGATGTAGACTCAACAAAGCATACTTTAGGGTTGTTACAATCACTAGGTGAGTTTATATCTTTATTTATTGTGACTTCTAAAGACTGTATAGAGTCACACGTTTCAATGTGATTCACACTCTCACCCAACATCCTCTACAATGCCCCATGGTCAAGTTATTGAACGGTTGGCCATTTGAAGGGCGATTGTAGTAGCTTTTAATGTGCCTATTCCTAATTTTTCATATATAGATAGAGGCATTAAGTTGATACTCGCTCCTAGATCACACAATGCTTTATCAAAAGTTAAATTACCTATTTTGCATTCAAGAGTAAAGCTACCTGGATCATTGCATTTTGTTGGTAACTTCTTTTGGATAATTGCACTGCATTCTTCTGTTAAGTTCACCGTCTCGTAGTCTTCCCATTTTTTCTTTTGAGCAATCGTCTCTTTTAAGAATTTCGCATAGTTAGGCATCTTCTGTAGTGCCTCTACAAAAGGTATATTGATCTGAATCTTCTTCAGCACTTCCAAGAACTTTGCGAATTGCTCATCTATCTTTTTCTTCTTCAGAGCTTGTGGAAATGTAATTGGAGGGACATATTCTGGTAAATTGGCTTTTGGCCTCTTTTCTTCTTCGTCTAACTCTCTTTTTTCCACTAAGTGTTCTTTCTGTACATCCTTTCCCGTATCAGCCGGCAACTCTGGGCTTGCATAACCAATGTCACTTCTCACTTGAATTGAGTGACACTACTCTCTCGGATTCACCTCTGTATCGCTCGGGAACTGCCCCTGCTTATGTTGGGCTCCGACGATCTTTATCAGCTGACTCATATTGTTAGTCAATTCATTAATATTGGTCTCAAGTCGCTTGATGTCCACTCCCTGTCCAGACATCTGCTTATTTAGCTCAATAAACTTACCATCCACCTTTTTCTCCAACTGAGCTAGTTTCTCATCATACGTAGCAAACTGTGACTGAACAACCTCCTCTTGTGTTAGCTTCTTACCGTCATGGATCATGCCATTTGTAACAGAAAATTCGGGTGGCGGATTAAGTGTATTCTTTGAGTTTCCATAAGAGAAGTTCTGGTGGTTCCGATTCTGAGGGTACTGATTGTACCTTGGCTGATTGTTCTGGAAGTTGTTGAAGTTCCTTTGATTCACAAAATTTACATCTTCAACTTCTTCCTGACCCCCTAGCTGCTGCGCCGGAGTGTCTGTGTGTTGTGCTAATGTCAGACTAGTTAGCAAATTCACCTGGCTCGTCAATGCTGTTAACTACGATGTGAGCTTTTCAAGTGGCTCATTATTGACTGGCTCGACTTCTTGGACACTCGCCACTCTTCTCGGCTGATTTCTCTCATTTGGCCACTAATAGCTCGTTCTGGCCATGGCATCCAAAATTGAGAATGCAATCCTCACTGATTTCTCCATCATACTCCCTCCTGCAGCTGCATCTACCTGATTCCTTGTTGGAGCAAGTAGCCCATTGTAGAACTCGCAAACCTGTTGCTTCTTTGTAAAACCATGTTGAGGGCAACTCCGGATAAGATCCCGGAATCGCTCCCAAGCTTCACCAAACGTCTCTTGGTCCATTTGCTTGAACTGGTTTATCTGATTCTGCAGGTCTTGTATCTTGCTCGGCGGAAAATATTTCAGAAGAAATGAAGTGCTCAAATCCTCCCAATCTGCGATGTCTTCCAACGAGTTAAACCATTGTAAGGCTCTGTCTTTTAGGGAGAATGGAAACAGCCTCATCTTGGCCTGTTCGTGTGGCACATGATTGATCTTTATTGTGTCCGCCAGCCTGCGAAATTAATCAGGTGCACATTCGGATCTTCGAGAGCACTTCCCCCAAACTGGTTTTGCTACACTATATTGATTAGTGCAGGCTTCAGCTCAAAACTGTTGGCATTCAATGGTGAGGGTTGTACTCCTCCCGTCTGCTAATTTGGGTTAGGTCGAAGATAATCACTGATGGGAGTGTCATCCTCATCTACTTCATATGGTTCTTCCTGAACTTGTTCCTGCTGCTGTTGCAGCTGTGGCTGCTGTGGAGGTAGCTACTGCTGAATATTGGTGACTCGGTCATCCAAGCGTGCCAGAGGTGTCAGTATTCTGTTAAGAGCTTCATCCTGATTCGGCTGTTATGGTACGTTCTCCATCTCAAATGTGGGGTTTCTTCTCGTGCGGTATCTGCAGGCTGTTGCTTCAATTTCAGGATCGAAAGGGACAAGATTTTCTTTCCCTTTTAATCTGGTTTGCGTGCGAAACCTAAAATCGCCGCTAAAAAGAAATACCATGTAATACGAAAATATAATAAATAAATAAATAAAAACAAAAATTAAATATACAAAAAAATATATATATATATATATATATATATTACGAAAAAGTAAAATCTAGTCTAGCATCCTCCTATTTACTCAAGATAAAAACTAAGACACTAAGCCTATTCCCCGGCAATGGCACCAAAAACTTGACAGGCCTATTTTCTAACCCCTAATTACCGCAAGTGTACGGGTGTAAGTGTAGTAGTGGCAGTCAAGGTCGATCCTGCAAGGAATAGGTTAGGTAGTTCGATATCCGAATTATCTAGGATTATCCTAACTAGATACTAAGATTGCAAGGCTGTTTTTAACTAAATTAAAGAACTTAAACTACTTAACTACTTAACTATGACTTATCAGACAAAAATGGATTCCAATAAACAAGAAAGTATCCTAGTGATTTCAGGACTTAATTCAACGATGAATTTCCTCAACTTATAGACCTTTAAACCATATTCTAGTGTTTATTAGGTGGCACTCAAATAACGTAGCCCTTCTCTCGAAGCGACTAAATCGTAGATTAATCAAGATAATTACCCTCTCAAGTCAATTAATCCTAACAACTCCCAAAAGATCATACACCAATGCCTACACAGTCATAGACAATTGCACTCTATGTCGTACGTCTGATAACAATTCCCTCCTCTCGTAACGAAATTGTTAAATGAGATTACTAAAGCTAGATGGCCAGTCTAAGTTCAGTTAGAAACACAAACATAAAGATAAACACATAAATCGGAGTCTATAAATTAAAACATCATTCAAACATTGTTGTAAAAATCCCTACTTTCTAACCCTAGGACACGAATAGCTTAGCTACTCATGCCTAGCATCAATTCGATACAATATTCCATGGAAAACATCACAAAGAAAAAAACTAGAAAAGAATTAACTAAACCCGAATGAATCGTCTTGTCGATCTTTGTCTTCTTCGTCCTCTAAGTCTTCTACTTCTTCTTCTAAGTGCATGAGAGATTATGGAGTGCCTGTGATGATTGAATTTTTTTTGAAAAACGAACTCTCATTGTATTTTTATAAGCTTCGGAAAAGTCCTGGGGGAGTTAGGAATCAGTTCCTACTTAGGACATGATTTTTACTTCAAAATTGACCATTTGACGCGGCCGTGTTGGATGATTGACGAGGCCGCGTTGCTTTAAGCTGGAAATTTTATCAAACTGCAAAAATTTGACGCGGTCGTGTCACATGTTAAACGTGGCTGTGTTGTAGCAACAGTGTAGAATCCTTTTTCGCGCATGTTTTGACGCGGCCGTGTTGAGCTTTTGACACGGCCGTGTCGGTTCTCCTCTGATTTGCCTTCTGGACCGGTTCAGACCGGTCTGAGCCGGTCCAAATCGGTTTTTAGTCGGTTCGGATCAATTTTCGCCGGTTTTGTCTGGTTTAGACTTCCCTTTGACTTGTTCTTTCCTCCGGTAATCGTAAATCACGACGTTTAGTCCTAAAATTGCTCAAAAATACCTTAAAACAAGTCAAACACGTTAAATGATCCAATTTATATTACTTTATCCAATTCTTGACCAAATATGCACATAATTCCTATAAAATACTATCCTAAATCGACCTCATTACATGCATAATTAACGTGTATCAGAGGCTAATGATATTGCAGGGCTCAGGGTGTGTAAAAACGTAAGAATAGATGAGGCCTGGGCTGGTGGGCCTCTCAAGGCCGCCTGTCTCCCCAAGGACTGTCGAAACTTCATCAAGCAGCTGCATAGGTTAAAACTTGGGCTGGGCGATGCAGTTGCCATATAGGAATTGTTTGTCAAGTTGTAGTTGAAGGATAATAATTTTTTCTACTGTATGGAAATAGACAAGGAGTGCCGGCTGAGGAATGTGCTTTGGGTTCATCCTCGCACCAGGGAAGCGTATGAGGAGTTCCACGATGTTGTCTGTTTCGACACTACCTACCTCGTGAACAGGTACAAGATGCCCTTTGCGACCGTCGTCGGGGTAAACCACCAAAGTCAATCAATTTTGTTAAGGTGTGCATTGGTATCCACGAAGACGTGGATTCTTTCAAATGGTTGTTCTCCAATTGGCTGCGGGCTGTGGGTGGAGTATATCCGACGTGCATTATTTTCGACCAGTCAGAGAGCATAAAAAGAGCCGTTAGGGAAACAATGCCGGACGCATGTCATCAATTTTGTCTGTAGCACATCCTGTGCAAACTGCCCGTAAAATTCAAGGGGTTTGCGAACTACGACCATGCTATTGTCGAATTCAAGGGTGTAGTGTACGATAGCTTATGCATCTACGTTTTTGAAGAAAAGTAGGTAGAGTTCGTGGAAAAGCACAACGCAACTAATAATGATTGGCTGAGAACGTTATACAGGGAAAGAGAAAACTGGGTCCCCGTATATCTTAACAACTATTTCTGGGCTGGAATGGCTTCGACGCACAGGAGCGAAGAATGCATGCATTCTTTGATCACTACATTAACTCTAGCAGCACGCTAAAGCAGTTTGTGGAGCAGTACGAAATTGCTTATGCCAATAAGGTTTAGAAGGAGTATATAGCAACCACGAGTCTAGCACGAAGGTGATCAGGTACAAACTCCCTTTCCTTTGGGAGAAGCAGTTTCAGATTGCGTATACAAACAGCTGCTTCATTAAGTTCCAGGAAATTATCGGCCGAATGAACCTTTGTCACGTTGGTGAGCCCTTGGTCGACACAACTCTTGGTCTTGAACCGGTTCAAATATTTAAGGTGCTCGAGGTTCGAATTTGGAATGACTCTTTCTTCAAGGATTACACATACGAGGTTATGTTCACGCTGAGATTACTCATACAAGGTTACGTTCAAGTCAAACGGTGCATACCTCGAGTGCACGTATAAATTGTTTGAGAGTGCAGGTATGGTATGTGCCCACATCTTGCGAGTCATAACAAAGAAGGGTCTTGACACCATCAACGAGAGGTATATCAAAACTAGATGGCGGAAGGACGTGGTTCACCGACACTCTAAGATGTTAACCACCGGGGGTTACCCACCTCCGAAGTATATTAGGTTTCAAGAGGTTGAGCGATTATTTCAAGATTGTGTAGACGACGGGGGGTTCAGCAAAGAAAAGATGTGGCTCATCAAGCAAAGATGCTTGGAGTTGAGGGTTGAGCTCGGTAACATAAACTATCCTAACCCACTCGAGAATGCAAGCGACCAAGCAAAATCTAGTCAGGATCAGTCGCTTGGGGGAAACCCGGTTCGAAATCCCCAAGTTGCCCGTACTGTTGGCAGGCCTCGGCAAAACCCCTACTGTGCTCCGCATTAGGGTCGAGCTTCTAGACGAGATGCTAATGGAAACCTAGACATTGGCGTAAGAGGTCGAGGTAGATCGAGCGAAAGGACCAGAGGTTCCCGTTCCACACAAATGCATGTTCCTGGTAATTTGGGCACGCCGGAGCATGGGTCGAGCACAAGCTTCTTCGAGGTTAACGACTCTTTTACGGCAACGCAGGGCAGCAACATATTCTAGGGGTTAATCAATGACCATAGGGTTTAGGTGCAGCCTACGTTGTAATTACAATAATATGTTCCAACAAGCAATGTGAAAGTAACGTATACACATCTTTGTATTCGGTGGAAGTGTCGTTGTTAATTTGTTTGTTCGAATGAAAATTTTGTTCAACCCCTTTTACAATTTACGAACATGGTTACAACATGTTTTCACTCAATCCCTTCACAAATAATAATGAATTGCACAATTTGGCTCTGTTGGGATGAAAATATAATTTCCAATCCTCACGGGTTGCCGGCGGTACCGTCCTCAAACTTATGAATAAAAGGTAAACTATACTATAATATACTTGACAACATCCACCGGCAGTCCATCACATTGTTGCATGAAAAAAACACAATTTAACTTGTTTGATTACGTACCCCCAACTAAGTCAGTCAAAAGACGGTATACTTGGGTACAACGGGTTGTTCTTACCCTTCACTAAAAAATTAAATATAAGTGTAAGATGGGCTACACCTTTGGTTGTAATTGCCTAAATATACTATCTCATAGATTCATGTGTCGAAGGAGGTGCTACCGCACCGTCTTAGGCACCTCTATCATCTTACATATATCAACCTCTATCATCTTGGTTTATTTGGCAAGATTCATAGCTTTTCATATTGGTTTTTTTTTTTTTTTTAATTTTTTTCCTGGGGAACGCTATATATATATTTTTTTTTTAAATATTCAATCCAAGTGTGGATTTGAGCCAAGGAAAGGCTGAATGAAACTCCAAATTTTAACCACCAGACCAGGTCAACCACTTGCTATTATTTCTACATAACATTTATATAATCTATTTAATCAAATTCTACTTAGGAAAATATAAACCACACTCAGGTCCCTGGATGTATAAATTATTTCTAGGGTACGCACAATAGACATCGTTCAATACATAGATTAAATTACTTTTTATACAACCATCCTATCTTTGCAAATAAGAACTTCATTTTTTTTTATAAGTGAAAATACCCATTTCTTATGCACCATTAAACAGTCACTGAACAAATCAATCTCCCTCTACAACAACCAATCTGAAGTATAGAGAATCATAAATTTAATTAAGTTCTGCTAATTAATTTAAAAATAACAACACAATTTTTGTATTTCCAGATAACTGCGGATAATGAACAACAACCGTTAATATCGAAATTCGAATAACACATAAGTAAACATAGTAGACTTAAGTTTCAAAAGCAACAAAACGAATGTCTTATCGAATAGGAACACACCATGGTTTGGTGCAACCATTGCCTTTTTCTTGTGGAACCTAGTCCAGTTATTCGAAGAGGGTGATACCCCCACATATTCTCAAATTCATCCTTGGGACAGTTATAGAACCATAAATATCCTCCCAAGTAACACATCTCATATTCCTTAAATTAAGTTTAGTTTACTGTATTTCTATCATTTAAAAAAATATTTTTAAATTTCACTAAAATTACATGACTTTAAATTTCTATATTAAGATTTGTTTTCTCTTTTGGCTATTTAAATCATGAGTATCTACTATTAGCTCTACAATATTTTTTTTTCTTTTTTCTAGTTGACAAGCCTAAGGTTTGCGTGTATGCCAAAGGTAGGGTTTCTCTTGTTGTTAGCTCGGCCAAGGGCAGATTATGACCGACCCCTACCATTTTCTTAAGGAAGATACCCCCACGCTTAAATTATGATAAGCGTAATGTTTCGGGTGACAATTGACATATACGTCCTAAACGAAAACGAGATGACCATCAGCACAAACACTTACATTTATCGCCCTACACCATTTAATAGAACTTACACTCTCATCAGGAACTCTAAAATTAATTCAGAAGACATGCAATCCTTATAGGGTTTCACTTGCTATCTTATTACTCATAGTATCAATTGCAATTTTTAATGTTTAACAAGTTTTCACGACCAATAATGAACCTGTTTAAGTAAGGTTGTTCTACATTCAGAACTCATTCTGTCATATATCTATATAATTGTTAAATACAACAAATTACTGTTAATAAAAGCGACAATTTCGGACTCGATCATCCTGGAATACGCAAAATGTTCTCATGATACAGAAATCCAAAGAGGCAGGTAATTACTAAAGTTACTTTAAATTGGTTTTCACTTATCCCAAAAAAAAAAATATAGGTCTCAAAAGACAGAATAGCTATCTAATTAACAAAAGTCTTACCCCAAAAAAACACCTACTTAAATAATAAGATGAATTGTTTATTTATTTAAAAAATAAAAAAAAAACATATGTGTACGTACATACTTACATATATATGTATATATGTATCTATATATATGTATATATATATATATATATATTTGTTTAGGTACACACATCAACACTCTTAACATTTACGTGTATGTACATGTATATACATATTTAACATTCATGTATAGACATGATTGCATTTTATATTAAACAATAAACTTAAAAAAAAATATGTGTCGTATATACAAATATATATATATATATATATATATATAATAATAATTTATCCATATATACTCTTAACATTTATGTGTGTGAACATTTATAAACATATTTAACATTTATATATGTATATATATATATATATATATATAAATAGATTAAAAATATATTTATAAATTATCTATATTTATATATTAATACGTGTGTTTATTAAAAGGTCTCACAGTCGGCTATCTATTTAACGATATAAATATATTAATGAATAGCTGATAAACCTTAATACTTTTACCCTAACACAGTTGTTCTGTTTCCTAAGTTTGTATCATTATCTCACACCATTTAAAAAAAAAAAAGGTGTATAGCCGTAGGTTTATTGTGATGTAAGGCGGTTCAATTCATGTTTACTAAGGGCCTTAAAAATCGGATACAGGAGGGAGGAAAAACCACTTTATTTCACCCAAAACCCCCCATTCCCTCCAAAGCATACCTAGGTTCCATCCTTCCTCACTCAAAACTTTCAGTTTTCAAACTCCATTTGAACACGAAATGGCTTCTCCATCTCCTAACAAGTAACAACTCCTTCCTTGATCCCCAGATTAACCCATACGAAATCCGATCAAAATATGATTTCGCAAATGCTGCTCCTTGTTCTGGCGGTGAAGTAGCACCTTCTTCCAATTAACCGAGAACCCCCCTTGCTATCTCATCTTCACCAGCCCAAACAGCTCTGGAAATGTTTGTACCGCCGGATGGGTTTTTGAACATGTTGCTATCAGGGGACCCTGGTTATCCGGTGGATTTGGACGACGTACAGGACTTCTCTCCGCTTCAAGATACAGTCCGGGCCCCAAGTCAGGGTTTCAAAGCGTCAAAGGGGTCTTTCCCCAACTCTTGGATATAACGGGCCACCTGCAACCAAAAAGGGTCCACCGAAGGCAAAACCTCGACCAGGGTGGGTGCTAAAAGATTCAGCCGACGACAGTGATGACCCAGACTTTGAGATTTTGGAGTGTATGCCAAGCCCTAGGCCGGTACAGTCAAGCCACCCCCGCAAACGAACTCAGATCAAAGCCCCTACGCCCAACACAGGTGCTCAAGCGAGTGCTTCAGGAACAAAGAGGCAGAAACGTGAAATCCATTGTCCCAGTGTGACGGCGAAAAAGTATCGGAGAGATGCTTCTAAATCATCACAGCCTTCCATAAACCCTGGCAGTGTCACTAGAGAGCAGGCAACGCCTTCATCAGTTGCCCAGGAGGTGTTCGATGAAATGCCTGAGAGGGTAAGTGCGGGAACGGATGAACCCCCCGCAGTTGTTGTTGAAGAGTTTGTAGAAATACCGGTGACAGGTGAAGTTGAACGTGGAAAATAGGTTGATGTAAACAATATTGATCCTAATGAACCCCCACTCGGGCCAGTCCCAATCAACAGGGATTTACAGGGTCTGTTCAGGCCCAAGAGTGTGAGAATGATAGGAGTAGCCCTTTGGAAACTCCTAATGTCGCTGTTGCATCCTCTGGTCTTGCTGGTCCCCCCCCCCAATGCATGGAAATGAACCAGGTAGCGAGTGAGGTCCATGAGGAGTGTGTCAAGAAACCATTGAGCAGTCCTCGGTGCCCGAAGAGCTTCGAGGTAAAATGGATGGGGACTTGGAGGCCAATAATGTTGCTCATTCGATGGGTTGTGATCACCAATCGGATGGAGTGGGGAAAGTCGGGGTTGCTCACCAATCTGTGAAACTCCACATGATGCACCCCATCCAACGTCAGCAGACGATGAAACCCTCGCTAGAATGTTGCATGGTTTGCATCATGCTGCTCCTACGACTGCTAGTTCTGGTTCGGGTGAGGCGCAAGGCGCCGAGGAAGAAAACATTGCCAAATTAGGTCGTCAATTTGATGGAGGGTCAAGTGTAGATGGGGGTGGGGATAATGAGGTTGATGGAGATTCGGGAGGAGGACAACACACTATCAGTGGGTAGTGACGACGAGCCTGACAACTCTAGCGATCCGAATATCATCGTTTTTTAATCAAGTACCACAAGTTCCAGCTAGTCCGGTGTTGAGCCGTATACACCTAGCGATTCCAGTGATTCTGAAGACGATGATGAAGAAGATGAAATGGATGCTGCCAACGGATATTTTAATTTTTTTTTTTATACCCGTGAGGACGAGGAATGATAGACATATTACAGGAGACGTAAGACACAAGCGGAGCGGCCTGTGCATTTTGAAGGCTTGGAAAGGTACAGACTGATCATGTTCCTCAGATCGGTGCATCTGGGTTGGACTCTTGACGTTTCTAGTGAGTACGTCCGGGAATTAATAAGGGAATTCTACTGTTTTATTTGCATCGTTAACTATTCACCTTCAGTCCAAAATGAATTAACGTGTTCGGGTGCACCAATAACGAGGACAAAGAGACACAGGCCTCATGCAACAAAGTATCACTCACCTAACAGGAGGAAACATAGTTGTTTGGCCAAAAGGACGAGAAAAGACGTCATCGTCGCAGCTCACTTCGAAGTACGCTATGTGGCACAAGATCGCTTGCTACATCTGGTTGCCCTTAGGAAACCAAAACACAGCCACCCAGCGTCAAATGAGACTACTCTACAGGATCGGGAACATGCTAAAGTTCAACATGGGCAAACTGATCTTCGACGTGATCATGGATCAGTACGTAGAGAAGAGGTCGCACTACGGGAATCTGCCATATCCCTACCTTATTTTTTCAATACTGCAAGAACAAGGCCTAATCCTCCCTGAACCGATTCATTTTGTCGAACTGGAAAAGTCGATAAGGGCTCTTGACTCCCTCACCAAACCACCCCATATCAAAGACGTTGTGGAGGTTTAGGTGCGTACCTATGTCCCTTCGGCAGAAGACGATGATTACAAATCCTTAGATCTAGGGATGATTACTATTCAGGCTTCGTCGTTGTTGCGATTGTATCACTTCGCCAACTCTCACCAGCGGTCCGCAGAGCGAGTAGCGGCTGCTTTGGAACAACTGAAGCGAGAAATCCGTGCAATGCTACTTGGACAAAACTTGAGCCCAGGAGATGCTGGGGGAGGTGATAATGTAGTGGGAGAGAGAGCACTGCCAGAGGGTGGCCTGAATAGGGATCCGGACGAACCAAGTCCCAGTGGGGTGCACCGAGGTTGAAAGATATACTCTCAAAGCTTGGAAGGCAAGAAGGTACAAATAATCGGTGTAATTGTTAATTATTGCAAATGTATCCGTCTTATTTTCAGCTGGTTATCCCCTATGTGTGTGTTTTTTTTTTTTTTTTTGCAAACAATGAATTTACGGTAATGGTTGTTTTTATGGTTGCAACGAAAAAATGTGGAAGTATGTATTAACTATATAATTCAAGACGTACATGATGCTACATTGGCCAATCTATTAGTAAAACATAGTTCTTAGGATCACTTCTGCATATGAATGCTGCTGAAGTTCTAAAAAGTGTTGCAATATGGTAAAAAGTTGATGTAGGAACTGCATGTGTTGGTGTTATGCATGAGATTCTGCTTAAAATTCAAAACAAGTAAATCCAACGTCTAAAGAATTAATCGTTGTAACTAGCATATCAATGTAACGTTCACCGATTTTATGTTTCTGTATATTTGTCGGTGGCTAATTAAAACCTTTAAATCAATTTCACAGACTCTTTCTATTGTTCCCGCCATCATACAAGGTTTACCTAAAACCTAAACAGTGAGGAAGAATGGGCCTTGCCTTGATCGGTTGAATTACACAGACTAGGTGTGCTGACTAAGGCAAGGTTCTTAAATTCGTTTGTTGTGTATCCCTAGTAGGGGTGGCAAATTCCGACAAGAACCGAACAACCCGACACGATCGAATCTGTACCGAATGAACAAGAAACAAGTCGAACCCGTCTGACCCGAAAAAAAAAATGGGTCGGATTAGGTCAACACGTGGGTTGACCCACAACCCGTTTTAAAAAATGGTAAATTAAAAAGAAATTAAAATTAAACAACATATTTAATAAATAATCATAATAAATGCATAAACCCTATAAAACCTAATAATCACATTTCCGAATATTTGTTGTGGCAACTAATAATCATGTAAATGTATTGTCTAGAATCTATAGAAACCAATATTGTTTTGTCGTAAAGTGTTCTTCATTTTGTTTTTCTTATAGCTCTTAGATAAAAAATTCTTACAAATCTAAGCATAATGGTTTATACATTCTTCTACAGCTAATGTTATTTTTTATATAAGAGATGCGAGTATAACGCATTGATCATTAAACGAACAACAACCTTTGATGAAAATATGCTTATAAAAGAGCATGCAACAATTATTTAGTATTTGTAAGAGTATAATAAATTTTACTAATAAAAGAAATTCACTGGATGAGTAAAGATGAATTATCCAATTAACAAGATATTAGATATGTTCAATAGAATCTTAAAAAATGAGAGTGAGACAGTGGGAGAGTGAGATAGTGGAAGTTTTTAGAATATTTTAGAAACTGCGTAATTTTGATTTTTAGAGTTTTAGTATGATAATTTTGTGTTGTATTGTTATTGTGAGAGAAGTAGAAAATTAGAAATATATTGCAGGTCTCGACTCGAATATGAAAACAGTTCGGGTTCGAGTTGGTAAAATTTTTGTAATAAGCAGGTCTCAACCCGACCCGCGAACCTGCAACCCGACCTGTTTGCCACCCCTAATCCCTAGTTATGTAGTTTTAGGTTACATAACTTGTGTGAAAAAGTAATTAACGTGAGCCATCTACTATAACATGTTATTGTTGTCATTGTCGTCGTTGGCTGTGGATATATATTGCGATATAAAAAACTGCTACATCTTCTTTGGGAATTAGTAAAAAACGATGTTAAATGGGATTATAATGGGGGAGGACTGATGAAATGTAGTTATTTTTAGGCTTGTTCATTTCAAACATGATAGTTGTACATATTTCTTGAGAGTTAATCTGATTAAATGCTCTAGTTGTAGGTGTCGTATAAACGACCAATGGAACTATAAGCTACAGGTGCTATATTTAAGAGTTTACCTTAACATAATCTATCAGAGCTGTTGAGGTGGTTGTTTAATAAGGTACAGTTGTTACCACATAGATGGTTTTGGAGGGATAAGGGATTGGATGCTATAAATCGCCCTCAAACTTATTAGCATTTTTGTCCTAACCACACTTCCTCGAAAAAACCTTCAAAAGAAGTCGTGTAATATTTACATGACTAATCATGTGAATTAACATGTTCGTAGAAACTTATACTTTTACGACACAATTAATACTAATAATCTTACCAAACTTTGAATTTTGGGGATATTGGTTGTCTCCCTTTGAACTCATCTACCTATTGTCGGCACGTGCCCATTTCAATAAGGTAAATCTTGTTAGACTTCATCTTGCTAGGTATGTAATTAACGGTTTCACAAGGAGATGTTATCGTCTAATTTCACTATTGCCGTAGTCACTGTCACTTATACACAAACGGTGGTGTTCTAGGTGTCTTAGGACTTAAACATGTAATTGCAGGGTGAACATTTTTACATTAGGGTAGCACACAACCTCGATTTAACATTAAGGTTTGCGTTGTAGATACACATTTAATGAAGTTGTTTAGATGATGGGCAATAATGGACAACATCAACTTCGTCCAAGGGGCTTAACACTACAGAAACAGAAATAATTTAAAAAAAAAAATTAGTAATCCAAAATATATAGCCCTCTCTCTAGTGACCATTGGAGCAACATATAATTAGCAATAAATGAGCGCAAACTAAGGCAAATAACCAATACGCATCATAAACCATGCATCAAACAAAGGGATATTTAGAAACAACAAGGGCCTCCTATATCCAAAAATTATTAGAAACGGGGTTATTCATTTTTTAGATAATTTCCCAGAGTACAAGCCAAAGATGTCACAAGACGGATCTTACATATTTAAAAGGAAAAAAATATAAGTACCAAAATAACCACCTGCTGGGCTGGTGGAATTCCCTCTTTCCATCCACACGCTTCAGTCAATGCTTGGCAAAACCCTCTCCTCGTATTCAGGTTCTGTCATCTTTGCTTGGTCCTCCTTAGCGAAGACCTTATGGAGCCATCCAAAGTCCAGAGCATCCATCTTTTTGTAGCGGAATAAGTAGTCAAACGGAAGGAAGTAAGATTCTCCATGGACTCAGAAATATTCCCCCACCACCGTGTCCTGGTGAAGTTCAATACAGTCAGAAACTTATTATATGTAGTCAGATTTCCTGAGATAACATCGCAGATATAAAAAGGCTAAACAAAGAAAAAAAAATATTTGATGTTGTAGAGAAGATATAGAGTGTTGTAATAAAAAATACTCGAAGTTAACATTCAAACCGGTCATAGAGGACTTGAGAAAGTTACTCTCATACAGGGATTCCCTGTGTCGCGAACTGGGTAGACACGGTTAGTGATTACTTCGTAGAAAACCTCAGGCTTGGAAGTTCAGGTATGAGGATTTGCAATATTGGAAATAGTTGAGAGGGAAGGAACACAGAGGTCTTTTATATGCTACTGTGGAACTAAGGGCACCATAAACATGTCCAAAATGAACATTGTGACGTGCTATAAAAATTTAGTGGGTCAAGCACCTAAAACAAACATCTAATGGTAAAAAAATTAGGCCACTCTAATGTGGTGTGCGCTCAAGAAAATTAGGTCTTGGAAACTTATGGTTTTTAAGGTTGTAGCTTGAAAAATATTGACCATGGGTAAATTATGTCGAAGGCACATATTCACTTCACATTATTACTAGATATAACAAAAAAATCAAAACACGCGTAAAACCAAACTGAGGTCGGCATATTTTATTACAGAGTTTACGTTTATAACAATATTAGTACACAACTGCTAATTAATCTATGCCAAGACATCTTGTATTCACGAATCAATATTTCTTGGGGACATCTATGTGGCTAGTTTGGTAACGATGTTATGTGTATTAAGGCAACTGCTTCTCTAATTTTGCATTTTATTCAGCTCTAACGATGCCCCCAGTGTATTAATTTATGTTTCTAACATCGTGACGTGCAAATACTAAACATTTCAAGCGGACCACCGATAGTCTAATATGTTCTGTGTCCAATTATGTAAAACTTAGACATTTTCATACCGACCATGACATAAGTCGTAACCAATCGTTGATTAAACGGGTTATCGTATTAGTCAACGATCATGTGATGTGATAATGGGCAAGTTTCGACAGTAATCATTAGTAATTTTGTTATCTCTCATAGATCGCCTTTAGCCAAACAAAATTTGGGATTGCTAAACCTTGAATCTTATAGTACGAAACCGATTCACAGAAACCCGTCACGCCCGACTGGAATACAACACATGCAATTAATTAGTGAAATTATTTGCGTTAATTTGCATATTAGTGATACTAGTATTCCTCTTCGCGATGCACGAAAATTTATTCTAAATATGATATGATGGAAGAATTGAAAATCTGATTGTTGTATCCGAGTAAGCTTAGTATTTCTAAAACTAACGCTTACATCAGTTATAAATAGAGTAGTGATGTTAAAATAAGTTGGGAAAATTGGTAAAAATATCCCGTAAGTTTACCGTATTTACGAAATTATCCTCTAAGTTTGGCCACTTTTAAAAATGTCCCCTAACTTTCAAAAAATTGGTAAAAATACCCTACAACCGGGTATAGCCAGTGGCTCTTCCGGTCACAGGCTTATGTGTCACAAAAACGCTGATTTGGCCATAAAAATTCCACATTGACGTCTGAATACTTGGAATTGGTCATGTGCGACGCACATGACCAAATTAGAGGCACACTTTACTTTCACGAACGCGACTTAGGGATCCAAATTAGATTCAGAAAATCCGAAACCCTAATTCCCAAATTCCCAAAATCTCACTCTTCCTTCAAAATCTTGGCTAATCTGGAGCATTTCTTCTCATTGCAAAGATGCAGTTTAGGGATCCAAGGAAAGAACTAAGGAGGTAGCTTCCCACCGGCTTCGACAAAAGCAAGGTTGTGTCATGTAGAGGTGCACGAGAAAAAAAACCCGTGTCATTTACTGATCGTTTGTAATTAATTGACCTATTTGTGATACAAACCCATTAGAACGTGTGTTTGGTTGATTCAAGATAAGAGGGGTTACCTAATTAAAAAGATATTATTTTTTCCCTTATTAATTATGCGTTCGTAATGTCAAATACCTAATCTTATATAAACTAATTTATATATATATATATATATATATATATATATATATATATATATATGTACAATCCTGATATGGAACCCATCGGTGGGTTTTCTTATTGAGCCCACTGCTTACTCTGCTAATAAAAACACCGTATATAAATTCTTTTCCGGAAACATATACTTTCCAATCATAAGCTGCTTAAGTCTAGCTTTTATATCTAACCAAAATCACATTTATTCTCAAACACTACCTATTTTGATTTTTAAGTTATTTTGCCACAATCTCTTTTTCTTCTTTTTATAACTTTCTTCAAAAGTTAAGGAGGATGAAACTGTTTTCATTAAGGGGGTGTTTGCAATCACTTTTTTCAAGTGCTTTCAACTTATAGCTTGAAAAAAGAATATTTTAGAGTGTTAGAGAAAACAACTTTAGCTCTAATAGAAGTGTTTCTAGGTCAAAAGTTAAAAGTAGAAAATTGTTGTTTTTTCCAACATTTTGGTATTTTGGTAAATAGATAGAAGTTTTTTTATCTCACTCATAAGCTAAAAGCTGCTTTAGTGATTTAAAACACTCTAACTTTTATCTATAACCAAAGTCACAATCACTCTAGCTTTTATCTATAACCAAAATCACTAAAGCAGTTTTAGCTTATGAGTGAGAGAAAAAAACTTCTATTTATTTACCAAAATACCAAAAAGTTGGAAAAAGCAACAATTTTCTACTTCTAGCTTTTGATCTAAAATCACTTCTATTGAAGCTAAAATTATTTTCTCTAACACTCCAAAACAAATTTTTCTAGGTTATAAGCTCAAAGCACTTGAAAAAAGTGATTGCAAACACCCCCTTAATGAAAACAGTTTCATCCTGCTTAACTTTTGATGAAAGCGATTAAAAAAAGATATTGTGGCAAAATAACTTAAAATCAAAATAGGTAGTGTTTGAGAATAAAAGTGATTTTGGTTAGATATAAAAGCTGCAACTTATGATTATGTTTCCTAAATTCGTGGGATAAAATAACTCGTTAATAAATAAAGGAGAAAGGAATAGGTGGAAAAGAATATATATGTCGTGTTTTTATTAGTGGAGTAAGCGGTGGGCTCCATAAGAAAATCCACTGGTGGGTTCCATATCAGGATTGTGTATATATATATATACATACACATATATATATATACACATATACATACACATATATATTAGTTTGTGTGTTGGTGTTTGTGAAGCTAGTTATATCAAAGCAGTTATTACGCTGAAGAAACTTGTTTGGGAAAATTGGTAAAAATATCTCGTAATTTTACCGTATTTAAGAAAATATCCTCTAAGTTTGACCATTTTTAAAAATGCCCCATAACTTTCAAAAAATTGGTAAAAATACCCTGCAACCGGGTATAGCCAGTGGTTCTTCCGGTCACAGGCTTATGTGTCACAAAAATGCTGATTTGGCCACGAAAATTCCACGTTTCTCACCAGCTTGTTATTTGCATTAAATAATATTGGGGAAAATGACACATAATCACCAACTTGGAGGGAAACTTACCTAATCCAACCCCCCCACCTTTCTGCCCTACCTAATAAATAGAATTCAATACGCGATCTTCTTCCCCATAGTTAACTTCTTCACACAGGGGGCAGCGCCGAAACTGGAACGCAAGATTTCTTAGTCTATAATTTCGAAAACTAAAATGTAAGAGGAATGGATTGTTTCAATGTTGGTTTAGTTTAGCAGAGAGGAGGCTGCTTGTTTGAATCGTTCAACGGTATTCTGGACCAACGGTTTGAATCGTTTAATTTTCTTCCCTATATTGGAAAACAATAAAAATGAATTTACTAGAATCTTCATATGAATTCAGCAGGCGGATTTTCAATAGATAAACAAAAAATTTCCAATAAATCACAACATAATTTCCATACAAATTTCAGTTCAAATAGGGCAGAAAGAGAATTAATTACGGAGCAATGTTTAACTAAACCAATTCATGAAATCAGAAAATCACCTTCTAAACTAGGGCAATTAATTCCCCCCTATTTCTTCTGGAAAAGCTTGCTCCTGTTGTACTTGAGCTTAATCCAGTTGACGGCAATGATGCGCCTTCCTTGACTTTCTTCGCCGCCACCTTAAAGCCTATTGAGTTTAGTATTGAGCTTGAACTATTTAATCCAATTAATTAGTTACATCCCAGTCACTAATATTTTCAATCAAATCAATTGACTATTTAGTTTTCACTATAACCTAAGTTAAATAATCTAATTATCTACTTGAATTTATATTCAATTCAACATTTGGAGCGAAATATAATCCTAATTAATTAATCACTATTAATTAATTTACAACAGCCATTGGATTAGAGCAATTGATAATTTTTTTCACTCAACCATAGGTGTGACCCTTTAGTTACAATCCTAGCAGTAGATAATAGGCTTAAGAAGTATCTTCAATTTTGTAAAGCTACGCGTATTTGATTATATGAATACCTATACATCAGATAATAAAATAAAAATCGACTTTCACACACACACACATATATACACTAGTAGTATCCCCGTGCGATGCACGGTTTGTAAGTGTAAATGAATAATTAATATTTTTTATATTTTTATATAATTTTAATATAATAAAATATTACAATCAATCAATAATAAGATATGAAAATTATATGTTAAATTATATGTTAATGAAAAAAGAGTGCAGTGAAAAGTATTAAAGACTAAAATATATATTAGTATGGATATTTATTTTTCTTAATGTATGAATATCTCTAGCATCGGAAGAGAACATCGCCAGCTGCAGCCGGGCCAAGACCTCCAAAACACGCAGAAGAAGGCTAACTCATACAGCGCGGGCTGGAGGAATCATAATTGAAGAACCGAGCGCCGTTGTGGCTGGTAGGGCCAGCAAGGAGGGGTCAAGTCCTGAAAGAAGACTGGCAGGGCAGCAAGAAGCGGAGTCGGAGCAAAGCCTGGAGTCTACGGAACAAGTTCGGGAGTTCGCCCAGGAAGTCGAAGAGATGGCCCCGGCAGAGTGGGACCCAGTAGAATAAGCACATAAATCGGGGCCAACGAAGAGGGCGAGCCAACCGAACCGCGGAGGGCAAAGCAACCAAAGGGGCCCAAGGAGCAGATGAGTGCCCCGGAGTGCTACCAGGTCCCGGAGGAGTCCAGGCACAGGGCAAGGCTTGCCAAAGCGCCGGAGTGCCGAATTTTGGTTAGGAGGCAAGAAGAGATAGCATGTTGTAATAACGAATAAAGATGTATAAGATTTGTAAAAGACAAAATTGTTTGTATGGAATATATATGTATAAAGGAAAAATTTTGATATATTGTTTGAATGAAAATATATACGTATGTAAAAATGTCTCTTTAAATGATGTAATGCAATGTAGTTGTTCCAGTCCTCGGGAGGACTTAGTATATTGGAACGCGTCCGGAGACAATTTGAAAAACCTCCCCGGACGAATCTGGCAGGAGGTAGGACTTGTCCGTAAACAAGGTTTGAGACCTCCCCGGACGGATCGGGCGAGAGATTACGCTAGTTCGGAGACAAGTTTTGAGACCTCCCCAGATGGATCGGGCGAGAGGTCACGCTAGTCTGGAGACAAGGTTTGAGACCTCCCCGGACGGATCGGGCGAGAGGTCACTCTAGTCCGGAGACAAGTGATAAAGTAATACCACTAAGTGTATAGTAGTGTGGGCCAGGGCGTCCCCGCGGCGCATAAATCGAATAACATATGTGTAAAAATCATTGCACTAAAATCCAATGTCGGGACAAATAGGAATACAATGCGATCTAAAACTGAAAGACAACAAAATTAATATGCTGCACTAAGTAAAAGAATACTGCAGAAAATAAAGAATAGAAAAACATTTGTCTAACCAAGCAGGTTAGAGGAAAAAAACGTTGCAAGTTACTGACGTGCCGTGTGCGGGGCACCGGGGTACCATTCGGATGTGCTAGCTGATAGCTCCCGGAGGCGTAGGCAGCAGTGACGCGATGAGGCCCTTCCCAAGTAGCATGCAGTTTGCCCTTGGGGGCGACTTTGCTAGCAGAGTTTAGCCGGAGCACTAAGTCTCTGACTTGAAACTGTGTTCCTCGGACCCGGTTGTTGTGATACCGAGCCGCTTGTTGTTTGCACTTAGCTTGACAGATGAAAGATTATTCGCGGCGATGTTCAAGCTCTTCGAGGTTAGCCCAGAGTGCTTCTTCATTAGCTTCGGGATCGAGGTTTAAGAGTTGGGGGCTCGGAACCCCAATCTCGGCAGGAATGACAGCCTCGGAGCCGTAGGTGAGGCTATAAGGCATTTCCCCGGTTGAAGAATGTGGCGTCGTGCGATAAGCCCAGAGAACCTGCGAAAGATTCTCGGCCCACAGGCCCTTGGCCTGATCTAATCGTCTCTTGAGGCCGTCGACGAGAGTGCGGTTCGTCACTTCAACCTGGCCATTGGCTTGGGGGTGAGCTACAGAGGTGAAAGCCTGTTTGATGTGCAACTCGTCGCACCATGATCGGAAGGGATCATTGGCAAATTGTTTGTCGTTGTCAGATATAATCATACTTGGAATGCCGAAACGGCAGCCAATGTTACGCTAGACAAATTTTAGAATGTTATGGCCAGTGATGGCAGTGAGTGGCTCGGCTTCGACCCACTTAGTGAAATAGTCAACAACGACCACAAGGATCTTAAGTCCTCCCGGGGCAACTGGGAAGGGGCCCACGATATCAATGCCCCACTGGATGAACAGCCAGGCGCTCTGTATTCCGATGAGCTCGGTCTGTGGTAGGTGCTTCACTCGAGAGTGCCGCTGACATTTGTCGCACTGTGACACAAGATTATGCGCGTCATTAAATAAGGTGGGTAGTAGTACCCCTGCCGGAGTGCTTTCTTGGCTAAAGTACGTGACCCGATGTGACTTGCGCATGATCCTTCATGAAGTTCCTGGAGGACATAGTCGGCCTGGGCCGGACCTAGACAACGGAGGCTCGGCTGTAAGTATGACTGGCGGTATAGGAATCCGTCGTGAAGTGTGTACCTCGGTGCTTTTAGTTTTATCTACCGAGCAAGTACTTTATCCTCTGGTAGGGTGCCATCCTGGAGATACCGAATGAGCGGAGTCATCCAATTAGGATCTACATCAGTCACCACAGAGACAACCTGTTCGTTGATTGAAGGATGGGTAGCCTCTTCGACAAGTATGTCCAGAGACACGTTCGACGGGACCGCGGAGGCCAATTTACTGAGAGTATCAGCCTTAGCATTTTCTCCTCGGGGGATCTGCTGAACATCTGTGGAGGTGAAAGTTAGCAAAAGCTTGTGAGTTAAAGCCAAATACCTTTTCATCGTATCATCTTTCGCCGCATATGTGCCCTTGATTTGACTGGAGACTACTTCAGAATCAGTGTATAACCATATATGCGAAGCCCCAAAGGTTTGAGCGAGCCGGAGCCCGGCAATGACCGCTTCATATTCGGCTTCGTTGTTCGTCACTTTAAATTGGAAGCGCAGGACATATTTAACTTCCATACCATTGGGCCCAGTGAGAAGGACACCGGCACCACTGTCTTGGGTGGCGGAGGCACCGTCTACGTAGACCTGCCACCTGTTTGCTTCGACCTCAGGGTCGGCCTGGGATGCGGTCTCAGGAGGCGCACTTGTCTCTGGGTCCTTGAACGGGACCTCGACGAGAAAATCTGCGAGAGCTTTCCCTTTGATAGCTCGGCGAGGTAGGAACTGTATGTCATGTTCTCCAAGCTCAATTGCCCACTTAGCCAAACGACCCGATACATCGGGTTTGACAAGGACTTGGTGAATAGGTTGATTTGTGAGGACCAGGATGGTGTGCCCCTGAAAGTAAGGGCGCAGGCGGCGGGCCGCCATGACTAGAGCCAAAACTGTCTTTTCTACCACATAGGAGCGGGTTTCGGCCCCCTGGAGGGCTCGGCTAACAAAGTACACGGGTCGTTGCGTGCCGTTATCTTTGCGGACGAGGGCCGCACTGATTGCCTCGTCGGCAGAGGCTAAGTATATATAGAGAGGCTCTCCGAGGAGAGGTGCTGACATTGTAGGCAACTGGCTGAGATGTTGTTTCAGATCCGCGAAGGCTTTGTCGCACTGCGAAGTCCACTCAAACTTCTTTGCTTGTCGCAAAATTTTGAAAAAGGGAAGTTGGCGCTCCGCTGCCTTGGATAAAAAACTATTTAGGGCGGCGAGGCCACCTGTTAGACGTTGGACGTCTTTCATAGTCTTCGGTATCTGAAGATCCATTACATCCCTGATTTTCGTCAGGTTGGCCTGAAGGCCGTGCTGGGATACCATGTATCCAAGGAATTTTTCTGATCCAACACCGAATGTGCATTTAGCTGGATTGAGCCGAAGATTATGGTGCCGCAGAGTGCTATGTGTCTCGGCAATGTCCTGCACACATGACTCCACAGAATAACTTTTAATAACGAGGTCGTCTACATATACCTCAACATTGCGGCCTATCTGATCTCGGAAGACGTGGTCCATGAGGCGCTGATATGTAGCTCCGGCATTTTTGAGTCCGAAGGCCATCTTCTTGAAAGCGAAGATGCCAAAATCAGTGATGAAGGCAGTCTTGACAGCATCCCGCGGGTCCATGTGGAGTTGGTGGTATCCCTTGTACAGATCCAAAAAGCAGAGTACCCTATACCCTGTGATGGCCTTGGCTTTCTGGTCAATAGGTGGTAAAGGGTAGCAGTCCTTCGGACAGTGTTTGTTAAGATCGGAGAAATCGACACACATTCTCCAAGCCCCATTTAGTTTTTTTACCATAACTGGATTAGAGAGCCAAGATGGATAGTGGACTTCGAACAGGATGTCTGCGTCCATGAGCTGTTGGACCTTGGTTTAGATAGCTGCATTTCTTTCCGGGGCAAATTGTCGCCGTTTTCTGCTGTATTGGCTTAACAACAGGATTAACGTTTAGTTTGTGAGTGATGAGGTCCAGAGCGACTCCTGACATGTCTAGGGGAGACCAAGCAAAGACCTCGGTATACTCCCTTAAAGTCTGAATAATGGCGTTGTGCAGCAGGGGCACGCTGACTGCGCCTACCTTAACAGTTTGATCTAGTTTAGCAAGATCCAGTGGCACTTTGGCAACGTCATCTCCGAGTTGCTCGGAGTCGCCCGGAACGGGTTCCGGGGTGGCTATTTGAAATTGAGGCCTCGGAAGAGCTTTAGCTATCTTCTTGAGTGCAACATGCATGCACTCCTAGGAAACTTTCTGGTTGCTACAGATGGCGACCTCCACTTGAGGCGTAGGAAACTTCAGTGTCAGGTGATATGTAGAACAAATGGCTTTAGCTGGGGTAAGCCAGTCCCAACCAAGGATCATGTTGTATGGCGACGAAGAGGATACCACATAGAAATCTACTAAAATAGTTTTTATCATGGGATACGTACCAAGCGACGCAGGGAGGTTGATGACTCCCTCAGGTTGGACCTCTCCTTGGGTGAAGATCTGTAGAGGACCGAGAGCAGGTCGGAGCTGCTCGTGGGGTATGCCCATCTTTCGGAAGCAATCGGAAAAGATGACACTTACAGCTGCGTCGTTGTCGATGAAAACTCGCTTAACAGTGACATTGGCCACGGCCATGTCAATAACGATGGCATCTGTGTGAGGAGTAAGCTCGAGAACAGGGTCGTCCTCGGTAAAGCTCACTGTTTCAGATTTATGGAGGCGCTTGTAACGTGGCTCCTCGGGAGGAGGCCTGCGCGCTTCGGCTTTGAGGGCACTTCGGGAAGTCCCTGCTGACATGGAGCCATAAATCACATTTATTATCCCATGGACTACATGATTCGGTGGGTTGTCCCCATGATCCCTATGTGATGGCGGATGTGGCAATAACTGAGGTTGCTGAGGTTGATTTTGTTGGCGATTGCCCTGGTCTTGCCGTGTGTAATTATTATTTCCCGACCTATTGTTATGCCATTAGGGTCGGCCCTGTCCATGGCCTCTGTTATCATAGCCTCCCCGACTTTGTTGTTGACCCCCAACTTTATTCTGCTGAAGCCTGTCCTCGGTCCGAGCAATATATTGCCGAAGAGATTCGCGTTTCAAGCAGTCCTCTATTTCCTTGCAGAGTTCCCGAAACTCCTCGGTATCGTGTCCATGGTCATGGTGTTACGCACACCACTTTCCACGATTGCGCTTGTCTGCTGGAGCAGTCATCCGTGGGCATGGTCGTAGGTCATTTTTGTGAATAGAAAGTATTTCTGTTCTTGACCGCGTAAGGGGTGTGAATTGAGGAGTGTCACTGCGAGGCTCTAACCTACCCTTGCCCAAGCGACTAAAAGCACCGGTCCGGGTACTTGTCCCGGCTTGCATTTTGTCTGATTGTTTCTTAGTAGTGTACTTCTCCCGCTTCCGTCGGGTTTGCTCTTCAGCTTTGGCAAACCTACTTACGGTTCCAAAAAGAGCTCGGGTAGTGGTGGGGAGGGGGGAGGGTGTCGAGCGAGCTCGGTGTAAATCGGTCCGGCTCGGAGGCCGTTCATGAAAGCAGTGATGATAACATCATCGGACCGGCTACCTACTTTTAGGCTCTCTGCCGTGAAGCGCTCGAGAAACTGAGAAACAGTCTCCCCGTCTTGTTGCTCAAGGTTCATCAGATCGGCCAAAGTGGCCATAGGTTTTGCCCGCGTGTGGAAGCGGGCCCAGAACTGCTCGGTAAGATCCCAGAAGGAAGTAATGCTGCCTCGAGGCAAGGAATCAAACCAAATTCTGGCCTCGTCTTGAATGTATTCGGGGAACACCTTGCACAAGTGATGTGGTGTGCAGTCCCGATTGGACATGGCATATTTGAATGCGATTAGGAAGTTACCTGGAACCCCGGTACCATTATATATGGGCACTGGTGGAAGTTTGAAACCATCGAGGAGTGGTGTGGCGAGAATCTCCGGGGAGAATGGGGTGATTATTTCCCCATCAGCGTCAAGGCCTAACACGTTGTCGAGCTCAGCATCAAATTGAGCCTGCTCCTGTTCTATGGGATCCAGTAAACGGGATTTCTCCAAGCGAACCCGCTTTGCCACATCGACAGGTCGACGTCGGTCAGCGTCGGCGTGGTCAGCATAACGTGGCCTTGAGCCATTAGAACTTCGATTTTCCCCGGGTGACACTAACCGGTGATGGCGGCGATCCTATCTGGCTCTGTGGGGGGGGGGGGGGGAGAGATCTTCGTTGAGTGTGCGAGATTGATCTTGGCGGGGATGTCGTGCCACCTGATTGGCGCCACTGTCGGCGAGCACAGCGGAGTCTGCGCGATGACGATTCCATTCTTGGAAGAGAGCAGCGTGCTCCTGAAGGAATGCTTGTTGTGCATGAAGTAGTTCAGGAATTGGTTGGGGGTCAATCCGCGCCGGTGCATGGCGGGCACGGGGTGTTGTGTATCCGTTCGGGGTAAAGGCAGGACCTGGTTAACCTGTTACATGGGCGGATCCTGGAATTGCTGGTGCTGCAACAGAGGATTTTGATCGACTAGAAGATTCCAACAAAATTGGGTCGGATTAGCTGACTGGCGTGTATTCACCATGTTGACGCAATACGACAATGGATGATGCTAGGGTTTGCTTGTCTGTTCCCACAGACGGCGTCAATTGATAAAGCGTAAACCCCCGTTACCAAGACAACACCGTAACCAACACAAAGAAACCACCTAAATTGCAAAGAAGTAAAGAACACACAGATATACGTGGTTCGATCCGGAGATCTACGTCCACGGATGAAAGCAATAACCTCCGGAGATGTTTCACTATCTCAGTTATAGGACTTCGAATTATAATCTTACAAGTAGTTGTTCTGGAATAGAGAATTTGAACCCCAGTCTCAACAATATTTCTCCTATTTATATTATACAATAACAACCCTAACAGAATCCCTAAAAATCCGGCAATCATATCTGCATGGCCGTTTAGAAGATCATGGGGATATTTTCCTAACTTCCCACAAACGCCGCGCATGAGTTTCGTTAAGTTGGGCTCGCGCTCTTGCGTTCAATAAGAATGCACCAATTCCCTTTTGACTTGGCACAGAGGAATTGTTGAAAGAAAAACAGAATTAATGTGTATTCATCAAAAGTAACTGCTGAAAAATAATTTAGATATTCACTAAATATTATATAATTGTGAAATCCTAGAAAAGAATCCTAATTATTTATATATATTTCTTATTTACTTTTTCACTTCTCCTAAAACAAAGACTCAATTATTTTTCTTGACCAAACTCCACGGTTTATTCGGTCTTTCGTAAGAAAACCAAATTATTAAAAAATTAAATGATATCGTAATTCCCAATCGTTCCTATTCTAGTAGGTTTCTATTCCTATCTGAAGCAAATAGGTTCCTATTCCAATTGGTGGTAAACTGATAATGTTAAAAATAATTGCTTTATATCTTACAATATTGTACGAGGCTATAACTTTACAAGGCCAAAAGCAATTTTCGTACAGCATCACTGATTAGTCAACGGTATTGGAGGTGAAGGAAGGACCCAGGAGTAAATCATAGCTAGTTGAACAGGTAATGATGATCTGTTTCGAAATAATTTCCATCCATTGTTCTCAAATTCGTACCATCAATTTCTCTTCTATTGGATTTGTTGCCATTTCTAGGCAAGTGATTTGGTTTCTTACTCTTCTTCTCGTTCCTAGGTAAAATTGAATTTCATCTTGTTGCTGCATTTCAACGATGGTGAAGGAGACCGAATACTATGATGTGCTGGGTGTCAGCCCCACCGCTACGGAGGCCGAGATTAAGAAGGCTTATTATGTAAAGGTATGATCTTGTTGTTGGACAATTTTGAGGAGCTAGGGTTTTTATTTTATATTTTTTCTTTTTCAATTCAGATAGTAATGGTTGTCTGATTTTACCAGCTGCAAAGATTTTTTCTTTTGTGGATTCTGTTTTACATTTGAGTGATTTCTATATTTTCTCTACCCTTTCTTATTGTTGAACGCTTTCCCTTCTATGGCTGATTAAATTTTATTTTGGGGATTGTTCTACATTTTTAACTGGGCTGGGTTGGAATGGTGTAGGCTAGGCAAGTTCATCCGGACAAAAACCCAAATGATCCTACGGCAGCAGAAAAGTTTCAGGTAAGCTCAGGTGCTGAAATGCATCTTCCGTATTCTGTTTAAATATATTTACGTGTTATGTATCTGAGTGTTAATCTTCACTTTTGCAATTGCACTTAGATTCTGGGTGAAGCTTATCAAGTGCTGAGTGATCCATCACAAAGACAAGCTTATGATGCTCATGGGAAATCAGGAATTTCAACGTCAGTTTATTTAACATCTACCTCACGTTTAGGTTTTGCTGTGATAGTGAGGCTTTGTTCTAAAGATCTGAGTTTCATATTCATTTCTGAGAATGCTTTCTTTGTTGTTAATTCCTTTCAGAGATTCCATTATCGATCCTGCTGCAATCTTTGCCATGCTTTTTGGAAGTGAGCTTTTTGAGGAATACATTGGTCAGCTTGCCATGGCATCCATGGCTTCTTTGGATGTTTTCACAGAAGGAGAAGAGTTTGATACTAGAAAGTTGCAGGAGAAAATGCGGGTAATTTTCTTGTGTGTCAATTGTACTTGATACATGTATGAAGCCTAGAGTGACTGGATTAAGGAAACTTGGTAGCTAATATCTATACTGCCTGATTCTTTTTTGAAGGCACTGTGCCTGGCAACGGGCGGATTTTCATTTGTTAGCTTTAGTAAACTATTGTGATTGATTATTTACAAATAAATTTCTGTGTTGTTTGCATGCTGTCAAATATGTGATGCGTTGTGAAAAAAATTCTTAGCTGAGTGGTATATGGGGTGGATTATGGTACTCTCCACCTAGCGCATATACTTAGTCTGCAAACATGGAGTTTTGCCAAATGGGTGGAATCTCTTTGCAAGTTCTTTCTTTAGTGGAATTGGTGGAATCTCTTTGCATGTTCTTTCTTTAGTGGTTGGGAGAGGAAGTTTAAAGACTTTTTTGTATCTGATCTAGCTAGGAGTTGGAGTATTGCCATGTAGCTATTTTATCTTTCTGTAGCTCTCACTAATGTACTAGACGAGATTGAAAAAAGATGATAAAATGCAATAAAATTGTATGTTTCTTATAAAAAAAAGTCATTCTTTAGTGGCATGGTTAGATGAGCTTTGTTATACTGGGAAGGCAGCCAGATGTTTGATGAGCTTCCCTAGATTGCATGATCTGTAAGCTGCATTGGGTAGATCCAAGTTATGACTGAGGAATGTCAGTTGGTGGACTGGTTAACGGCTTCAGACAGAAAAACCAAGGATAGCTCAGGCCGTACGATAGAGATAGAGGGTTATGAGCATTTTCTCTTTTGCCTGTTGGTGTTCACCGATTTGGAACAATAACATCTCTTGAGGTTTGCCTGTCTGAGAGATTTGAACACCTAGCTTTTGATGCTACATCCACCTCCCCAGTCTAATAAAGCTAAAGGGCATTATGAAATCTAATGCTTGGTAAATGGCTTTATTGTCGCTTGACTACTTCCAATGTTGAAGGTGGGTACCATCCTTCTGGCCTAGTGCTTATGACCTATGATATTTCTGTAGCCTAGGGTTTCTCACCAACCTGGTGAGCAAAGAGTTATGTTTACTTTTCTGGTTGATGGTTTCACCTAGATACATCATATTCATTTGGATGAGGCACACTCTTGAGTGTCATTGATCCCTATAGCACATCCTTCAGATGGACATGTTTGTTTTGTTTTGTTGTTTTCTTTTGGAGGTTTGGGTATCAGTACCAGTAAAATTTATCTCCTTCTGCACTGGATTCAACTTAGGAACTTCGGGTAACATTTCTTCTTTACTTATATTTATTTATTTTACTTTGATATCTTCAATTTTTTTTTCTATTTTTAAGTCACCGTTTTTAGTAGGCAAAGACAGTAAGGGAACAGGATGTTGCCATTTTTGGGTTGAATGGTAATGTTTCTACTTTCTAATGACGATGTCCTTTGTCTCTATGCTTTGTTGAGTCTACACTTAAACGTCATAAGTTCTTTGGGTTGTATATGTTGGAGCTTCTGTGTCTTAGAAAGGCACGCAGACACCAACAGGGCTAGACCATGTCCCAATTCTCGACCTTCGATATTTATATAGTTGTCCTAGTTTTGGAGTTAGACTAGCTTCGACACAAAGAATCAATGTATTGTGTTGACTGTTTGTTACTTGTTAGCGTGATTGTAGTAACTGTCTTCTGTCCAGCCTTTCATGATGTAGAGGCGAATTGTCTGTCCATCTTAAGTTCTTATTAGTATCTTCTACATGGGTTTTTAATTTGTAATGTTTCATTTTTGGTAAAGTTGTTTTTCCTTAATATAGACTGTGCAAAGGGAGAGGGAAGATAAACTTGCTGGTATACTTAAAGATAGACTCAACCTGTACGTCCAAGGAAATAAAGAAGAATTCATCCGTCATGCTGAGGCTGAAGTGGCAAAGCTTTCCAATGCTGGTAAGAGATAGCAAAGTTCTTTATTACTCTGTATCCTGTAGCTTTTGTTTTTCAGAGACGATATTTTGGTGGAGAATGATTCTAGACTTTTAAAAGGCAGCTTTCTGTCAAAATGGCATTTTGCTCGTGGAATATATATTTGTATATAAGCAGTTGGATAAATTGAAGGCCTTAGACCTTTGTTTATTGAGTCCGTCAGATTGAGTTGTCTGAGATTCAGCAGCGGACCTCTGAAGTCACCTGAACATCACTAGGTAGAGACCACCTTTGGGTGATTAAAGATGCTGCATTAGAGCTTGTATATTGTTATTGGGATTTGTTTACATGAACGCTTAAGTTATGTTCTACCATTCATAAGAAAAAGGACTGCATATTTATTGATCTCTTGATCTCACTGTAAATTGTTAATTATTTATAGAACCAGGATATATAGTGATGGAAGGACGACCATGCTAAGCTGTTCAACTAATTACCTTTAATTTCTTGACCTTTTGTTTCCATTCTACATCAATTCCTTTTCATTGGATCAATCCCAGCCCACTTATTTTCTTATCTTCAATGTACATGTATTCACACCATCCGAAAATGTTGCCAGTATGTTATAGGTTAGCTCAAGGTCTCTTCCCAATTTTAATCCTATCTACTGGAACTACATTTTGTCAAATGAAAAGGACTTTATTGAGAAAAGATGGCTTCTGCTGATGAAATAGAATTGGACCAATGAGTGAGAAGAAATTTTACCATGTTGTACCAGGAAAGTATATAGTTCCATACAGTTCAGCATGATAATTCGGGTCTTGATGTATACAATCTTAACTTGAGATTATCCTGAAGCTTGCCAGGAGGCTGCCTTGAAGCAACCACCTGGTAGAGTGTATGGATGCTCATGCTGGGAATTATAGGTTTCTAATTCCACTTCACGTAAAATCTTTCTGTCACACCCTGTTAATACTTCCCATTCCTGTTTATTCGTCATTTTCTGGTACTTATGCAATTTCTTTTGTGGCTTGGTTGCTTTGGTATTACTGTGAGCGTTTCATTTTGTTCTGTGAAGTGGAGATCGACTAATGTAATTTGTTATATGTAACACCGGGGAGGCCCCTCAACCCTGCCCCTCCCCAAAAAAAGGAAAAAAGAAAATCATGACACCCAAAGAATCAAAGGACTGACTTAACTTTTTTAATAAGTAGAACCTTATGTGAAGTTCCAGAGAGCTCTTCCATGTAACCTCTCAGATATGTGATCACAACATCATTTGCTTTAAAGGACCTTTAGCTCCTTCAAGGAGACTGGGTGGCTGAGGCTTGCTTCTTTATTTAAAGCATAGGCATTCTTACGTAATGTGATGGCAGTGTAAAAGGACTTTGTAAAACTAAACTCATCACGGGTTTGGAGAAATTGTACACAAGTTTGATGCAAATAAAAAAACTGGCTGAAGAGAATAATGGACTATCCTCTTTGTTGCCTGAGAATCATCAAAATTGTGTTTCTTTTTTTTTTGTATATTATTTTATTTGTAAGTTCTTTTTTATTTTATTGTCCTTGTTTTACTTTATTGTTGCACTGTAGAACTCTCTTGTATAAATGACCTGTTCTATCTCAGCATATGGTGTGGATATGCTGAGTACCATTGGCTACATATATGCAAGGCAGTCGGCGAAAGAGCTTGGGAAGAAGGTGATGTACTTGGGTGTGCCATTTATTGCTGAGTGGTTCCGAAATAAAGGACACTTTATTAAATCCCAAGTCACTGCAGCAACAGGTTAGTTTTCGTTTACTGGTTTCGTAAGTTTCTTGGTCTTACGCTCACTGCCTTTGTTTTCTTATCTATGTCAATCACCCTCCGCAAGCTGCATTGTAGCAATTGCAGTTAGATCCTTTAGGACTTTGCAAGTGGTTCTGTCTTGTTGATGCAACCAAGTAAAGAAGACTGAAGATATAGTATGTTAGAACCTAACGGTGTAAAGAATAAACATCGACCGTTCTCTTTTATCACATACAGTGTATACACAAAAAAGCGCACTCATGAATAAGATATCACAGCTGAAAACAGTTAGGTTATGATAATTGTGGAAATTAGAATTGCATTAAATATTAACCTATATACATTATTTTCCATTGGATATAAGTTTTTTAGCCTCTCCCTTTAAATGTGAGTTTTACTCCTCTTGGAAATCTATGATATTCTCTGTGATTCTATTAAAAGCTTTTGTAGAGTCTTTTCCTGGATCAGCAATCTGTCCAGAGTTACGATTATATTTTGTCAAGACCTTATGCATCAATATTTTATGCGCTACAATTATAATGTAAGTTCACATAGTTGACATCATTTTAGTAGTATTCCCTCCTTGCAAGTTCTGCAGTGCGAGCAGTTAGCGTTACTCACCTTCTAGGAGTGATTCTTAGAAGGCCATGGAAAGAAGGTTTTCTTTCAGCCTTGGAGATTTTACTTATTTCTCTTCGGTCTGCTTAATTCCTTTGTTATTTGCCGGGCATGCCATTACCTTACAATCAAGAAGCACCACATAGTTTCCATGTATCGGGTGATGTAGCCGACATTGAGCAATCAATGGCTTATTTTCCGTCTTTAATGACAAGTTATTATCCATCTAATGGCGATATATAATTTTTTTAATGATAATTGTTTAATATTTTCCCTCATTGATATGCATTTTGCGTCCCCTTTAAGTTGTCCCTAAATATTTGGCGAAGTACAAAATTGTACTTTTTCAAAGAATGTTCTGCTTGCATGAAAAGTTTTGAACCACAAGAAAAGATTACTAAACTTACTTTGTGGAGGTGAAATTTTCATAACTGTAATATGGAAGGTTGGTTGTTCTTTAGCTATATCATGGTGAATGTGACTGGTAAATGGTAATTAATCCTTACTTTATAAAGGCCAAGTGTAAAATTGATTGTGATTTCTGTTTCCTTAAATATTAAATGTGTTTTCGCCTTAGGTGCAATTGCTTTGATTCAGCTGCAAGAAGACATGAAGAAACAGCTCAGTGCTGAAGGAAATTACACAGAGGAAGAACTTGAGGAATACATGCAATCACACAAGAAGTTAATGATTGACTCCCTTTGGAAGCTCAATGTGGCTGATATAGAAGCCACCCTTTCCCGTGTTTGTCAGATGGTTGGTCGAGTTGCTCCATTTAAACATTGACTTTGTTTATAACTATGTATATACATAAGTATTGTGATGATGTATGCTACCCCTAGGTTTTACAAGACAACACTGCTAGGAAAGAGGAGCTCCGCATGCGTGCAAAGGGTTTGAAAACCCTTGGAAAGATTTTTCAGGTAGGATGTATGCCCCATGTCCTCTTTAAACTTCCTCTATCTATCTGTTTCTGTTGCATATGAACATTTGTTATTTTCAATTTTTTTCAGAGGGTGAAATCAGTTAATGGGAATGACGGTGAAAGTATGTTAGGCGAGTCACACCAAAAATTGAATGGAAGTGAACCAAGTAACAGGAATGCTCCTTCCAACTCAACTGGAAGATCTATAAACAATGACGAGGGTTCGTACAGCGCATCCGCAGCCCAGGTATCCCTAATTCCCCAACTAGAGAGAGAGAGAGAGTTGGTGATTCTGTGTGATTGATTGTTGTGTTAATTATTCAGAGCCCATATGTGGAGGCTCCCCAGTTTGGTGGAACTAAGTTCAACAACTTTCCAATGCCAACGGCTCCACCTGGTGCTCACAACAATAAGCATGTCTGAAAGATTTGAATTGTGTGGTGGTATTCTAGTCCAGCTCTTTATTGTGATTGCTTTCTGTATAGATTATGTATAAATTTTGTGGTAGAAAATTCAATCTGATTTGGTTTGATGTATTTATCCCAGAATGAGAAATATGTTCTCACATAGAAATTGTCTGTGTATGGTTACATCCTTCATATACTATAGTTAATTTGTATTTCCATCTTTCTATATTTTCAGTGTTAGTCATACATGCCTTACTATGGAAGAAAGAATTGCAATCAGCTAGTTCAATATTGTTATCGAGTTAATGTCGGGTTCCTTATTTATTTAGTATATCGCTTTTTAAAAGTTCAACCTCAACAAAAGTCGAAATTTTGGGAATTTATTTAAGAATGAAGAGTGCTGAGTTAATATTGACTAAGAAAGTTAATGAAAGTTTTTTTTTGAGTTGGGTCACCTCAATGGGTCGGGGGGAAACCCCAAATAAACATAGCCCAGCTTTGGCAGATTATTTTTGTGAGTGGAAAATTCATGAATGACCAAGTCGTAAATATTCTTTTATGAATGATCAAAGATCTTTTGAAATACTTTAGTTTTCCAGTATGATTGCCTTATGCATCAAACTTTGTTCCAGGTCACTATTAAATAAATAGCAAATACTCTCCATCCTAATAAAAAATCTTGTTTCAAAACATTACTTCCTATAAAATAACAAGTCTTATTTCTCGTTTACTAGACAAAGTAAACAAAGAATCTTTTTAATTGTACAGACAAGTGATTACGACAAATACATTAATAAGTCTGTGATCAGGATTTCCTGTTCTGTAAAAAGTTGGTTTTTATATCTTATGGACAAAATAAAAATATACATTTAAATGACCCCTTTTAGAAGGGAAGGAGTACTTATAACAGATGCCACCACTTCATATATAATATATACGAGTAAGTCTCATGTGTGGCGGGTACAAAATTCCCATTTCGTATGAACAAATTTATTTATCCGTGGTAATTATTAAATATGACCGGATAATCCGGTAGATTACCAAAAAGAACTTTTCAATGTATGATCATATTAAATAAAAGGTAAAATGTTAATAAAACAGAATTTTTTTAAATTTTAAAAGAATTCACTTCCCACCTTTTCCCATACTTCTTTCTCTTCCTATTCTTTTGAAGAAGCCGCTCTTCTTTCTTCTCTCCTTCATTTGTCCTCTTTCTTGCTCACATAATGTTCCATCTTCATCTTTAGATTATATTTGAAGGTGTGTGCTTGTTCTTTATTTTTCTTGTAACATACTTTAATATATTTTTCGATCTGAAATGTTATAATTGATATGCTTATATATTTATTTTTTTCATTTTTTAATTTGTTTAAAACAATAGGGTTGTTTTGTGTTTTTAAAACATGTTTTTTAACCAAATAATCTAGTTGTTTACAGAACTCAGTTGTTTTAAACAACTGAGTTATGTAAAAAATAGACTATTTTTTATTATTTAGAATAAATAAGGTCACTCTTGATAATAATACTTTGATTAGACAATTTATGAAAATACCCTGTTTGGATCCAAGGAGAGAAAGGTGGAAACCCATTTACCATTTTTCTTTTTACTGAGCTTAAGTTCATCCGTCACATAAAATGAGATCCACGTGATTGCCACATACACGTTTTTGTCATAAAATAATATAATAGATTTCAATGATAATCTAATGAAATATCGTATCTTATAACGATATTCAAAGTGTAGATCGGGATGGGTCTATTATGGGCCAGGTTCCAGGAAAAAAATTGTAAAACTTTATTTTAATACTAGCTATAATTTTTATTGTTGTAGCTATTATCAACTCTTTAGTAACTATGTCCATTCCATTTAATTTTGTTCACATTCTTGTTTTATGTCACTCATAAGTAAATACCTCTCATATCCAATTAATTCATTTCAAATTAATTTATTAATTATTTTAACAAGTTCTCTATAAAATAATTAATCGATTCTGTAACTAATAATATTTTTTTGTTGATGTTTTTGTTTTCATATGTAGCAAGATACTATTTTTAACAGTAATATACTCAGTGCGTAGATATTTATGTTCTAACCTATTCAGAGGGTGTTTGGCTAAACTTATTTCAAATATCCCATCTGATAAACTTCAACATCTTATAAATTGTTCAAAAAACTTATAAGATGTAATTTCTTAAGAGCTTATAAGTTAATAAAGAGTTTGGATAAAAGAGCTTATAAACTTGCAATTGAATAAAATGATTTAACTACGAAGTGTGTGTAGTGTGTAGTGTGTGTGAAATATGTATATAGTGTGTAGTATGTGAAGTGTGTGAAATATGTATAGTGTGTGAAAAGTGTGCAAAGTTCATAGTGTGTGAAAAGTATGAAAGTGTCTGTAGTGTATGAACTGTGTAAAGTGTTTGAACTGTGTATAGTGTGTGTAGCGTGTGAAGTGTGAAACGCGTGTAGTGTGTGAAGTGTGTGTGTATTATGTGAAGTGTGTGAGTAGTGTGTGTATAAGCTCTAAGAGCTTATTTTTACATCTTATAAGTTGTCTAACATCTTACGATGCCAAACACATTACAAGAGCTTATGATGTTTTGAGGAACATATAAGCTTAGTCAAACACCCTCTAAATCCATGATCAATTATGATGCCATTACTTTCATTTCATCTAATTTTATAAGAGAGCTTCTATGGTGGCCGGGTGTATCAGTGTCCCAATAAATTTTAACCATTAGATCTTCAACTTTTAATGATAATCATTAGATCTCAAAATCTACTACTTGAAGAGTAGGTTACCCAATTAAAATAATACTTCCTTACATTAAATGGTAACTTTGATATCTTCCTCTCCCTCTTAATCTCTTTTTTTTGTTAAGCTTACAAACTTTTAATTTGACGCAGTTTATCGGTTGAAATCCACTGATTATGTTCTTTTTTTTTTTTTTTTTTCTTTTTATAATTTTTGGGTTGGTTTAATGATATTATTTTATAATTACCTATGAGACTATAAATAGATATAGCGTTAATGGTGTTCCTTCTAAATTATTGAATTTTTTCATATTCTTTATGATAAGATTGTGTTTTATCTTATTTCATTATTACATAAAATACAAAAACCTAACATATAATTTACCTAACATATAATTTTTTTCTTTCTAAAAGTTTGTTTTTCTAATAATAATTTCTTAAACAAAATTTAAAGATTCGATAGAATTGAAAGAATTCATAAATGAAAAAAAAATGTGTATGTCATTACTTATTTTCTTTAAGGAACAATTAGAATCGCACAGAAATAGAAGAACATACGCTAAAATTATTGGATCAGTAGCTTTTTTTGTCCGAATTTACTGGCAAATTCCTTAAAAGAGCAGTAAATTTATTATTACCGGCAAATTCGATAAAAGACCAGTAATTGTTACAATATTAAATTCCTTATAAAAAATTTGGACCAGTAAATTCCTTCTAATATGGACCAGTAAATATCTAATTCGGGCCAATAAATCCCTATAATAATAGAAGAAAGTTAGATGCTAAAAAAAGGAACAAAGTTTGGTAAAAATATATTATAGGGATGAAAAAGAAAAAGAAATTTAATTAAACAGAACGTTTTTTTTTTTTTTTTTTTTTGGAATAGTGGTCTTTTGTTAGTTTTACTTAATAAGATAAAACATAATTTTCTAAAACTATAGTATAGGGATGGAGACGAAAAAGAAAGAGAGAAAAAAAGAGAGTTAGCATATATGAGGTCGATTTTCCATCGCTAGAACTACATTAATTTAATACTCACTCCGTCCTACTTAAATTTGCATACTTTCTTTTTTCGATCCGTCCCACTTAACTTTGCACACTCTTAAAAATGAAATTTATCTCACAATCTCCACCCTCAAAATTTCCACCCTCAATCTCCACCTTTGAAAAAGTCAAAGATTCCCCAAAATCAGTTTTTTCTTAACATACGTATCCAGTCAACCATGCAAAATTAGTTGGGACGGAGGGAATAATATTTAATAAAAAGAAAAAAATTAAGGAGGAATGCGTATTTTATACATTTAGTTTGCTAAGTCCTCGAAATATAAGTTTTGTAATTATTTTCAGATAGTGTCCAATTTACAAAAAATATTATTATTATTATTATTTAACAGTGATTTAATAATAATTCAAAATATTATAAGTCTATAGTCCAAAACTCAAGGCCAGAACTTAAAATATTAAAAAGTTACTACCTCCGTTTTCTTTCTTTTTTTTTTTTTTTTCATTCTAGCATTGGATAAAAAAATTTAAGCGACTTGAGGAGTAGACAAATAACTCATCAACTAATTTCCTTAAATCTCTTCATTTTTTTCTCATTTTCTTATTATTATTAACACTTTCCATAACTATAAGGTTAATATTGAAAAAGTGGTAAAATAGCTAGAATGACAACGATTTACAAATAAAACAAAAAAACTAAAATGACAACTAAAAAAAAGGAAAAAAAATATAATTATTACAGATCATTAACCTGCTACAGTAATCAATTTTTATGCACCAGAAAATTCCTCAAATTTATAATAACAAGTAACAGTCCTCATTAATTAGTGAAGCCTATCACTTACTATGGGATATTTGGATGATGTGAGTCTTAGGATCAAACACAATTGCCCATACACCTTATTTAATGATCAATCATTTTTTAACTAACTCTTACACATTCATCAATCAAACTCAATTCTCAATACAACTTTAATCAATAACCAAGTATTCATTAACTACCTCTTACACACTTCAAATCACTTTTACCACCTTTTATAATATAAACCAACTCCAACTCAATATCCAACTAACATCAACACTCATTTATTTACCTCAACCTACTAATTCCACTTTATTCTTCACAGTCTACAGTACTCCAGCTACCCGCAACCACAAATAAACAAGACCAATGGGATATTTGGATAATGGTCACATCAGATACGATTGTGTCTCATTCGAAATCTAGTATAGTATGATTTACTCCCTCCATCCCAACTAATTTTGCACGGTTGAGTGGACACGTATGTTAAGAAAAAATAGATTTTGGGGAATCTTTGATTTTTTCAAAGGTGAAGATTGAGAGTGAAGATTTTGAGGGTGAAAATTGTGAAATAAATTTCCTTTTTACGGGTGTGCAAAGTTAAGTGGAACGGACCCGAAAAAGAAAATATGCAAATTTAAGTGGGACGGAGGGATTATAATATAATGTAGATGTCAATCAATGTGGAAGAATGACATCATATTATGAGAAGTAATAGATAATGATTAAAATGTTATTGGGATTGATAAATTTATATTATTTATATCGTAGAAAGTGATAATATGGTGATTACGTGATATTGAAAAGATAATTGAGATGAAGGTTAGGGTTTTTCAATAAAGAGTTGCATATCCGGATGGACACATTCTTGCAAATCCCCTTTATACAATACCCGATACCATTTCTCGCCTTTGTGACGGAAATACTAAAGAAAGTTGAACCTAGATATGATAACTGCAGCTATATATGACAGGGAAATGTAGCTTCATTACATGTTTAAACATAAAAGAGAATAACAGTAAGCAGTGCCTTACATCCCATTAAGCGTCACCACAACCTTACGCGGAGTAGCAGCATCGCGGTGCTCACACAGCCATATTCCCTGAAACAAAAACCAAGTGTCATATAGCAATGGCACACCTCTAGGGATAGTGAGTCTAATCGCCAAAAACTCGAGCTTAGTGAGCGAAAAATCAATAAAGCAGTCTTCTGTCCTATGCTACTGATTAATTTAACATCCAGTGGTACCTCTAATTTGGAAATTAAAATTAACATACTTGAGTCTAGTCTTGTTTCCACGTCTTCATACAAGTCGCTATAATTCACCATAGATCAAAGTCATCGTAACACCACATTATCACATGAGCCATAAAGGCATCCTGCTGTTCAATGTCCCAATAAAGCCCATACCATATCGAAAGGGATATTTTGCCTACTTATCATTCTTATCAGATGTTGCCTTTGGTAAGTGATTTTTACCTTATCCATCTTTCTTCTTAACGAAAAGGAACTGGTGCTCCCTAGGGGATACACTCAATCGAATGATTTTATTTTCCAAAAGTTCTTGCGCTTGCATCATCAACTGCTGCAACTTCTTTGGTGGCAATCGATACGGCACTTTAGATACTCCCGGTACCAAATCAACGGTAAACTACATTTGACGATCGGGAGAATTCCAAACAAATCTTCTGCAATTTACATCTGGATAGCCTCCCGCAACTGGTAAATCAGTTATTCAGATTTTATCTCCTTTTTTCTTGACTATGTTCACTAGGTACCCTAGTTTACCTTTCTTTCTCAACAACAATACAACTTTCATTGCCAATATTACCGGTGATCTCGAAAAGTCAAACATCTCATAGTATCTCTCTCGTTCATGATGCCGAATTGCCACCTTATTCTAACTCAACCAATCCAATCTCTCTCATTTTCCTTGCGAGAATATAACATAACAGCATGACTTGTAAAGTTGGATAGATGTAAACCCGACTATTTTTGTACTCGGATGGTTGCGTAGAAAGTTCTACTTGTCATATATTTATGTGTGAAATGCTTTATCTCTCTCTTTTGTTGATTCAGATTTATCATTATGTTCATAATTCATCGCATTATCTACTTATTTAGCAGATTAAGTAGCTATGGCTCCGACAGGTAGACCACATGCTGTGAGGAGAGGAGTTAGGAAGCAACAGAGGAATCCATAGGATGAGAATCTAACGCCCCACAAGATGGACATTTAGGAGCTGAAATGGCCGAAGTATTCATTACTACTCTCCAAGTTGTTCTAAGCAGGGCGTTCCAAAGATTTGGTTAAAATTTCTCTGGGGATTTTGCAGAAATGATGTGAGTCATGGTTTCTGAAAATACCTGCCACGTTCCTATGTTTAGTTTTCCATCTGTGATAGGTATCCTGCATAAATAGGAGAAAAGGAGCCATTGTTAATCGTTTTTGCCAACTATTAATCTTTATTAATAAAAAAAACTTTCAGAAGTTGTACGTGAGGGAGCAGCCAAACATAGATGACTTGATATGTGCTGGCATGTCATCAGGACCTGAAATAAATACATCATGTTAAACATCAACATACTACAAGGGAACAATCAAGACAGTTTTCTTTTAATGCTTCATATGAAAGATTTTGAGTTAATGGGACGTTATGTTGTTCCATTCTGGAAAATCAAACTACAAACTACCGAAAACTGTAAGATGTTTAAATGATTGAATGATGATATTGCTTAAAAGTAAGACTGTTTTTCCTACACTCCACTAGATACAAGAACTGCGTTCAAAGGCAATATTTTCCCACAGTTTCAAATAAAGCCCCAGAATAACAATCTAATATCATTCTACAATCTCATATACACATACATATTCAACACGTCGTCAGAAGAATGATACCAGAAATTAAACTCAGAAAGTTTAGCTGCAAGAAGTTTCAGGAGTGCGTGTGCAAGTTCTTGAATGACATGGAAAACAGCACAAGTAAATGATTATCTATGAGACTATGATACAGCATCTCGCCATTAGTCAACAAGTAACTTCAGCACTGTCTAAATTGATAATTCTAACACCAACTAATGTGTATCTTGTACGCCTCATTCAGCTTCCAACTAACTATATGTCTATCTCTAGTCGTTCCACGGTTTTTCCTTTTGACATCTTATGTGGGTGGGGTAGAGGATTGTTAATGATTTGGGATTCACAAAACTAGTGAAACAATAGATGTAATATGGGTCTCGGTGGAGGTGGATTGACTGCAAGACATCCTTTTATATATCTCCTCGCTAATAGAGTAACTTATCAAATATGCACTGTGTGTCTATAAAGTTCGGGTCTAATTTTATCATGAAACATTGACAGTGCACTATTTCAGATAAAAAGCATCTCCAAACGAAAGATAGCATCATCTTGTCAATCTAAAGAAACTGAACTACGGACACTTCTCACGAGGACATAAAAACCAAAGAGGAGTCATTCTGAAAACTGCCTCCTTATACATATTTTTTGATCAAAATGAGAAGAGGGGAATTGGGAATCTACCTTCCAGAGTGTGCTTCCATGGTGCGGACCTTCCCTGAAACCATGAACTCAAACAAATGAACATCATCTGCTAACGCCACATCAACATGTACAGCTATGGTGAAAGAAAAACCTACCTCTGGAACTACTTTGTTCAAAAATGTCTCTGTGTCATCTCTGACATCTGAGTCATAGTTTTCATTTACAGTCAACGAAGCACTTGTGTGCTGCACTGTTATATAACGATGTATTCAGATGGCGAAACAGAAAGAATTTCTTGAAAAATTGTTACAATTGAAAAACTACACTAGATGGTAACTAAAAAGCAAAGCTAAACTTACGGAAAAAATGAGCAAGGCCACACTTAAACCCTGATAAATCCTGCCCTATCTCCTTCAGAATCTGACGCAAGTTAAAAGGTAGTGAAGTGTAAGCAGCAACATAAAGGCAATATTTGAAGAGGCAAAAACCAACTGGCCTTGCGTTGAGCGACAAAAACATATGCTAATGTTGCACACATCTTCCACTTATTTTCAGGTAACACCATTACAAGTCCATTTGTTTCACATTAAAAACAAAACACAGGTTAAAAAAAGTCATTTAGAGCTACCTATCGAGCCAAATGTCAAAATCTACATGTAAAAACTGATAGAATAAGTATATGCAACAGTAATTTGTTAGTTATGTCCTTAATTAGAGCTAGCTTGCAAGAGAAAACATCCATCGTCAGCTCAAAGATGAAGTTCTCGAACAACTGTAGGTTCTAAAGAAGAAACTAATACCTCGAATATTTCCACAAGAACATATTAACATGAAGTCAGGAAAGCATTAAAGTCGACCAGTATTTTGACGCTAAATAGGTATTTTTGTAAACAATAAAACAAAGAGAATCCAAGTGAAGCAAAGCAGATGAATATGCAGCATTTATTTCTGTATGAATTTAAGTGATCCATGGTTGATGAACATCTAAAACCCCAATAAACAAGACAATTTCCAGTCTCTATTTCGCGCTCCATAAATTTCTATGAAGCTCGATTCAGTAATTAATACACACAATTCCTCGCACAACCATTCTATGACGAAATTACGAATGAGTCAACATGAATTTCACTTGTGCATAATTAACAATTGAAAAGGTATTGCAGATAAATACCTTGGAGGTGATGAGATGGCAACCTCGCCTCTGGGCAGGAATGGTGATTGTCTTCTGAGCCCATTTAGGGGCAGTTCCAACAGATGACGGTGCCGCCGCCATATCAATATTACGACAATTAACAGAAAACCGGAGCTGCTGCTGCTGGCGTCGGTGGTTCTTGTTCAATGGTGTTGCGATGGAGTTGTAACCAAGGAATCCTAGTCTAGTGATGGGAATAAATGAGGAAGAAGGCGGCGCCGCTTGCATTGCCACCGCTGCTTTTAAAATATTTTAGGAGAGTTGGGCCACAAGACACAAACCCCGACTTCGCCAATGCTAAACGAGAATCTCGATATTACTTTTAACAACAAAGTAGGAAATTCTGTGTTCCAGAAATATTATTCAGATATATATTTTTTTTTTTCTAAATAAGTAGTTTTTCTTCTTTTTTTGAGTGCTCAAAAGATATTATTCTTTTTTTTTTTTTTTTGAAGTGGAGGATTTTAGAAGAATAACAACAAAGTTCCGTAGTCCAACATAAACGATGTCACTATGCTAGTTAGATCTCTATAATGTTAGACGTTGTTCAATCTATTTTTAAACTCAAGTCATTCGGTACGACTTTATTCATGTAAATTAACTTGTAGATACTCAATTCAAAATAAGTGTTAGAAATAAAATTTTGTAGAAAATAATTGAAAGATCAGACTCAGTTGCCCAAGCTTGATTAATGCTACAGACTTTTTCATATTTTATATACATAAATTTTAATATTTGAAGATTGTTCCAGCAAGATTAAAAAAGTGTCAAATTTATGCACACCTCCCCACCTTAAAATGAGCAAATGACGATGCGACTAGAAACATTTACTTCAATTGTGTTGATCCATGTTGATAATCCAGAATACCATGGTTGCATCATCTACTGTCCATTATACATTTTCCCCTCAACTCGGGTACCAGCTGCTGGAACATGTTGCATTCATTATTCTAGAAGATTCAGATTAGAAATAGAATACTCATATTTTCTTAAGCCAGCAACAAATTTCCTCCCAGTTACTTGATCTTACAATATATTTCTGATCACAAACAATTTTTTCCTCAATCAATGCAGCTTAAAGACAACAAAAAGATACACACCAAAAAAACATCGATTGCAATTTCATCCCATTACAGACCCTATTACGCTGGACCATTAACCAATTGGTCATCAAATATCATATCTGAATTTAATTGTCTAATCATCACCAGGGAATCCTTACATAGAAATTCACTCCCAAAATTTTGGGACAAACTGCACCACCAATTCCAACTAACAGCCGTCTCCGAACAAGGCTAGGACCTGGAATAGAAAGAGTTGAAAGATGTATTGATCATTATTCCATGATAAGGAATCTAAAATTCCCAATTACATCAAAGGGTGCACATCCATCCTACATCCGGTGTAGGATCACACATGTTTTACACAAGCCCCACAAGGGTGAATGTGTGCGTAGGATTGTGTGCAAATATGTGATGGATCCTACACCCAGTAGAATGCACCAGGTGTGTAGCAAATTGAGTGACGAGAAAGAAATCAACCCCAAATTCACGGCATCAAATTAAAACCAAATAGATTGACTTGGCACACAATACAAAACATACATACCACAAAATTCTCATTTTGTTGCTTGAGCAATTATATTGCTTATAGAACTAGCTTGCTCCTTTGCAACCTCAACCAGAGAATCCTAGAAAGAAAAATTGGTTGTTAATCCAGCTACAGATTTTAACAGGATTTGTCACAAAGACTCAGGAAGTATACCTGAGCAGCTATTAGGCGTGCAACAGTTTTTTTACTTGACTCTTGGAGTTCACCAGCAATCAGAATTTCATCCAATACGTAATAAGCCTGCCGTTGCAGTTGACATATATAGTCTTAACAAAGAGAAACAAGGACCACATAATGAATGCAATAAATATGGAAAACAGTGGGACTACCATAATGAGTCAATCTCAAGCCTGCCGTTGCAGTTGACATATATAGTCTTAACAAAGAGAAACAAGTACCACATAATGAATGCAATAAATATGGAAAACAGTGGGACTACCATAATGAGTCAATCTCAAGCTATATTTTTAACTAGACTGGCACTAAGCGAGCAATCAAATATTGAAGAACCACAGACTTGAAACAAAACCCCTTGGCAAGAGCCTGACCTCATTAAGAAAATATATAAATTAAGGAAGACGAACAAGAAAGAAAATGATATTTAAGAAAGACACAAATCTTGACACTGGTCACTGAAAATTGAATCATCCTACAAGTGTCGAGAATACCCTGGCAGCAACCCACAGAAGAATTGAGGGCAAGAAATCAAGGGGGCAAGACCATTTAATACTTAGTAGTTAGTAACTTTCAGAAGGGCATGGATGAATCCACGCACTGTGGCATCCTAAGAAGGGAGTAATCTCAAGAAGAAAATTAAAGAATTCACTAAGATAGACTACATATGTACAAAATACTGTCTGGTTCGCAAAGATCAGATCTTAAAGTCAAATAAGGTGAATTATGAACAATGTAATGAAGGGACGGCTTCGGTTTTTTCACATGTTCAGATTAGAGCTAAATGTCCAAACGTGGTATTCTATCCAATAACTTTAAAACTAGATCCTCTGATTTCACAATATAAGCCTAGGATACCGTATCTCCATTTGGCAGGAAAATGTACTTCATATATCAACTACTTCTATGAAGCTTTTCTTTGCTTAAGTTGCTATCTACAATGCATACAAGTTGCACCAAATGAATCACAGCAATATTATTTAAAGGTTGTGGACGAGATACTATCTTAAAAGAAACCTCCAAAGGCTGTTCTGAAGCCAGGATATATACAGGACTCAAACTTCTCTATCTTTACCCACAAAACATAAACTGAGCTCGAAAAATTGGAAACTTATACCAAAGTTTCTACGATAGGTAGTTCAAAATAGAAGTTCTTCAACATATTCAAATATTGTAATTGAATCTCTTAACAAAAATTAGCAAGTAGAGTCCTTGATTTACAGTTTGTGTGAAATTTATGTATTCCCACCGCACGAAGACCTTAGGAACCGACACCACCATCCTACACAAGACTGGATAACTGACAGTGAAATTGGCACAAGGAATCTGTGTATGAGATTAACTTTACCTCAGCAGCATTAAACACTAACTTTATTAGATAATCGAAGCTACACCATCTATGTGAGGATAAATGCGGCCTTTATTGTGAAAAGAAATTAAAAATAAGGATCCATAATGCAGGTTGTTGGAAGACCACGTATGAAAGTAGTGCTAGTAATAGACATTGCACGTATTATTTAAGCCCTACCAAGTTCCTCAGGCAAGCATGCTATATATTTCAAACAGTGAGACTACGAAACAGTCACCAAAAGAAGTTCCACCATCATCCAGTTCTATTTAGTGCAATAATCTCAGGATAATTTATTTAACTCCTCAATACAGAGGCAGAGGTCCCACTTTAGAGTTTAGATACGGTCAATAGACGATAGAGACATAGAACACCATTAAATGTGCAAGAAACACTTGAAGAGAAAGAAAAACATACCTTGTGGAAATTAAAGATCAAATCCAGTTCACAGACCTGGAAACAGAAGAAATATATATTGAACATCATATAGCAAACCTATTAGAAAAATTAAATTGAAAAAATAATTCGATCTTAGGCCTCACGCTTCCAAAGTAGCGGTCTAGTATCTCAACAAAGTGGTGGATAATTTCAAGGACTTCCAATTCATTATCATCCTGGTCAACACACATACAGAAATACAGGCTAGCGTACCTGCAGAATTAGAAGTAAGATGCAAAGAATTAACTATGCTTGCCACTGAAGGAAAGAAAGGTTTAGTAAAAATATAAAATGCATATTACCTCTTGTAAACAACTTTATATCCCCTCCATTCCACAAAATTACATAGCTTAGGGGCTCGGTTGAGAATCATACCACTAAGCTCACGGATAACCTTTACCAGATTGCATAATAAACAACATAGTTTTGCATTAGAATGATCCATCAAATATGGAACATAATCTTTTACATCAATATTATGTTCAGTTTTAGCCACCACAACACAAATCAAAGCAAAAGAAAAATAACTCGACGAGTAAGTATAACCAATGGAATGCACTTCTTCCAAGATTAAATCAATTTGAAAGTACTTATACCTTTGTCCTTTCCTTTTGAGTATACGGTGAGTACCATTTCGTCAACCTTACTTTCCCTTGTCTGCTAATGAGAAGAACAAAGTGAATCTGAAACAAAAGAAGAAACTTTAGTTGCTTATCGGATGTATGAAAAACAACACAGCAACTACAGAGTCTCATAAAGAGTAAAGTAGTTGATGGTTTGGAAAAATAGGGATTATTGACAAAAGGTGCAATAATAATGATCAAACCAATAAAACTGAAGATACAATTAAAATGGCATCCCAGCTAAAACTGCAACCAAGGACATGTCCAGAAGACCTAATTTAACTCCAGGCGTTAGACATGCTCCTGGTCGTCTTATTCATTCTATTTACACAAATTTTGCTAGCAGAATTCCATGTTGACAACTTGTTAGTACATGATGATTAACTACGAAATTTTAGCAGCTTGTTTCTTTTGGTGACATGTTTGAAGTGCTGGCTTTCTGATTTCTGAGTTTATATTAATAAATCTATATCAGCAATATAGCCCCATTTCCCATCAACAAATGGAACAGATGCGGTAATTGAAATTTGCAATTAGATCAATTGTTGATGATGAGGGGAGATCTGATTGATATATAGTAAGGAGCGATCACATTTATCTTTTAATTCGTCGATAGTTACATATGAGAGAGTCGAAATATTAAAATTCCTAGGGAAAATGCGACAGAGATTGAGATGGATACCATGGCGTTGGCGGTGGGTGGTCGGAGGAATTGCTGTCTGAGCGCCGATCCAAATGACTCCGCAAATCACAACCGTCTTTCCTCTACCATTTTTTCCTGTTAGTGATTTCTATTTAGCATTTTAGACGGGGGAAATCAATTGCACAGAGCTCCTCCATCTTTCTAAAAGAATTTAATTTTGCCCCAATATATTTTTTCTAGGTCCAATTCCAAAGCACAATGGGAAATGTGCTAATTAGTCCCTATATTACAAACTTGGCTAGCCTTTTTCTTTTCTTTTGTTCTACACAGATCCTTGAAATTGGTCAGATAAGCCTTGACATTCTAAATACGAAACAAATATGGCACTACTAAATATTAAAAATAATTAAATTAATAAAAAAAATATTTATTAAATATAAAAGTTGACAAATCAGACAAAAAAATGTATTTAAATAAATTAAGAAATTAGAAGATAAAAAAAACTAAATAAAATGAAAAATTAAATTAAACACAGAATTATTTAATAGATCTAATCTAACTAATCTTCAAAGGCCTTAAATATTTGAATAGATTGAAAAATAAAAATAGAAACTTTAAGAAAACATAGCAAATTCCCAGTCGTAGCCAATTTTAACTTTTATTTGTTTATTGTCGAATATTTAAACGTTCTGGACTTTATTTGAGTAGTTTATAATTTATATTTGAGCCCAATATATTTTAGGGTAGAGCTCGATATATTAATTAAGGGATTAATTTGTGCCTTCTACCAGACATCAATTGAGCTCAAAATAAGAATTCAAATGTACTCCCTCCATCCCGGCCCGGCTATTTTTTCCTATTTTTCATTTCGATTCGTCCCAATTAACTTTTCACATCCTTAAAAAGGAAATTTATCTCATAATCTCCACCTTAAAAATCTCCACATTCAATCTCCACCTTTAAAAAAGTCAAAAAAAAAAAAAACAAAATCTGTTTTTTCTTAACTTTCGTGCCCGGTCAACTGTAAAAAGTTAGCCGGAACGGAGGGAGTACTAACAAAGAGTAAAAGTCTCTTGTCATGTATGCATGACATGCACGTAGGTGAAGTGAATAGCATGACACGTAATGGTATTAGAAATCTAACATGAAATATCTTTTAGGGTAATAACTAATAAGTAATACGTTTAGGATAAGATAATAAAGTAACAGTTTTTTAATAAGAGAATTTTATTACTCAAACGTCTTGAAGTAGAAAATTCTCAATTCAAAAAGGGGAAATGTGGCCCAAATCGAACAGACGGATTGACCGAAGTAAAGGAAAAATGCGTCAAACAAATAGCGTCACTAATACAATCTCTAGAGATATGAGAAATTGTGCAAAAATCACGGCCATACATGGGCCTCTTAATCTCATCCATAATTACTCCACATAATTCAAAGAATTCACTTGCTACATGACTGCATGCACAACAGGCAAAGAAATCCATAAAGTCGTGTTATACAAATAGAACTTCTCATTTCATATGTTTAAGATGATCATTACAACATAAGGTACAAACATATATAAAGACGTGAGATGATGAGCTGGCACATGCAATGCATGTGCATGTGCTTAGCATTAATTGCTTAACTAACGGATCTAGATAATTCTATCTCATCAAGGTTGTTAACTAACTAACTAACTAAATATCTATATTGCTAATCTATTCAGTATATCTAAGATGCTCCCATTTAATTGATTTTCTGTTCAAACGATTTGCTGTGTAATTGATTCCGACTAAACTGTGTAAAACGATTTGCTGGCAAACTCTTTGTAAGAATATCAACATGTTGAAACTCTATTGGAACATAACAGACTTGCACCTCTCTTGCTATAACATTTTCCCTTACGAAGTGAATATCAAGCTCTGTATGCTTTGTTCTTGAATGCATGGCTGAGTTGGATGCTACTGATATTGCCCCTATGTTGTCAGATCACAAAACTGTACGCTTGATAGTAGAGAAATCAATCTCCTGCAGCAGATTATGCACCCACATGATCTCAGTTGTGGCTAATGCAAGGGCTCTATATTTAGCTTCAGTGCTGCTCCTTGCCACTAGACTTTGATTCCTTGAACATAAAACAATAGGAGAGCATCCCATAAACAAACAGTAGCCAGTTCTGTTTTTCTATCATCAGTGCAACTTGCTCAATCTACATCAGCAAAAGCATGCAGGGTAAATCCTGAGACATGTTTTAACCTTAATCCATGGTTCAATGTACCATTTAAGTACCTGAGTATCCTCTTGCAAGCTTTCCACTGATTTACAGTGGAAGCTTGTAAGAATTGGCTTGATTTGTTAATAGAGAAGGCAATCTCAGGTCTAGTAAGCTGTAGATATTGTAATAATCCAACTACTTTCCTATACAAGGTTGGTTGATCAAAACTATTCTTGTCATTCAGATGGAGTTTAATGTTGGCAAAACTACGAGCAGGAACTGGTTTGCAACTAACCACATCAACCTCTAATAGAAGATCGGTGATGTATTTAGTCTATTTAAGAAAAATCCCTTCACTACTTATTTGAACCTCAATTCCTAAGAAGTATTGACTTCACCAAGATTCTTAAGAGAAAACTGTTTCTCAAGAAGATTAAAAACACCTTTAACCTCACTGGTTTTATTTCTAGTTATGAGGATATCATCCACATAAACAAGTAGAAGTAGTGAGATGTTGTTTTTATTTTTATAAAAGAGATATGAATCAGCAATAGACTTCTTAAATCTAATCTGAATTAGGAGCGGTATTTATCATGCACTTTTGGGACCCGAGACACTGGGTAAAATTGGTTGGTTGAAAGAACAAAAAGTAAAAGTTCATAGAATTAGAGGAAATCCTCTTCTTGGAAGAAATGGCCCTCGAGTGCAAAGGCAGAAGGGAGCTTGACTGCTAAGGAATGGGAAATCTTTCTCCTGTTACATGAATCGAATTAAACCACATGCTCCACCGCTAACCTAGTTTATCACACCAAGCCTTTGGGGCTTACTTTAAACCATAAAGAGATTCTTTAACTGACATAATAATTTGGGATTGGTTTTAGAAACTTACCATTTAGGTTGTGCCATAAATACCTTTTCTTTGAGATCTTCTTTATGGAAAGCATTATTGATATCTACCTGGTGTATTGGCCACCCTGTTATCACAACAGTGCTCATAACAATTCTGATAGTTGTTGGCTTGATAATAGGGCTATAAGTGGCAAAGTAGTCAACCCCAACTATTTGCTGAAATCGTCTAGCCACTTGTCTTGCTTTGTACATGTCCATTGAACCATCTCACTTGTATTTTATTCTAAAAACCCACTTACCAATTAGCAAATTCATATTTTCTTGGTAAGGTACAAACTACGAAGTGCCATTTTTTTTAGGGCATTGTATTCCTCATCCATGGCCAACTTCAATTTTGGTGATGTGAGAGCTGAGGAACACTGCTAGGTTTAGTGTTATCAGTGTTAATAATAGCAGAAACATTTGAGTTTGAAAACTTTCTTTGATCTAGTGGTCAAATGATGATGGTTAAGAGAAGAAGTGGAAGCATTGGCAATGGTAGTACTGTGTGCTGTTTCAGTAGCAGTGTTAGTGGTGTGTGTTGTTTCTGCTTATGGTGGATTAGGTGGATCACTGTCAGATTTAGAGGTGCTAAGAGATTCTCTATCAGAAGACCAAGATTCATTGCTAGAACCTTGAACAACTTGATTGTTAGTTGAAATAAGAAGTATATGCAATAATGTGTTAGAGCGTGTCACTGGTTTTTCAGAAGATTTATTAAACAAAATAGGATAGGAAACTTCCATTCATTGAACGTGACAGTTCTAGCAATATAAACACTGCCTATGTCACTGAGCTTCACGAAAAAGATTATACCCTATAAAGACACATTTTGATTGATCTGAATTGCAACTTGGTTATGTTATATATATGGCCTTAAATACAGATAACAAGCACAACCAAAGAGCTTTAAGAAGGTAATGTCTGGAGTTCTTTCGAAAAGCTTCTCAAAAGGAGATCTAGACTGCAGAACTTCAGTAAGTAGCCTATTAATAGTAAAACATGCATAAACAAAAGAATTGCACCAATAAGAAAAAGGGCAACTTGGATTGAGAGAGTAGAGTGAAGCAAGTTTGAAAAACATGCTTATGTTTTTATCTCTACAAGCCCATTTTGTGGATGTCTACAAGGGCATGAGTATCTTCAACCAATGCCTTTAGTTTGAAAGAAAGAAACTAAACTCCTAAATTCTCCTCCATAGTCCGACTGAAAAATTTTAACAGGAAGATTAAACTGCCTTTCAACTAATTTTATGAAATTAATAGTTATCTGGTGTACTTGAGACTTCAAGGTTAAAGGATAAATCCTAGAATACCTGGTGTAATCATCTGTAAAGAGTAGAAAATACCTATAACCTTCATTAGATATAGTATGAGCTAGACCTTATACATCTATGTGGACAATCTCAAAAGGAGCAGTAGAAACATGTTCAACAGAATGAAAAGTTGCAATTTACCAGCTTGACAAGACTCGCAAAAGGCCATTTTATTCATGTTGAATGATAGTTTCGATTGTTTCAGTACAACAATCAAAAGAGAATTACATGGATGACCTAGCTTATTTTTATTACAACTAGAAAAATCTTGCATTATAGATACTCTAGTGCACTTTACAGAGGCATTGGGTGAAACAGTTGTGCTATAGCTGTTTGAATGATTAGAATTAACTTATTGATTTTTAAACCGATCTAGTGTTTATTAAGTGGTGCAATATTAACCTAACCCTCCTCTCGAAATAGTTAAACCGTTGATTAACTAAGACAATTACCCTCTCGAGTCAATTATTCCTAGTAACTCCAAAAAGCTCATGAACCTATGCTTACACAGTCATAGACAACTGTGCTCTATATCGTACGTCTGATAACAAAATCCTTCTCTCGAAGCGGATTTGTTAACTGAGATTACTAAATCTAGATGACCAGTCTAAATTTAGTTATTAAAACAAATATAAAGATAAACACATGTAAGAACGGAAATCAATAAGTTAAAACGTAAATCAGAACATTGTCATAAAAAAAATCCCTACTTTTTAACCCTAGGACACGAATAGCTTAGCTACTCATGCCTAGGTTCAATCCAATACAATATTCTAAACAAAACATTATAAAGAATCAAAACTAAGAAGAATTGCTAAACCCAAGTAAATCGTTCCGTTGATTGAATCTTCGTTGTTGCCCAAGTCATCTATCGCCTCAAAACTCGGATATTATGTGTCTTTTTTCAAAAACGAACTTTGATCCCTTTTTATAGTGCTTAGACAAGCCCAGTTAAAGTAGGAATCAAATCCCCTTTGAAACATGATTTCTTTTAACGGAGAGACTTTTGACACGGCCGTGTTGCTTGTAAGAACTTTATTTTCTGCGCACAATTTGACACGGCCGTGTTACTCCTCCAGACCCAAATTGATGTTTGCGCAACACTTTTGACACGGCCGTGTTGCTTATGTGACACGGCCGTGTAGGTTCTTGCCCTGTTTTGCTCCTGGACCGGTTCAGCCCGGTTTTGATCGGTTTGGACCGGTTCTTGGACGGTTCGGACCGATTTTCACTATTTTGGACCGGTTTTCACTCTGTTCCAACTTGTTTTCTTGTCCGGTAGTCGTAAATCACGACTTTTAATCCTGAAAATGCTCAAAAACACCTTAAAACAAGCCGAGTGCGTTAATTGGTCACTTATATCACATTTCATCCAATTCTCAACCATTTATGCACATAATTCTTATAAAATAGTATCGTAAATTGATCTAATTACATGCATAATTAACGTATATCAAAATCCCCCAAACTTAAGCTGTTGTTCGTCCCAAACAACATATAAAAACAATTCATGTACTTAGGACGATTAGATGATAAATTAGTTTCAGAATTATTTTTTTTCCAAAAGCTAGACACCACAGTATAAATGAGCATATGTAATAGTGCAAAAATTAACTACTTTCGAGACTTAAGCTTTCGAAGCATTTGATCCTCACCAGGTAAGTGTTTCTCTCACCTCTCAAGTGTTTATGGCTAAAAATTGTCATTTCGCTCAGATTGGACTATATGCTCAGTTTTATCATAGGCTTGCCAATTGTCTAAGTTGAATGCAATACAGTGACATAAGTGACAAAGAATCAAATAGGACTTTTATTAGGTTGTAATATTGGCTTAAGATAAGGTGGGACATATTTGGATATAAGTGACTATGTATTGGACTAATCAAGTTATTCCTAACTTAACTACCCCTTAATATAATCACTCAATCTCACTCTTCCCTTCTCAGCAAGTCACCCTTCAAGGTGACTTCTTCACCTTACCAACAATGTCCTTCAACCAAGTATTTTTTTTTTTTTTGGAGGTTATTATTTGGGTACCACATCATGGGACTACCCATTTTTTTTCAGCTCATTCTAACACTTCTTCTTCTAACCTCTCCTTATTATATCTAAACAATAGAACATTTATTTACAACTGGCTCTTTCTTTTGCCTTTTTCCCGTTTTATTTTTTCTTTTTTTCCTTTTTTTTTTTCCCTCTTCACCTTAGCACTTCAGCACTTTTTACCCTTTTATTTATCCATACTGCCGCCCATTTTGTTCCCAAAATCCAATCTACCTTCCAATCCACCTCCCTCTCTACTCAATTAGTCCAATATAGGGCCAAAGGCTAAAACTAAAAGGTATATGGCTTGTAACATATAAGGTTATGAACAAAAAATTAAAGCTCAATTGGGCTTACTACGGGTATTTTGCACAAAATTCTTGGTAAAAAGGTTAATTTTTAGTAGGCTCACTAATCGAGTACAAAACAAGAATTGCCTATATCACTTTCTAAGTCACATTACACTTTTGACATATTCTCAACACAGTCTCAAGGCAAGTTCTAGAAACCAAGACATATATCCAATCAAAATCACACCGAAATAAAATATATCACTCCATAAATAGGAGTCACTTTTTAGGCTCAATTTCTCACACGGGTCATTTTGATCAAAGTTCTAAGTTTAACTCAATTTCGTCTCAAATTGCCTATCATGCTTTACTCTGTGTCAATTTTTTTCAAGTTCATGCATAAAATCGTATCATCATTAACACTTCATCATCCATTGGTTCCCTAAATTTGCAACAATTATAACTCGGGTTTGCATTCTTTTTCCTTTTTACTCTAACAATTTAACCAAAAATAAGACTCTAGACTCCCAAAACTCAATCATGGACACACAAAACAATAAAATCGGGTTCACAAACCCACCAACACCAATTAAACAGATACTTAGGCTCACAGACCCAATAATCTAAATCAATAGCAAAATAATTGAGCACAATGGGCACACAGACCCAACAATAAAGTAACAATTATGCAAAGGGCTCACAGACCCGACACTTGAACTTGAGTACAAGTCAACCGACACTCAAACGATCAATTACAGAACTGAATAACCAACATGACCACAAAGTAGAAATAACAATAAAACAATAAACATAGCGGCCAAGACGTCCCACGGTTCACCCCCTCCCCCAAACTTGGCTAAAAGCCAATGTTTGGAGGAAAAGAGTGGTACGCCTTGGAGCTAACTTACAGATCACTGAGGTGTAGTTGGGGGTTGGAACCCATATTGGCTCCAAAATTGTGTCATCGCCTCCCATTGAGTCTGTTGCTGCTGTCTCCATAGGCGGTCTTCATCACTTCTTTGAAGAAGTGTGTTAAGTACTCCTCTTTGAGCATTTAATTCGGAATGAATTGTTTGAAGAGATCCCCAGACCTCTGTTCGGTGCCTCTCCATCGACGTTTGAAAGGTCTGCATCGACTCATTATGGAGACGAATATCATCCCGTAAAGAATTAATGATGCCGACCATGTCTTCATTTAACTCCAATTGGTAGGCAACCACCGCAGCTGCTCGTTTCTTCCTGGGTTGTCTCGGGGTATGGCTGCTTTGTTCAGCTGGTGGCCCGGACTGGAACACCTCGGAGTTCGGTGGTCGGGATAGCTGGAGATGGTCTTCAGTAGAAAGCGACAAATTCGCTGTATCGTGTACACCTGTGACCGTTGTCCCAATCTCATACGGCAGGCGAAGATAGGGTCCAACATTTTGGTACACATATGGGACGGTCCCATCATCACCTAGAACCACAACCTGCATCAATTCAAGCAAATCCCACGTAAATTGGACTTCACCTCTTATCGGCTCCATATCAGTAAGGTCGATGTCATCAAAAGATGCTGCAATTGGAGTGATCAGTCCTCCAATCATAATGCTGTCATTTTGCTTCCGGATGACATTCTCAATGTGCTCCATCAATATCTTTGCATAATCCACTTTATAGCCATGCAGGATGTTCCACAACATGTGAAGTTCACTCTGTCTCACAGCTCCCACTTCACGCCGGGCAAAAAGAGTGTAGGCAAGCAGCTCCTGTATGTAGCGAATGACTGGATTACGGATCCATGAAGCTTTGGCTGCCTTGGAGATATATTGTTGGGCTGCTACAATCGGTGGTGCAGCTGTCAACAATGCCCAAAAGGTGTGTGGGTCAAATACCTCCGGGGGTTTCTCTCTCGAAAATTTCGGGAAGCCATATATCTTATCCAGCTCACTGTAGGTCAATGATCTAGTTTTCCCCATTAATTGGAAAGTGATTCCGTCCGGTCGGGTGGAGTGAAGAGAACTGGCTGCAATGATGCTAAATGTGCTTAGGAACTCGATAGTGATTCGCCTGTATGTCTGCTGCACTCTCATGAACTGAAGTAGCCCGACTCGGTTGAGAAGAGTACGGACATTATCATGAATGCCCATTGGCCGAGTCAGATTGTCACTACCAAATCTCGTTGGGATAACAGTGCGATGACGAAGCTCCTCAAACCGAGCCTTATGTTCAGCCTCTGTCAAATAGAACCCGAAAAGAGTCTGACTGTCATTTGGGTTGACAGTCGGGGTTTCTTCAACCATGACTTGCTTTCCTCTACTACGACTAGAGCTCCCTTTCGGTGGTGCCATTTTAGTGCCCTGTACACACACTCAACACCATTAGTAGTTACACAATCCTTAGTTTAGCCCAAGTACTGACGAAAAATGAACTATTCCAAATAATACAACGAGACATTCATATGCTAGTAACACCCGAGCCATTCGTGCATTATATACCCCCTATCTCATGCTCAACTCCTAAACGCTTCGTTTTGAAGTTCGTTAATTTTTGAAACATCGAATTTTATCAACTTAAAACATACATCTTAATTCAATTTATTCGTATATCATGTAGAATTGCTATAAGGGATATAAATCAAGTCACTTAGCTCACTATAAATCATGCACATAACATGTTTGATAATATGTCTCAATGACACAAGCACATGAAATTCAATCTCGGTGTTCTCGTTCCATTCTAATCACAACATTTTCGTCTAATACAACAACAATCACCACAACCCATACTCATGTAGTAAAACCCATTCACTATTCTTACAAATTCATACCCATAATAGCAATATTTAGTAAATAAGCACTACAATAATTGCATTAATCACGAAATTAAATCTTCCCCAATACTAATTAAGCATAAGAAATAATTGGAAATAAACAAATAAGGGTTAGCTTCACTTACCGGAGAAGTTTAGATGAAGAAATAGCGATTCGGATTGTGCCCTAATTCCTCGGATTTGAGTCGAAAAATTCGACTTTGGTTGAGTAATGAGTGAATTAGAGTGTGTTGGAGCTTGAATTGGTGGATGGTGTGTGAAAGTGTTGTTTTCGTGCGTGAAGTGCAAAAGAGAGAGAAGGGGAAGAATTTGAACCTGTTCGCGTGATTTAACCTGTAGGAGGCGTGACACGGCCATGTTATGTATTGACACGGCCATGTTAATTTTGAACCAAAACTGGTTTTCTGGGCCTCTTTTGACACGGCCGCGTCCAGTATGTGACACGGTCGTGTTGGTCTCACAGATCTTTTTTTCGTTTTGAGACATCTTTTGACGCGGCCATGTCATTTGTTTGACGCGGCCGTGTTACACTTTAGCCAAACTTGTGTGGCCGCGTCCGTTTTGTGACGCGGTCGTGTTGCTTTCCAGATTTTAGCACCCTTTTTACGCCTTTTTTTACGCGGCCGTGCCCCTTTGTGACGCGGCCGTGTTGCTCTGGTTGTCCTTCTACGCGATATTTTCGTTGTTTCGACCCCCGTTTCTTGCACTACTCGTCCATATTGATTCCTAAAAATACAAAAAAAACTAAAAGCACCATTAAAAATATAATACTTAAAGAATTAAATAAAGTACATAAAATAATAAACATCGGGTTGCCTCCCGACAAGCGCTTTGTTTTACGTCTCAAGCTTGACGACCTTTGGTTCTAATTTGATTCTTTCAACCGCACTTCATGTACGATTTCAATTTGGTCGAACTTGTAATATTTCTTAATTCGTTGTCCATTCACGAGAAATGTGCTCCCGTCTTGATTCAACAGCTCGACTACACCAGATGCTCTAACGGTTTTGATTGTGAATGGGCCCGACCATCGAGATTTCAACTTGCTCGGAAAAAGTCTTAGACGTGAATTGAACAAGACAACTTGTTCACCGTCTTCAAATGTGCGATTCTTGATCATTCGATCGTGGACCCTCTTGACCCGCTCTTTGTATAAACTGGAGTTCTCGAATGCTTGATTTCTAAATTCCTCCAATTCGTTGAGCTTTAAGAGTCGCTCTTTTCCAGCAGCTTCGAAGTCGAAATTTAGTTTCTTAATTGCCCAATATGCTCTATGCTCCAATTCAACCGGTAGATGGCATGCCTTTCCAAACACTAATTGATATGGCGAAAGCCCCAACAGAGTTTTATATGCCGTCTTATATGCCCAAAGTGCATCATCTAATTTCATCGCCCAATCTTTCCGGTTCCCATTTACCGACTTCTCTAGTATTTGCTTGATTTCTCGATTTGCTAGTTCCACTTGTCCATTGGCTTGAGGATGATATGGAGTAGTCACACGATGTTTTACCCCATACTTAGCCAATAATGCTTCCATCCATCTATTACAAAAATGGGAGCCCCCATCACTAATCAAGGCTCTCGGAGTGCCATACCTTGTCAAGATATTCTTTTGGAGGAATTTAAGTACCACCTTGGCGTCATTTGTTTGGGTCGGATAGCTTCCACCCATCTCGAAACATACTCCATGGCCACCAAGATGTATTGGAACCCATTTGAGGATGGAAAGGGTCCCATAAAATCTATACCCCATACGTTAAACAACTCAACCTCAAGAATTGTGGTGAGAGGCATCTCGTGCTTCTGTGTGATTCCTCCTGTTCTTTGGCACTTATTTATCACATTGCAGAATGAATGCATGACAGTCTTTGTGAATTGTTGGCCAGTAAAAGCCACTTTGAAGCACCTTTGCTGCTGTTCGTGCTGATGCAAAATGTCCCCCAGTTGGGGATGAGTGACAATGAGTTATGATATCCTTTACTTCCTCTTGAGGAACACACCGTCTAATAATTGTATCCACGCATCTCCTATAGAGATAGGGATCATCCCATATGTAGAACTTTACATCATGGAAAAATTTCTTCTTCTTATGATGAGGAAAGTCCGGAACAATCCCACTCGCTATAAAATTTGCGATGTCACTATACCATGGGCCATTCTCCACAACCATCACATGCTCGTCTGGAAAGATATCGCTAATGGCTGTTTGTTGGCCCTTTGCATCCGCCTCATTCTCAATTCGAGACAAGTGGTCAGCTACTACATTTTCGCAGTCCTTCCTATCTTTGATTTCCAAGTCAAAATCTTGTAAAAGTAGTATCCATCTAATTAGTCTGGGCTTGGAATCCTGTTTAGCAAACAAATACTCAATAGCAGTATGATCAATATAAACTATTGTTTTAGCCTATACAAGATATGAACGAAATTTATCACAAGCATAAACAACAGCTAAAAGTTCCTTCTCTGTGGTAGTATAATTTGCTTGAGCCGGGTCGAGGGTCTTGCTGGCATAGTATATGACTCTAAAAATCTTTTCCCGCTTTTGACCCAAAGCAGCTCCCACAGCCATGTTGCTCGCGTCACACATAACCTCGAATGATTGTGACCAGTCGGGTGTAATCAGTACTGGAGCGGTGATCAATGCCTTCTTTAGTGTCCCAAAGGCCTGTATGCATGCATCATCGAAAACAAAAGGAGTATCGTTTTCTAACAAACGAGATAAAGGTTTAGCAATTTTAGAGAAATCCTATATGAACCTTCTATAAAACCCCACATGACCTAAAAAGCTTCTAACCCCTTTTTCATTCTTAGGAGGTGGTAATTTCTCTATTGCCACTACCTTAGCCCTATCAACTTCTAATCCTTTTGATGAAATTCTATGCCCTAAGACTATCCCATCTTTTACCATGAAATGACATTTTTCCCAGTTAAGGACTAGATTGGTTTCTTCACACCTTTTAAGCACCTGAGCTAAGTTATCTAGACAATTATCAAAGGATGAACCGAACACAGAGAAATCGTCCATAAATACCTCCATTATATTTTCTATCAAACCCCCAAATTGCCATCATACACCGTTGAAAAGTAGCAGGCGCATTACAAAGCCCAAATGGCATTCTACGAAAAGCAAAGACACCATAAGGACACACAGAACATTCTGTAAATATAAAAACTTCTTCATATACATTGAAGGTAAACAAGTTGAGCCAATAAAAGTAAAGGGGGACCTGAGAACCATTTCCCTTTATGATTCTACATGTACCTTGGTAAGGTGCCTTGTGAGTAAGATTTTTCATGTTTGAGGTGACATGATGTGTTGCACCATAGTCAATGTACCACTTTGAACCAGCTCCACTTGGTAAGAACCCTTCAACAATATTTACAGAAGCAAAAGCGGTGTTAACATAATTTGAACCATTTTGATCACCAGTTTGTTCTGTAATAACCGTGGTATTGTGAACTCGGTGTCTTTGTTGCTCTGTTAGAATAGCAGCTGGATCCAATCCTACAAAGTCCTCATTGAACTTGTCCCAACAGTTTGCAGCAACATGGTTTGGCCGTCCACACAGTTGGCATATCATTTTGGAATTGCTCCTAAAACCTCTTCTTGAGCCACCTCTATTGTAGCCTTTGATTGTTTGATGGTGTTCTGCCCCTGTTATAACCTCCCTTATTCGGGGCTCTTGAACCACCTGCATTAGTATTGGTATAACTCCCTTCTTGCAGCAAGATATACAACAAGTTTAGTCATTTCAGTTGAGTGTTACTGTTATAGCCTCATTTCATGTGTTTGCAAGAGGGATTGTTACTCTTTGATTATAACAGACCAGTTTCTGTGGTCACGTTAACAACAATACTCTCGTATTCTGAACTTAAACCATTTAATATGTAAAGACACAAGTCCTCATCATAAACTTCTTGACCTGTATAGCATCAACAATTCCTCTCATCTTGAGTATATATTCCTCGATTGTCAAATTATCTTTCTTTAAATAAGTAAATTAAATCATAAAATTTAAAACTTGGACTTAGACTGTGACCTAAACAATTGATCAGACACCTTCCATACCTTATTTAAACTTGTACACCTATTCACATATCCTAACATGGACTATGTGATTGAGCTTAATAACCAACACATTAGAAACTAATCCTTATGGATCCATTGTTCATACTTAGGATTAGGCTGATTTATAGTAGATGTCGTCCCATTTTCAGTTGAGGAACTCATTGATTGGATCATCCTTGGAGGTGGACTAGACGTCCCATACAGAAATTCATCAAAGCCATGAGCTTGATTGTAGTTGTGACTTGAATCCTCCAATAGGCATAGTTATTCCGATCTAAACGCAAGGAGAAAGCATTGAACGTTGGAAAAACAAATTGAGACATTGTTACTTGATTAAACAGAAGATCTTGAACTCAGAATGACCAATCACTTGATTTGATCAAAGAAATAAACAAGCTGACCTACACAACTTTGAACAACATATGGAAAGCAAAAAAGATCTTGAAAAACGCTCAAGAATTTGATAACACAACTGACTTCAATCGTCTTAAATCTACCTAGCCCTTGATACCATATTATGAAAATAGAACTTCTCATTTCATATGTTCAGGATGATCTTTACAGTATAAGATACAAAACATATACTGTAACATCCTAAGTAAATTTTTATTTTATTTATTATTATTATTATTATTATTATTATTATTATTATTATTATTATTATTATTATTATTATTTTTTTTTTTTTTTTTTTTTTTTTTTTTTTTTTAATAAACAAAGCACCTAAGTAATGAGAATAATAATAACAAGAAAGCAAGAAAGAAAAAGATAGCGATCGCTTTGGAACGAGATTCCAGTCCATCTGCCCGCCTTTTCATCTTCTTCGGTCTAGTTCGTAATTCCTCGCCTAGCGTCTAGTGCTGCTTTCCAAACCATTCTATTCATACGTATGCCATGAAGTCCTGTTAACTATGACTGGACTGCATTTAAAACATAGAATGAATTAGATTGCAAAGTGGCTGGAGCAGCGGGTCCTTCCTTTCTATTCCTCGGTAAGCGGACCGTGGAAGCATGAGGGGTACGTAGGTCCAGATTAATCAGTTACTTTGTGTTAGCTCCTTAAGGGCTATCGACGTGGATTCCAGTCTTCAGTAGAATTTTCACCATAAAACACTATCAATAAAGTAAATCAAATAAACCGCTATATTTTTCAGCTAATATGCCAAAGAAATAATAAATTTTCTACCAATAAGAAAATAGCAAAAACAACTATCTTTCCACTTTAAACCAAACAATCAAATTTATTAAAACAAGGAATTAAAGCAAGACTATTAACCAAAATCCGTCAAACAAAATCAACTAGTTTTACCAAGAAAATATAAGAAATTCAAATACTCCTAAGGATTCAACCAATCAAAGCCATCACAACTAAAAAATAATTATTCAGAATAACATAATTTTACTAGCTCCTTTTCCATCTACCCCTATCGCCGGCTCCTTAAACTGAAAATTAATTTCAGAATTGGGGTGAACTACATCCAGCTCGTGGGGTTTAGTTTGCTAAAATTAAACACATGCGGGTAATTCAATATAATCAAATCACCATATTGTCACCATATCAGATATCACCATATCATTACATTAAATATCACCATAACATCATATCACTATAAGATCAAAATAAATTTGCATCTCATTTCATCATATCAGCATAGCACCATAGCATCATTAACAGACAAATATTTAATTAAAGCAAACAAGAAAAGAAAATCCCACCTTAATTGTTGAATGAATGAATGTGGTGCAATTACGGCTTAGTCACCGTACCGTTGACCAGATAGACCTAAATAATACATAGTACATCTTAATTAATATAGGAAGAGATCCTAATTAGTTAGGAAATCGAAATTAGATAAAATGTTGGCAGGAAAGGGTATAAACTTGTATATTAGTATTTTCAAAGTTTAGTAAATGATGTAAAGGTTCTGCTAAAAAGAGAATTGGGACAAGGGGAAATAAATTCATTTTTGTACATTTACTACCCTACATGTGATCTCCCATAACACACACAATAGCATAATCCATACATTTCGATTCATTTACACACACATAACCGTAATACCCACACCACCACGCAACACACACTTCTCAATCTATATAATATATCTACTAATCACATACATCATCACACCCATATTATAATATATATATATATATATATATATATATATATATATATAACACAAATACTGCACCTTATATTTATATACACAATACACTCTCACCTATTGTTTCTACACACACTGCACTATATATATATATATATATATATATATATATATACTCCCTCCGTTCCGAATTAATTGACGTTTTAGATTGAAAGGGAAGAATTAAGAATGATATTTTTTGACAGATATACCCTCACTTAATTATTTTTCTCTCTTATATGAATCCCTAAAATTTAGCATCTTTAAATAATTATCGTCCTTCTTCTCCCTCAAGATTTCATCTTCTCTTTCAAGACTGCAAAACTGTTAACGATGTTGGCTTTTCTTTGAATCTCTATCTTCTGTCTTCTCAAATGCACATTTGGTCTGCACAACTATGTCTGTGTTTGAATTTTTATCTTCTGTCTCCATATTTGCATTCATGATGCTATGGAGTATCACCATTACCCTCTATATATAATTTAAAAAATTAGTGAAAAAAAATGGACGAAAATACTATAAGAAAAATGAGGATTTTTTTTGATGCAATTTAAATTGTAGAATAAAGGAGGGAGAGGGGAAGAAAGCGCGAGAATGAAAAAAGAAAAAGAAAAGTGGAATTCTTTTTTATTCAATTTAAATTGTGGAATGAAGGAAGAAGAGGGGAAGAAAGCGTGGAATAAGGAGGGAGAGGGAAGAAGGCGCTATAGTTACTGGGAATATTTTAGGGATAAAGATTTGACCAAATAAAAATATCTCCGATAGATTGAAAAGTGGAGATTTTTTAGGATAAAGTCCAGGGAGAAAACTGGTAGAATTGGTGTGAAATATGTAAAACATCAATTAATAGGAAAAGAAAAGAACATCCTAAAACGTCAATTAATTTGGAACGAAGGGAGTATATAATAAGCCAAGTCATCCAGAATTAGTAAGTTTAGACTTTTCCCGCCCATTTATTTAGTTACTATAAATGAAAGTGAGTTTGAATTTGAAATCCAAAAAATCGTAATAACTTAGCGAGTTTTCCGTTTTTTTTTTTTTCTGTTCCATTGAGTATTTAATAATAACATATATGTACATATATGCATAACAAAATTTGTCCCACAATTTTTAAAATTTTGAAATTTGATTTTTTAAAAAAATCTTTATCCAATAACACTAATGCTCCTATAAATAAATAAGGTTTTCAGTAAATGAGAATGACGATTGCAGCTAGTATTTTTATTTCTTATTCATTTCGCCATTACTCTATTTCACAATTATCTTAGTCTATTTCATTCACATTAATGGAGACTCACGTTCGCAGCTGAATATTTCTATTTCTTATTCATTTCGCAATTTACAATTATGACTGCAAATTTCTATTATTCCCTCAATCCTTTGATTATTATGTGTCAATTTTGATAGGTACTTCATAATGGATGCTAAAAAAGTAGAACCTGCAAATGAGGATACGGAAAGATCAGCAACACTAGATATTGACTCTGGCGAAAACAAGTTTGATTATCGCAGAATTCAAATCTATCTACCATCAGCTTTTTGTACGGTAATATGTAGTCATATAAAAATACAACATATATTTTTAAATTCTGTTATGTAATTTTTTTAAATTATTGTCCATCTATTGTGCTTAACTTTACATTTTGTTTATAACATGTACAGCCAATCCGTTTAGAATATTGGCGAAAGATTAGAGACAATCAACGCAGTCGAGGTTCAGCTGAGATTGAGGAATAATTCTGATTTTATTGTATTAGAATTCATTTATTTAATTTCTACAAAAATAAGATCATGTATCAACTTCAATTTTTAATTTCATCGATGTATTCCATTTTTATTATTACAATATTTTTACAATTAGAAAACGATAAAACTCGATCAAAACGTTTACTATATGCAAAACTTTTAAGAAGAAATATCTCATTTAACAAATATCATGATCTATTGAAGAAAAATTTCGAAATCATTATCATTCTCTTATAAACAAAAAAAATTTAATATACATATTTGTGAATAACAACTATAAATTAATATCAAATATAAATTTATAAATATCACATAATAATTGGAATGATTAGCGAAATCAATACTAATTAAAGAAGTGTTTTTTAATAATATGACATATAATTATGATGTGTATATTAAAAAATTGATTACCTTATCTCTACCATCAATACTGATTTGATTTTATCAAATTTTAATATACATATTTGTGAATAACAGCTATAAATTAATATCAAATACTCCCTCCGTCCCAGCTAACTTTTCCTACTTTTCATTTTGGTCCGTCCCACTTAACTTTTCACACCCTTAAAAAGGAAATTTCTCTCACAATTTCCACTCTCAAAATCTCCACACTCAATCTCCATCTTTAAAAAAGTCAAAGAAAAAGCAAAATCTGTTTTTTCTTAACATCCGTGCCCAGTCAACTGTGAAAAGTTAGCTGGGACGGAGGGAGTATAATTTTATAACTATCACATAATAATTGGAATGTCTAGCGAAATCAACACTAATTATAGAAGTTTTTTTTTTTAATAATATGAAATATAATTATGATGTGTATATTAAAAAATGGATTACTATATCTCTACTATTAACACTGATTTAATTTTATCAAATTTTAATATACAATAATACGTAATTTTCAATTGAAGATATCTAATAACAAAATATCCAAATCCTTCCAAATCTTAAAGATACGATTTCTGATTAGTTATAAAAACGTCATTAACTTCATAATTTTCAGAAAAATAACGTATCATCCTATTCCATTCTGCTTTACAATACAATTATGAATATTAAAACTTCTTTCAAAGATGAATTTAAGAAACCACCGACCATGTTTTTTTGTATTCAGTATACGAACAACATGGCAAAGACAATGGTACAAATTTCTATCTTTGATAAGTAACGCTAATTCCTTCAACAATATGACATTGAACTTTGAGCATTTTTTTTACTTTGTTTATAGGTAATCCCTTATGACTTCGTGGATGAATTAAAAAAAAAAAAAAAAAAAAAAAAACAGAACCAATTCCACCCAGTTTTGGTTTAAAGAACGATTTCAACAAGTATTGGGATGCTGAAACAAAAGTGCATGAAGATGGTAGTGTACGACTAACAAAAGGATGGGATATAACAAAAGGATGGATATCTTTGTATCCAATAATTGTTTGCAAAACGGTGACTTATTTTCTACTATGATGGAATTTTTAAGTTCAAAGTAAACGTGTTTACACACGATGGAGTATCCAAACAAATATATATGGCAGTGAAAATAATCCTTACACCAAAGGTAATCCATCTATTTATTCCGATAATTTTTTAAAATCCATCATGTAAATATTATTAATAATTTAAAATATTAATGTTTTAATTTTTATACAAATATTCACAAAAATACTGACAACATCATTGTGCCTGAGTACATTATGGACTATATCGTTGGTCGAATCACAAAAGAGATACTACATGGAGTCACTATGAACAAGGACAAAGTAGCCAAATTCCTCCTTCGTTTACTTTGGATTATGCAATACATATACAACTAGGAAAAGATTGATAATATTTTAGATTTTCAAGTTTTTTATTTATTTTAAATATGAAATAATCATTATGGTATATACTGATATCTAAATGTTTTGAATAAATTTTTTCAGCCCATACCTATGAAGTTTTGGAGAGAAAAACTGACAAAAGAACAGAAAAGATCAAATACGGTCAACCTGACAGCAAATGGTAAGACCTGAATTGTCAAATTGAAGAAGAAGAAAAAAGAAAGAATAACTATGGAAGGAGAGGAAACGGGAGCTTTTATAATTGATTACAGAAGATGTTTTGATGCAGAGTGGACTTTCTTTTTACAAAATAATGAAGAACTGAGTTTTCATGTAGAGAAAAAATAGTTTACCCTTAGCTAAATTTTTATCTTTTTTATCAGTAATAGTAATTTGAATTTTCAGTTTCAGAATTATATTAGTCTACTTCAATAATGAAATATTTTGTCTCTACATATTCGAGCACTGATTGATCTTTTTTTTCAATAATATTAAATGCTATCATAAAAAAATATATCACACGATGTATACAGTAAGTTCGAATTAAAAAATACATATTAGATCATTACAGTAATCAAAATTACAATAAATCGTTAATTTTTACAGTATTTTATATTTTTTTGAAGTCATCAATTGAACATACATAATGCAAAAATAGACAATTTTATTTTTAACACATGTTTATGTTTTAAATTATATAATGCAATGTTAAAGATAATATTAAGAGTGTTTTTTTTTCTTTTTCTAAATCCAAGAGTTATTATTGATTCTACCTAACATATATATAAACATCCAAATAAATTTAAAAAGAAAATAACATGTAATTTAACGATAATATTCTTTATAAAAAAATAGTTTTAATATTTGAAATTTTTGAAGTCTGTACATAATTATAAATACTCAAATATCGAAAAATATGATAAAGGAAAATAATTAATAAAAAAATGAGATTTATGGTATCTATATATATAGATATTCGTGAATGCGTGTCTGATAATATGTTATATAGATATTTAAAGCAAGACTTTTTAAAATAGAAAATAACATGAGATATATGTTATCTGGTAAATAATGAAATAATGAAATATACTCAATATTATACAATAAGATATATTACAATATATCTATAAAAATATTTGTTAACAATTTCATGTAAGTAACATATCATATATTTTATGAATTAACATTATTTTTATGGTATGTAATTCCATTGAATTAAAATGTAAATGATTGATATTCCCAAATTTATATGGTATAATATAGATATACACAGATACAGTTGTACAATTATGTTAACAGAATTTACATATAAATATAGGGTAATTCTTCTGTGCAATCGTTGCACCTATGCAACCGCAGGGTATTTTTATCATTTTAAGTGTTGTACTGGGATCCATTATTATTTTTAATAATTTGAATCAACCCAATTATTATTTTTTAATAATTCGAATCGAGGATCTTTGAAAAAGGGGATGTCCCGACGGAGGTGGACATGCCTGCTGAGGTCGATGGCGGCGGCACTGTTGGAGGAAGTCTTGCTCTCGTTCGACATGGTACGTCTATGTGAAGGGGTGAAGACGAATTGATGTAAAATTGCAATATGTTGCGCAAAAACAAAAACAAAAATTTGTTTGAAAAGTTTGGCTAATGGAGGATTATTTTCGAAACAGAGGGAGATAGAGCGTTGAACTTAGTTTTCATAAAGGTTTTTTGGGGACTAGTAATAACTTATGGGGAAGAGGAGATAATGATTTGACATTTCAACCCTTTTTCTTTTTTTAATTATTCGAATTAAATGAACGTTCAGATCGAAATTGAATAAATCTAACAGTGAAAAAAGAAAGGTTGCATGAGTGCAACGGTTGCGCAGAAGTTGAACTCATAAATATATACATCTAAAGATGGACTAAGATAAGTTACGTAATAGAATTTATTATATCTATAATAAAAAGACGATGTATTTTATGAGATATATCTAAAACTATGTTATTTGATTCCAGCGAATACTGATGTAAACCATATATACACAAAAATATATTGTGTAATATAGATATATCCGGACACAATTGTATACTTCTGTCAACAGAATTTACATCTAAAGATAAAACCGATAAGTAAGTATTTAAAAAACCTAATTCAAACGTGACTAAACCGATAAGTTAAAATTAAAGTGTAAAATGTAGTTGAGATATTTAAGCATTGTATATTCGGTAACATATTTAAATTCAAACGTGACTAAACCGATAAGTTAAAATTAAAGTGTAAAATGCAGTTGAGATATTTAAGCATTGTATATATTCGATAACATATATTTATACGCTCTATGTTTAACATATTAAAAAATTTGACGCGTGATTACTAGGGTTTGAAATCAACTATATATATATAGGCCTCTTACGTCATATTCATCATCACACTTTTGGCCCTTCACTTCGAAGTTATTTCATTCAAAATCAATGGCTCCAGTTTTCAACAAGGTTGATGAACTCACTCTAGAAAAAATGTTGTGGGCAATAAGGGTCCAATTAGTGAGAGCTTACATAGTTCCTATGCAGGGACGTACGGATGAAACTTACAGTTTCGACCTTATTTTCAGATATCGTGAGGTAAAATTATGATATGTCTTAGTGTTACAATCTTGTGTACATTCCGAATATTATATCTTTTATGTATGCGCGATGTTTATTCGATTTGGATTTACTATTTATAAAGGGGGGCACTATTCACGCCAGTGTGAAGAAGTCACTTATAGAGTTGCATAAACCTAAGCTAAAAGAGGGAGGAGTCTATATCATCTCAAATTTTCTGGTTTCTAAGGTTAATCAAAAAATTACATATAAACCGTGTGAGCATCCATACAAAATTCAATTCATTGGAAAGACGAAGATTGTTCAACTGCGAGATGATACATTTACTTCGAATATGTACAACTTTGTCTCCTATGATGTCATTCATACTATGGATGCAAGTACATGCTCCAAACTTTTTGGTAATTTTCCATATAACTTCTAAACCCTAATTGTTATTTTTTTTTTTAAATTTCATACTATCTATCCAATATTTATATTCTTTTTTTATCATACAGATGTGATTGGTCGAGTGGTTGGCACGGAACCACCGCACAAATCTTCAAGTGGCAAAACTGTTATGGAAATATATTTGAAGGACCTAGAGTAAGCAGCAAATCATTTTAAATAATGCAGTAAATATAATTTCAAAAAATCGACTTTTATTATTACTTTTTATGATGTATTATTTTGTATTTTTGGTTAATATGTTAGGAATAGGAGACTTACCGTAACTCTTTGGGATGAGTATATAGGGTCGGTTTTACCCTTCTTCAATGAAGATAACACTGAACCAATTGTTGGTGATGCAATTTGGGAGATTGAAGGAGTATCTGTGTAAGAATTATAGTACTTATTACTCAATGTATACATATATTTTATTCACAAATTTAAAATTATAATAGTTTAGCCTATATACATAATATTATTAATTCGTTCTTTAACTTTATATCTATAATACAGATGAAAAGCATATAACGAAGACGGACGTTAACGGATTAGATCCACATATCAAGACATTTCGTCAAAGGTAAAGTTATATATAAAATAAACAAATTTATTGTATTTCAATTCTTAAACCAAATATATATGTTAAAGTATGATATTAAATTTATTCAAATATAGGATGGGAAAAAGACCAATCACATCTCCATGCGTTAGCACTATTTCCGACATCTCTGAGACGTCTATTATTTCAGAATTCACAAGCGGTCTTGCTAATGTCCGTACTATTTCTCAACTACTTGAGAAACCAACTAAGGTATGTTAGATATTTGTAGAATTTTAACTAACTCATAAATTTAAATAATGCTACATTTTAAAAAAAAATAATTTAATTTCTCTTAATTTTTAGCAATTATACTTATGATATTATATATATGAATTGACTTTTTTAACATAAAATTTATAGGAGGGGCTTTTTTGGATTTCGGGAACTATCATTGAAATTGAAAACAAAGAGAATTGCTACTATAGATCCTGTAATACATGCTTTAGAAAGGTTTCACTGAATGGTGAGAAGTACGAGTGCTACAAATGCGGTGTTCAAAAGGGAGCGGAAAACTACAGGTTAATTCAAAATTGATTTTTGAATAATGTATACTGTAATTGCTTCATAAATTCTTAGCTGTAATAAACATAATAATATCATTATATTTTTATACAGGTTCAAAGTTGAGTTACGTGTTCATGATGGGAAAGATAATGCCTTGTTTGTGTGTTGGGATAAGGAGGGTGTGAACGTAATGAGAATGAGATCTACTGATTTTAAGAAAAAGATGGTGATCATTTAACATATGAATTTTAATTTTTTTTATATATAAACAACAATTAATTTGTATAATTTCTAAATATGAACAAACAATGGAAATGTATAATTAATAAATTATATACATGTAGGAAACTGAGAGAGATGGTTCACTGGAAGAAATTGCAAATCTGGGTGGGCGCAAGGTCCTAATTAAGGTAAAGGTTAACAAGGATGGGTCAGGTAACCTCAATAAAGCTTTCACAGTCATAAAGATTTCAGATGATACAGAAATCATAACACGATTTGAAAAGTCATATAACACACCACAGGTAATTTATTATATGAATTTAGATTAAGAAATAAAAAGCATAAATAATTATAAAAACTAACACGATATTTTGAATGTTTTTAGGGAGATGACAATATTTCTTCTGTTTATCCATCCGAGTCTGTGAATGCTAATGAAAGATTTTTCTAAGTCACACTCTAGTTTGCTAATCGAATTATAAAATACATATCTATAAAATAAGTTGTTGCATCTTTTGTAAAAAAATTATCAGGAATCTACAGAATCTGATGATGAGGTGAACACACCCGAGAAGAATAATCAGACAGTGGCTGAAGATGACGAGGTTGTTAAATCTACACCTATTGATGACGGCCAACCAGTTAAGCAAAGACTAGATGAATCATTTTCTACTAATAAGAAGCCAAAAGCCGTGGTGGTCAAGAAAGAGAAGCCGTGAATCTGTTTGCTTCATAACCTAATTTCGTTGTTTCTATTCAGTTTGTGGTTATTTGAACAATATTTTTCCAATTTTAGTTCCACGTGTTTCTTATTGTTTCGGTCAGTATGAGACTTATTCCTAGGCTATTTTCAACGCCTACATTTATTCACATATTTTTGGGTTTTTATCATCATTTGCCTAATCAGTGTTAACTTATTCATTCAATCTAGGTATGTAACATTATTCTTGGAGCTCATAACAAAATAAAATCATATAAATGGACATTATTAATGTGTACAAGCAATGGAACATGCATGGAAACATCAACCGTAATGTATTTAAATCTATACAGTTGAAAAAATAAGTATTAAAAAACATGTAATTATAAATAAAATATTTGAACAAAATTAAAATAGTAGATTTATAAACATTACTTCTGTATAATGTTCTAAGTCTCGAGCTACAAAATGAATTCAAAATTAGTAGTGGATTTGTTTTGAAAATATGTATGAAATTTTATCGTTAATGTCGATTTACACAATCTAGGTATGTAGTGGATTTGTTTTGATAATGTCGATTTACAGTGGATAAACTAATGATTTTGAATATATCTAAACCTTTATTTTGTAGGTGAATAATTTTATGAATATTATCCGGTGAATATTACATTTTAATTGTGAAATTATAAGGGGAATTTTTTTGGTTTACGAAATAATAACAAAAAACAATAAAATTATCATGAAATAACTAATTTAACATATATAATTATTAAAAAAAACCGCCATTATTATTACAAAACTTTTTTTAGAACAAAAACTATATCTAATTCTAGACTAATTAATATATATATAGAGTCGGTTATTTAAAAACCCTAAACCTTACACCATAAACGCTAAATACATTTTAGAACAAAGTTTTCTTTTTACTGGTACAATTTTTCTAAAATAATAATAAAAACAATATTGAAGTCGGTTAAAAAAATCACAAAATCTGTGATTGTTTTAAATCCTAAAGATCAGTAATGATATAATTAATATATATTTAAGGAAACATGATATATCTTTAAAAGGCTCGAGTAAATAGTTTATAAGAATTATTTTATATAAATTAGGTGGATAATATATAAAAAACATAAATAAAATATTTACTTAGGGAATAATATATCAAATACAGTAATAAAATATGTAATAAATATCGAATAAAAGGTTTATAAGGAGTAAATTCTATATATTAACACAACAAACGTATAAAAAACAAAAATAAAATATTTGCTTAAATAGATGACTCCTAAAAATATGCCTATTATATATATGAAAATCTAACTTATACATGGGTTATAGACAAAAATTTCTAATAATACGGATGTAATCTAGGAACCCTATCAAAAACAGATTTACCTTATCACAAAATACACATTATATTACGTCAATATATATATATATATAAAAAACCTATCCTATTTTATGCAATACAATATACAGTAAAACACCATTCAATGAAATACCATACAAACATATAAATACACAAAGAAATTTGTGCCATCTTTCTACAGAGTAAAGTGTGGACAAGCGACTTGAGATTGATACATGAATAAAGATTCAAGTGGTAGTCATTCCAAGAAGAACAATCATACCAAAAAAAAAAAAAGTCACTAAGCAACCATACAAAAGGTTAGTTTACTTACTTGGATCTCGAAGATAGTTAGAATTTTTTTGGTGTTCAGTTTTTGTATGATTTGACTTTATCCCTGCATAATATGCGGTTATTAGTTGATGTTGTATTGTGATAATTGTATATTATGCATTATGCCATAATCAATGTTTTTAATGGCAAATTTGAATTTAAATTTATAATATCAATACTATTTCACAACAAATTTCAAACTGTTTAGGTAAGAATCATGATAATTTTGATTTCTATATCTTAGGGTGATCTGAAGAATTTGCTAAAAGAAATAACAATTACAACAATAGATTTTAATGAACGGATACAATCGCTTATGTTATGAATTTGGTATCCTCAACATTGTTAGTAGTAACACGAAACAAATGTATTTGTTCGACAAATAGACATGTATCAAAAAGGTATAACATGGTACGCTTAAACTAGATTTTGATTTTTTGTTACTATAACTTGATACTTAATTACTTAATAATTGAACAAATAAACACAAGAACAAATAAACACAAATCACCAAAAGAAAAACTGTAAATAATAGGAAAATAACAAATTCATCTGATGAATACTTATATTTTTTCATAATATATTGGTACGAGTATCTAGTGATCTTGCTTGCCATGATATTTTCACACTGCATTTAACAGAATCAAAATAAATTAACAAACAATAGACTTTAAAAAATAACAAAAAGTACAGGCTAAATCCGAGGAATACTTATCTTTTTTCATACTATATTGATATCTTTGAATTGGACACTGATGCTCTTGCTTGCTATAATATTTACAAACTGCAAATAACAAATCCAGACATATATAAATTTCCTGCTATTAACTTACAAATTATGTTAACAATTAAAAAAAATGAAATTTAAATTCTTATTATATTGCTATACAAAAACAGTATTAATAATATTCAGTTTACTAAAACTGTGTTCTATACAATTTTGTGTATATAATCAAATTTGTAAAAATAGAAGTATTATTTTTAATATATGCAGAAAATTAAAATATTGAACAAAAAAATTTACATGTTTATTAAAATTTTACCCTCATATCAACTTGATCGATGTAGCATCTGAATTCTATGTCAAACATTGTATCCTCATTACATGAGTGAAATGGGATATGAACTGATCTTAACTGACCTATTGCAAAACAATCAACCACTGCAATAATAAGAAAACAAATAACCATGTATTAGTCTTCAAATATGCAACAAAACGAAATTTTAGAAAATCATAACAATTAAAGGGTACACTCAAGGTTATACCTATTTTCAATCTTCTTCCACTGTATGTGCTCCAAACTCAGGAGAAAGTTTGATATGAACATATATATACAATCATTTAGCGAAAAACTAGATTATATATTACAAACATCGCAAATTCTTTAGAAATGTTAAAACAACCGATTTTATACTAAAAAACAGTGCAAACTTTTAAAAGTTTTGAACAATTCCTGCCATTTCATAAAAATAAACAACAAACGAACACAAATGATGCAGGGGCAACACACTCAATAAAATGCTCTGATATATTTTATGATTAAATAGAAAAACCAATATAATTATGACAATAATAATTATTTACAATCGATTTTATACTCAATAAACAGTCCACTATTTCATGTGTCTTGGAAAAATAGAACTATTCTAGAAAAACAAAACAAAAAAACATGGATTATCATTACAATTATCTGATATTGTTAGACCTAAAAAACTGCATGTCTTAAAAATAAAAATAAAAAAAATGTAGAAAAATCTTTAGATCTACTATTTTTACTGTCAGATCTGTTAATTTAAAAACTTCTTCTTCAAATTATACATACATGATTACATTTGGTGCTGTTACTTTGAGATCTGTTCTTTAAATCCATAAACCCTTGGAATTAAAATAATTTAGAGCTATAATAAAAAAAAATATACAAAAAACATTATATTTGGTACTGTATCTTTGAGATCTGATGTTTTAAAGCTATGAGTTCTCGATTTTACAAAATATTTAGCGACAAATAGAAGAAAATGTACATAAATGGTTATAGATCTGTTGTTTTAAACTCATATCTCAACGGATTTAGTAAAATGATAAATAAACAGAAAAAGATATACGGAAAAGAATTGATAATATCGATTTAAAACTAAAAACATAAAATATCTCCGATTTTCTTGATTTAACCATCTGCATGTCTCCAAGATTATATAAATCTTGAAGAAAACGACTAGATCTGGATCTGTAACTAAGGACTTTGGTAATCTGAGAACTTTTGGGTAGTGAGATAGTGAGCTAAAGATACACAGATCTCTAGATTTCAAACGAGTTCTGCGAAATTTTAGAGTTTAAAACAGTAAAAACACATTGGTAACTCGGTAGACCAACAGTTTTGATGAAGGATGATTCAGATCCGTAGAAGATCGATTATAGATAGAGAAAAATATAGATCTAAAAGGTTGCTAGAGAGAGAAAGAGAGACTGAGATAATGATGGTGGACATGTCATTCTCTATCTAAACTTAGAATGTAGATAGAGAGAGAGAGGTAGAAAGAAAATATTAGAATTGTTGAAATTCTAGGCTGTTCTCCTAATGTATTATACATATATATAAAAAACTACATGTTTTGGGCTGTGATAAACGACGGTTAATTGGGCCATTTCAGAGCAATCAGTTGGGCTAGTAAAATAACTGATATTAGTTTCGGAAAATTGGCCCACATTTTATTATCCAACAGATTGCATTGGTCTTTATCACGGGATTGTGCCTTATTTATCATATCTTTATGAATAATAGTCTTTGTACAAGCATTTTGGGCTTTTAGTATAAAAATATGTTAATATATTGTGGGTAATTAGCATTACTTGGACCTAATTCTTTTTAGTTTCATTTACCAATTGTTGTAAGTATACGTTTATATATATTTTTTAAAAAGTTAAACCATACAAATATATGTATAAAAAGTAATAAATGTTAGGAATTTCCCCAAAAAAAATTGTAATAATAAATTTTTAATTTTTTTCTATGTTTGTAAATCAAAACTCTTTTTAGACTTTAATGTTACATACACTATGATCTTCTTTTGATATATTCATGATATTTATATACAGAAAATCCAAATATCGGTAAAAGTTCTTTGACGCGTGGATCAGTTCTGATAACCCCATTTAACAGACGTCCTGGATTTTCATTAGATTCATCATACTCTAATCCTAAACCTAGAACTCCCTTTGGTGATATCACAAACGCTACATTTATTTTATACACATATACTTACATTTATTTTTAAATTTATTTATTTCAATTAAATTTATTTAGTATTATATTTATTAAAAAATGTTTTTAGTGTTTGGATCAAGTAGTCGATTGGGCATAAATACTTCCCCAATTACTCGATTTTCTTCAAAGGATGCATCACTTATCATTGACTTCGATGAAGAAGAAATAACATATTCCACTTCAGGTAATTTACTCAAGGTTGTTGCATTTTCATATTATTTTATAATATTTATTATGTTTCAAAGTTGGTTTTATTAAATAACTACCATTTTCCATTTTTGTCTTAATTCTTAAACAGTGGCGCCTAACATAATAAAAAGGAAACAGGGTAAAAGAGGACGCGATGTGCTGAATAACGAACATGTAGTAATTGATTTGGAAGGTGATATGACTCTGAACAATACAAGTGGGAACATAAGTCAAATACCAAATACTATTCATCAAGAGAATATCCCTGTTGTACAAGGTATTTTAGATTTTGGTTCTATAAACTTTACGTTACCATTTTATAGTTTACAGAGCATAAATTTGACTGATACTAACCTTTTTTTTTTCTTAAAGATATCGACATAGAAGAAGTTATCCCAGTGCCTCAAGAAGCTCATGTCCACAATGATATTGGTATGAAACAACATCCATAATTTTTTTAAAAATATTGTGTGTTAGTTTTATATCAATATACTAGGTAATTCCAATTTCTTTTTTTTTTCCTGATGAACATAATATTGGGATCTCGGAGATCCGACGTTCCAATACCAATATTGTAATGCATTACTTTGGTATGATGAGAGATTAAATCCACGACGTCAAACAACAACTCCAAGATATTCAGGTTGTTGCGTACATGGAAAAAATTAATTGCCAAAAATGCACATTCCACCGCCGTTATTTGAATAATATTAGATCATACAATAACATGTTTTGCTTCACGTCAATGGGTGGAAGGGTGGATAAAAGTATGAATACAGGAAATTCTCCACCAGTATTCACGCTTAACGGTAAAAACTATCACCTTTTTGGGAGTTTATTGCCGTGCGAATGTTCACCTCCGAAATTTGCTCAGCTATATATATACGACACCAAAGATGAACTTCAAAATCGTATATAGTCCGTCACGTATTATTGGTGGCTCGATTTCTCAATATACTTAAATCTACGATTATTTCATTATATTAATCATGTTGTAGGCTATATTTTATATTAACACACGACACTTTGTATAATTTTAGGTCAAATAGTGTCGATCATAATCTACATCTGGATATTGTTACTGCATTGAGAGCCATGTTAGACGAACATAATGTTTTGGTCAAATCTTTTAGAATGGCACGGGAACAAATGATTGTTGAGGGTCGTACTGATGTTAAACTCCAATTAATTGGAAGAAGGCACGGGGATGCAAGGACGTATAATATGCCTACAGTTTCAGAGGTTGCAACATTGGTTGTAGGTGATTTCGATAGAGCTATGGGGGACAGGGACATCATAGTCGAGACAAGATCTGGACAACTAAAGTGTATTAATGAGTTACACGCATCTTATCTTGGATTACAATATCCATTGCTTTTTCCTTACGGAGAAGATGGCTATAGGGAAGATATTCCTTTTTCTGAAGGAAGAGGTTCTGTCTCTGGTGGTAGGAAAAGGGTCAGTCAGCAATAGGCATGTCAAAATTGATCCGCCCCGCCCCGATCTGCTCCGATCCGAGGCCTTTGGGGCGGGGCAAGATCTGCCCCGATGAAGAATGGGGCACGCCCCGCCCCGCCCCGTCCACGGGGCGGGTCAGATGCGGGTCAGGGATCCCGCCCCGCCTTGCCCTGCCCCGCCCCGCCCCGTCCCTATATATGTATAATTTTTTTTAAATATATTATGTATTATTATATAGATATGTATATATATACAAAGAAATATAAAATATATATATGTATTTATAATATAAAATTTTATATATAATATGTTATATATATGTCTAACTAATATATTAGATTATGACTAGATCTAGTAAATTTAAATAATTAAATTCTATTTTTTAATAATTAAATTTTACAAAAAAAATTAAAAATATTGAAACAAAGTTAATGTAAACCTAAAAATTAAAATCCTATTGACTTCAACAGAAAAAATCAAGTTTTTTAACAAAAAAAATAATTTTTTTTATAAAAAAAAAAAAAAAATAGGGGCGGGGCGGGGCGGAGCAGACCCGCCCCGTGCGGGGCAGATCACGGGGCGAATTTTTTTGCCCCGTGGCGGGTCACGGGGCGGGGCGGGGCAGGGCGGGGCAGGAGCGGGGCAGGTCAAAAATTCCAGAAACCCGACCTGACCCGCCCCGTTGACATGCCTAGTCAGCAAGAGTATGCAGCATACAGGTTACATGAAAGAAACGGAGAGGTATCGTTGATTCTTGCAAGTCATAGACTCACGCAACAATTTACTGTCGATATATATACATTGATCGAGTCTTCCAGGTTGTGATTTGTACGTACTCACCAGTCACAACTGCGTTGTGATATGTATAGTGGTTTGCAGGAAGCAGTTATTCGTGGAGAAATAGATCCAAGTAAAGTTGGCCAGCGGATTATATTACCCCCTAGCTTTACGGGTGGGGCCAGGTATATGATTCAAAATTATCAAGATGCAATGGCAATATGCAGATGAGCAAATTATCCAGATCTTTTCATAACATTCACTTGCAATCCAAAGTGGCCAGAAGTTACAAGATTCTTGAACCTAGGAATCTGAAACCGGAAGATCGGCCCGATATAGTTGTTCGAGTGTTTAAAATGAAATTGGATCTACTCATAAAGGATCTGAAATATAATAAAGTTTTCGGGAAAATCATAGCAGGTAATAATTTATCATTACTTATACGTTGTTTGTCATTTTATATACGTCATCTATTTTTTAAGTTTTTTTAATATCATGACACGTACATAATATAAATTTACTTTTGCAGTCATATACACTGTAGAATTCCAGAAGAGAGGACTTCCACACGCTCACATTCTACTTTTCCTTGTGAAAGAGGATAAGTACCCCACTAGGAATGACATTAACAGAATAATTTCGGTTGAAATTCCAAATGAAGAAGAAGATCCGAACTACTATGTTGTTGTAAGAGATTATATGATCCACGGACCGTGTGGGATTCTAAACCTAAATTCACCTTGCATGGTTGACAAACCTTGCACAAAACATTTCCCTAAGAAAATTGTGGATGCAACGAAAGTGGAAAACGATGGGTACCCTTTGTACAGACGGCGAGATACTAGAAGAACATTTGAGAAGTCCAGTATTCATCTAGACAATAGATATATCGTCCCGCATAATAGATATCTTCTACTTAGATATGGAGCAGATTTTAATGTCGAATGGTGTAATCAGTCTCGATCTATAAAGTACCTATTCAAATATGTTAACAAAGGTAATGATCGTATTACTGCTGGTTTTTACAATAGTGGAAATAATGATGGTGTTGAAAATATTGTCAATGAGATTGATATGTACTATGACTGCCGATACATATCTCCATGTGAAGCTGCGTGGAGGATTTTTGGATATGAGATCCAATACAAGGAGCCTCCAGTTGAGAGACCGTCGTTTCATCTACCGAATCAACAACCTGTTATCTTTTCAGAATCCGGTACGTTAAATTCAGTTATTGCTCGACCTACTGTTCATGAAAGCTGGGTTGGTTCAAAGCTAACATAGAGTATCAAAGTCTTGCAAAAGATCTCACCTTTGTATAATTTTCTCAAAAGTTTGTTTGGAAGCCAAAGGACAAGAAGTGGGTACCAAGGGAGAGAGGATTTTTGCTTGCGAGGCTTTATTATGTACCACCTGGAACAGGAGATGCATACTATGTGCGATGTCTTCTAAATGTTGTAACTGGATGCAAATGCCACAATGATGTTAAAAAAATCCACAATGTATGAAACATGTCGCAATGCTTTCTATGCATTGGGTTTGTTGGAAGACGACAGAGAGTACATAGATGAAATTGTCGAGGGAAGCTATTGGGCATCAGCGCAATCAGTTAAAGGTTTGTTTGCGACGCTTCTTTCATCAGATTGCTTAAGCAGGCCTAAAGTAGTTTAGAAACAGTGTTGGATATATTTATTAGATGATATTCTGTACAGACAACGACAACTGATTAATAATCAAGGTACTATTGCGGTCACATAACTTTTATAATTAAATTGATATGTATATTGAATTTATTTGTTTGTATTGTTACATTTAATTTAAAATTAAATGTTAGGTATAATTTGTTATCTTTATAATTGCAGACTTAGTCCTAGATGATAAGGATATAAAGAATTTTACTTTATTGGAGATTGAGAAGTTACTTATGAATCGGGGCAAGAGATTGAGTGACTATCCACCGATGCCCGTGCCTGATATCCAGAGATGCACAACTTATCAGAACAAATTCATTGTAGATGAGTTGCAGTATAATAAAGAGGAATTGCAAAAGGAACACGAAGAATTGCTGCGAAAGATGAATACTGACCAACTTAGTGTGTACAAGGCAGTTATGGATGTAGTTGACACTGATAAAGGTGGTATTTTTTTTTGTATATGGATATGGAGGCACTAGGAAGACGTTTGTTTGGAGGACTCTCTCGACAGCAATCCGGTCAAAAGAAGACATAGTGTTGAATGTTGCATCAAGTGGCATTGCATCACTACTCCTACGAGGTGGAAGAACGGGTCATTCAAGATTCAAGATCCCAATCATTCTCAATGAAGATTCACCGAGTTCTGTCAAAAAAGGAACACCTCTAGCAGAACTCTTTATCAAGTGCCGATTGATAATATGGGATGAAGCATCAATGATGCACAAACATTGCTTCGAGATTCTAGATAAGACTTTGAAGGATATAATGGAGCGGGATGATACTTTCGCTGGAAAGACGATTGTTCTTGGAGGTGATTTTCAAAAAATATTACCCATTGTTCCCAAAGTTAGTAGAGAAGACATCGTTAATGCAAGTATGAACTCATCATATTTGTGGTCATATTGTAAGGTAATGAGATTATCCAAAAACATGAAACTACAAAATCTTGCTTCGAATGATGAGTTGAATAAATTCTCCGAGTGGATTGCAAGTGTAGGAGATGGTACGCTAGGTGGTCCAAATGATGGTGTTGTGGATATCGAAATACCGGATGACATATTGCTGAAGAATTCAAGGGATTCTATTGCAGCAATAGTAGAAAACACTTATCCTGATTTTGGTCAGACAACTGATGATTCATCATACTTAGAAGGTAGAGCAATCTTGGTGAGTACATGAGTACATGACGTCAAAAAATAAGTAGGAGGGCAAGATGTATTTGAGTTCTGATAGCCACTGCAAGTCAGATTCACGCACCGGAATTTCTTAATACAATTAGGTGTTTAGGAGTACCTAACCATCAACTGAATTTGAAAGTGGGTACTCCTGTGATGTTGTTAAGGAACATTGACCACTCGCTTGTATTGTGTAATGGAACACGAATGGTTATTACTAAGATGGCTGATCACGTTCTGCAGGCACGTCTGCTTTCGGGAAGTAATGTGGGTGATACTGTTTTAATACCCATAATGACTCTAACACCTTCAGATAAAAGATTGTCATTCAAGTTCCAAAGAAGACAATTTCCTCTCACTGTTTCTTATGCAATGACAATAAACAAGAGCCAAGGTCAGTCACTCTTAAACATTGGACTATTTTTGAGAAGATCAGTCTTCAGCCATGGACAACTGTATGTCGCGGTGTCTAGAGTTACAAATCATAAAGGTTTGAAAATTTTACGTTGAAAATTTTACGTTATGAAACCGATGGTAAAATGCAGTAGTAAGACTACTAATGTTGTGTATAAGGGAATATTCAAGAATTTGTAGATTTATATTTTACATTGTTGTACGTTTTAAGAAATGTTTACTTTAAAATTTCGTAAGTCTTTTTACATTTCATTGTTTAACAATCTTTTTTGTTTAAATTGTTTGTTATAATATATAAAATATATAAACATCCCCCTTTTAAAAATAAAACCATCTTTAATGATAATGTCGACCTACTTATAAAACTTAAAATAGCCCGTGCATCGCACAGGTGCATTTACTAGTATATAAGTATATATATATATATACTCACACTATATTTATATAATATGTATCACACACACAATATATACTCCCACCTATTACTTCTGCACACACCGCATTATATATATATATTTTACATACACGCAAGCACACTGCATAATATATTTATATATATGTGTATATATATTAACCTACGTAACACAGTAAACAAAATTTATACATATATATATGCACTCACAAGCACACATATACACACATGACCTAAATTCCATATTTAATCAAATACACGCACTATTTACGCACGAAAAAGAACAAAAATCAATCCCTTTACTAACCTAACACAAATCAATTAAATTCAAGTTTCCTATTGATATTATTAAATCAAAATGAAGAATAAGAATTTTATTAAATCGAAATAAAAGAAGAAGAGTTTTATGGTTTACCTCCGGAAGAAATCAACGGATTAATGAAGGTAAAATTGGGATGAAGGTAAAATTGGGGTGGCGGCTGTTTGTGAAAGGGAAGGATTTTCACTTCTCTCTTTTTTTTTCTTTGTTTTTTTATTTTTGGGCGAAAGTGTATTATGACAGTATTATTCTATTGTCTAATATTTATACTAGGTTATTTTTTTTCCTACTGGGTATTAATAAGAAGCCCCGTAGAAAAAGTGCTTTTCTAATAGATATCAGCTAGGAAAGTATCAAATAGATAGACATTAATCTTGTCAAGATACGTAATTAACTGACATCTTTATGGATATACAATAATTATGATTTGGACTTAAACTGGGTCCAAATAACTTGATTTGACCCACATAAAATATTTATGATGCGTGTTGGGCCTAATAAATGATAAAAATATTAATAATATTAATAATACCCGTAAAATAATAATTCGGGGTGTTACATATACTCCCTCAATTCCATATTAATTGTCGTTGTAGTCACTTCTTCATTTTTCTAATTAATTGACGTTTTAGATATTTTTCACCAATTCTACCAATCTTCTACCTGGCTCAATCCTAGAATATATCTACTTTTCAACCTATCACAAATATTTTATTTGGTCAAATTTTTTTCTCTTAATATTAGTGAAGGGTATATTTGTTAAAATATTTAATCTTTAATTCTTAATTTTTTTTTTCTAAAACGACTAATATTGTACGAAAGGAGTATAATGACTTTAGATGATAAGTTGGCACATGGAATGCATGTACAGGTGCTTAGCATTAATTGCTTAAGTAATGAATCTAGTTAATCCTATCAAATCAAGGTTGTTACGAACTAACAAAATATGTATATTGCTAATCTATTCAGTATATCTAACAAGCCACTCACCTTCATGGCCGAAAATTTCATAGAAAATTGAAGATCGGAGGCCGCATAAATCTTGGAAGACCAAGAAGACCCATCTTAAAATAAATTTATATATGTTTTTTATTTATAAACCACAAATTGTATTCAACTATTATTTAGTTGACTACTTAAAAGTTCATTTTCAGGGAAAGTACATGGTTTTGAGAAAAAAAAATGTATTACGTTATAGGAAAAAATACTTTACTTTTATGTCCAATAGTAATGCATTTTCTCGGAAGTGTAATTTTTTTCCCAGTAAAACATAATATTTTTTTACAGAACTGAACAACTTTTGTGTTTTTTAATTTTATGTATTTTTATTAAGTTTTATATACTCATTGTGCTATAAAAAGATAAATTTTAAAAGAATTTATTTTCCCAAAATAAAAGGCATGCTTCAATAATCAACATCTCATTTAACTAGTTCAAGTAAAAATTTTAAAAAAATAATTTTACAAATTAATTACATTTGATTAAATAAGTCAAAAAAAAAAAAAAAAAGTCGTGTAAATATGTATTGATGGATTTTGGAAGATTGTATGTTCATAAATTACAAAAAAATTATACATTTTTCAAACATGACTATTTTTATGGGATGAAGAGAGTATAAATATTCAACGTCAAGTTCACATAAAAATACACCATCATTAAACCTGATATTAATACATTTTATAGGAAAGATTAATGAATTTTTAAAAGAATAGTAACTCTATTTCTAAGTATTTGTTTTCTAGCGAAAAATATTATATCGTCAGGTGGGAATGTAAAATGGATATCATTACCAACTCTATTTTTAGTTGAGTGTGTTTTCTAAAGTCTATATAAATTGGACTAATAGAAGTTAGTAGGTTTAAAAAAAATAATAAAAACAAAAACTCTTTTTAGGCAGAATATGCCTGGGCAGAAAGAGTTTTCAGAAAAAAGAAAAAAAGAAAGGGAAAATGGAGAAAGTCCTATCTACCCCTACTAAAAATTGAACCTGTTACTGTTACTCTTTAATTTCAAATTCAGTTTCAAATGTTAGCACGATTTCAAATTCAAATCTTCAGCTCCTTTTCGTACATCACCCCCCTCATTACATTTGTCTTTCTGTGTTCGTTCCCTTTACTCAGTTCTCCTAAAAAATCACTCGTTCTATTTTTACGATAAATTTGAATGGATCCCTCTCAAAATAGATTCGGAGTTGGTCCCAGGTCACCGAAATTTTACGTCTTCTTCCGTGGTGTTCGCCCTGGAGTCTACAGGAATTGTGCTGAATGTGCCCCACATGTTCTTGGGTTTAATGGTGCCGTGTACTGCTCCTATCCCTCCGAGAATGAAGCAATGGAGGCATTTAATAGTTTCATGCGTAACCAGAGAGATGCGAAATCCGTGGCAGGTGGGCTGATGTCGAAACATTAGCCCATCGTAGAGCACACTGGTTCATGCTGGGGAGGCGGATCCTGGGGGATGGCCGAATGCCGCACTTGTAGCGAAGACAGTCAATGGAGAAACGGTAGCAGGTTGGAGGACCCTTTTGGTTGGATTTGCGATGGGCTTTCGCCTATTTTATAATCTAACGATCCACAAGTGTACGGGTGCAAGTGTATATAACGGCAAGCAAGGTCGATCCCACAAGGACTGACTTAATGACTAGTTTGATACTCTAAATATCCTAAAACACTCCTAACTAGGCTCTCAATTAGATTGATTTGGTTATTAAACTAATTTTCCTAAACTATTACTTAACACTCAATTCCAAGAATAAGAAAACACTTTATCAAATAATCAAGATTGGAAAACAAATTCTAGAGAATTGATTTCAGAATTAACTAAGTATGACAAACGAATTACTCTAAACTAGCAATGATAATTATCGTTATTAGACGACACTTATATATATTAACTCTCCTTTCGAAGCAATTAACTTGTAGATTCATTATCCCTAGCCACCCTTTCAAGTCGACTAGACCTAACGAACTCCTAATCGATCTTAGACCAATGCCTACTCACTTATCTCACCTCCTTTCAGAGCGCTCAACAAATATGCTATATATTGTCTTTCCATTCACAAATTCCTCATTTCAAAGCGAACTTATGAATTATGTAGAAGTAGTTAAGTGATCAAGTTAACTATTCATGAAAATAAATCACAACATACAGATAACGAATAACCATCATTAACTAGAATAGAAAAATTTCAATTAATCAAACATTCATTAAAATCTACTTTCAAAACACTAGAATAATGAAGAACTACTCACTCATGTTCATAACACACCGATGTTCATAGACAAACATGATTTGAAATAAAGAAATGAGAAAGTGAATAAGCACCCTAATCGTCGTCCTGATCTTGATCTTTTGATGTTGCTTTCCTCTTTAATATTCCATGTAATGATCTCTAAGTCCCTTTTTCGAGTTTGGGTACCTCCTTATATAGTTAAGGCTAAATTGGGCTCAAGATGGGCTCAAAATCATAAAACGCGCATAATCAGTTTTGGACTCGGAAAGCTGCCTCGACTGAGTCAGAATCCCCCTCGACCGAGTTGGGCTTCAACTCGATCGAGTCAGAATCCCTCTCGACCGAGTTGGAATCTCTGACCAACTTCACGTTTTGCTCTTTATTTCTCACTCGACCGAGTCAGAACTTCTTTTTTTTTTTTTCCTTTCAAAACCAACAACATAACATTTGAGCATTAGTGACATGGCAGGTTTCAACTACTTTCGAGACATTAAACTTAAAAAAACAATTCTCACCGGATAAGTGTATCGCTCATCTCTCAAGTGTATGATATGGAAAGTATTTGCGTTCACATTGAATCACATGCATCGTCTACCATATGCTTGCCTATTGTCTAAATTAGACCTCATACTTGACATGTATGACAAAGAATAAATAGGTCTTTATTTTTTGCTGTAATATTGGCTTATGGTTAGGTGGGATACATTTAGATATAAGTGACTATGCATTGGACTAATCAAGCTATTCCTAACCCGACTACCTCTCAACGTTGTCACTCAATCTCAATCTTCAATTCTCAGAAAAACCAATTAAAATGGCTTCTTCGCCTTACCAAAGCATTTATGCATCAACCAAGATTATTTATGCCACTTTCACTCAGGTACCACTTTGGGACTACCCGATCGAGTACCACATTTGGGACTACTCGTTCTTCTTTCAACTCAAGCACACTTAGGCATATGTATATTCTCATCATTAAACCCTCCAACTTTCTCTTTTCCAAGTTTTTTTTTTCTTTTCTTTTTTTTTTTTAAAACTAGAATACAACTAGGAGGGAATTTTTCTCTTCTTTTTCTTTTGCCTCCCCGAATCTCCTTACCACATCATCCCAAACATCCACTCCACCTTGATACTCTTACCCCTCTACCTTCCAATCCACCTCCCTCTTACTCAATTAGTCCAATTACTCAGGCCAAAGGCTACAAGAAAGGTATAAACTTGTAATGTATGGCTTTGAAAAACAAGACTTTAAAGCTCAAAATGGCTGACTAGGGATTTTTCAAATTTTTGGGTACAAAATATTATTTTTAAAGGCTAAAAAATAGGGCTTTTAGCAAAAGAATGCCTAATATCATTTTCTCTGCCACAACATGTACTTGACACATTCCTATAAAGACGCAAGGCAAGTTCTAGAGACTAAATACTATGTGATCAATCACTTCACACCGAAAGAATGATAAAATTACTCTATAGATAAGAGTACATATAAAGCTCAAAACCTCACAGGTTAATTTGTGATTGTTGTTCAAGTCTAAGCTCAATTTTGTCTCCAACTGCCTATCATGCTCTGTTATGTGTCCTACCCTCATTTACTTCCAAAAATCAATGTCATCAGAAAATTACCCTTTTTATGCTTATCAAGAACCAAGATGACGACTCCTAATCAACGAAATTTAAATCAACCTAAAAACACAAATAAAATGCAAAACATAAAATACACTAATTAATACGACGGATAAATCAAATCAGCTATTTTGGCACACAGACCCGACACTACTCAATACTCAATATGGCTCATAGACCCTTTACCAATTAACACAAACAAGACATAAAATATGAAAGACAACCAAGAACTACAATGAACTCAATAACACTGAATGAAATAACAACGATAAACATAAAAGCGGCCAAGACGTAACATATCCACCCCCTCCCCCAAACTTGGTTGAAACCAAGTTTGTGGGAAAAAGAGTGATACGCCTTAGTGCTTACTCACAGTGCTACTAAGGTGGAGGTGGTGGTGGTGGGGTAAAACCCCATGGCTGCCCGAATTTAGCCATAGCATCCAATTGTTGTTGTTGATAAGCTTGTCTCTGCTCATGTTGGGCACACCTTGCATCTTGTTGTAGTCTCCAGATTGACTCAGTATTCCAGATTGTTTTTTAAAACGGGTTTGTTTTGGCCTGAACTGCGCCTTGACCGAGTTAAGATGGCCTCGGTCGAGTTATGGCTTTTGACTCGGTCGAGTAGCAACGGCCTCGATCGAGTCCAACTTGTCGGAACTGCTCCGTTTTTTCTTTCAAATTTGCCTCGGGCGAGTTATCAACGCCTCGGCCGTGTTTTGGTCTACAACTCGGTCGAGTTTCTGTGGCCTCGGCCGAGTCAAACTTGCTGGAACTGCTTCGTTTTTGCCTTCAAATTCACCTCGGGTGAGTGTGTTTTTGCCCCGGACGAGTTGAACTCACTGATATCCCCTGTTTTAGCCTTCTAACTCCGGTTTTACTCCTTTTTCTCGCATCTTTTCACTTCTTTCCTTGCTTCTTCGATGACGTTGTATTTCCTATGCATATTAACCAACAAATTAAAACAAAAGCATTGGGTTGCCTCCCGACAAGCGCTACTTTTATCGTCTTTAGCTCGACGACCTTTTGGATTTAGTTCAGCGCGGTCAACCGAAATCATCTACGGTTGCAACTTGATTTGGGTTGTAGTATTTCGTGATCCTCTGACCATTTACAAGGAATGTGCTTCCTTGTGCATCCATCAATTCCACTACGCCCGACTTTCGAACATGCTTGATTATGAAAAGTCCCGTCCATCGTGACTGCAGCTTTTCGGGAAACAATCGCAGCTGCGAATTGAACAAGAGAACTTGTTCACCGGGTTCAAAGTGTCGATTCTTTATCATTTTATCATGGACCCTCTTTGTGCGATCCTTGTAGATGCTTAAGTTATCAAATGCTTGTGTTCGGAATTCTTCCAATTCATTGAGTTTTAGAACTCGAGCTTGGCTCGCTGAATCAAAGTCGAAGTTGAGTTTCTTCACAGCCCAGTATGCATGATGCTCCCACTCAACTGGTGAATGACATGACTTTCCAAAGACCAATTGATATGGTGACATACCCAAAGGCGTTTTGTAAGCCGTTCTATACGCCCACAATGCGTCATCTAACTTCACAGCCCAATCTTTACGGTTCCCATTAACCGATTTTTCCAAGATTTGCTTAATTTCTCGGTTGGCAAGCTCGGCTTGACCATTTTCTTGCGGGTAGTAAGGAGTCGTGACACGATGCTTTACTCCATATTTAGCTAGCAGTGCAGCCAACCATTTATTGCAAAAGTGCGAACCCCCATCACTCAGTAATGCTCTTGGTGCCCCAAATCTTGTGATTATGTTCTTCTGAAGGAATTTGATCACCACTCGTGAATCATTCATTTGGGTTGGAATCGCTTCCGCCCATCTCGAAACATAGTCCACTGCATGTAGAATATATTGGAACCCCTTTGATGAAGGAAAGGGCCCCATGAAGTCAATTCCCCACACACCGAATAATTCCACCTCAATTATATTCGTGAGAGGCATCTCGTGTTTTCTAGAGATACCCCCCATCCTCTAGCAGCGATCACACTTCGTGATGAATTCGAAGCAATCTTTATGAATGGTTGGCCAGTAAACCCGCTCTGCAAGACCTTCGCTGCAGTTTTTGCTGATGCAAAATGGGCTCCACTCGGAGAAGAGTGGCACTGAGTGATTATGTCCCCTACTTCAGATTGGGGAACACACTTTCAAAGTATGGTATCAGCGCACCTCTGGTAGAGAAAAGGATCATCCCAAACATAAAACTTAATGTCATGAAAAAACTTCCTCTTCTTATGGGTTGTCCAATCCGGAGGTGAAATTCCACATGCTAAATAGTTCACAATATCCCCAAACCATGGTATCTCATCCACTGTTAATATGTACTCATCCGGGAAACATTCATTGATATCCTCTTTCTGCCCTTTTTTGTCCTCTTCATTGGTGATCCAAGATAAATGATCTACAACCACGTTTTCACATCCTTTCCGATCTTGAATCTCTACATCGAACTCTTGGAGTAAAAGAATCCATCGTATCAATCTCGGTTTGGAATCCTTCTTATCGAACAAGTATCTAATGGCTGCGTGATCACTGTATACAATTATTTTAGCTCCAATCAAGTACGACCGGAACTTATCGAATGCGTATACCACAACCAACATCTCCTTCTCAGTGGTGATATAATTTGCTTGAGCGGAATCAAGTGTTTTGCTTGCATAATAGATAACTCTGAATACCTTGTCCCACTTTTGCCCTAATGCAGCACCTACGACCATGTCACTTGCGTCGCACATCAACTCAAAAGCCTGCGACCAGCCAGTAGTGATCAGAATTGGAGCAGATACTAATGCCTTCTTCAATGTCTCAAATGCTTCCCTGCAAGAATCATAAAAAACAAACGCAACATCTTTTTCCAATAAACGGGATAAAGGTTTAGTAATTTTAGAGAAATCACGAATAAACCGTCTATAAAATCCCGCGTGTCTAAGGAAGCTCCTCACAACTTTCTCATTTGCTGGAGGTGGTAATCGCTAAATAGCAACTACCTTTGCACGATCAACTTCTAAACCTGCAGTAGAGATTCTATGTCCTAATACGATACCATCTTTCACCATGAAGTGACATTTCTCCCAATTCAAAACAAGATTAGTCTCTTCACAACATTATAATACCAATGACAAATTATTAAGACAATGAGAAAACGAGGAACCAAACACAGAGAAATCATCCATAAAAACTTCCATTATATTCTCTATGAGTCCACTAAATATTGCCATCATACAACGTTGAACTGTAGCAGGAGCATTGCATAAACCAAAGGGCATTCTACGAAAAGCAAAAACTCCGTAAGGACATATAAAGGCTATTTTCTCTTGATCCTCAGGTGCTATCATGATTTGGTTATACCCAGAATACCCATCTAAGAAACAATAAAACTCATACCCTGCGAGTTTATCTAGCATTTGATCCAAAAAGGGTAAGGGAAAATGATCCTTACGAGTTGCAGCATTTAATTTTGTATAATCAATAGAAACTCTCCAACCTGTAACCACCCTGGTAGCTATGACTTCATCATTATCACCTTTTACTACCGTCATTCCCCCTTTCTTAGGTACAAACTGAGTGGGACTAACCCACTTGCTATCCGATATAGGGAAAACTATCCCTGCATCTAGCCATTTAAGAACCTCTTTTCTTACTACCTCTTGCATCATAGGATTTAATCTACGCTGATTTTGAACACTGGGTTTATAGCTATCCTCCATCAAGATTTTATGCATACATATAGTCGGGCTAATCCCTTTTAAATCATGAATTGTCAATCCTATAGCCGACTTATGTTTCCTAAGCACTCTCAACAACTTTTTAGTTTCTAACTCAGTTAAATAAGCAGAAATGATTACCGGCTAATTTTTCTCAAAATCAAGAAATTCGTACCTCAGATGCTCCGGTAATGGTTTTAACTCAGGTCCGCTGGCTTTCTCTTCAGATGCTTCTTTCACGACTTCCTTAGTGATGTCTTCATTTTATGCATCTTCCATCCTCTTTTCCTGCAAAGCATTCAAAGCACTAACCCCATCCACGAGATCAAGATTAGTAGCATCTATGTCATTCACAGAAAAAATTGAATTTGTGATACAACTCTTTAACGCATCAGAATCACTAAGTGTCAGAATGTCTCCGTATAATGTAGTATCTAAACTCTCTATAACACTACATATTTCAACTTGATTAACCTCTTCATCATCATGCATTTTCATGGCCTTATAAATAGAGAATGTCAATTTTTCCTGATTTACCCTAAGTGTGAGTTCTCCTTTTTGGACATCAATTAAAGCACTACCAGTTGCTAAAAACGGGCGACCTAGAATTAAAGGAACATCCCTATCCTCCATCATATCTAAGAAAACAAAATCTGCAGGAAATATGAATTTACCTACTTGCACAAGAACAACTTCTACTATTCCCCTAGGATAAGTCAGAGATCTATCAGCCATTTGAAGTGCAATTGTGGTAAGCTTAAACGTGCCTATTCCTAGTTTTTCAAAAATAGAAAAGGTCATAAGATTAATGCTAGCTCCTAAATCACAAAGTGCTCTTTCAAATGTGTCATTACCTATTTTGCAAGCAATTGTAAAGCTACCTGGATCTTTCCGTTAGTGGCAACTTCCTTTGAATCACTGCGCTGCACTCCTCAGACAGGTTGACAGTCTCATAATCCTCAAGCTTTCGTTTCTTTGCTATCACTTCCTTGAGAAATTTTGCATAATTGGGCGTTGGTTTAAGTGCATCCACGAATGGGATATTGATTTGAATCTTTTTGAAGATGTCCAAGAACTTAGCGAACTGGTCGTCCACTTTCTGTCTTCTCAGTGCTTGAGGGTATGGAATAGGAGGAACATATTTTGGGCCACCTTCAAATGTAATCCCCTTCTCTATCGGGTTCTCAACTTCTTTGCCTTTTTCTTCCGGCTCAGCTTGTTCTTCCAAGTGCTCTTTCTCAATGACTTTGTCTTCCACCACAGGCTTCTTCGGTCCTTCATATTCAGTCCCACTCCTCAACTGAATGGCTTGACAATGTTCCCTTGGATTAACCACTATATCATTAGGGAACTGTCCTCGCTTATGTTGAGCTGTTGTTGCTCTAATCAAGTGCTGGATGTCCGATGCCACACTTTTCAATTCTGCACCCATGCCCGCTATGTTTTTACTCAGCTCATTATGCTTTCCTTCCATTTTCTTCTCCAGCTGAGCTAACTTCTCCTCAAACTGTGCTGTTGTGCTTCTCTTAACTCTTCCGGAGTTGAGTTTCTTCCATCATGTATGATTCCATTTGTGACTTTGAACCCTGGTGGAGGAGTAAATGTGTTCTTCGAATTTCCATAAGCCAAATTGGAGTAATTCCGATTCCCTTGCAGATACTGGTTACCTTGTGAATGTTGATTATACCTTGGCTGATTACCTTGGTAATTATTGAAATTTCGCTGATTCACAAAGTTCACATCTTCCATTTCTTCTTGGGTTAGTTGTGGATGTGATTGCTCAGAATGTTGTGCTAACGTTAGATTAGTTAGCAAGTTCATTTGGGTAGTCAAAGCTGATATCTGAGAAGCTAAATTCTGATTTGATTCCACTTCAACTACACTAGCCACTCTCCTCAGCTGATTACGCTCATTCGGCCATTGATAACTGATTCTGGACATAGCATCTAGAATAGCAAACACAGAATTCACACTCTTCTCCATCAGACTCCCTCTTGCCGCAGCGTCTACGTGATCTCTAGTTGGTGCAAGTAAGCCATTGTAAAACTTACAGATTTGTTGTTTCCTGGTGAACCCACGCCGAGGACAGCTTCGGAGTAAATCTCTGAATCTTTCCCATGGTTCACCTAGTGGCTCCTGATCCAACTGTCTGAACTGTGTGATTTTATTCTGCAGCTCTAGCATCTTACTGGATGGGAAGTACTTCAATAGAAACCTTTCACTTAACTCATCCCACTCAGTGATCTCCTCTAACGAATTAAACCACTGCAGGGCCCTATCCTTTAAGGGAAAAGGAAAGAGCCTCATCTTCACTTGCTCGTGCGGTACATGGTCGATTTTTATCGTATCAACCAGTCTCCGAAACTTGGTTAAATGAGTGTTCGGATCTTCCAATGCAGTACCGCCATACTGATTTTGTTGCATAATATTAATAAGCGCTGGTTTGAGCTCAAAACTGTGTGCATTGAGTGGTGGAGGTTGTACTCCTCCAGGATTCTGATTAGGCAGAGGACGAAGACAGTCACTTATTGGAGAAGTGTCCTCATCATCATTCTCATTATTATTCTGATTTCCTACTGGAAGTACTAGATTCTGTGGAGGTTGTTGTTGTTGGATACTTGTGACTCTGTCACCCAAATTGGCCAGTGCCAACAGAATGCGGTTCATAACCTCTTCTTGGTTCGGCGGATTTTCCATCTCAACCTTTTGATTTCTCCTTGCTCTGTGTCTTTGGGCTGTAGCTTCAATTTCTGGATCACACGGAACAAGATGTTCTTTTCCCTTAGACCTGGTATGCATGCACAATCCCTGAAAACACTAACAAGAAAATACCCACGTAAAATCGAAATAGATAAAAATAAAAACAGAAATTAAATGTGCAAAAATAATTTTTTTGCCTGTCTAGTCTTGTTCTAGTTATCAGAATAATAACTAAAACACTAAACTCAATCCCCGGCAACGGCGCCAAAAATTTGTTTGCCTATTTTATAACCTAACGATCCGCAAGTGTACGGGTGCAAGTGTATATAACGGCAAGCAAGGTCGATCTCACAAGGGCTGAATTAATGACTAGGTTGATACTCTAAATATCCTAAAACACTCCTAACTAGGCTCTCAATTAGATTGATTTGGTTATTAAACTAATTTTTCTAAACTATTACTTAACACTCAAGTCCAAGAATAAGAAAACACTTTATCAAATAATCAAGATTGGAAGACAAATTCTAGAGAATTGATTTCAGAATTAACTAAGTATGACAATCGAATTACTCTAAACTAGCAATGATAATTATTGTTATTAGACGACACTTATATATATTAAATCTCCTTTCGAAGCAATTAACTTGTAGATTCATTATCCCTAGCCACCCTTTCAAGTCGACTAGACCTAACGAACTCCCAATCGATCTTAGACCAATGCCTACACATTTATCTCACCTCCTTTCAGAGCGCTCAACAAATACGCTATATATTGTCTTTCCATTCACAAATTCCTCCTTTCAAAGCGAACTTATGAATTATGTAGAAGTAGTTAAGTGATCAAGTTAACTATTCATGAAAATAAATCACAACACACAAATAACGAATAACCATCTTTAACGAGAATAGAAAAACTTCAATTAATCAAACATTCATTAAAACCTACTTTCAAAACCCTAGAATAATAAAGAAGTACTCCCTCATGTTCATGTTCATAACACAGCGATGTCCTTAGACAAACATGATTTGAAATAACGAAATGAGAAAGTGAATAAGCACCCTAATTGTCGTCTTGATCTTGATCTTTTGATGTTGCTTTCCGCTTCAATATGCCATGTAATCATATGTAAGTCCCTTTTTCGAGTTTGGGAACCTCCTTATATAGTTAAGGCTAAATTGGGCTCAAGATGGGCTCAAAATCATAAAACGCGCATAATTAGTTTTGGACTCGGAAAGCTGCCTCGACCGAGTTAGAATCCCCCTCAACTGAGTTGGGCTTCAACTCGACCGAGTCAGAATCCCCCTCGACCGAGTTGGAATCTCTGACCAACTTCACATTTTGCTCTTCATCTCACTCGACCGAGTTGCTAAACAACTCGACCGAGTCAGAACTTCTGACCATGCTTCAGCTCCTCTTTGCTATTTCCGACTTTTCTTGCTCGTTTTTTATCCGAACATTGCCCAAACGGACTTTTTGGCCATTTTATACCTCAATAACACTAAAACAAGCAGAAACACATAATCTAGCTCAAAAGATGGATTTTAATCACTTTTCGCCCAAATACACATGCATATGTCACAAATTACGACCTTTAATTGACCTAAAGTATATGTAAAACTAGCATGTATCTATATGTTGGTACACGTGTCCCGTGCACGCACTTTAGGGCACTTTTAGTGTCATTTTAGTGTCAATAATGTGCACAATCACGTGTATTTAGTGCTTTTGTATTCTCATGGGCAAAATAATGTGTTTGTAGTGTTTATGTGTTAAAATTGGTGCAAAAGGATCGAAAAAGAACATCAAACGATCGCTAAGTCGATGGATCATTCGAGGCAACAAGGAACAGGGCTGAAGGATTGATCTCGGCCGAGACAGGATGCAAATCTCGGCCGAGATGCCTCTCCGGGGAATCCTGGAATTTTGAGAGAACTGAAGATCTCGGCCGAGATGTATATTGCATCTCGGCCGAGATACCTTTCCAGGGAAAATCATAGATTCAAAGAGATGAAGATCTCGGCCGAGATGAAACCCAATCTCGGCCGAGATAATCGTAACCCTAAAAAGCCCTAAAAATCCCTTTTCACGTCTCGACCGAGATGCAATCCAATCTCGGCCAAGATCACCCCTCGGTTTACAAATTGAAAAATCCATTTTTCACGTCTCGGCTGAGACACACTTGCAACTCGGCCGAGATTCCTTGCCCTGTTTTAAATTTCTGAACGCGATTTTGCCTTAAACTTAAGTAACAACTCTTCCCCTATATATATATCCTCCCTTTCGAAATTAACCTATCTTGGGACATTGAATAACATATTTTCCAGCCTCCATCATCCTCAAGAGCTACATTGGGAAGGGGATTGAAGGCTTCTCATTCTTTCTACCCAAGTTCTTGGTTCCTTCTACAATTTTATCATGTCTTATTGTATTTCCTTTGATTTACTGGTTGTATTAGGTGTAATGGGTGGCGAGCACCCTTATTTCAGCCCTTGATCATTAGTTGAACCTTGGATTGAGAATGTTTATGTAATTTCTATTGTTGTTGATCGATTGGATTATGTCTTTGGAATTTTCTATGCTATTTGGGATTATTGATTCACACTTATGAATTAGATTGTGGTTTGATCATCCATTTGAATATTTGTTAGTGTGTTGCTAGAATTGAGTTTATAATCCGTAATTGTTATGAGTTCGATTCCTGGGTAGTAAACAATAGATTCATTTTATTGGGGATAACATAGATTTCGACCACTGGATCCGAGCTTATGAGTTCTATGTCGAATCTACTTCATTGTATTAAGTCGTAAAGCACTCGACTATTGATTCTTAAAGAGCTTGTTTTAGGATTCGATAAGTTGAGTAGGATTAATTGAAGAGCTTATTTTGATTAATCATACTTAAGAGATAATTGGATTGATAGAGCTTGTTATCAATCTTGGAGTAGGAATTCCATAGCTAACTAATTGATTAATGACATTAATTACATAGATTGTTTGAAACAAGGGGATACTTGATTAAGGGTTGAATATTTTAATCATACTTTGAAAATCCAAAAAAATCAATCTATCTATCTTGCTTTCTTTTGTTAATTGAATCTTAAGCTTAGTTGATCATAGTGAAATAGTTGTTCCTAATAGTTATTGATATTTTATAGTTTGATAAACAAACCTCCCCCCCCCCCAACCTATAGTGCTTTCCTTGTTTGCTTTTCTTCTTGTTTGAATTTTACAATTGCTTGACATATTAAAACAATATTAGACTGTCGTTCCTCGTGGGATCGACCCTTACTTATCGCTCTACTAGTTAGAGTTTTAGGTTAAGGCTTACTGTATATATATATATATTCATCTATATATATATATATACTAATTAATTTGGTAGTGACACACGACGACGCTACCAAATTTTGGCGTCGTTGCTGGGGAGCGGTGATAAGAATAGTGTTGTTTTATTTGTTCAAGCATTATGTTTAGTTTATTAGTCGTTTATCTATTTCCTGTTTATCTAGTAATCTGATATTATCTAGTTTTCTTGTTTTTGGATAGGTAGTTAATGTTCTTGCGTTCCCAAGGGGAAAAAGGACTTTTATACGAGCCAAAGAGATGGCTCGTGAGCAGGATCAGGAAAGAACCATGAAGGAACTTGCCAACACAAGGGTTGCACACGAACCCTTGTGTAATACATTCCCGAAGATAGGGAATGATACCACTTTTGAGCTCAAATCGGGGCTCATTCACCTCCTGCCGTCATTCCATGGGCTAACCGGGGAAGACCCACACAAGCACTTGAAGGAATTTCATGTGGTATACTCGAGCATGAAGCCAACCAGGGTGACTGAAGAACAAATTAAGCTCAGAGCATTTCCCTTCTCATTGAAAGATCTTGCAAGAGACTGGTTGTACTACTTGCCACCAGGTTCCATTACTACTTGGGAGCAGATGGAAACATAGTTTCTAGAAAAGTATATTCCTGCATCTCGAGCCACCACCATCCGAAAAGAAATCAGTAGCGTGAGGCAAATGCAGCGGGAAACATTGTATGAGTATTGGGAAAGATTCAAGAAGCTTGTAGGGAGCTGCCCACCACATCAAATCACTCCACAGTTGTTAATACAGTATTGGTACGAGGGACTGTGTATAACTGAACGGAACATGATTGATTCAGCCAGTGGAGGGGTGGTAGCGTCGTTTCCTACTACCAAATTAATGTATAGAAATATACACTTAACCTTATCCTACAACTCTAACTAGTAGAGTGGCAAGTAAGGGTCGATCCCACGAGGAACGGTCGAACAATTTTACTTTATGTATTAAGCTATTATTATCAAGAAATATAATGTAATTAAGCTAGAAAACAATAAAGAAGTGGGGGTGGGGGGGGGGGGGGAGGGATTTTAATGAAATAACACCTAAATGCTAACAAGTAACTAACTCTCAATCTATGCTTTTGGTGTTTTTGAATATAATAAAAGGTCTACCCTCGATCTAATATCCCCTTGAATCCGACTACCTATGGATTACCATTGATGTTCCAAATTCAATGCGATTTAAACCCTTATCCCACAATCTACAAGGTCCGCTTATGCAAATTGTGTTGTCCCTTAATTGTGGATAAATCGAAGGCCCGCTTATCGATTTATCCCTACCCAAATCAATTAGTGATCCAAACAAGCTCTTTTCACACTAATTGATATTGGATGATTATGAACTAGAACAATGGGATAAATAAAGCATAAACCACGATTAGATCGGGTTTAGAGGCCAAACTCTATAATGCCACCAATGATATCAAGCATTATTCGCTACTAAGGGAGATTGAAACTTCAACAATCACGGAAAGTGAAGTTCACTCTCTAGCAACATACAATAAATGCCTCCCAAAGGGTGATCAATCCTAAAACAAGCATCTAAGCATGAGACAATCTAATCAAGCATTATAGAACATTTAAATTGCATAAATAAGGTAACATCAAGAGTCAATAATCACATTCTCATCATCAATCAAGGTTCAACATGATCAAGGGTAGAATTCTAGGGTTCTAGCCACCCATTACAACTATTACAAAGATAAAATAACAGAAAATTAAAGAAAACATGAAAATAGGATAGAAAGACCCAAAGGTTGGGGTTGAAGATCAAGATCTTCAACCCTTTCCATTCCTTTGCTTCCAATGGAGAAAAGTGGCTGATTATGTATGGGGGATGGGTTCTAAGTTAGGTTAAATTCGAACGGGAGGAGATATATATAAGGGGGAAAAGTGCTGGTAAAAAATAGGCAAAATCGCATTCAGGATTTTAAAACAGGGTAAGGAATCTCGGCCGAGATGCAAGTGTGTCTCGGCCGAGACGTGAAAAAGAGATTTTCAGCTGCTGGGTCGAAGGCTGATCTCGGCCGAGATTGGGTTGCATCTCGGCCGAGACGTAAAAAGAGAAAATTAGGTTTTTTTAGGATTTGACTCATCTCGGCCGAGATTGGATTGCATCTCGGCCGAGATCTTCATCTCTTGAATTTCTGAAATCCCCTGGAGACTCATCTCGGCCTAGATGCAACATCTGTCTTGACCTAGATTTTCAATTTTGCAATTCTTCATGAAATCCCCTGGAGACTCATCTCGACCGAGATTTGCATCCTGTCTCGGCCGAGATCTTCAGTTAGCCCTTCCTTTTGTTGCCTCGATCGATCCCTCGATTCCGCGGTCGTTTGATGTTCTTTTTCGATCCTTTTTCACCTGTCTTAACGCAAAAACAGCACAAACGCATTATTTTGCCCATGAGAGTATAAAAGCACCAAATTCACGTGATTATGCACATTATTGACACTAAAATGACACTAAAAGTGCCCTAAAGTGCATGCACGAAACACGTGTACCAAGGGGCTCTGGCCGACAAGACCCCAACTGAAGCCCGAGCATTTATCTCCAATATGGCCGCCAACACCCAACAATTCGGTTGTAGAGAGCCTATGAGGCGAGTCAAAGATGTTATCAATTCAAGTGTTGAAGAAAGATTGGACCAACTCACCGACCTGGTGAAGAAAGTGATTTCGGGAGCACTCCTACCCCAAAACCCTGCAGAATATGTCAGATAACCGAGCACTCCACTGATACCTGTCCTATTCTTGGAGAAGAAATGGATGCTAACCAGGCTGGCTGGAAGTATGATCCCTATTCGCAGTCATACAATCCGGGGTGGAGAGATCACCCCAATTTCAAATATGGGAATCAAGGTCCAAATATGCATCAACAGGGTGATCAAGGTGGACACAATCGACCCTCCTACCCTAGGGGGATGTTCCAGCAAAGGCAACCTACTGAACTAATACCTCTAATCCATCCCTTTCCGACATAGTCAAGAGCCTAGCAACAAGTACGCTTCAACTGCAAAAGGAATCAAGTTCGAGGTTCCAGAGTATTGAAAATCAAGTCAGTCAAATAGTATCAACGGTATCCCGTTTGGAGAGTGCTCAAAGTGGAAAGCTACCGGCAACCCGAGATAAACCCCCGAAATGTCAGTGCAATCACCCTAAGGAGTGGGGTGATGCTTGGAGACCCTAAAAAGCCCGGGCATCATTCCAACGGGGAGAGGAGAATCGAAAGTGAAGAGGAAAATGCTGAGAAAGAAATCTCAGCCGAGATGGCTCACTTCGCCCAGAGGAGGAAATTCCATGTCTAACAATCTCGGCTGAGAATGAAGTGCATCTCGGCCGAGATCAAGAAATCCAACATGAAGAGGAAAAACGATGTACGCTTGTCTCGGTCGAGACACAACCAAATCTCGGTCGAGATGCCCAAAAGTCACATGTCAATTCTTCAACTCCACCACTACCATTCCCTAGCCAAATCAAGAAGGTCCCGAATAAAAATAAGGATAAAGAAATGCTGGAAATGTTCAGAAAAGTGGAGATAAATATCCTGCTGATAGATGCAGTGAAGCAAATTCCCAGATATGCGAAATTTTTGAAAGACCTCTGCACCAACAAGAGGAAGCTTAAAGGGAATGAAAAAGTGATCATGGGAGAGAATGTATCCGCCATCTTCCAAAAGAGACTCCCACCAAAGTGCAAAGACCCTAGAATGTTCGTGATTCCGTGCAAAATAGGTAACTGTCGAATTGAACGTGCAATGCTCGACTTAGGAGCTTCGATTAATATCTTGCCACGTTCAATTTTTCATTCTTTAAATTTGGTTCCACTGAAGGAAACAAGGGTCGTCATTCAACTAGCAGACCGAAGTACTTCGTATTCCTATGGGGTAATCGAGGATGTGCTAGTTGAAGTTGATGAACTTGTGTTTCCTGCTAATTTCTATGTGATGGACATGCAAGGCGATCCATCAACGCCAACACCGATCTTGTTGGGAAGAACATTTTTAAATACTTCCCAAATCAAGATCGATGTCCGTGAGGGCACCCTCACGATGGAATTTGATGGACAAATTGTCAATTTTAATATTTTTGATGCAATGCGTTTCCCGAAGGATGTTCATTCTTTATTTTCCATTGATGTTATTGACCCTCTCGTGGAAGAGTTGTTTGAGTTGTCATGTAGGGACTCAATGGAAGTTGCACTTACCACTCAGTTGGAGAAGGGAAAAGAGGAGGTTTGGAGACCAATGAGGCATTGGTGGAAACAGTGGCACAAATGGGTGCACCAAAGTCACTGCTACCAAAATATGCATAGAAGTTCATTTCCCTCCCGGAATCACAAGAAAAAGCTCTACCTTCTACAATCAAGGCACCTGTTCTTGAGCTTAAGGCCCTTCCTTCTCACCTCAAGTATGCGTACCTTGGGGAGGACAAGACATTACCCGTGATGATTTCTTTGAAGTTAACTCACAGTCAAGAGCAGGCATTGATTGAGGTTCTCAAGTAGAAGAAGGAGGCAATCGGATGGACTATTTCCAACACCAAGGGACTAAGTCCATCCTTATGTATGCACCACATACTTCTCGAAGATGATGTGAATCCAAGTAGAGAACCACAACGAAGGCTCAATCCTCCCATGATGGAGGTAGTCAAGAAAGAAGTCATCAAACTATTGGATGTGAGAATTATCTATCCCATATCCGATAGCAGATTTGTGAGCCCGACTCAGGTGGTCCCAAAGAAATTTGGTATAACATTCATAGAAGGAAAAGATGGGGAGATAATTCCTACACGACTACAGACCGGCTGGCTAGTCTGAATCGACTACAAAAAGCTGAATACTGAGACAAGGAAAGACCATTTCCCACTACCCTTCATTAACCAAATGCTAGAGAGATTGGCCGGCCACCCCTTTTACTGCTTCTTGGATGGTTTTTCTGGCTACTTCCAAGTCTCGATTGCTCCAGAGGATCAGGAGAAGACGACCTTCACATGCCCTTTTGGCACATTCGCTTGGAGGCGCATGCCATTCGGGCTTTGCAACGCACCTGCCACCTTCCAAAGGTGTATGGTAAGTATCTTCTCCGAATTTATTGGGCATTTCATTGAAGTTTTCATGGATGACTTTAGTGTTTATGGAAAATCATTCAAAAATTGCCTTGAGAATCTTGTGAAAATCCTTAAAAGATGCATTGATAAAAATCTCTTGTTGAACTGGAAAAAATGCCATGTCATGGTAGAACAAGGACTTGTACTAGGACATTTAATTTCTGAGAAAGGCATTGAAGTGGATAAAGCTAAGGTTGAAATAATTGCCTCTTTGCCTTACTCCGCAAATGTGCGGGAAGTTCGTTCGTTTCTTGGCCATGCAGGTTTTTATCGCAGGTTAATAAAGGATTTTTCCAAGATTGCTTCTCCCTTATGTCGTCTATTGCAGAAAGACGTTGATTTTGAAATGAATGAAGAATTCAAGATTGCGTTTGATGTGCTTAAGGAAAGGCTTGTCACTCCCCCCATCATCCAACCACCCGACTGGAAGCTTTCTTTCGAACTAATGTGTGATGCCAGTGATCAAGCAGTGGGTGCAGTCCCAGGGCAAAGAATAGGAAAGGTGGCACATGTAATTTACTATGCTTCACGGACACTGAACCCAGCCCAGGCCAACTATACCACTACTGAGAAGGAACTCCTTGCTGTTGTTTTTGCACTCGAGAAATTCAGATCCTACCTAGTTGGGACAAAAATCATCGTGTTTACTGATCATGCTGCTCTCAGGTTCCTTATGGCAAAGAAGGAAGCCAAACCCAAACTGATACGTTGGATCTTGCTGTTGCAGGAGTTTGATTTGGGAAAGGGATAAAAAGGGTGCTGATAATTCTGTAGCAGATCGCTTGAGCAGAATAATTCTTGAGGGGACATAATTGCCTCTTCGAGAGAGTTTCCCAGATGAACAGTTATTCATGGCATCAGATTCGGGTGTCCCGTGGTATGACAACTTGGAAAATTATTTGGTGAGAGGAGTATACCCCGATAGCATGAACAAGGCCCAAAGAGATAGATTGAAAGTGAGGCGAAACATCACTTTTGGGATGATCCGTATTTATGGAAACATGGTTCGGACCAAGTCATACGAAGGTGCATTCCCGAAACAGAAGTCCCATTGATACTAGCTTTTTGTTACTCCTATGCATGTGGGGGACACTTTGGTCCCAAGAGGACGGCGCATAAAGTTCTCGAGAGCGAGTTCTTTTGGCCAACCTTGTTTAAGGATGCTTACACTTTTTGTAAGTCATGTGACAACTGCCAAAGGACGGGGAACATCTCACAGAGGAATCAAATACCCCAACAACCAATAATGGTGTGTAAAATTTTCGACGTTTGGGGAATGAATTTCATGGGCCCGTTTCCATTTTCTCATGGGAATCTGTATATCTTGTTGGTTGTGGACTATGTGTCCAAATGGGTGGAAGCAAAGGCTACTCGTACGAACGACTTAAAGGTTGTTGCGGACTTTGTCAAGTCTAACATACTAGCATGATTTTAGATCCCGAGAGCCATCATAAGTGATAGGGGTACGCATTTTTACAACCGGACCATTGAAGCACTATTCAAGAAATATTCAGTTTTACATAAAGTGTCTACCCCCTATCATCTACAAACAAATGGGCTAGCCGAGACTTCAAATCGAGAGATCAAATCGGTGCTAGAGAAGACCGTCCAACCTAACAGGAAAGATTGGAGTTTGAGGCTTGATGATGCCTTATGGGCATATAGGACCGCCTACAAAACACTGATAGGCATATCCCCATATCGCCTTGTTTATGGCAAATCGTGCCACCTTCCGGTTGAACTCGAACACAAAGCCTATTGGGCCATTCAGAGATGTAACATGAGTGTTGATGAGGCGGGTGTGCACCGGAAACTTAAACTCCAAGAACTAGAAGAGATTCGGAATGAAGCCTTTGAGAACGCGTTGATATATAAAGAGAAGACCAAAGCCTTCCATGATACAAGGATATCCCGAAAACCTTTTGTGGTTGGAGAGAAGGTACTTATGTACCACTCGCGGTTGAAATTGTTTCCCAGAAAGCTTCGATCAAGGTGGATTGGGCCATTCATTATCAAGAAGATATATCCACATGGAGCCATTGAGATAGAAAGCGGTAAAACGGGCAAGATTTTCAAAGTGAATGGCCAATTGCTCAAGTCATATTTCGAAGGATGTCAAGATAACCCGCTTGAAGAGGAAAAAGTGGAAGACCCACCATTGAGCTGAGTGAACATTTGTCAATCCAACGACGTTAAACAAAGGCGCTTGTTAAGAGGCACCCCGACGATATCTTTTAAATTTGTGCATTTTTCAAATTCCTAGTTAGTTACTTAAAAAATACCTTGTGGCATATTTGATGTTTTTGTTTAGAATTGTGCAGGTATCAATCAGAATAATAAAAAGATAGCATGGAATGGGGGGGGGGGGGGGGGTGAAGGAGATCAAAATGGAGGAAAAATTTGCTGGAGACAAATCTCGGCCGAGACACATGAGGAATCTCGGTCGAGACGTCACAAAGGTTAACCCAGGTAAAAATTGCTGTAAACGTATCTCAGCCGAGACACAACATTCATCTCGGCTGAGATTGAACAGAGCTCAAATTGGCCCAAAGTTGCTGGAAGCCAATCTCGGCCGAGATTCCAAATCATCTCGGCCGAGATCAACTTGTCCAGAAAATTGACCAAAATTGCTGGAAACTTATCTCGGCCGAACATCAAGTCATCTCGGCCGAGATCAATTTGTCCAGAATGTGGGCAATTTTGTTGAAGGCCAATCTCGGCCGAGACACATACTCATCTCGACCGAGATCAATTTGTCCAGAATGTGGGCAATTTTGCTGGAAAGGAATCTCGGCCGAGACACATACGCATCTTGGCCAAGATCCTCTGCTGAGCCAACGAAACCTGGGACCAAAGAACAGATCTCGGCTGAGATTCCGCGCGGGTATAAATACCCCTACGCGGAACAGCAGGTCATTCTTCTTCCCCCTTTTCGCGATTTTGCTTGCACACACACACACACCCCCTAAAAAACTCCATTTTTACTCAATTTCTTCCCCTCAAATTCGCACCACACCTCACCTACATCACCACAGACACTTCTATCCGAAAATTTTTGGATTTGGAGCAAAGTTGAGGTCGGATTGAAAAGGGCGCGAAAAAGTTCATGTCAAAATCTTTCGATTAAATCCGATCGGTAAGTACGGCTATCTCTTTCCCTTAGTCTTTATTTGTTTATTATGAACTTTATTGTTAAGAATAGGGGTAAATTTGGTGTTAGACTAGCTGATGTAATGATATTGGTTGTGCACAAGTTTGTTTTGTGAATTTTTGCCAATGTTGACTGGTTTTAAGTATTCTAACACTAAATTTTTAGTGATAGCCTTTGTATTTACATGATTTGTTGATGATGGATGAGGATTAGTTTGAGAATCATTGAAATTGAAGATTGAAATTGATTTTGCTATATCACCGACCACTTGATATGCATTCCTTCTTGTTACTCTTTTGCAGTTTGATTCGATTACTATGCTTGATTATTAGGTTGGTTAGTGAATTTGTGTGAAGAGTAGGCACTTTTAGACTCTTGTTGATAATGAAACGAAATTGACCTATTTTTGTTGAGCATTGGTAGAATTTTGTTGCAATAGGATAATGATTGGAAGTGTTTGCCATATATGCACATTGAATCATGTCAATTGAATCATCTAGATTGTGAGTTCGCTTGTGATATTCTATGTTAATTGAACATGAGTGATTGAACATGAGTGATCGATCTTCTATTTGATTACAGTTGATGTTTAAATTGGTGATAAGTGTTCAATGTGGGAGATTTTGATGAGTGTAATGTGTGATTTTTTGTAGGCATACAATGCCCCACCCAAAAATACAAAGAACACAACTCAAGAAGGCATTTCCGGCAGGTGGCTTACACAGAAAATCCAAAAAAGCCAAGTCAAAGGCAAGGAGAAAGCCGTTGAGCCTACTCTAGAGGCTCCCACGCTGGAAATTCCATCAACTACCACCGACAAATCCACAAAGCCGATTGATTTTAACATAGTGCTGAGCATGGAGGATCAGAGGAAAAGATTTGACAAGTTGATGAGGAGGGGGGTGTCAGCCACCCGTTATGGTGATCCCAAGATTTTGGACGCCATGAGAATCTGGCAAACTGTTCTTGAATTATTAGACACCGCAGGTCTAGCCCAATGTCTAGCACCCCGCCCTACCTACCTCAAGTTCGTGCTAGAATTTTTCAGCACCCTCGAAATCGAGAAAGGGTCTCTTTCCTGCTCGACCAAGATCCACCACATCAAATTTCAACTTCTGAATGAAGAAAAGACATTGAGCCACGACAACCTTAGAAGCATATACGGCTTCAAAAGGTCAAGTATCAAGAGTGAAAATGGTTTAAAAGCATTTGATGTGCAACAATTCTGGGGGCAAATTATTGTTGCCCCTGGAATAGTTGCACCCCAAGCCTACGACCTGAGTAGCTCCAGGTTGACTTCCATCAGAAGCTCGGTCGTGAAGTATCTGCAGAAGTTGTTGAGCTCCACCATATGTGGTAGGAAAGAGATTAGTTCTCCCCGATTGTATGAGATGGAGATCTTATGGGCTATTGTGTATATGAAGTTGAGGGATTTTTAGGAAGACATGGTATTGAGCTTTCAGAAAATAGTCAAGGAATTGAGGACCAAACGGAAAAGAGAGACAAAAGTGCCCGACCCGATCTACTATGGGGCTTTGATTACCCCCATACTCGAGCATTACAATGTACCCCTCCCAGAATACACACCCATCACCACTGACTACTATTTAGACTGGAAGGAGATGAAGAATATGCGTATTGCCATGCTCGGGTACCAAGAGGGAACATCGGGTCCGGCTGTCCCTTATGTCCTCCAGAATGTGGGACCGTACCTCCGCCTCCCCAACCCCAGTCTTACTTACATCGAGCAACTAGAGACAAGCATACCAAACTTGGCACTGAGCTCAGAAGCACATTTAAGAGAATCGAAGAAGCCGACCAGTGCTGAGCTAACATGCTACCAGAAGAGGAATAAGCCACGAACTGTGGCCCGGGAGATGAGTACAGGGACTGCAGAAGGGAGCAGTCAGCCCAGCAGGAAGAGATCGGCGTCTGCAGTGCGGTCTCGGGCCGAGATTCGGGAGGAGCATAGTGACCGGCTGAGCAGTTTGGAGTCAGGCGTGCAGGACATTAAAGCGGACATCAGTGCACTTCGAGGAGATGTCCATCATCTGGGAGCGGAAAAGAAAGAAATTAAAGAGAGTCAGAACAAGCTGCTAGCTTTGTTCAAAAGCATCTAAGGATGCTTTACTAGCTCGAGCTCCCGAGACGTCCGGCCTTTCAAGTCACTGTGAGTAGAGCACCAAGAATGCCTTGCCCATTTCTTCACCAACTTAGTTGAAAACTAAGTTTGGGGAGGGGGTGAGACATTCTTGGCCCCTCGCATTCCCAAACTTCTCTTCTGCCTCTTTTCTGATTCCTCATGACTATTGACTGTTTGGATTGTATTATTGGCCTGTGTGCCTCTTTTCTGAAGCTTGATCATTTTGGTTTGACGGCCTGTATGCCGAGTAGATTTGACTGATTGTCTTTGGTAGCCTTCTTGAATTTGTTTTTTTAATTGTAATTGAATTGGTGGACCTGTGTGCCTTTGTTTATCTTTTGCTTGATTTATGAGCATTACTGTAGTATTTTAATTGGTATTTTGTACATTTAGGAATAATGTTTTTGTTTAATATGTTTTTAGTAGAATGAGGTTGGTTAATATTGAATAATTTGTTTAATTTCGACGAGCACCGACTTGTACTCCTCTTTTTCCACAAACTTAGTTTGCAACTAAGTTTGGGGAGGGGGTGGGATTCGTACAAGTTGGCAGCTCGAGAAAGCGATTAGATTAGTTTAGGAAGGAAAAATGTGGCGTTGATTAATGATGAAAATTTTTCGAACAAATATTTTTTGGAAAGAAGCACATGGTACAACATGATAGGCTTTTTGAAACAAAATTGAACATACACTCAAAACTTTTGATCAAATTTGCAACCAAGTGAGTCTTTGAGCCTCATGTGTACTCCCATTTTTGGAGTGAAATTAAATTTCCTTTCAGTGCGAAAACTCTTTGAATGTATGCAATTTCCTCTAGAACTTGCCCTAATTCTTTACCTATGAATAAGTCGGTATGTGTGGTGACAATGAAAATGATTTTAGGCATTTCTTGGTTTAAGCCCTAATAAAAAGCTGAAAACAATTCCTTTTGACAAAAAATGTACAAATTTCCCTAGTTAGACCTTTGAGCTTAAGCCTTTTTATTTGATACCCAACACTATAAGCAAATTCACCTTTCATTTAGCCTTTGAAACCCAAACGGAGTATTGAGTATGAGGGAGGCGGTTGGAAGGTAGTTAGTTTGAAAATTGGGATTGAATTTGGGTAAACAAGTGGAAAACGAAGAAGGGTGAAAAGAAAAATGCGAAATAGGCTATAATCGAGAACATTAACCTCCCCATAATAATAAAAAAAACGAGCAAAGTCGGAAAAACCAGAAAGAAAACAAAAGAAAGAGGAAGTGTATATACCATTTTTTTTGGAGAGGTTAATGAAAATCACATCATTTTGTGATTACAATCCCCTGTTTAGAAAAGTCTTAAGAAACATATTTATTGAGAGGATTGATAAATATGGGAGCTGTAGGCAGGAATAAGGTGAAGAAGTCGAATCTTAAGTTCGACTCGATTGGGAATTAAAAGAGTGAGGTTGAGTGACTATTGTTTGAGGGGTAGATGGGTAGTGCACGACTCATTTAGTCCGTTTTATAGTCACTTTTACTTAAATTTTGTCCCACCTTACCCCTAACCAACATTACAACCCATATAAAGACCTAATTGATTCATTGTCACACATGTCAAGTACTATTTCAGGTTTAGATGATTGGCAAGCCTATGGTAGGCATTTTGTGCATTTCAATGTGAGTGTAAACACTACCCTTTTTAATGCACTCGAGAGAGAGAGATACATTCACCCGGTGAGGATCTTAAGTTGAGAGTGTTATGTCTTGAGAGTAGTGGATCTAGTCTATCACATATGCTCACTTTTATCATAATCGCTTTATCTTTTTCATGGAAACTCTCTGGAATCAAATTCCACTAAACTCTGCCCTAAACACTTGTCCTTTTGTCTTTCTCTTTATTGTTCGGGACGAACAAGTTCTAAGTTTGGGGAGATTTGATACACGTGTCTCGTGCACGCACTTTAGGGCACTTTTAGTGTCATTTTAGTGTCAATAATGTGCACAATCACGTGTATTTAGTGCTTTTGTATTCTCATGGGAAAAATAATGTGTGTGTAGTGTTTATGTGTTAAAATAGGTGTAAAAGGATCGAAAAAGAACATCAAACGATCGCTAAGTCGATGGATCATTTGAGGCAACAAGGAACAGGGCTGAAGGATTGATCTCGGCCGAGACAGGACGCAAATCTCGGTCGAGATGCCTCTCCAGGGAATCCTAGAATTTTGAGAGAACTAAAGATCTCAACCGAGATGGATATTGCATCTCGGCTGAGATACCTCTCCAGGGAAAATCAGAGATTCAAAGAGATGAAGATCTCGGCCGAGATGAAACCCAATCTCGGCCGAGATAATCCTAACCCTAAAAAACCCTAAAAATCCCTTTTCACGTCTCGGCCGAGATGCAATCCAATCTCGGCCGAGATCACCCCTCGGTTTACAAATTAAAAAATCCATTTTTCACGTCTCGGCCGAGACACACTTGCATCTCGGCCGAACTTGATCAAGGGTTGAATACTTTAATCATACTTTGAAAATCCAAAAAAATCAATCTATCTATCTATCTATCTTGCTTTCTTTTGTTAATTGAATCTTAAGCTTAGTTGATCATAGTGAAATAGTTGTTCCTAATAGTTATTGATAGTTTATAGTTTGATGAACAACCCCCCCCCCCCCCCCTATTGCTTTCCTTGTTTGCTTTTGTTCTTTTTTGAATTTTACAATTGCTTGACATATTAAAATAATATTAGACTGCCGTTCCTCGTGGGATCGATCTTACTTATCGCTCTACTAATTAGAGTTTTAGGTTAAGGCTTAGTGTGTGTGTGTGTGTGTGTATATATATATTCATCTATCTATATATATATATATATATACTAATTAATTTGGTAGCAACACACGACGATGCTACCATATATATGTATGTATAACGCCCCAATCCCATTAACTCGGGATTGAAGTGCTACTAAATTTTTCTTTTCTTTTGATTAAGTAATAAATCAGAAAAAGTGCGAAAGCGTGACATAAAATACTTATTGGATAAAAGTAGAAATTTTATTGACAATAAGACACTGCCAAAACGTATTTACACTAGTGGTTCCAAAGTTTCTAAGAAAATGAAAATTCCGGATTTTGTGACACACAAACTTATTTATTTATATACATAGAAGAGGCAAAAATATCTTTGCGGGTAGAAGAAGGAACCCGGTGACCTTTGCCACAACAGCCCCGCAACCTCGCTCAATTAACTTGAAGATTTGTAATTATGGGCATAAGTATAAACTCAGTGGGAACTTTGTAAGCAGTTATACTAAATGAAGATGCACAATAATAAATACATCCTTGACTTAGGAGCCCATCTTACGACTCAAAAGCCATATTGCTAGACTTAGGGGCCAATCTTACGACTCCCAAGCCCTACTCAAAAGCCAATCTTACGACTTAAGAGCCTTTCTCAAAAGCCAATCTTACGACTTAAGAGGTATCATATCAATAAGCCCGAAGGCAAACATATTTATCAAAATACATGTTCAATAGCATAATGTACTTACAAACAGCCCAGTCACCCACCTTTTATGCTTGCTTTAAGGTAGGTAATTCGCGTATGTCCCAAGGCCCGACCTGCACTACGCCTAGCACATGTTGTTTAATTAATTATTATTATTTATCGGGCTTAGTATTTAACGATTATTAAGTGTGGTACACTATCCTTGAATTATATCTATTTTTACAATCCCTAACACATAAGCCAAGTCGTAATAAATTATAGTCCTAAATTAAAAGACCTAATTATCTTATTAAATTTAAATTATTAACTACATTAATAAATATTTTAAACTAACTGACATGCATCTTAAACATTAACTATTTAATACAAACTTAAGAAAATATCTAAATCTATAAATCTACTTAAATCGAGAAAATAATTAAATTCCTAAATTTATATAAACTATAAATGACAATGACAATAAAAAAAAAAGACTATTAAAGAAAACATACCTCAAAAACTTTTAACACTATTCGACAACTTCCCAAAACACCGGCCCGAGCGTTGTCAAAAATAAACTGATAAGGACCTCCTAATTAAAGGAAATCCAATATATTCAATGCAATGTTTACTTATTATTTCTAATGTATAATCTACTGCCTATTTATATAGAAATCTTTGTAAATTTTACAAACTTATTTTCGATGTGGGATACCTATTTTACTACAAATGCATCACTTATACCTTTACTACATATAATAAGCTAGATTGATGTATTACTTACCATGTTTAGTTTTCTAAATATAGTAATATGTTTTACATACTAAATATAGTAATATGTTTTACTAAAAATAGAATGTTAATAATTTGTTATCATTATGAACATTATATGTGATGCTTAGTCGTAGGTATGCAAATATGTATATAGTTAGTTATTATCATATTAACTTTATTACATGTATAAATTTATATATATATATATTTTTTTTTAGCTTTAGTTTTTATTTTAGGTAAATGTAAAATACTTAGAATAAATTAATTTTGTTTCTTATTTCTTAAGCCCGATGTTAACTTTAAGCTTCTATATTTTAAATTTTTAATTCTTTTCTTTTAGGTGTTAGGAGTGCAGTCGACCTGGTTCACCGCGGTCACACTTATTTGCCAAAATAAAATCATAAAATCAAATAACTTTGCAATTTAAGCTAAAATAAAATTGATAAAAATATTTTAAAATGCAAAGAGTGTACTTTATTGCGTTATAAAGATTCGGGTATCACAGTATGTTACGTGTTTTTTATTCTTTATGTAATTAACTTCTTGTTTGTTGGGATTGTGTTGTGGTGTAAAATAAATCGATCAAGTGTCTTAGTTCAACTAGCATAGAATGAAACATTAGTGTGTAACTATGTTGCGTTGTCTGTGTAGTTGGCCTCAACTAATTATTTTTCTTATTTTTTTGCTACATAGTAGCCATCTGATTTAGGCCATGAGTGACCATCAAACTTGTGTGACTGTCTCAGTAACCCTGTAAAATTTAGGTGCCACCGTTGGGTGAGATGTTGGGGCCTTGAACTCTTTCGATTATGTCTCATAGGTAGCCAAAATAAAATCCCTAGTAATAGAACGGGCTTATTGTTGACGTAAATTCGTTACAATCACTGCTCGAGTAGATATTTATTTTAGACCCTAGTAATGCGTAGTTGGGTGTTATTATAAGTCTAAAGCGCTGGGATATCCATAGCCTCAGGCAACAATTGGACTGTGGGACAAGGAAAGTACCTATACACTGGGTGATGCCACTAGTGTTCAGGCAACAGTTAGGGCACCATGTCCTGGTCTATAGAGCACATTTATTATTGCGCCACGGAAAACCCTAAGGCACTAACTAAAGGAGTGAGGAGCCCCCCACACTATCCCATTTTATGTTTTAGATTATGTTATCACAATATTTTGACTCCAGAATGTCCATGTTTAATAAACTTGTTGGTTACACCGAAGTTAGGCAGCCCCTTTGAGCGGTGTAAATTAGTGTCAGACTGCATTTTCTAGAAGTGTGTTATAGTGTTTGACAAAACTATTATTTCTGGGCATCCACCTTTCGAGCACTTAACAATGTTGTTATATAGTAGTCAACAAAATATAATTGGTATTAGTTGGTGTGAGTTGCGCAGAGATGATGTTGCTAGGGCCTTGTGGTTTGTATCATTAATAGGATCTAATCAGGATGTTTTAGTGTAAATAGTGTTAATACTTCGAGGAGTTGCCACAAATAAAAAAAAAAAAAAAGAAGCGAATTAACGGCGAAACCATGCTAAACCTATAAGTACTTTCAAATGTCAGTTGCCCCAAGGGGGGCAATGTCCAATAAGTAACTCTTCGTATGCCATCCTGGAGGTTACCCCATGAAAGGTGGAAACCTAAGGAGCAGCCAAATGTAGTTAATACAACTAGAATTAATTGATGTTATGAAAATAAGAATGGGTGTGTATATTAGTAGAAAAGGTGTGATGAATGGGCCTTTCACATTCCATCCAATGAACCATGCTCATGCCCTATAAATGGAATGTTATAGATAGGTTTTCGTTTATCACTTCTTTTTGGATTGTGGCACGAAAAAAATTAGAATCCACATATTAGTCACTTGCATCCTAAGTTCGGTTAGTGGGGATACCCCAAAAAGAAAAAAAAAAAGGCTCCAATAAGTGTGGTCGATCAGGTCAAACAAAGGTCATGGTCTTCAGAAGAAGATGTGTACCTTGTCAATCAGTTGGTTGAATTAGGACATCGGGTTAATAAGTTTGATTCGTACGCTTTTGGAGACCGCCACATACGAGATATCGCTGCAAAATTGTCTTAGCGTTTTGACATTGACATTGATCTGGAGTCAACTTTGAAAAAGCTTCAGACGTTCCGAGACAATTTTAGCTATTTCTACTAAATGGAGGTGAAGGAAGAGCACAGGGCAGCAAGCCGGATGGATCGAGAAGTTTGTCTATGGAATGCAGAGGTAATTCACGCATGACATTTTATATTACATAACCGTTTACAATATGAGATAGTGGGTTTAGGTTACTCACACAGAAACAATCTTTTGATTTCACTATAAGTAAACATTTCTCTATTAATTGCTTGCTTGTTGCTATCAATAAATGCTCTTGTTGCGTATTTGCCGCAGGAGGTACGAAGCTTCCTGATTCCGTTCACCTACCTCTACAATTCGAAGCATCTGGAAAGAATTGACCTGGAGTGGATCCTACGAACCTTGAATAACCCGGTCTATAAAGGTGGGTGGGAGCCGTACCTTGGGGAACCCAGGCCCAGAATGCCGTGGTCGGAATGGGATGTCAGAAAGTAGTTTGTTTTGTATCATAAGCTTTTAGAGGCTAAATTCAATTTCAAGGAAAAATTTCTATGCATTTACTATTTGTAATTGTTTATATATATGAGAAAAGTATTTGTGTCACAGTGAACTGGGTATTGTCCAATACCCGATATACAAGTAAAATCAGGAAAAAATTACAACAATTATTGTATTCCTATATCTACAAAGGATTTGAATCATATGATAAAAGTATTTGTTTTACTGCGATCTGGTTATTTTCCAGTACCTCGATTAATTAGTGCTTTCACAACCGCATTTCTTGTGAATATAATGAAAGGATTACAACAAATGTTTTAATTTCCTATATCTACATGTTTACAAATAACGCATCTAAAATATTATACTTATCAACATTAACTCGAAAGATGGTATTTCAATGTAAGTTCTCTGTGAATTTATTCCAGACTACATTACATTTATATTTTAATGTTATAGTTGACCGATTCGTAATAACAAATACATTATTATATGATTTGGGGAATTTTTTATTTTATGCCAAGTAACGTAAAATAACATGGCCACGCGTCAACTTATTAATTACAAAATTACTATAAGCATTTTTATATTTTCAGAATAAATAATAATACCTTTTCATGAAATTGCTTATGAAACCCCGTTTGACTGTGCATCGGCCTAAACAATTTTTGTGGTATGTGTGTCGGGTTATGGCCTGATTATTACGAACTTATTTTATCTACCCGGACTATTCCAAATTTTAGGCCGGTTCAATAGGGGTCTTTATGAATTAAGGGCAATCAAGATCCTTAGAAAAGGTTCACAACTTTGAACACTATCCTGGAGTTTTTACGCTCCCTACTTTTACAATCCTAACCGCTTCTCCGTTATAAGACCAGTAACCATTTAGTCATCCCTAACTTACCGAGACTTCAAATGAGCGAGGAGTGGCACTTTTAATTAGGCCTAAACTCAGCCAACCAAATTTCTGGGCCGTTAGAAATATTAAATTGTTCTCCTAATAATGAGCATTATAATTGCAAAAACTAGGCCCATTTTGGGTCCAAAATGCATTTAAACGCAAAATCATATTCTAAGATATCTCATGGGCCAATTTCCACTATTACTCATAGTGACGGACCCCATATTCTGACCAATGGATAACATTTCTTACCTTTCGATTATTCAGCGAAAACCATGCATTTACCTAACCATAAATCAAGAATCATCAAAATTGGGCTGCACCGACCACAAACTATACTTTATCTTAACCTTTATGGAAAAGAATTCTAATCTAGCTTTTAACCTTAACTTAAACTAATAATATCTATAAAACATAACATTACTGGAAAATATTTGATGTTACGCGATTTTATTCAAAATGATTAATTATCATTGGTGGGCCAAAAAAAAAATGGGCCTAAGCATGATTAGAACCAAACAAGCCAAACACCATGGATTGAAAGGGATATGGACTCCTTATTTGGTAGCTTCTTATTTGTTACTCGGTAATTTAACCTTTTTGATACCTAAATAAAATAAACACCAAAATTATGAACTAATTTTTGTGTTGTTTAAGTTTTACAGTTTAGTCTGAGACTTCATTGTAACCCATTAAATCATGTATTCCTATTGCATACTCCCCAAAATTGAAACAGAAATAAGGTAAAATTGCTATAAGACAACATGAAATTAGAGGTTTATCACATAACGCTAATAAAAATTATGAAGATTCTCCATCCTTAAGTTGGTGTTTTGGGTGTCATTATGTTTTTTACTTCCATTTAACATGTGGATTTTGTCCAAAAGTAAATTAGGATAAATATTGATGAGTAGAAACAACGTTAATTGTTAAGAATATGTGAGGTGCTACAGCACAACCTAAACCACCGAAATTTCAGTAGCGGGTTAAGAGGTAGCGCCATCTCTGGTTTAATGCACATGCTGTAAAATAATTTTTGCGGCCAAACATATAAGGCGTTCAAATAATCTGCGTCACCGAATACAACCTACAAGTTACTACATCAGATACACTCCAAACTGTCGAATGGGACTCACTTATGATTAATTTCTTCGATCTTTTTATGACTGCTACGATAACCGTAAACTTATGTAAATGGTTAAGCAATCTCATCTTACTTAGTTATTGCATTAATCATAGTTATTGCATTAATCATTTCAACGTCCGGAGCCTGTAACCTGTAAATGTTAGCCTAACTAAAAGTAGCTTATAAAACGGGACAACAATGGTGCGAATAATACTGTTTAAAACTTAATAATATTCCACTCTCTATAATACCAGTAAGTTCGCAAAAGGAGACCCCTTATAAGGGTCGAGGGTGTGAATTGTCCCACTCTCAATACAAGCAAAAGTTGGAAGTATGAGCACATGGATGCGGCATAATGCATTATCAAAGTAAAAACTTAGAAATCATAAAACTAAAACTTATACGATGTAATAAATGTAGTAGTTCTACATATCACTGGAGCTGGAATCAGGGATCACCATGACAGGAACCTCCTTCGCCTTCTCAGCGTGTAAGATCTCAAGAAAGATGTCGTAAACACCCACAAGCGGCTTGTCACGGAGTATAATTTCCCTGAGGTCGTCCTTGTTCACAGCGAACAAAAGCCTCTTCATAAACTCCAGCAGCTCATTCTTGGTTTCTTCATGGGTCCTCCTTGTGCGAAGGTAGACGACCTCTAGACTCTTTGGGGATGGGGGACATGCTCACTCTTTTGGACTAGAGTTCTTAGTTGGCGTGGAAGGTATTTTCCATGTGTCGTGCATATATGTTGGGAATAAATGTGTGTTCTCCGAGTTTGGAGAGCAGGTCCTTTTATAGAGCGACGAGTACGTGTTGGACTTGTTGTATACTTGTATTTGCATCCGAGGTCGGAGTCTTCGCGAAGAGTTTTGTTTTGGAAAATGATTGTACTCCGTATATAGATTGGATACATACCCACGATCCTATACAAATACTAAAGAAGATCTAAAACTCTGTCACGTTAGATTTTGTCATGTAAATTTGGCGAGAATGATACACTGATTTGCCGCCTTAAATTTGGGTGTGGGATGTACAAGTGGCAACACGCTTGAGGGTGGTTCTTACATCATCTGAAATTATTCGGCATGAGTGATGATAATAGTAGTATTTGAAAACAAAAAAATTCAGAACACAACAAATTCAGATATTTACTGTTCAGTGTTATTGAGGAAAAAAAGCATTGTAAAATAGAAATTAATAGTTAGCTTCCAAATTTGCTTTTTCTTTTAGGGCATTATCCAAAAATAAGAGAGTGTAACTTCATGTGAGATCATAGAATTTGTTAGCGACTAACCTAGGTTATTTTTGGTACTTTTAACAATTGTTGTAATATGCACACTATGACATGTAAATCGCTAGATCAATTGGGTTTTAAATTACCTATCCAATCTTAGAAATAGAATATGGTTACATATATAATAGATTGAATGCATTTCGCTTTAAACTTTGATGGTTACATTGGAATATCAAGTAGGTTTTTGAGTCGGCAGAGGTGGCAAAATCGACCGTGTCCAACAAAAAATTGGCCAATATGGAGAGTTATTTATAGATGTGGCAAGTCCTAGAAATAACCATAACGCAGCAAATAAAAACCCAGAAGGGTCCATATCGATGAGATAAGAGTTCGACTGGGTCCAAGCCGTCCCAATAAACTTAGCATATTATAGGCGAATACCCCCTGTCAGTCCGATGATTTGTAGCCATAATAGAAATTATGGTCCGCCTCTAGGTGAGCAAAGAAAGGACATTGACCCAAACGCTCGACCCCAATCGGGTCTGTCCGCCCAAGCTGCAACCACAAATTGTGTGACAGATAAGGATCAGCAAAAGGAAGTTTATTGTCAAAATAAATGGGCTCCATAAGTTACAACCGCATTTTGTTGTATGAATCCGAATGATTAAAAAACTACTTGGTTTAGAATCGGTGTATCGGACAGTAGACCGTGTCGAACTCTTCTTCAACTCGTTGTCGTTTTTAGCTTAAAGTGAAACTATATACTCAAACTTGGTGAAATACAAGCCAACCGCAGCAGGGAAACGATTTCTCAAACGAGATGCACAAATATGGATAATTGTGCAAATCCTATTTGATCGGACGATCATACGGAGATGCCGGTGAAAACCGACTCGAACTGTATTTGAAATTGTTAAAGATTCTTCATTTATCTGTCGAAATAAAATTCATTACTTAATTAGTTACACATTTACTTTAAAATATAATAACCGGCTTACTAAATTATTATAATTTAAAATATCAATTTATAGTTTATTATAATAATAATTGTGGCGCATGGTTAATCTAAGCCGTTCGAATACCACATATATTAATATATTCCTTAATGAAGATTAACATTGAATAAATTTTGAAAAGACTTATTTTTCAAAACTTATTCACCTTTTTATTACTTATTCACTAATTTACATATTAATTTTATTCAATTTATTATTTAATACATATTTTAGGGGGTTATGAGATGTTTATATTTTTGTGTTTGTTTGCATATTCATTATCACTTAAGCTTTTGTACATGTTCCAGATATGTTGCGCGCTAAATATATGTCTGAGTTCAATATTCAGATAATATTAGTTTTTGTTAGAATATGCACTATCACTTAAATTCACTATTCACATAGCCTTATGATTTTCTTTGCTATATATATTTATTTGAATTTTTGTCTAGATATCCTATTACATCATATGCATTATATGAAATCCTAGAAGGCACGTTAGAGTAATGGATAGTGATATTACTTATGTCTTTAATTATGTTCATTTATTACTATTCAAATAGGTTTTTGGGTTTACTTAGCAACAACTCCATTTACTCAGTTTAGATTAAAATATTTAGGTTAAATTAATTATTAATTTTTAAATAAATTTAGGTGCATCACACATGATTGATGGTACTTTACTTAAAAGACTACTATCAACAAAAGAAAATACTCCCTCCGTCCCGACCTAATTGGCCAACTTGCCATATTTGTTTATCCCAACCTAATTGTCCTAGCCCATAAATGGCAAATTCTCTCACAATCTTCACCCTCAAAATCTCCACTCTTAATCTCCACCTTTGAAAAAGTCAAAGATTCAACAAAATCTGCTTTTCCTTAGTCTCCGTGCCCGGCCAAGGTTGGCCAATTAGGCCGGGACAGCGGGAGTATAAGTTATGAAGAAGTGGGAATGAACGAGGAGTAGCGACAGGTCAACACCATATTGATGTTCACTCCAAAAAGTTGCTTGAAACCCCCAAAAGGAATCTATGTTGATCCTAAATTCCCACACATCATGCACACATCAGATAAGAAAAGGTACCAACACGTTTATACAGAAATAAATGGTCACTTATATGGACATTTAATTGGTTTTTAATTTATTTTTTCAACCTTGTGTTCACAAATCTTCACTACTTCAGGTAATGTCATCATGTAATATTTTGGGGTGAGCAAAATTCGGGTTACCACCATTTTTACAGTTAGATCCAGACCAAAATTAGCTATTTGGATCAGTTTCTTTTAAAAACTTTGGTTCGATTTTTATTTTAGTTTTTAAGAATTTCGATTCGGATCAGATCGATTAAGGATTTTTGATATTATATATGTATATATATATATATATATATATATATATATATACTTAATATAATAACAAAATCCGCCGAAATTAGTAACTTTGAAGTTTTCCCGCTCAAAATCTATTACCAATTCTGGAAATCACAATTTTTGGTACATAAAATTCAACCCCAATATAAAACTTAATTATTGGCAATAACTTGCCATCTATTAACCTAAAATAAATAGGATAAATTTATTTGAGCTGATTCCGTCCGGGCAGAAAAAAACTTTTTTTCTTAAAATTAAGTTTTTTTTTAAAAAAAATTATTGAATATTAGTAATGAAAATTATTTATGAAGACGATAACTAAATTTTTAACGTTACAAATATATTCCCTGTCAACCACATATTGCAATTCCAGCCCCCAATCATCAACATGACTTATATGGAAGTGCGCTGCCATTTCTTCCGGCCTTCCAAATTTTGGTACATGCGGAGGAGAAGCTCCAGCTCCAGACGCTTTCTGTACACCTCCGCCGAGTTCGGATCCCCGAGGTCCATTAATTCTTTTATTTCCGTCTGCACTTCAACGATCCGAGCCTCGAGGTCCTCAAATGTTAACATGCCGAATTCTGTCAGCATTCGTTCGTATTCCCGGTGGTGCACGTACATCCGTTCCACCTCGGCGTCTTTTGATAAAGCATTGAGTTTGAAGTGCAGCGCACTCTCTTTAGCCTCGGTGCGAGCCTTCTCTGCCTCGGCCAGGCTCTTCTCGACAGCAGCTAGTTTTCTCTCCAGCCGGGGTACAACGTACTTCTGCACGTTGTCTCTTTCACCCCGGAACCAGTGCAAAGACCGCATTAGCTGCTTTATTACACTATGCAGCTCCTCGGTGCTCTCATGTTCGCAGCTACACATTCAGTACTCTACGCAACATGCATCATGCCCGTACAAGTACAACTTAAATAAATTGTTCAAACATTCATTCAAAATTTTACTTCAGAATTCAATCAAGTACAAGGTCATTTGAAGTTGGAATACATCAACAAAAATTCACATACATCCAGTCCGTTATCTACAACAATTACAATTTATTCAAAATTGGGGGGAAATGACCTCCCCCGGTTCGGCCCCTCGGCTGCCGCTGCTGCTAGCTGCTCTCCATCCCGAGGCAACGTCTGGCCGTCCTCGGAGCTTTGCCACGACGCTTCTGTTGGAGGCTCCATCCTTGGGGCCGGGGCCAGTGTTCGTGGCTCCGGCACAAACTGCCCATTTCTGTAGGCCAGAAACTCTTCGTCCTGGTTAGCGTTGCAGCTGGCGACCTCCTCGGCAGTCAGCACCGTGCCTTTCTCCGCTAGCGCCTCCACAAGGGGCCATTCTGGGACCTGGGACAGAGCTTCATAATAGGCCTCCTCCACAACGCCTACTGAGTTATAGTCATATCCGAACTCTGGACAATAAACGTCCACGTCCGGATAGACGTCTTTCACCTTCTCCAGCAGCGCGGAGCGGGTAGCAGTGTCGCCAACGACCACGAACCTCGTTTGATAGTCGAGGAACGTGCCCGTCTGGCGGAGCTTCTCGGTGAATGTCTTCAGTAGGGCCCTTTGGCCCTCGATCACCACGGTATCTTTGCCCTTGAGCTCGGCGCGAAGCTCCGCCACTTCGCTTCGGAGCAGCCCCGCCTCTGCCTCTAGTCCCCGAAGCCAAACCACTCCTTCTCCACCTCAGAGGCTCTTTTCCGGGCCTCGGACAGGTCGTGGGAGAGCTTGTTATTACGGGATCGGAGCTCCCTAAGCACCTCGGCCAGTTCTTCCTTGGCCTCCCTTTCGCTCCTCCTCCCGAGCTCCATAATTCCTCGGGCCAGCTGCAGTAGCTCCTCGGCCTCGGGTCCTTGCAAACCTAAAATGCTTGTTTGCCCCTGTGATAAAACACTCTGTTAGCCTATTAAAGCTTATCACGGAAACAACTAATTACACGTACCTCAGGGGTCGTGTCAGAGCGCCTCTTATTTGCCTCCGAGGGTGGCATCGATGATGGCTCCGACCTCTTCCTCGACCTCGGTGTCAGGCCGGTCACCACCACATCATCTTCGGTCCCTTGAGACCGACCTTGAACTGGGGACACCCCTCTCCTCGGTGCCACCTCGCCAGCAGTCACCTTCTTTTTTAATGCCGGTGGCATTGAAGGGCTCCCAGAAACGTCTTTTCCGAAGCGTCCCACTGCAAACACAATAAACAGTCAGCATCCTTGCCATATATAACAACTCACACAACACAATAAATAGTCCTACCCTCCTCAGACGCCCCCGTAGACGAGCCCTGACCCCAGATCGGGTTTTCCTCTGGTACTCCCGAGTAGTAGAGGCTCAACCTCGCCTCCTCCAGCTCCTCCTCCGAGCAGACTTGTTTAAAGACACCCACGGTGTGGAAATCCTCTACCGACTCCGGCTCCGCCACTGGGGCACTATCTACAATCTCCTCTCGTCTCCACCTCGGGAGGGTCACATTCACCTTTACAAAAAAAAAAAAATTCTCCTTCCAGCCCTCTACTTTACTCGGGTTCTTTACTTTGAAGCCACCCCGGGGCCTCAGACTAAATGAGTACCATCCCTTCGTTTTCCCGAAAGCTTTAAGCTGGAAGAAAAACCTAAACATACCTACGTCGGGCTCTACCCCGACACTCTTACAAACTACCAAAAACCCTACGATTTGCCTAACGGCATTGGACGCTAACTGGCACAATGCGACTCCGTAATACCTTAAAAGTTGCACTACGAAGTCCCACAGGGGGAATCTAAGCCCCATCTTCAACTGATCTATATATACCCCAACAAAACCCTTCGGTGGGCAACAAACTCGATCGCTTGGCTCTGGCACTATGTATTCTAAATTATACGGAAAATAAAACGAGGGTATCAGCGTTTCTACCTGCACCCGCATCATTCGAGGCGCCTCCGAGGCCAACTCGAAGTCCTCCTCGAGGCAATCACTGAAGTCTACTGCTCGGGTTGCAATTTCCCTACAATCCGCCCGGTACACCGTCCTAATTTCCCTCTTCTCCGGGAATATACTACGCAACGGCTCTGCGTCAAGCGGCCGTTCCAACGTTCCCATTTCCCTAATAGAGAGAAGACGAAGACGAAGACATACTTACTTGTTTCGAATAAAATGCTTATCAGAAATTTGCAAGGTGATTCTCTTTTTCTCCCGCTCTTTGTCTGTCGCAATTTGCAAATGAAAGTAAAGTGAAACTTCCTGTACATGCTTTATATATATATTCAAAAATCAACGGCCCAGATTGTGACCTTTCGCATTCAACGCATATGATGCATGCGTGTTTTTCACGCGCTTCACAATTACCTAGGCGCATGGGAGACACGCGCCTTGGGATTTGGGTCAACATTATTTCAACTCCGGTTGACTACCTCACCTCGGGAGAACATTATTTCAGCTCCGGTGGATTACCTCACCTCGGGAGAACATTGTTTCAACTCCGGACGACTACCTCACCCCGGGGGTATTTCAGTTTGCCTCCGCGTGACTCTTTCATCCCGGGGTATTTTCGTACAACTTCGGGTGATTCTTTCACCCCGAGGGTATTTTCATTTGATTCTGGTTGACTCATTCACCATAGCAGGTATTCCTTCTCACTCAAGAATGGTGTCAGCTTTCAGCTACACGGAACTCTGGTGCTATTCCGCTACGACTTCGGCTTTAACAGTTACACCTCGGCCAGCAACTACATCCTGCAAACCGAAGCTCCTACCTCACTCCGGCTGGTGGGGAGGCATCTGATAGGTATGGTCCAATCTCCCTGGGTCGATCCAGCACGCTTATCGGATTAATTGGACCCAAGAGCGCGAGCCCAACTTAACGAAACCCATTTAAGGCGTCTGTGGGAAGTTAGGAAAAGATCCCCATGATCTTCTAAACGGTCATGCAGATATGATTGCCGAATTTTTAGTGATTCTGTTAGGGTTGTTGTTGTATAGTATAAATAGGAGAAATATTGTTGAGACTGGGGTTCGAATTCTCTATTCCAGAACAATTACTTGTAAGATTATAATTCGAAGTCCTATAACTGAGATAGTGAAATATCTCCGGAGGTTACTGCCTTCATCCGCGGACGTAGATCTCCGGATCGAACCACGTATATCTGCGTGTTCTTTACTTCTTTGCAATTTAGGTGGTTTCTTTGTGTTGGTTACGGTGTTGTCTTGGTAATGCGGGTTTACGCTTTATCATCCCTGTTGATACGCAAATTTCGTATCCAATTAAAATGCGCCACATAATAAAATATATGTTGAATATCAATTTTATATTGATTATTTTTAATATTTGGAATTTGGTAAATAAAATTCCTAAGTTAAATAATCAATTTAATTGGTGATTTACTATATATTTTATTGGTCAATGGGAAGCCGCCACGTGTCAAGATGATGCAGATATTACTAAATTAAATTAAATTAATTTAGTAATTATCCAAGAAGATGAGGATAAACATCAAGTCATGCTGGACCAATCAGAATGCTCCATGTGTCAAGTTGTTGCAGTAATTATTAAATTAAATACAATTAATTTAATAATTATCTTATGGATAATGATATTAGGAAGGACCAATCATATTGTTTCGTTCAGACTCAAGCCCATTAGGATTTTCTCCATCCTACCACTATAAATAGAGCCTCATTCTCCACAAAAAATCACAACACAAGTCAAGAATCAAGTGAAGAATTTCGGTACAAAGGAATATCAAGTGAAGAATTTCGGCAAAGGAATATCAAGTGAAGAATTCAATTCCGGTACAAAGGAATATCAAGTGAAGAATTCCGGTACAAAAGAATATCAAGCGAAGAATTCCGGTACAAAGGAATTTCGCCATTCTTCAGTTTTCTTCGACGTTCTTCGAGAAAATCGACAATAAATTGCGTTTAATCCTAAATTAAACTTACAAACTTTGGATTAGCGTTGTTCAAGTCAATACATTTGAAGACATATATGAAGAGAAGAATCAGAGGGAAAATAGAGATAGGATCCATAAAGTTGTAAATTTTACTCTTTTGATCTAAATAAATCTATTTTGTACATCTTTTTGTGTTTATACATTTTATACACGAAATTTGTTGTTACAAATTTGGCACGCCCAGTGGGACCTCTCTACCTCTCATCTCTTCTCCTCAACCAACAACTGAAGATAGTGTTATGGCGCCTCATAAGATCACGCTGACGAAGATCGCTACAACAAACTCTCCAACCGCAAACGTCAATGTCGTCAAAAGAAGTATGTCAAGACAATCACAATCGTTGGCATCTTCAGAGGGAAATACTTCATCCGGAGCTGTCGAGAAGTCTATGCCAGACATTGTTGATAGCAATAGAGATGAAAAAGACAATTCTGCATGTTCTACTCCTCGCTCTACATCAAGCTCTTCATCCGCTCACGACAATGCTCCGGTGATGATGACAAATAGTTCAACTCTGGAGGAACAAATCATAAGCTTAACCAAAGTAATTGAAGGTCTTACGGGACACGTCCAAGAGCAAGACTCTAAGATAGAAAAGCTGATGAGCAAAGCCGACAATGGTGATACAAGTCGCGCATTGGGAAAGATCATGTTGAGGACCAAGACGAAGTGGAAGAGTCTGCGGGACATCAATATCAACCAGTTGAAAAGGAGAGAATTTTGAATGAGCTGCAAGTCTCCGCTGATGGTTTGGTCACTGTTGATCAATTGAAAGAGATCATTTTGGGAACCATCAAAGACAAGTTCAATGGGACGCCTAAGTCATCTGTAACTTACACCAAACCATACACTCAGAGAATTGACAAGTTGAAGATGTCGATAGGTTACCAACCCCCTAAATTCCAGCAATTTGATGGTAAAGGTAACCCAAAACAGCATGTTGCACATTTTATCGAGACATGCAACGACGCCGGAACTTATGGTGATCATCTTGTGAAGCAGTTCGTCTGATCCTTGAAGGGGAATGTCTTTGATTGGTATATAGACTTAGAGGCGAGCTCAATTGATAGCTTGGGGCAAATGGAGCATGAGTTTCTCAATCGCTTTTATAGCACAAGAAGGACTGTGGGCATGATCGAGTTAACAAACTCCCGCCAGTGGAAAGATGAGTCTATTATTGACTATATCAATCGATGGAGAAACTTGAGTCTCAATTACAAAGATCGACTATCTGAAAGTTTAGCAATCGAAATATGCATCCAAGGCATGCTATGGGGCCTTCGATATATCCTTCAAGGGATTAGGCCGAGGACATTTGAAGAACTAGCAAGTAGAGCTCATGATATGGAGCTGAGTATGACTGAAGTTGGAATCGATGGACCCCCGATTCACGAGTCTCATAAGTTTAACAATGGGGGCAAGTCTTTCGCCAAAAATCAAAATAGAGATTCCATGGTTGTTACTGCAATGCCCATCAAATTCCGAAGAAGCAATGATGTCACGGGAAAGAATGTCCCTCAAGACAAGGAGCAAAAGAAATCAACTTTGAAGGAGAAACAACAAAGGACTTATCCGTTCTTGTACTCCGATGTCTCTGGAATATTCGATGATTTGATCAAAGAAGATCTCATCAAGTTGCCAGGAATGAAGCGGCCTAAAGAAGCTGGACAAACTGATGACCCAAAATACTGCAAGTATCATCGCTTGGTAGGCATCCAATCTAGGATTGCTTCATATTCAAGGACAAGGTCATGCAGTTAGCCCGACAAGGGAAAATAGTGTTAGATGAAGGCAATGCAACAACAAATCTTACATCTATCTTGGAAGATGGCCTTGGTGACACCCCATGCTACATGACGGACAAACAAGGAAGCAAATATGGAGATAGACATGTAGAAGAGGAAGATGTTAAAAAGACCCTACTTGAACTTGAACATGGCGTACGATTCGGTCCCTTAAACAGGGAGTTCTTGAAATTCACTTGAGCCTGATGCACCAAAAAAAAAAAAAAAAAAAAAAAAAAAAAAAAAAAATGGGAAAAACCTCTTGGCCTGCATGAGGATAAACTGTGCACGGCGACCACCAAAGGTAAAGTATGTGGTTAAAATGCTAACTTAACCCACTTTTTCTAAAGTGGTTAAAAAATAGTCACTCCTGGCCCGCATCAGTATAAACTGTGCACGACACCCCTCCCCCCTTAAAAACAAAATACAAAGTAAAAATTTGAACTACGTTATGACTTGATCCATCTCACCGGGGTACGTAGGCAGCTTAGAAATATTCTAAGTTTAGTCTAAATTGTGTTTACCTATCCGAAGTTGCTCCAAATTTAGAGATCCAAGCTACAAGTTTGTCAAGTTATTTGATATCGTCAAATTGGGTCGTTAACCACAATTTTAGATGAATCTGCCTTTCGAAGTCAAATATGTCAAATTCGTCCAAACCCACTATGTTGAAGATTCAACTTCCAAATTCAAGAACTCATTTGTATGAGTATAAACTACCAACAAATTTCAAAGGCAAGTTTAAGTTCAAGGCTCCTAGACACGAGTTTAAAAGGTTTTCAAATCAAATTCAAGTCCAAATTCAAGAACTCCTTGATATGGGTATAAACTATCTACAAATCTAAATCAAAATCCAAGTGAAGAACTCCTTGATACGAGTATAAAAATGTCAATATGTTCTGAGGAATTTCGAAAGTCAGTTCGAGACCTATCCACTCCAAGACACATCGTCCGTGAACAAGTCTCGAGGGGGCATTTGTTGATACGCAAATTTCGTATCCAATTAAAATGCGCCACGTAATAAAATATATGTTGAATATCAACTTTATATTGATTATTTTTAATATTAGGAATTGGGTAAATAAAATTCCTAAGTTAAATAGTCAATTTAATTGGTGATTTACTATATATTTTATTGGTCAATGGGAAGCCGCCACGTGTCAAGATGATGCAGATATTACTAAATTAAATTAAATTAATTTAGTAATTATCCAAGAAGATGAGGATAAACATCAAGTCATGCTGGACCAATCAGAATGCTCCATGTGTCAAGTTGTTGCAGTAATTATTAAATTAAATACAATTAATTTAATAATTATCTTATGGATAATGATATTATGAAAGATCAATCATATCGCTCCGTTCAGACTCAAGCCCATTAGTGTTTTCTCCATCCTACCATTATAAATAAAGCCTCATTCTCCACCAAAAATCACAACAACACAAGTCAAGAATCAAGTGAAGAATTCCGGTACAAAGGAATATCAAGTGAAGAATTCAATTCCGGTACAAAGGAATATCAAGTGAAGAATTCAATAGATGCAATTAAATTAAATAGATGCATTTTAGGTTTAATTAATGTATGGTGGATTATGATAATCCAAGAAGAACCTAGGGAAATTCAAAATTCCTACAATTGGTATCAGAGCCTGGTTCGGATTTCTTGGCTCTGTCAGATATAATTCATGTTTGATTATAATGTGCAATTTTTTTTAATTTAATGGATTGATGTTGTTCGTGGCTCGTTATTTTTCGTTGGATACGTCATGTTTGTTGATGTTAATCGTTTTTCACCACGAGAAAATCCGTGGTTAGAGTAGTTTTACAATTGTTTTGTATTGTTTTTTTTTTTTTTTAAATCTGTATAATTCGAAGAACGAAAATAAAGAACACAAAAAACGCGAAGAACCCGGCAGTAGCAGCAGCCAGTCAGCATCCGGCAGCCGGCGCCCGGTAGAAGCAGCAGCCAGCGTCCGACAGAAACAGCAGTCAGTGCCCGGCAGCAGCAGCGGCGGCAGCTAGGGTTTTGCAAACCCTAGCTGATCGTTGCCGTGCACGGACCCGGGCACGCGCGAGGCGCTAGGCTTCGGCCCAACAGGCCCCGACAGATCTAGGTGGCTCGGCACCCTCGGCAGTAGCGTGGGCGTGGGCTAGGGTTTCGGCTCGACAGCCCATCGGCCCACGCAACTCGTCTTCAGCCTGATGTTTCGTTTTAGCCCGGTCCATACCCGAGTACGCGAGGCCCGACATGACGGCCCAAAAGACTTGTATTTTTCCAAATTATGTAATAATTTAGGAAGTTTTATCCATGATGAACCACGAAGAACGAGTTTTGTTTATTTTTATCGTTTTTCTCGCTTTTTGGATGTTTAATGTTTAATTTTTGTTCAACATATCTATGTGTTTTATTATTTGCACTTAGACAAGCATGCTAGGTTTATCACGTTCATAAGCATAATTAAATTCTGCGAGTATATTTTACATGTTGAGTTTAGTTTTTATGCTTAGGATTACGTGTTTTGCATGGACAAACCTTTTGAAGTAAAAGACTAAGCATAACCCGACATTTTTAATGGTTTTTTTAAAAATTGTCAAAGACCTCCACAACCGGCCTCAAGGTAAAGTGAGTAATAATGTTAATAAACGCCTACACGTGTGGCTTACTAATATTTATTATTTCATAAGTTTTCCAGTTGAGACTTCTAAATAAAACGTTTTAATTCCATAAGAGAAGTGAGAGTTACACGGGTAAACGTCCACACGCGTGGCTTAAACGTGCAATTTTCACGAGTTTTCTAGAAGATGGAAATAAATGAGATAACAAAGGAAAAATAAGTTAGAAGCGACATGGTCCGAGTGAGTATGTCAAATCCAAGAATTTATTTACCAGATATAGGTGGTGGTCAACACTTAGATGTTATTTTAGGTACAACTCCCCGCGAAGTCCCTTCTTAATAATAATGTGGTCTTGTTTAAAGTTCGATTATTAATTTCATTTTTCAAAAGGATAAGTTGACATGAATTGAAATTAAATGAATAGGAGTTTTAGTCGTGTCAAGGGGTTTACATATAAACGTCCATCTGCATGGCTTATGTGTAGAATCTCTTGGGCTAAGGTTTCAATCAATATTGTTTTATCAAAAGGTTACAATATTGTTGTTTCAAATTATATGTGATTGTGTTCTTACATGTTTTATTGTTCAAACATTTCAGATATGTCTTTGTCATCTGTTATAAACATTCATGCACAACATCCGTTAACCGATCCTAATTATAAAGAATGGAAACGTAAACTGGAATATATTCTTATCGCTGAGGAACACTACTTTGTACTAGTTACTCCTCGTCCGGCTCCCTTTACTGATTTGTCCACTGATGAGGAGCATAAAATGCATGAGAGGTGGCACAAGTCTAATAATGTGGCTAAATGCTATATTATGAACACTATGCCATCCACTTGGCAGCTCCAACATCAGGCCATTAACGATGCCACTAGCATCATGTTGAACCTGCAAGAGGTCTATGGGGAGTCGGATCGAGCTGCTCGGTTTGACTTAATGAGGCAAATCATGGATTGTTGGATAACCGAGGGCAGCTCTGGCACACTCATGTCATTCAAATGATTAACCTCATGGACAAGCTTGACTTGATAGAAGGAGGTATCGACGGCGAAGCCAAGGTCGATATCATTCTTAATACACTTCCCAAATCCTTTGAGAACTTCCGTCTCAATGTTGTTATGGACAAGAAAGAGTATACTCTTAATGAGTTACTCAATGATCTAGTTACAGCAGAAGGGATTCCGAGAAGGCGTGTACAGGCTTTGATCACTGCCACTGGCCCATTGTTCCATCGAAAGGTGGAAACAAGAAAAAGTGGCGAAAGGGCAAGAAGTTCAAGGTAAGTAGCGGGAGTAGAGTAGCGGGTCCTAGTGGTGGTGTGAAGAAGCCCAAGGGCAAGTGCTTCAAGTGCGGTAACACTGGGCATTGGAAGAAAGATTGTCCAAAGCTAGAGGCAAAGGACCAAGGTACGCCATTAGCTTTAGTAACTGAAACATGTTTGGCTTCTATTTCTACTCATTCGTGGGTAGTGGATACGGTTGCGACTGATCATGTTTGTTACACCTTGTAAGGCTTCCAGCCGACAAGGCAGCTTAGGGATGGCGAGATCACTATCTCCATGGGCAATGCGGCAAGGGTCGCAATAGTTGTAGTTGGAGATTTATCTTTATATTTTGATGACACTATTTTAGTTTTGAGAGATGTTTTATTTGTGCCGGATTTTTGGTGGAACTTGATTTTAGTTTTGAAACTTTATTGTGATGGATATTCAGTTGTTTTTTGTAGTAATGTTTCTATCATAAGAATGACATAGTTATCTGCACTGGTGTTTTGAGTAACTCTCTATATACTATAACTTGTCTGCATAATACCCAAAATTTCGTTGCATCTACATCATCAAACCTAAAGAAAAGAAAGTTATCTTCTCAAGGGGATCAAACGCATATTTGGCACCTAAGATTAGGTCACATCAGTCTAAACAGGATCCAAAGACTCGAGTCTGATGGGGTGTTGGATTCATTCCAACCAGTTCAAAATCGAGTCTGTGAATCCTGTATAGAAGGAAAGATGTCGACAAGGCATTTTAAGGCAAAGGGGAATAGGGCAAATGAGGTGTTAGATCTAATCTATTCTGACTTGTGTGGACCGATGTCCACTCAAGCTCGTGGAGGGTATGAGTACTTCGTTACTTTTATTGACGATTACTTGAGATACAAATACATTTACCTACTTCATTGCAAGTCTGAATGTTTTGAGAAATTCAAAGAATTTCAAGCAGAAGTGGAGAAGAAGTTAGGAAAAAGTATCAAGTCATTGCGGCCTGATCGCGGTGGCGAATACCTCAGCAACGAGTTCACACAATACTTGTCAGAGGCTAGGATTACATTCCAATTGACTACACTGGGTACTCCTCAACAGAATAATGTAGCAGAGAGAAGAAACCGAAATCTTCTGGAGATGGTGCGATCCATGATGAGTTATGCATCTTTGCTCATTTCGTTCTGGGGATACGCCTTAGAAACGACATCTTATCTGTTAAACCTGGTACCATCCAAGTTGATACCCAAGATCCTTGTCGAGTTGTGGTCTTAGCGCAAGCCTAGTTTGAACCATATAAGTATTTGGGGTAGTCCAGCACACGTACTGAACAAGGATGTTGACAAGTTGGAATCTAAGTCAGAGGTGATGATGTTAATAGGGTATCCAAAAGGAATGAAGGGTGGCTATTTCTATATTCCTAAGGATTAGAAGGTCGTTATTAGCACCAACGCCCGATTCTTAGAAGAGGACTATATGATTAATCACAATTCCAAGACAGATATTGCCCTTCAAGAACTTGAAAGGAATGTCATGGCGATTCCATTTCCACGACCAAGTATGCAAGAGGCTATACTACCAATTACTGCACAACCTGTTGATATAATGCCTACATAGCTTCGATGTAGTGGGAGGGTTGTTTGTCAACCTGATCGGTACATGTTTGTGGGAGAATCTTCGGATTTGATCCCAGGAGATGGACATGCTGATCTAGATCCCTAGACATATGCCGAGGCAGTGAGTGACGAGAATGCGAAAGAATGGCATCTCGCTATGGATTCTGAATATGAATCCGTAACTGCTATGGATGTGTCCGAGAAGACTGTACTACCAGATGGCTATATAGCTATAGGCAACAAGTGGGTATACAAGAGAAAGAGAGGAGGGTATGGAGAAGTCACGGCTTATAAGGCTAGGCTAAGGGTATACCCAGATTGAGGGTAAAGATTATGATGAAACCTTTTCGCCTGTGGCCATGCTCAAGTCCATTTGGATCCTTCTCGCCATAGCAGCTCACTTAATCCTTGAGGTTTGGCAGATGGATGTCAAAACCGCTTTCTTAAACAGTTATCTTGAAGAAGGTAGGGACATCTATATGCAGCAACCAGAGGGTTATGTGAAGAAAGGTGAAGAGCATCTAGTATGGAAGCTCAAGAAGTCCATTTATGGACTTAAGCAAGCTTCTAGGTCATGGAACCTACGTTTTGACGAGGTGATTAAATCCTATGGATTTACTCAATGTGAAAACGAGAGTTGTGTGTATCGTCCAGATGTCAACGGAAATAAAGTATTTCTTGCACTTCATATAGATGATATTCTCCTAGTTGGCAACAACGTGGAGCTATTATCAGATGTAAAGATATGGTTATTCGAACAATTTCACATGAAGGACTTGGGAGAGACAACCTACATTCTTGGGACCAAAGTTATACGAGATCGCAAGAAAGAATGTTGAACTTATCTCAAGCGGCCTATGTTGATACTGTGATCACTCGTTTTAGCATGCAAACCGCCAAGAAAGGATTGCAACCTTTCAGACATGGTGTTCCACTTTCTAAGGAGATGTGTCCTAAGACACCTAAGGAGAAAGAAGAAATGAAACAGATACCCTATGCTTCCGCAGTAGGTAGTCTTATGTATGCAATGCTATGCACGAGACCCGATATCTGCTATGCAGTTGGCATAGTGGCAAGATATCAGTCTAACCCTGGACAGGCTCATTGGATTACGGTAAAGCATATACTCAAGTACCTCAAGAGGAATAGAGATTGCAGGCTAGTTTACCAGTTAGACAGTCTATATCCCTTGGGTTATACGGATTTGGATTTCCAGGCTGATCGGGATGAGAAGAGATTTACCTCGGATTATGTGTTTACCTTAGGAGGAGGAGCTATTTCATGGAGGAGTGTAAAGCAGAGATGCATTGCGAACTTCACTATGGAAGCCGAATATGTAGCCGCCTCAGAGGCTGCTAAGGAGGCAGTATGGCTCTGGAACTACCTCCTGGATCTAAATATGATACCTAGTTCACTTAAGAGTATCACAATCTATTGTGATAACTCAGGTGCAATAGCAAACTCAAACGAACCCAGGACCCACAAGACGACTAAACACATAGAGAGAAAGTACCACGTAGTACGAGAAATCGTAAGACGAGGAGATGTGCAGATAGAGAAGATTTGTACGACAGAAAATTTGGTTAATCTATTCACGAAGAGCTTACCGCAGAAAGTCTACGACAAGCATGTTCAAGGACTAGGGTTGCGATTGATGCCACCCACTTAGAAAACTTTCAGTGTAAGTGGGAGAATGAAATAGCTAGATAGAGAGACACGACACACTAAAAGTTTGCTTTAGTATAAGTGGGAGATTGTTGGGTTTGTATACTGAAAGCAAGACTTTTATGTTGTATACAACGTTTCCAGTTATTCATTGTTCATCTCCTATCCGACTCTGTTTACACTAATCACTATTTATGTCCTTATATATTTTACTATGAGTAGATCATCTGGTGTGTTGTAGATCATAGAGGATCATATGATTAGATAACCTTAATGAGGTATAAAATATAAATCACAGCCGAGACGACTTGAGGACGAGTTGTTGGTATAGGATGCAGTATTAAGTAGAAATAGGTTATCTTGACTATTTACTTATACTGGTATATCTTTACGTATTGATAGGATCACGGTGAGATAAGTTCTTCTACCTGACCTTAGTGAAGAACAAGAGATCTCGGTGACTTATTGTAATCTAAACTCTAATAAGATTACAGTTGTGTATGCGTGTTTGTGTGTCATTTTGACTTACCATGAGTGAGAGTTAAGTGATAACTCAATATACTCCGTATCTTGGGTGATAGCAGTTTGCATATGATAACTGGTAATTTATATTAAGATAACTGTATCCGTTTAGGATGATGATATCCCCTTAATGAGCTCAAAAGGGTTATTGTATAAACCCTGCAGGTTGATTAAGTTCAGGTACAATAATGAAGTGGGTGGTACTACTTAAGGAATTAATAACCAATTAATTAATTTAAGCTGTCAGAGACTTTAATTCATTAATGGATATTCGATATCTTAAATACGGGGATTAATTAAGCCTAAATTCAAGCCCCGACTCGATTCGGAAATAAAGAGGTAAGTCAATATTAATTCTCTAGTGGAATGAATTAATTATGTTATGGGCTGAACATAGAAAAATTAATTCATAGTTAGGTCTATCTTTATTCCTTGTATTTGATCCCTGGGCTGGCTTATCTGGCTCCTAGCCTAAGAGGGAATTAATCTATCAGGCAGGTCCAGACTTAATGTATGAAGTTTAAATACATAACTCCTGATCTGTGATTGAATTAACCTACTGTAAAATCAAAGAAAAAGAGGGGGGAGGGGGAGCGCCTATTGAAAAATTTCCAGGCTTGGGATTTCTCAAAGTTTGTCGTCCATCCGGCATTGGGAATTGAGCAGGGTTACAGTCTAGAAGATCAAAGCTGGAGTTGATCATCAGTTCGTTGTGTACCCAATTCTCAGGTTAATTCTAAACATCAAAGTGTTGCAATTAAATTCAAAATTCCTACACTTAGCCCGAGGTCAGCTTGAGAATCACATTGCCCACTCCAGCCACCTCCGAAGAGGCTTGGTTTCCCATGTGCAACTTCCTCTCGGAAGAAGCCATGTAACTGGAGAATACCTCCCTGTCTGAGCAGACATGGCAGGAAGATCCTGTGTCGACAAAACACTCACTTGGATTGTCCACAATGTTGGCCTCGAAAACCACAGCAGTGAGGTCCAACTCATCTTCAACAACATTAGCAGTTTCCTTCTTCTTCTGCTTAGGTATCCGGCAATTCTTTGCCATGTGGTTTGGTTTACCATAGTTATAACAATTTCCTGTAAATTTGGGAGCATTTGCAGGTTCCTTTCCTTTGCCAATGTTGTTCGGCTGACTGTTCCCCCGATTGCTATTATCGGTTGCGCGTTTTCTCTTATTACTAGAAGATCCCCTCTCCAACAGATTCACCTTTGCCTCAGTCGGATCCCTATACCTGGACTTGTTTTTCCTGTTGTCTTCCTCAATTCGTAGCTTAAGGATCAAGTCTTCGCCTGTCATCTCCTTTCGCTTGTGCTTCAAGTAATTCTTGAAGTCACCCCACCCAGGAGGCAGCTTCTCGATCAAGCTTGCCAGCACGAGTGGCACCGGAAGTTTCATGTCTTCGGCTGAAGCATCATGAACTATGAGTTGAAGCACTTGAGCTTGCTCCACAACTGAACGGTTGCTCACCATCTTAAAATCAAGAAATCGAGCCACCACGAATTTCTTCGTTCCTCCATCGTCTGTCTTGTATTTCTTATCTAGAGCCTCCCAAAGCTCCTTTGTCGATTTTATGTATGTATAGACATTATACAATGGATCAGCTAGTCCGTTTAGTACGTAAATCCAAAACAAATAGCACCATGTGTCCAAGAGTCAAAGGCAATTTACCTTTGCTGGTCAGTATCGTCCTTAGCTGGGGTAGCTGGAGTCTTCCTTCAGAAACGAGGCTATTCCAAGGGTTGTGAAGTAGAATAGCATCTTCTGCTGCCATCTCTTGAAATTCTCACCGGAGAATTTATTAGGTTTCTCCACTTGTTAAGATTTTAATCACTTACAACACACACAAACGAATTCAATCCAGAAAAGAATGAAAAATGAACTGAAAAACAGCCAAACAAAACCGAACGCAAAACCAGAAACCAAATGAAGAACATAAAGCTTTTACGTGGTTCGATCAATGTGATCTACATCCACGGAGGCTCTATACACCTCAATTCACTCCACAGAACAATCAATTACAAGAAATATCCCAGAAAACCAGAAGCCCCAATTCACAAACCGAATTGAGCTTAAGAACCCTAGCTTTCTAATTCTAATGATTGTGCAGTGTTTACAGAGGGAAAAATACGTGTATCAACTCGTCTTTACAAGTGGAACAAATGTATATATAGAACTAAGCTCGAATCAAGAAGCTTCAGAAGCTAGAAGCAATTCCGTTTCAACTGCTTTAAAACTGGTTACGCGCCTTTGACAACGGTTTCACATGCAACGGTTCAAAACCGTTGCATAATTCTGTTATAACCGTCACAACTCCAGTTCTTCAACAACCTCCAAAACTGAACTGCTTTAAACCCGTCTTTATGGCCCGGTTCTTCCCAACCTAAACCCGGTTCCTGATTCTTCTCAATCTCTACTACAAGACATGTCCACTTGATGAAATTAAAATGACATCTACATCCACAGTATTAGCAGGAGGAGTAGGAATGGTCCTTGCTGGAGCATTGGCAGTGGGAAAAGTAGGAGTGTTCGTTTCATTCATCATTTTCCAGAAATGCAGTTTGATATTTCGTCCTATGATTGTTATTACAATTGTATGGTAATTCTGGAAAATAAAGAGTGAATGAAAGAAGAAGAAATTGGAATTAAAATCGAGTCGTGGAATGCCCACTGTCTTTAGGACGAAATACTTCCCGGCTAGTGCTCACAGACTGAAGTACTCGACCCCAAAGATAAAACGATTACCCCATTTTCTGAAGTAGCACCACTATCAGAAAAGGCACTGGCGAACTAAGAATGTTGTCTGAACTGGAGGTATGTCGAATGCAGAGAAATGTGTTTCAGGTGTAAAAATGTTGTTTGGTATACATACATGAGACAACCTTTTATAGGCCTGCTGGGGAACAACCAACTTTATTGTAATTATTTCAGTCATTATATTGACTGTTACAGGCTGAGTAACAACCCACTTAAATCCTCCTTAATTCAGCCCATTACTGTGGATGTTACAGGTTTGAATTTGAAATTCAAGTCCATCCACGTTTGGGCTTCTGAGCTCATGCGGCAAGCCCAATCATTTTGGGCTTCCAAAAACATAATTAGCTGTCCAAGACACAAAGCCCTTGGGCCGCGGCCGAGTCCTTCCCAAGGACCAAGGTCCAAGGCCCGAGCCCAAGCCCGAGGCGTGGCCGTGCCGAGCCGAGCGATCGCGTGTGGGCTTCCAATTAGACTCCCTCACAAGCATATATACTTGATATGCCTTTAAAGATGTGCTCTTATATTCAGTGTTTTTGGGACCGGACCGGTGACCGAACCAGACAAGCCACCGGTTCAAGGTTCGACCGGTTCAACCACCGGTTCAACCGGTCAAAGGCAACTTATTGACTTTTGAATTTCAATAATTCCTTATGTGTAATACAATCTAATTTGATACTAGAGTTTAACTTGTAAAAAAAAAAATCAACATATTTCAATATCAATTCATCCAAAGATACTTCTAACTCTAATTTTTTTAATAACATCCTAGTGCCAAATTTAAAATAAGATGGGAATAATAAGGGCAAATGAAGATAAAGGTGAAAATCCTTTTTTTTTTTTTGTTTTACTTAAAACAAGCCAAAACACAACTTTATTTTTTTAAAAAAAAATTGAATATAATCCGGTTCTACCGGTTCGGCGGTCGAACCGGTTCTCACCGGTTTTGACCAGTTTTCAACGATTTTATATAATTTTCGGTTTTTTAACTCTACCGGACCGGTTCCGGCTCCGGTTGAACCGGTCGAACCCGCCGGTCCGGTCCGATTCCACAAACCATGCTTATATTTATAGTTGAATTTAAGGAGCTCAAGTTTTAATGTGGGATAATAACTCTTTAGTTATTTAATCCTACATTAATACATAACTAAGTGGTTTACTTTATGTATTAATTTCTCACTCACCAAAATTCGGTTTGAGAAAAAAAAAAACCTACGATTATCTACTTCGTGCGTAGATTAATCGTGTAAAGTTTAATTCCTACAAAATTAAACTTCCAACCACTTAATTATACTTTAATTTATCATTTATTCTAACAATACATAATATGAATACCTCGTGGACGGGGTGGCTGCTGTCTACCGGATCGATGCATGTTTTCCAAAAGCACAACACAACTATAAACATCACTTTTCTGCACACATGCACAAGCGAGGGTTTGAGGAGTCAGGAACTGGGTTCAGTATGTGGAAAACTGAGCTAGAAAACCGGGTTTTAGCTGGATCAGTTATAAGGGTTAAAAATGAACCGGAGTCAGGGGGTTATAACTGTCATGTGCAACGGATTAGAACTGTTGCGAGTAAAACCGTTGTTGAAAGCCCGTTTAACAGTTTTGTGCAGTTGGAAACAGAATTGGTTACAACTGCTGCTACTTCCTGATTCGAGCTCCATCCGTTATATACATTAAAACCACTTGAAGATGCGAGTTGATACACGTTATTTTCCCTCTGAAAACACTGCTCAATCATTATAATTAGTTAGCTAGGGTTCTTGAGCTCAATTCGGTCTGTGAATTGGGGGTTTCTAGTTTTCTGGAATAATTCTTGTAATTGATTGTTCAGTGGAGTGAATTGAGGTGTATAAAGCCTCCGTGGATGTAGATCACATTGATCAAACCACGTAAAATCCTTGTGTTCTTCATTTTATGATCCTGTTTTGTGTTCGGTTTCATTTGGCCGAATTCTTTGATTGTTTTCATTCTCTCTTAGTTTGAGTATTGTTTGTGTGTGATAAGAGTTGATTACCCAACAAGTGGTGCCGTCTGTGGGAAGCTTGTGCACACACTCGAAGAGGAAAGGAGAATGGCTGGAGTGAAGATGGATGTAGAGAAGTTTTCACGTAAAAATGACTTCTCACTTTGGAAAATCAAGATGAATGTTGTATTGGTTCAAAATGGTTTAGACTCTGCACTTTGTCCTGTTGATCAATGGTCTGATGCTGAGAAACCAAAGTTCCCAGAAGTGGATAAGAAGGCTTTGAGCCTGATATTTCTGTGTTTGGGTGATAAACCCCTGAGGGAGATATCAAGGTGCAAGAATGCAGTAGAGGCATGGGGGAAATTGGAAGAACTTTATCAATCAAAGTCAATATCAAACAAACTATTTCTGAAGCAGAAATTGATGTCTTTCAAGATTACTGATGATAAGGCCATTTCTAATCAACTTGATGAATTTGTCCAGATGATTGAAGAACTAGAAGACCTGGGTGTGAACTTGGAGGATGATGATAAGGCTTTGATGGTGTTCAATGTTCTTCCAAAGTCTATGGAAAGCTTCAAGGATGCATTGATGTTTGGAAGGGATGGAAAGGTCAGTTATGAGTCTATCCTCTCAGCTTTGAAGACAAAGTGTTTTCAAATCAGGGAGATAAGGGCTCTACACAGGCTGGAGAAGGCTTGAACATAAAGTTAAAAAAGAACTACCAAAAGAAGAAGTTCCAGGGATCCAAAGACAACAAAGCTGGAACTCAGAATTCAAAGAAGAATGGAGACTGGGTTGAAAATAGAAAGTGTTTCAAGTGCAAGCAAACTGGACATTTGAAAAAGGATTGCCCACAGAAGAAAAAGAAACAAGAAAATCAGAGGGCAGAAGTGGCTGTGACTGAGCATCAAGATGACACCCCTGGAGTTTTAAACATCACAGACACAAAGATGGAAAATGAATGGGTTCTTGATACAGGTTGTTCATTTCACATGTGCCCTAATGAATCTTGGTTCAAGGAATTAAAGAAAGAAGATGGTGGATGTGTACAACAGGGAAATGACCACTCCTGCAGAGTTAAAGGCACAGGATCAATTCAGATCAAGATGTATGAGGGAGTCATTAGGACCATTTCACAAGTGAGGTATGTTCCTGGTCTGAAAAGAAACCTCCTATCTCTTGGATCTCTTGTGGCAAATGGCTGTCAGTTCAACTCCACAGATGGTTATCTTCATATCACTAAACACAACAAGCTGGTAATCAAGGGAAGGCAACACAATGGCCTGTTTATTTTGATTGGATCTCCTGTGATAGGTTGTGTTGAATCTGTGATAAGTAGAGAGGATTTCATGAAGTGGCATAAAAGACTGGGTCATATTGGAGAGAAAGGATTGAAGGAGCTGTCCAAGAGGGGTATAATTGGTGAAATAGGAAATCAAACACTTGAGTTCTGTGACAAATGTGCTTTTGGAAAGGCCAAGAAGCTGCCTTATACTAAAGGGATACATTCTACTCAAGAACCATTTGATTATGTACGCTCTGACATATGGGGGCCTTCAAGGACAGAGACACATGGAGGAGGAAGTTATTTCATGTCTATCATTGATGATTACATTAGAAAAATATGGGTATATGTCTTAAGGAACTAGAGTGATGCATTCCTTAAGTTTAAAACATGGTTGAGCCAGGTGGAGAATCTAAGAGGGAAGAAATTGGAACATCTTAGGACTGATAATGGCTTGGAATATCTGTCTACTGAGTTCACAAGGTTTTGTGAAGATAAGGGCATCACAAGGCACATAACTGTCCCAATGAACCCTCAACAAAATGGTGTTGCTGAAAGGTTTAACAGGACTGTGCTTGAGAGAGTTAGATGTATGCTGATTGATGCTGGATTACCCAAATCCTTCTGGGGAGAAACACTGAACACTGCATGTTATTTGATAAATAGATCACCATCATCAACTCTATGATTTAAGACTTCAGAAGAAGTTTGGAGTGGAAAGGTACCAAACTATAATGACTTGAGAATGTTTGGTTGTCTGGCATATGCTCACATAAGGCAAGACAAACTTGATGCAAGGGCACAGAGGTGTGTATTCCTAGGATATTCAGAGGGCATAAAAGGCTACAGGTTATGGTGTTTGGAACAAGGAAACCAGAAACTCTTGATAAGTAGAGATGTAAGATTCAATGAGGCAGTGATGGGATACAACTCTAATGGAAGTCAAGAAGAAGCTGATGGTGCTGTAGAGTCTGAAAGAATTTCCATTCAGTTGGAGCCTACTGATGAAGAAAAACCACCAGTGAAAGATGCTCAAGCTCAACCAGGAAATGACAGTTCATCAGAAGAGAATGAAGATCAACCTGAGATTTCAAATCTCAAAACTTATAGCATTGGTAAAGATAGACCAAGAAGGCAAATCCACAGGCCTGATTTCTATGGACAAGCTGGAAGTGTCTACTATGCATTGAGTGTAGCAGAAGACCTGGAGTTTCAAGAGCCAAGCAATTTCAAGGAAGCAATCAATTGCAGTGAAAGTGAACATTGCATAGGGGCATGATGGAAGAAATGGAATCTCTGGAGAGAAACCAAACCTGGAAACTTGTAGTCAAACTAAAAGGGCAGAAGTTAGTCAGCTCAAAGTGGATCTGCAAGAAAAAGGTGGAGGCTGGAAAGGCTGATAAAATCAGATACAAGGCAAGGCTTGTGGCATGGGGCTTTACACAAAGGGAAGACATTGATTATAATGAGGTATTCTCTATTGTTGTGAAGCATTGCTCTATTAGGCTACTTTTATCAAAAGTTACACAAGAAGACATGGAACTATAGCAGTTAGATGTTAAGACAGCTTTCCTGCATGGTGATCTCATTGAAAGAATATATATGAAGCATCCTGAGGGCTTTGTGATTCCAGGAAATGAAGAGAAGGTCTGTTTTCTCAGGAAATTACTTTATGGATTGAAGCAGAGTCCAAGGCAGTGGAACAAGAAGTTCAATGAGTTCATGATCAATGCAGGTTTCATAAGAAGCTTGTATGACCGTTGTGTATACTTTAATAAGGGTTCAAGGCTTGAACAAGTATTTCTGTTATTATATGTGGATGATATGCTCATTGCCAGCAAGAGTAGGGACAAAATACAACAGTTAAAGGGAAGATTGAGCTCAAAATTTGACATGAAAGACCTTGGAGAAGCAAGGAAGATTCTGGGGATGGATATTATCAGAAGAAGAAAGTCTGGAACACTTTGGCTCTCACAGAAGCAGTATTTGCAGAAGGTTGTGGAGAGATTTCACATGCATGAGTCAAGGCCAATAAGTGTTCCAGTTAACCAACAAACCAAGCTATCCAAAGAACAATGTCCAAAGACAGAAGCAGCGGAGATTCACATGAAGAATGTTCCATATGCCAGTGGTGTTGGCAGTTTGATGTATGGAATGATATGCAGCAGGCCAGATTTGGCCTATAGTGTTTCTCTGGTAAGCAGGTACATGTCAAATCCTAGAGAGGCACATTGGGAAGCTTTGAAGCAAGTCTTGAGATATTTGAAAGGCTCAGTCAGTGTAGGTCTGAAGTTTAAGAAACAAGAAGCTGGTGTTGTACCTCTTGTTGGATATGCTGATATAGATTTTGCTGGGAACTTAGATACAAGGAAATCTGTTACAGGATATGTTTTTACCTTGTATGGGACGGCTGTAAGCTGGAAAAGTGTGCAACAACCTGTAGTTGCTTTGTCAACAACTGAGGCAGAATACATTACCTTAACTGAGGCAATCAAGGAAGCTCTGTGGCTCAAGGGGGGATTCTTAAAGACTTAGGGATCAGACAAGGGTGTGTTACCATTCAATGTGATAATCAGAGTGTTGTTCACTTGGTAAAACACCAAGCATTTCATGAGAGGTCTAAGCATATTGATGTTAGACTTCACTTTGCAAGAGATATAATTGAAGCAGGATCTGTTGAGGTGAAGAAGGTTCATACTATGGACAATGCAGCTGATTTTCTAACCAAGGCAGTTCCTAGAAGCAAGATGGGTCATTGCTCAAGCCTGATAAGGCTTGGACAGTGTGATTAGATCTGGAAGACAAGGCAGAATGAGGTGATGAAGTACACTTGAGTTCATTGAGATGGAGATTTGTAGATGTCAGTTCAATATCATCAAGTGATCATAGTTTGTAGTAGAGGATTTGAGGAGTCAGGAACCGGGTTCAGTATGTGGAAAATCGGGCTAGAAAGCCGGGTTTTAGCCGGATCAGTTATAAGGGTTAAAAAGGAACCGGAGTCAGGGTGGTTATAACTGTCATGTCCAACGGATTAGAACCGTTGCGAGTAAACCCGTTGTTGAAAGCCCACTTAACAGTTTTGTGCAGTTGGAAACAGAATTGGTTACAACTGCTGCTACTTCCTGATTCGAGCTCCATCCGTTATATACATTAAAACCACTTGAAGATGCGAGTTGATAAACATTATTTTCCCTCTGAAAACACTGCTCAATCATTAGAATTAGTTAGCTAGGTTTCTTAAGCTCAATTCGGTCTGTGAATTGGGGGTTTCTAGTTTTCTGGAATAATTCTTGTAATTGATTGTTCAGTGGAGTGAATTGAGGTGTATAGAGCCTCCGTGAATGTAGATCACATTGATCGAACCACATAAAATCCTTGTGTTCTTCATTTTATGTTCCTGTTCTGTGTTCGGTTTCATTTGGCCGAATTCTTTGATTGTTTTCATTCTCTCTTGGTTTGAGTATTGTTTGTGTGTGATAAGAGTTGATTACCCAACAAAAACATCATATCATTTACAAAGCTACAACAGGGGAAATCACAATTCCCATTAAGCTGACAAATAATGTGATGGAGATGCAGCTAGTTCCGATGAGAGAAATCAGAGATGTACTTAGCAGAATGAATAGAGAGATTGCTCAGAAAATGTAGGGGAACTATATTAGAGCCATCAGAATCATGATCAAATCAACATTCAAGGAAGGAATTGATTCTCCGATTGATATTGCTATCTTCGATAAAAGAATCAAGAATTTGCGAGATGCAAGTCTAGGAGGAATCTCAGGCAATATTTATACCAGGAAATTGGTGCCCTACATTTATCTAAGGATTGCCTATAACTTGGCAGATTGAGATTGTAATATATTTCTAACCCTTCATCAATTTTTCAAGAACAAGGAGTTGATGAAAGAATGGAATATACTATACTCTATTACCTATAGTATTTCGTATGCACTTTCCAACACCCACCATTCAGAACTAGTCATGGGAAAGGAGTTCATCAAAATACCAGATATCTTCGAACAGGTGGCACTCCATCCAGAGATTATTGAGTTGCCGTCAATCCATGAAATGCATCTGCGGATCGCGGATCAACCTATTATGACTAGAGCTACAAGTTAGAGGTTCGAGCCAAGAAGAGCCTCCTTTCATGATAGTATTATCATGAATTGAAGCTGGGAAAAGAGATCTATCTCATAAGAGAATCTAGAACCGGATAAAATTCACAATCAAAGGTGAATTAAAGTGTCCAGAAGGTTGGAAAGAAGTGGAGATAGTATTCGATATTGCTCAAAAGGGTGATCTATTTCCTTGTGATGTCTTGTATTATTTACAACAACCTTCATTAGGGAGATATGAAGGACTTCTCCAGCTAGGAGAAAACGGTTAATAATCCAAGGAATAGGAGGAAGAGAAAAATGGTGTCTTATTCTTGGATTAAAGTTTCTCGAGGAGCACAAACCTTGGGAAAGGCAACCAGATAGAGTTGTGTTTAAAATGAGGTCATAGAAAATATCAAGTTCTATGATATTCTCGGGGAACTTGGCCAGCTCTAATGGCTACTAGTCCATTCTCTATGTACATCTCTATAGGGATGTTATATGAAAAATATCGAGCGGAATATTTAGCGCCTACATTGATTCAGGCACAAGAATATGCACAGCCAAGCCAGAAATCTTTCCTATAGGAATGGGAGAAGACCTATCGGAGATTTCTCAAAGATGATTCTGATCCTCAAAAGAGGAATTAATCAAGCGAAAATAATGATCGGGGGAGCAGGAAAATTCTCATGGTATAAAGTCAAGACTCTACCAATTTATTTCCATGATATAGGTGCAGATATTCCGTTAGGAAATAATTTCCTACAGACATTCAAGCGGTTCACTCAAGAGAATGAAACAAAAAGGCTTATTTTCACTACCCTTTGTGATCATAAGATTATTGTTCAGAGATTAAGGGAGCATTTCATCAAAAAATGCCCATTAATTTTCGCAGCAAGTGTGTTGATGAAGGAAAATTGAGTCATCCAAAGATGAAGGATCATCGAAGATACGGAGATGCACTCCTTCAATATCGAGCCGAAACACTAGGAAGAGACAGGGATGAGCGAATGTTAAATGACATAATCCAATTCCTCAAGGTGTCCATGGAGGAAAGCCCACAACTTGATATCACCATTGAAGAACAATATCTCTGGAAGATTTCAAGAAGAAAATACAGAGGAATTTCAATGAAGATCCTCTAGCATGGTGGAACAAGAATGAACTCAAAACATCTTTGAAGGTGAAAGCCGGAAAAGAAAACGAGTTTGTTCGTTACAAGCCAATCCTTATGAATCAAGCAGATCGTGAGGATATAAAGATGATACTTAAGGAACATATGGACCTTAAGTTAATCTCAGCATGAGTCTCTCCTTATAGCAGCCCAAATTTCTTGTAAGAAATCATGGAGAAATGAAGAGAGGAAAGCCAAGGTTGGTGATTAATTACAAAGGAATCAACAGCATCTTGGAATTCGATGGATACTATATTCTGAGCAGAGAACACCTGGTGAACTGCATAAAGATGCAAATCTATTCTATAAATTTGATTGTAAATCTGGTTTCTATCAGATTAAGATGGAAGATGCCAGCAAAGTATACGGCGTTTCCTACACCACAAGGACATTATATCTGGAACATGATGCCAATGGGATTAGCAAATGCGCCTTACATATACCAAAGGAAGATGGATAATCTTTTTTAAAGATATTTTTAAATTCATGTCCGTGTATGTCGATGATACACTCATTGCCTCAAGGAATATGAAGGAACATATCAAACATCTAAAAGTCTTTTCAAAAGTTTGTCATAAGGAAGGATTGGTGCTATCAGAGAAGAAAGTAGTAATCGCCACAAGGCAAATTGGTAGCGTGTCGTTACCGCCACAAATTTAACCTATTCTTAGCCCACAATATTAAACAAAATAGTACATGGTAAGAAAGGATCGTTTCCCATGAGGAGAATTTTGCTTACTTAATTTTAGAATCAAACATGATAAACATTAACTCTAATTATGAACTATAAATAATATATATAAATATATATATACATATAAATAGAATTCACACGCACACACACGAAGGGGGAGGGGGTGTTTAGCAAAATAATTAACGTCTAAAATAAAGATAAATAATACCTAAAATTAACGTTTTCAAGACAAATAAATAAATTGTTAGCATATGCAAATTTTAACATTAATGAACCCAAGAGCTTGATTTTTGATCAATTATACAAAACAAAGTTAATAGATTGAAAGTGAGAACCTTAAGTAGCTAAAGTTTCACTATAATCCCTCTAATATTATTGAAATTATTCTAGGATAATCTCAATTCTAATTAATCTAATCATGTCAATCTTTACTATTCAATTAACAAGACTTCGACTAATTGCATAAAGTTAGGGAAGATCAATCCTAGCAAATCACAAGTTGATATTACTAGTTCAAATCATATTCAAGTATGAATTAAAACCATTTGACTATTCTTAATTCAAACTAATTGCTACTTAATTTCTATTCAATTCGGACTAGGCCGAGCCAAACAAAATAGCTATAATTCCAACCAACATACATGAAATGGATCCAAAAGTCATGAAAATGAGGATTAGAATATAAATCAATTACCACAATATGACAAGAATATCAACTAAATTTTGTATTCATTTGAGCAAAATATCAAACACCTTGTGTGCATAAACATCAACACAAACATATTACAATATAACTTAACTATAATTCAAGAGGGGTGTGAGGGACATACTAAAAACAATATTTTGAAGATATAAAAAGAGAAATTTGACAAGAATTAGTACTAGAAATCTTCCCCTTGTTGAGTTGCTTTGACACCTCTCAAAAAGCGGGAAATTTCCTCCGTCTACCGTAAACGGACTAGCCCGTTTACGATAGGTTTCTCCTCCTTTTACACTCCCAAATATGTCCTTAATAACCCTCACACCCTCAAAGGATTACAATAAATAAAACCCCAAAAGATTGCTAGTCTACCTCTACTTTAGAATTTGAGTTGTAGTTGAATTGTTGAATGATTTTTCCTCCCTCTTCTTCCTCCTTTTTATAGTTGAAATTAGACACTCATTTGCACCTTCAAAGCTGTCAATTTGCTGTTTTTAAGCTGTAAATCTGTTGCCTCAAGGCTGTCACTCTGCTGAAAAATACATAAAAATGCTTGCCCACTTGGTCTCCAACAAGTTGTCTCTCTCTCTTTATTTTTCTGGTTTGGTTGATTGTAAAAATTTGTTGCTGTAGTCTTCCCATTTCAGCAGCTGTAGTTAACGCAAGATGCAGCTGTAAATTTGTTGTTTTTCACCGTCAATTTGTTCGCCAATTTTCAGCAATTTGTTGTTTTTGTGGAACATCTTTTCCCATTCTCTTAGGCTGCAAGTTGCTACTGTTATTGGCTGAAATTTGCTAAATATAGCAGCCCCTTTGCTGGAATTTGATGATAAGTTGCTGGAATTTGTGGCGCAAAACAAATTTGCAGCTCTGCTATGTTTCCTTCTCTTGGAAAAGTCAACAATTGTTGGCTGATTTCCTTTTCTTTCTCAATTCTGCAAATTAGCATACTTCTTGTACATGTGCTCCATTTCTTTGATTTATTATTTGTTCTATCATGCAAGTCTTATGGTCAACATTTGTGGGCTTTTAATTTAGGGTCATTAATAAGTAAAATAAGTATAAATAAAGCTCAAATTTTAATTAAATAAATAAGAAGATCAAAATTATAAAACGTTGCAAAATAAATTAATATTGGCTATAAAAGTGATAAAAATGCATAAATTAAAAGGGTTAAAATATGTAGAATAATGCACTTATCAAATTCCCCCATACTTAGATTTTGGTCGTCCTCGAACAAAACATTTATGTCCGTTTATCAAATGCATAAGAGGTATAACTCACAAGTATAGAAACAATGAATTGATTCAACACATAATATTTCAAGAACAACAAGCTCAATTACTTATAACTAAATAGACTTTTCATCTCTTAAGAATGGAGCAAACTAAGTAGGTAGACACTCACAAGATAATTCACTCTTGGCTCGTGTGTTTAAAAAGATTAGTGTTTCACTCAAATTCATTTCATAAACTTGACCCACCATAAGCTTGCATGTCTTCTCATTTCTCCATCATTAGGATTACATAAACCACATAAATCATAAGGACTTTTGAGGTAAATAGAGTTTGGAGTCATTTGTGTATGAGATGTTCATGAGGATACAGTAGATGAGAAAATGGTTTAGGATAACTTATAATTTTGTAGAGGCAAGTATGGTAGTAAAATATGGCGGTAAAAACCCTTGAATTAGTAGAGCAAAACAACACCATATCAAAAATTTGAAAATTTCACACTTTGTTCTTTCTTTTCTTTCGTCATTTTCTTTTAACTTGAGCCATGATCGACCAAAGTAGGTGCATTTAATGCTCCATCCTACCATGACACAAGGTTGGTGAATTTTAAGGTCACCCCTTGCTGTTCACATCGGTACCTCCAGTTGTTATTCGTTTTTTTTTTTTTTTTTTTTTTTTTTTTTTTTTTTTTTCTGTATCCTTACTTTCACCACAATCCACATTTCTTTGAATTCAAGTGCTCTACTAATCCTTAGGCCATGGGGAAAAATAGATCACTTGGGTTGAGGCTCATAATGAGACAAGCAAAAAACAAAGAGAGGCAAAAAGGCTCAACTTGGCTCACTAGTGGAAAATATATGTAAGGTTTGTTTTGGCTCAAGTGGTTTCGTAAATGCCTTAATCATTTTTATGTGAAATGTATGTGATAAGTTCGACTTTGAAGAGAATAATGCAAGTTCTAGGGATACAAATCTACAAAAGAAAGCACTCATGAAAGAAATGAGACTTGGTAAGATATATATCAGTCATTAAGCTCAAATCTCACCAGCTTTTGTCTACCATCCATAGTCACTACTATTTTTAAGAAAATGTATCAACTAGTTACAAGAATTGAGCCCGTCTATCAATCATGTTATGATTTTTCGAGCAAATTATTTCAAACTTGTGATCATACACCTTTAGCAATTGAGAACTCAAAATTGTTCCGTTTACAAAATAAGTGCCAAAAAGTGCTTAAAATAGCAAGAAATTTTTTAAATTAGCCTCAAAATTCATGAAAATTTGCCAAAAATTTCAATTTTCAATTTCAATTTTCACTTTCTTTCCCCCCCACACTTAAACCATACATTGTCCTCAATGTAAGATCCAAATGTTGAGTAAACGAAAAATTAGTCAAGTCATGCATATTAAAAAAAAAAAAAAAAAAATCTAGTTGCATACTAATATTGCAATATATATCCAAAAATAAAGTTACTAAATGGCAAAATAGATTAGACAAAAAGAGTAGAGTAGAGAATGCAAATCTGGTATTGGGTTGCCTCCCAAGCAGCGCCTTTGGTTATTGTCGTTGGCTCGACATACTCCCTTCTTGCTCAAGATTCCTCTAAAATAATTTCCTCCATCAGCATCACTTGAGTTTGTTCGTAGAATGGTTTTAGCCTGTGACCATTAACTTTGAAAATCTTGTCCGTTTCTAAACTTCTTATTTCTACTGCACCATGAGGAAAAACGTTAGTAACAACAAATGGACCAAGCCATCGTGTTCGGAGCTTACCTGGAAACAATTTCAATCTAGAATTCAATAACAACACTTTTTGCCCAATATGAAATGACTTCCTAAGTATCATCTTGTCATGAAATGCTTTGGATTTTTCCTTGTATATTCTAGCATTTTCATAAGCTTCTAATCTTAGTTCCTCCAATTCTTGCAATTGTAACTTTCTCTCTTTTCCAGCTTTTATGTAATCTAAGTTACATTGTTTTACCGCCCAATATGATTTATGTTCAATTTCAACCGGTAGGTGACAAGCTTTTCCAAAAACCAACCTATAAGGGGACATACCAATTGGAGTTTTAAATGCAGTCCTATAAGCCCAAAGAGCATCATCTAATCTAATACTCCAATCTTTCCTATTAGGATTAACCATTTTCTCCAAAATTTGCTTAATTTCCCTATTAGAGACCTCAGCTTGCCCACTAGTTTGGGGGTGATATGCAGTAGAAACGCGATGTGTGACATGATATTTTTCAAGTAAAGCGCCAAATGTCTTATTGCAAAAATGAGTACCACGGTCACTAATGATTGCTTTTGGTATGCCAAACCTATTAAAGATGTGACTCTTAACAAATTTGACCACAGTTTTAGCATCATCATGCTTGAAAGCCTTAGCCTCTACCCACTTAGATACATAATCAACGGCAAGAATGATGTAAACATTACCAAAAGATGATGGGAATGGTCCCATAAAATCAATTCCCCAAATGTCAAAAATTTCACAAACCAAAATACCTGTTTGAGGCATCTCATTCCTTCGTGATATGTTACCTGTCTTTTGACATTGTTCACAAGATTTACAAAATAAATATGCATCTTTATGCAAAGTAGGCCAATAAAATCCACATTCAAGCACTTTATGAGCGGTCCTTTTGGGACCAAAATGACCTCCAGCATCATAACTATGACAAAAAGTTAAAATAGACACATATTCGGATTCATTCACACATCTTCTAATTATTTGATCAGAACAAGATTTCCACAAATACGGGTCATCCCAAAAATAATATTTTGATTCAGCCTTTATTTTATCCTTTTGAGCCCTTGTCAATTCAGTTGGGAAAGTCCTAGTTACTAAAAAATTTACAATATCAGCGTACCAAGGAGGTTCCATGGTCAAATAATATAATTGCTCATCAGGAAAAAATTCAGAAACCATTGGCCAATCATCTCTAGGTACTATTCTACTCAAGTGATCCGCAACAAGATTTTCAGCACCTTTTTTATCTCTAATTTCTAAATCAAATTCTTGCAATAAAAGCATCCATCTCAAAAGTCTAGGCTTTGATTCTTTCTTTTTCATCAAATATTTAAGTGCGGCATGATCAGAAAAGACAATCACTTTGGTACCAAGCAAGTAAGAACGAAATTTTTCCAATGCAAATACAACAGCAAGCATTTCTTTTTCAGTCACGGTGTAATTACATTGTGCAGGGTCAAGTGATTTAGAAGCATAATATATCACATAAGGCTCCTTGTCTTTTCTTTGTCCTAACACAGCTCCTACTACTTTGTCACTCGCATCACACATTATTTCAAATGGAAAATTCCAATCAGGGGGGCGAATAACAGGTGCAGAAGTCAATCTATGTTTCAAATCATCAAAAGCCTTTTTACATTTTTCATTAAATTCAAAGGGGACATCTTTTCCAAGCAATGCACATAAAGGGGATGCAATTTTTGAAAAATCTTTTATAAAGCGTCTATAAAAGCCAGCATGCCCAAGAAATGATCTTACCTCACGAACACAAGTAGGGTAAGGTAATGAGCTGATTACCTCTATTTTGGCTTTATCGACTTCTAGCCCTTTAGAGCTCACAACATGTCCCAAAACTACACCTTGTTCAACCATAAAGTGACACTTTTCAAAGTTTAAGACAAGGTTAGTTTCAATGCATCTTTTTAAAACAAGAGATAAATTATGGAGGCAAAAATCAAACGAATCACCAAAAACAGTAAAATCGTCCATAAATATTTCCATGTTATGCTCGATCAAATCAGAAAATATGCTCATCATGCATCTTTGAAAAGTACCGGGTGCATTACAAAGGCCGAAGGGCATTCTTCTAAAGGCAAACGTGCCAAACGGGCATGTGAAAGTGGTTTTTTCCTGATCTTCTGGAGCAATAACAACTTGAATATATCCCGAGTACCCGTCTAAGAAGCAAAAGAAAGCTTGTCCTGCTAGTTTTTCCAACATTTGATCAATAAACGGTAATGGGAAGTGGTCTTTTCTAGTAGCTAGATTTAGCTTCCTATAGTCAATGCACACTCTCCATCCATTAGATATTCTAGTAGGAATAAGTTCGCCTTTTGTATTTTCTATGACCGTTATTCCGGATTTCTTAGGTACTACATGAATTGGACTTACCCATTTTGAATCGGAAATGGGAAAAATTACTCCTGTTTCCAACCACTTAAGAATTTCATTTTTCACGACATCCATCATAGGAGGATTTAGCCTACGTTGTGCTTCTCTAACAGGTTTAGCCTCATCTTCAAGAAGGATTCTATGCATACACAAGGTTGGGCTTATTCCTTTAATATCAGCAATTGTCCATCCTATGGCCTCTTTATATTGTTTTAACACATTCAACAATTTTTCTTCTTGGGGTGGGGTTAAAGAGTTTGAAATAATCACAGGCAAAGTTTCACCATCACCAAGAAAAGCATATTTCAGATTAGAGGGGAGAGGTTTTAATTCTAACTTAGGAGCTTGTACTACAGAAGGCAATAATTTTGAAGAAGTGAGAGGCAAAGCAAGAGATGTAGAAGTTACCTTCAATTCTTCTAAATTAACCTCTTTTTCAACAAAAAATTCAGAAGATTCAAGTTCAAGTAGTACTTCATCCAAGTTATCAAGATCAAAGATTTGTTGCACAATTACATCAATAATATCAATAGTATCAATCGAACTCACATTATTAATGTCACTAGGATATCTCATTGCATCAAAAATATTGAACTTAATTACTTCCCCGTCAAATTCCATTGTCAAATTTCCTTCATGCACATCAATCTTAGTCTTAGACGTTTTCAAGAATGGCCTTCCTAAGAGTAATGGCACATTGTTAGACGAATCATCACCCATGTCAAGAATGTAAAAATCAGCAGGAAATACCAATTCATTTACTTGAACTAAGACATCCTCAAGTATTCCTACTGGATATGCATTAGACCTATCAGCCAATTGAATCACAGCATCAGTTTTGCTCAATGGCCCTAAATTCAAAGAGTCATAAATAGTTCTTGGCATAACATTTATGGAAGCACCTAAGTCCAACATGCATCTTTCAAACCTCAAATTCCCAATTTTGCAAGGTATAGTGAACATACCTGGGTCTTTGCACTTAGGTGGAATTTTCTTTTGAATCATGGCAGAAATATTCTCACCCATACTTACCTTTTGAGAGCCTTTGAATTGCTTTTTGTTGGTGCAAAGCTCCTTGAGAAATTTAGCGTACCTGGGAACCTGTTTAATAGCATCTAAGAGAGGTATGTTAACTTCTACCTTCCTAAACGTCTCTAAAATTTCTTGGTCCATGGATTCTTTTCTTGATTTTGCAAATCTAGAGGGAAAATGTGGGATTTCTCTGAATTGGGTAGGGGGTTTGTTATTTGGTTCATCTTTCCTTAAACTAACTTCCTCCCCATCTTTCTTTTCATTTTCACTGTTTCCCATATCCTTAGATTTTACTTCTAGCTCTTTCTCAATTGCCACCCTTTTACTCTTAGGCTCTTCTAATTGTTTTCCACTTCTTAGTGTTATGGCCTTAGCATTTTCTTTTGGGTTAGGAATGGGTTGGGATGGAAGTTTCCCGGACAATTGGGTTTCTATGTTATTCAAGGAAGTGCAAATTTGCCCAATTTGGTTGTCTAGGTGTTGTAAATGAGTGTCGGTTTTCTTTTGGTATTGGACGCCTTGGGTATGAACTTGACCTATTTGGGTAGTTAACTGTTTGATTATATCTTCTAAAGAACGATTAGAAGTTTCAGGTTGACGCATATTTTGGTAATTGTTTGGTCTAAAATTACCTTGGCCATATCTCAAATTAGGATTATCTTTCCAACCCTCATTATAAGTATTAGAAAAAGGATCATATTTTCTTTGGGGTTGGCCAGGGAAACCGCCTATAGCATTAACATCTTCAATCTGTAAAGTAGGACAAGCATCAGTAGTATGAGAAAAATCAGTACATATGCCACATGCACGAGCTTGCGTGTTGCCATTTGACACAAACTTGGTCATAAGAGTAGTTAAATGAGCCATTTGTTGAGCATTTTCTCTAAGTTGTTCTTGCACAGCATTAACATCAATTTCATTAACTCTCTTAGTCTGTCCTACATCATTTCTAGTTCCAAATTGTTGTGTATTTTGGGCCATATTAGATATTAATTGTCTAGCTTGTGCAGGTGTTTTATCAACTAAAGCACCCCCACTTGCAGCATCAATCATACCTCTATCATGTGGTAAAAGACCTTCATAAAAGTATTGAATTAATAATTGTTCACTAATTTGGTGTTGGGGGCAACTAGCACATAATCGTTTAAATCTTTCCAAATATTCATATAGTGACTCATTAGAATTTTGCCTAATTCCACATATTTCTTTTCGAATGGATCCAATTCTACTTGCGGGAAAGAATTTTTCAAGAAAAGATTTTTGCAATTCCGCCCAAGTAGTAATGGATCCTGGTGGAAGATAGTAAAGCCAGTCTTTAGCTAAATCATGCAATGAAAAAGGAAAAGCACGTAGTTTGACTTGTTCCTCATCAACACCATCAGGTCTCATAGTAGAACAAACAACTAAAAATTCTTTCAAGTGCCTATGAGGGTCCTCACCTGCCCGACCATTAAATTTTGGAAGCAAATTTAGAAAACCTGAGTTCAGCTTGAGAGGTTTTGCCAATTCTGGGAAGATGATACATAATGGTTGGTCATCAATATTCGGTTGAGAAAGTTGCTTGAGCGTCTGGTTAGCCATGTTCTCCTTTCTTTCTTTTTCTTCTTCCTTCACCTGTTTTACTTCACTTTCTTCACCGATAATCCTACCACTTCTCAATCGCATGCACCTTTCAAGATCAGAGATAACATCATAAGTTAGAAAAGTAAAATAAAGTAAATGAAATAGAAGAAAGGAAAAAGAAAATAAAAGATATTGTGAAAAGTAAGTTAATAATCACAACTACTTTAATAGAGAAAATTATAACTTACTAATATAATAGTACAAACCAATTGACACAAAGTCTAGCATGCATTTAATCAATTCAACATGCTTGCAAATAATAATAATAATAGTAATAATAATAGTAATAATAATAATAATAATAATAATAATAATAATAATAATAATAATAATAATAATAATAATAATAATAATAATAATAATAATAATAATAATAATAATAATAATAATAATAATAATAATAATAATAATAATAATAATAATAATAATAATAATAATAATACCACAAGTTCAAATACAAACAACTCTCCCCGGCAACGGCGCCAAAATTTTGGTAGCGTGTCGTTACCGCCACAAATTTAACCTATTCTTAGCCCACAATATTAAACAAAATAGTACATGGTAAGAAAGGATCGTTTCCCATGAGGAGAATTTTGCTTACTTAATTTTAGAATCAAACATGATAAACATTAACTCCAATTATGAACTATAAATAATATATATAAATATATATATACATATAAATAGAATTCACACGCACACACACGAAGGGGGAGGGGGTGTTTAGCAAAATAATTAACGTCTAAAGTAAAGATAAATAATACCTAAAATTAACGTTTTCAAGACAAATAAATAAATTGTTAGCATATGCAAATTTTAAGATTAATGAACCCAAGAGCTTGATTTTTGATCAATTATACAAAACAAAGTTAATAGATTGAAAGTGAGAACCTTAAGTAGCTAAAGTTTCACTATAATCCCTCTAATATTATTGAAATTATTCTAGGATAATCTCAATTCTAATTAATCTAATCATGTCAATCTTTACTATTCAATTAACAAGACTTCGACTAATTGCATAAAGTTAGGGAAGATCAATCCTAGCAAATCACAAGTTGATATTACTAGTTCAAATCATATTCAAGTATGAATTAAAACCATTTGACTATTCTTAATTCAAACTAATTGCTACTTAATTTCTATTCAATTCGGACTAGGCCGAGCCAAACAAAATAGCTATAATTCCAACCAACATACATGAAATGGATCCAAAAGTCATGAAAATGAGGATTAGAATATAAATCAATTACCACAATATGACAAGAATATCAACTAAATTTTGTATTCATTTGAGCAAAATATCAAACACCTTGTGTGCATAAACATCAACACAAACATATTACAATATAACTTAACTATAATTCAAGAGGGGTGTGAGGGACATACTAAAAACAATATTTTGAAGATATAAAAAGAGAAATTTGACAAGAATTAGTACTAGAAATCTTCCCCTTGTTGAGTTGCTTTGACACCTCTCAAAAAGCGGGAAATTTCCTCCGTCTACCGTAAACGGACTAGCCCGTTTACGATAGGTTTCTCCTCCTTTTACACTCCCAAATATGTCCTTAATAACCCTCACACCCTCAAAGGATTACAATAAATAAAACCCCAAAAGATTGCTAGTCTACCTCTACTTTAGAATTTGAGTTGTAGTTGAATTGTTGAATGATTTTTCCTCCCTCTTCTTCCTCCTTTTTATAGTTGAAATTAGACACTCATTTGCACCTTCAAAGCTGTCAATTTGCTGTTTTTAAGCTGTAAATCTGTTGCCTCAAGGCTGTCACTCTGCTGAAAAATACATAAAAATGCTTGCCCACTTGGTCTCCAACAAGTTGTCTCTCTCTCTTTATTTTTCTGGTTTGGTTGATTGTAAAAATTTGTTGCTGTAGTCTTCCCATTTCAGCAGCTGTAGTTAACGCAAGATGCAGCTGTAAATTTGTTGTTTTTCACCGTCAATTTGTTCGCCAATTTTCAGCAATTTGTTGTTTTTGTGGAACATCTTTTCCCATTCTCTTAGGCTGCAAGTTGCTACTGTTATTGGCTGAAATTTGCTAAATATAGCAGCCCCTTTGCTGGAATTTGATGATAAGTTGCTGGAATTTGTGGCGCAAAACAAATTTGCAGCTCTGCTATGTTTCCTTCTCTTGGAAAAGTCAACAATTGTTGGCTGATTTCCTTTTCTTTCTCAATTCTGCAAATTAGCATACTTCTTGTACATGTGCTCCATTTCTTTGATTTATTATTTGTTCTATCATGCAAGTCTTATGGTCAACATTTGTGGGCTTTTAATTTAGGGTCATTAATAAGTAAAATAAGTATAAATAAAGCTCAAATTTTAATTAAATAAATAAGAAGATCAAAATTATAAAACGTTGCAAAATAAATTAATATTGGCTATAAAAGTGATAAAAATGCATAAATTAAAAGGGTTAAAATATGTAGAATAATGCACTTATCAAATTCCCCCATACTTAGATTTTGGTCGTCCTCGAACAAAACATTTATGTCCGTTTATCAAATGCATAAGAGGTATAACTCACAAGTATAGAAACAATGAATTGGTTCAACACATAATATTTCAAGAACAACAAGCTCAATTACTTATAACTAAATAGACTTTTCATCTCTTAAGAATGGAGCAAACTAAGTAGGTAGACACTCACAAGATAATTCACTCTTCGCTCGTGTGTTTAAAAAGATTAGTGTTTCACTCAAATTCATTTCATAAACTTGACCCACCATAAGCTTGCATGTCTTCTCATTTCTCCATCATTAGGATTACATAAACCACATAAATCATAAGGACTTTTGAGGTAAATAGAGTTTGGAGTCATTTGTGTATGAGATGTTCATGAGGATACAGTAGATGAGAAAATGGTTTAGGATAACTTATAATTTTGTAGAGGCAAGTATGGTAGTAAAATATGGCGGTAAAAACCCTTGAATTAGTAGAGCAAAACAACACCATATCAAAAATTTGAAAATTTCACACTTTGTTCTTTCTTTTCTTTCGTCATTTTCTTTTAACTTGAGCCATGATCGACCAAAGTAGGTGCATTTAATGCTCCATCCTACCATGACACAAGGTTGGTGAATTTTAAGGTCACCCCTTGCTGTTCACATCGGTACCTCCAGTTGTTATTCGTTTTTTTTTTTTTTTTTTTTTTTTTTTTCTGTATCCTTACTTTCACCACAATCCACATTTCTTTGAATTCAAGTGCTCTACTAATCCTTAGGCCATGGGGAAAAATAGATCACTTGGGTTGAGGCTCATAATGAGACAAGCAAAAAACAAAGAGAGGCAAAAAGGCTCAACTTGGCTCACTAGTGGAAAATATATGTAAGGTTTGTTTTGGCTCAAGTGGTTTCCTAAATGCCTTAATCATTTTTATGTGAAATGTATGTGATAAGTTCGACTTTGAAGAGAATAATGCAAGTTCTAGGGATACAAATCTACAAAAGAAAGCACTCATGAAAGAAATGAGACTTGGTAAGATATATATCAGTCATTAAGCTCAAATCTCACCAGCTTTTGTCTACCATCCATAGTCACTACTATTTTTAAGAAAATATATCAACTAGTTACAAGAATTGAGCCCGTCTATCAATCATGTTATGATTTTTCGAGCAAATTATTTCAAACTTGTGATCATACACCTTTAGCAATTGAGAACTCAAAATTGTTCCGTTTACAAAATAAGTGCCAAAAAGTGCTTAAAATAGCAAGAAATTTTTAAAATTAGCCTCAAAATTCATGAAAATTTGCCAAAAATTTCAATTTTCAATTTCAATTTTCACTTTCTTTCCCCCCCACACTTAAACCATACATTGTCCTCAATGTAAGATCCAAATGTTGAGTAAACGAAAAATTAGTCAAGTCCTGCATATTAAAAAAAAAAAAAAAAAAAATCTAGTTGCATACTAATATTGCAATATATATCCAAAAATAAAGTTACTAAATGGCAAAATAGATTAGACAAAAAGAGTAGAGTAGAGAATGCAAATCTGGTATTGGGTTGCCTCCCAAGCAGCGCCTTTGGTTATTGTCGTTGGCTCGACATACTCCCTTCTTGCTCAAGATTCCTCTAAAATAATTTCCTCCATCAGCATCACTTGAGTTTGTTCGTAGAATGGTTTTAGCCTGTGACCATTAACTTTGAAAATCTTGTCCGTTTCTAAACTTCTTATTTCTACTGCACCATGAGGAAAAACGTTAGTAACAACAAATGGACCAAGCCATCGTGTTCGGAGCTTACCTGGAAACAATTTCAATCTAGAATTCAATAACAACACTTTTTGCCCAATATGAAATGACTTCCTAAGTATCATCTTGTCATGAAATGCTTTGGATTTTTCCTTGTATATTCTAGCATTTTCATAAGCTTCTAATCTTAGTTCCTCCAATTCTTGCAATTGTAACTTTCTCTCTTTTCCAGCTTTTATGTAATCTAAGTTACATTGTTTTACCGCCCAATATGATTTATGTTCAATTTCAACCGGTAGGTGACAAGCTTTTCCAAAAACCAACCTATAAGGGGACATACCAATTGGAGTTTTAAATGCAGTCCTATAAGCCCAAAGAGCATCATCTAATCTAATACTCCAATCTTTCCTATTAGGATTAACCATTTTCTCCAAAATTTGCTTAATTTCCCTATTAGAGACCTCAGCTTGCCCACTAGTTTGGGGGTGATATGCAGTAGAAACGCGATGTGTGACATGATATTTTTCAAGTAAAGCGCCAAATGTCTTATTGCAAAAATGAGTACCACGGTCACTAATGATTGCTTTTGGTATGCCAAACCTATTAAAGATGTGACTCTTAACAAATTTGACCACAGTTTTAGCATCATCATGCTTGAAAGCCTTAGCCTCTACCCACTTAGATACATAATCAACGGCAAGAATGATGTAAACATTACCAAAAGATGATGGGAATGGTCCCATAAAATCAATTCCCCAAATGTCAAAAATTTCACAAACCAAAATACCTGTTTGAGGCATCTCATTCCTTCGTGATATGTTACCTGTCTTTTGACATTGTTCACAAGATTTACAAAATAAATATGCATCTTTATGCAAAGTAGGCCAATAAAATCCACATTCAAGCACTTTATGAGCGGTCCTTTTGGGACCAAAATGACCTCCAGCATCATAACTATGACAAAAAGTTAAAATAGACACATATTCGGATTCATTCACACATCTTCTAATTATTTGATCAGAACAAGATTTCCACAAATACGGGTCATCCCAAAAATAATATTTTGATTCAGCCTTTATTTTATCCTTTTGAGCCCTTGTCAATTCAGTTGGGAAAGTCCTAGTTACTAAAAAATTTACAATATCAGCGTACCAAGGAGGTTCCATGGTCAAATAATATAATTGCTCATCAGGAAAAAATTCAGAAACCATTGGCCAATCATCTCTAGGTACTATTCTACTCAAGTGATCCGCAACAAGATTTTCAGCACCTTTTTTATCTCTAATTTCTAAATCAAATTCTTGCAATAAAAGCATCCATCTCAAAAGTCTAGGCTTTGATTCTTTCTTTTTCATCAAATATTTAAGTGCGGCATGATCAGAAAAGACAATCACTTTGGTACCAAGCAAGTAAGAACGAAATTTTTCCAATGCAAATACAACAGCAAGCATTTCTTTTTCAGTCACGGTGTAATTACATTGTGCAGGGTCAAGTGATTTAGAAGCATAATATATCACATAAGGCTCCTTGTCTTTTCTTTGTCCTAACACAGCTCCTACTACTTTGTCACTCGCATCACACATTATTTCAAATGGAAAATTCCAATCAGGGGGGCGAATAACAGGTGCAGAAGTCAATCTATGTTTCAAATCATCAAAAGCCTTTTTACATTTTTCATTAAATTCAAAGGGGACATCTTTTCCAAGCAATGCACATAAAGGGGATGCAATTTTTGAAAAATCTTTTATAAAGCGTCTATAAAAGCCAGCATGCCCAAGAAATGATCTTACCTCACGAACACAAGTAGGGTAAGGTAATGAGCTGATTACCTCTATTTTGGCTTTATCGACTTCTAGCCCTTTAGAGCTCACAACATGTCCCAAAACTACACCTTGTTCAACCATAAAGTGACACTTTTCAAAGTTTAAGACAAGGTTAGTTTCAATGCATCTTTTTAAAACAAGAGATAAATTATGGAGGCAAAAATCAAACGAATCACCAAAAACAGTAAAATCGTCCATAAATATTTCCATGTTATGCTCGATCAAATCAGAAAATATGCTCATCATGCATCTTTGAAAAGTACCGGGTGCATTACAAAGGCCGAAGGGCATTCTTCTAAAGGCAAACGTGCCAAACGGGCATGTGAAAGTGGTTTTTTCCTGATCTTCTGGAGCAATAACAACTTGAATATATCCCGAGTACCCGTCTAAGAAGCAAAAGAAAGCTTGTCCTGCTAGTTTTTCCAACATTTGATCAATAAACGGTAATGGGAAGTGGTCTTTTCTAGTAGCTAGATTTAGCTTCCTATAGTCAATGCACACTCTCCATCCATTAGATATTCTAGTAGGAATAAGTTCGCCTTTTGTATTTTCTATGACCGTTATTCCGGATTTCTTAGGTACTACATGAATTGGACTTACCCATTTTGAATCGGAAATGGGAAAAATTACTCCTGTTTCCAACCACTTAAGAATTTCATTTTTCACGACATCCATCATAGGAGGATTTAGCCTACGTTGTGCTTCTCTAACAGGTTTAGCCTCATCTTCAAGAAGGATTCTATGCATACACAAGGTTGGGCTTATTCCTTTAATATCAGCAATTGTCCATCCTATGGCCTCTTTATATTGTTTTAACACATTCAACAATTTTTCTTCTTGGGGTGGGGTTAAAGAGTTTGAAATAATCACAGGCAAAGTTTCACCATCACCAAGAAAAGCATATTTCAGATTAGAGGGGAGAGGTTTTAATTCTAACTTAGGAGCTTGTACTACAGAAGGCAATAATTTTGAAGAAGTGAGAGGCAAAGCAAGAGATGTAGAAGTTACCTTCAATTCTTCTAAATTAACCTCTTTTTCAACAAAAAATTCAGAAGATTCAAGTTCAAGTAGTACTTCATCCAAGTTATCAAGATCAAAGATTTGTTGCACAATTACATCAATAATATCAATAGTATCAATCGAACTCACATTATTAATGTCACTAGGATATCTCATTGCATCAAAAATATTGAACTTAATTACTTCCCCGTCAAATTCCATTGTCAAATTTCCTTCATGCACATCAATCTTAGTCTTAGACGTTTTCAAGAATGGCCTTCCTAAGAGTAATGGCACATTGTTAGACGAATCATCACCCATGTCAAGAATGTAAAAATCAGCAGGAAATACCAATTCATTTACTTGAACTAAGACATCCTCAAGTATTCCTACTGGATATGCATTAGACCTATCAGCCAATTGAATCACAGCATCAGTTTTGCTCAATGGCCCTAAATTCAAAGAGTCATAAATAGTTCTTGGCATAACATTTATGGAAGCACCTAAGTCCAACATGCATCTTTCAAACCTCAAATTCCCAATTTTGCAAGGTATAGTGAACATACCTGGGTCTTTGCACTTAGGTGGAATTTTCTTTTGAATCATGGCAGAAATATTCTCACCCATACTTACCTTTTGAGAGCCTTTGAATTGCTTTTTGTTGGTGCAAAGCTCCTTGAGAAATTTAGCGTACCTGGGAACCTGTTTAATAGCATCTAAGAGAGGTATGTTAACTTCTACCTTCCTAAACGTCTCTAAAATTTCTTGGTCCATGGATTCTTTTCTTGATTTTGCAAATCTAGAGGGAAAATGTGGGATTTCTCTGAATTGGGTAGGGGGTTTGTTATTTGGTTCATCTTTCCTTAAACTAACTTCCTCCCCATCTTTCTTTTCATTTTCACTGTTTCCCATATCCTTAGATTTTACTTCTAGCTCTTTCTCAATTGCCACCCTTTTACTCTTAGGCTCTTCTAATTGTTTTCCACTTCTTAGTGTTATGGCCTTAGCATTTTCTTTTGGGTTAGGAATGGGTTGGGATGGAAGTTTCCCGGACAATTGGGTTTCTATGTTATTCAAGGAAGTGCAAATTTGCCCAATTTGGTTGTCTAGGTGTTGTAAATGAGTGTCGGTTTTCTTTTGGTATTGGACGCCTTGGGTATGAACTTGACCTATTTGGGTAGTTAACTGTTTGATTATATCTTCTAAAGAACGATTAGAAGTTTCAGGTTGACGCATATTTTGGTAATTGTTTGGTCTAAAATTACCTTGGCCATATCTCAAATTAGGATTATCTTTCCAACCCTCATTATAAGTATTAGAAAAAGGATCATATTTTCTTTGGGGTTGGCCAGGGAAACCGCCTATAGCATTAACATCTTCAATCTGTAAAGTAGGACAAGCATCAGTAGTATGAGAAAAATCAGTACATATGCCACATGCACGAGCTTGCGTGTTGCCATTTGACACAAACTTGGTCATAAGAGTAGTTAAATGAGCCATTTGTTGAGCATTTTCTCTAAGTTGTTCTTGCACAGCATTAACATCAATTTCATTAACTCTCTTAGTCTGTCCTACATCATTTCTAGTTCCAAATTGTTGTGTATTTTGGGCCATATTAGATATTAATTGTCTAGCTTGTGCAGGTGTTTTATCAACTAAAGCACCCCCACTTGCAGCATCAATCATACCTCTATCATGTGGTAAAAGACCTTCATAAAAGTATTGAATTAATAATTGTTCACTAATTTGGTGTTGGGGGCAACTAGCACATAATCGTTTAAATCTTTCCAAATATTCATATAGTGACTCATTAGAATTTTGCCTAATTCCACATATTTCTTTTCGAATGGATCCAATTCTACTTGCGGGAAAGAATTTTTCAAGAAAAGATTTTTGCAATTCCGCCCAAGTAGTAATGGATCCTGGTGGAAGATAGTAAAGCCAGTCTTTAGCTAAATCATGCAATGAAAAAGGAAAAGCACGTAGTTTGACTTGTTCCTCATCAACACCATCAGGTCTCATAGTAGAACAAACAACTAAAAATTCTTTCAAGTGCCTATGAGGGTCCTCACCTGCCCGACCATTAAATTTTGGAAGCAAATTTAGAAAACCTGAGTTCAGCTTGAGAGGTTTTGCCAATTCTGGGAAGATGATACATAATGGTTGGTCATCAATATTCGGTTGAGAAAGTTGCTTGAGCGTCTGGTTAGCCATGTTCTCCTTTCTTTCTTTTTCTTCTTCCTTCACCTGTTTTACTTCACTTTCTTCACCGATAATCCTACCACTTCTCAATCGCATGCACCTTTCAAGATCAGAGATAACATCATAAGTTAGAAAAGTAAAATAAAGTAAATGAAATAGAAGAAAGGAAAAAGAAAATAAAAGATATTGTGAAAAGTAAGTTAATAATCACAACTACTTTAATAGAGAAAATTATAACTTACTAATATAATAGTACAAACCAATTGACACAAAGTCTAGCATGCATTTAATCAATTCAACATGCTTGCAAATAATAATAATAATAGTAATAATAATAGTAATAATAATAATAATAATAATAATAATAATAATAATAATAATAATAATAATAATAATAATAATAATAATAATAATAATAATAATAATAATAATAATAATAATAATAATAATAATAATAATAATAATACCACAAGTTCAAAAGAGATATTCAATTTGTATTAATTCTAAGATTAAGTATACAAACAACTCTCCCCGGCAACGGCGCCAAAAATTTGGTAGCGTGTCGTTACCGCCACAAATTTAACCTATTCTTAGCCCACAATATTAAACAAAATAGTACATGGTAAGAAAGGATCGTTTCCCATGAGGAGAATTTTGCTTACTTAATTTTAGAATCAAACATGATAAACATTAACTCCAATTATGAACTATAAATAATATATATAAATATATATATACATATAAATAGAATTCACACGCACACACACGAAGGGGGAGGGGGTGTTTAGCAAAATAATTAACGTCTAAAGTAAAGATAAATAACACCTAAAATTAACGTTTTCAAGACAAATAAATAAATTATTAGCATATGCAAATTTTAAGATTAATGAACCCAAGAGCTTGATTTTTGATCAATTATACAAAACAAAGTTAATAGATTGAAAGTGAGAACCTTAAGTAGCTAAAGTTTCACTATAATCCCTCTAATATTATTGAAATTATTCTAGGATAATCTCAATTCTAATTAATCTAATCATGTCAATCTTTACTATTCAATTAACAAGACTTCGACTAATTGCATAAAGTTAGGGAAGATCAATCCTAGCAAATCACAAGTTGATATTACTAGTTCAAATCATATTCAAGTATGAATTAAAACCATTTAACTATTCTTAATTCAAACTAATTGCTACTTAATTTCTATTCAATTCGGACTAGGCCGAGCCAAACAAAATAGCTATAATTCCAACCAACATACATGAAATGGATCCAAAAGTCATGAAAATGAGGATTAGAATATAAATCAATTACCACAATATGACAAGAATATCAACTAAATTTTGTATTCATTTGAGCAAAATATCAAACACCTTGTGTGCATAAACATCAACACAAACATATTACAATATAACTTAACTATAATTCAAGAGGGGTGTGAGGGACATACTAAAAACAATATTTTGAAGATATAAAAAGAGAAATTTGACAAGAATTAGTACTAGAAATCTTCCCCTTGTTGAGTTGCTTTGACACCTCTCAAAAAGCGGGAAATTTCCTCCGTCTACCGTAAACGGACTAGCCCGTTTACGATAGGTTTCTCCTCCTTTTACACTCCCAAATATGTCCTTAATAACCCTCACACCCTCAAAGGATTACAATAAATAAAACCCCAAAAGATTGCTAGTCTACCTCTACTTTAGAATTTGAGTTGTAGTTGAATTGTTGAATGATTTTTCCTCCCTCTTCTTCCTCCTTTTTATAGTTGAAATTAGACACTCATTTGCACCTTCAAAGCTGTCAATTTGCTGTTTTTAAGCTGTAAATATGTTGCCTCAAGGCTGTCACTCTGCTGAAAAATACATAAAAATGCTTGCCCACTTGGTCTCCAACAAGTTGTCTCTCTCTCTTTATTTTTCTGGTTTGGTTGATTGTAAAAATTTGTTGCTGTAGTCTTCCCATTTCAGCAGCTGTAGTTAACGCAAGATGCAGCTGTAAATTTGTTGTTTTTCACCGTCAATTTGTTCGCCAATTTTCAGCAATTTGTTGTTTTTGTGGAACATCTTTTCCCATTCTCTTAGGCTGCAAGTTGCTACTGTTATTGGCTGAAATTTGCTAAATATAGCAGCCCCTTTGCTGGAATTTGATGATAAGTTGCTGGAATTTGTGGCGCAAAACAAATTTGCAGCTCTGCTATGTTTCCTTCTCTTGGAAAAGTCAACAATTGTTGGCTGATTTCCTTTTCTTTCTCAATTCTGCAAATTAGCATACTTCTTGTACATGTGCTCCATTTCTTTGATTTATTATTTGTTCTATCATGCAAGTCTTATGGTCAACATTTGTGGGCTTTTAATTTAGGGTCATTAATAAGTAAAATAAGTATAAATAAAGCTCAAATTTTAATTAAATAAATAAGAAGATCAAAATTATAAAACGTTGCAAAATAAATTAATATTGGCTATAAAAGTGATAAAAATGCATAAATTAAAAGGGTTAAAATATGTAGAATAATGCACTTATCACAAATCGAGTTCCTTAGGATCGAGATCGATGAGTCCAGAATCATCCTTCAAAAACACATAGTGGAGAAGGTGCAGGGATTTCCGGAGGACCTCAAAGATAAGAAGCAATTTCAAAGTTATCTTGGAGTTCTCAATTTTTCCAGGATGTTTATAAAAAATCTGACAATGTACATGAAGGTGTTCAGCCCATTATCAAAGAAAGATGTTGATTTCAAATGGAAAAAAGAATATAAAGAATCGATGTTACAGCTTAAAGAGATCTGTAAAGACCCAAGCTTGGAATACTAAATGACGAAGATGAATTTGTACTCTACACATATGTCAGTGATCATTGGTGGACGGTAGTGCTAACCAAAGCAACCCCTAATGGAGAAGTGCCATGTTGATACTGCAATGGTCTCTTTGCAGAAAACGAAGCAACAAGATGGCATATCAATGAGAAAGAATTCTTTGTAATGCGAAAGGCTTTCAAAAAATGACCTTTATTTCTACTGCCTAAGAAATTCGTTCTTAAAACTGATAACACGAGTGTCAAAGCTTTCTTAACAAAAAATATTAAATCTAAACCTGAGAAAGCTAGATTACTTAGATGGCAAGTTGATTGTCAATATTTTGATTACAAAGTTGTCATTGTAAAGTCTCACGAAAACATTCTTGCAGACTTTCTAACGAGAGATGGAGTCCAGTGAAGCCGACTCTATCCTAACAGGATACAGGCATCTCCAGGATCGTTTGGAGGAGCTTGACAAAAGGATCAACGACTTGGATATTCAAGCCAAGGTCGCAGGTCGAGTACAACAGGAAGACTTGTCAAAAATCCGAAGCGCGTTGAAGGCTACCAAACTTGCAAGTAATTGCCTTTGGAACAGCCTAATTATTCCTATCCGACGGGAAGCTTTTTCATTAAATCAAAAGGTCGAGTTTCGAGAACAGGCCTCCAACCCGGTCGCCACAGATTCAAGTATTGTGAGCACGAATTCTAGGTTGGATCCTTATATGGATCTAGCTGAAGAAAAAGTTGAGCAAACAGAGGATGATACTCCTACTATTTCAAGCCAACCCAACGCCTCTGGGGTAAAAGAGGGAGAGACCAATCTTAGGCCAATGGCTGACATCTATAAAATTGATACTAACGAGCTTAAAGTTTCTCCACTTCAGGATTACCAAAGAACATGAGAGAAAATTCTTACAGGGGGTGGTGTTAACCCAACAAAATTTCGGGTTGATCGATCTGGTACAAGAATGTAAACGTTCACAAGAGTCAATCCACAAGAAGTAAAAGAATGGTATGATTTTAGAGCTCTAGCTTCTTTTCATACTGTGGTACCAAGTTTTTCAGAAATTTCAAAACTTCCGGGATAGATTTACAAGGCCATGATCAAAACGTGGAAAAACAATGATCATCTCAAACATGGAGATGTTCTAGATATGAAGTTTATGTCGGCAGCACCGAAGCCATACAAGAATGGGTCTTACCTAGCCTTTCATTTTATAAAGCTACAAAGACCCGACCGCAGACATGCAAACAAGGATATGTCTGCCCCAGACCACAAGATCCTCTTAGTATCAACCTTTACGGAGGATGATATTACTACAAGGAGAGCTTGGGGCCTATGGGTTTGCCTCATAGAAATGAGAAAGGTCAAGCGAAGCTTCAAAGTCTTTCACAAGACGGTGAATGGACCACTCTTGATCAATATCATGACATCCAAACCTCTCCATACGCAGAGTCGATCCTTGAACAGAAGAGAGAGATGTTATGGAAGAACGAGCTGTCGACAAGTTCAGAAATCGTCAGAAATATTACAATATGACGCACAATGGACGGTGAACGAGTCATATTTATCCTAAGTGCCCGGAACAAGAAAATGCACTATTCGGGCCATCATTCCCAATTATATTACAAGGGAAAGAGAAACGAGAAAGAACCATCGAGAAAGCAAAAGATGCCAAGGGGACCACCCAGAAAATAATTAAGAAAGGGTTTCCCAACAAGCAACGATGAGATGAATCACGAGAGTTGTTTCCACCAAAAAGAAAAAAATAAAAGAAAAGACAAAAGTTGGAAAGATAAAAGAGGCATCCAAGCAGAACTAATTGAAATTTGCATGTGATGCAAGGTCCACACCCATGAAAATCATGTGAGGACGGGACCACGGCAAGGATAAGGGAGAATCCAGAAATATGCAACCACGAATGAGAGGTTGACAACTGGATACAACCATTCGAGGATAGAGGGCTTCAAACCTCTATAAAATCAGGTAGAAGGAGTAGAAGACATCGACCATTCCCCTCTGTTTTCTAACAAAAAATAAACATTGTAATAGTTAATTTGCAGTTTTCTTCTATTCTAGTTTTTATTCGAGTATATGCGTGCTGAGAGCATAGCTAAACAAGTCGTCTCCTCCCAAAAGGAGATGTTCTGATGTAATAAATAAGATGTTCTGATGTAATAAATAAGTTCTTGATCTCTTAATAAAAGTTGGGCTTTTGTTCATCATCTTCCAAAAGTTTTATTTCGGCTCATCAACCATGTAGAATATTGTACGCCTCGAGGTAAGAAACGAAACGAGGCTGTGCTGGTTGTTGTTGAAGGAATCTACGACTGGAACCATTGGTTGCGATCGAGTGGTTTTGTTGTGAGGAGCAGTTCGTAAAATCCGGTGAATACGATCCGACGGTAATTCAATCAACGTATAAAACTTAGTTTATGTTACAAGAATTTAATTGACGGAAGCATGATGTGTCTGATATGGCCGTAATGGACTATTTCCAAATTTATGTTGAAGATTAATTTTGCATGATGAGTTTAATTTGGGGCCAATTTATAATTAAGACAATATGAGATGAAAATTTAAATGGGACAAAATTTCGAGAGATAAATTTTATGGACAGGATTAATAGAGATAAAAATTTGCTTGCTCAAAACGTTTAAATTAAAGTAAATAGTGAGCAATTTAGTAAAAAGGGTTATTAGGGACATGGTGATCTTTTGAGTATATTTGCAATTGAAAGTGTCATAAAAGTTTTTCAAAATTTATGAATGAGTATAGTTGCTTGTTCCCCCACCTATATTTATATCATTTGACCTCAGATACCAAAGTTGGATTTCCCCAATGCCAAACCACACTTAAGTCCTTTCCAAAAATACCCTGCTGGTCCTGCACATGGATGAAGGAGACTTGATAAAAGGTGAAACGTGCTTAACACCGATGTGGTTTGCTCCTCCAACCAGGCACATGTGATTACAGCCAGGAGACATAACACGTTAGGTTGCCAAAAAGCGACAGTTATGGGCCACTATAGCTACCTTGCCACAAAAGGAACTCACAATAATAAATAACACCCCTTTTCTTTATCTCATAGTAAGAGTAATAGTAATAATAAATAAATAGGGGGACCAAGCTAATTCCCTTCAACCAATCATAATCCTTCACTCAACAAAATATAAATATCTATGCATATATATCAACAGGAAACTATAAAGATCAAACGTTTATACCTCCAACTTTCACTGTTCCTGAAAATACAAAAACTCTTTCTATCCTTTGCCCTTGTTCAAACCAATTCACCCAACCCCAACATTCCAAATAATTTTCAAGTTTAATAAATGGATAATGTCTTCCACAGAACAAAATAAATTGATACTATATAGACTACACAAACTAGCATGCTCAAGCCCAAAACTCAGCAAACCCGCTACCATTAGCTACTTGGGTGCACCAAGCTCCGGATCCTTAAGGGGAGCAACTTCAATTCTCTCCAGCAATCTGAATTCCTCTTCCGTCAAGCTGTTCTTTGCATGGGTTAGCGTCGGCTTCTGTTTCTCGATTTCCACGGCCCAACTATAAATCACCATGCCCACAACAGCAACAAGCATGCCCATGATGTTCTTGAGTGTCAACGCGGAGTCAAACAGTACCCAACCCAAAATGAGAACACAAACTGTTTTCATGTGACCCAGGACTTGAAAGGAAACAGCTGAAAAACGTCCGATGCAGAGATACTGGCTCACATTGCAGAACACGGCCAAAGAACATGATAGAAGTATAAAGAACTGCACATATTGCCACCTCATGTTAGAAATACAGAGCCTGTCTTTTTGAGCCTGCGCTGCACCTTCGCACTTCTCACCACATACTTTTACACACCCACACGGGTGTGATTGTGCGAGAATATGTTGTTAGAAGAAATCAGGTGCAGTTGTGCAGGGTCGAAAAGACAGATATACAGAACCATATGATTCATTAATGTACAAATGATAGCCTTAAGCTACTTACCATGGCTCCAGTACTAAACTTGTAGTCGAAAATTAGCTGTCCAGAAAGATAGTAGTCAACTATGGGACCCAGCACAAGAAGAGAGCAAGCTTGGATAGGAGTTGTTTTGCTCAATAATTCGAACGATCCAATATTGTATTTCTTCTGTAAGGAGCCTATTGACTGCGCCCCAAAACATATCAATTTAATCAGTATCCACAAGCACAAATGAAGGAGAAAGAAACATTAAATTTTATATTTTTTCAAGTTTTTCCAGAATGGGATAAGGCGTGGCAATTGATCAGTGGTGTGTAGAGATCCTAGCATTCGCATAATGGTTGCAGTATTTTGAGAAATTTTTAGCAGCATGAGAGAACACATAGTTATCATACTTCCGTGATACAGAGTTAATATCCAACAAGGAAGACACATTTATCAGACTCTGGCAGCGTTTGCATTTAGGCGAAGTTAAAAATGTGCACGGAAGTAAAAGGGCAGGTACTAAGAAAACACACAGTGCAACATAAAACACTAAAATGTATCAGAAATAGGCTGCTTTCTATTGTCATCTTGATAAGTAGAACTGTAGAACAGTACCGAAGTTATAAAGGACAAGTCTACTCACGATTTGCTGTAAAGATGTTGAGACAACTGCAACACAAGCACATAGAAATCCTTTGGCATTCACTTTTACATCGGTCACAGTGCAAACACCTACACCTATAACCACAACAACGACTGCCATTTTCACTTCTCTAGAATACTGCTTACTATGTAGCAACCATTCCATTACACAGACAACAGGTATCATGCTGAGTTTTGAGATCTACACAAGAAATACAACAAACCATTAGTTGAAAAAAAGAATTTGCAGAGATGTGCATATCAACCAAGTTCAAGATAGAAGGCGTATCTCAACAAATTTATTAGCATGAGCTTTAGAAAAGAAACCTTAATCTTAGTTGTGAAGTTGTTAATTATTTTTCTTGAATGAGAATCCTCTGGATCTATTAAAATTTAACTATGATTGAGTCCTGTAACTATAAATTCTCAGAGGTGCAGAGTTTACAAGTAAATTATGGGAAAGGTTCTCCAAGGTGTAAGCATCCAAATATTTAAAAAGTCTCAATTTACTCCAGCAGGAAAGGTATTTTCAAGCTGTTTTACCAATTAAAGAGAATTCAAAGGAAATAACACCAATATATAAACAATAAATGTAGTCAAAAAGAGCGACATCAATAAGTGATCTAGCTGCCATGAATCTTTAAATGGATATATGCCAAGGCCGAGCAAGGCAAACAATACTGTAGGCATTTGTGAGAACCTCATGTAGATTTATACCAAGTTCATAGAAATATTCCACCATTCTCTAGAAGTTTGTAAATACACGATGATTCTAAGGAACTTAACGAGCTGGAACCGCAAATCCTAGAGAAGGACAACCGCTAATCATAGCCAGAGATACTACCCTAAGATCCACCATTTATTATGCAAGTAGATAAGAAAGGTTATTTATCATTTATCATTAGTTTTTCCTTGTTTAACATACAGAAAGAATATTACAGACAATGATATGCGCAGTTTGATGATATTTCCTGCATAATTGGCAATGCTTTAGTGTAATCGAGTTACCACCCCTAGTTCTTCCAAGAACGGTTTAGTTTTAATTCAGCCAATACTATCAAGAAAGATAAACAATGAAACAACTTGGAAGCAGGGAAGCCAAAAGTATATATGTTATATCCAGTGCGTAGGCCATATCTCGTAAATCCCAAAAAAGACAAGACTATTGATTTCGAATGTTTTGGTTCATGAGTGCAACTGTTTTCCAACTACAAAGTCAGACACGAAGGTAAACTTATTTCACCACTCATTGGAAAAGAATCCAATTAGTGGATTAGTAATAAGATATCTTACCAAATAAGACTGGAAACTTATTTTCTGAAAATATCAAAGCACACAAATATGTGGAGTGTTAATGAATCATACTTGGTAAAATCCAACTGAGTTTAGCATGAGGCTCAAATTCATCCCTGTGATAGACATATTTGCCACAATTGAGAACCAAAGAAGTTCCCAAAAGGGCACGTGCTTAGATGTGGAGAAGCCCGTAGCATTCGATATCATACCAACAAGTGCAGTAACAGCAAAATGGAAGCCAGTCAACGATGTGGCTGTAGAAAGAGTGAGATGAAATAAACACAAAGGTTGTGATACAAATAAAGACATGGGAAATGAAATTAGTGAAACTAGAGCATAAAGATTTATGAAATAATGTTATTGACAAAATATGGTGAGAATTCGACATTTAAGAAAAGGTTTGACAGAAATTACCAGAAAATTGAACTTTAAAAGATAATTCTTAATTTGAAATTGGGAAAGAACACGTTCGCTTCAGACGAATTTGAAGTTTGGTTACCACATCAAAGGTCTATCTTAGTTCCATCAGAAAAGCACACAACATTAGTACTACGGACAGAAATAAACTTGGAAACTGAGGCCTGATTCAACAAGAAGTAACCACACGCATATTTTTTTAACGCATATGGCATAAAGTGCAAACAAGAAAGACGGGAGCAATAACCCCCTGAGATTGGAGAAATGGCATGTCCAGAATAGAAGCTGAAAACACGATGAGATCCGTTAGAATCAGCAAACTAACCGCTAAACCAGTATCAAAAGTAGCAAAGTAAAATGAGTTAACTTCCAAACAACTAACAGCAATTCCTTATTTAAAAAGGGAAATTAAAACATGAACGGAGAAAAGGACAGCAAAAGCGAGTGGATGAGGACATGGCTGTTGAGATGTAAACGGAAGTGACTTCAGAATTCATAGATGCATAGGATCCATATCTGAAATACACTAAAAGAGATTTGAGTATTTGAGAAAAATCTAACCGAATCTGAAAGCATATCCATTAGAGGACATTAGTTGCTTATTCGCCATAATAATTCCGACAGAACTGATGACATTCATAGCCCACGCACCCACATCAGACACTGATGATGATGATTTCTTATCTGCCTCCATATCTGATCCCTCTCTCTTTCTCTCTCTCTCTCACTCTCACTCTCACTCTCTCTCTATCTCTATCTCACACCACCTACCTCAATAATAAATTCTCGCAGGTTATCACAAAAAAGAGAACAGATCCGCTCCTCGCGACGACAAGCGGAAAGTGCAAACAATGAGGAGCCGAGATGAAGATCTCACATTGAATACATGTTTTAACGCTGCGCAGACCGAGAAACCCGATTAGGTCACTCGGAGGATCACAATCGTCGATGATAACGAAGACAGCCGGCCAATTACGCCGATAGAGGATACAGAAACAGCGGAATTTAGCTGCGGCGCTCGAATCTCTCTCTGTCTAGCAAACAAAATGAAATCGAGGAGGGAAGCAGATCTGAATGTGAGGGAAAGAGCAATAGATATAAGGAAATTGTGATAACTGGAAGACGACGATTCACACTTTTTACCTTCCTTACTCCGCCCAATTTTTGGCTTTTACTTTTCGTCCGTCCTAAGGTCCTTGCCTATCGCGTCTAATAACGGCTCCTTACATGCTTTTTCCACATCTACGGAATCTCAATAAATTCATTACTATTTTATTAATCTTTATAATCATAACTAGAATCACTCCATCCATATACAATTTGAAATATATACTCCTCCTCCCACCATAATTTGCACATTTTTCTTTTTTAATCGTTCCACTCTATTTTTTACACTTTCAAAAGAAAAATAAATCTTACAATATTTACCCTTAAAATCTCCATCATCAATCTCCACTTTTGAAAAAGTTAAACTAAAAAATCAAAAAGTAATTTTTTCTTAATACACGTGTCGAAACAGGTGTGCAAATTAGGTCGGGACGGAGGGAACATGTATTTCCAAAGAAAAAATAAGATTTAATATATATAATTTTAAAAGAAAAAATTTAATGCTTAGTTAGACCGGTTCATACTAAGATTGTGTTGGATCTGTTAGATGTCGGTATGTGATTGTATAGACGAAGATGAAAAAATTCAGACAAAGTTGAGGCTAGAGTTTGACTCTATATCCGTAAGACGAAATTGCCACGTACTCAGGTGCAATACGTTTAGTAGCAAATCGCCTCCATCCGTAAGACGAAATTGCCACGTACTCAGGTGCAATACGTTTAGTAGCAAATCGCCTCCAAGATACAACGACTTTAAAACTTCAGACCGCTGCACTACGAGTCGGAAGTTATCGGCGAACGTACTCGGATATTTGGAACTTTCGGACTCTACTAATGCAGAATTTAGAATGCTTTTGAATCTTAAAGAACTTGTGAATTCGAATGTATGAAATGAAATGTGGAGGGGCCTATTTATATATGTTGAAGAGTTGTGGTGCCTTTTTGGAAAGGCACCTCTTCACCCTTTGGTTGCACCCTTTGGACTGGACTCACCAGTTCGCTGGGCGGACGCACCCGCTGGCTGAACCGTACCCTGGTTCGACCCGCCCGGCCTGCTGGCGGGTCGGCCCGACCCGACCCAGTTCGACCCACCGGGTTGTCCGGTTCGACCGATCCGACCGGTCCGAGCCGCCCAACCGTCCGGTTCGAACCGGTTCCTGACCGGACCCGGTTCACGTCACCGCACCGCCTGACTCGAACCGCCACAACCATCCGTCTGGACCACCTAGCCAAAACTTTAAGGCTACTCCAGCTCATCGTGAAGTGCAAAGTGCGCCTCTAAAGCGACTCAATGCGACATGTGCGACGTGCGCGCCCCAGCTCAGATGGTGCGAAGCACCATCCTCGGGTCCATTTTAGCCTTTGGCTAAAATCCCACTAGGATCCACCATAATGTCCACCATAGGGGAGCACACTTGACAACTACTTATCTAGTGCTCCACTAAATAAGGAGTATCCACTTACTCCAATTTTTCTATGTGGGACAAGTTCTCATATGTTTCCTTCATAGACTCTTCAACTTTCATATTTAAGTTGCAACCTTTGACAATAATATCTCATTCACCCGAACTTGGTTTTGAGCATGTTAATACATTAAATTCATCTACTCGAAGTGTAGATTATGAATTTGCAACTTGTTTCCATTTTTAACAAATGGATTGAATTAATTAAATTGGTCAATTTTGAGTCAAAATCCAAAATTCCAAATCAATTTCCAACAGGATCAAAATGTAGTCAACAATATAATTTTTGAAAGTATATTGGCTTTAAAAAAAAAGACAAAGTCTCATGTGTACCAGTTGCACGGTGCAATTTAGGGTGGGTATTACGATTTATGCTTAAAGGTATCGTGATACCTTTTAACTATCACACATTTATCCACATTATGTAATACCTTTAAGTATGAATAGAATATATTTTGACTCATGACCCAGATTGTACGAATCTTAGATCCGTGCAATTGGTGCACAAGAGACCTCCCCTAAAGAAAAAAATCCCCCAAATTGTATTCTTGGAAAAAAACTGGACATATGAATATATGGAAAAAACGGAACAAATTAGGTAATATATTTTGGCTGACTAACATAAAATTCTAGAAGATTCACAATTATTACTAATCTTTAGCATGTCCATATTTTCATTTTAGATATGTGATGTTTAACATATATATTTTGTGATTTATTTACCACATCTTTTCATATAAAATGGTTGATTAACTATTTGGGCTGAATATTTTCAAATAGTTTAAATAAATTTTTAGAGTTTAAAAGATAATTTTCAAAAATTCATAATAGTTTAATGATTTAAAAAAAAAATATTTTTCTTGCTTAAAATGTTTTTATTTTAACTTTTTTATAAAAAAACTCAAATTTGCAATATATTTTCAATATGTTTAAGTTTATTTTTCTGATATTTTAAATGAAGTTTAGAATTTAAAAATTATTTTTTAGATTTTAAAATAATTTTATGTTATTTAAATATTTTTTAATATTCTTTTGTTTTTCGCACTTAAATTGCTGGCAGGTGTTGCAAAGGTGAAAAAACATGTAGTTCAGGTTGTTATTGCAAAAAAGAAAAAAAAAAGAAACTGAAAAAACACACATACTACATGTTGCAAAATGATATAAACCCAAAATATAAATAATGTAAATATCAATTTCTCCCACGTGATATATGAATTTAATATAACTTACTTTTTATAAAATAAATCAAATTGTAGTATAAGAAAATTAGTGTTTTTTTTTCAAATATTTTAATTTATCCAAATACTTTTTCAAATTTGAATTATAACTATTTAACTTTATTTAAAAAAATATAGGGACAAATTAGGATATCCAGCCTATTTTGGGGTCTTATATGGGGTGTTATAACGGCTACCAAACGTCTGATATAATATATGACAATGAGGAAATACAACCTACCAAACTCAAAATACCATTGTTTATGCTGTTTGGACTTGATATGCTATCTGATGATAGTTTATACGATGTTAACCGATATAGACTACAAAATGAGCCCTAAGGGTTTAACATCCCAAATTCTGAATCATCCACTTTGAAACCTAATTTAGGTAATGATAATAGGCAAAAACTTGTGTGCATATGATGCACCATAGACTTATTGTACACCAACCCACATTGAGATTCGCGAGCGACCCATTGCTGTTGGCCTGACCCGCGCTCGATTTTTAGTTTTTTATTTTTTTGTGTTCTTACAGTAGACTTATTGTGTTATTACAATAGACTTATTATGTTCTTGTATTGTGTTTAGAGTAGACTTATTGTGTTCTACAGTAGACTTATCGTGTTCTTATGGTATAATTATTTTTTGTTCAGAGTAGACTTATTGTGTTCTTACAGTAGACTTATTGCGGTCTTGTAGTATAGTAATTTTGTGTTTAGAGTCTTATAGTATAGTAATTTTGTCTTTAGAGTAGACTTATTGTGTTCTTCAGTAGACTTATCGTGTTCTTATAGTATAATTATTTTTTGTTCAGAGTAGACTTATTGTATTCTTACAGTAGACTTATTGCGGTCTTGTAGTATAGTAATTTTGTGTTTAGAGTCTTATAGTATAGTAATTTTGTCTTTAGAGTAGACTTATTGTGTTCTTCAGTAGACTTATCGTGTTCTTGCAGTATAATTATTTTGTGTTTAGAGTAGACTTATTGTGTTCTTACAACAGACTTATTGTGTTCTTGCAGTAGAATTTTTTTTTAAAAAAAGGCGCGACCCGCGCGCTGACCCAGTTCGCGGACGCGAATTTTTTATAAATTATATTCCAGCGATTTTTTGGCGTCCATGTGTTAAATTGTAGTGATGCACAATAAACCTATTGTACATCACATGCACACAAGTGTTATTCATGATAATATGATAAATTTACCAATAGAGAGAACCAGAGACGGACCCCCTGGCCCCGATATAATGTGCTATTATATATGTGTGTTCCTCTTGGTTTCGTCACAATGTGCTATTATATATGTGTATTTTAGTCGATTTTAATATAAAATAATTAAATAAAACAAATAATTCTATTGTTTAACTTAAAGTAGATGAGTGTATTGTTATGTAAAAGCAATAGAGATAAAGATGTTAAAAAATAAAATGAATATATACATTATATCTTGATTTTTTTTCTTTTTGTGATAAATCAATTTATTGATTTTATCTAAATTATTAGTACTTTTTTAGTTATATTTATACAGTTGGTTATATTGAGGGAGCGCACAACGGTAGTCTTCTTTTAATTTTCTAAGATATTATTTTCTAATATAATTTATTAAATATTTTAAGTTTACGGTCTAGTTATATAAAATAATTTGATTTCTAGCATATTCAGTATCTGTACCCTATTTGGTAAAAAATTATCACATGAGCATAGTTAAAAAAATGCATGAGATGAACTCCCAGATCCGTCTATAAATGGGTCCCCCTCACCTAAATTTTTAGGTCCGTCACTGGAGAGAACGCATAATTTAGGTAGTGATAATATTATGAGATTTGTAGAAAGATTTGTTTAAATTCACGCACAATATTTAAAGAAATGATTTGTCAGAATAACTTGTTTTTGTCTAAAATAGCTTTATTTTATAAACGGACGAAGTACATTTTTTATTAATATAGTCACATGATCCCGATAAAAAGACTGTTTACGTACATAATATTAAGAGAAAGAGGAAATGGGTCTTAGTACCCATGTCATAACAAAATACCCCTATTTTACTTATTTCACTTTATACTTGACAAAATACCCTTTTATGAAGCAAACTACCCATTTTGCCCTTGAGTATAAAAAAAAAAAAAGAAAAAAAAAAGAAAAATTCATTTCAATTCAGATTTTATAATTTGAATTTTGGTGAAGTCCAAACAAAATTTTGAAATCAAATTTTAAGTCCTAATTAATTATCACAATTTAATAAATTGACCCTATAAATCAAACAATCATGCAAGATCCGATCCGAACGTAAAAATGGTATCAGAGCTATAATGAACCCCGAGCCTCTATCGTGTGATCTGACACGAAGCACGACTCTCCGTAGGGGGCGACCCATCACCTAAGGAAAATCCATGGTGCTCTGGGTTAGCAAACTGATAGGTACCACTTGGGGTGTCTCCTCCTCGGTTATTGAAACCGGCTCTGAAAGCTTGGTATGTCCCTATGCTGGAGCAGACGGAGGCTTGGACCCAAAATGGTATCAGAGCCCTAGGTTTATTTAAAGAAAGTCATGAATTTATTTATTATGTTACGTACTATCCTAACGGAGGAGACATACGAGTGAATATGAATCCGAACGAAAGTTCGAGAGAAAATACTCCACAGGGATACTTGAGTGAGAATTCAAGTAATCAAGAATATTTCCATATTTTGGAAAGACAGAAACAGGAATTCTTCGGAGAATTTATCCGAAGAGTTGAACGGACTCTTGAAAGAACCACGAGACTCAACCATGAGTTTCGACAGCCGTTCAAGATGCCAAGCGCTGATGAAACAAGGGAAGAAATCAGACGAAAGACCCTTAAACAGGAAATTTCTGTTGAAGGGAATGCAGCTGAGCTCATCCATTTCACCGGCATCCATGGAAGATTTCCCACCAAGGAAATCTGGAGAAGGAGGCCAAATCAGTCCCCATCAGATATCCAGAAACCTCACTTACATTTCTGGAAAAAATCATGAAGGGACCAAATTGGGAAGAAGTGAACGGAGAAAAATCTAAGATTTCAGATCTTAGAGAAATCCAGAGGACGGTCCAAAGCTATGGAGAAACCATCCTCGACCAACAGAAGGAAATCCTTGATACACTCAAGGAGGTTCAAAGGAGACTGACCATCTTGGAAACAAAACCAAGTATGGCCAGGAGAAGAGAAGGTTCCCCATCCTTCGGCACAGAACCCCTATTACATCAAAAGGGAAAAACTACCGAAGTAAAGAGAGAACTGACGGATGCAGAAAAGATGATTGCTTTTCTAAACCGGAAGAATCTATCCTAATGGATAGAATAAATCTAGAGGATTTACACGACCTTGCACAGTCCTTTGCAGGATTGGGTCTTGTAGATTTAAAGATGCAAGAGAATGTATCTACGGGGCATCAACAGGTTCCCCGAAATACACCACAGAATCCGACAAATGTGGCGGAAAGTGAGGGATCCCATGACCCTCCAGCAGGCGGAAATGTACCACCAACGGGAAATTTCTCTACTGGTGCTTATTCCTTTCCAGGAGCAGAGATAAGAAGGAGATCTCCAAGACCAAACATAATGCAATCGCCTTATGGGAGATCCCAGTTGGAGCCAATATATCCATACGGAGTAGTCCTCAACTTGGATACATTAGATTTCAAGAACCGAGAACTACTCATAGATGAGTGGGCAGGAGCAATGAAGATTGCAGCAGGCACACTAGAGCTGGATAAAGAAAGCTTTATCTCACTTCTAAAGATTAGTTTAGAAGGATCTGCGAGAATTGCCTGGGAAGCTACTAAGCTTGAGATAGTAGCAAATGTCTGGGCTTGCGAAGCTTTACCAGAGATCGTCGACAAGATGGCTCAGGTGCTTAAAGTAGGATTCGTTGGAGTAGGCTACTTTGAAGGAGCCGAAGACGATAAAGCCAGACGATACAGGCAAGCACTTCATAGCCTGGAGTTACGTGATATTTGTCACGTAGATGAGTTCATCAAACTCTTTACAGAGTATAGATGGAAATCAAGAATCGAGGAACGAGACGCCATTCCATTATTCTTTGCCAAGATTCCTAGTCCCTGGAGAGAAATGTTGATTAAAGAATATCAGCCACCTCTAGAGAACAACATGGATACCGTGACAAGAAGGATGTCATTCCTCAAGACCAAGCTTGCTGAGTGGTGCTATCAAGTGGCGCTCCATAAGAATTACAAGAGGCTAAGGGGAATAAACAAAAGTGTTCCTCTATGCTGTATTGAAAATGATATTCCTACTATTGTGGGAGGTCAACCATTCAGGCAAAAGAAGATGAAAAAGAGAAATCATCCTTATGCCAGAGGAGATGGTAACCAGAAATCTAGGACTCCATGGAGACCTAGAAAGTTTTGGTCCAAACAAAAGGCCCGTAGTTACAAAACGGGACAGAGGTCAGGACCAAGCCGGAGCAGAGGTTCTTCTTCAGGCTCAAATCAAATGAGCGGGGGAAGATCATCTTCAACAAGGAAAACTTTCAGAAGGGCTCATACAAGAGCTAATGAAAGTTTCAAGGATTGCAATTGCTGGACATGTGGTGCAAAAGGCCACATCTCAACAGACTGTCCAGACAATCAAAGACGAGGAATCAGAAAGTTTGAAGCAACTCCAGAAATGGAAGAGGCTGTATACTTTCAGGATCTGATTCAAGTATATCAGTTTGAAGGAATCCCTTCAGACGAAAGCATATACGAAGAAGAAGATTATAGCGAGGATGAGTCTTCAGAATCAGAATCAGACTGAAGAAGAGGACGTCTTCCGACAGGAGACGCGAGAAGATCTCTCCGGGTTCTTCTCACAAATGTCAATCTCTCATAAGATGCTTATGAAGATTAAGAGAGAAGATCCAAAGCTCCAAATCTATGATGGATTTGCGGTTGGGAGATTGGACAAGACTTTGGGACATTTCCTAAAGAAAAGAAAGCATCATATCATTTACAAGGTCACGGCAGGGGAAATTGCCATCCCCATGGAATTGACAAGTAATGTGATGGAGATGCAGCTAGTTCCGATGAGAGAAGTCAGAGAGGAACTAAGCAGGATGAATAGAGAGATTGCTCAGAAGATGCAATGGATCCATATCGGAGCCATAAGAATTCTGATCAAATCAACATTCAAGGAAGGAATTGATTCTCCGATTGATATTGCTATCTTCGACAAGAGAATCAAGAACTTGAGAGATGCAAGCCTGGGAGGAATCTCAGGAAATCTATATGCCGGGAAATTGGTATCCTACATCTATCCAAGGATTGCCTATAACTTGGCAGATCGCGATTTTAATAGAGTTCTAACCCTTCATCAAGATTTCAAAAACAAGGAGTTGATGAAAGAAGGGAATAGACCATACTCTATTACCTACAGTATTTCGTATGCACTGTCCAATACCCACCATTCAGAATTGTTTGTGGGAAAGGAGTTCATCGAAATACCGGATATCTTCGAGCAGGTGGCGCATGCAGTCCGTCCGGAGATTATGGAGTTACCACCTATCCATGAGATGGATATGAGGATTGAGGATCAACCTATTATGACTAGAGCAACAAGTCAAAGGTTCGAACCTAGAAGAGTTTCATTTCATGATAGCAGAATCATGAGTCGGAGATGGGAGAAGAGACCTATCTCACAAGAGAATCTGGAGCCAGAAAAATTCACAACAAAAGGTGAATTAAAATGCCCAGAAGGATGGAGAGAGGTAGAGATAGTATTTGATATCACTCAGAAGGATAACATGTTTCCTTGTGATGTCCTATATTATCTACAACAACCTTCATTGGGAAGATTTGAAGGACTTCTCCAACTAGGAGAAAACGAGTTGATAATCCAAGGAATAGCAGGACGAGAAAGTGGACGTCTTATTCTTGGATTGGAGTTTCTCGAGGGGCACAAACCTTGGGAAAGACAGCCAGATAGGGTGGTCTTTACAGTGGCTCATAGAAAATATCAGGTTCTGTGACGTTCTGTGAAGAAAGCAGCACGCTATTAATGGCAACTAGTCCATTCTCGATATACATCTCTATAGGGATGTTATATGAAGAATATCGAGCGGAATATTTCGCAGCCTACATCGACTCAGGCGCAGGAATATGCACAGCAAAGCAAGAAATCTTTCCTACAGGAGTAGGAGAGGATCTACCAGCTATTGCAGGAAGAGATTTCTCTAAAAGGGTTCTTATCCTCAAACGAGGAATTAAGCAAGCGGAAATCATGATTGGCGGAGCCGGAGATACCCCATGGTACAAAGTCAAGACTCCACCAATTTATTTCCATGATACGGGAGCTGATATTCTGTTAGGAAACAACTTCCTACAGACATTCAAGCGGTTCACACAAGAGAATGAAACAAGAAAGCCTATCTTCACAACCCTATGTGATCATAAGATTATTGTTCAGAGATTAAGGGAGGCATTTCATCGAAAGATGCCCATTAATTTTCGCAGCAAGCGTGGTGATTAAGGAAAACTAAGTCACCCAAAAATGAAGGATCAGCGAAGATATGGAGATGCACTCCTTCAATATCGAGCTGAAACATTAGGCGGAGATAAGGATGAGAGAATGTCAAGAGAGACAATCCAATTCCTCAAAGCGTCTATGGAAACAAGTCCACAACTTGATATCACCATTGAAGAACAAATATCTTTGGAGGATGTCAAGAAAAGGATCAAGAGGAATTTCAATGAAGATCCTCTAGCATGGTGGGACAAGAATGAACTCAAAGCAACTTTGAAGGTGAAAACTGGAAAAGAAAATGAGTTTGTTCGGTACAAACCAATCCTTATGAATCAGGCAGATCGTGAGGATATGAAGAAAATACTTAAGGAACATCTGGACCTTAAGTTGATTTCAGACGGAATCTCTCCATACAGTAGCCCAGGATTTCTGGTGAGAAACCATGGAGAAATGAAGAGAGGAAAGCCAAGATTTGTGATCAATTACAAAGGGATCAACAATATCTTGGAATTCGACGGATATTATATTCCGAGTAGAGAGCACTTGGTAAACTGCATCAAGAATGCCAAGGTATTCTCTAAATTTGATTGTAAATCTGGTTTCTATCAGATTAAGATGGAAGAGGCCAGCAAGAAGTATACGGCGTTTTCCACACCACAAGGACATTATATCTGGAACGTGATGCCAATGGGATTAGCGAATGCCCCCCAGATATATCAAAGGAAGATGGATAATCTGTTCAAGGATTATTTTAATTTCATGTTCGTATATGTCGATGATATCCTCATCGCTTCAAAGAATATGAAGGAACACATCAAACATCTGGAGATCTTTTCAGAAGTTTGTCATAAGGAAGGATTAGTGCTATCAGAAAAGAAAGCAGTAATCGCCACTAGACAGATCGAGTTCCTTGGGATCGAGATCGATGAGTCTGGAATTATCCTTCAAAAACATATAGTAGAGAAGGTGCAGGGATTTCCAGAGGACCTCAAAGACAAGAAGCAACTTCAAAGTTTTCTTGGAGTTGTCAATTTGCCGGGATGTTTATTAAAAACTTGGCAAAATACAGGAAGGTGTTTAGCCCATTGTTAAAGAAAGATGCAGATTTCAAATGGGAAAAAGAGCACCAGGAATCAGTATTACAACTTAAAGAGATCTGTAAAGATCTTCCAAAGCTTGCAATACCAAATGATGATGAAGAATTGGTACTCTATACAGATGCCAGTGATCATTGGTGGGCAGCAGTATTAACCAAAGCTACCCCGAATGGAGAAGTGCCATGCCGATACTGCAGCGGTCTCTTTGGAGAAAACGAAGCAGCAAGATGACATATCAATGAGAAGGAATTCTTTGCAGTGCGAAAGGCTTTCAGAAAATGGCCATTATTCCTACTGCCTAAGAAATTCATTCTTAAAATTGATAACACGAGTGTTAAAGCTTTCTTAACAAAAAATATTGAATCTAAACCTGAGAAAGCTAGATTACTTAGATGGCAAGCTGATTGTCAATACTTCGATTATGAGGTTGTCATTATAAAGTCTCATGAGAATGTTCTTGCAGACTTTTTAACGAGAGATCGAGTCCAGTGAAGCCAACTCCATCCTAACAGGATACAGGCATCTCCAGGAACGTTTGGAGGAGCTTGACAAGAGGATCAACGATTTGGATATTCAAGCCAAAGTCGCGGGTCGAGTACAACAAGAGGACTTGTTAAAAGTCCACAGCGCGATGAAGGCTACCAGACTGGCAAGTAGTTGCCTTTGGGACAGCCTGATTATTCCTATCCGACGGGAAGCCTCCTCAGGGAAGCAAAAAGTCGAGTTTCGGGAACGGGCCCCTAACCCAGTCGCCACAGATTCAAGTACTGTGAGCACGAGTTCTAAGTTGGATCCCTATACGGATCTAACCGAAGAAGCAATTGAGCAGACGGAGGTTAATCCTCCTGATGTTTAAAGCCAACCCATCACCTCTGGGGTAAAAGAGGGAGAGATCAATCTTAGGCCAATGGCTGGTACCTCTAAGATTGATATTAACGAGCTTAAAGTTTCTCCTTTTCAGGTTTACCAAAGAACATGGGAGAAAATTCTCACAGGAGCTGGAGTTAACCCAGCAAGATGCCAGATTGATAGATCTGGTAAATATCCAAGAATGTGGACGAACCCCGGAGCCAGTCCACAAGAAGTAAAAGAATGGTATGATTTCGGAGCTCTAGCTTCGGTTTATACTGTCGCACCAGGTTTTCCGGAAATCTCAAAACTTCCGGGATGGATTTTTAATGCTGTGTTCGAGACATGGGAAAATAACAACCATCTCGAACGAGGAGATATTCTGGAGCTAAAGTTTACATCAGCGGCTCCAGAACCATACAAGAATGGGTCTTATCCAGCGTTCCATTTCATTAAGCTGCAAAGACCTGATCCCAGGCAGGCCAACAAAAACATGTCTGCCCAAGATCACAAGATTCCTTTAGTATCAACCTTTACGGAGGATGATATTACCACGAGGAGAGCATGGGGCATATGGGTTTGTCTCATGGAGATGAGAAAGATTAAAGGGAGTTTCAAAGTCTTCCACAAGACGGCGAATGGATCTCTCTTGATCAACACCATGACATCCAAAACTTCTCCATATGCGGAGAACATCTTTGAGCAGAAAAGAGAGATGTTATGGAAAAACGAGCTGCCGGCAAGTTCAGAGACCGCCCGGAAATATTGCAATATGGCACATAACGGACGGTGGACAAGTCGGATTTGTTCCAGGTGCCCGGAACAAGAAAAGGCACTGTTTGGGCAAGCTTTCCCTGTCATCAATGACAAAGGAAAGAGGAACGAGAAGGAGCCATTGCGAAAGCAGAAGATGCCAAGGGGACCACCCAGAAAAAATTAAAAAAGGGGTCCCCTACAAACAGCAATGGGATGAGTCACGAGAATTGCATCCACCCAAAACGACAAAAGGTGGAAGCACTCACTGCAGAATAATTGAAGGCTGCATGTGAAGCAAGGGTCCACAGCATGTGAACCATGTGAAGAAGGGACCACATGCATGTGAACAAGATAAGATGTTGCATCCAGAAAATTTGAAGAGCCAATCAAAGGCTTACAGCTGGACGCAATAATTCAAGGATAGAGGTCTTGAACCTCTATAAATACAGGGTAGAAGGAAGCAGAAGGCATCGACCATTCCCCTCTGTTTTCTTACAACAAAATAAACATTGTAATAGTTAGTTTCCAGTCTTTCCATTCTAGTTTGCGAGTGTATGTGTAAGAAGAGTGTAGCTACCATGAGTAGCTAAACAGGTCGTCTCCTCCCAAAAGGAGATGTACTAATGTAATAATATTTTCATGATTTCTTAATAAAAGTTGGGCTTTTGTTCATCATCTTCCAAAGTTTTATTTCTGTTCATTAACCAAGGAGAATACCGTACGCCTCGAGGTAGAAAACGAATCGAGGCTGTGCTGGTTGCTGTTGAAGGAATCTACGTCTGGAACCATAGGTTGCGATCGAGTGGTTGGGCTGTGAGGAGCAGTTCGTAAAAACCGGTGGATACGACCCGACGGCAATTCGGTCAAAAAGGTACGAAACTTGGTTTATGTTTCAAGAATTTAATTGACGGAAGAATGATGGGCCTGATATGGTCGTAATGGACTATTTCCATAATACTAAAGATTAATTTTGCATGAGAAAATTAATTTTGGGGTTAATTTATAATTAAGAAAATATAGGACGGAAATTTATTTGAAATATTATTTGGACAAAACCAAAAGGATAAAATATAAGGACTGAATTGAAATAAAAGAATGCTCGCTAGTTTTATCAGAATAATGAAGAGCATTTTTTAACAAAAGGACAAAAAGGGCAAGTTGATCATTTTGGGGCATATTATCAAGAAAAAAGTCAACTAAGTAAAAAAGAAGGTTGGCACTATCTGACAAGGGCATTATACCTTGTCTCCTTAAGAGAAATTATACGCCATGTTGACGTGCAATTAATTCTGTGCGTATTTTATCGTATAGATTAATCAATCAGTGTGAGCCTTGACTTTATATGACGAAGTAATATTTTAATTTTTTTGAGGAAATTGACCAAGTAAATTATGATTAATGAGATAAGAACCTAGGAACATATTAGTCAATGAATTATTATTATATTAAATCATGATTTTTTATTTTTTATTTTTCTATTGACCAAATCTGGCCGACTAAGTGTTCAAGTGCGAGTTCTTCAAGGATAGCCAAATGTAACTATTGTCTATGTTTATATTCAGAGGCTTTGCATGCATCTTATTATTATTAATTAGAAATTTTTATCCGTCAACAATTCGAAAGATAAATAACTATTGATTTAGGTTTTAAAAGATAATTTTTGTCAAATTAAAAAATTTAAAATTATCAATGGAAGATCCATAAATTTAAAATCATTATATATCCTATTTGAAAAATTGCAAAACCCAAAAAATAAACTTATCTCGAAGTAATAAGTAGGGAAATATATGTCAAATTTTTTTCACTACATTATTTTTTTAAATTATCGTGATATATTTAAAATAATTAAATAATAAGCAAGGTTTCCAAAATATACCAATTAACCAAAAAAAAAAAAAAAGTATTTACATAAGAAAACAATACATTTTATTGAAATATGTTTACATAAATTTAACTCAAAAAAGAGATTACAAACTTTTTTTTAAAAGAATTTTTTTCCCGCATATGACTTAAAAAAGAAATTATAGATGTTCAAAAAATAAATTAAAAAAACTAACAATTTCAAATACGAAACTACAAAAAATTAAAAAAAATAACAAATTTTTTTAAAAAAAAAAATCCGTGAAAGACTTTTTAACGTATATTTTTACTGCTCATCACTTCGAAATTTTATTTTGTGGGTTTCGCAATTTCCCAAACAGACCCTCTAATGATTTTAGACTTAATTATTGATATTCCATTGATAGTTTCAGATTTTTTAGATCCTAAATTGATAGAAAGTTTATTTCAAAGCCTAAATTGATAGTTGACCTATTTTTCAGGTAATTGACTGATAAAAACCCTATGAATTATGAATCTTCTACAAAAAGAAAGTTGATATATTTTCCCGCTCATTCAATGTTTTAAACGTATGTAGATTTAAATTATTATTTTTATATAAGATATATATATATATAGTAAAATTATGCTAAAATATATTTTAAATTTGGGTTTTTTTTTTTTTCCGATAATTTGCTCTATACAAAATTATGGGCGACAACTTATGATTGACTAATTTTATTAAAAAATAGAATTAAAACTCAAATAATTTTTTCGGTTGTAGTCCAATTTTTATATAAAATATATCAAATTAATATTGTCATGACCTTTAATTTGATATTTATATTGCACAACAAGTTCACCGATTGCATATTTTCAAAAGAAAAATGCAATTTTTTGTCGATAATTTATGTTAGATTTCTGCACATTGTTTGAGTTGGATTTGTATTCGGTTTAACCTATAAATAAAAATTAAATAATTTCTTTTAAAAATATTTGTTTCCTTACATACTTATTAACAATTTTTTTTAAAAAAAAATAGTTAATCTTACTTATTGTTTATTTTATTTTTATACAAATCCATATATTTATATTTTCTATAATATTGCAATAGTATAGAATAGTAAAAGACAATTTCCCGTTTCCAAATTCAGAGATATTATGTGAATTTTCATTAAGGAAAAAGAGAAGGAGTGGAGGAACACACGTGCTTGTTTAAAGGATTTTTCCAACATGTTAGAGACACAAATAATTTATTTGCTTTTAAATTCAAATATAACTTGCAATAGATAAAAAATCAATCATTTTTTCTTAGTATTTAGTTTGATACTAATATTGAATACTTTGATATAACATACTACCTCTATTTTTGTTGTTGTCATTTTAACATTTTCCATTTTCTTTTAATATTAAGTTTATAATTATGAAAAGTGTTAACAATAATAAGTAAACGATGAGAAATCAAGCAATTTGAGGGAAGAGAGAAAATAAAGTTGATGACTTATTTGGCTATTCCCTCTCTGTCCCTTAATTTTCTTATCCAAAATTAAAACGATAACTAAAATAAAACGGAGGTAGTATTTGCTTTGAAATAACCAACTGTTTGTTGGTTGATTATTGTACCTAGATTAATTTGAATTTTATTACGGGATTATCTATTTATATTAGACCTGACTCATGAATTGCAAATAAAAATAAATTAAATTATTTTAATTTATGAAACGAAAAAATTATGAGATAAATTAATATTCTTAATTTAACAAATATTGAGTTATTCAATTATTTTATTTTGATATTTATTTTAAATAACTATATTTTAAATCGTTCCTCACTCTATTAGGAATTCTACTTCTCAAGTTATAAGGGAGACTTCTTCTTTTTAAAACACCCACTGTCAGGGGCGCACCTTCCATAAGGCGAAAGAGTCCGTCGACTCAGATCCGGAAATATCATAATCTTTTAGGGGCTCGAAATAAAATTTTGTACCTATATATATAAGTATACTTATATTAAATAAATATAATATATCAAAAACTATTAGTTGTACGATATTCGGTCTAGTGGTTAATTTCATCCATTGCATTCTTGTGGTGCAAGTTCGATTCTCACATTTGTTGTTCTTCTTTTCTTTTTCTGGTGCTACATTTGCTATTTATAATTTGCTGGTTTTTCTTCTTTTCTTTTTCTAATTAAATTATCAGCATAGCAACATATATACCAAAATATGTGTGAATATATTCTAATCTTTTATTCTTAATTGTAAAATAGAATATTAATTAATAGATTACTATGTTGATCATATTTTTATTTCAATGTACTTGTTCTAGTTGGTATATCTTTTAAATATAAGTTCAGATATCTTAACAGGGAAAGAGAAATAGAGATAAAAAAGCTAACCTAAGATCAAGCTGATAATGTCAATAATAATTTTTCTTCCTTTTTTGAAGTAGAAGATCATTAAAACTTTTCTCCAAACAACGATGTCATAGGAAAGACTCAGTGCATGACAAGATTAAAGGAATGATTGAGAAATATTCTTTGAGCAATTTGATTATGCTGCCTAAACTAATATTTTTGCCGTAAAAACTATGAGACGAGTTGTATTTTAAATGATTATTTTCGACATCACTTTCTTTTATTTTCTACTTCTTGATAAAAATATTTAACTCATTGTAGAAATGATTAAGTTTTTTTATATATTTTTCTTTGTTTATACATTTAAGAGAAAAAAAAAAAATTAGGGGCCTATTGAAAAAAATTGACTCGGGCCCGAAGATACGTAGATCCAGCCCTGCACACCGTGTATAGAGATTAGAGACACAATACAATATCTAACAAAATTATAGTGATTTTGATTGGCGTTACGTGTTGTGCGTATAGAAACTAGAATTGACTCATTGGAATGTAGAAAACGTAACCGTTTTGAGACCGGTTATAGCTTCCAGCTCAGGCTGATTTTTATTCAGAATGATGTTGTTTACAACTGTATGTATGTGGGTGTGAGAATATGCCTATCATCCAATCTAAAAGACCACGTGTATAGTATGAAACTATCAGCATATTAATAATAAGCAAGCTTCTAACTCAGCTGTACTAAGCTATATTCAACATCCCCCCTCAAACTGGAGTTGGAGGAAGCACCATACCTAGCTTGGAACTGTCCAGCACCAACCTATTTTGTAAGCAAATCAGCCAACTGTAGTTTAGTGGAAACATGATGAAGCGACAAGAAACCATCCTTGAATCGATTACGCACCAAGTGACAATCAATGTCGATGTGCTTGGTCCGTTCGTGGATGACAGGATTTTCCACGATGTGCGTAGCAGCCTGGTTGTCACAGTAAAGGGGAATATGCTTCGGCAATGTGAGTCCCAAATTTGTGGAAACATAGTCAACCCAAGTTAATTCACAAGTGGTACTAGCCAAAGCTCGATATTCGGCCTCGGTGGACCTTCGTGAAACTGTTGTTTATTTCTTAGATTTCCAAGATATGAGACAATCACCCAAAAATATCCAATATCCTGTAATTGACTTCCTAGAATCAACACAAGACCCCCAATCGGCGTCGCTAAACGCACGTAAGCATAAATGCCCAACTTTGGAATAGAATAAGCAAGATTAAACGTACCCTTGAGCTAGCGAAGTGTTATGAATCAGTCTCACTCACACACAAACAACACACAAACAATATTGAATGAAAAACAACACAGAAATCGGCCACAAGAAACCGAACCAAGAACAGGAAGAGAAAATGATGAACTCAGGGATTTTACGTGGTTCGATCAATGTGATCTACATCCACGGAGGTTCTATACACCTCAATTCACTCCACTAATCACGAAGTAAATGAAGTGCAGCATCCCAATGAGTTGATCGTGGAGATGTCACAAATTGACTAAGTTGATGCACCGCAAAGGTAAGGTCTGGCCGGGTCAAATTCAAGTAGTGAGCGACCAATCAGACGCCAGTATTTGCCACCATATGCTAAAACAGTACCATCACTGTGAGATAGTTTGAGGCCCTGTGGTAATGGGATTGAGACAGCCTTACAGTCAAGCATACCTGCATCAGTTAGAATTTCAATGATGTACTTTCGTTAGCTCAATGTGTTAGTAAAATCAACTCCTAATTACACACCACTAGATTCTGGAATGAGTTCGAAGAATAACAATTTGAAAATACACAAACAGTTCGGCCAGAGTTGTGGCCGAAGTGATCTTGCGCAGAACTGGAAATGTAAATGAATCACACACTCGTTTTACGTGGTTCGTTCAAGATGAACTACATCCACGGAGGCAAGGCACACCTCAATCCACTAAGATATCCAAACAATTACAGAAACTACACTCAGAAATGAAAACGCCCAATTCTGGAACAAACTAGGGCAGAAATCAAGAACTCGCTAATTCTCTCTGTAATCTATGAACAAAAGAAATTACTCGACGTAGTGTTGTTCTCCTTGAAGAGAGCTTTCCAATGATATATGTATTGTGGCTCGAATGTAACTGACCAAGAAGTTCTAACTGAATGAAGCTGACCTCTGCTACCGGACAAATGTGACGGTTTTTCCCGTCACAAACCTGAAACAGACTCGTCACAACTGACGGTTATCCCCAACAACCTCGAACCCGGTTTATACTGAACAGATTTACTTCTTCATGCTAAAACCCGGTTCATCCATCCGGTTCTTAACCCCTTGATCCCGGTTCCACATTCCCAACACATCCTATTTCAAAGTATAGCTCACTTGATGAGATTGAACACTTCCTCACAAATCTCCACCTCAATGAATCAAGTGTACCCCTTCCTGCCTCATCTCTGCCTTTCTGTTAATGCTCTTCATGACATTGCTCAAGCTGCAGCAAGCTCGAGCAATGCTCCACTTTGTTATTGGGTACACCCTTTGTAAGAAAATCAGCAGGATTATGCAATGTGTGTACCTTCTTCACCTCCACAGACCCAGAATCTATGATATCTCTAGCAAAGTGTAACCTAACATCAATGTGTTTTGATCTTTCATGAAATGCTTGGTGTTTCACAAGATGTAAAGCACTTTGATTATCACAGTAGATTACCACACACTTCTGCTTGATATCCAAATCTCTCAAAACCCCTTTCAACCAGATTGACTCTTTGATAGCTTCAGTTAAAGAGATATATTCTGCTTCTGTAGTTGATAGTGCCACAACAGATTGTTGTGCACTCCTCCAGCTGATGGCTGTCCCATATAAGGTAAACACAAATCCAGAAATAGACTTCCTTGTGTCCACGTTTGCTGCAAAATCAGAATCAGCAAACCCCTTCAATGCAACAGTACTACCATCTACTTTCTTCTCAAATTTCAGTGACATGTTCACTGATCCTTTTAAATACCTCATCACATGTTTCAAAGCTTCCCAATGTTCAACTCCTGGATTTGACATGAACCTGCTTACCAAAGATACAACATATGCCAAGTCAGGCCTGCTACAGATCATTCCATACATAAGACTTCCAACTCCACTTGCATAAGGGATATTGCTCATCTGTATGATTTCCTCTTCAGTCTTTGGGCATTGTTCTTTGGAAAGTTTCTTCTGTAGATTAACTGGAGTAGAGAGAGGTTTGGCTTCATGCATATGAAACCTCTCCAGTACTTTCTGTAGGTATTGTCTCTGAGATAACCAAAGTACTCCAGCTTCTCTATTTCTTAGAATGTTCATGCCCAATATCTTCTTGGCTTCTCCCAGATCTTTCATGTCAAATTCAGCATTAAGTCTATCCTTCAACCATTGTACCCTCTTCTTGTTCCTACTGGCAATTAGCATGTCATCCACATACAATAGAAGAAAAACTTTATCTTGCTTTGAACCTTTGTTGAAGTAAACACAACTGTCATAAAGGCTTCTTACAAAGCTAACACTGATCATGAAGTCATTGAATCTCTTGTTCCACTGTCTTGGACTTTGTTTAAGTCCATATAGTGACTTCTTCAGTAAGCATACTTTGTCTTCTTTCCCAGGAACAACAAAGCCTTCTGGCTGTTTCATATATATCTCCTCATTGAGTTCTCCATGTAAGAATGCTGTCTTTACATCCAGTTGTTGTAGTTCCATGTCCTCCTGTGTGACCTTTGATAAAAGCAGCCTGATTAAGCAGTGCTTTACTACTGGGGAGAAAACCTCATTGAAATCAATTCCTTCTCTTTGTGTAAAGCCCCTTGCTACCAATCTTGCTTTAAACCTCACCTGTTTGGATCCTGCTGTCTCTAGTTTCTTCTTGTATATCCATTTGGAGCTTACAAGTTTCTGACCCTTTGGTTTCTCCACCAATATCCAGGTTTTATTCTTTTCCAGAGACTCCATCTCTTCTGTCATTGCCTGTATCCAGTGTTCACCTTCTTCACAGTCTAGTGCTTCTTGAAAACTACTAGGCTCTTGTGATTCCAAGTCTTCAGCAACACTTAAGGCATAATAGACACTCCCTGCTTGGCCATAGAAATCAGGTCTGTTGATTGTTCTTCTAGGCCTATCCCTTCCAATGCTGTATTCCCTGATGTTTTGTGAAGGTCCAGTTTGTGCCTCTTCTTCAGATGATGAATCACTTTCTTGTAACTCTTCTTGTGGTTGAGGTGTGTGATCATCTTCTGCAGGGTGCTCCACCTGAATTGATATCTCCTCTGTCTCTTTAGCACCATCAAATTCTTCCTTAGAGCCTGTAGAAGTGTAAGCCATCACATTCTCATTGAACTTCACATCTCTACTTGTGATTATCTTCTGATTTCCTTTTTCTAAGCACCACAATCTGTAACCCTTCATTCCATCTGGATATCCAAGAAACACACATCTGAGAGCCCTTTCATCTAGCTTATCTTGCTTGACATGGGCAAAAGCAAGACACCCAAACACCCTTAACCCTTCATAACTTGGTTTCTGTCCACTCCACACCTCTTCAGGTGTTTTGAACCCAATCACTGATGAGGGTGACCTGTTGATGAGATAGCATGCTGTAGCAATGGTTTCTCCCCAAAACACCTTTGGCAACCCAGCATCCAACAGCATACACCTCACTTTTTCAAGAAGAGTCCTGTTAAACCTTTCTGCAACTCCATTCTGTTGAGGATTCATTGGTACAGTCCTGTGTCTCTTGATTCCTTTTTCTTCACAGAAGTTTGTAAACTCTGTAGAGAGGTACTCCAGTCCATTATCAGTCCTCAGATGCTTCAGCTTCTTCCCTTTGACATTTTCCAGTTGGATCAACCATGTTTTGAACTTATGAAAGGCATCACTCTTGTTCTTCATCAACATGATCCACACCTTTCTGCTGTAGTCATCAATCAAGGACATGAAATACCTTGCACCACCATGAGATTCTGTTCTTGCAGGACCCCATATGTCAGAGTGAACATAATCTAATGGTTCTTGAGTTGTGTGAACTCCCTTTCCATAGGGCAACTTCTTGGATTTGCCCAGAGCACACTGATCACAGAACTCCAGTTCTTGATTTCCCAGATTTCCAATTACTCCTCTTCTTGACAATTCCTTCAATCCCTTCACTCCTATGTGTCCAAGTCTCTTGTGCCATTTCACCATCTCAGAACTGTTCAAGACCATATCCACACTCCCAACAACAGGTGAACCCATCAGGATAAATAGTCCATTATGCTGTCTGCCTTTTATCACCATTTTTCCATGTTTTGTGATATGCAAGAATCCATCTACTGAGCTAAACTGACATCCACTGGTTACCAAAGAGCCAAGAGATAGAAGATTCCTTTTAAGGCCAGGAACATACCTAGCATTTGAGATGATTCTGACCACACCATCAAACATCCTTATGCTCACTGATCCAACTCCTTTGACCTTGCATGATTGGTCATTTCCCAGGAGAACATTTCCACCATCTTCTTTCTTCAGTTCATCAAACCATGACTGATGAGGACACATGTGAAAGGAACACCCGGTGTCCAGGACCCATTCTTTTACCATTCTTGAATCAGTAATATTTAACACTTCTGGAGGGTCTTGTTGATGATCAATAGCAGCAACTTCTGCCCCTTGATTTCCAGCTTTCTTATTTCTCTTAGGACAATCCTTCTTCAAGTGACCTGGCTGTTTGCACTTGAAGCATTTCCTCTTCTCAACCCAGTCATTTCCTTTCTTAGGATTTGAATCCCCAGATTTTGGATCTTTAACATTCTGTCCCATCTTGCCTTGCCAAGGTTTCTTGAATTTAACATTCAGTCCTTCTCCAGGTTGCACCATGCCTTTATCACCTTGAGTCTGGAAACATTTAGACCTCAGAGCCTTCACTATTCCATCATAGGATAGCTGATCATCTCTCCCATACATCAAGGCATCCTTAAAGCTTTCCATGGATTTTGGAAGAATGTTTAACACCATCAATGCCTTGTCATCCTCCTCCAATTTCACATCCAGATCTTCCAATTCTTCAATCATCTTAATGAACTCATCAAGTTGATCAGAAATTACCTTGTCTTCAGTGATCTTGAAGGCCAACATCTTCTGCTTCAGGAACAGTTTGTTGGAAACTGACTTTTATTGATACAGTTCTTCCAATCTCCTCCATGCTTCTGAGGAACTCTTGCACCTTGAAACCTCCCTCAACGGTTTATCACCCAAACATAAGAAGATAAGACTTAGGGCCTTCTTATCCACTGATGCAAACTTAGGTTTCTCAGTTTCTTCCCATGACTCCAGAGGTATCAATGCAAGATCAAGGCCATTGTGAACCAATACTGCGTTCATCTTGATCTTCCACAATGTGAAATCATTCCTTCCAGTGAACTTCTCAAAATCCATCTTCATACCAGCCATTCCTTCTCTTCTTCAAACTGTGCGAGTTGATTCCCACAGACGGCGCCACTTGTTAGTAAAATCAACTCCTAATTACACACCACTAGATTCTGGAATGAGTTCGAAGAATAACAATTTGAAAATACACAAACAGTTCGGCCAGAGTTGTGGCCGAAGTGATCTTGCGCAGAACTGGAAATGTAAATGAATCACACACTCGTTTTACGTGGTTCGTTCAAGATGAACTACATCCACGGAGGCAAGGCACACCTCAATCCACTAAGATATCCAAACAATTACAGAAATTACACTCAGAAATGAAAACGCCCAATTCTGGAACAAACTAGGGCAGAAATCAAGAACTCGCTAATTCTCTCTGTAATCTATGAACAAAAGAAATTACTCGACGTAGTGTTGTTCTCCTTGAAGAGAGCTTTCCAATGATATATGTATTGTAGCTCGAATGTAACTGACCAAGAAGTTCTAACTGAATGAAGCTGACCTCTGCTACCGGACAAATGTGACGGTTTTTCCCGTCACAAACCTGAAACAGACTCGTCACAACTGACGGTTATCCCCAACAACCTCGAACCCGGTTTATACTGAACAGATTTACTTCTTCATGCTAAAACCCGATTCATCCATCCGGTTCTTAACCCCTTGATCCCGGTTCCACATTCCCAACACATCATATTTCAAAGTATAGCTCACTTGATGAGATTGAACACTTCCTCACACAATGGATACCTTTAGAAGTCCTGTCCAGTTCCACGCCCAAAAAATAAGTTGTTGCACCCAAATCCTTAATTGTGAAACCGGTGTGAAGAAACTGTTTCAAAGCATGAATGAGAACCTCATTAGTCCCCGTAATCAGCACATCATCCAAATATACAAGAAGGGCTAAGAACTCAGAACCCTTGTGAAGAGTGAAGAGACAATGATCATTGGGAGATTGGACAAAACCATATTGGATTAATTTTGTGCAAAACTCACTGTTCCATTGTTTAGATGCTTGTTTGAGACCATACAAGCTTCGAGTAAGACGACAAACCTGCCCTGGTAGGGCTTTAGTATAACCCGGAGGTGGGAGCATGTACACTTCCTTGTCCAAATAACCGTGCAAAAATGCATTGTTGATATTGATTTGGTGCAAGGGCCAATCTTGCATAGTAGCTAATGCAATTACCATTCGAACTGTAACTTGTTTAGCTACGGGGGAGAAACTGTCAAGATAGTCCTCACCATGAATCTGATTATATCCTTTGGCTACAAGGCGCGCTTTATACCACTCCACAGTGCCGTTGGGATTGAGCTTTACTTTGAAGACCCATTTGTTACTAATAGCTTTCTTCCCTGGTGGAAGGGATGTGAGTTCCCAAGTATGATTTGCTTCAAGGGCGTCTAATTCTGTATCCATGGCGTCCACCCATTCAGGAATAAGTTTAGCTGCAGCATAGGTAGTTGGTTCGTTTATCTTGGCCAAAACATAGCATGAGCAGCACTAGGGAAATCCATAGATGTATCCACGGGATATGAAGTAGATGTGGTAGTAACATAAACTTGAAGATATTTTGGTTTGGTGATGATCCTAGAACTTTTCCTTAAAACTGGTGGCGGAGACAAAACTGGAACAGAAGTTAAATCTTGAGATAAATCGGGTTCTGGAGCAAAATTGTTGCTCATGAAAGATGACATGTCTGGAGGCGAAGTCAGGACCATTATTTCTTCGTCTACATTATCCATAATGGGAAGTGGTAATGTTGGTCCCACATCAGGGGGAAGTTCAAAGGCATATGGAAAAATCGTATCAAGAAACACCACATCCCGTGACACAATAATTTTGTGTGAAGCCATGTCATATAACCGATAGGCTTTCTGGGCTGATGTGTATCCTATCATGACAATGTTGATCGCCCTAGGAGTGAATTTGGTCTTGTGAGGATGGACATTTGTAGCATAAGTCAAACACCCAAAAGGCTTGAGAAACTCATAATCAGGAGATTGGTGAAACATGACCTCAAAGGGTGTTTTCCACTTCAAAATGGATGTAGGTAGCCTTTTTATAATATGTGATGCTGTTAAGATGGAATACGGCCACAAATAATTGGGTAGAGCATAGTCTGTCATTAGGGCTCTAGCAACAACAAGCAAATGACGGTGCTTTCTTTCGACCACCCCATTTTGTTGTGGGGTATATACACAGGATCTTTGATGAATGATACCCATTTCTGCAAACAATGCTTGACATTCGGTGCTAAGGAATTCACTACCATTATTTGAGCGAATGGCTTTGACTGACACTTCCATTTGAGTGGTGATCATCTTCGGAAAATTCCTCGAAGACTGAATAGCCTGATGCTTCATATAAATAAGACATATCCAGATTACTCTGCTGAAATCATCAACAATCTTAGGAAATATGGAGTGTTAGTAAAGCTGGGGTGATTATATGGACCCCAAATGTCGATGTGCAGCAACTCTAAGATTCTGGTGGAATGTATAGCACTAGTAGGAAAGCTGAGCCTGGTTTGTCTCGAGTAATGGGAAATGTCACATGACTTGTTAGACTGAATCACATACGGGATACAAACTGGTTTGAGACAATCTAAATGTTGTAAAGTGCTTGGAGGAGCATGACCAAGCTTAACATGCCAATAATCAAACACTTTATGAGAGTGTGTTACTGAAAAACCTGAGCCATTTCCCACAGCAAGATGAGAAGAATTCTGCAGAATATAAAGGCGGCCCTGCATGTGTCCAGTGGCCAAAACATCTCCAGTCCATATATCTTGTATGTGGCAACCAGTTGGGGAAAAGGAAGCTTGACTATGCAATGTCAATGCCAATTGAGACACAGATAGAAGCTTGTAAGTAAAGCTAAGAATAAGAAACACCTCACTCAGGGTCAGTTTATCAAAGATAATGACTTCGCCAAAATGTGTAACCTCTCGTTGAGAGCCATCTGGAAGATATATGAAAACTGAATGAGGAACAGGGGTTAAATTTATCATTAGAGTAGCATCTGTACACATGTACCGGCTCGCCCCGGTATCTATAATCCATGAACCAACCTGTAATCCTTCTATCAGCTGAGTGAAGGCAAAATGAGTATTTGCAAATCCAGTAAAATCAGGAAGATTGGAAGAGCCTTCAGACATGTTCAGATGATTTTGAGCAGCAAGAATCCGTGCTACTTCCTTCTGAACTAAAACAGAGATGTTCAGAACCAAAGTAGAATGTGAATGTTTCAGTGAGTCGAGGGAAGGACTCAACTCTGTTGTGGAATAAGACTCTACCTGTCTACCATATGGGCAGCAACTTTGTTTTCTTTGGACTTATAATGTCATTCCGGATATCCTTTCAGCTTAAAACACTCATGAATTTCATGGCTAGGAACGTCACAATGTTCACAAATCAGTTTTGCACGTTCTTCCTTAGATTTTCTAAGAAAACCTCTACCTCTAGCATTCATATTCACACCTCTACCAGAATTTGAGTTACCACGACCAGGAAAATCTCTACCTTGTCCTGTTGCTTTGCTAAACATGGCAGTATTATCTATGAGATCGGGATAGGTACTGACACGTCGATTTCTAACCTAGTGTTCCGCAAGTGTACGGATGTAGGTGTAGTAACGATTATCAAGGTCGATCCCACAAGGAATAGTTTAGGTAGTTTGATACCTTAATACTCTAGGAATGTCCTAACTAGATACTAAGTTGTAAAAGGTTGATTTTACTAATTAAAGTACTCAATTAAATATGACTTCAAACTTAGGAAACACAAAGAACTAATAATCAAGGAGACTAGGTATCCTAGGGCTTCGATTTCAGGATATTACTTCATTGTTGAATATGATTAACCTATAGATTTACCAATTCTAGTGTTTATTAGGCAGCACGACAATAATCTAACCCTTCTCTCGAAGCGATTAAATCGTTGATTGATTAAGCTAATTACCCTCTCGAGTCAATTAAACCTAATAACTCCCAAACGATCCTAAGCCACGGCCTACACAGTCATAGACAACTGCGCTCTATGTTCTAAGTCTGATAACAATTCCCTCCTCTCGAAGCGGAATTGCTAAACTAAATTACTAAATCTAGGTGATCAAGCTAAATTCAGTTTTAAGCACAAACATAGAGATAAAACACGTAAAGAACGGAATCAATAAATTAAACCATAAATCAAAACATTGTCATAATAATCCCTACTTTCTAACCCTAGGACACGAATAGCTTAGCTACTCATGCCTAGCAATAATCCAATACAAGATTCTAATAAAAACATTGTAAAGAATTAAACTAGAAAAGAATAAGTAAACCCGGATGACTCTGTCTCGATGATCTTCGTCTTCTTTGTCCTCCAAGATTTCTTCTAGGTAGAATAATGTAATTTTTGTTCTTCCGTGATTGATGATGTTTTTCCTAGAGCTTGAGGCCCTTTTTATAGAGTTGGGGACGAATCTTTGAGAAGATAGGATCCAAATCCTATTAGGAAATCAAATCCCTATTAAACAGGATCTTCTCTTATCGGCGGCCTTTTTGACACGGCCGTGTTGCTTAAGTGACACGGTCGTGTTGCTTTGTAAACTTCACTTTCTGTGCAACATTTGACACGGCCGTGTTGCAATTGTGACGCGGCCGTGTTCTGATCCAGAGCTGTTTTAACCTTTTTACATCACTTTTGACACGACCGTGTTGAAGGTTTGACGCGGCCGTGTCGGTTCTTGCGTTGTTTTGCTACTGGACCGGTTCAGGCCGGTCTGGACTGGTTTGGACCGGTTTTCACTGGTTTTCACTATTTTGGGCCGGTTTTCACTCTTTTCCAACTTGTTTCCTTGTCCGGTAGTCGTAAATCACAACCTTTTATCCTGAAAAAGCTCAAAAACACCTTAAAACAAGCCGAGTACGTTAATTGGTCACTTATATAACATTTCATCCAATTCTTGACCATCTATGCACCTAATTCCTATAAAATAGTATCATAACTCGACCTAATTACAAGCATAATTAACGTGTATCAGGTACATTGCACAGTTCGTTGCTTTTCAATACGAAGTACCATAGCGTATGCCTTATCAACTTGAGGAAGTGGATCCATTATCAGAATTTGGCTTCAAATTGTATCAAAGGAATCGTTCAATCCCATAAGAAACTGAATCAATTTCCCACTCATTTCGAATTCTTCCCAAGCTTTAGCCGCGCCACAAGTACAGACCGGAGTGGGGAGTAACAATGTGTATTCATCCCAAAGTTTATTCAAATGTGTGAAATAGACAACTATAGATTGAGTACCCTGAGAAACTGAACTAATTTCACGTTGAATTTGGTATAATTGAGGGCCATTACAATCCCCAAAACGTCGAGTAAGTGTTTCCCATAGACTTTGTGCGGTTTTAGCATATAAAAATGCATCAGAAATTTCCTTAGCTAAAGAGTTCGACAGCCATGCCCTAACCATTCCATCTACCCGAATCTATTGCTCTAATAGAATAGAATCAGTAGGAGATTTTACAGCACCAGTAATGAAACCTAATTTGTTCTTCGCTAACAAGGCTATCTGCATTGATGTGCTCCAAGGAATGTAATTACTACCAATTAAGCGATTTGTCACAAGGCAAATACCAGGATAATCGGATCCATGCAAACATAGCGGATCGGTGTCTCAGAACTGAACCGAAGAGCCCGAGGCTGAAGTAGGCAACTGTGAGCTTGAATCATTCGCAATCGGAGCAGGGGAATTTGTCGCAGGAATTGGATTCGAAGTGGAATCTCCAGCAGCTAGGGCTGGCCATTGCGACTCGCTAGAAGCGTGATTATGGTTGCGTGGAGGCGCCATTAATGGAGCTTCAATTCATTGATACCATGTAGAAACTAGAATTGACTCATTGGAATGTAGAAAGCATAACCATTTTGAGAGCGGTTATAGCTTCCAGCTTAGGATGATTTTTATTCAGAATGATGTTGTTTACAACTGTATGTATGTGGGTGTATTTATAGTGTGAGAATATGCCTATCATCCAATCTAAAATACCACGTGTACAGTATGAAACTATCAGCATATTAATAAGCAAGCTGCTAACTCAGCTGTACTAAGCTATTTTCAACAGTGCGAACATTTAGTTTTCATCCTAATTTTTTTTGTAACAACTGTGTTACACTCACAAAACTTGTTTGTTTTACCATTTTAAGCGCATCATTAACAAAGTAAGCCATCAAGGGTGACGGAAGAACAGATCAAACTTCGAGCATTCCCGTTCTCCCTTAAGGATCTTGCTCGGGATTGGCTATACTACCTCCCATCCGGATCAATCACCACCTGGGAGCAGATGGAAACCCAATTCCTCGAAAAATTCTTCCCAGCTTCTCGAGCCACCACCATTCGAAAGGAGATCAGTGGAGTTAGGCAGATGCAAGGTGAAACATTATATGAGTATTGGGAACGTTTCAAAAGACTTGTTGGAAGTTGCCCTCCACATCAAATCACTCCACAACTGCTGATTCAGTATTGGTATGAAGGACTTTGCCTGGCAGACCGAAATATGATTGATTCGGCGAGTGGAGGGGTTTTATCTGATAAGACACCTACTGAGGCTCGAACACTGATATCCAAAATAGCCGCTAATACTCAACAGTTTGGATGCAGAGAGCCGGTGAGACGGGTCAAGGATGTGATAGACTCAACTATTGAAGAGAGGTTAGACCAACTCACCGACTTGGTGAAGAAGGTAATCTCGGGTGGCACACCTACTTCCAAGCCTTGCAGAATTTGCCAAGTCACTGAACACTCTACTGATACTTGCCCGGTTCTCGGAGAAGAAATGGAGGCTCATGCCAACGCGGTTCACAAATTTAATCCCAACTCATCCGGGAGGAAATATGATCAGTATTCACAATCATACAACCCGGGTTGGAGGGACCATCCGAATTTCAAATACGGCAATCAGAATCCGAGCAATAATTAACAAGGTGATCACAGTGGGCAAAACCGACCCCCTTTTACTAGGGGAATGTTCCAGCAGAGACAGCAACCCGAGCAGGTACCCTGTGATCCTTCTCTTTCTGATATAGTGAAAAGCCTAGCCACTAGTACGCTCCAATTACAGAAGGAATCAAGCTCTAGGTTTCAGAGTATCGAAAATCAAGTCAGTCAAATAGCATCGGCGGTATCTCGTTTAGAAAATGCACAAGGAGGAAGATTACCGGCTCAACCGGAAGTCAACCCGAAAAATGTGAGTGCCATTGTTGTTATGGATGAGGAGTTACTTGGAGAGCCTGAAAAGCCCGGGTATACTTCACAAGGACAGACTGTGGATGTGGATGATGGTTCAAGAAAAGAAGAGACCTCCCATGTGGTTGAAAGTAAAGTTCGGACACCTAAGTGGAAGATTGCCAAGGAGTTGCGTAAGCAAAAGGAGGCATTAGCTGCATGCTTCCCCGACCACCTATTGCCTTTTCCTACCATGAAATACTCTCCACAAAGTGAAATTGAGAATGTCAGTGTGGGGATTTTGAGAAGCGGGAAGGTCCTTGAAAAGGGGAAGTCAAATGAAGGAGCAAGTAGAGTTGAAAGTGAAAGGGAGGGTGCAAAACATGAAATCTCGGCCGAGACATATCAGGATCTCGGCCGAGATGTCTCACCTCGTCCAGAAGACAGAACTCTCTGCCCACCTGTCTCGGCCGAGACACATAAAGATCTCGGCCGAGATTCCCTGAAATCCAACAAAAATTCTGAAATGCCCCCACTTCCGTTTCCGAGTCAAATGAAGAAGATTCCCGACAAAAATAGAGACAAGGAGATAATGGAGGTATTCAGGAAGGTGGAAATCAGTATTCCCTTGATGGACGCCGTAAAACAGATTCCGCGGTACGCAAAGTTTTTGAAAGATTTATGCACCAACAAAAGGCGTCTACATGGGAATGAGAAAGTCTTCATGGGAGAAAATATCTCGGCGGTTTTTCAGAAGAAGATGCCACAGAAATGCAAGGACCCGGGAATGTTCACCATCCCGTGTAAGATCAGTAATTGTCTGATTGAAAAGGCCATGCTTGATTTGGGGGCATCGATCAATGTGATGCCCCGTTCTATTTTCAATAGCTTGAACTTGGGTCCACTGAAAGACACGAGGGTAGTCATCCAACTGGCGGACCGAAGTACCTCGTTTCCGGACGGGGTGATTGAGGACGTGATAGTTGAGGTGGATAACCTCATCTTTCCAGCAGATTTCTATGTACTTGACATGCATGGAAATTCGCCCGATTCCACTCCAATCTTGCTTGGGAGGCCGTTCTTGAATACCTCCCAAACAAAGATTGACGTGCGAGAGGGAACTCTTAGCATGGAATTTGCTGGCCAAGTGGTGCAATTCAATATTTTTGATTCAAATATCCTGAGGAATTGCATAGCGTTTATTCTATTGATGTCATTGATGTTATTGATCCCCTTGTGGAGGAATTGTTTGAGTTTTATTGTAGGGACGAAGAAGCAATTGAATTGGCGGCCGATCTAGAGAAGATAGAGCCAATGGACACCAAGAAAGAGTTTGTGGGGATAGTGGAACAATCGAAATAATCCAAGCCTTTCCGAACCAAGCCCTTTCCCAAATTCTTACCTTTGCCTGAAACTCAAGAAAAGCTGCTACCTTCTACCATCAAGGCACCAACCATTGAGCTCAAAGCCCTTTCCCCCCCCCCCCCATCTCAAATACGCATATCTTGGGGAGGACGAAACCCTACCGGTGATTATCTCATCAAAGCTCACATCCACTCAAGAACAAGCATTGATCGGGGTCCTCAAGGTTAACAAAGAAGCTATAGGGTGGACTATTGCTGATATCAAAGGCATTAGTCCATCCCTATGCATGCACCGGATATTGTTGGAGGATAATACCAAACCAAGTCGGGAACCCCAAAGGCGGCTTAACCCACCTATGATGGAGGTGGTAAAGACGGAGATCATCAAGCTACTCGATGTTGGGATTATTTACCCAATATCGGATAGCAAATATGTGAGCCCAACACAGGTCGTGCCCAAAAAGTCGGGAGTGACGGTGGTGGAGAACAAAGACGGGGAAATGGTTCCCACCCGCTTGCAAACCGGATGGCGAGTATGCATCGATTACCGCAAGCTAAATGCCATGACCCGCAAAGATCATTTTCCTTTGCCATTCATTGACCAAATGCTTGAGAGATTGGCCGGGCATTCCTTCTATTGCTTCTTGGATGGATACTCCGGATACTTTCAAATAGCCATCTCTCCAGAAGATCAAGAGAAGACCACTTTCACATGCCCCTTCGGTACTTTTGCATGGAGGAGAATGCCATTTGGGCTATGCAATGCCCCGGCCACCTTTCAAAGGTGCATGGTAAGTATCTTTTCCGAATATGTTGGGAATGTTATTGAAGTTTTCATGGATGATTTTAGTGTGTATGGTGAGTCTTTCGAAAAATGCCTTGATAATCTTGCTAAAATTCTGAAAAGGTGCATAGAAACAAATCTTGTTTTGAATTGGGAGAAATGTCATTTTATGGTTGAGCAAGGCATCGTTCTTGGGCATATAATTTCATAAAAAGGGATTGAGGTTGACAAGTCTAAAGTTGATCTTATTGTTGCCTTGCCTTACCCCGCAACTGTGCGGGAAGTTCGATCGTTTCTTGGCCATGCAGGTTTCTATAGGCGTTTCATTAAGGATTTTTCAAAGATCTCTGCCCCTCTGTGTTGGCTATTGCAAAAGGACGTTGAATTTGAGATGCCAACCGATTGCAAGATGGCCTTTAATCAGCTCAAGGAGGCCCTTACATCGCCCCCCATCATCCAACCTCCGGATTGGACACTGCCGTTCGAGATAATGTGCGATGCAAGCAACTATGCAGTGGGAGCTGTATTGGGGCAAGGGAAGGGAAAAGCAGCCCATGTGATCTACTATGCCTCAAGGACCCTAAATCCGGCACAAGCAAACTACACCACCACAGAAAAAGAACTCTTGGCCATAGTTTTTGCTTTAGAAAAGTTTAGGTCATATCTGCTTGGTACTAAGATTATCGTTTTTTCTGATCATGCAGCTCTTCGGTTTCTATTATCAAACAAGGAAGCTAAACCAAGACTCATCAGATGGATTTTGCTACTTCAGGAATTTGATTTGGAAATCAAAGACAAGAAGGGAAAGGAGAATTGGGTGGCAGATCATTTAAGCCGTTTGATACAAGAGGAGGACGAAATGCCCTTGAAGGAGAGCTTTCCAGACGAGCAATTGCTAGCCATGACAAGCACGAAGGCCCCTTGGTATGCCAACATGGTGAATTATTTGGTGTCCAAGAGATTTCCTATTGGGATGAGTAAACCGCAGAAGGATAGGTTGAAGAGTGAGTCGAAGCATTTTGTTTGGGATGATCCATACCTGTGGAAATATGGTTCAGATCAAGTAATCAGGAGATGCATTCCCGAAGACGAAGTGCAGTCGGTGTTGAATTTTTGCCACTCACATGCTTGTGGAGGCCACTTCGGGCCGAAGAGGACGGCATACAAAGTGCTTGAGAGTGGATTGTTTTGGCCCACCATATTTAGAGATGCCCTTGCTTTTTGCAAGTCCTGTGACAACTGTCAAAAGACGGGAAATGTCTCTCAAAGAAATCAAATGCCCCAAAACCCGATTGTAGTCTGTGAAATTTTTGATGTTTGGGGTATGGACTTCATGGGACCGTTTCCCTTGTCTTATGGGAATTTGTACATATTGTTGGCTGTTGACTATGTGTCCAAGTGGGTGGAGGCGAAAGCAACCCGAACCAATGACTCTAAAGTTATGGCCGAGTTCGTCCAATCCAACATTTTTGCTCGGTTTGGGATACCAAAAGCCATCATAAGTGATAGAGGCACACACTTTTGCAACCGAACAATCGACGCATTGCTGAAGAAATACGTTGTATTGCACAAAGTTTCGACACCTTATCATCCACAAACCAATGGGCAAGCCGAAACTTCGAATCGGGAAATCAAGTCGATATTGGAGAAGACCGTGCAACCAAATCGCAAGGACTGGAGTTTGAGGCTCAATGATGCATTATGGGCGTATAGGACTGCCTATAAAACTCCAATTGGTATGTCTCCCTTTTGACTCATTTATGGAAAGCAATGCCATCTCCCGGTGGAACTTGAACATAGAGCCTACTGGGCTATTCGGAGATGCAACATGAACCTTGATGAAGCCGGTGTACACCGAAAGCTCCAATTGCAAGAGCTCGAAGAAATTCGAAATGAAGCCTTTGAAAATGCCATGATATACAAGGAGAAAACGAAGGCTTTTCATGACTCTAGAATTACCCGGAAAACGTTTGTGGTTGGGGAGAAAGTGCTATTATATCACTCTCGGTTGAAGTTATTTCCGGGCAAGCTCCATTCGAGATGGGTAGGACCCTTTGTTGTCACTAAGGTGTTCGATCATGGAGCCATCGAAATTGAAAGTGGTAAAATCGGAAAAATCTTCAAGGTTGTTAGTGAAAACAACTCTTGAACACACAACACCAAAGAACTTGAGAAACGTATGAAGAAACTCTTTCTGTTCGGCCAGAGTTGCGGCCGAATGAAGCTCACGCAGAACAGGAATCAAAAACTGAATCAAACACAGTTTTAACGTGGTTCGTTCAAAATGAACTACATCCACGGAGGCAAGGCACACCTCAATCCACTAAGAATTTCAATCAATTACAGAGAATAAGCTCAAGAACTGAAATGCCCAATTCTGAATGCAAATTAGGGCACGAACACTCAATCTCTAAATACTCTCTCTAATCTAAAGAACAAGGAAATAATGCGACGTAGTGATCTTCTCCTCAATGAGAGCTTTACAGTGATATATGAATTGAAGCTCGAATGCAACTGAATCGGAAGTTACAACTGCATGAAGTTACGCTGAGCTACCGGACAAATGTGACGGTTTTCTTCGTCACTAACTGCAACTGCTTCGTCACAAACGACGGTTATCCCAAACTAACTCGAACCCGGTTTGTTCTGACCAGTTTGTCTTCTTGATGCTAAAACCCGGTTTAAACCTCCGGTTCTTCACTCCCTGACTCCGGTTCCACATTCCCAACACATCATATTACAAAGTATAGGCTCACTTGATGAAATTGAACATCACCTCACAAAGGTCAATGGGCATCTTCTCAAGCCTTATCTAGAGCATATTCAAGAAAGCCCCGGTGAAGAAGAACGAGTGGAAGACTCACCACCAAACTGAAAAAGCGTCCGTCGAGCCAACGACGTTAAACAAAGGCGCTTGTCGGGAGGCAACCCGGCGTTTACTCATTTTCTCGTATTTTAAATTCATAGCTTAATAGTTTTACTATTATTTACATATTTTGAATTGTGTTTGTTAAAATGTGTGTAGGTACCAAACAAACAAATCAAAGCCAAGACATGGTGTAGAATGGGGGTGAAGAACACAAAAAAAAGGTGGAAAAATACAGGGGAGGACGATCTCGGCCGAGACACAGAAGAAATCTCGGCCGAGACGCCATGTGAGTGAAAAGGGCAATTCTTCCCTGGAAGACTTTCTCGGCCGAGACACGTACCTCATCTCGGCCGAGATCCAAAGATGCCAAAATCTGAAAAATTTGCTGGAAAATAATCTTGGCCGAGACATTACATTATCTCAGTCGAGATTCAGAAGGGCCCAAAATGAAGAAATTTCTCTGGAAGAAAATCTCGGCCGAGACACTACATCATCTCGGCCGAGACGATTTTGAATTGAAATTGAGCCAATTTCGCTGGAAGAGCATCTCGGCCGAGATAGGACCGAATCTAGGCCGAGACGGGGTTTTCCAGAATGGAAGCAAATTTGCTGAAGAACAATCTCGGTCGAGACATACATGCATCTCGGCCGAGACGGGGTTGTCTAGAATGGGGGTTAAAATGCTGAGACTTCATCTCGACCGAGACACTCACGCACACACTACTCCAATAATCACCCTTGCACTCGATTTCCACCTCTAAAATTCACACCACACCTCACTCACATCACCAAACCCACTCTCCTTCGAAAATATTTGGATTTGGAGCACATTTGAGGTCGAGTCAAAAAGGGCGCGAGCAACCCAAATTCAAAAACTTTTCGATTAAACTCAACTGGTAAGTACGGCTATCTCCTCCTTTCGATTCATTGTTGCGTATTAGTGTATACATTGTTGAGATTGAAAGTTAATTTTACGTTTATATGCATATTCGTTGAACTTGGTTATACATACAAGTACTTGTATTGATTTTTTTGCCATGTGATAAGTGTTATGCATTTAAATGATTAAATTGATTGATAGTTCGTATAGTTGCCTGATGATGGAGTGGGTGGATTGTTGAGTATAATCTTGTGAGTTTTTGAAAAGGCTAAATTCGTTGTGGCATATTATCAAATACGTGCTAGGCGTTAAACTGTTGCACCTAAGTTAGCTAAATTCGACTATATTCTCTAGTTTTTAAGAGTAATTGTTGATATTTTCGTAATGTGTGACCTTATATCAATATGATTTGGTTGTCGTTGCATGGTTGATACATTTTGCCTTGTTTTTGTTAGAGATATAGTCGGATTCAAGTGAACCTAGGAATCTCTTACTTGCACTTGAACTAGTTATTTTGCCACAAGTTTTTGATGGTTGAATTGTTGATTTTAGGTACCTATGGCACCTCCGAAACTCACAAAAGGCAACACCCAAGAAGGCACTTCTGGCAGAAGAGTCACGCAAAAAATCCGAAGAAGCCAAGCCAAGGGCAAGGAGAAGGCTGTTGAGCCTACTCCGGAGGTTCCTCCACAGGAAGTTCCACCGACTTCCACTGACAAGTCCACTAAACCCATTGATTTTGATATCGTGCTGGAAACAGAGGAGCAAAGAAAGCGGTTTGACAAATTGATGAAGAGGGGGGTGTCAGCTACCCGCTATGGCGATCCCAAGATTTTGGACGCCATGGGCATCTGGCAAAACGTTCTAGAACTGTTAGACGCAGCACATCTAGTTCAGTGTCTCGCCCCCCGCCCAACCTTCCTCAAATTTGTGCTCGAGTTTTTCAGCACACTCGAGATCGAGGAGGAGACAAATTCCGGCTCTACAGTTCATCATTTCAAGTTCCAGCTTCTAAACGAAGAGAATATACTCCGCCACGACCATTTGAAAAGCATATATGGTTTCAAGACCACAACCCACGGTGATCGCGAGTAGGGATGTAAATGGGTCGGGTAGGGTACGGGTATGCTTCCCCCATACCCTACCCTATTTAATTCGGGTACATATACGGGTAATACCCGTCGGGTAATCGGGTTACCCGATTGATATATAAAAATATTATAAATAATATGTAATATGTATATATACCATATATAATGTGATACAATAAATCAAATATAACATATATAATATGTAAATGTTACATTATATGTTATTTTATATATTAAATCATATATTATAAACATAATATATTAAATATAATGATAATTATATAATATATAACATGTAAAATAATACATAAGTATGTAATCGGGCAGGCGGGTAGGGTAATCGGGTAGGGTAAACGGGTAATATGCTAAACCCGTATCCTACCCTACCCGATGGCAAAAATATCGGGTTCGGGCGATACCCGACCCTATTACCCGTGTAGGGTTACCCGCGGGTAAAATTGACATCCCTAATCGCGAGGTGTTGAAACAGTTCAATGTGCAACAATTCTGGGAGCAAATCACTGCCGCCCCTGGAATAGTTGCACCTCAAGCCTACGATCCTAGAGGCTCCAGGCTTACTTCCATTCGAAGCCCCGTGGTGAAGTATCTACAGAAACTGTTGAGCTCCACCATATGTGGACGGAAAGAAATCAGCTCTCCCCGCTTATACGAGATGGAGATTCTTTGGGCCATCGTGGATAGAAAGGAGAGGAACTTCCGATATGATTTGGTATCATGTTTTCAGAAATAGTGAAAGAATTAAGGATGGAGAGAAAAAGAGAAACGAAAATGCCCGAACCGATCTATTGTGGGGCGTTGATAACCCCTATACTCGAGCACTACAATGTTCCCCTTCCAGAGTGCACACCTATCACCACTGATTATTATTTGGATTGGAAGGAGATGGAGAACATGCGCATCGCCATGCTTGGGTACAAAGAGGGCATATCGGGTCCGTCTGTCCCTTACGTTCTCCAAAACGAAGGACCTTACCTCCGCTTACCCAACCCCGGACTGACTTACATCACCAACCTGGCAAGCATGATGAATTTGGAACTGAGCTCCGAGGCACACCTTGTTAGTGAAAACAACTCAAGAACACACAACACCAAAGAATCTGGAAATCGTACGAAGAAAAACACTCTGAATTCACACTCACAGTTCGGCCAGAGTTGTGACCGAATTGAGCTTACGCAGAACAGGAAATAGAAATGGATCAAACACATTTTTAACGTGGTTCGTTCAAGATGAACTACATCCACGGAGGCAAGGCACACCTCAATCCACTAATAACTTCAATCAATTACAGAGAAATAGCTCAAGAAATGAAATGCCCAATTTTGAATGCAAATTAGGGCACGCACACTCTATCTCTAAATACTCTCTCTAATCTAAAGTAAAGGAGATAATGCTACGTAGTTGTCTTCTCCTCAATGAGAGCTTTACAATGATATATGGATTGAAGCTCGAATGCAACTGGATAGGAAGTTATAACCACAAGAAGTTACGCTGAGCTACAGGACAAATGTGACAGTTTTGCTTCGTCACTAACTGCAACTGCTTCGTCACAAACGACAATTACACCACCTAACTCGAACCCGGTTTGCTCATGACCAGTCTGTCTTCTTGATGATAAAACCCGGTTTAAACCGCCGGTTCTCCACTCACCAACTCCGGTTCCACATTCCCAACACACCATATTACAAAGTATAGGCTCACTTGATGAAATTGAACATTACCTCACAAATCTCCACCTCAATGAATCATGTGTGCCTCTTCCTGCCTCACCACTGCCTTGTCTGTCAATGCTCCTCATGACATTGCTCAAGCTGCAGCAGGCTCGAGCAATGCTCCACTTTGTTTCCAGGTACACCCTTAGTAAGAAAATCAGCAGGATTATGCAATGTGTGTACCTTCTTCACTTCCACAGAACCAGAATCAATAATATCTCTAGCAAAATGCAACCTAACATCAATGTGCTTTGACCTTTCATGAAATGCTTGGTGTTTCACAAGGTGTAGAGCACTTTGATTATCACAGTAAATCACCACACACTTTTGCTTGATGTCCAAGTCTCTCAAAATTCCTTTAAGCCAGATTGCTTCTTTGATGGCTTCAGTGAGAGAGATATATTCTGCTTCTGTGGTTGAAAGTGCTACAACTGATTGTTGTACACTTCTCCAGCTGATGGCTGTTCCAAATAAGGTGAACACAAATCCAGAAATAGATTTCCTAGTGTCTATGTTTGCTGCAAAATCAAAATCAGCAAACCCCTCCAATGCAACAGTGCTTCCATTCACTTTCTTCTCAAACTTCAGTGACAAGTTCACTGAACCCTTCAAATACCTCATCACATGCTTCAAAGCTTCCCAATGTTCAACACCTGGGTTTGACATAAGCCTGCTCACTAAAGAAACAGTATAGGCCAAGTCAGGCCTACTAGAAATCATACCATACATGAGACTGCCCACTCCACTAGCATAAGGAATATTGCTCATATGTATGACCTCCTCTTCAGTCTTTGGGCATTGTTCTTTGGTGAGTTTCTTCTGTAGATTAACTGGAGTGGAGAGAGATTTGGATTCATGCATGTGGAACCTCTCCAAAACCTTCTGTAGATATTGCCTTTGAGATAACCAAAGAATTCCAGCTTCTCTTTTCCTCAGAATGTCCATGCCCAAAATCTTCTTGGCATCTCCAAGATCTTTCATGTCAAATTCAGTGTTAAGTCTGTCCTTCAGCCATTGTACACTCTTCTTGTTCTTGCTGGCAATCAGCATATCATCCACATACAAAAGAAGGAAGACTTTATCTTGCTTTGAACACTTGTTGAAGTAAACACAACTATCATAAAGACTTCTTACAAAGCCAACACTATCATGAAGTCATTGAACCTCTTATTCCACTGTCTTGGACTTTGTTTGAGTCCATACAATGACTTCTTCAGCAAACAAACTTTGTCTTCTTGTTCAGGAACAACAAAGCCTTCTGGCTGTTTCATATATATTTTCTCAATGAGTTCTCCATGTAAGAATGCTGTCTTTACATCTAGTTGTTGTAGTTCCATGTCCTCTTGAGTAACCTTTGATAAAAGCAACCTGATTGAGCAGTGCTTTACTACTGGAGAGAAAACTTCATTAAAATCAATCCCTTCCCTTTGTGTAAAGCCCCTAGCCACCAATCTTGCTTTAAACCTCACTTGTTTGGATCCTGCAGTCTCTAACTTCTTTTTGTATATCCATTTAGAACTCACAAGTTTCTGACCTTTTGGTTTATCCACCAATGTCCAGGTCTCATTCTTTTCCAGGGATTCCATCTCTTCAATCATTGCCTGAATCCAGTGTTCTCCTTCTTCACAATCTAGTGCTTCTTTAAAACTACTAGGCTCTTGTGATTCCAGGTCTTCAGCAACACTCAAGGCATAATAAACACTCCCTGCTTGACCATAGAAGTCAGGTCTATTGATTGTTCTTCTAGGTCTGTCCCTTCCAATGCTATATTCTCTCACATTTTGTGAAGGTCCAGCTTGTTCTTCTTCTTCAGATGATGAATCACTATCTTGTAGAATCTCTTGTTGTTGAGATGTGTGATCATCTTCAGCAGGATGCTCCACCTGAATTGGTGTCTCTTCAGTCTCTTTAGCACCATCAAGTTCTTCCTTAGAGCCTGTTGAAGTATAAGCCATCACATTCTCATTAAACTTTACATCTCTACTTGTGATTATCTTTTGATTTCCCTTCTCTAGACACCACAATCTGTAGCCCTTTATTCCATCTGGATATCCAAAAAATACACATCTTAGAGCTCTTGCATCTAACTTGTCTTGCTTGACATGGACAAAAGCAAGACAACCAAACACCCTTAAACCTTCATAACTTGGTTTCTGTCCACTCCACACCTCTTCAGGTTTTTTTGAACCCAATCACTGATGAGGGTGACCTGTTAATGAGATAACATGCTGTAGCAATGGTTTCACCCCAAAATACCTTTGGCAACCCAGCGTCCAACAGCATACACCTTACTCTTTCAAGAAGAGTCCTATTAAGCCTCTCAGCAACCCCATTCTGTTGAGGATTCATTGGGACAGTCCTATGTCTCTTGATTCCTCTTTCTTCGCAGAAGTTTTTGAACTCAGTAGAGAGGTATTCCAATCCATTATCAGTCCTAAGGTGCTTCAGCTTCTTCCCTTTGACATTTTCCAGTTGAATCAACCATGTTTTAAATTTATGAAAAGCATCACTCTTATTCTTCATCAACATGATCCACACCTTTCTACTATAATCATCAATCAAAGACATGAAATACCTTGCTCCACCATGAGTCTCTGTCCTTGCAGGATCCCATATGTCAGAGTGGACATAATCTAATGGCTCTTGAGTTGTGTGAACACCCTTTCCATAGGGCAGCTTCTTGGACTTGCCCAAAGCACACTGATCACAAAACTCCAGGTTTTGATTTCCCATGTTTCCAATTACACCACTTCTTGACAATTCCTTCAACCCTTTCTCTCCTATGTGTCCAAGCCTCTTGTGCCATTTAACAAGCTCAGAACTGCTCAAGACCATATCAACACTCCCAACAACAGGTGAACCAATCAAGATAAACAACCCATTATGCTGTCTACCTTTAATCACCACTTTATCATGTTTAGTGATATGCAAGAAGCCATCCACTGAGCTAAACTGACAACCACTAGTTACCAAAGAACCAAGAGATAGAAGATTCCTTTTAAGGCCAGGAACATATCTTACATTAGAGATGATTCTGACCACACCATCAAACATTCTTATGCTCACTGATCCAATTCCTTTGACCTTGCATGATTGGTCATTGCCCAGGAGAACATTTCCACCATCTTCTCTCTTCAATTCATCAAACCATGACTGGTGTGGACACATATGAAAGGAGCAGCCTGTGTCCAAGACCCATTCCTTCACCATTCTTGATTCAGTAACATTCAATACTTCTGGAGGATCTTCTTGAAGGTCAATGGCAGCAGCTTCTGCCCCTTGGTTTCCTCCTTTCTTGTTTCTTTTAGGACAATCCTTCTTCAAGTGACCAGGCTTCTTGCACTTGAAGCATTTCCTCTTCTCAACCCATTCACTTCCCTTCTTTGGATTAGAATCTCCTGCTTTGAAGTCCTTAGAGTTCTGTCCCTTCTTCCCTTGCCAAGGTTTCTTAAATTTAACATTCAAACCTTCTCCAGATTGCACCATGCCTTTATCATCTTGAGTCTGGAAGCATTTGGACCTCAGAGCCTTCACTATCCCATCATAAGATAGCTGCTCATCTCTCCCATACATCAAGGCATCCTTAAAACTTTCCATGGATTTTGGAAGAATGTTTAACACCATCAATGCTTTATCATCCTCCTCCACTTTCACATCCAGGTCTTCCAATTCCTCAACCATCTTAATAAACTCATCAAGTTGGTCAGAAATTACCTTATCTTCAGTGATCTTGAAGGCCAACATCTTCTGCTTTAAGAACAGCTTGTTGGAAACTGACTTAGATTGATACAACTCCTCCAACCTCTTCCATGCTTCTAAGGGACTCTTGCATCTTGAGACCTCTCTTAGCGGTTTATCACCCAAACACAGAAAGATAAGACTGAGGGCTTTCTTATCCACGGATCCAAACTTGGGTTTCTCACTAGCTTCCCAAGAATCAAGAGGTATCAAAGCAAGATCAAGGCCATTGTGAACCAGAACTGCATTCATCTTGATCTTCCACAGTGTGAAATCATTTCTCCCTGTAAACTTCTCAAAGTCCATCTTCATACCAGCCATTCCTTCCCTTCTTCAAGCTGTGAGAGTTGTTTCCCACAGACGGCGCCACTTGTTAGTGAAAACAACTCAAGAACACACAACACCAAAGAATCTGGAAATCATACGAAGAAAAACACTCTGAATTCACACTCATAGTTCGGCCAGAGTTGTGACCGAATTGAGCTTACGCAGAACAGGAAATAGAAATGGATCAAACACAGTTTTAACGTGGTTCGTTCAAGATGAACTACATCCACGGAGGCAAGGCACACCTCAATCCACTAATAACTTCAATCAATTACAGAGAAATAGCTCAAGAAATGAAATGCCCAATTCTGAATGCAAATTAGGGCACGCACACTCTATCTCTAAATACTCTCTCTAATCTAAAGTAAAGGAGATAATGCTACGTAGTTGTCTTCTCCTCAATGAGAGCTTTACAATGATATATGGATTGAAGCTCGAATGCAACTGGATAGGAAGTTATAACCGCAAGAAGTTACGCTGAGCTACAGGACAAATGTGACAGTTTTGCTTCGTCACTAACTGTAACTGCTTCGTCACAAACGACAGTTACACCACCTAACTCGAACCCGGTTTGCTCATGACCAGTCTGTCTTCTTGATGATAAAACCCGGTTTAAACCGCCGGTTCTCCACTCACCAACTCCGGTTCCACATTCCCAACACACCATATTACAAAGTATAGGCTCACTTGATGAAATTGAACATTACCTCACACACCTCAATACCTCCTTGGAGCCAAACCGGGAAGAACTGACCAAATTCAAGCGTGCTAAAAAGCCACGTCCGGTGGCACGGGTTCAGAGCGTAGGGGTTGAAGGGGAAGGAAGTAGCCAACCAGCGCAGCCGTCAAGAAAAAGATCATCTACTGCCATTCTAACTCAATCTAAGTTCCAGGAACGGCAAAAGGGCTTAATGGCGGCCATGGGGGACGAGATCAAAGGCGTCAGAGCCGAATTGGTGGAGCTACGAGCATCTATTGGAGCTGAGCTGAGAGGAATCAAGGAAACTATCCAAGAAAATCAGACCAAGATTCTCGACCTTTTCAAGTCAATAAAAGGATGTTTCACCGGCTCGAGCCCCCGACCTTCCCGTTCGCTGTGAGTAGAGCGACCGAGAAGTCTTACCTTTTTGTCCCAAACTTAGTTGAAAAACTAAGTTTGGGGGAAAACAAAAAGATAAGACCATTTCGGTTGCTCGAAACCCCCTACCCCCCGTTTTTCTTCTTTCATTATCTTTACTGTTGGCCTGTGAGCCATTTGACATGACTTGCTTGTTGGATTTCTTGTGATGGCCTGTGTGCCAATCTGATTTGTATATTGATTGCTTTTGTGATATGTGTCCATTTTTATTGTTGGTAATATTGTCGGCCTGTGAGCCATTGTCATTTTTTATTAGCCTTGGTTGGTAATATTATTACATATACATTTGGCTATTTCGGATTTTTGAATAATCATTGGGTGCCTTAAAGTCAAATTGTTTGTTTGTGTTGATAAGTACACACACATTTTCCCTTTATTGTTGTAGGAGTAGGATTCTTAATAAAGTAGTTCATCTAGTTAATGTTTGTGAATAAACGTGTAATAAAATGGTTAAGTTCGGCGAGCCACCAAATTGTACTCCTCTTTTTCCACAAACTAAGTTTGCAACTAAGTTTGGGGAGGGGGTGGGATTCGTACAAATTGGCAGCTCGAGAAAGCAATTGGATAAAGTCTAGGATAAGAAATGTGGCATTGATTAATGATGAAAGTTTTTGACAAATATCTTTGAAAGAAGCACATGGTAGAGCATGATAGACTTTTGAAACAAAATTGAACATACATTCAAAACTTTTGATCAAAATTGCAACCAAGTGAGTTTTTGAGCTTTAGAAAATACTCCCATCTTTGGAGTAATGTAAACTTTCATTTCAATGTGAGCGTATACACTTCCCTTTTGATACACTTGAGAGTCGAGAGTTACACTCACCATGTGAGGATCTTAAGTTTAGAGTGTTTTGTCTCGAGAGTAGTGGATCTAGTCTATCACACATGCTCACTTTTATCATGATCTCTTACTCTTTTTCATGAAAATTCTGAAATCAAATGCCACTAAACTTTGCCCTAAACACGTGTTCTTTTGTCTTTCTCTTTATTGTTCAGGACGAACAAGTTTTAAGTTTGGGGAGATTTGGTACATGTGTTCCGTGCACGCACTTTAGGGCACTTTTAGTGTCCTTTTAGTGTCACTAACGTGCATAATTATGTGTATTTAGTGCTTTTATATTCTAATGGGTAAAATAATGCGTTTGAGCTATTTTTGTATTAAGACAGGTGTAAAAAGGGTCGAAATCGAAGATTAAACGACCGAGGAGTCGAGGGATCGATCGAGGCAAGAAAGGAAGAGCCAACTGAAGATCTCGGCCGAGACAGGATGTTAATCTCGGCCGAGATGAACCTCCAGGGGTTTTCTGAAGTTTTGCAGGACTGAAGATCTCGGCCGAGATTCAATCTCATCTCGGCCGAGATGAGGCTCCAGGGGTTTTCTGAACTTTTGCAAGATTGAAGATCTCGGCCGAGATTCAATCTCATCTCGGCCGAGATGAGTCAAAACCTAAAAAGCCCTAGTTTACCCTTTTTCACGTCTCGGCCGATATACAACCCAATCTCGGCCGAGATTGACCTTCGACCCAAAATTCTTGAAAACCCTTTTTCACGTCTCGGCCGAGACACACTCCCGTCTCGGCCGAGATTCACCACCCTGTTTTAAAATCCTGAATACGTTTTTGCCTATTTTTGTCTAGCACTTTCTCCCTTTATATATATATCATCACATTCGAATTTAACCTAACTTTGGATAACTTTTGGATGACTTTTTGATACTTGGAGAGCACATTTCAGCCACCAAGGAAGGAGATTGGACAAGGGATTGAAGGATCATCTCCTCCAATTGAAATCTTTGGGTTCATCCATATCAGTATCATGTTTCTTTATTTTCCCATTTATTTTCTGATTGTATTAGTTAATATGGGTGGCTAGCACCCTTAGTTCATCCTTGATCATTGTGGAGCCTTGAGTCGAGACATTGATGTGCTTATTACGGTTAATGTTACCGAGATTATTGTGTAATTAAGTGTTTTGTGTTATTTGCTCTTGTTGACTCACATTTATGAATTGATTATTGGTTTGATCACCCTTTAAGGGATTTGTGAATGTGTTGCTAGAATAGGAGATTACTATCCGTAATTGTAGAATTTCCAATTCCCGAGTAGCAAACAATAGTTATTTATTGGGGATAACACAAAGTTCAACCACTAAAACCGAGCTTTCGAGTTTTATGTTGAATTTATCTCGTTGTCCTAGTGTTTAATGCTTTTGGTGATTGAATCTAAGAGAGCTTGTTCGAGGATTCGGTTAAACTGAATAGGGTTAGTCGAAGAGCTTATTTTGATTAACTAAGATTAAGGGACAACAAGGCTATTAGAGCTTGTTAATAGTCTTGAGATAAGGGCTTAAATCACAATTTAATCGGGCATTAACAATAGTTGCATCAATTGTTCAAGACCAAGGGGAAGCATGATCAAGGGTGACTTGTTTTACTATTTGAAAACTAAAACCGTAAAAGATCCCTTCTAGTGTTTTTTGAGTATTTGTTTCTTTTAATTGTGTCTATTTGCTTTTAATTGTCACTAATAGATTGTTAGTTTCCCATCAACCCCCCCCCCCCCCCCATTATTGCTTTCTTAAGTATTTATTTCTTGCATTCTTAATCATAAACTGCTTGACATCGTAATCAAAACTGTTTGGCCGTTCCCTGTGGGATCGACCCTTATTTACCATTCTACTAAGTAGGATAGTCGGTAAGGTTTAAGTGTATTCTTCATACACAATTTAATTTGGTAGTAGGAAACGACGCTACCAGCATCATTAACAAAGTAAACGAGACACATCATTAATTTACCTTTCTAATGGAAATATCACATATTCAAAGTATGTGTGTCACATCGTCACCTATTAAATTCAAAACATAGCTTAATTATACTCCATTCGTTCACAAATAAGTATCGTTTTAAGGAAAATCATTTTTTCATAAGAAAATAGTATCATTCTACAATTTCTTGTATATTTCTTCCAACTTTGCCCTTAGTGAAATAAGGTATGGAGAAAATTAAAAAAATTATGGTAAAAATAAAATTGATGGAGATAAAAATGGAAGTTAAGATTATATTTTCAGATTTTACAGGGGTAATAGTTGTCCATTTTATAATCTCATAAATTGTACCTGATAAAGCGCAATCCGGTATCCAAGAAACTCAACGAAAACCAATGCAAGAAATATAAAAAAACACAAGATGTACGTGGTTCGATCCGGAGATCTACGTCCACGGGCTCAAAAATAGCACCTGCCGAGGTGTTTCTTTCACTATACTCCTTGAGTTTACACGTAACAGTTTAGAATTCAAAACGCGAACCTTAATCCTGAGAACAATTCTCCTATTTATACTTATCAATTCCAAACCCTAACTAACTCCCTATAATTGCGCCTATTTTCCGTTGCATGGAAGTTGGGAGCAGATCGTGGGCCTGGAATCTTGGGATACGCCACAGTTGGGCCACGCTCTTTTAGGCCACGCATGCTTCTGGGCCGGTTACTGGGCTGGGTCGGATCGGAGTGTCGACCCGATCCGAAGTTACTGGGCCATACCCATCAGATGCCCCCCCCCAGCCGGAGCGAGGAAGGAGCTTCGGTTATGACCAGGTTGGAGTTGCCAACCAGAGGGGCCGCGGTTACTGGTAAGCCGAAGTATTTTTGGGAAGCCGAGAATTTTCGGAGCCGGAGTTGATCCGTGGTGTAGTCCGCGGGGGCCAAATCAAACTAGGCTGAACATCCCCGAGGTGATAGCGAGGGCCCGAGCACCTCGAAGGCAACAAAGTGTGGCGAAAGAAAACAGCAGTCTGGCCGAGGTGAAGGAGGCACCGGGGTGCTTTCCAAATCTTCCTGGGCAAGGATGGGGTTGATGTGATTGGCGGCGCCATCATGAGAGAGAGGGATGTGAAGTGACACGCTTTGCAATTTCCAATGAACTTGTTCCCCACGCGCCTTGGGAACCGTAAGGCGCGTGATTAGCACGTCCAAATCTCAATCGCTGAATTTGAATAGGCCGTATCAGGGCCGTTGGTTCTTTGAGTATATATTTGGAATAATGGCACAGTATACTTCATCTTCTTCATTGCGATTTGCCAGTTTTAGAAAGCGGGAAAAAAGGAGAATTCTGTGCGCCTGTGATTCATCTCAAATCAAAACTTCTCAAACTCAAACCAAGTAAGTATGCCTTCTTCTTCATCTTCTTCTTCTGTTCAAGAAGTAGGGACTCAGAGCGCTCCGTTAGATGTGCCACCCCTTCGATATGTTATTCCAAAGAGGAGCGAGATTAGGACAGTGGAAAGGGCCGACGGCATGGAAACCAACATTAGGATCGTCGGCTTTTATGAATGTACGGAGAATGACCTTGAAGTGTCCACTGTAGCGTCGCGGATGACGCGAGTGCAGATAGAGACCTTCATCCCCTCCTTTTATTTCCCATTTAATTTAGAATATATAGTTCCAGATCCCGGCGATAGAGCCTGTTGCCCCCCGCAGGGTTACATTGGTGTATATATAGATCCGTTAAAAATAGGTTTGAGATTCCCCCTTTGGGACATTGTTATCCGGTGACTGAGATATTATAACATCGCCTTGAGCCAATTAGCGCCGAACGCGATTAGGCAAGTGGTCGGGTTCACCGTAGTGTGTAAGAATTCCGGGGTGGAACCGACCGTAGAGCTATTTAGGTATTTTTACCAATTAAAGGCGTTCGGGAAATCCAAGGGGTGGTACTCCTTCAGTCCTCGAGCACGAGGTGGGTTCAAGGTACAAAACCCCAGTAAGGTGGAGGGGTGGAAGGAGAAGTTCATTTTTGTGAAGACCGGAGTGGCCCTCCCGAGGTGGAGAAGGGAAGAAGTGCTAGATACTGCCCCGGTGGAGGACCCGGAGGCTGAGGTGGTGGATATATTCCGTGCAGTGGGGACTTTCAAGACGTTGTGTACTGAGGAAGAGCTGGAGGAAGCCGGACTGAGCCCATATTATTCGGGCGATGCGGCGGGGAAGTCCACCCAGGGTCAAGAGTCGGAAGCCGGGGTTGCCGAGGAGGGTAGGAGTTCTCATACCTGTTTAGAAATTGTTGTCTTGTGCAGGACTAACCCGAATTTCTGTATGCAGTGGGACGCTTCGGGAAGGAACCAGCAGGAAGCCCCACAGTGGCTGCCGCAGCCAAGAAGAAGGGCAAAACTGCTGAGGTGTCTCCCCGGGGGAAGATGTCACCCAGTCCACGACCTTCTGTGGGGCTGGAGGAACGAGTTGTGGCAGCGGGGTCAACCCCCGGAGCGAAGAGGAGGTCAGAACAGTCCGGGACACCTCCGGCATCATCCAAAAGACTCCGGACCGGGGAAAACGTTGAGGTAAATCTGAAATGCCTTGTTAGTTATTATTTACGCAAATGAAGTTTGCACTACCAGTACTGAATTCTGTATTCTGTCTTGTGTGATATTCTGAAGGAGCAAGTGCCCCCCGGTCTGCTGGGGTTGGAGGGCGCGGACGCCGAGGAACTTCTGCGTTTGGCTCGGGGAATCATGGAGCTTGGCCGGAAGAATGAGAAAGAGGCCAAAGAAGAGCTGGCCGCGGTGGTAAGGGATCTGCGCGCGCGCAATGACAGGCTAACTCAGGATCTGACCGAAGCGCGGAAGAGGGCGGTTTTGGTAGAGAATGAAGTTGTGCGTCTGCGCGAGATGGAGGCGGAAGCCGGAGCCCTTCGTGGAGAAACGGCTCAGCTGCGGGCAGAGATGAAGGCCCAGGAAGCGGCGATTGTCGAAGGTCAGGAGGCAATGCTGAAAGCATTTGCCGAGAAATTACTCCAGACGACCACATTTCTGGACTTTCAGACTGACTTCGTTGCTATCGGGGACACGGCCACGCGATCGTTGTTACTGGAGCAAATCAAAGAAGTCTACCCGAATGTGGACGTATACCGTCCAGAGTTCGGGTATGACTATAATGCTGTGACCGGGGTGGAGGAGGCCTACTACAAAGCTCTAACGCACCTCCCGGAGTGGCCCCTTGTAAAAGCTCTGGCAGAGAAGAAAGTGATATTAAGGGCCGAGGAGGTTGCAAGCTGTGAGGTGGACCAAGACCAGGAATTCCTGGCATTCCGCCGCGGTGAGTTCACCTCTGGACCCCGAAACAAAGAGCCACCCCCCCTATAGAAGCTGCTGTTGTTGCCGTAGAGGAAGAGGCAGGAACGGCTGAGGGCCGACAGGAGGAGGTGCCCGAAGATGCCGAGGGGACCGAGGAGGAGGTCAGTCGTTCCCCTCAAATTTGATGTAGTAGATAATAGGAGTAAATGTAAATCCCTTGTACCGGACCATGGATAATGTATTCTGATTGTGTTAAAAATAAATTTTGTTGACGAACTGAGTTGCCGTTCATTGTTTGTTTGAGGTTGATTTCTCTTGTTGATTCCGTTGCTTGTTCAGGATACCGCGGAATTGCATGACATGATAAAGAAGCTCATGCAATCATTAGAGTGGTTCCGCGGAGAGACGAATAACTTGCAAATGCATGTGTTGCCGAAGCTAGAAAAGCGGGCGGCCGCTGCGGAGAGAAGGGCGAAGGAGGCCGAGGAGAAAGCCTGGGACCAGGAGTTGAAGTATCTGGCGAAAGTTGCTGAACTGGACCGAGTCCTCATCCATCAAAGGGAGTATGACCGGATACTGACCGAGTTCGGCTTACTGACATTTGAGGAAGTTGAGGCGCGGGTCGTAGAGATTCAGAATGAAATTTCAGCACTTATGGCGAAGGGCCTAGCCGAGTCCTCGGAGCTTGTAAGAAAGCGAGAGGTGTTGGAGTTACTCCTCAACATGTATGAAGGACTGAAAGGTCGTGGCAGGTGGCGGCCCTCTGCCGAGGAATACATTGCGAGTTCTAGCCGGAGCCAAGGTACTTTGAAAACCCCCCGGAAGGGTAAAAAGAAGACAGCGGGAAAGATTAAGGGAATTATTATTCGAGAGCCAGTTCCAGTGACTACGGTTGAAGAAGAGCCCGCGGTTGTCGCCGAAGAGGTAGTCGAAGAGCTGGCCAAAGAAATCGAGGTAATGAACCCCGAGGAATGGGATCCTGTGCAATGGGCCCAAACTCCGAGGTCTACCCCGCAGCCAAGTCGTCGGGCTCGCACAAGAGACGAAACCCCCAGACATGCGCCAAGGACGAGTTCGCGACGTCAGGGGGCCCGAGGAGGGGAAGGAGCCGGAGCTCAAGGCCGAGGAGTGACAAGATCCCGTAGGACACGGAGTAGGTCTGGGACTAGATCTCAACGCCGGAGCGCCGAATACTGGCTCGGAGGCCGTAGATAATTGTAAAGAAAATCTCTTTTTTTTTGTTTGTTTGTTTTTTTTTTTTTTTTTTCTTTGAAGGCTTATGTAAAGAACCTTTTGGCATTTAATCGAAAAAATGTAATAAACCGTTTTGGTGTGCATAGTTGTGTTAAGGAAAACAACGAGTTATTAACCAGAAGTAATAATTGTTTTAACGGGTGTTCGGGAACACGATATGGACAGCGCCAATTTAAATCTCCCCGGACGGATCGGGCGGGAGTAAACACCTCTCCGGTTAAACAGGCGAGAGAGTGATACGAGTCCGGGGACGACACGTGTACTCCCTGGACGGACCGAGAGAGAGATTTAATTGTCCGGAGACGAATAATAATAATACGACTGCGTTAGGGCGTCCCCGTAACGTAGAAGAAAACACAGCAAGATGCATAAACAAAGAATATTTATTCAATGATGAGTGCCGGAGCAAATTAAAGGATACAAAGAGAGATAACAACGTAAAAGAAGTGTACAATGAGCATAAAGATGAGGATGATACTTGTCATTTGGTGTTCACAGATAGAAGCGTCTTAAGTTGGTAACATGCCAGCTTCGGGGAATCGGGGTTCCATCGAGATGCTCTAACTGGTAGGATCCGGAATCGTGTACAGCAACGATGCGATAGGGACCTTCCCAAGAAGCGTGTAATTTCCCCTCGGGGGCGGCTTTGCTGGCTGAATTGAGTCGGAGTACTAGGTCCCCGACATTGAACTGAGTGCCCCGAACCCGGGGGTGATGATACTGAGCTGCACGTTGTTTACACTTGGCCTGCTGGATGAACGATTGATCACGACGATATTCGAGCTCATCCAAATTTGTACGAAGAGCTTCGTCATTATCCTCGGGAGTCAAAGTTACGAGTCGGGGGCTCGGTATGCTGATTTCCGCCGGGATCACAGCTTCGGAGCCATAGGTCAGACTGTAGGGGGTCTCCCCGGTAGCGGTATGTGGCGTTGTGCGATAAGACCATAGGACATGCGGAATATTTTCGGCCCAAAGACCTTTAGCACGATCCAGACGTTTCTTCATACCCGCAAGGAGAGTACGGTTAGTGACTTCCACCTGACCATTGGCTTGAGGGTGAGCTACCGAGGTGAAAATTTTCTTAATATGGAGCTCCTCGCACCATGATCGAAAGGGATCATTGGCAAACTGTTTGCCGTTATCCGAAATAATAGTGCTCGGTATTACAAAGCGACATATAATATTTCGCCAGACGAACTTCAATATGTTTTGACCAGTGATGGCAGTAAGAGGTTCGGCCTCTACCCACTTAATGAAGTAATCTACGGCGACAACCAGAAATTTCAATCCCCCCGGAGCGACTGGGAACGGGCCGACAATATCGATTCCCCATTGGATAAATGGCCATGCACTCTGAATTCCAGTGAGCTCGGTTTGTGGCAGATGCTTCACACGAGAGTGCAGTTGACACTTGCTGCACTTGGTCACCAAATCGTGGGCATCGTTAAATAAGGTTGGCCAATAATACCCCCATCGAAGAATTTTCTTGGCCAACGTCCGTGAGCCGATGTGACTGGCGCAGGCCCCTTCGTGCACCTCCCGGAGAACCTGATCGGCCTGGGCAGGAGCAAGGCACCGGAGATTCGGTTGTAAGTACGACCGCCGATACAAAATCCCATCATGGAATGAGTACTTGGGTGCCTTAAGAACTATCTGCCGAGCTCGCAGCCTGTCATTAGACAAAGTTCCATCCCGGAGATACTGAACAATAGGAGTCATCCAATTCGGATCACTATCGATCAATGCCGAGACCGTTGCCTCATGAATCGCCGGATGAAATATATCTTCGACCATAATATCCGGAGATACATTAGTACGAACCGCGGAGGCTAATTTACTGAGCGTGTCAGCTTTGGCATTCTGTGTGCGTGGTACCTTCTGGATAACAACCGTATCAAAAGTTGACATAAGTTTGAGTGTTAAAGCGCGATACCTGATCATCGTTTCATCCTTAGCGACATAAGTACCCTGGATCTGCTTGGACACAACCTCGGAGTCCGTGAAGAGCTCAAGATGGCGGATAGCTAAGGATTGAGCGAGCCGGAGCCCAGCGAGAACTGCCTCGTATTCTGCCTCATTATTGGTCACCATAAATTTGAATCGAACAACATTCTTAACTTCAACTCCCTCGGGGTCAATGAGAAGCACCCCGGCACCACTTCCGCGAGTTGTGGATGCACCATCCACATATAATTGCCACTTGCGAGGTGTGGGTTCAAGGGTAGCAGGGTGATGATTACCATTGTCTGCAGAAGATTCATGATTATCCCCTGTGGTTTCGACCAAAAAGTCTGCAAGTGCTTGACCCTTGATAGCTCGGCGGGGAAGAAATTGAATATCATACTCTCCTAATTCGACAGCCCACTTGGCGAGGCGCCCTGACACCTCGGGCTTGACAAGAATCTGACGGATGGGATGATTGGTCAGAACCCGTATTTCGCGCCCTTGGAAGTATGGCCGCAAACGCCGAGCTGCCATGACGAGTGCGAGTACTGTTTTTTCCAACATGGAGTACCGTGTCTCCGCCCCGTGAAGTACTCGGCTTGCAAAATACACCGGATGTTGAACACCATTGACTTCTCGCACAAGAGCGGCGCTAATGGCTTCCTTAGCGGAAGCCAAATATATATGGAGCGGCTCTCCGGAGAGAGGAACTAATAGAGTGGGTAGTTGCTGTATATGACGCTTTAAAGCCTCGAAAGCCTCGGTGCACTGCTGAGTCCACTCAAATGACTTCGCCTGTCTCAAAATTTTGAAGAATGGGAGTTGTCGCTCTGCTGCTTTAGACAAAAAACGGTTTAAGGCCGCCAAACCACCCGTGAGGCGTTGAACGTCTCTGAACGTCTTCGGTGGTTGCAGATCCAACACATCCCGAAACTTGGCTGGATTGGCCTGAAGGCCATGCTGCGAAATAATATACCCGAGGAACTTTCCGGAACCAACGCCGAAGGTACATTTCGCCGGATTAAGTCGCAAATTGTAACGCCGCAGAGTACGCAACGTTTCAACAATGTCTTGCACACATGAAGAATGTGAGGCGCTTTTGATGACTAGATCATCAACGTAAACCTCAACATTGCGGCCAATTTGATCGCGAAACACGCGGTCCATGAGACTTTGATATGTTGCCCCCGCGTTCTTGAGCCCGAAGGGCATTTTCTTAAAAGCAAAACACCCAAAATCAGTGATAAATGCTGTTTTGAGGGCATCCTGATGATCCATGAAGATCTGATGGTATCCCTTATACAAGTCTAAGAAATAAAGCGCCACATGCCCAGTAATGGCTTCGGCTTTTTGGTTGATGGAGGGCAGGGGATAACAGTCCTTCGGACAATGTTTATTGAGATCGGAAAAATCGACACACATTCGCCATGCCCCGCTAGACTTTAATACCATTACTGGATTGGACAACCAAGAAGGGTAATAAACTTCGAACAAGATATCTGCATCTAAAAGTTGCTGTACCTCGATTCGAATGGCCGCATTTCGCTCCGGAGCGAATTTCCTTTGTTTTTGTTGTACAGGCTTAACGCTGGGATCGATGTTTAGCTTGTGGGTTATCACATCAGGAGAGACCCCGGGCATATCCAAAGGGGACCATGCAAAGACATCGGAATACTCTCGCAAGGTCTAGATTATGGCATGATGTAACCACGGCACATCCACGGCACCGACAGTTACTGTTTGTTCAGGCTTGGATGGATCGAGCGGCACCTGGACAGTGGTGTCCCCTAATGGGGTACATAAATGGGGTTCAAAAGCTGATGACGCCACCTGAAGTTGTTGTTTGGGAGGAGCCTTGGTTGCCTTTTTGAGTGCGACGTACATGCACTCTTTAGAGACCCACTGACTGCCGCGGATAGCCACTTCACCGTGGGACGTGGGGAATTTTAGCGCGAGGTGGTATGTGGAGCATATGGCTTTGGCGGGAGTAAGCCAATCCCGACCCAAAATCATATCATACGGGGACGGGGAATTAACCACGTAAAAATCCACAAAAATGGTTTTTATCGCCGGATAAGTTCCCAGAGACGCCGGGAGAGTGATGACGCCTTCTGGCTGGACTTCACCCTGGGTGAAAGTCTGCAATGGCCCGGGGGCCGGCCGAAGTTGATCCCGAGGAATCCCCATTTTTTGGAAACAGTCGGCGAATATAACACTCACTGCGGCTCCATTATCTACGAAGACTCACTTTATTATAACATTGGCTACAGCCATGTCGATGACGATGGCGTCAGTATGGGGTGTAATCTCTGGAACCGGGTCTCTATCTGTGAAACTAATAGTTTTGGATTGATGGAGACGCTTATGACGTGGCTCCTCGGGAGGAGGACGGCGAGCCTCTGCTTTCAAAGCATTTCGCGAAGCCCCAGTGGGGAGGGCCCCATATATCACGTTTATGACATGAGTGGGTGCATTGTCTCCGGGTCCTCCCGGAGGAGGGGGCGGTGGCAAAAAACGAGGTTGTTGACGATTGCCCGGGTCTTGCCGTGCATAATTGTTAGACCCCGGCCGATTATTCTGCCACGGCGGCCGGTTTTGTTGCGAACCCCGGTCGTGATAACCTCCGCGGTTGAGAGACGAACCCCCATTCTGATTTGTCCGAGGCTTGTCATCGGTCCGCGCAATATATTGTCGCAGGAGACCTTTCCTTAAACAATCCTCAATTTCCTTGTTGAGCTCTCGACACTCTTCCGTCTCGTGCCCATGATCACGGTGGTACGCACACCACTTTCCGCGGTTTCGCTTTTCAGGCGGGACAGTCATCCGCGGACAGGGCCGTAAATCATTCTTGTGAACAGAAAGAATTTCAGCTCGCGATTTTATCAGCGGGGTGAATTTTGGAATATCCCCTCGAGATTCTGAACGCCCCTGATTCAGACGAGAAAAGGCACTAGGTCGTGTGCTAGGCCCAACCTGTGCCCTATCGGACTGCCGCTTGCTAGCATGTTTCTCACGCTTCCGACGAGTTTGCTCCTCGGCCTTAGCATATCTGCACACAGTATTAAACAGTGCTCGGGTTGTGACCGGTGGATTACGAACCAACTCGGTGTAGAGTGGTCCGGGACGGAGACCATTCATGAATGCATTGATAATAACATCATCCGAACAGCTTCCTACCTTAAGACTCTCCGCTGTAAAGCGATCAAGGAATTGGGTAATGGTTTCGCCGTCCCGTTGTTCCATATTCATGAGATCGGCCAAAGTTGCCATGGGCTTGGCACGTGCTTCGAAACGCGCCCAAAAGTGTTCGGCAAGTTCTCTAAAAGAGGATATGCTATTACGAGAGAGAGAATCAAACCAAACCCGAGCCTCGTCCTGAAGATACTCGGGGAAGATCTTACAGTAGTGAAGAGAGGTAGTATGATCGCGGCTAAGCATGTTGTGCCTAAAAGCTCCAAGAAAATTGGTTGGATCTCCCGTGCCGTCGTAAGGTGGTATGGCAGGCCTTTTGAACCCTTCGGGAAGGAAGGTGGCCATGATTTCTTGAGAGAACGGTGTGATAATGTCCCCATTGGCGTCAAGGCCTAGGATTCTATCTAGTTCGACATTGCGTTGGACTCGCTCATACTCCTGAAGATCTAGAATATGAGGATTGGCATAACGAACTCTTTTAGCCGCGTTAAGTGGACGGCGGCGATCGGCATCTGCAGGTTCGTCGTTGCGCTGTCTTGACCCATTAGAACTCAGTCGGGCGGCAGCGGGATTAGGATTTAGCATGTCTTGTGGGGGTAGAGGTAAGAATTGGTTGTCCGGATTCATAACCGGGCCTTGGTTGCCCTGATGATGAGATGTATCCCGCATCGGCGATTGCCTCGGCGGTAAAACTTGATCCACGGGTGGATCCTGGTTGATCTGATCACCTTGGCGAGACTGATTTAAGCGAGTAGTCACAATAGTATACCAAATACAATGTCAATATCACAATCAGTTCCAAAGTTCCCACAGACGGCGCCAATTGATAAAGCGCAATCCGGTATCCAAGAAACTCAACGAAAACCAATGTAAGAAATATAAAAAAACACAAGATGTACGTGGTTCGATCCGGAGATCTACGTCCACGGGCTCAAAAATAGCACCTGCCGAGGTGTTTCTTTCACTATACTCCTTGAGTTTACACGTAACAGTTTAGAATTCAAAACGCGAACCCTAATCCTGAGAACAATTCTCCTATTTATACTCATCAATTCCAAACCCTAACTAACTCCCTATAATTGTGCCTATTTTCCGTTGCATGGAAGTTGGGAGCAGATCGTGGGCCTGGAATCTTGGGATACGCCACAGTTGGGCCACGCTCTTTCAGGCCACGCATGCTTCTGGGCCGGTTACTGGGCTGGGTCGGATCGGAGTGTCGACCCGATCCGAAGTTACTGGGCCATACTCATCAGTACCTGAACGTAAACAGAGTGAATAATAAATATATACTCGTAAACGATATCTGAGGCTGAATTCTAGAAATTAAGATTGAAAATGAAATCAAACCTCCCATGTATCTCTCACACACTATAATTAGTAATGTAGAATTCAATATTAGAGTATGTACAACCACCAACACAGCGTTACATTATCTATATGGCTATTCTGAAGAAAAATATACTACATATCCTTTCTCCTCTCCAAACATTGTCCGATATAAATATTATGGCGGTGGCTATTGCCACCATAAAAAGAATTTTGTACACCATATTTATTTTTTAGACAAAAATAACCCTAAGTTAATTGACTAAATTATCTTCTTTCTCCTTGAAAGACTTTTCACGATTTCTTCTCCTTTGTTTTTTCACATTGGCTCCTCCATCTATTAAACAATTAATCCAACTCACTAAACACAACTAGATCCGCTCCATTGTCATTGGTAAATTTCAAGTAATTTGGGTCATTAATTTATATCGATAGAAGGGACACAATTTCTCAATCTAGTCAACTCGTACTGTAGTAGTGTCAAAACCTTCAGATGATTCATAAATAATTACAGAGGAACACAATTATTAATTGCTTTGAATGAATCACTTCACTCTTACAACAATAATCTCCTTATTGTCAATTTGAAGGTCTATTAAGCATCAGTAAATCATTTAAAAGTTAGAGTATCTTTGTACTTACCATAAATAATTTACATGCAACTAGTATAGTAAAAATATTCTCGATGATAAAAACCATGGATGAACAATTTAGTTGAATTCTTGAACATTCTCCAGGAGAAAATGTTCAAATTAGTTCAAGTTAAAATCTGCCTCCAATATATTTATGAAGAAAGGGAAACTTCAACAGTCATCATGCAGAAAAACGGAGGGGGTGGGGGTGTGGGAGAGGAAATATATTTTTAAACATTTATTTAAGATATACAATAACACTATTGTGTATCTTATGTATCCAAGTCCTACTCCAAAAAAAAAAATGTGTGTCATAGCTAAACGAAGCTCGTTATGCGTAGCGCATCTAATGTATAACTAAATTACTGATTCAGTACTCATATCCAACCTCTAATGTTATTTAGAAAAAAAAAAAAAGTTATTTCTTTCACAGGAAACAAGATTCTTGTAATTGTCTCGCACAAGACTCACTAGTTAATATCTGATCTTAAGTTTGTAGAATTCCCTAGACGCTAGGTCTAGCGATTAGTCGAAATTTAAGCGGGACTAATTTGAGGTATAGACAAGAAGGAATTGAAAAATAAATAAAAACAATCAATAAAAATCTAGTGTCCAAGTGAAAATTAATGAGAGTTAGTCTGAAAATTTGCAAGTGAATCTAAAATAGAGCATGATTTGGTTGGCATATTCGTTCCAATATGTGCGAACATCTGTAACCGTGTAGGGCAGGCAGGATAGTAGGCGATCATCGAAACTAGTAGTACATTTGTTCCCATCAAGATCCAGTGTTTTTAATTATGCCATATGCTATTGCTAGCTGATGTCAAATATAACATGCCACCGCCACGTGTCTTGTAAAATATTTTCCCTCATAGAACTCAACTAGGGTCTAGGCTGTTGTCACATGTGCAGAAATTAACAACTCTACTATTCTAATCCTTTCATTCGAAAATATACTAAGAAATTTTTCTCTCCTTTTTGTTAGAATAATTTTTTTCAATAATACTTCCTCCGTCCCATCGTATTTTGTACAGGAGAGATTGATATAAATATTCAAAAAATTATTTTTTGAGATTTTGTTAACTTTTTAAAGGTTGATTGATGGTGAAAATTGAAAGTGTAGATTTTGAGAGTGAAAATTGTGTTATAATTTTTTTTTTTTAAGAAACATACAAAATAATGTGGAACGGATAGAGTAACCAGTATAAATGAAGAGAGTAGTACATCTGTATATATATAATACAAGGTAATCAGGTGTAGTGCCCCGTCAAGGGCATTGGGACCAACCTTTTTACCACCTTCACTTTTTAACAAAGTTGTGTTTCCTAGTTCGCTATAATTTAGTTTCACCTAAATAATATCGTGTACACGATATAATATTACATTGCGTACATAATATAATATTGGGTAATTATAGGGTACAATCATTATATTGATACAACTTACTTTTAACTTGCTATAGTAGGTAACAATAAATAATATTTTATTCATTTATTTAGTAAGATAAATCCCACTTGCCCCTCTTCTTTTCATATGTCAAAATGCTGAATTTTTTTTTTTACCTTTATACTAATTTGTCTTTTCCTTTTTATTAATATTTTTTCAGTTAGAAAAAATTAAAAGAAAAATCTTATTTTTTCAGTTTGAAAAAATTAAAAGAAAAATCTCATTTAACCTATCTTTATCTGTTTTTATTTCAAATGTTGTTTAAAAATGATTCTCGTATGAAATATGTAAAGTAAAATTATCTACATTTTAAGATTGTACATTTAAAATTAATGTATTCTTTAACAAACAAATTACGAGATCTCTGTATTTTAAAAGTAAGTCTACATAATTCACATTCTTAGTTTTTATTAAACTAAAATTTCTCCTAAATTACTTCCTCAAATAATATAATATTAATATTAATATATATAATAACAACTCATAAGCTATCATGCCCCGTGTAGCAACGGTAAAGAAGAACTTTACTATTCTTTACTTTGTTTGAAGAAAATACATAAAATACCGAAATAATTATAAATAGAAATAAGTTATGCAATATACTTAGTACATTTTATTCCTCTAAATGAGCCAATGTTTAGGTTTTTTTCAAATATCAAAGCCAAAAGATTTCGTATGTGTGGATAAGTATTGGACTAAGTTATATTTTATTAGAAAATGATTCTCATCTAAATATGTATAAATTCATCAAATTGAAATTAACGTGCTTTTCACAATTCTACGGAATATTGTTGATACAATCGATATTTTTTCTTATCAATTATCTTTCTTCCTAAACTATAACAACAACAACAATAACAATAATAATAACTCGTAAATTAACATGCCTATTAACAATTAAAATGTGTAGAAGAATCTATATATATATAGAGTGAGTCTTGTATGTGACGGTCTCACGTGTGACGGAATACACTTTTACAGGAAATATTGATATTTTTACAGATAAAAATAATACTTTTGCTAAAGTGATACTTTTATAGATAGAAGTGATACTTTTGTAACAAAAAGTGATACTTTTTTTTGTTAAAAAAAAGTGATATTTTTACAGATAAACGTGTTACTTTTACTACAAAAAGTAATACTTTTTGCCCGTCACGCCGTGTGACGGTCAGATACAAGTTTTTGCCATCTATATATATATATAAGTAAAATGAAGGGTATTAATGTCATTCTAACTTTTCCTCCAAATAATTTACACTATATAATTGGTAACTTTTTTTTAATTTTATTTTTGGTAATTTCATAACTTTCTTTTATTTTTTATAAACACAAATAACTTTTTCATTTTTAAATAAAAAAGGGTAAAATCTAGACAATAAAAAGAAAATTGCTAGAAAAAAATTATAAAAACAGCCGTTTCCTTTTTTTTTTTTTTTTTTTTCTTTTTCTTCCCAATATCTTCTAATTTTTTTTGGAATTCTGCATTCTCTTTTTTTCTTGGAATTCTTTTGCTGGATGTTTTCTAGGAATTTTTATAATCACTAAAAATTTTGTTAATACAATTATTTTATTTATATAATTTGTGCTAATTTTTTATTTAAAGTTTGTGAATAAATCATTCTTATTTTCATTTGTGTGATTTTTTTATATATGCTAATGTCATTTACAATTTGTATCTACATAAATATCATATCAAATTTTAGTTATAAAATGATGGCTAGGGAAAAGAAAATGATTAAAAAAAAAAAATGAAGATAGAGCCAAATCAACATCAAGTATGAAAGAAAATTGAAAAGTAAAAATAAATAAAAATAAAAAGGGACATATATAGTTAAATATAACATGTTGTGAATTTAATAATTGGAATATGGTGACCAATTTAGCAGGTTGCAAGTAATTTCATTTAAGGGTCAAGATTAAAAGAAGGGGATCTAATGGTTATTATCTATGGTTGTATTAATATAATGGTTGTATAGTAGAAGGACCCTATAATATTATATCATGTAGACGATAATTTTATATCGTTTACATAATAACATAAACTCCTGATACACGTATACTATAATATTTTATCGAGTACACGATATTGTGTACACGATAATATATTGGGTGGCTCAAAATAATCCATATTAGTTGACATCCCACTAAATTAAAGGCATAAAAGATAATGCAGGCATTTCATCAGCTAAAAAGTTACATTAGTAAAAAAGATAATTGTAATGGTCTAGCAGGGCTGCGGCCCCATTTTCGCTACATCCTTCGTCCTAACTAACTTGTCACACATTTTGCATTTCGGTTCATCCCACTTAACTTTTCATAACCTTAAAAAGAAAATTTATCTTATAATTTTTACCCTCAAAATCTCCACACTCAATCTCCACTTTTAGAAAAGTAAAAAAAAAAATAAATCTATTTTTTTTTTAACATTCGTGTTCGATTAACTGTGACAAATAAGCTGGGATGGAAGCGAGTATAATACAATAATGTATTTAGGCGGTGTTTGGTTGGGTATCACTGAAAACAAGTAACTGGAATGAAATTAATAAAGATAGTGGTTTGGAAAAGGAAATTGAATGATTACTCGCCTTCCAGGAATAGAGGATGAAACCTAGATATTAGTTACAACCAGTGTTTGTGGAACCGGACCGGTGGTCAAACCGACTTAGCCACCGGTTCAAGGTTCAATCGGTCCGACCGGTTCAACCGATGGTTCAACCGGCAAAGAAGAAATAAAATAGTCTTTTGAAATTTATTGGCATTAAACATACTTGTACTAATATTAGTAATTTTTTCAACAATATTAGGTAAATTAATTAGAAAAAGAATATTGTCTATTATATTGAGCAATTACTTCCTCCAGCCTTCTTCACCTCATTAAACCTGCATTTCCCTTTTGAACCTTGCAATTATTTTCTTCCATTCCTCTTCTCTCAGTCTGCCTCCATCTCTTTTCTTCTTCTTTCTGGTGCATTTCTGCTCCTCTCTCATCGCGTCTCTTCTTTTCTTCATCTTTGCAGCTTAGCTTCTTCAACCTGTTCTTTTTAAGTTTAATCAATAATTGATGGATTCAGATCAGAAACTTGATGCCAAAAAACAGTAGATGGTGAACCATTGTTGACATGGTAAATGAAAAAAATAGACGCCTCAAACCATATTTCCTTGAAGGCTGACAATCGAAGATCATTTGCAGATCTTCAACCTCAATTTGGTGGAAAAATTTCAGATCCAGATCTGATTTTTTTGGGAATCCGGTTCGACGGGTTTTCCGGGTTTCCGGTTTTGAACGGTTTTGGCCGGGTTTGACCGATTTTGACCGGTTTAACCTGATTTCCGGTTTATTGGCACTCACCGGACCGGACGCATGACCGGTTCGCGGTCGAACCGGTTGAACCGGCCGGTCCGGTCCGGTCCCACAAACATTGGTTACAACTTTCAATATCATTTTCCATTCTTCTCCAACCTACCAAACACCGCTTAGAAAACTGTACAGAAAGGTCAAATACCATATCCTCCATAATGTGGTCAATGGTTATTTCAAGATCTCTTCATAAAAAACATATCATTATAAACACACATTCAATTAATAATAAAGAAATTAGGATTCATTCATGCATTGCCTACCCCACTAGTTTAATTAATTACTTGATTTGTACATATAAGTAAGGTTGCGCAAAGATCTCGTACTGAACTGTACTAAAAATCGAACTGAAAGAACACCGAATTAAAAAGAATCGTTAATTTTTTACTTTTTCTGAATTAAATTGTACCAAAAAAATTATGGTATGATTCTGGATATTCAGTAATATTCGCACCAAGAATCGTAATATTGTACCGAACTAGCCTGAATCGTTCCATACCAAAAACTGCGATTACATAAATACTACCTCTGTCCCACTCTAACTTTCTACTTTCCTTTTCGATTTATCTCAACTTAACTTTCCAGCCTATAAATGGTACATTTATCTCACAATCTCTACCCTCAAAATCTCCACCCTCAATCTCCACCTTTAAAAAAGTCAAAGATTCCACCGGGACGGAGGGAGTATATAAATATATTAATAATTCCATACATAGAGAATTTTACAACTTTCCGTGCATAATTTTCATATGTTACTAAATTTAAACGGTCTTACTTAATTGATTGTGTAGTTATGAGTTGATGTTCGTGTCAATATAAAATTTTAATTTCAGTTGAAATTATGATGAAAATATCTTGATTTACTTTAACTTTGATATTAAAATTTTTGAAAATCTCTGAATAATCGAGTATGTCGTACTGAACCAAACTGCTAGATCTAAAATACTGTAGCGGACTGTCTCAAATTTTAGGATGATTTGGTACGGATTTTTACAAGCTTTGGTTCGGTCCTTTAGATTTTGGTAGTACCGAATTTTAGACCGGTATTAAATTTTTAAATCCCCAAATTATATTGTTCCGTGCATACACCTACATATAAGTAATCATGTACTGAGTTTTTGCTATTTCTGTAGACACAACAAAAATATTTACAGTAGTATAAGTATTGTGGTTTATCAGAAAAGGTCTTAGAAATTCGCAATAGAATTATGGAAAAAGTTAAGTTGCACTTGGATGGAAAAATTTGGGTTGTCTTGAGTGGATTAAATATCCGCTAATTCTAAGTTCATACATTTCGAATATGACAATCCAAATATAACTTTATAACTAAATATTTAAGTGGAATTAAGTTCGAGTGGCTTTGCCCAGAAGAGTTTCCTTTTCAAATTCATCATATTATTTCTACAATAAATCAATTGGAACTCTATTTTTGAGAAGCAGTGCAAATGCGAAAATTGAATGAAGTGATTTAACTATGCATTTCAGAAATTCTAATATTAAAAGCATTAATTCCACGATTTCTCTCTCTTTCTCTCTCTCTCTCTCTCTCTCTCTCTTTATCTCTCAACATCACTTTCTACATTCCTCTCGTCTCAGATAGTGATGACTTAGTTTGGACAAGTTCAAAAGATGGCCAGGTGACTTCTGCCCTAGCCTATCAGTATTTTTGGCCTAAATTCTCCGTGCCCTCATGGGCCTCTTGGATATAGGCCTCTTTCATATCACCTTGTAGGTCATTCTTTATTTGGAGGGCAATTCATAGAAGGCTTCCGACTTGGGAAGTATTGCAGGCTCGGAACTTTCAGGATTAGTCTATATGCCCTTTCTGTCGCAAGGAAGGGGAGTCTCTAGACCACTTACTTACATCTTGCCCTTTCTCGATTTCGGTTTTGAAATGTATATGTTGGGCATTTGGTACAAGTGTTGAGTTGGATAACATATTTCATAGTTTACTATTGCAGGTGACGCAGAAATCGTTTAGCACTCAGCTACAGGGCCTTTGGCGTGTTGCCTTTGTGACTTATGTTTGGGCTATTTGGGCAGCTCGAAATGGCGCCATATATGATGATCACCGGCCTAGTCCGACTCAGCTCCTGACGTTTATTTAGACCGTCTTACGAGAGGCATCGACCTTCCGAAAAGGGGTCACGTCGGGTACCACTGCAGAGCTAAAGTGTTTTAGTCGGTTGAAGATACCACCAATCTCGAGGGTTGCTCCCACGTTACGCCATGTGATTTGGTCTCCTCCTTAGGCCGGATGGGTAAAGGTCAATACGGATGGCAGCTCTATTGGGACGTCGAGAGACACTTTTGGTGGAGCCATCTATAAGGGGACTGGTAGGTTGATCCTCGGGGAGTGGGCCTCTGATTTTGGGTTTGGTTGCGCCTTTGAGGCGGAACTAGAAGCTTGTATATTAGCTTTAGAGGTGGCTTATGATAACAGGTGGAGTCACATTTGGCTAGAGAGTGACTCAACAGCTGTGGTCTCTTTGTTTACAGATAATACCTCTTCGATTCCTTGGCGGTTGCGTGCACGTTGGTTGAGTGCACGTAGGTGGTAGGATCACTCACCTTGTGGTTACACATATTCACCGGGAGGGCAATCAAGCGCGAACGCACTCTCCAAGCTTCATGTTCCTTACATTTGGTTCCACCAGCTTCCAGAATACATCATTCAGCTGGCACTGCGTGATTACATCTTTGTCTACTTCCGGCAGATGATTTGGCTTGTTCGGTTGGTACTCTTTTTCCTGCGCACAAATTTTCCACTGGGTTTTGTCGAGCGCTGATTTTAACGAGGCTAACTTATAATCGGGCTAGCTACTAGCATGTAGTAGCAGCCCTTGCATGGGATTGCCCATGTTCTTCTTTTCACTTGTAATCTGATTACTGATTCGTATATATAATGCCGATTAGCTCTCTCTTTATCTCTCCAACAAACTCTAATTTTTTCCATCATCTTCCTCATTGCTCCCCAGGTTACCGCATGCCTCCTCCACCATTTTCCACCACTTACCGGCGGTGCCTCGCCGCTGGCGACACCCTCGGCTCCCTCTCTTCTTTCGTCCTTTGCTTCTCTTGGGTTTTATGTGGCCTTGTGTCTTGTCTTGCATCACTGGTGTTTATAGGCGGATCTCCTTGAGCAGTGGCGGTAGAGAGTCTAGTAGCAGGAGCAGTGACAGTGATGAGGTGGGCGGCGGGGCTAGACCGGATATTCTTTGATTCTCCATTTTTCCTTTGGATCTAGTTTATTACGATGTGGCTTTCAACTTTTTGTTCAGTTGCCCTCGATAGTGGCGATGGCAGAATATCGAGGTAGAAGCGATTTTAGTTGGCAGTTTGGAAGGGGGAGGGCTTTTATTATTCCTTTTTATTTTCTGTAGGTCTTTTGTTTTTTTGTTTCTTATTTCTTATTTCAGTCTTTTGTTGTTGTTCGTCTTCAACATTTATAGTGAGAAGGTCCTCTCCATGCAGTTGCATTTTTATTTGGTAAGATGCTTTGAAACAGGTTTGTGATTGCTTAATTGTTTTTATTGGATCTTTTTTATCTTTTATTTCCCTCCGGGTGTCTTAGTTTTCTTCGGGAAGGTTTAAGTTGACATCTGTCCTTTTTGAGTCCGTCCTTTAGGGATGAGACTCACAATTTCTAGTTTGGTTAACTTCAGTTGCCTAGTTGAAAATTTAGCTCTTTAGCTGTGATTGTAAGTTTTCATTTTGAGCTTAAACTAAAGTTTCCACCGTTTCACTAAAAAAAGATTTAACTATGCATTTGATTGACGACTTTTAAATTCACCATTCAAAAACATATTTTGATTATTGTGTTAAAGTGTGTCTTTGTGTGTGGTATTTGTGTAGTGTGTTTAGTGTATGCAAAAAGTGAGTGAATCGTGAAATGATGTCAAGGAAGTGTTTGTAGAGTGTGTGAAGCTTGTGCAGTGTGGGTAGTGCGTGTAATTTGAGTATGACTTATAAAATCTTTAAAAAAAGATGGACTAAAGGTACATATTTCTTTTTGGAGATGAGCTTATTTCTATATCTTACAAGTTGCTGCACATCTTATTTTGCCAAGCACCATTTTTAATCCATCTTATTTTCTTAACATTTTATAACTAAACTCAGATTACAATACTATACACATACAGACACTTCTGACACACACACATATGTTACACACCTTACCCACAATTTGAACACTTCACCCACACACACTCTATGCACGCAAACTCCAAACACTTGAACATTAATCAAAATGTGAGTTTAATGATGGATTTCAAATTCATCACCTAAATCCATAACTAAATAATGTTATTCAATTATAAGCTTATCCAAATACTTAATTAATTTATGAACTCTTAAAAAATTACATCTTATAAATTGTTGAAACAATTTATAAAATGTTAGGGTTTATACCATGTTTAAAGTATACTTAGCCAAACGTCCCCAAGTCACCTTGAAACGTGAAAAGCTAAAAATACGTACACTGGATAAAAAACTTGGGATGGTGGATCATTGCTTTACCGCTAGGAACCTCTAAACACATGCTAACTTAGTAACCTGTCTTATAAAAAGAAATATATAACTTTTTAGTTTTAGTAAATAAGATGAAAGACGGAAACATTTTCAAAGTTGCGAATTACTCACTTATACATTTTATTTATTTAAGTTTTTTAGTTTGACTGCTAAAATCATGAGATTAATTTTGAAATTGAACTCTTATTTTGATATATATCATAATTAATTTTATCATATAAAGAAGCCTCCAAATGAAATAGTTTTGCTGGAGGAATGAAGTGATTTGATTCTTGTTTTTGTCCAACTCCAGCCCATCAAAGAAATAAGCCCAGCGAAGCCCAATCCAGATCTGCCTTTATATGTTAATTGCCAACTGGCCCAAAAACTCATTTCATCTTTCTCTTTTTCCGTGACTTGCCTCTTTTAATCAATCAATAATAATAACACAACACAATCCATTATACTACTTTGGGTTACAGATGTTACATCCGATATTTGAAAATATTCAGATTTATATCAAACTTCTATTATTTAAATAATGAGTATTCATTACAGATCCAAAATATCGGAATGCTACGATACGGTTATATTTTTTTGGGACAGTTCAGTTCAGAATTCGAATCTAACGGAACGGTTCAAATAGGTTCAGTTCAGTTCACATAGCTGAAAATTCTGTATCTTTCGAATAACAAATTCAATTTGAATAAAATATATTGACTTCTAATGAATATAAATTATTTTATTACATCAAATTAGTTTCCAATCCACTAACTTCTATTTTTAAAATTATATAATAATTAAATATAACATTCTTTAATTATTTATCTTAAATATAACTAACTACAAAATTATGAATAATTTAATTTTTAATATTTATTTATATTAATCTTTTAGGATAATATATTTTTAAATTTATGATTTTTTTTATTTTATTCGATTATTCAGTTCAATACAGTGCGGTATGGTTCAATAGGGTTAAGTATAATATTCGGTTCAAGAAATTGAGACATATCCAAATTCGTACAAAAAAAAATAATCGATTCATTTTAGTTCAGAAAAAATCAAATTTGTCAGTGAATTTTTTCGGTTTGAAACTTATTCGATCCGAATTTTAATTCGATTTCGATAATCTTTAAATTTCGTGCACAATGTAAATACTATGATTCCTGTAGTAATCATAACTTAATTGTGTATACATTGAAGTCCCCTTCCTTACAATTACAGCTCAAATTTCAGACAAAATCCAAAATCATCCTTGATTAGTTTCATCTAATTATGTAAACCCTCAACAAGATATTTGAAGAATACACATATACCTAATCAACGAGTCTGAAATGGCCGAAAGAAAGGTCGAAATGGCCACATCATCACGTCGGATTGCTGCTCCGATGGTACTGCTAAATTTGCACAAAAAAAGTGTTTGCTTTTAGGGAGAGGAAGAGCAATAAAATGTTGGAATTTCGGGAAAATATTATATAAACGAAAATCGATTTTTTTGAGGATTATTATAACACTGTGTTAAAGGATTTACTTGAGTATACAATATAACAGGATAATGCTAGAAACATGAGTTAATGAAATTGAATATAAACCCAACAATATTATTTATATGAAAATATTAGAAGATGATATTGTTAGTAATTTTCGACTACATCTAATGTACGCAGCGGAATAAACAGTCGAGAATTATGATTGTGATTTATAACTGAATTAAACGTTGAATATATATTATGCTAAAGTTGGAATAACTTACTTGTTGCGTAATTAATCGGACAGAGTTGAGCGATTGATTCACCACTTCAGATATCCATGCGTATGTCATCCGCCACAGGAACTATCCTCGGTACAATCGTTCAATAATTGATCGCTAAGAAATCCCTTATTGAACTTTTGATGTTTCTTAATGACAAGATTAATTACCCCTACAATAGGGAATATATATATATAGCTCATATACCCTAGGTATATGAGCCTAATATTTTGGCTTGCTTTAATTAATTAATTAGTATAACCTATTATTTAATTAAAGCACATATCCTAATTTAGTCCATTACTTTCAATCTCCCACTTGGACTAGCATTAGATATAATTCGAAACATCAACATTGTACCCTTGAGCGGAACAACAATACACATAAAGTGTGACCCTTCAGGCCCCCATTATCGACAATAATCTAATTAAAGTCTGCATAAAACTCCTAGACTGCGTTGTGCAGCGAACTCGATATATGAAGGACATTTACGTGAATCCACTAAACAAACCTTTATATGAAGTTTATGTAATATCCCTTCATTCACGAACCACCCGACTGAGCCTAGAATCTGCCACGTGTCTATCCAAATAGCTCAATCATTTTTCTCATCTTTATTATGTGATACATTCGATCATATTCAATTACTTTAATTGAATATATCTTTTGCATTGACCAATGACTTTTTTGTCAAATAATATAGAGAAATATGAGTGTTCTCTCGAGTTTCAATCGAGGAATGAATCCCATTCTTGCCTCAACTGCCATTTCCATTTGCCTCATGATGAACCCAACACAAGACGTGTGTTATCCTTCTTTGGGAGGCAAGCGTTGTACTTGGTTAAAGTTCACCACTTAACAAACAAAATGAGTATTGACCTCAGGTCAAAGGATCATTACATACTCCACATACTAATAAACTGTAGACATTAAACAAACGGTTTAATAGTAGGTTGTACCAATACTCTCCAAAGTATCCATGTGTCCATCATAGGTATCTAATATCTAATAGTCGTGAGACCCACTATATTCTCTAAGAATATGATGCAGACCACATGCTAACCTATTGCATGTCATCAATATCCCACTCTTGATGACCATCGGTTATGGCAATTTTAGAATCATACTATATCATTTATGTCTTACACCATAAATGACAGTCATGATTCAAGGGAACAGTCACAAGAATAATAACAAACCATTAAAATAATTATTCTAATAAATGCATAAACCCATAAGATAAACATATTATCATAGAATGTGATCAAGTTTTGATGTCTTCACAAAAGGTTTCTAAGACATACAAACTATAAACTTCCACTGAATCAAAGCCAACTATCAACATGTCTAACACCTAGCTCTCAAAGTGCTTGTTATGATTTGCTATACACAACGGCTTGGTGAAAGGATCAGCCAAGTTATCATCAGTGGGTACTCAATCTAATTTTACATCTCCCCTATCTATGATTTCTCTAATCAGATGATATCTCCGGGGAACGTGCTTGTTCTTGTTCGTGGCTCTGGGTTCCTTTGCTTGCGCAACCGCACCAGTGTTGTCACAATACAGCGGTATTGCACTGCTGGCACTTGGAACGATACCTAGTTCTTTTACGAACTCTAACAAAGCAACAACCTCTTTGGCAGCTTCAGATGCAGCAATATATTCGGCTTCAGTGGTAGAATCGGCAGTGGTGCTTTGTTTGGAACTATTTAAACTCAGTGCACCATCATTGAGAACGAAAACATATCCTGACTGAGACTTGAAGTCATCATGGTCTGTTTGGAAGCTAGCATCAGTATACCCAGTAACAATTAACTCTGGCTGTCCACCATAGACTAAGAAATATTCTTTAGTCCTTCTAAGGTACTTAAGAATAGTCTTGACAGTTCTCCAGTGTATCTCACCAGGATTATGTTGAAATCTGTCTATCATGCTGAGTGCATAAGCCACATCTAGCCTAGTACATATCATGGCATACATAATAGATCCTATAGCCGAAGCGTACGGGATCTTCTTTATGTAACTCATTTCTTTGTCTTTAGAAGGGCAACCTTTCTTAGACAATTAATGCCAAGTCCCATAGGAAGAAATCCTTTCTTGGAATTTTCCATTGAGAATCGTCTCAGCAATTTGTCTATGTAAGTAGATTGAGACAATCCCAATATCCTATTAGGTCTATCTCGATAGATCTTAATTCCAAGGACGTAAGAAGCCTCACCCAGTTCCTTCATCATGAAGGAGCTAGACAACCAATCTTTCACGGATTGCAACATGGAACGATCGCTTCCCATTATCAGTATATCGTCAACATATATGATAAGGATGACAACATTTCCATTCTTGCGTGTACTACAAACACATGGATCCACTTTGCTTCTGAAAAAATCAAACAATTTGATATTTGATAGCTCTGTCAAAGCAAATATTCCAACTCCTAGATGCTTGCTTGAGTTCATAAATGGACTTCTTTAACTTGCATACTTCGTTCGGCTTTTCTTGGATATAAAACCTTTAGGCTGAGACATATACACAGTGCCTTCGAGTTCTTCATTGAGAAACGCGATTTTGACATCCATTTGCCAAACGTTAAAGTTATAATATGCAGCTATTGCAAGTAATATCCTAATGAACTTGATCTTAGCGACTGGCGAAAAGGTTTCATCATAGTTAATGCCCTCGCGTTGACTATAACCCTTTGCCACCAACCTAACCTTGTAGGTTTGTACCTTGCCATCTGCATCTCTCTTCTTCTTGAAGATCCATTTGCAGCCTATGGAGCGAGCCCCATCTGGCAAATCAACTAGTTCCCAGACTAGATTGAGGTACACCGAGTCCATTTCAGATGTTAAGGCAGCCAGCCACATCTTCGAATCGGTGCCTGACACCGCTTCGATATAGGTCTTAGGTTCGTCGTCTTCTGAATCAACCTCATCATCTCGGCTCTCAATCAATAGATTTAGTCTTTCAGGTGCACGACGATTCCTTTGAGGCCTATTGAGTTGGTTTTGCGTTGGTTCAGGCGGTTTATTCTGATCATGATGAGGTTCCTGCGTGTTGAGGTTTTCAACATTTGGGATATTCTCAAGAATTTCACTATGATTTTCTTGAGGTGGGGTTGATACAATATCTTGTCTTTGACGTATCTTATTGTTTTGAGGTGACCCACTAAGAGTCATTTCCCCTCCTAATAGATCATCAAAAACTCCCATAGAGTTCTTGTCTACTCCATTGGACAATACCTCATCCTCCATGTTATCTTGTGGTTCTTGAATTTCTTCAAGATCTACCGTGTTGTGACCTTGTTCCTTAGAGACACAATTATCTTCAAGAAATGTCACATTCCTGGATACTATCACCTTGTGATCTCTAGGACAATAGAACTCATATCCTTTGGTTTCTTTAGGATAACCCACAAAATAACATTTTTCACTTTTAGATTCCAACTTATCAGTCATCATCTTCTTAACAAAAGCAGGACAACCCCAGGTCCGCATATGGTTAAGACTCGGCTTTCTGCCGCACCATAATTCATATGGTGTTTTCTTGACCGATTTAGAGGGAACTCTATTCAGAATATAAACTGCAGTAAGTAAGGCATAACCCCAAAGGATTAAAGGGAGACTGGTGAAACTCATCATGGATCAAACCATATCTAATAAAGTTCGGTTTCTCCTTTCAGATACTTCATTCATCTGTGGTGCACCTGGAGGTGTCCAGTCTGACTGGATTTCATGTGATTTCAAGTAATCAAGAAAATCTCGGCTTAAGTATTCTCCTCCTCGATCTGATCGGAGAGTCTTAGTACTTTTCCCAAGTTGTTTCTCAAATTCTAACGTAAACTCCTTAAATTTCTTGAAGGCCTTAGATTTGTGTTTCATGAGATACACATATCCATACCTTAAGAAATCATCAGTAAAAGTTATGAAGTACGAATATCCACCTCTTGCTTGAGTTGGGAACGGTCCACACACATCTGTGTGGATCAACTCGAGCACAACTTTGGCACATAGCCCTTTCCTAGAAAGTGGTTTACTTGTCATCTTTCCTTTGAGATAAGATTCGCAAGAACCATATGATTCGAAATCAAATGATGTGAGATAGTTTAACTTTATCAATCTTGCTATTCTTTTCTCATTGATATGACCAAGTCTACAATGCCAAAGATAGGTTTTATTATTCGTATTACTTAGCTTGGGTCGTTTGTTTTGTACATTGAGAATATCTTTTTCATATTCAAGCATATATAAACCATTCGAAAGAGAGATACTTCCATAAAACAATCCATTAAGCGAAAGCGAGCATCTACTATTTGCAAAATGGAAGGAAAAACCTTGAATGTCTAACATTGGAATTGAAATAATATTCTTTAAAATTGTAGGAACAAAATAACAAATATATAAATCTAGTCTTTATTCTAAAAGAAGATCTAATTTATAAGTCCCTACACGTTCAACAACAACTCTTGCTCCATTTCCCGCGCGTAAGTCGACCTCCCCAGGCCTCACTTTCCTGCTGTCACTTAGACCCAGCACATTGTTACAAATGTGTGAGCCACAAGCTATATCTAATACCCAAGATTGTGAATTATTTATAGACATATTTATCTCAATGACAAACATACCTGAGCTCCCAACTAATGCACCTTGTGCTTTGAACTTTGGGCAGTCTCTCTTTCAGTGTTCCTTCTCGTGACAGAATAGACACTTATCCTTTGGCAGTTTCGGCTTCTTTTGAATCCCTCCACTCTTAGGCTTCAAGGCCGCACCACTAGATGCTTTCTTCTTCTTCTTTTTGGAAGAGTCGCCGAAGAGCTCACCATGAGCACATATTTGCCTTTAGAGGTAGAAGATTCATAGGTCTTAAGCATGTTGTGAAGCTCAGGCAAAGTCATCTTCGTGTTGTTCATATTGAAGTTCATTATGAAATTTTCAAATGAATTAGGAAGTGACTGCAAGATCAGATTAGTTGAGACACTTGAGGGTAACACCGTTCCAATCGATGTCAACCTCTCAATTAATCCAATCATCTTCAGTACATGCTTAGAAACCTCGTCCCATTATGAAGTTTACACTTAAAGAGGTCACTGAGTATCTCAGACTCCATTGTCTGAGCTTGTGAGGCGTACAAACTCTCCAAGTGTTTTATCATATCATAAGGGAGCATGTGTTCATGTTGCCTATGCAGTTCAATACTCATCGAAGACAACATGACACATTGAGCCGACATGACATCCTCAACATGCTTCTTGTGAGCACCTGCGTCAAACTTAGCATACTCAGGAGAAGTCTTGTCGGGGATAAAACCAATTGGTTCGTCCAAGACGTACTCAACCTTTTCTTGCCTCAGCACAAAGCGCAAGCAACAAAGCCAATCCGTAAAGTTAGACCCAGTCAACTTGTTTGATTCCATCAAACATTTACAGGCCAAATTCGACATTTTTATCTGAACAGAAAATAATCAAACGGAAAAGTAAATTAGAATAAAGTAAATAAAGATCACACTCATACCACTAATCAAAACAAGGGTTTATTGTGATGATTAGCTCCCACTAATTTTAACATATTTTGCATCCCCAAACACAAAATACGGATTTATAATAATTATAAATTTTAGTGGTCCAACATCCAAGTCTATATTATTGTAGCCTCTGCTTTGTTTGATGACTGCAATAATATCACTCAGTAGGCCTCCAAGCCAATTGCAACAACAATTTTGCAATTCTTGGTTTATTAATCCAATTAATTTTGCGTCCTTAAACTATTTTGGTCGCTTTGGCGTCTCAAAATAATTTAAGCAAGTCAATTCCATCACACGATGTCAACCATACATCTATGAATGAGCCCGAGTCTTGTCGATGAGTATACACTTTGGTGTAAAACTCGTAGTCGAAAAGATTAGGAAAATCAAGCAACTATGATGGACCATGCATTTTGTTTCTAAATAAGACTTGGTTTTATTGGGGATTTTATATGTGATACTAATTGTTAAATTTAATATCTAATATTAAATTAAATACAATTACTGGGCGTCGCCTACCTAGGCATAAGAGATGCGGGCCACACATATTGGGTGCCGCCTACCCATACATAATGTCGCGGACTACATGTATTGGACGCCGCCTACCCAAACATAAAAGCGGTCTTAAATTACTATAATTTAAATTGAATAAGCATAAAATAGAATAATAGCTTATCACATAATATCAAATAAATGCTCAATGATAAAATTAATAATCCAATTAAAATTTTATTCTTTAATTAAATGTGGATTAAAATTAAATATATTAATTCCAAATTTATATATATATATATATATATATATATATACTTTTAATATTAATTCTAAATTAATATAAATATATAAGTCTAGTATTATTCTTTCAAAAATAATAATACTATTAAAATTTATTAATCTAATTAATAAATTAATATTAGTCTATTAGATTAAAATATTAATCCAAATTAATATAAGTATACCTTCAATGTTAATTCCAAATTAACATAAATGTACAAGTCTATTATTATTATTTCAAAATAATAATGGTAAGATTTATTAATCTAACTAGCAAATTAATCTAATTTAATCAATCTAATTTAATTAATTAATTAAAACCAGATTTTTTTTTTTTTTAATATGCAGCAGCCCCATTTTGTCCGGCCCAAATCTTGTCCAGCCCAGCAATTAAAATTTATCCAGCCCAATCAAAAAGGCCCAGGTGTATCTAGACCAGCCCAAAATCAAGGCCCATTTTCAAATTGGTCTAGAATTTTCAGGCTTGGCCCAACACTGAGTCAACTCAGTTTGCACCGAGTTAACTCACTCAACCCTAGTTGATTGGATTGCTACCGCCATAGTCGCTGCCAGCCGCCGCCGCCGCTGTCTCAACAGCATCGGGACGACCGACGCGCCACTGTCGTTGACAGCAGCAACAACGAAACGCCGATCGTGCCGCCACCGTGGATCGACTCGCAGCAGCAGTGAAGCAGCGCAAACGCCGCCGTTGCCGTCTAACGGAGCAGACCAGCCGTGTTGCAGCAGCAACAACAAAAGCTGCCACAAATGGGGTTTCGTGCATGTGGTGGTGGCAGCATCGATCAGTGTCGCAGAGCAGTTCCTCAAACTGCACGACGCCAATTTCGTGAGTTGGCCTCTTAACCCGGGCGCCAAGTACGCAGCTTACCATTATTAGCACTCAGCGTTAGATATTCAATTACAATAAACAATTTAGGGCCAGGTTGTCTGTTGCATTTGAAAAGTCAAAACTTGCAATCTAAATTTTCATAACCATGTTTCAGTTTATTACTTTCGAAAAATATTCAACAGTTGCATTATATAATTCAAAACAATTTCCAAAACCAAATCAGAAAATTGTAATCCACAATTAAGTTGTTTCGTTTAAACCAATTATAAATCGAGCCCCGGGCTCTGATACCACTGTTAATAATTTTCGACTACATCTAATGTATGCAGCGGAATAAATAGTCGAGAATTATGATCACGATTTATAACTGAATTAAACGTTGAGCATAAATTACGCTTAAGTTGGGATAACTTACTTGTTGCGTAATTAATCGGACAGAGTTGAGCGATTGATTCACCACTTCAGGTATCCACGCGTATGTCGTCCGCCGCAGGAACTATCCTCAGTACAATCGTTCAATAATAGATCGCTAGGAAATCCCTTATTGAACTTTTGATGTTTCTTACTGACACGATTAATTATCCCTACAATAGGGAATAGATATATATATATATGGCTCATATACCCTAGGTATATGGGCCTAATATTCTGGCCTGCTTTAATTAATTAATTAGTATAACCTATTAATTAATTAATTAAAGCCCATATCCTAATTTAGTCCATTACTTTAAGATATATGTTAGACGACAACTATTCGCAGTCCACACAATTTCTTAATGCAGTACACTTCTCAATGTAACCCACTTATGTTTAGGAAAAAAGTAGAAAGTTCTTAATAAAACCCACTTAATATTAATTTTGCCCTTTTTATTAAATTATATTATTGAGAATAAATATTATACATGAAAATAATTAAATATTTTATTTAAAAAAAAAAAAAGGAAAAAGAAGCGGCTAACAGTAACAGCTGTACTTTCATGTTTGCTACCATCTTCCTCATCATTATCCCCCCGTAAAAGAATTTATGAAAATACCACAAGTCCGATTAAAAACTAAGGTGTGTTTGACCATATTAATTGAACCTTCGTTCGATCATAGCTTGTTCGATATTATTGTTTCAACATGTGTAATTACATTAGGTCATCAAATTTAAACACAACGTATTGCGTTTCATCTTGTATGGTTGAGTGGTGACCACGAAAACTCCGTTTCATAGATTGAAAATACGAAAAAAAGAAAAGTAATAAATGTAATAACCACGGAAGTGACGAAAATAAGTAAAAGAAGATTGCTTTATCCATATTAATTGATTTTTCATTGTTAGTGAGGACCTCCATTTGATAAACCTTGAAAAAACTAGGATTTACCGAGTTTTGAGGAAGAAAGACACAATCAGAATAAAGATAACAAGAAGAAGAAAAAAATAGATTTTTATTTTTTATTTTATTTTATGATAAATTTTTTATATTGTTATCAATAAGGGTATTCTAGTTATTTTATAAGAACTTTTTAATTTATTAAATTAATGAACTGTATTAAGAAATTTTGTGGGCTGTAAATAGTCGCCGCATATATGTTAATATTTGAAAGGACACTTGTCTCACATTTTCTCTACAAAATAATACTCATATATATATGCTCAAACAGTAACAGTCAAGTAGAGAATTAATTACCAAATACTAATAGAATTCAATGCAAGCATAAATAATGCTCTCTCCGCTTCAAAATAAGTGACATTTTAGGATGAAATGCAATAGTTAAGAATTAAATAACTTGACAAATATATCCCTCAATTAATCTTCTTTTATCTCACCTATAATTCCTAGAATCACATTCCAATAATTATACTCCCTCTCTCTCTGTTACGCTTAAAATAAATCGTGAAAAATATATAAAATGATACTTAATTTGAAAAATCATTAACAAGCTAAAATGCCAGTTATTTTGAAACGGAGAGAGTAATAATGGTAAGGAAGTTATTAATTGAATAATAAATTACTTTAATTGTAGAACTAGATACAAATATAATTAATGTTTATTACAGTATATAAACAATTCTTTTGAAATATATATTTTTTCCAACAATCCCCATCTATGTCAAAGAATGTATATTTACAGAAAATACAAAAAACTTATATGGCTGGGTTAAGAGTGTAGAATACATCGAATCTGGTGTCTTTTGAATTGTGAACCAGACCTAGAACTATAAGACATAACTCACCGAGCTTAGTGAAGTTTTTAACTTATATGAACTAAAGTCTTTTTGGTGTAAGTTAAAATTCTTATCAATCACATCCCATACGTAATTTCGATGTTCAACGTAATGTTGCGCTTTATCGGCCATGCGCGTGCCTCGTAGTTCATGAGTGTTCTAGAGACTTAGCCAATATCTCATAGGAGCGGTCCCACTCCAAACTTATATAGGTGAATCAATCAAGTATATTTTGCAAATAATATACCACCTATATGGTATTTGAAACTCATTAAAATGTTTTCGCTTATCCTTTCCATTTTTGCAGTATAGCACCATACACAATATAGGAAGGGACAATATTATAAAGGTGCTAGCAGGACTAACAAGTGACTTGTTACTACCCATATGAACCTGATTCATGGGATCTCCAATCGCACAGGTTGGGTTACCATCATTGTTAATCTGAAATTGACATTAGAGCTTAGTCCTAATCTCCTCGATGTTTTAAAAATTAACTCACTACTCGGGTTTTGTAAGAAAGATTGTTAGCTTCAATTCTGACTTCACATAATCCATGGATATAACTCAATCTCGTATCATTTCATCACTTCATATTTAAGACGAATATGTCTATTTTCTGTTAGTAATTTTCGACTACATCTAATATACGCAGCGGAATAAACAGCCGAGAATTATAATCGTGATTTATAACTGAATTAAACGTTGAACAATTATCACGCATAAGTTCGAATTACTTACTTGTGCGTAATTAATCGGACAGAGTTGAGCGATTGATTCACCACTTCAGGTATCTACGTGTATGTCGTCCGCCGCAGGAACTATCCTCGGTACAATCGTTCAATAATTGATCGCTAGGAACTCCCTTATTGAACTTTTGATGTTTCTTACTGACAAGATTAATTATCCCTACAATAGGGACTAGATACATATATGGTTCATATACCCTAGGTATATGGGCCTAATATTCTGGCCTGCTTTAATTAATTAATCAGTATAACCTATTAATTAATTAAAGCACATATCCTAATCTAGTCCATTACTTTCAATCTCCCATTTGGACTAACATTAGATATAATTCGAAACACCAACATTGTACCCGTGAGCGAAACAAAAATATACATAAAGTGTGACCCTTCAGGCCCCCATTATCGACGATAATCTAATTAAAATCTGCACAAAACTCCTAGACTGCGTTGCGCAACGAACTCGATATATGAAGGACGTTTACGTGAATCCAGTAAATAAACCTTTATATGAAGTTTATGTAATATCCCTTCATTCACGAACCACCCGAATGAGCCTAGGATCTGCCATGTTCTATCAAATAGCTCAATCATTTTTCTCATCTTTATTATATGACACATTCGATCATATTCAATTACCTTAACTGAATATATCTTTTGCATTGGTCAATGAATTTATTGTCAAATAATATAGAGAAATATAAGTGTTCTCTCGAGTTTTAATCGAGGAATGAATCCCAGTAACTGATAACTTTGGCTGCCCACCATAGACTAAGAAATATTTTTAGTCCTTCTAATGCAGTGTATCTCACCGGAATTTTGCTGAAATCTACCTGTCATGCTGAGTGCATAAGCCACATATGGCCTAGTACATATCATGGCATACATAATAGATCCTATAGCCGAAGCGTACGGGATCTTCTTCATGTAACTCATTTCTTTGTCATTTGAAGGCCAACCTTTCTTAAACAATATAATGCCATGCCCCATAGGAAGAAATCCTTTCTTAGAATTTTCCATTGAGAAGCGTCTCAGCAATTTGTCTATGTAAGTAGACTGAGACAAATCCCAACATCCTATTAGGTCTATCTCGATAGATCTTAATTCCAAGGATGTAAGAAGCCTCACCCAAATCCTTCATCATGAAGGAGCTAGAAAACCAATTTTTCACGGATTGCAACATGGAACGATCGCTTCCCATTATCAGTATATCGTCAACATATATGATAAGGAAGACAACATTTCAATTCTTGCGTTTACTATAAACACATGGATCCTCTTTGCTTCTGACAAAATCAAACAATTTGAAAGTTCTGTCAAAGCAAATATTCCAACTCCTAGATGCTTGCTTGAGTCCATAAATGGACTTCTTTAACTTGCATACTCCATTCGGCTTTTCTTTGGATATAAAACCTTCAGGTTGTGGCATATACACAGTGCCTTCGAGTTTTCCATTGAGAAACGCGGTTTTGACATCCCTTTGCCAAATATCAAAGTCATAGTATGCAGCTATTGCAAGTAATATCCTAATGGACTTGATTTTAGCGACTGGCAAAATGGTTTCACCATTGTCTATGTCCTCGCGTTGACTATAACCCTTTGCCACCAACCTAGCCTTGTAGATTTGTACCTTAACATCTGCATCTCTCTTCTTCTTGAAGATCCATTTGCAGCCTATGAGGCGAGCCCCCTTTGAAAAAACAACTAGTTCCCAGACTAGATTGAGATACATCGAGTCCATTTCAAATGTTAAGACAGCCAGCCACATCTTCGAATCGGTGCCTGACACCACTTCGATATAGGTCTTAAGTTCGTCATCTTCTGAATCAACCTCATCATCTTGGTTCTCAACCAATAGATTTAGTCTTTCAGGTGCACGACAATTCCTTTGAGGCCTATTGAGTCGATTTTGCGTTGTTTCAGGCAGTTTATTCTGATCGTGATGAGGTTCCTGCGTGTTGAGGTTTTCAACATTTGGGATATTCTCAAGAATTTCACTATAATTTTCTTGAGGTGGGGTTGATACAATATCTTGTCTTTGATGCTTCTCATTATCTTGAGGTGACACTCTAAGAGTCATTTCCCCTCCCAATAAATCATCAAAAACTCCCACTGATGTCCACTCCATTAGATAATACCTCATCCTCTATGTTACCTTGTGGTTCTTGAATTTCTTCAAGATCTACCATATTGTAACCTTGTTCCTTGGAGACATAATTATCGTCAAGAAACGTCACATTTCTGGATACTTTCACCTTGTGATCTCCAAGACAATAGAATTCATATCCTTTGGTTTCTCTAGGATATCCCACAAAATAATATTTTTCACTTTGAATTTCCAACTTGTCAGTCATCATCTTCTTAACAAAAGCAGGACAACCCCAGGTCCGCATATGGTTAAGACTCGGCTTTCTGCCACACCATAATTCATATGGTGTTTTCTCGACTGATTTAGAAGGAACTCTATTCAGAATATAAATTGCGGTAAGTAAGGGATAACCCCAAAGGAATAAAGGGAGACTTGTGAAACTCATCATAGATCGAACCATATCCAATGAAGTTCGGTTTCTCCTTTCAGATACTCCATTCATCTGTGGTGTACCTGGAGGTGTCCAGTCTGACCGGATTCCATGTGATTTCAAGTAATCAAGAAAATCTCGGCTTAAGTATTCCCCTCCTCGATCTGATCGGAGAGTCTTAATACTTTTCCCAAGTTGTTTCTCAACATCTAACTTAAACTCCTTAAATTTCTCGAAGGCCTCATATTTGTGTTTCATTAGATACACATATCCATACCTTGAAAAATCATTAGTGTAAGTTATGAAGTACGAATATCCACCTCTTGCTTGAGTTGGGAACGGACCTCACACATCTGTGTGGATCAACTCGAGCACAACCTTGGCACGTTGCCCTTTCCCAGAAAGTGGTTTATTTGTCATCTTTCCTTTGAGACAAGATTCACAAGCACCATATGATTCGAAATCAAATGATGTGAGATAGTCTAACTTTCTTAATCTTGCTATTCTTTTCTCATTGATATGACCAAGTCTACAGTGCCAATTATTCGTATTACTTAGCTTAGGTCGTTTGTTTTGTATATTGAGAATATTTTGTTCACATTCAAGTATATATAAACTATTCGAAAGAGAGGCACTTCCATAAAACAATCCATTAAGCGAAAACGAGCATCTACTATTTGCAAAATGGAAGAAAAAACCTTGAATGTCTAACATTGGAATGGAAATAATATTCTTTGAAATTGTAGGAACAAAAATAATAATCATGTAAATCTAGTCTATATCTTGAAGGAAGATATAATCTATAAGTCCCTACACGTTCATCAGCAACTCTTGCTCCATTTTCCACGCGTAAGTCGACCTCCCCAGGCCTCACTTTCTTGCTGTCACTTAGGTCCTGCACATCGTTACAAATGTGTGAACCATAAGCTGTATCTAATACCCAGGATTGTGAATTGTTTATAGACATATTTATCTCAATGACAAACATACCTGAGCTCCCAACTAATGCACCTTGTGCTTTGAACTTTGGGCAGTCTCTCTTTCAGTGTTCCTTTTTGTGACAGAATAGACACTTATCCTTTTGCAGTTTCGGCTTCTTTTGAATCCCTCCAATCTTTGGCTTCAAGGCCGCACCACTAGTTGCTTTCTTTTTCTTCTTCTACTTATTCTTCCTTTTGGAAGAGTTCGCAGAAGAGCTCACCATGAGCACAAATTTGCCTTTAGAGGTAGAAGATTCATAGGTCTTAAGCATGTTGTGAAGCTCAGGCAAAGTCACCTTCGTGTTGTTCATATTGAAGTTCATTATGAAATTTTCAACTGAACTAGGAAGTGATTGCAAGATCAGGTTAGTTGAGACACTTGAGGGTAACACCGTTCCAATCGATGTCAACCTCTCAATTAATCCGATCATCTTCAGTACATGCTTAGAAACTTGGGTCCCATTATGAAGTTTACACTTACAGAGGTCACTGAGTATCTCATACTCCATTGTCTAAGCTTGTGAGGCGTACAGACTCTCCAAGTGTTTTATCATATCATAAGGGAGCATGTGTTCATGTTGCCTATGCAGTTCAATACTCATCGAAGACAACATGACACATTGAGCCGACGTGACATGCTCAACATGCTTCTTGTGAGTTAATTAATCCAATTAATATTGCATCCTCAAAATAATTTAAGTAAGTCATTTCTATCACACGATGACAACCATGCATCTATGAATGAGCCCCAACCTCGTCATTTTAGAGTAAACACTTTGGTGTAAAACTCGTGGACGAAGAGATTAAGAATTTCATACAATTATGATGGACGACGCTTTTATTTCTAAATAAGACTTGGTTTTATTTGGGAATTTTATATGTGATACTAATTGTTAACTTTAATATCTAACATTAAATTAAACACAATTACTGGGTGCCGCCTACCCAGACATAAGAATGCGGACCACACATATTGGGCGCCGCCTACCCATACATAATATTGCGGACTACATGTATTGGGCGCCGCCTACCCAAACATAAAAACGGTCTTTAATTACTATAATTTAAATTGAATAAACATAAAATCATATAATAGTTTATCACATAATATCAAATAAATGCTCAACGAATAAAATTATTAGTCCAATTTGAATTTTATTCTTTAATTAAATGTGGATTAAAATTATATATATATATATATATATATATTAATCCAAAATTAATGTATATATATTTAATATTAATTTTATTAATATAAATATTTAGTATTATTCTTTAAAAATTAATAATATTATCAAAATTTATTAATCTAATTAATAAATTAATATTAGTTTATTAGATTAATATATTAATTCTAAATTAATACAATTATATCTTTAATGTTAACTCCAAATTAACATAAATGTATAAGTCTATTATTATTATTTCAAAACAATAATAATAAGATTTATTAATCTAATTAACAAATTAATATTGTAATTGGGTCTTAAGAATTAATCCAATTAATAAATATAATTTCATTAATTAAATAAAATCAAAAGGTTTTTTTTTTTTTTTTAAATATTCAAAATATATAATTACTTAGCCCATTACATTTAAATGAGCAGGCCCAATTTCAGTTAAAATCAACAGGTCCAATTAATTGTTGTGGCCTAGCCCAATCTATTGATCTAACTCAAATTAATAGTAAGTCCAATCCCAAAGCCCAATACAACAAGTCCTGATCCAACCCAGACTCAGACTAGGGCCCGGCCCAGTAACTCATCAATAGCCCAGGCCTAGGCGGCCCATAGACTCGGCCCAGCCCAAAACCCATTAAGGTTAGGGCATATTTTGGTCATCTTCCCCGACCCACCTACTTCCGCCGCAACTGCCGCCGCACCGCCGTTGAGCAGATCGCGCGCAGCAGTAGCGGCGGAAATCACCTTTATCTATGCCGTCGCCATCGCAATTTCACACACAACAACGCCATGCGGCATCACTGCCTCACGCCGTTTTCAACGGGTAACAACAGCAGGTTGACTACCGCCGCCGACAACGCCGTCGTCAACAGCGTCGGGCAACTGCAGAAGACCCGCCATCGCCGTTCGTATACCAGCGGCGCAGCGACAGCGGATGCCACAACCATCGCATCGGAGTCAAATGCTATCAGACAGCAGCAGTGGCTTCGCGCAGCCTCGCGCCGCTCGTCGACAGCCACAGGCCTATACCCTATCGAACCTCGCCGCCACCCAGACCCTTTCAATTTTATCAATCTTAATCCACAGTTAATAAAATCAATCAATTATAAATCGAGCCTTGGGCTCTGATACCACTGTTAGTAATTTTCGACTACATCTAATGTACGCAGCGGAATAAACAGTCGAGGATTATAATCGTGATTTATAATTGTATTAAACGTTGAGCAATTATTAGGCATAAGTTCGAATTACTTACTTGTGCGTAATTAATCGGACAGAGTTGAGCGATTGATCACCACTTCAGGTATCCATGCGTATGTCGTCCGTCACAGGAACTATCCTCGGTACAATCGTTCAATAATTGATCGCTAGGAAATCCCTTATTGAACTTTTGATGTTTCTTACTGACAAGATTAATTATCCCTACAATAAGGAATATATATATATATATATATATATATATATATATATATATGGTTCATATACCCTAGGTATATGGGTCTAATATTTTGGTCTGCTTTAATTAATTAATCAATATAACCTATTAATTAGTTAAAGCCCATATCCTAATCTAGTCCATTACTTTCATTTTCATGATTGAATTGCAGTAGTTATTGCCACATGGCAATTACAACATCGACAACAATAGTATTGGTTTCACACCAATAGAACACTAGCTCAGAAATTTCTTAGCCACTCAATTTCATTGGAAACTAATTCCTCACCAAAATATTATAATCACTCAATAATAATTTTGTTGGCTTTTAAGAAATTTTACCCCACCAAATGAAGATCTTGCAATCAAACTTTCCATAAAAAGTGCCAAAGATCAAGGGAAGTTATCAAACTTACCACTCGAACAAAGAACCACCAAGAGGAAAATTGGAAAGGTGATCGTGATGAAAATTGACGCAAGAGATAACACAAAAACATGTACTATTTAGCGAGAATCTGAGGAAACACATAATAGCTAGACAATTAGATTAGAACAATCATACTTGGTATAGAGAGAGTGTTGTAATCTATGCTTCGACGTTCTTCCCTTGTAAAAACATCGACTAGTTGTTAGGGTAATTTCAAGAGAATATTATTGTTAGGAAATTTATGTTACTTTTGATGATGGTAAAACCTCCTGTAAGGTAGAAAATAGTGCCCCCAGAAATTCTATAAATCTTTGTAACAGATAGGGCTAATTCTAGTTAGGCAGAAGTCGCAACAAGCAAGCAACAAGGTCATAAAAGTTACTTGAAGCAACAAGTTCGCTATCGTAGCAAAGAAAAAGACTGCAGTGGGAACGCAGTAAGGTTGTGTATGCCCATCTAGCATACAACATTGTTTGTAGTTGTAGCAAGGAAGGTACAAGCAGTAAGCAAGCAGGAGTCATGTCAACAGTGTCAAAGTCAAGGTTAAAAGTCAGGATATAGACAGTGGAGATAAGTTAAAACCTTGTAAAGACAATCTAATAGTGTGGGGATACGTCACCTGACAAAAAGTAAAAGCAACACTGGACACTGATACCAAGCCAACCACTCTGACCTATTTTCTGCTAGAAGGGACAAATCGCTATTTTCTGTACAAGAAGTACTAAATTTCAACGAGATTATTTCTCTCTCTTCAACGAGAAGAAATCCCAACTGCTATAAATAGAAGGAGATGGAGGACGAAGTAGAGGCTACCGAAACTCAAGCATTCAAATTACTTAGCATCAAACACTCAACATTCTATTCGAAGCTTCAAAGCATACACTTTGATATTCTTTCAATGTTTATGCAAAGTATACAAGAGCAAGATATCAAGCAGCAAGCAATCAAATGAAGATAAAAAATTGTAACAAATCTCAAGTCAAGCAGCTCTTAAGATTTACCTCGGTTGTAATACTTCTCAAACTAGGAAGCTTACCCACATCTCAATTGTATTCAAGTTTATTGATAGCTACCAGAAGTTAAAGAAAAAATTTCATTAAACCAATCTGATGAAATGCTTTTGAAGCGGGGAGTTCTTCGTTTGAATCAGGGATTCAAAGCTGACTTGCGTTCCGAGTAACGTATGTACAATAGAGGAGTAGCCTTCCGAGGATAGACAAAAACTATTATAAGGAGCTAAGTTGGACTTAGACTTTAGAGTAGCTAAGTTGTACTGTGTACAAACTACTTAGTGAATTTTCCCACTGTGTGAGAGAAGAGTTGACGTAGAAGGATTACTCCCACCCTCGAACCACTATAAATATTATGTCTACACTTATATTGCTTTTATTATTGTTGCTGACTTACTACTTATCTACAGTATAAATTTGTAAGATAATGTTTAAGCATATTCCGCTGCACGTAAAACTCCCTTAAGATTTGTTTACTCTAAGTTCCTTCTGGCCAGTCTGCTTGTGCATTTTGCTTAAGTAAACTTACTGTATTAGCTTTGCTGTAAGAATCAGTATCTTGTAGTAAGCAACAATCTTGTGCTTAAAGTATTTGAAAAATAGAAAACCGAGTGAGAGGTTTATTCACCCCCTCTCTAAACCTCTACCATTTAGGACCAACAAGTGGTATCAGAGCGGTTGATTTCACATACCAATCTTCTTTGGTAGCTAAACTAAATTCAGTTGTTTTCTAGCCAAAAAGCATGGTTTTAAAAGTAAAACACTTTTGAGTCAAAAGTCACAACAATGGAGACTTCTTCAACGGAAGCTCCCATATTTTCCTTTGAGGAATATGAGGACTATGCCATAAGGACGCAGGCACACTTGGCCTCTATGCATGATGAAATGTGGACAGTCATCACTAAAGGTCCACCAGTAATCATGAAGGTTAACAACATTGTGCGAGTGGACGGAGAACTTGTACCTCCCCCATGGTGGAAAAGGTACTGAATGGACTAGTGATGATGAAAAGGTCAAACTTGGAAAATCTAGCTAAAATGTAACTTTTGCTATATTGGACAAAGGAACCTTCACTAAAGTCAAGGCATGCAAGACTGGCAAGGACATTTGGGATTTGCTGAGGGAGATCTGTGTTGGCTCAGCTGTACTTCGAGAGAACAGGGTGGCTACTGTTACCTGTTGTATGAATTTATATCTATTATAATACTCTTGTAGAAAGTAATATAATTAATCCCTTTCCCTAGAACCCTTCTTGGTTGTCATAATTTGTATCTTTATTAATTAACCCTAGAGATGGATCTATAAATTTATATAAACCCTAACATGCGCCTATAACACATAGGAGTTAAGGGATTCGACCTGATAGTTGTTTGCACAAGAGATCGATTTCTGATTGAATGATTTCTGACTCCCGTCTTAACCTTCTAGACTGTATCCCCTACTCAATCCTCAACGCCGGATGGACGACGAACTTTGAAGAATTCCAAGTGGGAAGGAACACCTTAAACCGCCGCCGCCTACTCTCTCTTTCTCTCTATTCAGTGATCTTTTTGAGTGTTAATTCTTCTTTTACACAGAATGAGAGACCATGTATTTATAATACATGGTTGAGTGTGGGCCAAGCCTGGTAGTTTAGTTCCTTCTAGGATTAGGAATTTAATTCCTTATTAGAAATTTAATTCTCTATTCCTACTTGGACTAGGAGTCTATATGGGCCAGTCCAGGGATCAAATACAAGAAATAAAGATGGGCCTAACTATGAATTAATTCTTCCTTGTTCAGCCCAGAACATAATTAATTCATAAATATTAATTCATTCCACTAGAGAATTAATACTGACTTACCCCTTTATTCCCGAGTTGAGCCAGGGCTTGAATTAGACTTAATTAATCCCCGTATTTAAGATATCGAATATCCATTAATTAATTAAAGCCTCTGACATCTTAAATCAATTAATTTCTTATTTATTCCTTAAGTAGTACCACTCAACCTTATTATTGTACCTGAACTTAATCAACCTGCAGGGTTTAGTACAATAAACCTTTTGAGCTCCTTAAGGGGATATCATCATCCTAAACGGATACGGTTACTTAAATACAAATTACCAATTATTATATGCAAGTTGTTGTCACCCAAAATACATAGTATAAAAGTTATATCTTAACTCTTGCCCATAGTAAATCAAAGTGACACACAAACAAGCATTCATAACTGTAATCTTATTTAGGCTTTAGATTATTATAAGTTACCGAGATCTCTAGTTCTTCACTAAGGTCAGGAAGAAGAACATATCTCACTGTGATCCTATCAATACGTAAATACATACCAGTATAAGTAAATAGTCAAGATAAACTATTTCTACTTAATACTGCAGCCTAACCAACAACTCGTCCTCAAGTTGTCTAAGCTGTGATTTACATTTTATATCTCTTTAAGTTTAACCAATCATGTGATCTTCTGTGATCTTCAACACACCATAGGATCTACTTATTTGCAAGAGATATGGGGACACATACATAGTGAAAATACAAATATAATCAAATAGGAGATAAACAGTGAATAACTGGAAACATTGTATATAAAAAGTTTTGCTTTCAGTATACAAATCCAACAATCTCCCACTTATACTAAAGCAAACTTTTAGTATACTCGGTGTCTAACTATCTAGCTATTACATTCTCCCACTTATACTAAAAGTTTCCTAAGTGGGTGGCATCAATCGCAGTCCTAGTCCCTGAACATGCTTGTCATAGACTTTCTGCGGTAAGCTCTTCGTGAATGGATCAGCTAAATTCTCTGTCGTACAAATCTTCTCTATCCGCACATCTCCTCGTTTTACGATTTCTCGTATTATGTGGTACTTTCTCTCTATGTGTTTTGTCGCCTTGTGGGTCCTGGGTTCCTTTGAATTTGTCACTGCACCTGATTTGTCACAATAGATTGTGATACTTTTAGGCAAACTAGGTACCATGCCTAGATCCAAGAGGTAATTCCGGAGCCATACTGCTTCCTTAGCAGCCTCTGATGCGGCTACAGATTCGGCTTCCATAGTGGAGTCTGCAATGCATCTCTGCTTTGCACTCCTCTATGAAACGGCTCCTCCTCCCAAGGTAAACACATAGCCTGAGGTAGATCTCTTCTCATCTCGGTCTGCCTGGAATCCGAATCCGTATAACCCAAGGGATTTAGACTGTCTGCCTGGTAAACTAGCTTGTAATCTCTAGTCCTTTTCAGGTACTTGAGTACATGTTTTACCGCAGTCCAATGCGCCTGTCCAGGGTTAGACTGATATCTTGCCACTATGCCGACTGCATAGCAGATATCAGTTCTCGTGCATAGCATTGCATACATAAGACATCCCACTGCGGAAGCGTAGGGTACCTGTCTCATTTCCTCTTTCTCCTTTGGTGTCTTAGGACACATCTCCTTAGAAAGTGGAACGCCATGTCTGAAAGGTAGAAATCCTTTCTTGGCAGTTTGCATGCTAAAACGAGCAATCACAGTATCAATGTAGGCCACTTGAGATAAGCTCAACATCCTTTTCTTGCGATCCATTATAACTTTGATCCCAAGGATGTAAGTTGCCTCTCCTAAGTCCTTTATCTGAAACTTTTTGGATAACCATCTCTTTATATCTGATAATACCTCCACATTGTTACCAACTAGGAGAATATCATCTACATAAAGTGCAAGAAATACTTTATCTCTGTTGACATCTATGAGATACACACAACTTTCGTTTTCACGTTGAGTAAATCTATAGGATTTAATCACCTCGTCAAAACGTAAGTTCCATGACCTAGAAGCTTGCTTGAGTCCATAAATGGACTTCTTGAGCTTCCAGAACAGATGCTCTTCGCCTTGCCTCACATAACCTTCTGGTTGCTGCATATAGATGTCCCTACCTTCTTCAAGGTAACCGTTTAAGAAAGCGGTCTTGACATCCATTTGCCAAACCTCAAGATCTAAATGAGCTGCTGTGGTGAGAAGGATCCGAATGGACTTGAGCATGGCTACTGGCGAAAAGGTTTCGTCATAATCTTTACCCTCCACCTGGGTATACCCTTTTGCCACTAGCCTGGCCTTAAAGGCTATAACCTCACCATCCCCTCCTCTCTTTCTCTTGTATACCCACTTACTGCCTATAGCTTTACAGCCATCTGGCAGTTCAATTTTCTCGCATACATCCATAGCAGTTATGGACTCATATTCTGAATCCATAGCACGACGCCATTCTTTCGCATCTTCGTCATTTACTGCCTCGACATAAGTCCAGGGATCGAGATCGGCATGTCCGTCTCCTGGGATCAAATCCGAAGATTCTCCCACAAACATGAACCGATCAAGCTGATGAACAACCCTCCCACTATGTCGAGGCTGTGTAGACATTATGTCAACGGGTTGTGCAGTACTTGGTATTATTGCCTATTGCACTTGTGGCTTTGGAATTGGAATCGTAGACATTCCCTTCGAGCTTTTGAAGGATAATATCGGTTCTGGACTTGTGATTAATCATGTAGTCCTCTTCTAAGAATCGGGCGTTAGTGCTAATAACGACCTTCTGATCCTTAGGACTATAGAAATAACCACCTTTCGTTCCTTTTAGATACCCTATAAACATTCTTACCTAAGACCTAGATTCCAACTTACCAGCATCCTTGTTCAGCACGTGTGCTGGACTACCCCAAATTGTTATATGGTTCAAGCTAGGCTTGCGCCCTGACCATAACTCGACAGGGGTCTTGGGTACCGATTTGGATGGTACTAGGTTTAACAGATAATAAGCTGTTTCTAAGGCATATCCCCATAACGAAATGGGCAAAGATGCATAACTCATCATAGATCTGACCATCTCAAGTAAAGTTCGATTTCTTCTCTCTGCTACATAATTCTGTTGGGGAGTACCTGGTGTAGTCAATTGGGATGTTATACCAACTTCTGACAAGTACCTTTGGAACTAGTTGCTGAGGTATTCGCCACCGCAATCAGATCGCAATGAATTTATACTTTTATCTAGCTTCTTCTCCACTTCCGCCTGAAACTCTTTGAATTTCTCAAAGCATTCAGACTTGCGGCGAAGTAGATAAACGTACCCGTATCTTGAGTAATCGTCAATGAATGTGACGAAGTACTCATACCCTCCACGAGCTTGGGTGGACATTGGTCCACATAAGTCAGAATGGATCAGTTCTAACACCTCTTTGGCCTATTCCCCTTTGCCTTGAAAGGCCTTGTCGACATCTTTCCCTCTAGACAGGATTCGCAGACACTAGTCTGAATTGGTTGGAACGAATCCAACACTCCATCAGACACCAGTCTTTGGATCCGGTTCAGACTGATGTGACCTAGTCTTAGGTGTCAAAGATGTGTTTGATCCTCTTGAGAAGATAATTTCCTTTTCCTTGGGTTCGATGATGTTGATGCAACGAAGTTTTGGGTATTATGCAGACAAGTTATAGTATAAAGAGAATTGTTCAAAACACCAGTGCAGATAACTATGTTATTTCTCATGATAGAAACATTACTACAAAAAACAACTGAATATCCATCACAATAAAGTTTCGAAACAGAAATTAAATTGCGCCGAAAACTTGGCACAAACAAAACAACTCTTAAAACTAAAACAGTGTCATTAAAGCATAAAGAAAAATCTCCAATTGCAATTGCTGCGACTCTTGCTACATTGCCCGTGGAGATGATGATCTCGCCATCCCTAAGCTGCCTTGTTGGCTGGAAGCCCTGCAAGGTGTAACAAACATGATCAGTCGCACCTGTATCCACTACCCACGAATGGGCAGAAACAACGGCTAAACATGTTTTAGTTACTAAAGCTAATGGCGTACCTTGGTCCTTTGCCTTTAGCACTGGACAATCTTTCTTCCAATGCCCAGTCTTACCGCATTTGAAACACTTTCCCTTAGGTTTGTTTACTCCACCACTAAGGCCCCCTCCGTTACTCTCACTATTTGCCTTGGCCTTGCCCTTTCGCCTCTTTTTCTTGTTCTTACCTTTCGGTGGAACAGTGGGCCCATTGGCAGTGACCAAAGCATGTGCATGCTTTCCCATCACCCCCTCTGCTGTAACTAGGTCATTAAGTAACTCGTTAAGAGTATAGTCTTTCTTGGCCATAACAGCATTGAGACGGAAGTTCTCAAAGGATTTGGGAAGAGTGTTGAGAATGATATCGACCTTGGCTTCGCCGTCGATACCTCCTCCTATCAAGTCAAGCTTGTCCATGAGATTAATCATGTGCATGACATGATTATGCACTGAGCTGCCCTCGGTCATCCGACTTTCCATGATTTGCCTCATTAAGTCAAACCGAGCAGCTCTGTCCGACTCCCCATACACCTCTTGAAGGTTCAACATGATGTTGGTAGCATCGTCCATGTCCTGATGCTGGAGCTGCAATGCAGACGACATAGTGTTCATAATGTAGCACTTGGCCACATTATTAGACTTGTGCCACCTGTCATGCTTTGCCCGCTCCTCATCAGTGGATTGTGCAGTAAGAGGATCCGGACGAGGAGTAACTAACGCGAAATAGTGTTCCTCAGCGATAAGAATATACTCCAGATTACGTTTCCATTCTTTATAATTAGGACCGGTTAAGGGGTGTTGTGCGAGAATATTTATAACAGACGATAAGGACATATCTGAAAATATTAAACAATAAACATGTAAGAGCACAATCACATATAATTTGAATCAATAATATTGTAACCTTTTGATAAAACAATATTGATTGAATCCTCCAATAGCCCAAGAGATTTACATATAAGCCACGCGGGTGGACGTTTATATGTAAATCCACTAGACTAAAATACCTAGTCGTTTTAATTTCAATCCATGTCAACCTAACCTTTTGACAAATGAAATTAATAATTGGAATTTTATACTAGACCATATTATTTTTAAGAAGTGACTCCGCGGGGAGTTGTACTTAAAATTAATATCTAAGCAGTGACCACGTCCTAACACTTGTAAACAAATTCTTGGATTTGATACACTTTCGTGGACTACGTCGCTTTCAATTTATTTAACCTTCGTTATCCCATTTGTTTCCAACTATCTAGAAAACTTGTGAAAATCATACGTGTAAGCCACGCGTGTGGACGTTTATGCGTGTAACTCCCACTTTTCTTTTGGAATTAAATGATTTATTTAGAAGTCCCAGCTAGCAAACTTATAAATAATAAATGTGAGCAAGCCACCCGTGTGGACGTTTACTAAATTTATTATTTATTTTTGCCTAGAGACCGGTTGTGGAGGTCTTTTGACTATTTTTAGAAATTAAAATTGTCGGGTTTTGCTTAGTCTTTTACTTCAAAAGGTTGTTCCATGCAACAACACGTAATCCTAAGCATAAATAAAAACTAAGCACAATAAATAAAGCATGCTCGGAGAATTTAAATATGCTAATATACGAGAAGGTCCTAGCATGATAGTCTAAGCGCAATTAATAAATCACGTAGACATAATAAACATGATAATAAATATCATTCATCCATTGAGCAATAAAGAAACGATAAAAATAAATAAAAATCATTCTTCGTGGCTCAACATGGAAAAATTAAATCCTAAACTATTACAATAATTTAGGAAATACAAATCTTCAAGTCTCTTGGGCCTTCACGTCGGGCCTCGCATACTCGGGTACGGACCGGGCTAAAACAAAAAACACACTGGGCTAGTAAACAGGTTGCATGGGCCAATGGGCTGTCGGGCCGAAAACTTAGCCCACGCCCACGCCACGGCCGAGGGTGCCGAGCCGTCTAGAGCCGTCAGGGCCTGCTCGGCCGAAGCCCAGCGCCTCGCTCGCGCTCAGGCCCGTGCATGACAACGATCTGCTAGGGTTTGCAAACCCTAGCCGACGCCGCCCCTCCAACAGCAATCTGTCGGCCGTTGGGGCCAGCTGCTACCGGGCGTCGGGGCCGCTGCTGCCGAGCGCCGGGCGACGGGGCCTGCTGCTGTCGAGCGCCGGGGCCACTGCTGCCGAGCGTCGGGCGACGGGGCTGCTGCCGAGTGCCGAGCGACGAGACCTGCTGCTGCCGAGCGCCAGGCAATGGGGCTGCTGCCGAGTGCCGGAGACGGGGCCTGCTGCTGCCGAGCGTCGGGCGCTGGCTGCCTGCTACCGGGCGCTGGCTGCATGCTGCCGGGTTCTTCGCGTTTTTCGTGTTCTTCGTCTTCGTTCTTCGACTTTTACAGATATTTCAACAAAATACAAGTAAAAAGGAACCTATTCTAACCACGGATTTTCTCGTGGTAAAAAAACAACCCAACGCCAACAAATATGACGTAAAACGAGCCACGAAGAACGACAAAAATTAAACATACACAGCGCACATTTATAATCAATAAACAAATTATATCTGACAGAGCCAAGAAGACAGACCTAGCTCTGATACCAGTTGTAGGAATTTATATCTACTATAATACTCTTGTAGAAAGTAATATAATTAATCCCTTTCCTTAGGACCCTTCTTGGTTGTCATAATTTGTATCTTTATTAATTAACCCTAGAGATGGATCTATAAATTTATATAAACCCTAACATGCGCCTATAACAAGAGTTAAGGGATTCGACCTGATAGTTGTTTACACAAGAGGTCGATTTCTGATTGAATGATTTCTGACTCCCGTCTTAACCTTCTGGACTGTATCCCCTACTCAATCCTTAACGCCGGATGGACGACGAACTTTGAAGAATTCCAAGTGGGAAGGAACACCTTAAACCGCCGCCGCCTACTCTCTCTTTCTCTCATTCAGTGATTTTTTTTAGTGTTAATTCTTCTTTTACACATAATGAGAGACCATGTATTTATAATACATGGTTGAGTGTGGGCCAAGCCTGTTAGTTTAATTCCTTCTAGGATTAGGAATTTAATTCCTTATTAGGAATTTAATTCTCTATTCCTACTTGGACTAGGAGTCTATATGGGCCAGTCCAGGGATCAAATACAAGAAATAAAGATGGGCCTGACTATGAATTAATTCTTCCTTGTTCAACCCAGAACATAATTAATTCATAAATATTAATTCATTCCACTACAGAATTAATAATGACTTACCCCTTTATTCCCGAGTTGAGTCGGGGCTTGAATTAGACTTAATTAATCCCCGTATTTAAGATATCGAATATCCATTAATTAATTAAAGTCTCTGACATCTTAAATCAATTAATTTCTTATTTATTCCTTAAGTAGTACCACTCAACCTTATTATTGTACCTGAACTTAATCAACCTACAGGGTTTAGTACAATAAACCTTTTGAGCTCCTTAAGGGGATATCATCATCCTAAACGGATATGGTTACATAAATACAAATTACCAATTATTATATGCAAGTTGCTGTCACCTAAAATACATAGTATAAAAGTTATATCTTAACTCTTGCCCATAGTAAATCAAAGTGACACACAAACAAGCATTCATAACTGTAATCTTATTTAGGCTTTAGATTATTATAAGTCACCGAGATCTCTAGTTCTTCACTAAGGTCAGGCAGAAGAACATATCTCACTGTGATCCTATCAATACGTAAATACATACCAGTATAAGTAAATAGTCAAGATAAACTATTTCTACTTAATACTGCAGCCTAAACCAACAACTCGTCCTCAAGTTGTCTAAGTTATGATTTACATTTTATATCTCTTTAAGTTTAACCAATCATATGATCTTCTGTGATCTTCAACACACCATAGGATCTAATTATTTGCAAGAGATATGGGGACACATACATAGTGAAAATGCAAATATAATCAAATAGGAGATAAACAGGGAATAACTGGAAACATTGTATATAAAAAGTTTTGCTTTCAGTATACAAATCCAACAACCCTGAACTTTGAGCTCTTCAAGGCTAATCCTCGAGAGTCTTTAAAAGACTTTGACATGAGATACACAACAATCTTGAATGAGTTGGTGTCTGCTGGGTGATAATGCGCAATCCGGTAATCACACAATCGAACAGTAATCAACAAGAACAGAATGTAAAAACACAGAATTTACGTGGTTCGATCCGGAGATCTACGTCCACGGGGAGAAAACAGCAATCGCCGAGGTGTTTCTTTTTCTCGAATGTTGAGTTTACAGTGCGTATTACAGAAAGCAAAGTGCGAACCCTAATTCAGAGTTCTTTTCATCTATTTATACTACTAAACCCAAACCCTAACTAAATCCCTATAATCTTGCCCACCAAATCTGCATGGCGGTTGGGAAAAGATCATGGGCCTTGATTCACGGAACAGATTTGATTCGCTGGACCGAATGCGTGTTGCTGGGCCTGTTGGGCCTGGGCCTTCGCGCTTGCTGGCGTGTTCGCTGAACTGGTAAATGGGCTCAGGATTAACCCGGCCCGAAGTAACCGGGTCATCCCTATCAGATGCCCCCCCCCCAGCCGAAGCGAGGTAGGAGCTTCGGTTGTCGCCGGGGTGGAACTGTAAGCAAGAAGACCGGGGTCACTGGCAGGCCGAAGTGTTTATGCGTGACGGAGTGTGTCCGCGTCCCTGGGACCTTGCGGAGCAGTCAATGGACGCAGTGCCGAGTTGGGCCGAGGTGTTTGGGACCTATAATGAGATATCGAATTTCCCAGAAGCGAAAAACGCGTTGTAAGTATATTACAGTCTGGCCGAGGTGGAAGGTACCCTGGAGTGAGTAGTTTGGCCGAAATGGTGGGGGCACCGGAGTGTGGTAGTATGCCGAGGTGGAAAGTACACCGGAGTGTATCTTGAATCTTCCTGAAGAAGGGTGAGGCTGATGTGATTGGCGGCGCCATAATGAGAGAGAGAGACGTGAAGTGATTGCGCATTATCAAATGGCGCCGTCTGTGGGAACGACAAGGCAGCCGCCAGGCCGCCCTCCGCCGTCTCGGCATCATAACCGCCGCCGCCAGGCCGCCCTCCGCCGTCTCGGCATCCTAACCGCCGCCGCCAGGCCGCCCTCCGCCGTCTCGGCATCATAACCGCCGCCGCCAGGCCGTCCTCCGCTGCCTCGGCATCATCACCGCCGCCGCCAGGCCGCACTCCGCTGCCTCGGCATCATCACCGCCATGTAAGTTTTTGGTTCAAACAACGACACGGCCGCGTCAATAAGTTTCTCAAAACGAGAAACCACACTGGATTGCAACACGGCCGTGTCACACAAACGACACGGCCGTGTCAAAATCGTGCTTAGGAACCAATTTTTGGTTCAACAGCAACACGGCCGTGTCACACAAACGACACGGCCGCGTCAATAAGTTTCTCAAAACGAGAAACCACACTGGATTGCAACACGGCCGTGTCAAAATCGTGCTTAGGAACCAATTTTTGGTTCAACAGCAACACGGCCGTGTCACACAAACGACACGGCCGCGTCAATAAGTTTCTCAAAACGAGAAACCACACTGGATTGCAACACGGCCGTGTCACACAAACGACACGGCCGTGTCAAAATCATGCTTAGGAACCAATTTTTGGTTCAACAGCAACACGGCCGTGTCACACAAACGACACGGCCGCGTCAATAAGTTTCTCAAAACGAGAAACCACACTGGATTGCAACACGGCCGTGTCACACAAACGACACAGCCGTGTCAAAATCGTGCTTAGGAACCAATTTTTGGTTCAACAGCAACACGGCCGTGTCACACAAACGACACGGCCGCGTCAATAAGTTTCTCAAAACGAGAAACCATGCTGGATTGCAACATGGCCGTGTCACACAAACGACACGGCCGCGTCAAAATCATGCTGAGGAACCAATTTTTGGTTCAACAGCAACGCGGCCGTGTCAGCCTTAGAACACGGCCGTGTCATAATCATTTCCCAAACACCAATTGAAGAGGTTATTCGCGTCTTCGGACAATCAATTCTCTCCCCCGATCCGTCCGGGGAGATTTGCATCTCGTCTCCGGATAATTAAATCTCTCCCCCGATCCGTCCGGGGAGATTTGCGTCTCGTCTCCGGACAATTAAATCTCCGTCTTCGGACAATCAATTCTCTCCCCCGATCCGTCCGAGGAGATTTGCGTCTCGTCTCCGGACAATTAAATCTCCGTCTTCGGACAATCAATTCTCTCCCCCGATCCGTCCGGGGAGATTTGCATCTCGTCTCCGGACAATTAAATCTCTCCCCCGATCCGTCCGGGGAGATTTGCGTCTCGTCTCTGGACAATTAAATCTCCGTCTTCGGACAATTAAATCTCTCCCCCGATCCGTCCGGGGAGATTTGCATCTCGTCTCCGGACAATTAAATCTCTCCCCCGATCCGTCCGGGGAGATTTGCATCTCGTCTCCGGACAATTAAATCTCTCCCCCGATCCGTCCGGGGAGATTTGCATCTCGTCTCCGGACGATTAAATCTCTCCCCCGATCCGTCCGGGGAGATTTGCATCTCGTCTCCGGACGATTAAATCTCTTCCCCGATCCGTCCGGGGAGATTTGCATCTCGTCTCCGGACGATTAAACTACTACACTCCGGTGTCCTTTCCATTTTGGCCAGAGTAATCACCCCGGTGTACCCTCCACCTCGGCCACGTTGTCACATCGCGTTTTTTGCTTTTGAGAAGTTCGGTGTCTCACTACATGCCCCGTGCACCTCGACCTAGCTCGACACTGCGTCCGCCAATCACTCCGCAGAGTCCCAGCGACGCGGCTAAACTCGGTCCTCCGTAAACACTTCGGCCCGCTAGCGACCCCGGTCCTTCTTCCACCCCGGTGACAACCGAAGCTCCTACCTCGCTCCGGCTGGGGGGGGCATCTGATAGGGATAACGGGATCAGCTCGGGTCGGGTTAATGCCTGAGCCCACCGACCGGCCCAACACGCGTAGGCCCAGCAGGGTCAATTAGGGTTTTGATTTGTATAAATAGGAGGAAAGAACTCTGATTAAGGGTTCGAATTCCGTATTCTAAATTACTCCGTGTAAACTCAACATTCTAGTAAAAGAAACACTCCGGCGATTGCCGTTTTCTGCCCGTGGACGTAGATCTCCGGATCGAACCACGTAATTCTTGTGTGTTTTTACATTATGTTTGCATAGATTATTGTTATAGTGCTTCGTTACCGGATTGCGCTTTATCACTGGGAAAGAGTACAATCAGCAGTAGTTAAACACTAAGCTGCTGCGAGCACTCACATAGGACTGGGATGTAAAGACTATTCCGGTGAGAAGCTCAAGAAGCTAGGTAAGAAGAGCATTCACGAACTCTTTTCGACCTCAAATCCTTTGAATATGACATTTATTTGAATATGACATCAAATCCTTTGAATATGACATTTATTGCAGGAAGACTAGTCACTTTCTCAGGGAATGCCCATATCCCAAAGTGCACAAGTATCTTGAGGAAGTTCGCAAGCAAATACGGGATAGAAGGATGCAGGAGAAAGCTCAGCTAAAAGCTCTCTTGAGTGGAGCAGAACCCATCAAAGTTGTTCTACTGTCATCAAGGGAACCTACATGATATGAAGACTCAGACTTCGACAGTGCCTCTTCATACTCTGAGAGTGAAGCACTCGTTTGTCTTATGACAAAATAGATTGACAACCATGATGAGGTAGAATCTCCCCGTACCTCTTCAAGACTATAGAATATTGATCTGAAAGCTTACTCATTCTCTCAGATAGATTATGGCTGACTTTGACGCGATTAACCTACCATATGAAGAACTGAAGGCTGAGAATATGCAGCTTCTTGGAGAAAATGCAATGCTTAGAGTTGAAGTTGATAAACTTACAGTTGAAGCAATTGACTGTTGTTTTCTTCGAGAGGAAGTGAGTAAGTTGAAGATGTCTCTCGCTCTTCAGGATAAAAAGGAAAGAAACTGATGTCAACCATCATGTCTTTTAGTAGATCATCTAGGAATCTGGATGAAATACTGGATGTTCAAAGAAACCTATCTAACATGGCAGGGATAGATTCTCTGACATAGTTTCTAATTGTCAAGCATCAAGTACTTCTATTGATGTTCTAGAAGTACGTACATTTGAGTCACACATGCTCCCCAAACAGTGTAAAGGTAATTTAGGAGGATGGACAATATCCCTACTAGGAAACCTAAACTGGAATCAGGCTGTAAACCTAACAAGGGAAAGTCAATTGTTGTAAGCACACTAAGCACAGATGCAGTAGGAAGTAACCAAATGCAACAAGCTCTGGCTACTGAGTGCCGTTACTCCCTACAACAGCCTAAGAGCAACAAACAGAAGACTAGGCTCAATACTTAGAGACTTCCACGCAAGGCTAGGAGGAACCATCCCAGGTTACTCCAGTCCAGGAAGCAACCTGCTCTAGGTACATCTGAAAAAAGGGAAACCTTCCAAGGTGTACACTAGCAATCTGGCCTAGAAGAACAACGTGCTACTCAGAGTTTCATTTACAAATGTGTTGCATGAAAGACTAATTCCCAAGGACCCATTAAGCAATGGGTACCTAAGTCTACTTGATTACTATGCAGGCCGAGTTGCCTATAGAACATAGTGATATCTGGTACGTCGACAATGAATGTACTAGGCATATGACATACAAAAAGAATTCTTTAAGGGATTCCAAAGACTGTAAATGACCCAATGTGGTGTTTGGAGACAATGCCAAAGGCATCACCAAATGTGTTGGAACTTTCTCTAAAGGTAAAGTCAGCATAACAGATGTCGTGTTTGCATGAAATGTTGCAAGAGCTATCGAAGAAGGAAAGGCAAGCAGAATCTTGGGATGAGGGAACTAACCATAAGTAAAGGGCTACTAAGAAAAGGCAAAAAAATTTAAAAAAAGAAATCAGCAGGTTCTCTTCTTATGCAAACAAGAAGAGGTGCCGTCTTTACCATATGTACTACCTCTTCTAATTCGTAATGATAGTAATTACCTGGAATGTAAGAAGGATTGGGAATAATAAGACTCAAAATTATATTAGAGATTTTGTTAAAAAAAAGAAACTGCCAGTGTTTGCTATTCTTGAAGCTAAAAATCAAAATCCAGATCTGTTTTTTGTTAAATCACTAGGGTTTCAGTTTGTGCTTGTTAATGATACACGTTAATTATGCATGTATTTAGGTCGATCTAGGAACATATTTTATATCGTTTGTGTGCATATTTGGTCGAGATTGGTTAATATTTATCATATTGGTCTATTTAACTTGTTTTGAAGGTTTTTAAGTGTTTTTATGTTGAAAAGTCATATTTTACAATTATCGGACGAAGGAACAAGTCAAGAAAGGGAAAGACCAGTTTGAACCAGTCTAAAAAAAGGTTAGACCGGAATAAACTGTCGCAACCGTGCCACTATTCATCGTGGACGCGACAAAAGAGGGCCAAAAAGTGATTTTTGAACTGACCAAGTGTCGCAACCGCGATAAGGATCTCTCGCGGCCACGACAAAAGTGACCGTTTTGAGCCTGTTTGGAGAAGCATGTCGCGATTGCGACATAACTTGCGTGTGGCTGCGACAGAAACCCATTTTTGAATAAAAGTCCTAAGTCAAGTAGGATTTTGATCCTATCTCCCAAAGATTCACCCCAACTTTATAAAAAGGACTTCAAGCTCGAATTTTAGCATACAATATCAGAGAATCACACACTCGAAATGCTTGGGAACAAGGATCGAAGAATAAGGCATGACACGACGAAAATCGACGATTGAAGATTCAGGTTTAGTTCGTTCTTTCTTTTGTATTTACTTTTCAATGACTTTGTCCATGAATGTTTATTTGATTTGTATACAATTATGAGTAGCTAAAAACATTTTTGTTCTAGGGGTAGAGTAGGTTATGAAGAATGATGTATTGATTTTTATCGTTTGATTCTGGACTCCGATTTATGTGTTCATCTATGTGTTTATTTTATTCTTACGATTTAATTTAAATTGACCACTTAAGTTAAATCTACAAGTTTAATAGTTTCACTCCGAGAGGAGAATTTTTAATAGACGTACAACACATAACATAATTGTCTATGATTACGTAGACATCGGTTAAGGATCCTTTGGGAGTCTTTAGGTTTAGTCGATTTGGAAGGGTGACTAAGTGTAGTAGATCAACAACTTAATCGCTTTAGAAGGAGGGTTGGGTTTATTTGAGTGTCGTCTAATAAACACTAAAATTGGTTTAAAAGTCTATAATTTTAGGTTAAATTATACATCAGGATGGTAATTGAAATCTATAACCTAAGATATGCTTAAATCCATCTAAGTCGGTCTTAATCATTAAATCTTTGTTTTCCAAGTTATTCATGTTTTATTTAGTTTTTTTATGAAAATTAAAATTATGCTTTACAAACAACCTCCACTATTCCAGAGTCTAGTTAGGAGAGTCTTAGATTATTCGGAGTATCGAACTATGCTTAGAGTTAGTCCCTGAGGATCGACCTTGACTACCACTACCTACACCGTATATTTGCGGTAAAATAGGGTTAGGAAAATCCACTGTCAAGTTTTTGGCACCGTTGTCGAGGACTGGTTATAGCGTCCTGCAATTTAAATTCAATTTATTTACTTATCTTATTTTCATTTACGTGGTATTATTTATGTTTGTGCTCTCAAGTAGTACATGTAAACTAGATCAAAAGGAACAACTCACCTAGTTCCTCTTGATCCAGAAATAGGAGCAACTGCCCGAAGATACAGAACAAGGAAGAATCCATGTTTGAGATGACTGAAATTACATATAATATAACTCAAGAAGAGATGATGAACCGACTGCTAGGGTCATAACAAATCTAGATGCTAGAGTGACTGCTATACAGAATCAGCTTCCACAGCAGCAGCAGAGGCCAACGCATATCGTTCAAGGTGACCCGGACGATGACACCACACCAATCATTGATTGTCTTCGTCCTATGCCGAATCAGCCTACCGGAGGAGTCAAACCACCACCACTGAATGCAAATAGCTTCGAACTAATGCCAGCTTTGATTAATATAGTTCAACAGAATCAATTCGGTAGAAGTGCACAAGAGAACCCTAATGTTCACCTGAACAAATTTCGTAGGCTGTCTGAGACTATAAAGATAAATCACGTTCCACATGAGCAGGCCAAAATGAGACTATTCCCATTCTCGCTGAGAGATAAGGCATTGCAATGGTTTAATTCGCTGGAAGATGTTACTGAGTGGGAAGATTTGAGCACAAGGTTTCTACTGAAGTATTTCCTGCCGAGTAAGATGTTGGATCTCTATAATAAAATCAATCAGTTCAAGCAATTTGATTCAGAATCATTTGGCAAGCTTGGAAGCGATTTTAGGATCTTATCCGAAGTTGCCCTCAACATTGATTTACCAAGAAGCAACAAATATGCAAGTTTTATAATGGACTGGTCGTGCCAACAAGGGATTATGTAGATGCAACAACATGGGGTATTTTGATGGAAAAGAACGTGAGGACAACATTCTCTATCTTGGATGCAATGGCTAGAACAAGTTATCAGTGGCCAAATGAAAGAAATCATCCAAGAAGAGTGGCTAGTGTGGTAGACGTAGAGTCGAATGATACAGTTACTTCTCAGTTAACCGCGCTGACAAATTAAGTAAGTCTGTTAACTAGTTTGACTTTAGCCCAACACACAGGCTCTTCATCGCAACAACCATCTGGGCAAGAAGAAGTTGATGATATTAATTTTGTCAATCAAAGGAATTTAAAAACTTTGAGGGCAACCAGCAAAGGTACAATCAGTACCCACAAGGAAATCAGAACCACCCTAACTTCTCTTATGGCAATCTCAAGAATTCACTCAATCCGCCACCGGAATTCACCGTTACTAATGGCATAATTCATGATGAAAGAAACCCAACTCTAGAGGAGTTAAGATATTCGCAAATGGAAATGTTTGAGGAAAAGTTAGCTCAACTTGAGAAGAAGATGGATAGTAAATATATCGAGTTGAACAAATAAGTGACTAGTCAAGGAGCGGACCTCAAGGAGATCGCATCCAATGTGAGTCAATTAATTTCAACATAAACAAGGACATTTTTCGAGTGTTACAGGGGTAAATCCGAGGGAGAAATGCCAAGCAATTCAGTTGAGAAGTGGAACTGACTACGAAGGTTTAAAGTTGCCAGAACAAGAAAAAAGTTGTCGAGAAAGAGAAATTGGAAGAAAAGATAAAGCCACAAGAAAAAGAGGAGGAGGCTTTGAAGCCAAGACAAAGGGGAATTATTATAGAAGAAGGCCCGAAATATGTCCCTCCAATTCTATTCCCACAAGCCTTAAGAAGAAAGAAAGTTGATGAACAATTTGCGAAGTTTTTGGACATATTCAAGAAGTTACAAATCAACGTCCCTTTTGTTGATGCATTACACTAGATGCACAAATTTAAAAATTTTCTCAATGAGGTGATAGCAAGGAAGTGAAAGCGTGAAGATTATGAAACTATTATCTTGATAGAGTAGTGCAGCGCGGTGTCAAAGAAAGCTACCATTGAAGCGAAAAGATCAAGGTAGTTTTACGATTCTTGTAAGATAGGTAATGAAGTTTATGAAAAAGCATTATGTGATCTAGGCGCTAGCATTAATCTTATGCCATCATCTATTTTTGGAAAATTAGGAATAGGCACAATAAAACCCACTACAATCACCCTTCAAATGACTGATAGATCCTTGACTTATCCAAGGGTCGTCGTAGAGGATGTTTTATTACAAGTTGGCAAGTTCATAATTCCGGCAGATTTTGTAGTCTTAGATATGATGGAAGATAAAGAGGTTCCCTAAATCCTAGGTCGTCCATTTTTAGCAACGAGTAGTGCGTTAATAGATATACAAAAGGGAGAATTGACTTTGAGGATAAATAGTGAAAAACTGACATTTTCTATCTGTAAGGCTATGCAATTTCATGATAGGGAGGGAGTTAATCAAATTGAGACATGTAGTTCTATACAATGTTTAGATACTACATTACATTGAGATCTTTTAGCCCCTATTGATAAAGATGCATTAGAAGTCTGTTTGTCAAATTTAGTATTTGTTTTAAATGATATTGATGCTACTAACCTTAATCTTGTGGAAAGTGTTAATGCATTGAACTCTCTGCAGGAAGCACCAAAAGATAGATCAACGAAAGAGGAAAGAAACTGTGAAAGAAGAGCCAAAAGAGAGTGTAAGTGGGCCTGAATTGAAGCCATTACCGGAACACTTAAGGTATGAATTCCTTGATGATGAGAAAAGCAACCGCTAATTATTTTTGCATATTTGACTGATTCAGAATGTGGGAAACTGTTAAGAGTACTTAGGAAACATAAGTCGGCAATAGGATTGACTATCTATGAAAGGGGTTAGCCCGACCGTGTATATGCATAAAATCCTAAAGGAAGATATTTATCAACTGAGTGTCCAAAATTAGCGTAGGTTAAACCTAATGATACAAGAAGTGGTTAGGAAAGAGGTACTTAAATGGTTAGATGTGGGTATCGTCTTTCCAATTTCTAATAGTAAGTGGGTTAGTCTAACTCAAGTGATTCCTAAGAAAGGGGGGATGGCCATTGGAAAGAGTGACAATGATGAAGTCATAGCCACTAGGTTAGACACGGGTTGGCGTGTGTGTATTGATTATAGAAAACTAAATGCAGCCACTCGTAAGGACCACTTTACCCTCCCCTTTTTAGATCAAATGCTTAATAGGGTAGCAGGGTATGAGTTTTATTATTTCTTAGATGGTTATTCGGGGTACAATCAAATTATTATTACCCCAGAAAACCAAGAGAAAACCGCGTTTGTGTGCCCTTATGGAATATTTACTTTTCGTAGAATGCTATTCGGGCTATGTAATACGCCTGCTACCTTTTAACGTTGTATGGTAAACGTATTTATGCATGCATAATAGGTCGAGTTAAGTGTTCATTTAATGATATTTGCATGCATAATTGACCATGTATTGCTCGTATTTACATTATTGGGCAATTTGATGTTTGTGACTTGTTTTGAAGTTATTTGGGTGAATTTAGACCAAAAAATTCGAACTCGACTAAGAATGGATGTTGAGAACAAGTCCCACAAGTCAAAAATCAAGAAAAATGGCCCCAAAAGCTGCAGGAAACTGAGCTCGGCCGAGCTAGTAAGTCTCGGCCGAGCTAGAAGGTCAGAGAATTCGAATTTCTGGCTGTAGAAGAGTCTCGGCCGAGACAGTCATTCTCGGCCGAGACAGTCATTCCCGGATAAGTGTATTTTGGACATAGACGAGATGCCATGATATGGTCATATAGTAAATTTCTTGGCATGTGCAATACAACCACCCGATGTGACATCCCACCAAAAGAAGAAGTTCTTTCATGACATTAAATTCTACATATGGGATGATCCTTACTTGTATAGAAGATGTGCCGATATAATCATTCGAAGGTGTGTTCGTCATACTGAAGTGAGGGACATAATTAGTCAGTGTCAGTCGTCTCCAAGCGGGGGCCACTTTGCTTCGGCAAGAACAACCGCAAAAGTACTACAAAGTGGGTTCTATTGGCCGACAATATACAAGGATTGTCATGATTTCATAATGCAATGTGATAGATGCCAAAGAACAGGGGGAATATCAACGAAGCATGAGATGCCTCTAACGAATATTATTGAAGTTGAATTATTTGACGTATGGGGCATTGACTTCATGGGATCCTTTCCTTCATCAAAGGGGTTCCAATACATCTTATTAGCAGTGGACTATGTTTCAAGATGGGTGGAAGCCATTCCGACCCAAACCAACGATTCTAATGTGGTTTTGAAGTTTCTCCATAAAAACATCATCCAAGGTATGGGGCGCCGAGAGCATTACGTAGCGACGAGGGTTCACATTTTTGTAACGAGTAGCTTGCAGCTCTTTTAGCCAAATATGGAGTAAAGCATCGAGTGACGACACCATATCACTTGCAAGCTAATGGTCAAGCGGAATTGGCAAATCGAGAAATTAAGCAAATATTGAAGAAGTTGGTAAATGGAAATAGAAAAGATTGGGCGATGAAGTTGGACGATGCACCATGGGCGTATAGGACGGCGTATAAAACTCCCTTTGGAATGTCGATGTATCAATTAGTCTTTGAAAAAGCATGTCACTTACCAGTCGAATTAGAGCATCGTGTATTTTGGGCCGTCAAGAAGTTAAATTTTGACTTCGGGTCGGCAGGTTTATCTCGCATTCTTAAACTCAATGAATTGGATGAATTTCGAAGTCAAGCATTCGAAACTCTAGTTTATACAAAGAAAGTTGTAGTGATGTGGGAAGATAGAAAGGTGCCATACGCCTATCAAAATGTGGGGCCCTATCTTCGGCTCCCCTACATGGAGGCAACGAAAATTTTAACTACCAAAGATACACTTAACTCGCCCATGTCCTTCGACGAACATCTTGCTCATTCTCAAATGCCGGACTTCATGGTGTTTCAGTCCAGGCAAGCAGCTGAAGGAAGTAGCAGAGCTCCTCGACATCAAAGAAGAAGAGGTCGGTAACAGTTGTTACATCCTTGTCCGAACAAAATGAGGACGGGGAGGGGCTAATCACGTCTCTCCAACATGACGTCAAGCTATATCATGATGAGGTGCAATCACTTGGCACCCAAATGGAGAGGCATCGAACATAAGTAAGATGGGCGGTGCAGACAATCAACACTGAATTGACCAATCTGCGGGTTATTTTGAACACCCTCCTCGAATGAAGCAATGAGGAATGTACATGGCGAGAGCAACAAGACACTCGATGGGGAGCGTGGACTCAATATTGGGAGTAACATGGCTTCCAACTACCACCACTGCCACCACCACAACAGATAGTGAGTTATCACCAAGGTGCACCACTCTTTTCCTCCAAACATTGGCCATCGGCCAAGTTTGGGGGAGGAGGTGTACCGTGGGACGTCTTGGCCGCTAGTTATCTTTTAGTTGTTATTTCTATATTTTTGTTTATAATTGTGTTTCGTTTGCTTGTTGCGTTTTAGTTGATCATTGGGTCTGTGTGCCTCCTTGTTTGCTTTGGTTGGAGTTATTGGGTCTATGTACCCACTTGTTTGCTTTAGTTGGATTTGTTGGGTCTGTGAACCCATTTATTTGAGTTTATTGCTAGTTGATAGTCATGTTGGGTCATAGTTTTTTTAAGTTTAATGTTTTATGTTTTCAATTGTTTGTTGGAGTCTAGGAAAAAAAACCGAGTCTTTGGTCTGTTGATAAGTGATATAAAAAGAAAAAATAGAGAGGATAGATGATGAAGAGTTAATGATGAGATGATTTTACGAAAAAAAGATTTGCAAAATTGGCACATAGTCGGCCATGATATGTAGTTTGAGAAAAAAATTGAGCTTGTTCTTAGAGCATTTGATCAAATTAAGCCATGTGAGTTTTCAGCCTAACTTGTACTCCCACTTTTTGGAGTAGTTTATGCATTCTTTCGGTGAGATTTGATTGGATATGTGTTCTTATCTCTAGAACTTGCCTCAAGTCTCTATTATGAATGTGTCGAACATATATTGTGACTTAGAAGATGATCTTATGCAATTTTTTATTTTAGCCTATTTTTTAGCCTTTAAAAGTTGTCATTTTTACCAACATTTCAAAAATTGTTCATAGTTAGCCCACTTGAGCTTTATAACCTTATTATTTCATAGCCCTATATTATAAGCCAAATACCTTTCTATTTAAGCCCTTGGCCCTATATTGGACTAATTGAGTAAGAGGGAGGTGGACTGGAAGGTAGATTTGGGAAAAATATTGGGAATGAAGTGGAAAAAATAGTTGATATTTGAAAAGGTGAAGAGAATGAGAATTGATAGGTGAAAAGTCGAGAAAAGTAGCATCTCCTAGTTGTTAGTTGTTATTTTCGAGGTTGTATAGAAAAAAAGAAAAAAAGAAAAAAAGAAAAAAAGAAAAAAGAAAAAAAAAAGAAAAAATCAGAAAAAAAAAAAAAAAAAAAAAGAAAGAGTTCATTGTATATATGTGTTTTAATTATTCTTGTTGAGGAGAGGCTAGGAATTGAAAAGTGCTTAATTATTTGAGTTGAATAGAAAATCGGGTAGTCCCAAAGATGTGGTACTCGAATAATAGCACGAAAAAGTACTTAGTTGTATGTACTTTTGTGGGGTGAAGAAGTTATTTCTTTTGGGATGACTTGCTGAAATATAAAGAGTGAGATTGAGTTTATATGGAGGGGTAGTCAGGTTAGGAGTAACTTAATTAGTCCAAGAGTAGTTACTTTTACCCAAATGTATCCCCACCTTACTTTAAGCCTACATTACAACAAAAAACAAAGTCCTTTTTTATTCTTTGTCACACATATCAACTACGAGATCTAATTTAGACGATTGACAAACATATGGTAGACAGTGCATATAGTCCAATTTGAGCGCAAACACTTCCTTATTTAAACACTTGAGAGATGAGTGAAATACTTATCCGGTGATGATCAAATTGTTCGAAAGTAGTTGATTATGCTTTATAAAAAACACTCAATTTTACTGTGTTGCCTGGCTTTTTGAGAAAAATCAGTCTGAAAGTAGATTCGTCATCTCATCGCCCTAAACATATGCCTAATCACTTGTATTCTTGGTTATTTTATCTTTTTGTTGTTTGGGACGAACAACATTTTAAGTTTGGGAGATTTTGATACACGTTAATTATGCATGTACTTAGGTCGATTTAGGAACATATTTTATATCCTTTACGTGCATATTAGGTTGAGATTTGTTTATATTTATCATATTGGGCTATTTAACGTGTTTTAACTTGTTTTGAAGGTTTTTAAGTATTTTTAGGTTAAAAAGTCGTATTTTACGATTATTGGACGAAGGAACAAGTCAAGAAAGAGAAAGACCATTTTGAACCGTGTTTTAACTTGTTTTGAAGGTTTTTAAGTATTTTTAGGTTAAAATGTCGTATTTTACGATTATTGGACGAAGGAACAAGTCAAGAAAGAGAAAGACCATTTTGAACCGGTCTAAAACAAGGTTGGACTGGAATAAACTGTCGCGATCGCGCCACTATTGGTGGCGTCTGCGCTAAAAGAGGGCTAGAATGTGATTTTTGAACTGACCAAGTGTCGCGACTGCGATAAGGATCTCTCGCAGCCATGACAAAAGTGCGTTTTGAGCCTGTTTGGAGAAGCATGTCGTAACCGCGACATAACTTGCACGCGGCCGCGACAGAAACCCATATTTAAAGAAAAGTCCTAATTCAAGTAGGATTTTGATCCTATCTCCCAAAGATTCATCCCCAACTTTATAAAAAGGACTTCAAGCTTGAGTTTAAACATACAATCTCAGAGAATTACACACTAGGAATGCTTGGGAACAAGGATCAAAGATTAAGGCACGACACGACGAAGATCGACGATTAAAGATTCGGGTTTAGTTCGTTCTTTCTTTTGTATTTACTTTTCAATGACGTTTGTCCATGAATGTTTATTTAATTTGAATACAATTATGAGTAGCTAAACACGTTTGTGTTCTAGGGGTAGAGAGTAGGTTACGAAGAATGATGTATTGATTTTTACCGTTTAATTCTAGACTCCGATTTATGTGTTTATCTATGTGTTTATTTTATTCTTATGATTTAGTTTAAATTGATCACTTAAGTTAAATCTACAAGTTTAATAGTTTCGCTCCGGGAGAAGGAAATTGTTAATAGACGTACAATATATAGCGTAATTGTCTATGATTGCGTAGACATTAGTTAAGGATCCTTTGAGAGTATTTAGGTTTAGTCGACTTGGAAGGGTGACTAAGTGTAGTTTATGAACAACCTAATTGCTTCGGGAGGAGGGTTAGGTTTGCTTTAGTGCCGTCTAATAAACACTAAAATTAGTTTAAAAGTCTAGAATTTTAGGTTAAATTATACATCAAGATCGTAATTGAAATTTATACCCTAGGATACGCTTAAATCCATCTAAGTCGGTCTTAATCGTCAAATCTTGGTTTTCCAAGTTATTCGTAGTTTATTTAGTATTTTTTATGCAAAATAGTATTAAGCTTTACAAACAACCTTCACTATTCCAGAGTCTAGTTAGGAGAGTCTTAGATTATTCGGAGTATCGAACTGTGCTTAAAGTCAGTCCCTGAGGATCGATCTTGCCTACCACTACCTACACCTACACCGTGTACTTTGGGTAAACTAGGGTTAGGAAAACCCACTGTCAATTAATAATAATGAGAAAATTTGAGCCCTGTGGAATGAACCGGTTAAAGTTGATTTGTTGTTTCTTCTAATCAATTGCTTGATACTGAATTAACAAACCCTGTGATGGGGTGTAGCTTATTTTGCTCTTTTTTTTTTTTTCTTTTTTTTTTTTTATGCTGATTGTGCTAGAAATGAGAGACTGATATTATGGAACGAGCTTAAAATGATTTCTCATGTGGATTTTCCTTGGCTTGTTAGAGGGGACTTTAATACTATTTTGTCTTTTGAGGAAAAGAAAGGGGGTGGGTGTTTAAAGATTAAGTCGATGGATAATTTAATAATATGATTGTTGACTGTGGCTTAGAGTAAGCAGGGTTCACTGGCCTTCCATTCACATGGCATGCTAACCATGAATTGAAAGGCTAGATATGGCTCTGATTTTACCTAAGTGGCTTGACTTGTTCAATCTCTTTGAGGTTAAGTGGTACACGTGTTTATGCATGCATATTAGGTCGATTTAAGTATTCATTTAGTGACATTTGCATGCATAATTGATCGTGTACTGTTAATATTTGTATTATTGGGCAATTTAACTTGTTTTAAAGTTATTTGGATAATTCTAGACAGAAAAGTCGAACTTGAGTGAAGATGGATGAAGAAACAAGTCTTGCAAGTCTAAAACAAAGTAAAATTGAACCAAGCATAAGAAAGTCGTGCTCGGCCGAGACAATCAGTCTCGACCAAAACAAAAGTATGTTGGAAAGTCATCTTTCAGCTGGAGAGGTATCTCAGCCGAGACAACCTTTTTCGGCCGAGAATTTGATACATGACTCTCGGTCGAGACAATCTTTCTCGGCGAGAATCCGATACATTACTCTTGGCCGAGACGAACCTTCTTAATCGAGACACAAAGTCGGTTTACACAGTAATTTGTTCGAAGATTGCCTCTTTAAGCCCACTTCATCCGCATCTATATAAAAAGGACCTCAAGTCCGAAAAAGGGAGTTTTGTTTGACTCTAAAGCTTGGACATGGAGATTCCGGAGAGCACAAAGATCAAGATTCATCATCTTGGATTTTTTTAGTTTAATTTTTATGTCTTTCATTATTACATGTTTTTAGCCATCACTATGATCGGCTAAGTTCCTTTATTTCCGTCTTTAACTGATGTTGAACCCTAGGAGGATGTTTTGTAGTTCTTACAGTAAATTTTTGACTGAATTATGTCCTGAAATTATTTCTGTTATTCGGTTTATATATATCTTTTATGTGTTTGTTATTTGGATTGATCACCCGGGTAGTAATCACATAATCGTTGTTAGGCCATAAATCGTAATCCATAATTGTTACGATATTATGTCTATGAGTAGCAAATAGTGAATTCATTCACTAATATAACATAAGTCATGGTCACTTGTATCGAGCTTGTGAGTACACCACCTTACCTATCACGTTGCCCTAGTACCCTATGCATTCGGGTAACGGTATTTTAGAGATTGTATCCTAAGACCACTTAATCAGATAGATTAATTGCAGAGCGTACTTGTGATTAATAATTCCTAAGGCGTAACAAGGTTAGTAGAGCGTATTTATTAATTCTTAGGGTAGGGATTTCAGAACTAATTTGTCAAACATTTGCATTAATTGCGAGGATAATCCAAACTAGGGGGATACTAGGTTAAAGACGGGAATACCTTCTTATATTTGAATTCATCTTTAAATTACGAGTTTACTTGTTATTTGCAATAGTTGTTTAATTCCAATCAACTCCCCCCCCCCCATACTTTATTATATATATTATATATTATTACTGTTATTTACATAATTAGGTTAAATACATAAACATAATTAGTTCCCTGCTCCCTGTGGGATCGACACCGACTTACTCTTTCTACTATTTAGAAAAGGAAATATAGGAATAAAAAAATAATAACTAATTTGATACTCGACAGTGCGGTCAAATTTTGGCGCCGTTGTCGGGGAACAATTGAAATTAATTGCGGATTTAGTATTAACCATTATTTGTTTTATTTTTCTTTATATATACTTGGCACTCACTTGTTTCTTTTCATCTTATTACAGCTGTGAATGATCACTCGTTTACACGGTAGCAAAGATCTGCAATTCGACCAGGAGATTACTCAAAGAGATAGAGTTATGAGGAAACAAGCGAGAGAGATTCGAGAGGAAACTGACACGTTATATTCTGACACTAAAACCATCCCATCTGAATAAGAAAGCGAATGAACAAACATGGCAGAAGAGAAGTTTATGAAAGAATTGTCTGACACTAGCGCTACTCACCAGCCCTTATGCATCACTTTCCCTAACTTGGGAGAGAACACCGCGTTTGAACTGAAATCTGGGCTAATCCATCTGTTTCCCTCATTCCATGGCCTCTCGGCCAAGGATCCCCACAAACATCTGAAGCAGCTTCACACTGTCTGCTCGAGTATGAAGCCCACTACTATTAGTGAAGAGGCGATCAAACTACGAGCTTTTCTCTTCTCTTTGAATGATTTGGTCAACGATTGGCTCTACTATCTTCGCCTAACTTTCATCACTATGTGGGGGGAGATGGAGAGATAAATTTTTGGAAAAATATTTTCCTGCATCTAGAGAAACGAACCTCAGAAATGAGATAAGTGGAGCTCGACAAATGCACGACGAGAATTTTTATAAGTATTAAGAGCGGTTCAAGAAACTGGTGGCAAGCTGTCCACAACATCAGATAACCGATCAACTGCTACTCCAATACTTCTATGAGGGATTATCACTGGCGAATCGTAACATGATAGATTCAGCTCGTGAAGGAGTGCTAATGGATAAAACCCCAACTGCCACCAGAGAACTGCTATCAAAGATGGCAACTAGTTCGTAGCAATTTGGGTGTAGGGATGCACCGATCAAGCCAGTGAGAGAGGCAACCGACTCGTCCATTGATGATAAGATTGATGCGTTAATGAATCTGGTAAAGAAGGTCGTTGCAGGGGCAAAGCAATTATCAAGCCATGCCGTATTTGTGAGACATTGGAGCACGCGATAGACGAATGTCGAGTTCTAGGAGATGAGATCGACGCCCATGTTAATGCAGTTGGCACGGACAATTTTCGGGAAAGAAGGTATGACCCCTACTCCCAATCTAACAATCCGGGATGGAGGGATCATCCCAAATTGAGGTATGGAAATCAGCCGCAGTAGTTGGGAGACCAAAACAGCCTCCCAAGGGGCATGTTCCAACTGAAGCAACCGATTGAACAAGCTTCTTGTCCATCCTTAGAAGATGTCGTCAAAACCTTGGCAACTAACACTCTTCAGTTCCAGAAGGATACACAGTCGAGCATCAAGAACCTTGAGACTCAAGTGAGTCAATTAACTACTGTCGTGAGTCATATGGAGAGTGCGAACAATGGTAAATTACCAACCCAATCGATGATTAACCCAAGAAACGTGAGTTCTATCACTGAGGAGTGGAACTGAGCTTGGAGAGCCTAAAAGCCCGGGCAAAGTTCCGACGAGGAAGTTGAAGGAAAAATTGAGAAGAATGAGGGGGGAGTCGAGCAACCCATCTCGGCGGAGACAAAAGTCCCCTAGAAAGCTCTGTCGTGCTGCCAACCCATCTCAATCGAGAACCACCTGTCTCGGCCAAGACACATTGCTTGAAAAAATAGCCTCCTTCGTCACCTGTTCCGAATCAACCACTCCTATTTCCTAGTAAACTTGTGAAGATAGTGAAAGATAATAAGGAAAATGAGCTCTTAGAGGTATTCCGAAAAGTCGAGATAAACATCCCATTAATCGACGCAACCAGACAAATCCTAAGGTATGCCAAGTTCCTTAAAGATTTATGTACTAACAAACGCAGGTTGAAAGGGGACGAGAAAGTGATCATGGGGGAGAATGTGTTAGCCATCCTCCAAAAAAAGATTCCTCCAAAGTGCAAGGACCCAGGTATGTTCATAATCCCTTGTAAGATAGGTAATTGAACCATAGGGTAAGAAACTAGGGTAGTTATACAATTAGCTGACCGTAGTAACTCATACTAGATCTAGGTGCATCTATAAATGTTATGCCTCGCTCTATTTTTCATGCATTAAATCATAGGCCACTAAAAGAAACTAGGGTAGTTATACAGTTAGCTGACCGTAGTAACTCATACCCTGATGGGGTCATAGAAGATGTACTAGTGGAGGTAGATGAGTTAGTGTTTTCTGCTGATTTTTATGTGCTAGATATGAACGGTGATACATCAACTTCTACGCCTATTTTGTTAGGGAGCCCGTTCTTGAACACCTCATAAACAAAGATAGATGTTCGTGAAGGAACCCTCACAATGGAGTTCGATGGACGCATTGTTAAATTTAACATATATGATGCAATTAAATTCACTGAAGATGTCCATTTTGTTTTCCCTAATGATGTAGAACTCTCCTGTTGAATAGAAATTTGAGATGAGATGCAGGAATACGTTGAATATTTCCACATCTTTGAGGCATCATAAAGAGGAACATGAGAAGCTAAATGAAGTAAAGTACTTGAATTGCTCAGGGCCAACCTGGAAACCACCGTGGTATAGACACTAAAGGGAAATTGAAATGGTCGATTCAACGACGTAAAACAAAGGCACTTGTCGGGAGTTAACCCGACATTTATCGTATTTTACTTTTAAATGTTTGATTTTATTGTAATTTTCTATTTTTATGTGTTTTCTTATCGTTTTTTATTAGTATGTATGAACTAACATGACTCGAAATCAACATAGCAGTGGAGCATGATGGATATAACAAGACATCCGGTGGGGTGCGATAGCCTAATTTTGGAGCAAACATAGCTTCCAACCACCACCTCAATAGCAGCATTGTAAGTAAGCACCAAGACATACCACTCTTTTCTCCAAAAACATTGGTTTTCAACCAAGTTTGGGGGAGGGGGTGTAACTGGGACGTCTTGGCCACTTTGAGCTTTATTTTCTTATATTTATGCTTTATGCTAGCTTCTAGTGATCTTGTCTGGTTGCTCTTGTTTGCTCGACATTGTGAAAGGCCTGTGAGCCATTAGTTGGCCTGTGAACCCATTAATTATTTCTAAGCAATGTTTAATTCAATTGAGTAGTTGTTATGTATTTTGCATTTTAATTGAATCTAGGATTGAGTCAGTTGAAACAAAAAAAAATGGAGATTGTATTTTGATTTTGATGTGTGTCTAAGGACAAGATATTAGGGAAATGATAAGTGTGCAACTAGTTAATGATGATGATGATTCTTGATTAAAATTTGAAATGTGACATATGATAGAGCATGATATGTGATTGAGATGAAATTGAGCTTGCACCTGAGACTTGTGATCAAATACTACCCTGTGAGTTTTTTAGCCGTTTTGTACTCCCATCTTTGAAGTAAATTATGCATTATTTCGGTGTGAATTCTTTGGTTATATGTGGTCGTCTCTAGAACTTCCCTGATTCTGTATTGTGAATATGTCAGTACATGTTGTGACTTAGGAAATGATCTTAGGCGATTTTTTATTTTTAAACTATTTTTGAGCTTGAATATGTTCTCCTTTTGAAAAAAAAAAAATGAAAAGTTCCCGTAGTTAGCCCATTAGAGCTTTGTAGCTTTTTATTTGATAGCCCTACTTTACAAGCCGAAACCTTTCGATTTAAGTTTTTGGTCCAATTGGACTAAGTGAGTTTGAGAGAGGAGGATTGGAAGGTTGTCAGGAATATTTTGGGATGAATTTAGGTGAAGTATGAGAATGTTTGAAGAAGAAAAGGGATATGAATTGATAGACAAAGAAATTGAGAATAAATAGCCTCTCATAGTTGTTATGTTGTTTTTAGAGAACCAATTCATCCCGCTCTTTTTCCCACAAACTTTAGTTTTCAACCAAGTTTGGAGGAGGGGGTGTAAGTGTGACGTATTAGTTATTTTTACTAGAAGTTATTTGCTTTAAGAAAAAAGAGAAAAGAAAAGAAAAGAAAGAGTTCGTTGTACATAAGTGTTTTTATTGTTTTTGTTTAAGGAAAGGCTAGGAGTCTAAAAGTGCTATATTGCTTGAGTTGATTAGAGAAATTGGATAGTCCCAAATTGTGGTACCCAAGTGAAGCGTGAAAAACACTTAGGTTGTAAGTACTTTTGAAGGGTGAAGAAACCTTCTTGCGGGATGGTTTTGCTGAAATTTGGAGAGTGAGGATTGAGTGATTGTACTGAGGGGTAGTTGAGTAGGAATTACTCAATTAGTCCAAAGACTAGTCACTTTTATCCAAATTTTTCCCACCTTACCTTAAGCCTACATTACAACAAAAAATAAAGACTTTTTTTTTTTTAATCCTTTGTCACAAATGTCAAGTACGAGTTTTGATTTAGATGATTGACAAACATATGGTAGGCATTGCATATAGTCCAATGTGAGTAAAATTGAATTTACCTTATATACTTGAGAGATGAGTGATACACTTAACCAGTGAGGATCACTTGTTGAAAGTATCTAGTCTCGAAAGCAGTTGATTTTGCTTTATCGGATATGCTCATGTTGTCTTGCTTTTATAAAATCTGCCTGAAACTGTGTTCGCTACTTAAATCGCCCTTAACACGTGTCATGTTGTTTTTTTTTTCTTTTAAATTGATTAGGATGAACAAAGGTTTAAGTTTGGGAAATTTTTGTTACACGTGTTTATGCATGCATATTATGTCGATTTAAGAGTTCATTTAGTGATATTTGCATGCATAATTGATCGTGTATTGTTCATATTTGTATTATTGGCAATTTGACGTTGTTTGACTTGTTTTAAAGTTATTTGGGTAAATCTAGACCGAAAAGTCAAACTCGACTGAAGATGGACGAAGAAACAAGTCTTGCAAGTCTAAAACGAAGCAAAATCGAGCCAAACATGAGAAAGTCGTGCTCTGATTGTCTCGATCGAGACAAAAGTATGTTGGAAAGTCATATTTTAGCTGGAGAGGTATCTCGGCCAAGATAACCTTTCTCGGCCGAGAATTTGATACATGACTCTCGGCCGAGAAAAACCTTCTCGTCCGATACAAAGTCGGTTTACACAGTAATTTGCTCGAAGATTGCCTATTCAAGCCCAACTGAAGCCCACTTCATCCCCATCTATATAAAGAAGACCCCAAGTCCGAAAAAGAGAGTTTTGATTGATTATGAAGCTTGGACTTGGGGATTCCGGAGAGCATGAAGAATCAAGATTCATCGTCTCGGGTTTCTTTAGTTTAATTTTGATGTCTTTCATTATTATATTATTTTTAGACATCGCTATGATCAGCTAAGTTCCTTTATTTCTGTCTTTAACTGATGTTGAACCCTAGGAGGATGTTTTTGTAGTTCTTACATTAATTGTTTGACTGAATTATGTCCTGGAATTATTTATGTTATTCGGTTTATTTATATCTTTTATGTGTTTTGTTATTTGGATTGATCATCCGGGTAGCAATCACATAATCGTTGCTAGGCCATAAATCGTAATCCGTAATTGTTACGAAATTATGTCTACGAGTAGCAAATAGTGAATTCATTTGCTAGGATAACATAAGTCGCGGTCACTTCTACTGAGCTTGTGAGTACAACACCGTACCTATCCTGTTGCCCTGCTACCCTATGCGTTCGGTTAACGGTGTTTTAGAGATTGTATCCTAAGACCACTTAATCGGATAGATTAATTGTAGAGCGTACTTGTGATTAATTACACCTAAAGGGTAACAAGGTTAGCAGAGCGTACTTGTTAATTCTTGGGGTAGGAGTTTCAGAACTAATTTGTCAAACGGTTGCATTAATTACGAGGATAATCCAGACTAGAGGGATACTAGGTTAACGACGGGAATATCTTCTTATATTTGAATTCATCTTTAAAATTACAAGTTTACTTGTTATTTGCAATAGTTGCTTAATTCCAATCAACTCCCCCCATACTTTATTAAATATATTATATATTATTACTACTATTTAAATAATTAGGCTAAATACATAAACGTAATTAGTTTTCCTGATCCCTGTGGGATCGATCCTGACTTACACTTTCTACTATTTAGAAAAGGAAAGCTAGGAATAAAAATTAATAACTAATTTGACTGCATCTGACAGTGCGGTCATTAAGCATTTGTCCAAAAGGCTATCTGATCATTGTCCTTTATTGATGTCTTTGTCTGTTGATAATCATAGAAGTAGGTCTTCCTTTAGATTCCTTAATGCTTGGTCAAGCATTATACTTTTCTTTTTCTATTATAGAAGAGTCTTGGACTCAGCGGGGCAAAAAGGTATGATAAATATTCAACAAAAGCTTTTCAGATTAAAATATATATTGAAAAGTTGGAATATAAGGGTCAATTACCAAAAGCAACCTGTATTATGAGCCTTTTTCAGTTTTGCAACCTAAACTTTTTAGTTTTTCCGATGACAACCTGTATTAATTATTTTTTTTCAATTTGCAACCTCCAGATATATTTCCGGCTATATAGGCCATGTGACTTGCACATGTTCTTTTTTGGAACATATTTGATTGAGTTGCTAAAGCTGAATAGAATCTTATAACTCAAAGTCGTTTACTTGAATGACTCTTCAGATTCCCAATTGAAACTTTTAAACAGAGACAAGCCAATTTTTCACTTGCTTGTCTTTAGAAGAATCTTTTTGGAAACAAAAATGGGCTTGCAAATGGCTCAGTGAAGGAGATAATAATACTACCTATTTTCATTCTCTAGTCAAGAAAAAAAAATTTAAGAACATAAATTCTGAAATCTTGGTTGATAACATTACAATGTCTGAACCTGCTCTTATTAATAATTCTTCTTGTGATTTCTTTATAAAAATATTTTCTTCTGAGGGATGTGATGTGGACAGCCCTATCTCTAGTACCATCAAGCCTCTCATAAAGAGTATGAGGCTCATACCTTGTGTGTGCCTCCAACACTTGATGAGCTTTATGAGGTGGTAAAAGGTATTGGTAATGATAGCATGTCTGGCTCTGTTAAAGAAGACCTGTTTGAAGCTGCAAAGGAATTCTTTTTAGGAATTCCGATGCCTAGGAGCTTCACTTGTACTTCTATACCCTTATTCCCAAAAAAGATCACCCTTCCACTTGGACTGATTTTAGCCCGTTTAGCTTATGTAATGTTATCAACAAAAACTTGTCTAAACTGGTTAATAATAGGTTATATGTTCTCCTTCCCACAATATTTCCACCGATTCAAGGTGGGTTTGTCCCATCTCGGGATATTTGGAAATGGTGCAAGACCTTAATACTAAGAATAAAATTGGTCGAATGATCTTGAAAATAGACATGCAAAAGGCGTATGATAGGATTGAATGGAGAGCCCTCTTTAATTTTTTTATACTTTTAGGGCTGCCTGAGTTGTTTATTACTTATATGTCAAATTGTGTTGACAACTCTTGGTTCTCTTTGCTTATTAATGGATCTCTATGTGGCTTTTTTAAATCATCTCGGGGAATCAGACAAGGTGACCCATTGTCCCCGAGTCTTTTTGCTATCTTTACTAATGTGTTGACTTATGGGCTGATTGAACTGTATAGCATTTACCCCAAGCTGAGTTTTAGCAAAAAAAGGGGTGACTATCCCTTCTTTGTCGTTCGTGGATGATACAAGTGGTTTTTTCTTCGATTGACATTGTTTCGTTTAGTAAACTGTTGTTTTTTTGGAAATTTTCGAAAAGGCTTCCGGCCATTAGATTAACTATTCTAAAAGTTCCGTGATTTATGGCAAACATACATCCCCTTATTGTAAGAAAAAAATCCTTGATCTCTCCAATTTTATTGAAGAAAAGCTGCCCTTCAAATATCTTGGTACTCCGCTTTAAAGGGAGAGTTAAGAATCTTTTGTTCCAAGAGTTATTTGAGAAAATTAAGAGTTGTTTGGCTGGTCGGGATAAAATTTTCCTTAGCGGGCGACGGGTGGGAGGGGGAGGGGGGGGGGGGGGTAGGTTAGAGCTAATTAAAAACGTCTTAGCATCTATTTCAATGTATTCTCTTAGAGTGGTGGGCCCCACAAAAACTATTTTGGATAGATTTTTTTTCTCCTAATCTATGAACAAAGAAAAAACACTCCTCTTTCCTCTCCAAGGTGACTTGAACCCAGGACCAAAGGTCTAGGTAGTGGTTGCTCTCATCACTTGAGTTATCCAACTTCGTTTCTGTTTTGAATAGATTTCAAAAGTTTTTTAACAGCTTTTTGTGGGGTTCTAATTCGGAACATAAGCAAATCCATTGGGCCTCTTGGGATAAAATTTTCTATCCCAAAGAGGAATGTGGTTTGGGTGTACGAAGTTTAATGGATATTAATAAGCCTATGCGGCTTATGCTTGGTGGAATTTCGTACATGCAAAGCTTTGTGGTGTGATTTCATGAGTTAAAAATATCTTAGAAAACCCACCCGTTTAACGCTGATTTTGGTCCCAACCAATCTCATTTCTGGAAAAGGCTTTTGAAAGCTTAACCTTTCGCGGATAGTAATATCTATTGGAGGGTTGGGAGAGGGGAGATTCATTTTGGTTTGACAACTGGTGTGAAGCTTCCCTCCTTTACAAATATGCTAATGGTTTTAATTGTGATGAGACTATTAGGAATTTTTTTCTTGATGGTATGTGGGACATGAATGCTTTGTGTAATGCCTTGCCAGCGACTGTTGTGAATACTATGAGCTAGGTCAGTATGTGTGTTACAAATGATGATATTCCAGTGTGAAAGTTATCCCCGGATGGCAAGTTCTCTTTCAAGACGGCCTATAATGAACTAAGGGATAAGAAAAATGTGGATGTATGGAAATCTATTGTTTTGACTAAAAATATTTGACAATCACAATCGTTGTTTTGTTGGAGACTTCTTAACAGGTTTGTGTCAGTAGAGAGTATTCTTCAAGGCATAATAATCTTGATAACATCCATTTATCATCTTTGCCATAGTGAGGTAGAGGAGCTCAACCATGCCTTTGTATCCTACCCAATTGCTTGGCAAGTGTGAGACTTTTTTGGTAAGGTATTTTGAATTAATTATCAGCAAAACTGCACCATTTCTCAAATGCTGAAAATCTAGTTTGAAAAATGTCGAATTTCTGATCATGCGAGGAAACTTATACCCATTTCGATCTGTTGGTTTTTATGGTATGTGAGGAATTGGCAAAATGTTAACTGCAGTCATTATTCAGCATATGGTATTGAATAGGGTTAGACTCAGGTCTAACGCCAATCTGTTAGCCTCAATTTGGAAAATTTCTCTGCTTTTCTTAAAAAGAGAAACATTTTTTGGTCCATTGGAAACCTCCACATGATGATTTTTTCAAAATAAATTCTGATGGGGGCATCGAGGGGTAATCCCGGCTTGACTAGGGTAGGAGGTCTCATTCGAGATAGTAATTCGCAATTTGTGGCTGGCTACTGGATCTATCTTGGCATTTCGGATACCATCTCAGCGGAACTTGTGGGCAATATTGAAGGATTAAAACTTTGTATCAAGCTAGGAATTTCGAGGGTATGGTTCAAGGTGGATGCACTCGCTATTATCAAGACTCTTTGGAATAATTATGTGGGGGCGTGGAAGCATCAAAGTCTGTTGGCAGACTTTGCAAGGCTCTCAAGATCACTCCAATTGAGACTCTTGCACATCCACGGGGAAGAAAATTGCGACGCTGATCATATCGCTAATTTGGCGATCAGGCACAAAAGCAACAATGAATTCAAAAACTTATCCATTTGTAATAGTCTTAGGGGTTTTTTTTGCTTAGATGGTTTGGGACTTGGGAGTTCCAAACTTACATTTCCTTCTTAAAAGTCCTTGTACTGAGAGCTTGAGAACTTTACACTGTTTGTGAATTTCTGTTAAGTTATGATACAAGTTAGGAATCAGTGCCTCAATCCCTCCACCGCTGAGATTGGCTTGAGTAAAAAAAAAACAAAGTGTAAAAGTTTGTAATGAAATTGCAAATATTGTGTATAATAAGGTGTTTTGCCTTTGTAATGGAAAGACTAAATAATTTTTTTCTAAATAACTTTTATATGTAAAAGTTAGTTAATCGTTCTTTGTTGTAATATTTTCAGGTTAATAATTAATAATATTAAGAAATGTGTTGTAGGGGAAACATAAAAATAAAGAAGAAAGATAGGCACGAAATGATTAGGGTTCTCTTATTCATCAGATCCTCTTTATATAGGGTGTCAAATATAAGGGTTTCACAGTTACATAATATTTAGTGAATACCTAGATTGTCCTTCATCAATTACTTTTAACGAATGCACACTAATTGTGTTTTTTTCCTTCAACACTTCCCCTTGTACCAAGTCAAAGGGGAATTGGTGCATAAATTTTTGCCTCGTTAAAAACCTTGCCAAGTAACAAAACCTAGCGGGAAAAAATAAACCTTGGTCGAAGGGAAAAAGAGTGCAACATACCTTTGTTGCGACTCCCATGAAGTCTACATCCCTCCCTTGATACGAACATCTATCAAGAGAGTTTAAAAAATCTCTCCATCCTCAAAATTTTACATAAAACATGAGGATATTATGTGGTTGCTGGTTATAGAAAAGCGTTGGCAGGACATGCTTGGTCTCGTCACCTTTGATGTGTAGCATAATCCATCTCTTTGTTGCAAATAACTTCATCTTCATAACTTCGGGTATGTTCTTCAGTGGTATAGCTCAACTCACTAATACTTTGACCATATAGGTTGATGAACTTCTTGAGATATCATCCATGAGTGATGTGATGAGGTAGCTAGAGTAGTTGTGATTGGTTGATCTTCAAGATTTCATTGTGTTCCTCATGGTAATAAATAACTAGTTTGGTAATGACATTTACATTGACCAATAAGATAACCAACATCTAAACTCAATCAAAGTAGTATTTAGTATTTCGTAATATGGCGTAGCTTCAATAGTTATTTAGGAGTTACATATCCTTTTGTACTCCTTTTATCTCTCTATATGAAAGCATTTGACATTTCCTTTAGAGTTTACAATTTCATTTGGAATCTCTCTTGTCTCTAATATGAGAAGAACAAAGATGAGTCAATGGCTTCTTTCAGATACCAAAATATTATTTTATATCATTCCACTGATATTGCATTGTCCTGAGTAAAATATGACCAACAAGTTCTTTGAGAAAGTAATACATGGTTGGGTGCATTGAGCTTTTTGTACAATAACGCACACATTTCAATTAAGTAGGGAATTTCATCTCCTAATAGCTCTTTCGTCATGTTCTTTACACTCAAATGGATCTTTTCTTATGTCCACACTTCAACCAATCATAGGAGTGCTAACGGATTGCATTTTCTCCATGTTAAATCGCCTGATAATCTTTTGGATGTATGTAAACTGAGGAATTAATATTTCACAAACTCGGTCTTCCTTTTTTATAAGGCATGGACAGTTCTGAGTTTTTCCACGATCCTTTATCTCAATTCTAATTTCAAATGCATCATGATTTCTCTTATTTCTTTAAGAGTACCTATTATGTCCTTAACATCGACATAAGCTACTATAGTTGCAAATATAGAACTTGTTTTCTTTATAAATGCATAGGAGCAATGTTACTTGTTCTTTCCCTTCCCAATCAAGTAGTCACTTAGATGGGCATACCATTTCCATCCAGATTTATTTTAATCAAAGTGAGCATTTCAATCTAATATTGTAAGTGCACTCTGTGGTCTAGAGTCACTTGAGTTGGGCAATGAAAATCCATCTGACACTTTCACATATCTCAATAACAAGATCCCCAAAGACATATGTTGTAACTACATAAATATGCTGAATTTTTAATCCTTCGAAAACTTATCAATAAGACATTATGACGTCCGTTGTGGGAGAATATGTCTCCTCGTAGTCAATTACATGGCTTTGTGAGAAAACCTTGTACTTTAAGTTAAGTTTTGTATCTCAAGACTTTAGTCATCTCACTACGCTTGCTGACAGAACATATTTTATGTCCTACAGACCAAATACCTGTCGTTTTGTCATAGAATCAAATTCTACCTGGATTGATTCCATATAGGCCAATATGCTCTTTGTTGATATCTTACAATGTAGCGTGGTTCGATATTAGCGTACTCTATAATTCATTGAGCAACAATGTATACCTCATCAATGCACATGAAAGATTTTTCCATTAACTCACATGCACTCTCATTATCTCTAGAATCATATTAAACTTCGGAGCGTCCTCCTGTGATGATTAATAGACATAATTAATTAGCATAATTTGAGAGTGTTTCTTTTTACTGATTATTCGAATTGTGCCATCCTACCACCTTCCTTAGGCAGGTGTTTATCAAACCACGTGGCATCCCCCATTCCTTTTGAGAGCCACGAACTCAATCACGCCTCCACTAAGTGTGGTTGCAATACATTTATCTGCGTTGTTGTGCCCCTTACTGGGGACTTCTAACCTTACAGGCACATATGCTGGTATATATGATCTTGTCACTTTAACAATTTTAGCAAATGCATCAGCAATCAAATCTTCCATACTTTGAAGATCGATAATTTGTTTTACTTCACTTTACATTATGAAGTGTGGAGATCCTAATGACACATACTGGAAAACAATTCCTGTCACTCCCTTAGAATTTTTTTTTTCTTATCTCCCCCTAACGATGGAAAGATTTATCTCATTAAAGTGACAATCTGATAATCATGCGGTAAAAATATCTCGCCTGTTAAAGGTTCCAAATAGCGGGTAATAATTGAAAATTTATATCCAACATAAATACTTAATCGTCTTTAAAGACCCATTTTTGTGCACTGTGGGGGCGCAATAGGTGCATATACTGCATAACCAAATATTTGTAAATGTAAAAATATCAGGATAAATCCAGTTACCAACTGGTACACATAAATTATTGGTTAGCAATGAGTCTGAGACAAATAAAGTAAAGTTGCAATGATGTTGCATAACCCCATATCTGATAGGCATTTTAGTGCGCATTTCAATGCCTAATCCTCCATCTATATCCTTATGATGGTGGCATATCTAAGACCTTTTTGTGTATGCACATGGGTTAATTGATGCACTATATTGATCCTGATTGATATGCAATAATCATCAAATCCTTTTGATGGAAATTCTCTGGCGTTAACAAGTCTTATAGACTGTTTGAAGTGGGGGTCGTGAGCCCTTATATAATATTTTCCAGGAGTTTTTCAAATGCAACATTTCTTGTGAACAATAATGTGATGATCAGTTAGTGTGTCACAGCATTTACCAGAACCATAGATACTTTAATGGCTTGCTTTCTGGTTTGATAGGTTTACATATATTACATTGTGTTCTTTTATAAAAATGAAATATCTTGTTTATATATCTGGTATAGGATGGTCTCGATCCTACTTATTGCTAAATAATATACTTGGTAGAATGAATGATGTGCCCTAAAACATTTAATGAGGCAGAGTGAGATGTTTGTCGTGCTTTTAGTACTTTAGAAAGCATTGCCTGTGTTATAATAAAATTAACACTGACACTGTACATCGTATCAGGTTTTCATCCCTTTTCAGGTTCTCATCCCTTTTGTATTTCACTCGAAAGAAAGAATGTCCATATAATTTCTTAAATATGGATCATCACGTCATGACTTGAAAATCTAAAGCGCTTGTACCAAAGCCTACACTAGTTAGCATCCCAAAGTCCATTATTCGTAACAAAATAGGAGTCCACATCCCAAAGTTCATGGTGGGTGACAACATATTAGTCTGTGTCCCAAAGCCATTTTGGGTAACAACATATAAGTATGTGTCCCAAAGTCCATTCTGGGTAATAATATTTAATTTTGTGTCCCAAAGTCCTGTTTGGGCAACAATATTTGATCCAACGATTATCATAGTAGTGGAGCACATACCATTAGATTGACTCATTAATTTATAATGTACTTCATTTCACATTCATTAGAATATCATCATATATTCAATTCCATTCTCACTAGTTAGTTTATAAATGATAATCTTTGACACAAATGTCTTTATTTAACAAAGTTCAGATAGCTCTTGACGCATACAAAGTTTTTGTTACTTTAACCATTATGTCATTAGACATTTAGAATTTGGTAGTTTCTCGTCATTTTAGTACTTGTAATGCAATGATGGTCTAATCATTATACTTATAGATGAATATTTGTACGTTCACAATGTTCTTGAAACATTAATAAATGTATTTTTATAAATTAAACAAAGTTCTTATTGCCATTTAAGACTGTAATCATGAGAGCATCTATGGACCCAATGGTTCTTATCACATGATGTATTATAGCTACATCGGTGGGATTGAAACATCCTGGGGCTCTTTCCACTATTTAATTCACCATAGTTAGGTTAGATAATTTTCTTTATCCCAACAAGTTTGGTGTTATTTTTCAGAAGAAACTGATCATGCCTCCCAACTACTTGCACTGGTTGATTAGCCAATTGAATATTATAATTCTTTTATTTCATACTCTAGCCTATACATGTTCTCTAGTATAAGCATTTGAGTAGGGAAAAAAAAAAGAGATATTTCTGTATCATACCATCTTACGTGATTTCTTTACACATAAAGAGAGTTTTATTTTTAGACAAACATGTCGTTATTAAAGTCATTTACCCTTTGTAGTCTAGTAAGTGGATTTTTTTCCACAAAACAATCAATTATGAAGGTAGAGAGTTGTCTATTATTCCAAAATTTCTTTTATGGCAATCCACAGTTCATCGAGGTGTCCTTTAACTAAAGAATACTTTGTCACCTCAGTTTCATTGAAGTATAGACTTTGACTTTGTTGGATGATTCTTTGCCCTTAGGGTCGGTGAATGACATGATTTGTGGATTTTTTTTTTTCATGTGTGGTACTCAATTTCGTATGAATCCAATAATTCAAATTGGGTATGAGTTGGTTTAGTCATTTTCTTATGAATTAGATTTTGAGATCATATGTCACATTTATTCTTTGTTGATGCTTTTTGAAAGTACTTTTCATGCAATCTGTTGGTATGATTGATAATGCCCATTAATTTTCATTATCATGAAACTATACAATTTATCGAGCATGACTAAACTAATATACAAAGTAGTGATCACATTTCATCATAATCATGCAAATAAGTTTACTATCGGCTGGTAATTATCAAGTCTCTAAGAGTAAATAACTCAAGTTTGAAACTTTTTATTTCATAAGAAAGTATATAATCGGACCAAAACAATAGAGGGCTCCATGAGTATCATTTAAAACCAAGCAAATGAAAATTATTTCCAAAATTATCTCTCAATTTGTATAAATCTCAAAAGTTATAATTGAAATAAATCATAGAAGAAATACACTTGAGCAAAATACTTCCATGCTCTTTTTCATGCTTACACTTGAACAAAATACTTAAATCATCAAAGCATATAAAGACTTGTGTTGCAGGCAATGCATTATATCATTTATTTCACGAAATATAGTAGTTCGAATTACCTTGCAGGAAAGACACGATTATTTCCTATGAAACTTCTCAATTTTGTAGAAACAATGTAATTGTTTGGTTGTTACAAGCTTCCAATTCAATTTCTCCACCAATAAGAATCAAGACGAGCTCGGATATATCAATTAAAACCATACAAGCAAAAAAAAAAAAAAAAAACAATCTTAATTATCGAATCATAGTCTCAATTATAATTATCAATAAAACAGTTTAAATAATTAAATACCAATAAATCAAAATATCAATCTATACAAACATTAATTTCAAATACAGTAATTACCGCTAATTGATGTAATAATTTGAAGCATGTTTAGAAAATAGTTCCAGATATAAGCAACAATTATTATCCAATAAAATTAAATGATGACTAATTGATAAATTATTAACTAGTCCACTACTATGTGAATCTAACACTATAATCGTTTCATGTATACAAATAATATAATTTCATTGATGACAATTTCAATTAATACATCAGAATTATGCATCACAAAAGATGACGATGATTTCAATTAATATGATATCATAATATGATTTACTCAATGCATAAAGTAATTTACGTAAAATAATGATTTTTTTAACAGCCTAAGTAAATAATAAATGCCATCCACCCTGTATGATTGATTGATTCATTCATTTAGAACCTCTGATTCATAGCAATAAAATAAATATCTTAATGGTAGATATATAGGACCTGTATGCACGCCGCCAATTGATATCGGGAGATTCAGTGCCACAGATACAAGAAATCGACGATCGAGATATTTTTCCGGAATGGTCCTCGATCAAATTATCGGAGTATTGGACATGTCTCGAGTAATCTGTAAATTCTCGAATTTGAATCCTAATTCTTTATTGTTTATTTGATTTGGTTATGCCTCGAGTAATCTGTAAATTCTCGAATTTGAATCATAATTCTTTGTTGTTTATTTGATTTGGTAAAGTTTCTTGCTCATAGCCGTGTTGTAGGGGAAACAAAAAAGTAAAGAAGATACACCGAAATTAGAGTTCTCTCGTTTATATATGGTGTCAAATATAAGAGTTTCACAGTTACATAGTATTTAGTGAATGCCTAAATTGTCTTTCATCAATTACTTTTAATGAAAATACGTAATTTTTCAATTATTTATTTACAAGTGTACAAGTGATCATGTGGATTCCACGGAGTGCTGTTATAAAAGAAGGAAAGAAAAATAAATGAAATTTAGTTAAACATGTGTTATATTTCTCAGATTCTCTTAACTAAAAACCCACTTTTGGCACACTTGCAAACAGACCCCACAATATTATAGGGCGCGAAACCACTCTGGGTGAGGTTAGATTGGTCATTTCCTTTCACGTATGTCGGTTGGTGGTTTACTTTTAGGTTTGCTAGGCTTAGTTAGTGGTGCTTCACATTGGAATTGACATATTTGCCCCTGAAAGCCACTTATCTTACCTACCATCCTATCCCTTTCTTTCCTCGTCTCCCCCCTTAAATGCAAACTCAAGTGATACCAATCTCTCCACGCCTGTAACACACCCCAGATCGGATCTACCTTCAGATTTTTTTCAGCTGGGTTGGTGAAAACACACCATTGTAGGTAGCCCACATTCCCAATTTCCTACATTTTTCAACGGTAATTGCGTGTGTGTATTTATATATATGCATATGATTGCTTAATTGAATTTGTTTCGCTTGAATTTGATTCTTCAGTAGCTTTTCCAACTAGTAAGATGAAGGTAATAGAGAAGATCCATGAGGCAACGTCGGCCAATGACAACCGCGCCGTGTTCTCCTTCGAATTCTTCCCTCCAAAGACGGAGGACGGTGTCGACAACCTGTTCGACAGAATGGAGCGGATGGTGGCGCACAATCCCACATTCTGCGACATTACCTGGGGCGCCGGCGGATCCACCGCCGATCTCACGCTCGAGATAGCCAACCGTATGCAGAACATGGTCTGCGTCGAGACCATGATGCATCTCACCTGCACCAACATGCCCGTCGAGAAGATTGACAACGCTCTCACCACTGTCAAGTCCAACGGCATTCAGAATATCCTCGCTCTCCGCGGCGACCCCCCTACCGGCCAGGACAAGTTCGTCCAGGTCGAGGGAGGCTTCTCCTGCGCTCTTGATTTGGTGAGTTTTGATTGTGTAGACGATTGAGTGAATGTCGCACTGAGCTGATCTGCAAATAATTTATGTGTTGTTGCTGATGAATTGCTGAATTTGTGTATTCTGTTTGTTTGCAGGTCAAGCATATTCGTGCTAAGTATGGTGACTACTTTGGGATTACTGTTGCTGGTTATCCAGGTTCTAATTTTTCATTTTCTGTTTTGCTTGGCTTACGTTGCTTCTGTTCTTATTGTCGGTGACGAAAAGGGTTATAGGGGAGCCAGTTTTATATTCATTATGCTTGTGTATGATGCTTGTAGACATGTTTATATACCTCTTGTTGTGTTCACAACTACATTTCCTGCTTGTGTTCTTTATTTGTTGATATTCCAATTCGGATTCATTCTTATTACACTATTTTGTGCGTGTATTCAGAGGGACATCCCGACGTTATTCAGGATGGAGCGGCACCACCAGAGGCATATCAGAGTGAGCTTGCTTATCTCAAGAAAAAGGTCACCAGCTTTCTTGGAATTTAGTCTCAATATATAAAACTTTTTCTTCCTTGAGTTAACCGTTTAGGTTCTGTTCCTTTTCAGGTTGATGCTGGAGCTGATCTCATCATAACTCAACTCTTCTACGACACGGATTTGTACCTTAAGTTTGTCAATGACTGTCGTCAAATTGGAATAACTTGTCCAATTGTACCTGGTATTATGCCCATTAATAATTACAAGGGCTTCATCCGCATGACTGGTTTCTGCAAAACGAAGGTGAGAGTTGATTTAATGTCTTCTTTGTAACTGGTGTCATTTTACTCAATGACCAAACTGTGAGACATCATCTTTCATAGCTCCATGATTTGTTGTTTTAGAGAGAATGAGGCCAACAATTTACATACCTAGGTAGACAGCATAGGTCGGATCGCTTTTTTCAAAGCGGGGGCTGGGGATATTTCAACAAAATAATAAAAAGTCGTCCATTTGCATATAAATTCAGGAAAGATGAAGGAACACCGTGTTCAGGATAGATTCAAGGAAATGGAAAGAGAACTCATCGATGACTAAGTCCACTGAGAAGATTCAATCATAACTCTGTTTCTTTTTTTACACAATTTAGCAAATTTTCATGTGGATGGAAACTGTCCCTTTCATTATATCTTGCACAAAGAGAAATCAGGAAGCTGCTTTTATTTTTTGTTTCTTATTATTTTGCTTGATTAGGTAAAACATTCATATTCGTATTAAACTGGTGAAATTGTGTACAAGCTAGTGCATACTTTATAGTCTGTGCTAACCATGAGATGTCTCCCATTGAGGCAAGTTCAATGATGCCTTTAACATGTACATTCTCCTGAGATGCATGGCAATTAAAATATGTGGATAAACTACGATAATTATTAATCATAAGACTTTGCATGCCTTCTGCTATTAGCTGCTTGGAGGAGATGGAGATGAGTTTAAACCAAACCAGTTGTCACTATAAGATTCTGCTTCATCTTATCAGACACTTTTGTCGTTTTTCTTTCACATAGGTGTCGTATTGGTTGAAAACAATCACAGTCCTGTTATGGATTGATCAACCATTTAGAGTCAGTTCAGATCATTCACCACCTCAAATCTCTTGTGATTATGTAGAAGTGAATCAGAGAGATCCATATGCTGCTCTGAGCTTTTAAAAAGTTGCCTGCAGAGGTATTTTGCATAGTAAAATATGGTACTATGGTTTCACAAGAACATTCACCTCACCGACAAAGCTCGTCTGTCTAGCAAAAATAAAGAATCAAGCATGCATGATCCTTGTCAAGTGGGCCATGCTCTTTTAGATGCTTTACTGTGGTTCTCTTTTAGTTTCTTGTTTTCATCTCTCCTTGTTGTTTCAGTAGTCATCTGAATCTCTGGTGATTGGATATCTGATCAAGCTCTTAGAAAACCAGGGACAACTGTCTCTTCTTATCTAGTTTATGCAAGATATAGGCATTGGGCTGGGTTCAATGTGTTCTGTTAAAGATATTGAAGTCAGTATCATCTTGTAGTCTCACTATCTGATCTTGCAGTGATATGAATCTGTTTTTAAAAATAGTGTTTAATGTCTAATTTTCTTCTGCTTATACTATTCAGTGACCCATTCTATTATTTATCCAATATCTGATCTTCTATTGTAGATTCCAACTGAGGTTATGGAGGCCTTGGAGCCTATCAAGGACAATGAAGAAGCTGTCAAGGCTTATGGAATTCACCTAGCAACTGAAATGTGCAAGAAGATTATGGCAACTGGAACCCGAACTTTACATCTCTATACATTAAACATGGAGAAATCTGCTTTGGCAATATTGGCGGTTGGTTTCCGTAACTTGTCAACTTTTGTGGCTTCAGTACCCCTAATATTGATGTGAGTAGGTGAAATGCAAACACAAGTCTTATGTAGACTTTTAATGCAGAACCTTGGACTGATTGAGGAGTCCAAGATTTCGAGATCCTTGCCATGGAGACGTCCTACAAATGTTTTCCGTGTAAAAGAAGATGTTCGTCCAATATTCTGGTAATAAAGTTGTTTTCAGGTTCAGAATCTTTCATCTTCTTGCCTTCGGACAAGCTAATTGATGCCTGATCTATTTTTATGTATGACGTTAGGGCTAATCGTCCTAAGAGCTATATCTCCCGTACTATTGGTTGGGAACAATATCCACGTGGTCGATGGGGAGATTCTCGAACTGCATCATATGGAGCACTCACTGATTACCAGGCATGTATTTTCATTCGCAACCTTAAACATAGTATTCCATATTGTCTTGCTGCTAGCACTATCCATCTTTTCTCTCTTTGCGGCTGATATTTTCTTCCTTTTTTAATGGTGCATTACATTTTCGTGTCCTCCTCAAATTGACACCTTTATATCTTAATTGGTACATGAGAAATCACCCCACCCCCTTTTGGCAAGATCCATCCTAATTTAGATTTTTAAATTCATATTATTCCTCTGTTCCTTGTTGCAGTATGGTTTTGGTGGAGAAATATGAGTCCGATTGGGATTTTAATTGGACTAATGCATTGAGTACTTCCATTTGAACTAGGAATTTTGAGTGCTTCAGGTGAATATGACAAGACGATGGCTTAACATGTTTAGAGAAATATTCGCCCAAATTTGGAAAAAAGTCCAGTATTTATATTGCTTGGGATGTTAACAAGGAAATTTTAACTTGATAGTTGTTAGTAGCAAACATACTAATATGTTAGAAATATATAATTTTCTGGCTAAGACGCCGTTTATTCTGAAAACCAATCGCTAAATATGTAAGAAAGAAATTGTTGAACTCGTCTGCCTGTACTTGGCTAAAAGAATTGGTGCCCTTGGAGAATCCATGGGTCAAAGAGTTGTAAAAACAGTTCCATAAACCTTACAAAAGATAAGATTGAGGTGACTTTCTGGATTAATTGTTTCAACCTCTAATCATAGTCCATTTTCTGTTACATACGCATCTGTTTACTTTTATATATAAACATATTGATGTGGATAAAAGCCGTACGTGATTGAGAACGTCTAATACTTTTATGTTTTTATTTGTCAGAATGATACCACCATGAGCTACTTAATGCATCACCCACAAAAGTGACCACAATATTTGAGGACTACTGTTTTTAATTCCTTTTAAGGAAAGATTTAGTTCTGTGATATTAGAAATGCCACTTAAAATGTTAGGAGATTTGTATTTGTGACTGTCAAGGATAAATAAACCCAAATTTGTCATATGGTGCACTGACCTTCCTTGTTATCCTTTCAATCTTTGTGGTGTTGGCTCATGCAATTCAGCAACTATATCTTCTAAGTTGGCATCAACCATGTTGCTGTTAACTTCCTTATTACCATCTCTTTGTTACAACTCCACTCCCACCCTGAAAGGAGAATGTCGTATTAAAGCTTGTAACTTTCTGGCAGTTCATGCGTCCACGTTCACGTGACAAGAAACTTCAAGAAGAATGGGCAGTTCCTTTGAAAAGCGTTGAAGATATTTATGAGGTATGATCCTTTTCTTACAGCTTTGGTAACCTGAAAATTCTGATGATTACAAATTAAGTGCTTATGAAGTTTTAATGTATCAGAAATTCATGAGCTTCTGCAATGGGAAACTCAGAAGCAATCCATGGTCTGAGCTAGATGGGCTTCAGCCAGAGAGCAAAATGATCAATGAGTATCTTTGTAATGTTAACTTGAAAGGTATTCTTACTATCAACAGCCAACCAGCAGTCAATGGAGTGAAGTCTGACACCCCATCTGTTGGTAAGCGAAGTACCTTGTACAATTTTTTCACTGTGATTGAATGTTTTTATGGTTTCCACAGTTGATGTAGCTGAACATATACAGCAAAACCATCAAGTTATGAATGTACTACTGCAGTCATATTTCAGATTATCTTGCTATTTCCCTATATGATCGTGTATGTGTATGTGTACCATGTACATTGGTCCTTTCTTCTTTTCTTTCCACGCAGAACAATCTTAAGAAACATCTGCTGCCGATTTTCTCTTTAATAAACCAAAGAGTTTTTTTGTTTTTGTTTTTTTTTTCCCTTTTATTAAGCGAAATATTGAACATGACTTCTGATTGTCTATGATACATGCTGGCCAATCTAGCAACCGTCATTTATTATTTTTGCTGATGTCCTTCAATTTTTAAGTAATATCTTTCTTGTAATTAATTCTCTACATTTGGATTTGGTACGACAGGATGGGGAGGGCCACGTGGATATGTTTACCAGAAAGCGTATGTAGAGTTTTTCTGTTCTCCAGATAGGCTGAAGGCTCTTGTTGATCAGTGCAAGCTGTTCCCATCTCTTACCTACATGGCGGTGAACAAAGCCGGAACATGGATATCAAATGTGAGCAACACAGATGTGAATGCAGTGACATGGGGAGTCTTCCCTGCAAAGGAGATCATTCAACCTACTGTTGTTGATCCCGCAAGCTTTATGGTATGGAAGGACGAAGCATTCGAAATATGGTCACGAGGATGGGGTAATCTGTACCCGGAATCAGACCCGTCGAGAAAATTACTCGAAGAGGTGAGTATTCATTAATATATTTTCGAAAAATAAAAATGAGTATGTTTTTGAACGTTACATATGCATTTTGTTGTGTTTCAGGTGAAGAACAGCTTTTACTTGGTTAGCTTGGTTGATAATGATTATGTGCATGGAGATCTGTTTGCTGCTTTCAAGAGCATTTGATGAGGATTTGGTTTTGTTTGATTAATAGTAGTAAGCTTGTGTTCTGAATGAAAAAGCAATTCTTGATTCTTGTTATTATTTTGGGGCGTGTACTAATGTTGTATGATTAGGGATTTTGGCATTCCCGACTCATGAATAAATTTCTATTTCTATTTCTATTTATTATATTCCTCATTAGCGGTGGGGTGATTTAGTAAGTATAGTTTCAACAAGTTCCTTTAGTGCTTGCACTCCCTTCCCATCCCCGAATTAATTACAACCTTCAAAAAAGCCTTGAAGCTCAAAGAGATGAGAAGGATAACATTTACAAATTATGATGAGCAGCACTCCAAACTTATTTAGAAGATCCCTCCATAACACAACACAAACTAAGGATGGAGAATGTGCCTAGCAGTCCTCATCCCACACACTCTCTCGAAGCACTTTGATGTTGTACTTATCGGAAAACAAATATATCCTAACAAATCTCAATATCATATCCAGTGATTAATGTACATACATATTTCAACACTCGGTGGTATGCTAATGTACATATCTATATATATATAAAAGTAAAATGGAGGTCACTTTTGTAATTTAAACTTTTCCTCCTAATTTTTACTACACAATTTGGTAAGTTGTTGTACCTTTAGTAAGTTTTAAATTTTATTTTAATATTTTTAAATATTAATAACTTTTTCATTTTTAATCCGATTTCTATGTAAGATATATCATTTAAATGGTCTTTTCACGAGCTTTAATTTGACATAAATATCACATATATTATATAATAAACTGAAAAATAATATTATTTTCTTTGTTAATTATATGTATTAAATATTATTTATTGGCCTACAAAACTAGATTAGTTAAACAGGTTTTTTGTATTTCGTCTGAAATTTTGGACCATAATTGGTACTACTTCCATTTTTATTAGTCATAGTTTTAGGTTTTGTCAATTGTTTTTTAAATAAATGTCTTTTTTCCTTTTCCTTACTAATTTTTTCGTATCCGTGTCATTTTTCTAATTTTTATTAGATGAATTTTTTTTTATAAGATAAGTTTTATATTTTGTCAATTATTTTTAGATAGATGTTTGTTTAGCGTTTTTTTCTAATTTTTTCAATATTATCCGTACCATTATCTCTAAAAAACTCTAATTTTCTAATTTATCATATTCAGTATCATATATAAATGGGAAGAAAGAGAATATTAAGAAAATATAATGATAAATCGGGAAATTCCACTAGAAGGTTTCAGAAAATCAATTCGAGGCCTGAATTTTAGGAGTTTTCAATTCAGGTCTGAATTTTGAGTTTTTCCTTATTAGAGGCCTAGATTTTAAATTTTATTCTCACTCTTACGTCTTGAAAATAGGACACATTATCTGATATATGGAATGTTTATATATATATATATATATATATATATATAATTTCAATATAATCTGTACTGGAACTTTCTATCTGCTCTATACTGAATCTTTCGCACATCGAATAATATATCCTATTTTTTAATACATAATCTTGAGTAGAGAATTTGGCCCGCTAATCGAGAAAAACTCAAAATTCAGGCCTTGAATTGAGAACCTCCAATATTCAGGCCCTTAATTGGGGCACTGTTCCAAAATTCAAGTCTTTAACTGAAATTCTGCTAGGATAAATTTAAGGGATTTGTGGGGAAATAGAAAATTTGGTTGAGGATATACCATTTTCCCTGTATTTTGATTCTCTAATCCAAAATTAAAATTGCATATAAAGAACAACGGATGTAGTATGTTATGATCACATTTAGTAAAAATCAAACTTTATTTTAATCTTTTAAACTGCAAATAACTTTTTCATTTCGAACCTATTTTTAATTATGTATAATATATCAAATTAAGGCTCTTTTGAAGATCTTTAATTTGATATTCATATTTTTTTAGGAAAAAATTATATCCATATTACATACTATTATAATTAGATATTTCATTTGGAAATATTATATTATTTGTTCGTTGATTATTTGAATAAGATTTCAGCGTTTAAGGTGATTTGTACTATAGCCTAGGACTAGAATACAACTAAAATTAGGTAAATAGTTCTCTATTAAAAAAAATAAAAAATAACTATCTTGATTATTTTATTAAAAGCAAAATTAATTTATTTATTTATTTTCTTCATTTATATGTCGAGATAAAATTCATTATTTAAATAATTAGGCATGTAATTTCTTAAATTAAAAAAAAAAAAGTTAAAGTATAATTTAATATTTGGCTTATTAAATAATTATATTTGCAAATATTAATTTGTAGTTTGTTATAATAATAATTTTGTTTGGTTAATCGCAGTACTACGACTTCCACACATATTTATATATTTATATATAAAAATTAATATTGAAATTTTTTTATTACTTATTCATTTTTTCATAAGTTATATTTATTATGTTATTTTTATTTAAAAATTTACACTTTGCAACCTAAACTGTGATATTTTATACGTGTTGCAATTTTTTTTTAAATAAAAAAAATTCATATGCCTGATCTTTATAATTTTTTTAGATTTTGCAACCTAAACATTACTTTGTCGCATTAATTAACCTCAACTATGTCTATTTTCCACATTTTTCAACCTAATTAATTAATTTATTTAAATTAATAAATTTATATCTTTAAATATATCTAATATTTATAATAAAAAAATATAGAATTTATTTGAATAAACGTCAACATATATGAAATTCTTAAGATATATTGAAAAACTCATATATTTTATTTTGTTATTCCAACTATTGAATGTTCGTTGAATTTATTTTGTTAGTATCAAGAATAATTTAAACCTAAAACATATTTGAGTATATATAAAATCTATAAAATTAGTATTCTCTTTTTAAAAAGGAAGTTAAATAGGTGTATTCAAAATTTTAAAATTATCTAGATAAGTTAAAATATCTAAATAAAACGAAAAAAAAAATACTAATTTACATATAACATTATTCACTTTATTATATTTAATATTTAATATATTTTGATGGGTTCTATAATATTTAGATATTTGTATTTGTTTGAATATCCTCACTTGAGCTATTTGTGGGTATCCACACATATCAATATGGATACAAACACACTAAATATATATTTGAGTTCAATATTAAGATAAGATTAGTGTTTGTGTGAATATTCAGTATCACTTAAATATATGCTCACACAACATTTTGATGTTCTTAATTTTTTTTTTATTTTTTTTGTTTGAATATTCATTTCTTTATGTTAATCCATAAGATAATACATTTATAAAATATACGTTATATTAAATCCATATATCATGTGAATACAAACGGATAATTATATTACTTATAATTTTTATATGTTTAATAAAAACTATTCAAAAATTTATTTGGTTTAGAATGCAACAACTCCGATTTTTTAATATTAGATTATATAATATTTAATTTAATTTAATTATTATTTTTTAAATAAATGTCCGTGCATCGCACGGGAATGTTAATAGTACTGACAATACCAACTTCATAAATGAATTTAAAACTCAAAAGAAAAGGAAACAAAATTCACACAAAAGGAAAGTAAATTACCATTTAAATCATACTAATAACCAGGCATCACAAAAAATTATCACTTTCTTGAGGGATTCACTTCACAAGCGCAAATAGTAAATATATGTGACATATATTATCTCCCCTTTTTTTTAATGTCATTTCAAGTTGGGATAATCAAATTAAGGAATATATGGAATGGACAAACAAATTTTTAATTATATTAGGAATACTAGTAGTATTAGGAATGAACAATAAATTAGATAAGGTTGACATAACACTTTGTAAATAATTAGAGACTTTATAAAAGGTGGCGGCTATTGTCACTACAAAAAGTTCTTTGTACACCACATTTTCTACGCACACCACATATATAATATCTGAATTTCTATAATTTCTTTATGAGTGGGTCTTGCATGCACCCAACACACAATAACACTATTGTGCACTTGCTAGGGCCCACTCAATAATTTAATCCACTAGGTAAATTTTGACCCATTAGGTTAAAACACAAAAACTGTAAAAATTGGTCCATTATTGTTGACTCCTGCGCGCGACGACTTCTCACGCTCTCAGCTCGTCGTCGTTAAATCCTAAAAATCAAGGTGCGACATTAAAGTCTCCTTCAACCTCCCTCTGCTCGCTACATTGACCTCTGCTCGGCCTTCCTCTGCTCACGACGTTGACCTCTGCTCCACCTCCCTCTTCTAGCGAAATCAAGACTTGAGTTTTCGATTTAACTCTTTATGCGATCTAGTGCCCATCAACATAACTACAGATTGATTTCAGGTTGAAAATTAAATATAGTTTTTTTGATCTATCTGATTAAATTCAAGCTTGTATGTTTTTTTTTAATAACGGTAAGCATGATTATTTCTGAATTCAGTTTCTGATTAAAATCCTAATTGAAGATGAGCTGAGACTAAAACTTTGAATATTGAAGTGTTGTATACAAAAATATCGTGCATAGTAAACATTGTGCAGCAGTTAACATGATTTTGTTGGTGGTTTGAGCATAATTAGACATTGGAGTTAGTAATATTTTCTGCAGAATTATATTATTAGTATAGTTTATTCTTTGCAACAATATACCTTATTGATCACAACAATATGCTTTATTTGTTGCCTATTTTTAGATTTTAACAATGAAGGTAAAACAAAAAAAATACATGTAACTTACTGTTTTGACATATATAGTATAGATTATTCTGTATAACAGTGTGGTTTATGAGCTGATTCTTTTCATGATTTTTTACGGAACTACTGAAAGAATAAATAGATATTGAAGTGTTTAATGATAAAATGGGGCAAACAAATCATCAAGGTAACATTTAAAAAAAATGATGTTGAATATTTAAATATAAATTATAAATATAGACCTATAATTTCTTTCATGTTTTCAGTTTCTAATACAAACCTGACTGGAAATGAGATTGAAAGTGAAACATTGAGTTCAGAAGAAATACATGCTACATTGAGTTTAGATGATGGGTTGAACAACAATGAAGGTAAAAACAAGAACATACATATGAGTTAATGTTTGACAAATATAATACACTTTATTCTATATAACAGTATACTTTTAGTTCCGTCACATTATACATTATCTGCTGACTTTTTTTTGACAGACTGTGCAATTGAATCAATAGATGTTTCTGGTTCACTACTTGGGTTTCAGAGAAGCACATTCCTTGAAATGTATGATTTATACATGCATGCATGCTCGTAGCCTGGGATTTAATGTTCGAAAGTCGAGCAATAGATTTTTATCTAAAGGAGAAATCTTAGAGAAATTGTTTGTATGTTCTAAGGCTCGGGAAAAAAGAAATTCAGAGGAAAAGAGAAAAAGAAAATCTTGCATCAGAACAAATTGTGAGGCCTCTAAAGAATGAAGCGGGACAATTTGAAGTTGTGAAACATTATATGATTCACAATCATAAATTGACTAGGCCAGAACTAAACCATTTACATTATTCAGAGAGGAAAATCACAAATGAAAAGGCATAAATGATAGAAAGTGTGGTTAATTTTGGAATAAGCCAATGAATTCTTACAGATATATGGTTTATGAAGTTGGCGGAGAAGAGGGTCTTGGGCACACCATGAAAGATCACTTGAATTTCATTAGCCGAATGAAAACGGAAGCAATCGAAGGAGGAGATGCCGAAACTGTGGTAGATATCATACAAGAAGAAAATCAAGAAGATACTAATTTTTTTTACAAACTGAAGATCAAAGATGGGAGATTATGCAATATCTTTTGGAGAGATGGTATGATGATGGAAGATTTTAGTGTCTATGATGATGTTCTAATATTTGACACAACATACCGAACAAATAAGTACAACTTAATATGCATTTCTTTTATATACATAAACAATCACTGGAAAAATGTGATGTTTGGTTGTGCTTTCCTAGCAGATGAAAAACTGGAGTCATTTGAGTGACTTTTCACAACATTTAGGGGGTGTTTAGGCTTAAGTGGGTCGGGGGTTATCCTGACTTTGAAATCCTAGGATTTAAAAATAAAGGTAAATAGTAAAGATGTATGTTTGTTTTGAGATTATAGGGTATGATTGTACTGTAGATGTCAAATCAATGATGGAAAAATAGAGATATGTATTTGATTGTGTATAGGATATGTGTAGGTAGGTTTTATAGGATAAATTGTATTGGATGAAATATTTTGAGTTTAAATCTTAAACAAACGGGGATTGAGTATTTTAACATCCAAAATCCGTCCGTGCTAAGCCTAAACAAACCCCCCCTTAAGAAATCAATGAGAGGGAAATCTCTAGTAACAATATTCACAGATCAAGATTTTGCAATTGAAAAGGTACACAAGTCTTATCACTAAACTCATACCGTTCTAGTATTCTTGTATACTATGACTTTTACAAACATATACTATGTATATTTCATAATATTATTAGAATATACTCTGACTATTTCGGAACACTGTATAAACTTTCATCTATAGACATATACTGCATTCACAAAAACAGATGTGTACTATATTGTTGGTAAACATATACTATAGTGTTTCTAAAAATATATTGTATCTTGCTTATAATATTTCTAGGATCTGCTTACTTATAATTTTCAATTTGAAACGCAGATTTTCCCTGATATAAGAAATCACCTTTGTCAATAGCATCTTTACCAGAATGCAATAACAAGGTTTGCAAGTCTAAAATGTAATAGCAGTTTCAAGGATGAATTCACAAAGTGTTTGTTAGAGTGTGTTGATGAAATTGAATTTGAAACTTGTTGGAAAAATATGGTATCAACATATGGGCTTCAACAAAATGAGTGATTTGCAAGATTGTACAATGTAAAGGACAAGTGGTGCACGACATTAAGTAAGGATTTCTTTTCAGCTGGAATACTAATATCACAAAGAAGTGAAAGCACAATTAGAGTGACTTCATTCAATGCAAAGAAGACAACAAGCTTGACTGATTTCTATGGTATCTTCAAGGAAATAGTAAAGCGTTGGCGAAGCACAGAAAAACTTGATGAGTTCACATGTGCAACATCAAGGCCCGCCTCAAATTTGGACATGACAGAGATGATAAAATAAACTTCAGAGGTATATACTACAAAGATTTTCAAAGATTTTGAAGAAGAATTACGAAAATGCATTTCAAGTTATTCAATTCTTGTTGGATGCCAAGATAGTACAATGATTTATCATGTTTCATCAAATATGGCTGGAAATAAGAAAAACATAGTAATATACGACAGAAGCATGAATTTAATTTCATGTATTTGCAAGAAATTCGAGGAGTGGAATTCTATGTTACCATTACTAGAGAGTATTGCACATAAATTATGTCCAAAGCATTCCAGATGCCTACATAAAAAAGATGGAAAGAAAAATGGCAATTAACTATTTGGGAGAAAAATAGCAAGTCAAATCTAGACATTAAAGACCATCAAGTCAACATCCAGTGGAGACATTGATTGGTAACTAACTTCTATTACTTGATATTGAAAAGCCAACAACATGAGAAAACAAGAAGAGTCGTGGAAGAAGGGTATGTGAGAGATAAGAAAGTGGTACACGTGTTTATGCATGCATAATAGGTCAGGTTAAGTGTTTATTTAGTGACATTTGCATGTGTAACTGACTGCGTATTGTTCATATTTGTATTATTGGACAATTTGATGTTATGTGATTTGCTTTGAAGCTATTTGGGTAACTCTAGACCAGAAAGTCGAACTCGACTAAGGAAGGACATAGAAAACAAATCTCGTAAGTCCAAAAACGTCCTTACTGTAGTTAACCTACAAATTTCACAGAGCATTTTGACATTATAAGACTATACATTGATAAAATATGGAGTACAAACCTTAGAATTTTAATTTCCAATATGTTTAATTGATTAGTTGTTATGATACATCTTTGTGACTATGTCTTTCCTCAAAACATTGAATGATAGATCTGCAGATTTTTAAATAATTTTTCTATTCTGTTTGCATAAAGTTCCAAAAATTTTGCTATATATATATGCTTTATTACCTTTTTATATTAATTTTACTTTTTCTTTGTAACATGAAATACTAAAAACTAAAGGGGAAGCAATATATTATTAATGAGTATGGATGAGGGAATTTTAATGAGATGCTAAGTACATTTATGCACTTTCACTTACTTGAAAACTTTCAATGTTGTATTCTGATAAAAGTTTACTTGATTGTAATAGCTTTCTAGCAATAACTTACCATGGTAGGTAAAAAAATTGGAAGATTAACATCAATAAGCTACACTGCTACACGAAGTCACCAAGGTAAAAGAAGCTTCAATCTAAACAAAGCTGAATTTTGTCAAAAGCTGAAACATAAGTAATCTCCTTCTCTAGATTTTTTTCTCTCGTAACTGAATGTGAATACTTGAGTGTTGTTACTTGTTATGCTACTTGTTTTTGGGACTTAGAATTTTTCATTGTCGGAGTTGTACATTGTTTGGTAAACACACATGCAAAAATCTACTGAAAAATATAGTTCACATAAAATTATTGAAATAGAATAATAATAATTTAAATACACATAAAGATATGTTATTTAAAAATGAGCCTGAAATCCTAAATTCAAAGAAAATACTTAAAATAAACTGTACTCTACATCGTCAATTCGAAATTTCATTCTCCTACTTCCAGATGCATTCAGCGCAAGTTTTTTATATGTCATATGAGACAACCTTCTCAATTACATCTGCATGACATAAAATTGGGAATAAATATTATACCGTATAAATCATGTAGAGATTTATTTTTTGTAAAGAAAAATCTATCAAATAAAATGAACTCCTGGATTTCCTTGTTCGATTCCAATTATGCGAAGTGCTTGAACACACACATATAGGAATATCGTCTTAAATATCTCTACCACATGTGTCCTTTCATGAATAGGACTTTTAACTCGGTGGTCCTGGTCTTAAAACTCATGTGGTTATCAGCAACTATTACATCCTTAACAACATATAGATGTCCTTCTATAAGCTTGCTTCTCTTTGACTGATTTTGAGGTTATACCCTTGAACATCTACCCATGTTCAAGTTATAATAGGAGGAAGAAATTTTTTTTGTTAAGAATTGAATGTAAACAACTGTATTTACATTTGGCATGTAAATATTCAAATGTTGAAATTAACCTTTGTCATGAAAAACACTTCCAGGCTTCCTATCTTGATTGGACACCCCTACATGGAACTTGGTATAAACGAACCAAATGCAAACGCAGAGGCAGAGCCATTGACGTTGTAGATGAAATAAGATATCTGATTACACTGAAAGACTAGAACAATTTAATGAAACATGTTTTTTTATGGAAGTAGTGTGCCGATAATGATTTCTGTATGAGGCTATCAAATATAAAACTGAGTATGGTGTATAGTTGAATATAGCATAATGTATTATAAATTACATGGACAGTTGTCAAGCATGCACTGTGAGATTGTTAGTGGGGGTAGAAAACGTGGATGAGTTTAAGCAGCAGTTTATGTAATTATGTAATTGAGATAATAGATTTTGAACCAATAGGCCAAGGAACGTGGATAAGATTTCGTAACCGTCAGCTAATAAGACATTTAGCATTTTTTATTATATCATTTAAAGAAAAAAAAGCTGAGAATCAATCTGGTATGGCCACATCAGCAAGACTATCATTCTTTTATATTAAAGGGGGATTTAATGTTATATTTAGAATCGCTAATAGAGATTGGGATTTATGAGCGTTTCTTTCCCTTCTTATAATACATCCATTTTTTTAAATGCCACTTTAACTTTTATGTTTTGTTTATAAATAGTCGTTATTTTAGTCTTTTTTTTTTATTTTAATCTTTTATTTGGAATCGCTAATTAAAATTAAGATTTACGAGCTTTGTTTCTCATTTTTATACTACCTCCAATTTTTTAAATATCATTTTAACTTTTGTGTTTTTTTTATAAATAGTTGTCATTTTAGTTTTCATTTTTGTTTTTTATGTTTTTACTTAGAATCGCTAATAGAGATTGAGATTTATGAGCTTTGAGTTTTTTAGATATAGGACAAAATCTCATGTACACTAGTTGCACAGTGCAATCCAGGTTGGGTATTATCATTTATGCTTAAAAGTATTACATATACTGGGTAAAGGTATTACAATACCTTTACACAGAACGTGTAATACCATTAAGTATAGATGGTGATACATTTTCACCGTGATACATTTACCCATCACATGTGATACCTTTAGACATAAATAGTAATACATTTTGACTCATGACCCTGATTGCACGGATCACAAGAGACCTATCCTAGATATAGTTGTCATTTTAGTCTTTTTTCCAAAAAAAATTCAATACTACCCCTATAATTATCTCTGTAAAATCTCTAATTATTTCACCTACTATATCTATTTTTTTTTATAAAATCTCTAATTATTTCACCTACCATATCTATTTTTTTAAGTCCTATTATATCTATTTTTTATAAAGGCGACGGCTATTGCCACCACAAAAAATTCTTTATACTCCACATTTATTTTTAGACAAAATAACCCTAAATTAATTGACTAATCACTACAACAAAAATGTAGAATGACAATGGTATTTATTCGTTGTTGAATCCAAAAACTAGCTGTTGTAGAATCCACTGCTGTATTAACCGCTGTCTTTCCTACAACGGTTCTCCTACGGTTAGAAACCATTGTTCATACTTTAGACAACGGTTTTAAGTGTTGCACGACTGATGTAATTGTCAGGAAAGACAACGGTTTGAACCATTGTCCATCAGTGAGGTCAAAGACAACGGTGTATTCAACAACAATCAAGTATTGTGAAATATGACAGAAAAAACTGTTGTCTTTAATCTTAAAGACATCTATTCCGTTTGTTGTCTTTTCTTTTAAAAGGTGTTGTATTTTCTCATTTCCAACGACTTTTGTGATGATTTTAAATTGTTCTCTATAACGAATTTTTCTCGTTGTCTTCTACTATTACGACTATTTTCCAATATTCGTTGTTTCTTAACCAATTTACAGCTCAATTAAGCAAAAATCATGAAGAAAAAAGATCATCACCAAATTAAACAAAACAAGCTATGTAAGATTGCTCCACAATATACTTTGTCTACAGTGGACTTCTTTCACAACATTCAAAGTGTTAGTACATAACTCAAAAGATAATTTTTACATTCCAATGGAATTACTAACATGACAAAAAAATCCAGCTACAAACAAACGACATCATTGACTCCAGATGCGAATGCACATCTCCGTAAAGCTATCACCAAAATATGTCAAACACACGAAAGACAAGATAAGAGTTAATGTTGTAGCCATGGCGCCAATCTATAACTCATCATTTATGTAAAACGTGACTATAGTTCCAAATACTATAACTCATCATTTGTAGTGGTAGTATCTCAATTCTATAACTAAGAGTTCCAAATCCTTCAAGTTTCTATTTGCATGTTGCACATAAGGTAGCCAAATTAGTATACATATCGATTAAGCAAACAAAAAACTCCAAAAAAGCTCAAGCCTTTGTCAAAGGAAAAAAGAAAAAAGAAAACAGAATACTCAAGAAGAAATTTAGAATACAAACCCAAATCTTAGAGTGAGTCGAGTCTAGCAAACAAATCTCTGAAATATCTAGAAAGAAGAAAAAACCATATGCTAATTGGAAAAAATTAAGTATAACAACTCGAATGTACATAACTACTTTTTCAATTTTACCCTTAAACATTATGGTATGAGAAGAAAGATGGAGTTAAATTATAAGGAAGATTTAATAAGAGGAAAGATTGGGGGTGAATAGATAGATTGTTTATGGATATATTTATCATTCTAACAATTTTTTATTTTACATAAAAACTAATGTAACTTTTATTTTTGGCAAGAGGGAGTAATCCATATCAGGTATATATCCTACAATGAGCTTAGAAAACTAATAAGAAAATAAAAAGATAACAAATCGCCTCGTTTAAAATATGCAATCATATCAATAGGCAATTTTATTCATCTAGAAGTACGTTTAAAGTGGAGAGCAGATTACGTTGTACACAACTCTAAGAAAATAGTGTTGTTTTGCTCAATAAATAAAACACGAACAGACATAAGTGAAACTTTATATGCAAATTTTCCAGTACTGACTTCGTAATACTTGAAAACCGAAGGTGTACCTCTGCACAAACATGAATGCATTTCACAATTTCAATTCTTTCAAGTACTTGCCTGCTTTCTTTTAGAACCGAACTCCTAATATTCAAATATAATTTTCCTGTCACCAACATAATTTAAAAAAAAAAAAATTGTAAATCCAAATTCAAAAAATTTAACAGGAGTTCCCGATGACAACAAACTATACCCCATCGAATGCAACAGAAAGTCTCAATAATTTCACTTGGGAAATCATATGAAATTAAAAATCAGTCGGGCATTAATGTAAATAACCTTGTAAAATATATCTTCCACTTCGCGCTCACGAACATCTTCTGGAAGGTTACCAACATAAAGTGTTCTACTAGAACGACTCATCCTTGCTAAACAAATTCAACACAGTTATCGAAGGTTAGAATAGTTTGAAATTCAGGAGAAATATTAAAAGATCATTTACAAAATTAATCCATACATTCATAAAAATCAATTTAAACAAATACCTTTAACAAAAAAAATCATCAGATTCAACCCGCTTCATTGAAAGCAAATGATAAAACTTGAATTCAACTTCGAGTGTGTAAGAAAAATATTCAATTGAGGCATCACTACAAACCTTAAAACCAATAAATTATATAGGAAAAGAAAAGCAACTATCAATTATTAATGAAAAGAAAAGAACTACAAATAACATTGATACTTTATCCGTATAATATCCACTCACAATTAACGGGAGGCTGAAATTTGAAATTTACTGTGAAAAACGAGGATACAGAGTAGCTCCAAGACGAACTGGGTAGGCCTAAAAATGTAATTTCAACTTTAAAGATAAATCATATGAAAGATAAAAGCTTGGTTTTACACAAAATTTATACGATATGATTAAAATAGAGATGAGAAATGGAGATATACCACTCTGTCGGGTTGCGGGTTGGGTTGAGACCCGATTTTACAATTTTTCCCCTACTCGAACCCAATCTGCTATCTTATTTTCCTATTTGGGTCTAGACCTGCAACCTCACGAAATGTTCGAGTTGGGGATCAACCCGCCAACCTATTTTCCAACTCGAATACCTAGAGAATGCAGCAGGATTTAGAAACAAAACAAATAGGGAGGTAAATTACATAATACTATCTGATTTTCTTCATTTTCCGTTCAAGTGGACTGTTACAATGTCCTCGTCCCATATGACTGTGATTTTTCAACAATAATAAGAAATGAAAGACGACAGTTTAATAGATAAATTCTAAGTATTTACCTGCGGTGGAGTTATACCAGCGGAGCAACTGCGGATCTGCGGGGACGGAGGTGCGGATATGTGCAATGTGAGGGCGGATTTGTGTGAGAGCCTCCGGACTCCAGCAACGGCTCAAAAATTGAAAAGAGAAGGAGAAATTCTCTTTGGCGTGTGGGTTTTTTTATTTTATCCCTCAAGTATTTATTTATTTATTTTGTTAAATGGGTTGCAGAGAGAGAAGAAGAATTCTATTTGGTCACCGGTGTGTGGTTTTCTGATTTGATACCTTTAGTCAAATAAAAAAATAAAGTAAATCGTATAAGTGCAAATTTATAAATTAGTGATTTTTACATTCATTAAATTGTTAAAACTAAAAAAAGTAGTACATTTTTTTAACATGACTTTCTTTATAAGACGAAGTAAATAATGTGCATAGTATAAGTAATAATTAATTAGTACGTATACGATTATATATATGTATATAGCATACTTATCGGTGTATGTATAGACTAATACAAAATATGCAAAGTAGGAAAGTGAGAAGGGTCGGGACTCCCTCCAACTACACAGTAACTGAAGAATTAATAATTCGTTGCAACATAAAGTATTTTATTTTTACCTCACTGGTACATAACCATACTTTTTATCAGTTCTTGACCCAATGTATGTTATTTTACTAGTTTGCAATCTGCCGGCAATTTTTCTTGCCGAAGTTAAAAATTGAGGGGTATTTCTGTCATTTCAAAAAAATATTAAATAAAAATAAAACTTTAGAATTATAAAATTATTTTGGAAAATAAAAATAATTTTAAACCCTGAAAACATACTTAATTACAAAACTTAAAATTCCTTTTAAGATCCAACAAATATCTTAAAAGTCGGAGGAACGTATCCAAAAACTTTAAATAGTTTGAAATACGGAATATTTTTTTATTGTTTGATTTTAATCTAATTTTCAGATTTAAAATTTTGATATTAATTCATGAAACCTAGTTGTATATTAAATTCATAATCTTTTTGGATTTTAACGAATCTAATTTTAAACTCTAAAGCTTATTCTACCTCCATTTTTAGATGCCTTTTTAGGTCTGTATAAGAAAATTAAGGAGTATGGGAAATAGACAAATAATTGTCGACTAAATTATATAAATATGGTAGGTTAGATAATTACTCCATCAGTCCCGAATGAACTTACACACTTTCTATTTCGGCACGTCCCAAGCAATTTGCACACTATCTTAAAAAGGAAATAAATCTCACAAATTCTACCCCACAATACACCTTTTTTTATCAAATAAAGTAAAAAGATAGGTTAAAAAGTCAACATAACCCAATAAATAACTTTTTATTAATATGTGTGCCCAGTTGCTAGTACAAGTTCATTCGGATTAGAGGGAGTATAATTGTTTAGGAATAATTATAGGGGTTATATTAGAAAATTTTGGGAAAAAAACTAAAAGGACGATTATTTGTAAACAAAGTACAAAAGCTAGAATGAAACCTAAAAAATAGAGGTAGTATATATTTTTGAAAACAATAAATATTTGACTTTGGATATAATTTATAAATTTCAAAATTTTCTATTTTCTTTATGAAAGATGAACATTATTTTTTAAATCTAAAAATATTTGTGATTAATGGAAAGATGTATGATTGCTTGAATTTTATTATAATTTCTAATTTCTAATATTTAAATGTGTCGCCACAAATGATGGAAATTTACGGTAGTCATACAGATGTCTATAATGAAAAGTATGTAAATCGACAACTGTGTTGTAGCTGTTGTAAAACTGTTGTAGATGAAAGTTGTTTAGCTCTAATAGACAACACCACTGTTGCAACACTGTTGCCTTTTATCGTATCTTTTCGCTAATATAAAACACTACAAGAAATCGTTGCCAAAGTCGTTGTCTATTAGCGAGAAAATACGGTCACAGACAACGGTGATGAAAAACGTAGTCTTTCTTGGTGTAACTGTTGTCTTTCACCGCATCATTAAGTCATTAGACAACATTTGTAAGTAAAAGTGTTGTAAAAATTTAAAAGACAACAGGTATTTGGTAAAACCATTGACTTTCCACTGTTATTGATCAACATATTTGTTGTAGAGAATTTATCCTCTTTTATTACTTATTTATAATTTATAGAATAACTATGAAACTAATACATGGTTCAGAGTCTAATGCAGACTGGAGGGAGGCAGCGAAGGGGAATCTCTGGTGTGATGAATTATAGGCATATGATAATGTTCTCTCCCGGAGCCTTTTTTTTTTTTTTTCTTGAGAACCATGGAAACAACTCATAATTTAGAACCCTCATAACCAATTACTCTCGTAAACAAAATAATGAACAGAAACAGGGCAATGCCCTTCACACAAAACCGTTGCCTAAATTCATCATGCAATTTATAACAAAAATCCCACTCCTGATAAAACAAATTGCATGAATGCAAAAACTTTTATGTGATTCCTGTAAATATTCAAAGTGTAATATGCATTAGAACTCCACACTACGTATTTGAAATGCATATAAGGCTCAACTACAGAAAAAACAAAAAATAATTAACTGTCAGGTTAAAGAAAGTAGAAGTGTCTCTTCTCCAGTGAACCATTAGCGGTAGTTGTGCCAGAATTGGATCGAATGAATGGATCTATTCTCTTCCTATTTTCAAAGTGGTCGGCGACAACATTAGAGGATCCGACAATGGTGGTTGCATTTGATTAGGGCGTGATGGTTCTTTTCAATTTTAATTTTTTTTTCTTTTTACATATATTATTATAAAATATAATTGAAAGAAGGGTAAGATTGGATATTTATGTGGTGTATAAAGAAAGACAAACACTTGTGTGCACCCAACACATAATAGCACTATTGTGCACTTGGCCAATTCGATTTAAAATAAACCGGTTTGGACCCCTTTTTTTCACCCCCTGTTTTAATTGCTTTTGTACTTTTCTTTCATTTGAATTTTTACTAAATTTCTCTCGTGGTTTCATCGCGATTTCTTCTTATCTTTGCCGATTTCATCGTGATTCTTCCAATTTTCATCGTGATTGTTTATTTTCATCTGTTTCCATCTTGATTTTGTGTTCTTCTTCTAGATTATAGGTGTTTGGTGTTCTAGGGTTTGAAGAGGTGTTAGTGAAGTCCTTCTCTTATCGCGACTGTGGTCCTTTCTTCCTGTTTTGAGCGTCTTTCATCGCGATTGTGACCCTCGTCTGTTCTTCTAGGGTTTTTGTTGCGTTCATGTAATGATTTTATAAACTTTTTTTTTTTTTTTTTTTGTAATTTTTACTTGACATTTGGGGTTTTGGTGTGTTTTAGTTATATTTTACTACCTGTGGTTTCTTTTTATGCGCTTTGTATATGTGTTTCAGTCTGTTTTTGTGTGTATCTATAATTGCATGTATAAGCGTGAATAGTGTGAGGGTTCACGTGTCTGTATTTTCAGTGATAATTTTGTGTTTTGTATTATAATTTTCTGCAATTTGTGTTTCATTGATTTTTGTGAACAATATGTTTGTCTATTGTTCGTAACTGATTGGTTCATATTGTGCTAAATATGAACAAAATATAGTATATTGTTCAAGTCATGCTTATCTGTACTGTTTGTATATGTGTATCTGTACTAGTGTGTTTGTGGGTGTGTTATGGTTGAGAGAGTGTTGAGAGAGAATGAAACAGATTTGGTTCTCTTAGAGTTTGTTATGTGTGTGCTCAAAAAGTTTGATGTGTAATTAATGATTAGTAACTGTGAGGGGATGATTTCTCTTAATCTGCAATTGCTACAAATTTTTGGTATTGTTCTTTGCTTGTGAAAATTATAGGGAAGCCTATTGGTTTTGATAGCATAGCATGTAGAAAGGTTGGAATGAGGTGGGAGACTAGGAGCTCAACTTGAGCTTCGAAATACCGTCCCATTTTTTAATTCAAGTTTATGTACTTCCCTGCTTAGCTATGTATAGGAATGGTGAGCGACTGCATGCCATATGGCGCTAATGACACATAAACAAGTTAGAACCATTGATGTTCATTGTGCTTAATTACACTTGGTCCAAGTTTGAACTTCATGTCTTTCCTTCAATTTTTGTCATGACTCTGATTGTCATATACTAGTTTTGGAATGGTAAGCTAAACCTACTAAATCTATAAATGATCGAAACTACTAACCTTTAGGTGACTGTTGAAATTGCATTATGTTTGGCTTATTGTTAGGGTGGTGGGGGAGTTGAGAATGGTTACTTCTTCACACTTAATCTTTTTATGAGTTGAGCTATTTTGTTTAGGTTTTAGTTATAAGTATTGATGTTATTATGTTTATGTAACAGGTTTATATTTTTTACGTTGAAATGGAAGAAAAATCTAATGAACCACCATGAAAAAAGGGTATTTCAAGCAAATGATTCAAAAACCTTCTAGAATTTCGAAAAAGGTTCTTAGATCTTCTGTTACAAAAAATATTGAAGATTCTGCCAAAAAATGATTTAGTTCAAAAATTCTGATAAAAGAACTAGGAAGTGTGTTGATAAGGGCACTGGTGGAAGTCCTTTAAAGGATAAAGCAGTTGATAAAAGAACTAGTAAGTTTATTGATAAGGGAATTGTTGGAAGTCCTTTAAACGATAAAGCAGTTGGTAAGGAGAAGGGTTGTACTCAATCTGTCTAGAAAAAGGGTACTAATGAATCTGTCAAGAAAGGAACTAGCAAGTCTAGGAATAAGGTGCCTGTTGTATATGTTTACAAGGAGAAAGTATGTGAGAAGAAAAAGAATACTAATGAATCTCGTGGAGATGTTTCAAAAGAGAAAGGAGTTGGTAAGGGGAATGTTTGTAGTGATTTTGTTGACAACCCTGAAAATTAGGAGTTATAATTCATTCCATTGAATTTGCATTGCCCATGAACAACTTTTAGGTATGTACATAATTTTATTTATCATAAAAGAAAGGTAGGCCTACATAATGTAGGACCGAAAACAAAAACCTCAATTTGATGGGGTCATAGCAATAGACATCCAATTATCTGTCTAGAAATTCAAATTTCAGCTTGGAAAATGACAAAACTCAAGCAATTAAAATATTAAAGGATATAATTATTAAAAATAAAAAATAAATGTCAAGTTTTATGATCGCAAATAAGTTATAGGTCGAATTTATAATTTTCTCGTAGCTTATTGTACAGAATCTCCAATTCTAGATTATCTTTTTTTCTTTTTTGGGATTTGTCTTCGACGTAATGTTCAATAATATTTACGTGTCCTTGTTAATTATAGATTGTTAGGTGGTTTTGGAAAAAAAGAGTGTTTATTAGGTTAAGAAACTTTTAGGTTTCATGAAAGCATAAAACAAAGAAACTAAGTAATTATTATAGATTGTTAGGTGGTTTTGGAAAAAAAAGAGTGTTTATTAGGTTAAAAAACTTTTAGGTTTCATGAAAGCATAGAACAAAGAAATTAAGTAATTATTGGTTATTGAGGCCTCCATGCTTTGCGTGGCCTCTATGCCTCGCACGGTTTTCAAGCTTTGTACGCCTCTAATTTAGTATCTACTATATCTTGATGGTGTTTAGTGCTTTTATGAATTTATATGTCTTTTTTCGACTACCGTGCAAGAAATTATGGTATTTGAGTGCTTTAATCTGGTTGGTTTCATACTGAAAAATTACAGTAGTTGTTATTATCTAGTTTAACCCAGATTTCTTATTTACAAATTGTTATTATCCAGGTTGACCTAGTTTTTTTCACTTACAAACTTGTATTGTTGATGCACTAAATTCTAACCTAGTGAACCGTAAGTGTACTATGCTAGTGTAGCTAGTGGCAAAAATGTCGATCCCACAGAGACTATGTACCTATGTCAACTAAATACCCCTCCTATAATAATTCTACTCTATCTAGACTCTCGAAAATGAAGTGATTATTATTTTAACCTAAAACCCTAATTTGCAAAAAATAAATAATTAAACTAATTAATTGTTTAATTAACAAGAACACAAATAATAAGGACATATTCAGATGAGATTAAGACCTATCCTAGGTCTTCGATTTCAATTACGATATTCTATGTTGATTATCCAAAATGCTAGACTTTTAGACCGATTCTATCGTTTATTAGCCGGCACAACTATTGATTAGCCCTCCTCTCGGACGATGCTAATATGTAGATCAATTAAAGACAATTACCCTCTCGGGCTAACTATGTAACACCCACAAAATATTTTTATAACTATATTGAACACCATATTATTTTAGAGTCTAATTATTTTTTGGAGACCATGTTCTAAAATCAAGCTCAATCCAATGATTTTCCATAGGGAACAAGTTATAGTCCAATTATGAGTCCTAAAACCCTAGGATATAATCTATATATATGGGATTCCTCTCATAAACCAATATCGATTCACCATCAAATAACCTGATTTTATCAGTAAAAATTCGTTCATGTCATCCCAAGTATTTTCTTCTACCGACTTTGTGCCTAAATCTCAACTCTTTCAAATAGACAGGTATTTCGTTTAAATTTTGTTCCCTTGATATTTCACAAATTATGAAATTTTACTCTGTCTTATATCTTTATGCCTATGATGTTCTGTAAAAATTCCAAGTTCATTGAACATGGATTTTATTTTATATGATTTTTGTACTACTTTAATGCATAATCTAAAAATTCCTCTATTCCGATTTATATATTTATACTACTTCAAAAATTCTGATTTCTGGATATGTTTTTCATATACATGTTTTCTATCTTCTTGTAAAATTTCAATGAGATCCAAGTGGAACTTTTCGATTTATAAAGCTTTTACTACCGCTGCACAGAATTTTCAGTTTAAAAAATCCAGAATCCATAGTTATACTTCTTGAAAAATTCCAAAATTTTAATATGATCATTTTACATGTGTATATTAGCTACTGGTAAATTTTTAAAGTTTTATCCCTTATCATTTATAAATTAAAAATTATTTATTCATTACTATGAAACAAATTTATTCGTACAGATTCTTTATTTCTTTCAAAATTTCCTAAAGTCTCCATGAAGCCTTAAACTCCCAATTTCTAAATCCCATATATATTTAAGAATAAAATAGGTTCATGCGTGTCTTAGTGGAAGGAAGAACGAGACTACGAAAGGCTTTGAACAATAGGACATCTTGCATCTACATTCCAAGTTTCATCCTTTTTAAAGGTGGGGATATTTCTAAACTATGGGTTGTTTGTCTATTTTAAATTCTTTGATTGTGATATTAATGTCTAAGCACAACATTCCATAGCCTATAGGCAACATGCTATATACTATGTTATGCTATGCTTTGTACTGTGTTATGCAAGTCAATAGACAACAAGCTAATTATGTTCTATGCTATGCTACACTATACTATGTGTTGTGCTACACTATGCTCAACAGGATACACGGTTATGCTATGCTATGTGTTGGCTATGCTAACATCTATTTTACATGTGTTGTGTGCGTTCATTAGTTATTGCATGATTTGTATTTAAGATTAACAAACAAGTCCCCACTGAGTTTGTGGTTTGCTCACCCCATTCCATTTCAGTTTCTATAGGCTATTTAAGCTGGGTCGTGGTACGAGGAGGCGGTGGATGTTATAGTCAAAAGGTTGTCAAAGATTTAAAGTATTACTTCTAAATTTATTTCAGGTCAAAAAATGATTTATATCGATGTTGGATTTTGAGTGACAAAAGGGTTGTTATTGATGTTCTAGTATAAAAAAAATTGAGTCGACTTATGTAATTTTATTCAAATTATGCTTCCGCCAAAATATTCTATTCAAAGATATTTCAAATTGAGTTTTTTCCAAAATTAAGTTAGTTTACTTTTAAATTTGTCTTTTCAATTGATCAGACAAGTTTTATAAGTTCAAAACATGTGATGTAGCTCACATCCCTTTAAAAATGCATATTATTTAAAGCTACGAAAAATGGAGTGTGACAAACTATCACATAAAGACTCCCTAAAGACCATAACTAGTGGCTACATAAACACATCACTGCTCTCGGATGATCATTGGTATCTACACTATATGTCGTAAGTCTATTAACAAAACTTTCCTCTCGCGACACCGAATTGTTAAACTTGTAGAAATATACCAAGTGATCAAGTTGATACAATCATATAAATAAAACATGCATATAGATAACCGATTAAAACGGATTCTAGAATTAAACGAATTAAATCAAAACATAGCCGATACGTAATTTACTCTCTAACCCTAGAACACAATAAAATTAGCTACTCATGTCTAAAGATAAAAACCGACAAACTTCATAGATAAACATTGTTGAATGATTAAAAATAAAACAAGAAATTAAGAAACTTGGAATCTTGATCTCAATCGTTATCTCTTGCGTTCCTTGCTCGTCAATCCAAACCTCCTATGGTTCTTCAATGATAAAAGTGTATATTCTCGTAATTGGGACCTTGTATTTATAGTTTTGGAAATGAACTTAAAATTCGCCGAAATGCGTCCAAAATGCGTTGGTCAACATAACCCACTCGACCGAGTCGAATCTCGAAGTCCTCCTTGCACAACTCGACCTCCCAACACGACCGAGTCATTCACCTGACTCGACCGACTCGATACTCCCTGCCAAATTTCTCCCAAAGGTAGAAACATTGGCTCGAATGAGTTGTTCTTCGGGCAAAACTCGTTCAAAAATATGAAACACTGACTAGACTGGGTACAAAATAGAACTCGACCCATCTTCCTCGAACCAAAACCCCCTTTCTCTTTGAACTATGGACTTGACCAAGTCCAAATCTCGACCGAGCTGGACATTGGAGTCATTTTTTCTCTTTCTTCATTTCTTCCCACTATCTTCACTTGTTTCTTCTCCAAACTTCGTCCAAACATTTTTGGCATAAAATCATCTAAATAACCTTAAAACAAGCACAAACACGCCATCCGGCACAAACTAATGAATTATGCATGCAAATGCTATTAAATCCCCTTCTAAATCTATTTTTATCTCTATGGACCATTTTCAGAGCTGCAGATAATTAGGACTGGGGGCATTGGTTCCTGTTGTTTTAGTTACACTTGTGTATTGTCTTATATGTATGTACTCTCATGAGATGTTTGAATTAGAAGTCGAGATTGTATGTACTTCCCATGAGATATCTTGAAGATTATTCAAAACAACAAAAGAAAAAAAAAAGAATAATAAGAAGAAGAAAGAGACGAGCAGATGATATGGAAAAACCTTCTTGGGGGACGATTTGACGATCTTCGCGGAATATCGATGACCTCGAAAACTATGGCAATGATTGAACACGATCTTGGCAGGATGCTGCCGATGACCAAGAAGCTGCACGATTGAAGGAGAAAAAAGGGAAGTTGCATTATCGAAGGGGAGAAGGAGCTCCTTCACACAATGATGATGACCAAAGAAGACGTTCGAGATGTCACTGGAAAGATGATGGCAGCTTTGCAACTGCTTGTTTTAAGCAAATTTTTGTTTTTAGCCTATTATTCTTTGTAGTATAGTTTCTGATTTGTTATAGTACACGTTTATTTCAGTATAGTATAGCTTTAAATATTCATAATTGTATTCTGACTATTAATATTCTTTACACTTGAGTTATAGTATACTTAATTATTCTTTGTAGTATAATTTCTGATTTGTGATTGTATAATTTTATTTCAGTATATTATAATTTGAAATATTCATAATTGTGTTATAACTATTGATATTTTTTACACTTGAGTTATAGTATACTTAATTATTCAATGTAATATAGTTTTTGATTTGTTATAGTATAAGATTTATTTTCAATACTGTAACTCTGGTTATAATATTATACTGTTAGGCATAGTAAATTATACTATTAGGCTGAACAAACTATAATGTATCTGCTAAACTACACTGTAAATTGTCAAAATACGCTCTGATTTATAATACTATACCATTAGGCGTAGTACACTGTATTATTAGGCTGAATAAACTACATTGTAAATTGTTGAAAAAACTCTTTTGATTGACGTAAATTTTAAAGGAGAAGGGATCGCATGAATTTTGACTAGAGGCGAATTTTAACTTTTTTTCTTATTTTTGACTGTAATTTTAAAGAGGTGTATAATAAACACTATTGTGCATTGGGAACCCAACACCCACACAATTAGTTTTGACTTGAAAACGGCTGGTTCGCCCCAGTATATAATTAAAGGCCGGCAAGGGCGGGAAGCTGCAAAGAGAGAGCATGAAGTTCAGCGTCAAGGCATGGAGCAAGGGCGGCGCTCGGGCAGGGATACTGCAGGTGGGCAGCTGTTCGCTGGAAACTCCAGCCGTCCTCCTTACTACCCGCAAGGGTCTGCCCGCTTTCATCTCCCCTGACCTTCTCTCTTCTCTACCTACTCCCGATTCTCGCCTCCTCCACATGAGTCCCCTTCACTTGTACGTGGGTATTTCTTTTGGCTCAATTTGAATATAGCTACTGGATTTATGAGGTGTTTGTGACTTTTGTGTCTAAGTTTTTATGTTGCAGATTAGGTGTTTGTGCCTTTTCCTAACCGATGAGTTGGTTATATTTCATTTTTATTTATGCTTAGTGTCAATGTATTATGTGTGACCAGATTTTTGTGATCAATATTTTACATCCAGAATTTTAATTATTTCCCTTGCTTTGATGGTATTCCAGTTTAGAAGGCATCTCACTGAAAGCGATATCCGAGATGGGAGGGTTGCACGAAATGCTTGGTTTGAGAGAACATGTGTATGTTGCCAATGCTAGGGATTCGATTATATCCTTGCCGGAGTATCAGAGCACTAACAAGATGGGTGCTTCTTTTGAGACTCCTTGTGGTCGCCTCCTGGTAAAAGAATCTCCTTTATAAATTATTGAATTAACAACAATAGAGTAGTCACATAAACAATGATGAAAATGATACATAAACAAGACAAAGGTTGAATGATTAAGGAAGTCGGTGGAAGGATAGCCTCGCAAACAGGAAAAGATCATGCATGCAGGACCCTATCCTGAATCCATTTTCCTGTTGTGAGAGCTTTTCTTTCCTCCCACCAACTTCTTCATTCATTCGCCCTTCATTTTCTTCCCTTCCTATTTTTTATTCAGTATTATTGCTATCTGTATTGTGTCAAATGCTCGGCTTCATATTGCATTACTTAGAACTGTTGTGATAATAGGAATATTCATCTTGTAATTTGGGTTTTGGCAGATCAGACCAGTACAGTATGTGGAAATGGTTTCTTCAATGAAGCCCAATATATGGGCCACGTTGCCTGACGAAGTCCCTGCTTGGGTTTCTGAAAAGAGAAACAGAACATCAGTTGATCGCACTGTGAGATGGCTTGATGAGTGCTTAACATCAACTTTTGCCAGCAATGTATGCTTAAACTTTTTTCTTTTTACTTCAAATTTTCTTTCTAGAACTCACGGGTGCTGACACCTGCACAAATATGCATATTATGTTGAAGAGGAAAACTCAAAAATCACGAGCAAGTGCAAACATCTCAGTGACAGTTGTTGAGCTGGGTTCTTTATGAAGTATTTCAGTGTACCACAATATTTTGTGGGTGACACAAGATATAACCACAAGTCTATTTCATCAAGTTTCCCAAGACGTCCTCAAGTCTCCACTTTCTTTGCATTGAAAATATTGGCTACATTTCAGGCATGATTGTCATTGTAGATATGGCTGTACTGGCTTGCGACAAATTACATGGCATTGAATAGAAATTCTCCTTCTGGATAAGTGTCTAATCAAGACTCCAGAAATGTGATCCATGGGACATGAAAATACACATATGCTGTTGATACTCGTCTAATTGTATAGTGATTTCGTTGTTCTGCTTCATGACATAAATTCTTGACTCTGTTCTTTCATTTTGCATGTATCGATTATTAATGCTGAATACAGACAGGTGGAGCTGTATTTGGATCCATAGTTGGAGGCTCTAGAATTGAGGAACGGAGACGCTGTGCACAAGAAGTTGCAAAGCGAAATGTGTCAGGTGCTCATAGCCCGTTGTTATTATGATCTTCTCTGTTGATTCAATGTATGGTCATAAATTTTGGACACTGTCAGTTATTCTTGGTAAAGAAAACTTAAGCTGTGTTTGGTTTCATATCCACTTGCAAATCAGCCCTGGAAAATTATGAGAAAACAGAAGTGTTCTCAGCGTCGATGCAAAATAAAGCTGTTTATGGGACGGTTTATGTAGTACTTCAAAAGTTAGAAAACCATTTTTACATTTACAAAGTGTTGGACTTGTAAGGAACGTTTTCTAAAAGTTGACTTATGTTTTTTGAAAAGTGGGAAAGAAATATATCAAGCTTTAGCCAAATCTAATCAAGATATTCAAGATTTTGACTCAAGTTGCTTCATGATTTCATCAACATAATGCTCTCTTTATCATATTTTTCTGCCACTAAATACAGCATAATAGGCGTTCTGCATGTGTGGGATTCTGCATATAATTTTGTATCAAGATCAACATTTCCCCTTTATTTATTCTGATAAGCTGTTGCTGTATCATTCAGGTTTCTGCATTGGTGGCTTTGGTCTTGGTGAGAATATGGATGAGCGACCTGCTCTTCTCAGTGCTACAACTGTATGAATTATGTTGTTTTAGTCTAAACTTGTTATTTCTATTTTTTCTTCATTCGAACTAGGGTGAAACTCAGAAAGGAAAAAAAAAGCATTGCTGGATAAGAGAAGTGCTTCATGATATATTTCCTGGACTGTCTATAGGATACAATTCTACAAATGAATTACAAGTATTAAAAAGATTCCTGAAGATATGAATGGAAATTTGTGTCGGAAATGGTTAAGTGGGAAGTAAAAAAGGGAACTATCATTGGAAAAATAGCTCTGTTAAGCTTTTTGGGCCTAGTTCTGCATTATGTCTCATTCTTTGTTCGTATAATTTGGGGACACAAGTTCGGAGATCATCTGTGCGCATAAGAATCTTGACCTTGCTGTTGGAGACCATAGTTAGTACCATGAATATCTATTATCTCTACACTTGATGCAGATCAACCTTGACATTTTTTATTTAAGAAATGCCCCCCTGTACTGATCTAAAATTTGTTAATATAGAGTAAGACCACATCTTTTATTTTCTTACTTTCTTTACATTACAGGAAAGTTTGCCAGAGGATAAACCACGCCAGATATGTGGTCTTGGTCTTCCAGGTATTTATTAGTCTCATTTATTATTTGTTCCTTTTATTCGTTGATTTTTTCTGTTTCAAAGCCCTGCAGTTCAAATTTGTTTTAAATCTTGCATTCCGCTGATAACTGATGATCAGACATGTTATTTGTATTTGATCTGTGTTAACCGTTTTATGCACCTGCACTTTCGGTTTCCTGCATGGGCCCACCTTTCTAGTTTGTTGCATGGCTATTTTCGATATTGCATCTCATCTGATAATCGATCTTGCAGAGGAAATCTTACAAGGTGTTTCTGCTGGCCTTGACCTCTTTGACTCCACGTATGTAGTCAAGCTCAGCTTTACTGCTACTCTCTCTCTCTCTGATTGTTATTATTAGTATAACAATAAATATTAGTTTGTCAAATGTGTCGTCTTTTGAAATGAGTTAAAAAATTATATTCATGGGTATAATGTATGTGTATCCATGTCCTTGTAATTTTATTGGAAAGTTGAAGTAATGTTAAAAATGCTTGGCAGATATATTTACCACCTTACACTTGGAGGCTATGCACTTACATTTCCTCCAGAGCTTTTCTGGAAACATGGTTCCAGTGACCACATAAGTGACAATACTACAGATGGTACAAAAATAAATTTAAAAGCAACTATTTACAGGTAATTTTTCATTTGTTCTTGCTGTGTTCTCCTAAGTTCTGTTATAACCTCTTTGTAATTGAGATGCGATGCTCGATAAGGGGTATTGCAACATGAAAGTATATGCTTGTTTTGAATTATACATTAGTTGACATTGTTCAGTTTATGCAATGTTTTGTTGTTTGGTCACCAAAAGCACATTTATAATCTTTTTGATGTCATCAATTTCGATATTTCTTTATCTTTAAATATCATCTATGTAAATACCTTGAGATTGTGCCAGTTTTGAAACATTAGATTAAATGAATGCTGTTAGCCTGTTATAGTACAGAAAAATGAACTTTGCCCTTTATTGTTGGCCAAAAATTCATTAAATTAATTTCCACCGTGGAATTTTTTTTCTTTTCATATTCTGTCATTGTTTTCAGGAAAGATACATCACCGATTGTTGAGGGCTGTGAGTGCTACACATGTCAGAATCATACGAAGGCTTATATAAACCATTTGTTTAATGTTCACGAGATGTTGGCACAAATTCTATTAGAAATGTATGTACTCGTATTCTTCCCTCGCAACAGTTGCTTTATATGCTGGTCATCTTTTCCTGACATGAGCTCTCTTTCTTCCCTTTATTTTTTTTCCAGTCATAACACACACCAGTATCTAGGATTCTTTTGTAAGATTAGAGAAGCAATTAAGGGAGGAACATTCGAGAAGTTCCACCAAAATTTTGTGGAAACTAGACGAGATAATATCTTTGCTGCTGCTTTGAGTGCATAATATACACTCTTGGTGGGTTGTAGTGCTCTCTTGCTTCGTTTGAAGATGAAGAATTGAAGACGATCATTAGTCAGGAGATTTTATTTAATTTTATTGTTTTTCTTTTTCTTTCCTTTGGGGGAGTTGGTTAGTTTAACCATGTTACGTCAAGGAATCTGCTGCTTGCTGGAGAGCCAAATAGTATGAAGTTGAAGAGACAGGAAGTTGCTAGGAAAGGCATGGTTTTGTCACAGGCTAATACTAGTGATATCTTTCATACTTGATTTCATCTTTTAGTTGTACAAATGGTGAAAAATCACGTTAGTATTTGCAAAGTGCTGAGTTATTTTTCACTGTGGATCTTTTATAACAATTGACTTTGCATTGTCTGTTTGAAAAATAACAATATACTATGTATTCTGTGAGTTTCTCTACCGTTCTACCCTGTATCTGATCTTATTACCTAATTTTTTGCACTTGATTACACTCAAATTTGGTACAAGATTTTACATGTAAAGGATTTGGGTTTCCTGCAAGTAATCAGGTTTATTTGGGGTACAATTAGAGACAAAAATGCTTCGCATTACAATTCTCTACTAGACTAGCTAGTTCCTCATCATATAAACTTTTGAGTCCAATCGTGGCCAGTGCCAAGCCATGCTCTGATCCATCCAAGCTAATGCTCGTTGAGCCATGTGGTGGTCCCCAGGTAAAACACTGAAGCAATCTAGCGGAAAGAATTGTTGACATTGTAGAACCCAACACGATTCTTAGGCATACTAAATGACAACATGTGTAATTCAGGATCTGACCCCATTCTTGATCACCTTCCATATGGCGTTCGGGTTTGAAGCTGAGAGGGTCTTCCCAAACCCTAGAATTCCGCCCTAGCCCACGGAATGAAGTAGCCACCTACGGCGGTGTCTTCAATCAATACATGTGGGCCGTTGAAAGCTGCTGAAGGGTGCAACCGGAATGATTCTTTTATACAAGCCTTTACATAATTTAGCTTAGGCAAATCCGATTCTAGGACTAGTCTGTCCTTACCAACAACCCAATCCAGTTCTTCATGGGCCTTGATTAGAATCTTTGGCTGATTAATCAATAGCCCACTCAACAGGATTTGATGGATTGTCTATTGTCTCTATCATAATTTCCTGTGATTAAAAACCAATTCAGTAATGGGTATTCAAAAAGGATGTATGGTACTGAGTAGGGGTGAGCATTCCGTCGGTTCGGTTGAATCGACAAGAACCAAAACCGAATTTTTCTATATTTTTAAAATCGAATCAAACCGAACACATCTTCTTAACCGAACCGAATCACTCGGTTCGGTTCGATTTTGCTCACCCCTTAGTATCGACAAATGGTATTCTCTCGTCCTATAACATGAGTCATATTTTAAAATTATTTATTGTCCCACAAAAGAAGTCTGGTTTTAAAAGTCAGATCGTGATAATTTATATATGGCTGAATAAGTCAAATCTACAAATAAAAGTGGTACAAACGATCATTTATAGTCTTAAAATATACCAAAATTAACTCATAAAAGTAAATTAAATAAAATGCATGAGAATTTGAAACTAATACTTACAATAGGTTGACAACATGGGATTGTTGAGGTTAATTAAAAGATGAAGAATGTCCTCTTTTGTGTCTCTTTCCCACATGTTAATTCTGTTTGTAATTTGTGGATCTTGGTAATAGTGTTTTTATGTCCATGGAAATAAAAAATCTCCAACCATGGAATATATGGCAAGATAGTGAATACTCCAACCACATGTTCTCTTTCTTCTACACAATTTTCCTGATCAAGGTAATCAGCTTCTGAAGCCATTGCTGGTAAGTCTAGCAGACACCGCATCATGCCTGGAGTAGGCATTGCCAAGCTATTTCTGTTTTGAGTTTGTGTATCCAACGGAAAGCAGGCTTAGTCATTTGTAGAAGATTTTATTTTGGGGGCAGTAAAGATAAAAGTTGAATGGAAATGGTTTTCTTGTCTTCCGGAGCTTCTTTTTCTTTTTCCTTACTATTGCTAATATAGTAATTACGGCAAAAAATCAGTTGGCTACCTTTGGTAAATATACCCACTATTCAAAATAAATACTTCTATAAAATATGTAAAATGGGAAAAATAAGAAAATATATTGGTTATTAATTAATATTAAGTTGATGGAAATGACATGCAAGTTTATGGTTTTTGTTTGCACTCCAGACTCCAGAGTACAGCCTCTTTTCAAGCTCATCATTTCTCATCAAAAATTTAACTGTCTACTTGCCAACCTCTCCACCCTCATCTTTACACTTACTATTATAATATCCTTTATTATTTATTGTAATATAAGTTTATGTTTTCTAAACATTTTTTTATTTTCACTTTCGCAATTTCTTATCTTGATTAGGTAAAGTACAAGTTTATTTTTAGTTAGTATAATTTTAAATGCTTTCACGATTCATATTCTTTATACTTGTGTTATAGTATAATTATTCTTTATAGTATAAGTTCAGTTTCAATAAAGTATAATGTTATATAAGCATATTCATCAACAACTTTATTACTATATTTTATTATTCTGACTTCTACAATTTATTACTTATAGTAATATAATTTTTGATTCGTTATAATATAAGTTTAATTTCAATGTAGTATAGTTCTAAATATTCATAATTGTCCTCTAATCATTGTATTTTTTTCACTTTTTGTAGGCTCTTTAGTGAAGTGAGGGCTGATGTGCTTGACGATGTATACAAATTCTACAAGAATAAGTCTGCTTTACAGGAGAAAATTATTTAAGACAAGAAAATAATTGTTGTTGGAAAAGTTAAAGCTGTTGTTGAAAAAGGTCGTTAACAAAATGAACAGAAGAAGAAGAAGTAGAAGAAGAAAAAAGGTAGTCTAGTTTATTTTGGTTTTTAAAAGGAACAATTCTAATAGAATTAGTTTATTTTATAGTTTGTATTATTTTTTTGTGAAAGGGTAAATTATACAATTCTGATATTTTATTTAACACAATGTTAATTGTTAATTTTTGGAAAAATTCATGAGCATGTATCCTGTCTATCCCCTATTAATAAGTTTTGCAATATTTTATTCTTAAAAAATCTCGAAATACTTAAACGAATAGAGCAACTCAAATAAGAACAAAGAAACGACTCTACAATGCGTGATCCTTACTATATTTTATCTATTATAATATTATACATAGTAAACTACACTATTATGCTAAACAAATTATATAGTATCTGTTAAACTATACTGTAAACAGTCGAAATAAATTTTTTTAATTGACATAAATTTGGACTGGGCATGAATTTTGACCGACATAAATTTTGATTGTTTTCGTTTTCTACCAGGTGAATTAATTTTAGGAATGTGCACGCAAGCTTTTAATTGTTTGTTCTTTTTAGAACTATTTTTGGCTAGTGGATACCTTATCTTAGGGTATTTCTAGCATTTATCCTTTTTGATTCATTCATATCTTACTTTGCGTGTATCTCTAGCATTATACGGATCTTTATCGAGTGTCACCTTTTAATTGATTTTTATTTTCCTTTTATAAAAAAAATAATATTTTACAGATAAACATAATACTTTTACAAATAAAAGTGATAATTTTGCTACAGTATACTTTTACAGATAAAAGTGATACATTTATTATAAAAAAAAGTAATACTTTTACCGATAAAAGTGATATTTTTACTATAAAAAGTTATATTTTTTACCGTCACACTACAAGTTTTGGCTTTTAAGTAAATTTAAATGTGCAATCGTTTTTCCGGTAGCAACTTAATAAATGCATAGGGGTAATCATTAATTTAACATCACTAATTTATGACGACAAAAAGCTAGAACCGAAGTTTCTTAACCACAATCCGTATATATCACACTGTTCTATGTTTGCATTTGTCTTAGTAAGGGGATGTTTTCCCACGTTTTTTGCTAGTGTTTTTTAATTTTTAGCTTGAAATTTTTTTTATGAATGTGTATAAAGTACGATTTTTGCTTTAATAAAATCATTTTGGGCCAAGAGCTAAAAATAATTTAAAGTTGTTTTTTTTACATGTTGGTTTTTTTAGTTAAAAAATACTACCTCTGTCCCAGGTTAACCTGTCTACTTGCTATTTTAGTTTGTCCCACCTTAACCTGTCTATCCCATAAATAGCAAATTTCTTTCACAATCTCCACCCTCAAAATCTTCATTCTCAATCTCCACCTTTAAAAAAGTCAAAGATTCCACAAAATCTGTTTTTTCTTAATTCCCGTACCCGATCAACCTAGGCAGGTTAAACCGGGACGGAGGGAGTAGCAATTTTTTCATTCATCAGCTAAAAGTTATCCAAATATCAAAACTATTATATTGAACCAAATTCACTTTTATTCTCAAACATTACCTACTTTAACTATATCATAATTTCTAATTCTAGGAAAACACCCACCAAGTGTACCTCAACCTAGAAAACTTGCTATGGTTGGAAGAAATATCAAGGCATTGTCGCTAATAATGTGGCAGGATAGTCTAATTTAAATTATAAATTAATTTTTTTTACAGAAAATACTATTTTAACCCGTTCATTAAATAAACAAGTACTCGTAATATCTTTTACGCAAACAAATAGTATTATAAAAGGCTGGAAATATATCATATCACCATGGCTTTTCAGGATCTACAAGTAATATGTTATACTCCAAACAGTGCACAAGTTGCAAAGAATACAATGAGAAAAAATAGATTCAAGGCAAAAGCATTAGCAAAACTTTAGATAAAGATCAATCAAAACTGCAATAATGTTTATGAGGATCAAAACACAAATTACAACATAACTAGGGCAAAAGTTGCAATATTGTACGGTAGATACACATCACATTAGCAAATTAGATAACCACTCTCACCAGCCACTTAATTGTTTTTGGATCTTGGAATTATGAGAGGACTTGCCACCTTTGTCCTTGTAACTATTTCTCGAGGTTATAGCTTTCCTTCTCCCTCGGGCTGATTGAATGGCCCGTTGACGTTGTTTGCTAAGACGCTTACTGAGCTCAGGGTCCTCATCTGACCCAATCTCCTCTTCAGAATCATGCCCACTCTCAGCTTGTGCACCATCACCCGAATTATTATTTTGCTCAATCTGTCCATTTTCAAGGGGTTTATCCCCACTTTGGCTATCTTCATGGTTCTCTACATCACCTGCATGTACATTGTCTCCATCCTACAAAAAATTCTCTCTTAAGCACAAAGCAAAATTTCCGAGTGTAATTATTATTACCAAAAGAAAGGGCAAAGTTCATAATATTGCAGAGGCGAATCAAAGATTTTTAAATGCCCATCCAGGCTTGCTTGCAGTGAGACAGTCGTACAATCTTGTGGCTACTGAATAGTCATACATAGTATTCTCTATTGGTATTACTTGGATTACATAGAACAAAATACTCCCGTCCTAAAAAAGTCTTGTTTATATTTGGTCAACTTTATGAAGATACAACTTCTAAAAAACTATATTATTTTGTTTTTTACTACTTTTATTTGTTGATTTGGTTTAATTAGTCATATCATATGTATTAAATTTCTAATATTTTATGATCACTAAAACGAGACAATGGCTTTTGAAACAGAACTTTTTTTTTGGCAAGAAATGTTTTTGAAACAAGGCTTCTTTTTTTAGGACAGAGGGAGTGACTTTTCACACGTATAACTGTCACAAGCATTCAGTGAATTACAGTGATTGGAGATAATTTTTATTTTGTTATAAATGACGGAAGAGAATAATGACACATCAGCTGCAGACTACGAAAGGTCTAAGAACAACCCACAGACCCTGGGATAGGGCATACCAATATAATACATGGGTTTTTCTTCCCCCACCCCCCACACACCATTTTTTAGCTTATCAAATCAAACAGTATTGAAACTACCTTGTATATATATCATTTCCAGACTTCTTTCCCTTCCATGTATATCTTTTATAAGTAAAATATCCTAGTCATCATGTGATTTATGAAGGAATGATTCCTGATTGTGTGCCGTGTCAGAGTTTTCTAAATTGTGGAAATCGTAATGTCAGAGCACAATATATTCAATCAGACCCTGCAGCAATTTAATTGAAGATACTCCCTCCTTATACAAAGAAGCCCTAAGATTGCAGTCAGATGCCACAAGTTAATCTGAAAAATCTCAAAACATACCTCTCTAATCAAGCTCAACGAATCAAAGTTATTCAGGCTTGCATCATTTATGTGATCAGCAACACCATTGTCATATTCAGTTTCATCAGTTTCATCAGAGTCAGATCCCACATCTTCCTCTGCATCCCCATCGACAAACTGTGCAACAGGATCAACAAAAGCCATTTCAGCAGCCTTCCTCATACTTAAGAGGACTCAGGATTCAGGATTCCGGATTCCATCATTGCAGAAAGTATTCAGTGTAGAAGGAAAACTTATAAGATCACTGTAAAACAAGCTAAGCTCTTTCCAACTGCATGTTGGACTAACTAGAAGAAAGAAGTGGACATAGTCTGGGAAGCTTATATAAGGGATACTAAGATATGCAGTAAAACCAAAAGATAAAGAAAGCATGATATAACATTTCAACAAAGTGAAAACGCATAATTACTGGAGGGGCTGTGCAGCTTCAATAAAGGTTGTCAGTAAACTTAAAGTCCTCGACAAATCTCAAGGAGAAGAACAACGCTGATGAGATCTCAAGGGGGGAAAAGATGCCTTGAAGCTTTAAAATTATGAATTGGCTCCTAAAAAACATTGTTAGGATCTAATAATCTATTTTTAAAATTCGATGGAATGAAACTAACACACTATTGGAGACAGAAATACAGATTAATCCTTCATCATATTGAAAATCAATATGTCAAGAGAAATGTAATGGAGGAAAGACCAAAAGTTGTACCTTTTCTATATGAACCTGTTCTTTCCTAGTGAAACCACTTGCTTCAAGTTCCTTGTCCAGGAAACCAGAAACCTTCTTTATGTCCGAAAACTGAGGCCGGCAACCTTCATCTGTATCTTCTTCAGAATCATCATCTTCAACTTCTTTTTCATCAAAAGAGAGGTTGAACCTATTAGAAATACAAAGCAAGGACGACATAAGCATCGTTATGAGAAGCAGAGGGACGAAAGCTGCAAGAAAGAACAACCAAATCCTATGCATCACGTGCATTACTGTATATTACTCAAAAGTAATAAGACATTGAAAGCTCAAACTGTTCAAGCCAATCAAACTAAAAGTATCTATACTTTCTGCAAGGTAATAAATATTGGGATAGATGTTTGGTCTGAATTGTAATATCATGGATAATTCGGCGGAAAGCTCAAGGAAAGACAACATTTTGAATTTGATTATAATTTTGAAAAGCACATAAGCGTAGAGAAATAACTGGAAAATTGGAATGGAACTTTGCATTTTTTCTCTTTTCCTATAGGAACTTAGCATGTTTTAGTGAAACATAAATGGTTATGTTTTAAACAAGATCTTTTGTATATGTGAACTATCAAATGAGTTATATCCAAATTATCAAAAAAAAATCCAATTGCCTTAAATAGAATAAAAAACAAATTATTATGATTGGATGATAAAGTATTCACTAAAATCATAGAAAACTTGAACAGTGTGCTGAATGAGATTAAAATATTATACTGCCTGAAAAAATTACTCTTCCTCATAGCTTTGTTACAACTCAGGCATTTTTCCACTTACCTCCTTCCGAAAAACTTGAAGATGCATTCAATATCGCGGTCAAAGTACCTGAAAATGGGGAATTAATACCAATTTTAGATAAAAACTGTAACTTATATTTGGCATAATATATCAATATATGTAGTATTGAAATGGTAAACACATCTTACATCTGTGCGTTTCGATGAGAAACAGAAACCATTTGAGGAAAGTCAATCATTGTCACCTTCTCATCATCATCAATCTACAAAGTCAAAATAAAATAAAGTAAATTAGATATCATAGTACCGGAATATATGTGTAGAACCTTATAAATCTTAGTAACAGACATAATCTTTTAGCCAATAGAAGTGAGACTGTACTAAGATCACCAATAAATACAGTTATCCAGAAAGTTCACATATGACAAAAATGTCCATGTAAACGCAGTAATGTTCTGTGGAAGTGTTGCAGTAGCATACCATAATATTAAATTCATTGAAATCGCAGTGAATGAGCCCATGCTCAGCCAGGCGAACAACAAGACCAAGGATTGTTTCAAAGACTGTGTCTGGGTTTTGCAATTGCTTGACCTGCACACTGTATAAAACAAGATGATCTTACAAAGTTCTACAACAAGCTGGTCAAAAACTTTAAAGGAGAAGATTGGGTAAGAGTGAATGGATAAATGCCATTGATCTTATCTTTCTTGGAGATTTAAAATATAACTTCTCCACACATATACGAGGAGATGGAACAAAACAAATAGAGAAACTATATTAAGCAATTCTTTGGGTTGCAGCCAGATCCCTACTTCTTGGACACAATTTTCTGGTATGATACTTCTGAACCTGATTAGCTCTTTGGGAATATCTAGACCATTTCACCATCCCTATGTTAGTATCCAGGTCAAACGTCTGCACTTATGAATTCACATGCTGCATCTTGATTGTAATCTCCATTGAGATTCAACATTTGCCCATCATATTTGTTTCACTAAAATTTAATTATGACTCACTAACTCAAGTCTAGCAAACTCATTGACTGATTGACATCAGAAGAGCTAAAACCAGTATATCAGAATCTATAGTATCCATCAAATATTCTACATTTGTGTCATCCCCAGCCAGGTCAAAACCAACTTCACTTTGCTAGTCTCCAACAGTCCACTCCCACGGAAATTTGCTGCAAAATTCTCGAAAGGAGCTGCTAAATAGGCATATTTAGTTAATTTAACAACCTCAATGACCCTCTAATTTAACAACAGCAATGTCCCTCTATAGTTCGATCCTATTCAAAATGGACTGACAGGAACTTCTAAGGTTATATTACTTGAATGTATTGGATGAAAAATTAGCAATGATATTTTTATCTATTTATTTTATTAAGGGTAATTTTAAAGGCAGCAGATAATCTTGCACTTGGCATCTTTAGAGGAACCCAACTATATAGCCACTTTTCACTTAGAAACGAAGTACTTCATGAAGTTAGGTGTGCTGTTGTGTCATATTCATACACATGATAAAGCGGACCTTCATTACATGGTGGAATGCCAGAAAAAGAAAATGTAATAATACAGAAGATGACTATGGTTATACAGCTTAACACTTACAGTGGATAACCTTGGATGAGTGACATGATAACACAATGACGATTACAGTCCACTGCATGTGGAACAGGAAAGCCATGTTCATCCAGAGCCTGCTCAGAAAGAAGCGGACAATAATAAATCAACAATTACAAGCATGTCTTTTATTTCTTCCAACAATGCGAATAACTGACAATTACAAAAAGGTCCAGGGACCGCACCTTCATAAAGGCGAATTCTTTGAGGGCAGCAAGACGTGACAAGTATAGCCAATTATAGCTACTACGATGCCTCAAATAATCACGTTTAGACTTAACTGCTCTGAATGATACCCTACCAAGCCTGTGTAACTTCATGGCAAGAATTGTACCATCTTCTGTAGCAACCTCAAATATATCTTGAAATAAGGAATTAAAAATAAGTAACAGTTTGCAACTACAAAACAAAGATATGATTAAAAAAATTCAAAAAGGGTGCTAGGCGTTTATACCAGACTCCTTCCCGACACCAATTTGACGACCAACAGAAGCAAAAACTCCACGGTTAACCAATGTCTTGATTGCAAGAAAATCATAGCCCAAGTAGGTCAGCCGGAAACCATCATCTAAATCAAGAATAAGCAACCGTTCAGAATTAGCAGTATGCAAGCAGTGTTCAGAGAGCAAGAGTTTAATTAGAAGTTGCGCATTGTCAATAAAAAGTCATCCAGATATCTTTACGAAAGGAGCATGAATCAGTTATTAATGAACCAAATAACCAAAAACTTGTCCTCAACCAAATTTACATGAAAAAATTTATATTAAGCAATAAGGTAGTGTTCTTGATAAAGGAAATAGCAACAATAAAATATTTATAAAAGCTAACAGAAACTAAAATCTCAGAATGAGAACTAACATTTGGAAGAATCATGATGCAAGAGCTTGTGCTTCAGCAAATTCTTCAGTACTTTATATGTGCCTCCATGCCTAAATACGACACAAAACAAAGGTTATAACAGAATTACAGTATTAACCAATGATGACATCAATATCCATATATGTGAGGAAAACTTACTTCAGAGAAGCGATTCGGTCAATCAACTCCGACGGCACAATTTCATGCTAAACCAACGAATTAAATAGAAAAGATAATTAAAACGATAAAAGAATAAATTGAATGTTAGAAGCAAAACAAAACGAATTAGTAGGGGAGAAAAGAAACAAACGTTGCGCATTCCCATCTCGACGGCGGTAAGAACCCTGAAGTCATCCCTGGAAAGGTACCGCAGAGCGTTTACGTCCAACTTCATCTTTCCTTTTAAATTTACGCTGCTAAAGGCACGGTGGAGTATATGTATCTGGTGGAGGCGACGGCGCGGCGGAGTATATGTATCTGGCAACGCAGATGTAGCTGGGTTTTCAGGTTTTCATATGATTTTAGTCTCTCTTAACGTCCCACCCCCATCTAGAGAAAACTATATATTATATTAAAGGAACTAGTTCATAATATATGATCAATCCATTGTCGTCCAGTGGTTAGGATATCTGGCTTTCACCCAGGGGACCCCGGGTTCAATTCCCGGCAATGGAATTTTTTATTTTTCGCTATCATAAAATTATGACTAACATTAATTATGTTCACAAACTATAATAAAAAGATAAACTTTTACTCTTTTAGGATTAATAAATATGAAAAACAATCATATGACTCTGTTTGTTTATGGCTGTGAGTGATTAAAGTACTATATTTTTTTTTTTTTTGCTATCATAAAATTATGAGTAGGATTAATTATATTCACAAACTACAATAAAAAGATAAACTTTTACTCTTTTAGGATTAATAAATATAAAAAACAAACATATAGCTCTGTTTGTTTATGATTGTGGGTGACTAGAATACTATTTTTTATTTTTTGCTATCATAAAATTATGACTAAGATTAATTATATTCATAAACTACAATAAAAAGATAAACTTTTACTCTTTTAGGATTAATAAATATAAAAAACAAACATATGACTCTGTTCGTTTATGACTGTGGGTGATTAGAGTACTATAGGCTGTAAGGAACATAGTGAAATATGAATGTTGGGGTAAACTGGAGTAAATAAGTGACTGTTTGTTTATGTTGGTTGGAGATTGGGTTGTGTGGTGATTATAATATAAAGGTGTTAAAGTTGATTTGATGTGTGTAAAAGTTAGTTAGTGACTGACTGATTATTGATTAAAGTGTGTATTGGGAATGATGTTTGATTGATAATGTGTGTAAGAGTTAGTTAGTGGTTTGATGATGTGTGTGAAGATTGAGGGCAATTTATTGCTCACAACTGGTGGACAAACACGCAATAGGTTGGGCTCAATCCACAATCGATTGGCCCAACCCTAAACAAACAGGGCCATAATCTTTGTTGTTTTGTTAATTTACGATCTTATCATTAAAATATAATTTCAGATTATTGAAAAAAGAAAAATAAAATTCCTAGAACACTAAAAAAGAGAGAAAAATTCCAAAATAGAATGCAAAATTTTTGAAAAATTCCAGAAAATAAAAAAAAAAATTCTAGATAGTAAAAAAAGAAAAAGTAAAAGAAAAAAATCCCCGAAAATTCATAAAATAAAATAAAAATGTAACTGAAAATAAGAAAAAGTTTAGGGAATAAAAGAAATTACAGAGAATAAAAATATTTTAAACTTAAAAAATAAATTATGTAGAATAAATGAAATCTTAACGATTTTTTTAAATTTTATTTTTCTTGGTATTTTCTTCATTTTCTGGTTTTCCACTTTTGAACCCATTTTTTCTTATAAGATTTATAATCATACTTATATCTTTAAATCCCTTGTTCAAAATAATATTTAAATATGTACGACAAAATTTAATAACCATTAAAAAAAATTAAAATTGACCAAGTGAAAAAATTGAGATATTTGTGAAAATGGGGACCGAAAGGTAAAACCATTGATAAATACTAACTACCATTTAGGAAAGCTTCCATATGGCGAGCTTTTAGGAGCAACGTACAATGATGGTTCAGAACACACAAACACGCACAAAAACAAGCATAATAAAATTGAAATTGTCATGTGGTCAGATGCCGCTATATAAAGACAATCATAAGAAAACAGAATAGAACACACAAGTACGCAAGACAAATGGGAATCATGGAAGAGAAGTATCCAAGCCGGTCGTTCCTCATTGGTGTTGGTGAAGAACATCTGGAGAGTAGAAGGATTTTCAACTGTTCCCCGACTTTGACAATATTCGAAGCAAGTACTCCCATCATCTCACGGACTATGATGGTGAAGTCCTGAAACAATGGTACATCCTCGTAGGCGGGGAGTCAAAGAAACATACTTGTGCACATATCAAATCAAGGAAGCCCACGCCTAATGATAGCTCTGTTGTCCCAATTTTCCTATAAAAAAACTAAGGTTAATTACAAAATGCAACATGTACTATGCTTTTTTTTTTGCACTTTGCAACCTGAACTGAATATCTTTTTTCGATCACAAACTGTATTACACGTTTTTTTGCACTTTGCAACCTCCGGCTCAATCAATGAGGTGGTTGTTGAGTTTGCAATTTCCCTTAACTTCTTAAGCATCAACAACCTCTTTGATTCATTTGCAACTGCAAAAAATTGGTTTACTTCACCAACTATCTCAGTTCAACGGTTACCTATGTCTTCCCCTATATTAACAATATCCCTCCTTCCGGTTCCATGTCTAACTTTCTCCAAAACTTGTCCACACGTTCTATGGAGATTGGCATGTCAACCCTTGGGTGTTCCGTTATCTAATGTGCACATGAGAGACCGCATTATTCATGCAACGCGCATCCACATAGAAAAGGTTCAACGCCAGATTCATCAACACCTTTCACCTCTTCTAATATCTTGTCCAATGCTGCAACCAAAACCACCCCTCAGAGAAATTTGAAAATGGGTGATTTGTATCGGTGTTGGACCACATTGATACTTGCCTTAAACGAACTCATAATAGCACTGTCTGATATCTCAAGCAGAGTAAAAGAAATTCCCCAACAAGTCTCGAAATTTTCATGCTTGAACTCAGTTGCTTTTTTAGTTTTGAATGTTGACCTTCCGCTCTACATCATATAAAATTCATAATTAAATATCAAGTACTTAAATGTATGAACTAGTAATTGTAATCACGTGGAGTTACCTGCTTGTTGTTGTATTGTCAAAATGCATCATATTGTTTATCCAACAAGAAACAATCTTTTCTTTGTATGATGTGATCCAATTGTCAAAAGTGAATTTCATAGCCTCTCTTTTATGAGTATATGATCCTCAAATCTCTTTACCAATTCATTGAACCTGTGTTCTGTATCCGCAAACACAAACAAATCCCAAGAATGGTTAAAGGAAACTCAAGATTCTTTTGTTCGAAATATTTTCTTACAATGTGCAAGAATATTCTTATTGGTGTACCATCGACATAATAAATTATGGGAATTAGGGAAGGTTCTCTCTATTGCATTCACTAATGCAAGTTGTCAGTGACAAATACAATAGGCAACACATATTGGTCCATCAAACCTTTCAATACAGTACCGGTACATCTTTCTCATACTGCAAATATGCACATACCACAGAAAAATGTAAGGTTACCCCTTTTCCAACAATGGTAAATTGTACTGATTTGTCTTGTATGTACGATCCATTAACAAAAGATATAGAAACGACCACAACAACTGGACATTTATCGGGTGAGCCCAGAACATATCTCCATGGTATTTGTTTGCTCACAACGCCTAGTATGATATAAAAAAATCTTTCTCCTGTAGCTTCTCCAACATGTATTGCATCTACGATCGAACGTCATGCTCAACATGTCTATTCTTTTGACGAACATTGTAAACTGTCTTGATCGTGGACTGTTTTGTAAAACATTTTTGCAATATGAACAAAATATCCTTTGATCGACTGTTGGCCATAGACAAGTCAACAACCAACTTTTCTTCAGTAGTTTTCATACGACCAGCATAAGAGTTACCCTCTACGTAACCTGCAGTCGAATGTTATGTGATCTGCGCACTATCTTCAATGTCCGGTGACCTTTATCTTTGAATTGAGAACCCTTAAAAAGAAATAGACAACCACATTGTTTGTTCCAGTACACTTTCCTTTACTAGAGTTGTTCAATTCATTTTTAGAATCTTCTTGTTTTCCGACACCTTATGAGCTATCGACTAGAAGAACGCCTAGCATGTCATACTTCCATATCTTTAGTTGTAGATGTTTTGTGCTGAACAATGGGAAGGAACATCTAAATGCCTTCGACGCTAAATCTGATGGAGTATTTTTGGGATACTCCTCAGTAAGCAAGTCATTTAGAGTGTTCAACAAAAGAACATTGGTGGTGCAAGACTCACCACGCGTTGTCTTTGATGAGCCCTACTGTAACGAAGAAGGAATTGAAGGGATTACATCAAGGGTAGAAAATATAATGTTGAAGAAAAGATAGGGAACATGTTCCTTATATGGAGATCCAGTAAACAATCCTTACTGACGAAGATTCTACTATAGAGGAGGAAGTAACTACAGAAGGAATTCCGAACCCTACAACAGAGGTTACTGTACCAGAACCTACACCACAACAAGGAGCTCAACAGGCAGCTCAACAAGATGTGGTGAATTAAGGCTTGGAAGCCAGACAAGAGATGGCTAAGGGATCATCTACCCACCCTAGTCATAGGAAGAATAAATGATGGAGTAAGGACAAGGAGATTTGCACCTTACAAAGTCATGTTCTCCTTCTTTGTATTTCAAATAGAACCCGGTGCGATTAAGGAAGCTTTAAATGATCATAATTGGGTTCAGCCATGCTAGAGGAGCTCAATGGGTTTGAGTTGGAATTTTGTTCCCAGATCTACTCATCAAGGTGTAATTGGGACCAAATGGGTGTTTCAATAACAAGCTAGATGAGTCAGGGCTTGTTACCAGGAACAAATACTGTTAGGAGGAAGGCATAGATTTCGATGAAACCTTTGCCTCTGTAGACAGACCTGAAGCTATCGGAATCTTTTCTGGCTTATGCTGCATACAGTAACTTCACTATATATCAGATAGATGTGAAGAGTGCATTCCTGAATGGACTTCTAGCTAATTAAGCACAACTAGAATGACAAGCAAAATTTATCCTAAATACCAGTACTTAAAAAGGAACAACAAAAACAAACCAAACGAACTTGCAAACATCATCACAACATTTGAACAACTAGGCATATAATATTCAAGGGCTGGAATCAAACGAGAGAGGGAGAGAGATGAAAATGCAACTTGTTTCCAAATTAGACGAAAAAGGGAAATATAATATAGCTTTGTATGCTAAAAGCTTGAATACAGAAAATCATTATTATTCCGCTCAGAGTTCGCACCAGCAAGTAATTACCAAAAAACGATGCGACCAAGATTCCACATCTCTATTCACTGCTGTTCAGGTTCAGGTTTCTAAAAAAAGGTCTTCTTTATCCAGTCAAAAGGCTGCTCCAATCCCAAAAAAACAAGGAAAATTATATTAAATGGGGCCAAGACTAACAGAGAATATATCACTTATGTCAAAATTATATACTATTCAAGTGCCAAAATTCTGTAAGTGCCCAAATAAGTCGAGGCATAGACGCATAGTCATCTTTCTTATCCCACAGATAAGGAAATACACGTTGATCAACACCTGACCAAATAATTCTCCGAATTCATGAAAACAATCAATACGTATTGAGGTAATAAATATACATGTGCACTAGTTATATGCACAAGTTAAGATTTTGATAGATATAATAAGTTATGACAATAAAAACTATAATACTAAAGGTCTCAAATCAGCGAGTGCCATACGAGTTGGACAAGACAACCTTGGAGCTTCTCTAGAATAAATAAGTAAAAGAACATCAACATCATCAAAGAAAGTCTACAGGAAAAGTGGATAACTATGTGACTTTTATAGTTTTGAGTTTGATATCTGATTCATATGTTCGCCTTCGGGCTTATGATTACTCTCAAGTCAAATGCTTTTGAGTCTGAAGATTGACTCATAAGTCAAAGACTTTTGAGTCGTAAGATTGGTTCCTAAGTCAAGGATGTATTTATTCTGGTGTATCTTCATTAGTATAACTGCTTACAGAGTTTCCCACTGAGTTCGCATAACTCATGATGCTATGCTTAAAAAAATTTCAGGTTCAATAGATGGCAGTGGATCTAGCTAGCGCCGACAATTCCCAATAAGAAGAATTAAATAATAAAGAAAATGTATTTGAAGTTAAATATCAAAGTAGAAGTCTTTATTTTACATTTTAGAATTAAAGTTGCAAGTGTTCTAAAGTAGTTTTAAAGTTTAGTAAAAGTTATTGGATTTTAAAGTTTTAAGTCTCAAGTAGAAAAAATACTGAAATTATGTTAGTTAAGTTAAAAAGTTATAAATGTTTTAGCTTTTGAGAAATTTTAAACTAAAAGTTAATATTTCTAATGATATTGTAAAAATATACTCTCTCCGTCCCAAATGAACTTGCACAAGGGGTTTGCACACATATTAAGAAAAAATTATTTTTTGGGATTTTGTTGACTTTTCAAAGGTTGATTGAGGGTAGGGATGCAAACGAACCGAATCGAAGCGAATATTAAGAGATTCGATTCGAATTCGTGAAATTTGGCTTCGATTCGAATTCGATTCGATTCATTGATCGAATTTTAAATCTGATTCGAATTCGATTCAAATTTCTTTTCCGAATATATTCGATTCGGTTCGTGATTCGTAAATTTGAAAACAAAAAAAATATTGTTATTTAGAAAATATTCGATTCGAAATCAAATTTGTCTAGATTCGAAAATTAGAAACCATATGTACTAAAGGAATTTGTATATATTTACTATTAAATATATTTTTATTTATTAAAAAATTATGTTATATATATATATATATAGAATCGAATCAAATCATCGAATTTGACGAATCGAATACATATATATTCGAATTCGATTCGAAATATAAACGAATAAAAAATATGATTTGAATTCAAATTCGAATTCGAATTTTACCGAATCGAATCATTCTAAACGAATTCGAATCACGAATCGAATCAGTATAATTTGATTTGACTTGCATCCCTAATTGAGGGTGGAGATTTTGAGAGTGGAGATTTTGTTATAACCTTCCTTTTTAAGGATGTGCAAGTTTGTTTGGGACGGATGAAAACAGAAAGTGTGCAAGTTCATTCGGGACGAAGGGAGTATTAGAGATTTTAACTCAAATGTGACGGTTTTTATGAGTTAGTTTTATATTAAGAATACTTTTAATTAATTAAGAAAATTTCTAACTCATTTTTTTTCTAAAAAAGATCTTGCGCTGATAAATGTTTTGAAAGTAAAAGTATGTTTTAGTGGCAGCCCTCCACCTGCTTGTGGGTTTGGGTTGTTACATATATAATTCCAACCGTTAAATAAAATGCAATTCAGAGATTTTCAGCCATTACACATTTTCATATTTAATATATAATAAACTTTAGCTATTGTATTATAATTATTTACAGCCTTCGACAATAAAGTAAATTATGTGAGATATGTGAGTATTTCTTCCTTGATTAGAATTTGCAACATATTCTGCAACATGTTCTTGCTTGTTACCAATAAAAAGAAAAAGAGGCTTGTAAGTTCCTTTCTATTGTAGACGAGCTTCACAAATGACAATTCACTAATTTGAAGTATTTGTTCTGATGAGAAACTCAAATACAAAAAATTCTTTACTAAATAAATTATTAAAACTAAAAAAAAAATTACAAACGATTTTCATAAAATAGAATGATTTTATAAAATTAAAAATACATTTGAAAATGAACAATACACTTTAGAGATTCCTAATATGTTACATACCTACAAATAAATTATGAAAATTACAAGTAACTATAGAAAACAAGAGATAAAGTATGATAATAACAATATATATATGTGTGTGTGTGTGTGTGTGAAAATTTAAAAAATAAAATTTTATAATAACTTGTGGATTTGGAAAAATGATAATAGAAATAAAATAATATAAAATAGAGAAAACTGAAATATATTAAATCATAAAAATTAGATCTATAAAACATATGAAGTCTCAACAATATGTTTCTAATTTCTAAAATTTATTTTTAACTTTCATAATTTATTTGTAGACTTCCAAAATTATTTACAATCTTTTTAGTTTTTTTTTTTTTTTTTTAATTTTTAAGAATTTATTTGTAATTTATATATTTTTATTATTTAAGAACTCATTTAGTAATATTCTGATGGTTTTAATTACTTTGTTAATTTTCTCCATGTTAATACAATGGGATGTAATTTGAAATTTACTTTTTTAGCTGCCTGTAGAAACATATGTACAACACATTGCAAATTGTAATCACCCTTATATATGTGCCTTAAATAGAATACCATGCAATTATTAATCATAACTTACTAGAATATAATAAAATCGTATGAAGATAGCACATAGAGTGGCCAATAGTTTCTTTCATTTCTAATTTTTGGAATATAAATTTCAATGAGATATGCCATAACATATAATTGTAAGTTGAGATGGATAAATATCTAATACAAATTATTTTATATTTCCTAATATTCATTTATTTTTTTAGACATACATACATAATGTTTACAAAGTGCTCATTGCACATGTCCAATACTAGTGTTCCTTTAAATAAATAGAGGGGGCAGTTTCCCTAACCTTGTCACATTAACATAATCTACTAGAAAATGTTCGACAATTCCCGGGATTAATAAAGTTGTAACCCTAACCAATCTCATAAACCATCCTTCTTCATACTCGTCACCCTTTGTCCATGGTAACACGAAACTTCTAAGCAACTCATAAATTCCAGTTAAGATCTTCGGTACAACATACAGCAGCGAGAAATAGTTCTTATTTGGTTCCTCCTCAAGAATCTACAGATCAATTTTATTTTTTCGTTTCAATGAATAATTAGAAATAAGTAATAAATTCAAATGCAACAGATAATTCATAGATTAGATCCTCAATTAATGGTAGAGGTCGCATGATTACATCTACGAAAATTATATGCTACCAGAACAGGCAGAACTTACACTTATTTTCTATGCGACGCATGACATGATTTATTTTTTATATAAAATATTATTTTTATTTATTTATTTATCTTCCTTGGATCATGTCAATTGTCGCACACTTTTGTACTGGTAGTATAAAAGTTCCTTAAATCCATAACAAAAATACAATTTTATGTTTTTTTTATTGCTTAATTAGAAATCATTGTTTAAAATTTTACGTGAATAAAAAGGTACCACCAAAGGTTAGAGGCTCAACCCTATCAATTTTCCATTCATCAATTCAGATAATTTGTTCTAACTATGGTATCTCAACTGTGTCTCACACCTAATATTACGTTGTTTTGAGACATCAAATTGATTTTGGGTTTTAAACAACTTCATCTAGTATTGAATATGATTTGGATATCACAGTTGGGGCATAAGATTTTGTGTGTAAATGAATAATAAATAGTATATAAATTGATTTTGTGTTGTATAACTTATAGAATGTGACTGACCTGGCCTTTGTAGTAGCTGTTGAAGTACAAACATGGGCCAAAATGCTGAAACAACAAGTTACCATCATCATAAGGCAACCTAGGCACCAGGTCATTGGAATACACATACCTAAAATACTGAACACCATATGTCTTCATTTTTTCTTTCATCCACTCCCCAAATTGCTTATTCCCCACTCTTGGCTGTGCAAAACTGTATACTCCCTTCAATCTCGTAAGCAGCATTTCCTCCTCATGCATAGCAAGAACACTAACAAATAAAATTGCTAGTGCCGCTCCCATGCTGTGCCCGGTCAATATGAAGTTTGTATCTCTATTTTCATGGATTAGGGTTATGAGCTTATCGCGGATAGTGTAGTAACCAAACAATTTTTGTGCTTGGGCCAAAGCGATCTGTTTGGGCCAGCCCGTGTATTTTTGCAGGCCTAGGGCTTTCATGAAGCCGCTATGGATTTTTCCGATGCCCTTCAACTCATACCAGGAGATATCGATGTCAGTGAGCCATGAATCCATGTCGAACGGCTTTGTGCCTCTGAATGCTATCATGATCATGTTTTTTTTCCGGAACATTATTGCGTAACTTATCTTCTCCTCCTCATAATCTGCAATCATATCCCGTTTTATGCTTTGTTTTATTCATTTATTAAATTATTTTTAAATTGTTAAAAATTTGTATTAGTTTAATAACAATTATTTTATAGTTGAGAAATTTCCTCAAATTAATAACATATCTTAAAGTTTTAGTTAAATAAAATAAATGTATAAAATATGTGTTCCTACTTACTAAAAAAATCAATTGAATTAATGTAGTTCTAGCAATGGGAAATTAACCTGAAAGGATATACGAAAAGTCCTTTTTTTCATTGCTAAGAAAACTTCATCATCTTTAGAACAAAATATAAATTTAGTCATGTCATGATTTTTAACTACAAATAAAATTCTTTAAAGGGCTTTTTTTGTTAAAGTTTCATTTCTATTACTAGTCAAGCTCATTCGGGTTACGGGTATACCTAAGTACTTGTTTTGGACCCCAAAAGAAACAAAATTTAATTTTTATATTAACCTAAAATTTAAATTATTTTAGACTAGGAATTTAATTGATTTAGTAAAGGTAAAATCATTTACTTTGTAATTAATAAATTATTAATTTATCGATAAATTTATAACTCTTTAAATTAATATAATTTACATGGTCTCGTTACCATTGCTTTATAAATGTTTTTTTTTTCTATAATAGTAAAAATGCATGTTTTTTAAGTTTATTATTATGTATACTTGTAGTGTGCGAAAGATCATCCTAAATTTTAATGGTTGAAAATATTGGGATACCCCACATTTACCAAATAATCCTTAAAAACAAAAAGAAGAGACTACACAATAACTCCAATTTTGTACCAATACCAAATTGGCGTGATATATTATTTCTAAATTTTGGATAAGGTAATTAGTTGCATTCTATGAGATATTGACACATCCACTACTAAGTATATTAACATGTGGTCACCGTGGATACGCACTGTCCTTTTATGTGGTGTAAGCCTAGCATTTAATAAGTGTGTTTTAATTATTTTAATTGATATGTGAGTAGTTTTATATTCCGGGTGGCGAGTGCAAAAATATACTTAATTTGGGGAGGATGCGGTTGTAATGAAGTTCAATTTTGGGTGCATGTACCAATACATTATATATAACAATAAATTGATAAAAGATATATTTTTATTACTATTATACACTAAAGTTAATAATTAAATATTATATATATATATATATTAATTTCCACACATTTGAGTATACATATAAATACATATAAATACTTATAAGAAGGGCAACTGTACCCATCCCTTCTAAATATACCATAGTTTAAACGAAAATGTTCCATTTTTCTGATTTTTAAGTACATAGTAGTATTTATTTTGCCAATTTACGAATATATTTTTATTGAATGTGAGCATTAAATAGTATAGATAACATAATGCTAATTAAATATGAGCATACTAGTATTTTGATTTGCTTATCTTTGTCAATAATTTTCTTAATTCTCTTGAAAAGGCCAGGTCAAGTCTTAGAGGATTTGTTACTAAATTTATTTTAAACATCTTAGAAGTCTTAAAAGCTTACAAAGTTAACAAGTGTTTGGATAATTACACTTATAAGTACTTTAAAAATCTTATATAATGATCAGTAGACGAAAAAATTAAATTAGAGACGAAAAATCCATCTCTAATCACATAATATCTATCTCTAAACTAAAGTATTGGCGTATTTGACACGATATATTTTGATCTCTGAAATGCTCAACTCTAAAATTTGGAGACCTATTTTTTTCATCTCTAAACTTAGGGATGAAATTTTTGTCTCAGACCAAATTACCTAAAGAATAAAGACGATTATGCCCATCTCTATTATTTGTTTGCTACTTCGTCACTAATCGGATACTAATGATATAAAAAATATTTTTGTGAAATTCTATCACTATTCTATTTCTATTTAACTAGTTTTTATCTAATACCCGATATTATCTATTGAAAATTCTCATTTTGAATATGATTTTTTTTTTTTAGTATGAAATGTTTAGCATTATAATTTTTTACTGTGTGATAAAAAGACAATATCCTTATTTTGAATGGTTTCCCCCATCCATCCAAGGGCACCACTCCCCCACTCCTCACTCTGGGTCACTCAATCATTATTACTACATAAGCTACACAAAAATAGAGATAGTTTAGCATTTAAATAAAGATTTGTGTCCATTAAAGAAGTTATCTAGCTAGTTTTTTTATTTATAGTTTTTTCTTGACAAAGAGCAATCACATTTCCCTATCATCAGAAGCGTGTTGTTCTAAAAATGGGCTATTCTGTCTGATAGCATGTTTACGGGGTTATATGGGGACAAGACAGCGCCAAATCAATTCAAAATCTTGAATGGGCAATACATATATCACTTACAAACAAAAATAGTGTCACAAATGACAAGTGCATGTAATCACATATTACATTATCATAAATATTGGGCTTAAAAGATGCGTGTTCATACCGTTCCAAAAGTTGTAAAACCCCAGGAATTCCATCTGTTTCAAATTGATTATAGAGAAATAAATGGTAAGAGATGAATTTAGACTAATTATAGAATTACGGGTGCAAGCTAAAGAATAAAACATTTCCTCCATCTGAAAAAATAAGAGTCGTGTTCTTATTTTTCTTTGTTGATAGAACTCCATTTCAAAAGTCAAAATCACATTTTATTAGTCAAAATTAATTAAACTATATCTAATTCCACAACCACACTTTTGTATACATAATTGAATATATAGTTGATAAGTAAATGAATATAGTTGAATAAATGTATTATTATGATGCATATAATTAAGCTAGTTATACCTTCACATACATGATAAGAAAATAGCCTTCAAATATATGACACTTATTTTTATGGTGGAAAGAGTAATACTATATTTGGAGAGATAATGAAGTACCTGCCAATGATGTGTGACTACATTTCGAGCAAAGGATTCATTTTCGTAAGACAATTTAGAAGCCATTACTGCAAGATTTGCATTTTCATATTTTGTGTCCAAATCCAACCTCTTATCACTAAATCCAATTACTGATTTGAAAGTTGCTGATGATTTATCTGGCCTCACCAATCTCCCTGTATTAATTAGATATTAAAATAAGCAATAATTTAAAATAATAATGAATTAGGTTAACTATGATAGCTTTTAGCTATTTTGGGGTGAGACTAGTAAGTCTAATTAATTGTTTTCAGATTTTTAGAAATGTTTAGATTTGTACTTGACCAATCCATAAACATATCTGAAACTAAATTAGTGTTTTATATTTTGAATTAAATCTGAATACTTATTTCTCTAGTTTAAAATTAATAAGCGTATACAACTTTTGACCCCTCACACCTCAAAGCACCACACATTCCCCCCACACCCCCATATTTCAATTTCATTTCTAATGCTCCTTTTGGATAATTTCTTAACTCTTTTATAAGGTACACATTGCATAGAGACATTACACATCATCTAACTAACTATGGTTATTTTGATAATTAATTACTTTTTGAATTGTGGAAAGTAGCAAGGAGATTTCTTTTGTGTGCTTATGACTCAAAAAACTGATTTTACAAATTGTTTTCAGTATTTATCACAAAAGAAATTTAAAATATAGCTCATTACGAGAAGATTTAGAAAATAACTAAGATGTTAATGACTAGCTTCAAATAAGAAATTCAAAAGCAGGCATTAATGCTTTCTTCATACTCTTCTTCATTTTAACCAAAAAATAAGTAAATTAAATAATAAAATGATTCGTGACAACTTTTTAATGAGTTTCTACGTCATTTAGATCTTGTTTGAATTGGAATTTGAATTTATGATGATCGATCTCTTTTGACCACATAGGCACATGCTAATATACTCAACAGTGGATGTTTGAACATATCATAAAATGAAGTTAATTACTTTATCTTAAATTTAAGGATCAGATCTTCACAAATTAGCTGTGAGCATATTAAACACGTATACACAATAAGTACGGAAATATGTTCGATGGGTTCCAAGTGATTTTAGTAGAAACATTCAGTATAGTCGTATCCAAAAGCAATAACTAACTAAAATTTATGGGTAAAATTTGATTACTCTTTCAAACTTAAAAGAATTGCGTAACAATAAAGTATTATAATATTAAGATGGTTTTGTTCTTAATAAAATCCTCAATCATATATATTTTCCTCCACCAAAAATAAAATAAAAAAAGTTTTCCTTAACTAAATACTCAAATTTAAAATCCTTGTACCGCTCACTATTAAAATTATGTTATTCTATATTTGGTGAAAGTTTATTAAAATCTTGAAAAATAATTGTGGTCAACAAAATGATAAATGATGGTACAGGGATTGTGAATTAAAGTATCCTAGAGTAATTTTTCTTTTTAAAAATCAATGTAAAGGTGTAGGTAACATGCACGCAGGTATTGCCATAAATGAAACAAGAAAGTAAACTAAAAAAATCCAAACCTGTCAAGAGATTGAAGATAAGATGGCGGTAGCCACCATTGGACGTCGGATAATTCAGGCACAACTCCACCACACACCCTAGCGCTGCCATCGGCTTCTTCAAGTAAATAAAGATTTTCTGGAGCAATATAGAGATGAACAAGACCCATGTATCGGCTTCCGCACCAGTGTTGAGGAAATCATTGTTTCCTAATTTGTTTGAATACAAAAATCTTGCTAAATCATAGAAGCTGACTTCTTCTGGTTTTATTAGTAGATAATTTTCATAGAAGGAATCTTTAGAAGCCATGGATGTAGCTTGGAAGCAATGTTATATTGAACAGAACGAGATGAGTTGTGATATCTCAACTTAACCTTCCTTGAGTTTTATAGGGGAAATTGCAAAACACACCCACTAAATTTTGACGTGTAGTAGTTTATGCCCATCATATACTTGACACCACAATTGTTGGGAAGACTTTACGTTACAAAATGCTCTACAAATTATTTAAGGTTATTTTAAAACTTTTTTAAGGACAACTTGTTGCAAAAATTATTTGATACAGATTTGGGAAGAATCAGTCTTCTCAAATAATATTATTTGTAGTTCGATTAGTAGAGACAACTAATTAGTGAAGACGTGTTGTATTTGACAATGTAGTTGTGAAAAATCTTTATTATTTGAGACAATGCATGTTTTGTTGTATCAAAATATCATTTCTTTTGTAGTGACAGCACACTTAATAAAATGAATAGATCCAACATAAATAAATTTTAGTAATAAATATATGATATAGTTTTGAAAGTGAATTCAATTTAAAACCAAATATCTTTTGAATATGATAATAATTTCAATAATTATAAAAATAGGTTTAAATCTAGAAAATTATTTAAACATATTTGATTAGAAAATTCCACATAAGCAATATTAACTGAAATTCTACTCACATGATCGATCACATGCAATTTCTAGCAATTCCCGGTGAAAAATGAGCATATATTGAGCTACAATTGCATATATATGCAATTGTCACACCTAAAATATACAGGGTTGAGAAGTCCACCCCCTAAATTAACAGACATGTTTTGCAACTTTTTCAGTTTTATATTACAACCTATCTAAATATATTTGTATACAAAAAATTAAGGAACGTCATCACTTTAAGGGAAAATTACTAATCAACCTCTAAACTATTGGTCTTTTTAGACTAAGGCATTTGAAGTATTATGCTTTACTAACAGACCATCGAACTATTGAAGGATTGCACTTTGGCAACTACCTTGCGTAGATTTTTTATAAGGGTAAATATGTCTCTCTCCACTTAGATTAGTGTCAAAATTAATAATAAAAAGTTAACAAACATAAGTCTTCCCACATCAGGTGAAGACACCATTCCAAGCATACCTAGACTCGAGAGGACATAAAGAAAGATAGTTTTTAATTTGTCAAAATCATATTCACAATAGAAAAGAGAAATATCTTGGTTAATGTTTGCAACTAGCGAAACAATCTGATCAAAACTTTATTTGTAAGTTTATTATGGGTAGTCATAAAATGGTGTTATAATATCTACTTTAGAGCTTACTATATTTTTGGCATGCTATATATCTTATTTCCAGTCTCAAACTTGTCCATGATGTCCTGTACATCATATTAATTAAGACTACATATGCAAATGTTGATCGTCCTCTTTTTCTCTTCATTGCCCTCAATCTCTCTTTTATTATATGTGTTGATGAGATTGTTTGTTGATAAGGGCGAGCGTAGAATATAGCTTGAATGTGATTCCATATATGTGATTACTATGTTTTGTTTTCATTCTACTGCTATTCCCTGGAGACTTCGGGCTCATTGGCTAAGAGTTTTACATTACATTACTAGTATGAATTATTTTATTTCTCATATCTTTGAAGAAGGGAACCAAGTTTCCGATGCTCTCTTAACCTTCATCTTTAGTATACTTGGTGGAATGATCCCCCTTAGTATATTGCCACCCTTACTAATAAAGATTTTTATGCCGAGTATTTTCGAGTTTGTTAGACATTGGTGGCTCCGGGGTTTCGGCTGCTCTAGGTCGTTGTGTTTCCCATGAACTTTCTTGGTGCCACCTTCACTTCTCACATACTGGCCTTAAGATACTCACCACACACTAACCTCATGTCGGTTATTCTCTTCTCACACTCTAACCTTATATAGTTACACATTCACACACTAATATCACGTGAGCTGATTGGTTCTGATACGATTAGTACTCTTTTCACCACCTTTGGTTCTCTCCCCTTGCCTTTTACCATTAGCGAGTTGTAACGAGGTTACCCGACTCATTCCCTCCCTGCGCTACATAAGAAAGCTATACAATGGTTTTTCACCGTTGTTAAATGGGGTTTGGGACCGTAGTCGTAGATGGCGTAGTGGTAGACCCACCATTGAAACCAACGGTTTAGGAACCGTTGTTATTGAACATTAAAACAATGGTTGTAACGTTTGTCATATATTGAACATCTACAACAACGGTGCATACAACAACGGTTAGTGATGCAATTTAACAACTGCCATGAACCATTGTTATTGAATATAAAAACAATGGCTGATAATTGTTGTCGTAGATTTAGCATCTATGACTATGGTGCTTATGACAACGGTTGGTGATGTGATTTATCTACGGTCATCAACCGTTGTTCTTTCAAAATAAAACAATTAGAAACTGTTGTTGTAATGATGCTCTTTTTAATAAAACAACAGTAGTTGGTGCTCTTTGAAAACGATTTATAACTGTTGTTGCAGCTGGTGTAAATGACAACATTTAGCCATATTTTAAGCTTTATAATTTATGTTTTTTTAATCTATAATTACAATTAACATACATTTAAATTTTTTTTCTCCTAATCTAAGAAAGAAAGAAAAAACCCTCCCCCTTCCCCCCACGGTGACTCGAACCCAGGACCAAAGGCCTAGGTAGTAGATGCTCTGCCACTTGAGCTATCCTACTTTGTCTACAATTAACATACATTTAAACATACATCACGTCACACTTTCATCACAAAAATAACTAAAAAAATAATTTTCTATTGATTATAAAATTCCTTCAAATATCTCAAAACAATGACAATCACCATCACTTCTAAACCTAAAGAGTTAATCATCGAAAAAATACATATATTAACTAGTAGTAGGATTACAAAAATAATCAAATTTCTATGTTGACTATAATCATAAATTGCACTACTGGACCTCAAGCATCATTGGTCACTTTTTCCAAGTCCCAATTATAACAACCTTTTTTCATCAATCCTGCCCAAAATTACAAAATAAATCGAGATTAGATTAATTATTTAAACGAAAGAGAAGAGAATAAGTAAAATCGAATTTTCGTCAACGTAATTAGTAAACAAAGTATTACTCAAATAACCGATTTAAATGAAAGTTTGCAACTCAATCTCAGGTCCAAGAAATTAAAATTATAATTATGTACTTATCCCATATTACATGGCACCGGGTCTTACTAATTACTACGCAAGCAACACCTAAAATAGACTGAAGCAAGGTCCAAACGGGATAATTAGGCAAGACTAAATTGAGCTTAGACAGCTAAATGACCAAGAATAACCTAAAGCAGTGTAGTACAATGTTGCAAAAGCCATCAAGCAGTCTGAATAGGGTTAAGCAATGTCCAAGCAGGACCAGGCAAGACTAAATGGATTTCATCAACTACTTAATACTAGTGTATAGTGTTTCATGGACTCATTCGGAAGTGTATCAATATTTGTCACTTGTATAATATGACAATTTTTATATCTAAATTAGTTTTAAACCCCATCACGCATATGATCTTATATATATACATACTGATCAATCCAGTTACAAACAAAATTATCAGCTATATTGTATATTGTGAGGCATATGCAGTTGCATTAAGATGAATTAATGCCTATATTGTGAGATTCTCTCAACTCTATTGAATGGAAACCAAGCACGCAACTGGAAATTTATAGGCCAATGTCTAGCCTATTTGATAACTCAAGCCTAAGATTGCACCGATCCTCAAACCCAGTATAATTCCATCTCAACCGTTTTTTTAGGCATTCCATCAAACATTGTTCAAGAAACATACTCTAGAAATTTGAAAACACCCCATTTTCCTGAATTCACCCACTCATTAAAGCAGACTAAGCAACATTGTTTCTTTCCATCATTCCATCAAACAACTCCATAGCTCCACCACCAACATTGCCTACATTTCAATGCAAGAAAAAGAAAGAAACAAATTATGTTTCTTACTCTATTTTCTTAAGTGGAAATGGTGTCGTAGGTCTGTCTGACCTTTGAAACCAACTTTTTTTCTGATGAAATGTCCAAAAAGTAGTGTGCTTCTATTTTTACTCTTGTTTTATGTCAGCCTTGCACCTGTCTGTGAGTAGCCCAACCCTCTCGTGTAGCATCTCATGTAAGATCTCGTGTAATGACATAAATCCTCTTGTAGGGCACATTAAAGGGTAATCTCGTGTACACGTGGTAATAATCTCGTGTAAATTATATTATCTAATCTTGTGGAACTCTTGTGTAAGCATCTTGTGTACCCTCGTGTAAGGCTATAAACCCTCGTGTACTCCCGTGTACAAGACAAACAAATCTTGTGTAGATTATATTATCTAATCTCGTGTAACTTTCGTGTAAGCATGTACCCTCGTGTAAGGTCATAAATCCTCATGTACCCCGTGTATTCTTGTATACAAGCCAAAAAAATCTCGTGTAGATTATATTATCTAATCTCGTGTACCCTCGTGTAAGGTCAAAATCCTCGTGTACCTCCGTGTATTCTTGTGTACAGGCCAAACAAATCTCGTGTAGATTATATTATCTAATCTCGTGTAAGCATCTCATGTACCCTCGTGTAAGGCCATAAACCCCGTGTACTCTCGTGTACAGGCCAAACAAATCTCGTGTAACTCTCGTGTAAGGCCAATCCTCGTATAAGGTCATAAACCCTCGCCATAAACCCTCGTGTAACTCTCATATACAAGAAAGTGATAAAATAAAAGCGAAATGAGGTGAGTGAGATTATTTTAATGAAGAAATAACTTAGTGAATTCACCAAAATATAAGCATATTATAAATAAAAAAGTAAAATAAGTAAAAAAGATTATAACAATGCTCTGATAGGGGCACTGTAGCTTGTTTCCCTTTTCTTAACATCATTTTTTTGGCTTGTATTACTGTGAGTAGTGGCTCAATTAAAACGTTACTGTTTACCCAACTAGAAGCAAACTGTAAATAGTGAGTGGTTTTATCTTTTGTAATTAACTATGGATGCTTCAAAGTAGTATGTCATTTCGAATAACGGAAGCATGTGATCTCTATTTTAAAAAAAAATATTTGTAAAACGTGAAAGAAAGTAAATAAACATTCTGACAAGCACCAATTTGTGACTTAACTCTACATCCATGGGTTTGTGAGTTGGAAAAGTTGAGAGTTGGTGGCCTCATTCCACTATTTTTTTCTGCAATATAATAAACTCTCCTAAATAAATTAAAAAATAAATTCTAACATTATTATAATAGTGGGTACAAAACATTGAAACAAAAGTCATGCAAATGAACCTGCTGCACACACTGTGGAAGAAAAAGGAAAGAGAAAAAGATATGAAGAAGAATCAAATATTGTGTCTTAAGTTTCCGATGCAAAAAATCCCAATTAACTTGGACAAATTTTTATTTAGGGATTAGACTCCCATTGACCTTTTATATTTATTTTCCCATTTTCCCCCATATAACACTACAAGAAATTCATAATTTACCAACGGATAAATCTGTCGGTGAAATATAAAAATCCGTCGGTAAATGAAAATACTGATGGATTAGTGACCGACAAATTCCGTCATTATTTTCATCGTCACTAAATTTTACCGACGAAAATTCATTTCTGTCACTAATATACTGATGGAATTTTTTGTCACAAACATAAGTGAAACCGTCGATAAAGGGCGGCCATAATTGGTCAGATTCTAACTGTTACTGACGAAATATTATCCTTACCGACGGACCTATTCGTAAGTGAACACTGATGGTCGGATATATGACATCGGAATATTTAAAAATATTATTTCTTAATTATTTTAATTTACTTATTTACCAATGGATATTCCGTCGGTCATATTTAAATATATTATTTTTATTCTCGATGTTGTGACAGATTTTCATTGCTAATCAGTGACGGCTTTTCGTCGCTAATCACTGACGAATTTTTCCTCCGTTAGTAATGTAGAAAATTATTTTTTTTGGTTTTTTTATTACCGACAGAATCTTCTCCGTCAGTAATATTTAAAAATATTATTTATTTATTTTAATTTATTGATTTATCGACAGATATTCCCTTACTAGTTATATACAAAAAATTCATGAGTAATATTTAATAATATTAATTTTTAATCCTAATTTACCGACAATTATTTATATCGATAAATCTCAACTACTTTCTCGGTAAATGTCTTTAACTATCCAAAATAGTTATAACAAATAAAATACACATACAATATAATACTTACTAAAATCCAAACCAACATCAATAGTCAAATATCCATAGTAGCACCAAAAAATAAAATATCCATAACATTCAAAGTAAACAAATTTAAACTTCAAAACTAAAGTCTGCTGCATAATCTAAAATGAAAACCATAAGATCATCTAATATTTGTGAAGATAACGCAACATTTTAGATGAAATCCATAATAACCATTGTATAGTCTAGTCTTCATCTAAATCTGCATCTGTTTGAACATTCTCTTCAGCATTTGTAGCAGAACCAACACTTGGAGAAGTTGTTACGCCTCGCATAATATCCATAATATATTGTTGCATCTCTACATGTATTACTCCAACTCTCTCCTCCACAATATCCTCCACCCTTTCATCAATCCGCCTTTTAATTTCCGCATACTAAATGCAGAGGTGGCAACATAATTACAACACCTCATGAGAAGAGTGCAGGAATGGAAAACTCAGGAGGAGAAGGAGCTTGAAAAATCCATGGCAGATTCGAATGCACAAATAAAGAAGGCACTTGATAAATCAAATGCTAGTCATCATGAAATATCCTTGGCCACTAGTCTGGTCCATGATGATCTCTATCATAGGTCACCGTCTTTGCAGCCTGCCCCTAGAAGTAGAAATGAAGTACTTCAAATCTTTCGGTTCTCATTAGATATGAGAACTGGCTCGAGAACTGCAGTGATCAAGAGTTCCAATCAATTAGAGCCTCCCAAGTTCCACATGGATGGAATCTATGAAGATGAGAAATTGACAAATCGAAACTGGCAGAAATCTTCAGATACTTCGACTACTTGCATTCTGAAGGTGTTTGCAACGATGTTGAAGGTGAATCTAGACATCGCCTGCAAGCTTATACTATGTAACTACATGCCAGAGTACTTCCATTTCACATTGAGCTTAAAGGAGAAAAACAGGAAGGGTATAAAATATCCCTTTCTGTTGAACGGTGGTTGATGAAAGACCTTACTCAAGATGTGCAGTATGAATATAGGCACTTTGAATAGATCATGTATATGCAGTGGTGGAGGTATACTAAAAATGATCTTGATCGATCCAGAAGGTGAAGCGATCAAAATGATGAAGGCAAGAGAAGAGGAGGAAGTAGAAAGAAAACCAACAAGAAATCCAAAACCTGTCACTGGAGAAAATATAGATAAAAATAATTGGGAGTGAGGAGAGATTTGTAAATTACTACATTTGTCAAATGATTTTCACCCAAATATAATGTAAAATGGTGAATCTCAAATCTTGGATTTTTAATTGGGTTGATTTAAAAATTTGAATTTACAAATCCACTCGTTAAATATTTTATTCAAATACATGAAGTGAATTTAACAATGAATTTATAAATCCATATGACAAATTCCTCCATCCAAATTTGGTGGGTTTGAAGTTATATGGGCTTTGTTTTGCTTTATTTTTCAGCTACTTGGCCATTGACACTTCTTTTGTCAAGTTGGGCGGCTGAATATTTAGAATATTCGAATTAATTTATTTAGCATCATTGCTAATTTAATTTTTAAAGGCCAATTTATAATGTTATTCATTTGGTGAACTAGCAAAAAGGGCTAATGGTCAGAAGAATTTTTGTTTGACCTATGGTAAAATTAAATTAATAAACCGTCAAAAAATTAATAATTGGGCCAGAATATTAAAAGTGAATATAAAATTATTAATAAATCAATGATATTAATGGACTTGAATATTAAATTATTTTAGTTAGACTTTAATATTGGTCAAAGATATTAATATGTAATTTTATTATTTTAATATGCCTAATGAAGTTGTATTTTTGGCTTGTGGTTTTGATTTGGACTCAAAAGTTGGGTCGGGAAATCAATTAGAAAGTCAAATGGATTTCGATTACTTTTCAATTTTGGACTAGTAAATCAAAATTAGATATAAAATTGTTTATGGTATAGAAATATTGATGGATTTGAATATAAAATTTAATTTATTTAAGTTGGATGACAATATTGACCAAATACGAACAATTTGATTATTTTGCTGAGGCTAAATGTCTTTAGTTCTTGGCTCTGGATATTTTAATTTGAACTCAAGAGTTGAGTTGGAAAATTAATTAGAGAGTCGGATGAATTTCAGTTTTTTGAGATTTAGGCCGAATATTTTGTGTTCAAGTGTGATTTGGAGAATTAGTTTTGGCAAGACAGATCAGGCACAAAAGTCAGTAGAAAATCTACCTAGACCAAGAAAATAGAAAATGAAAGTTGAATAATTGAGTCAGCCCGTGGCTCAATTGAAAAATTACTACTTTTTTTTTTTTTTTTTTTTTTTTTTGTAATTTGAGTCTAGAATGGGCCATAAATTTGTTTAATTCTTTTAGTTATTTCTTTACTGCTTTAATTATGTGGATTAAATGTCATTCATATAACATGTCATGCATAGTTGATATATTTATTTCTTCGAATTAGATAGATAATAAATATGTTGATTAATAATAAAATCATTTTAAGATGATTTTGATATTATTAATCAGTTCAAAATCCAATTTTTTCTAAATTAAAATTTTAAGTGTGTGAGGGTGCATTTTATTCAAATGAACCCACAACCTCCCCTATTAGTCCATTTAGTAAAAATATGTGTATTCCTCCTCGTGCCAATCTAATTGGTCTTCCTAAAAGAAAGATGCGCTGTTTTGGTTACTATATTTGGCCCGTACATATTATTACTCATTAGTAAGAATACGCGTATGCCTCCTTATAGGAGGGTTGCACTATCTCGGTTACTAAATTGAGTTATTTTAGTAAACTCATATGCAAGAAAAAGTGTATGACCTGTGTCAATTTAATTGGTCTCCCCATAGGAGGGCTGCATTGTTTTGGTTGCTGAATTGTGTTCATTTGATGAACTCACAAGTAGGAACATGTGTATGTTTCGTGCCAATTTAATTGGTCTCCCTATAGGAGGACTGCATCATTTTCAATTACTTGATTGAGTTTATGGTGGCAAGTTTTTAAGCGAGAATTAATTATGTATGCGCTATAGGTATCATAGTTAACTTACGGACTTAAAAAATATCAATATAGGGGTTATACACTTCAATAAAAAATATTGAGAGGACAACCTATAGAATATCTAAACAATATTATTGATGGTGAAACTAATGCGGCATAAAACTAATATAGCATGAGATGCGAATTATATTAGATTTAGTGGGTGTCACATCCTAGCTGTAAATCAACATTTATTCCTCGTATAGAGGGGTATATGTAATACCAGCGCCTCTCACAACTCACTGGCCAATATAATTTTTGCATTTCATGCATTCCATATTTTTATGTTCTATTTGCGTGATAGTTTTATGGTAATTAATTTGTTATATTTATTGGGTTATTTTATATTTTGCGATTAATTGGAGATGTTTACTTTGGTAGTCAAGAACTCCCTAGTCTAAAATATTGGGACATGCTACAAAATTTAAGACTACGCGTGACAAGTTTAAAATATAGAACATTATGTAGTACGTGGAAGTGTTAGATGTGTAAATGATTTTATTGTCGGAATAATAACAACAACAACAACAACAACAACAACAACAACAACAACAACAACAACAACAATAATAATAATAATAATAATAATAATAATAATAATAATAATAATAATAATAATAATAATAATAATAATAATAATAATAATAATAATACGGAAGAAAAAGAGAGAAAGTTAAACAGATTAAGTAAAATTGAAAAGAAAGGCGGTGGCGGTGTATTATCTTCATCAAAAAGAGATAAAAAAGATTTTATCTCAACAAGGGTTACAAACCCACCAAGAAAGGAAAAATGAGAATAGCACTTTGAAGGTGATTGACTTCATTAATCAAAACCAGGTAAGGAATTCAATTAGCTAGTATCTTTGATATAATTATTATTATGACCATTAGATTAATATATGTTAGCTTGAGTACTCCAGTTTTGAGATTGAAATGGTAAGCTAATGAAGTTAGTTTTGTAATTATTTATAATATACAAATAATCTATTATATTTAATAAGTTCAGAGTATCAACTTATATGAATGGCAGTTGTATTTTAGTTTGTGTAGTTTAGTGGGAATAATAAAAATAAATAAATCATGATTAGAGCATACATACCTTGTTGTAGAATAGTACTAGTATAATACAAACAATATGGAATTGGCGTCCACTTTTTAGCTGATTCCAACCCTTTTACGATCTGAATATGGAAAAGTGCAAAACATGAAAGTTGTAGCCTGATGTCTTGGCTTTATGACCCAATTTGAAGCACATAAATATCAATTTTATAGAAAAAGTTAGAGCCTTATTACCAAAATGCGACGAAGCTGAAATTATCGGACTAAAATACATAATGATCTAGAATTTGATAATTTATGCATTGATTTGAGTTAATTGTCATAGATTGATTACCACGGTGGGATAGGAAGTCTCAAAAGTTACTCCGGAGCAGAGGTAAGTAGAAATCCATCTACAACTACAATGCTTGAACATAGTATTTGTGTTTATTATTTGTGATAATTGATTGTTATATGTGTTATTGTATACCTTTGTATTAAATGTTTTGTTCCGTTTAAAAAAAAAAAAACGAACTGATGTGCATCAATCATGAGCATTAGCATATGCAAGAATTACATGTGTACATGTAAGAAGTCAAAATAGCATAATTTCTTAAATTGATAATGTTTTGGGGTTGGTCACCACTGGCACATTGAGTGTTATATATATTATATATGGTGTCTCTCGGGATGCTTCCGGTGACAGGCGTGCACGCGGAAGAGGTTCCCACTTCAGCACCTTTATGATGATGGGTACGGGAAGAGGTAGACTTCCCGGTGGACTGCGGGGGCAAGCAGGAGGCGGACCCCTGGTAGTCTCGGAAGGATAGCCACTTGGTCGTACCAACCATCACTAGTATCTCGGGTGGACTATAAGGGGGGAGGAGGGACCCTTGGTAGTCACGAGTGTGGTCAATGAGTGTTATTTTTGGGAGGTTTGTGACAGTGACGAGAGCCAATTCCCACCAAATATGATTTCTTTTGAGAAAGAATTGAAAGAAATGGTTTTGTGAAATGCATCTCATCATTCACGCATTGGTCATGCATGATTTCTGCTTACTGAGTTTTAGCTCACGTAGTTCTTGCATTGTAGGTGAGTTTGACTATGCATGAGCTCGTGGACTGATCTGGCATGCTATTGGAGCTGATGCAAGTTTTTAAGCCCCGTGTATATGAATGACGACCTGTGTGGCTAAACCTTGGACTCACTATGTTTTTGCTAGTGTTTTAATAATCTTTTTGGACATGTTCAAATTAAGGAACTTTAATATGTATATTTCTGTAAATATGGTGTTGAATGGAGAGTGACACCTTTGTGCTCGATCTGAATCTATGTAAATATATGTAGGTGGGATTTTGGTCTTGAAGGATTGTTCTAAATTGTTAATTTTGAAAAAAAATATATATACAGGTTTTGTAAGGCTAAATATTAGTATAAAATAAGTTTTTATGAGGGTGGGTGTGACAGTATATCTGGTTTTTGAATTTTAGGTGGTCGCATAATGTGGTAGTTTTATATAGGGGTAGAGAAAAATTTCGAAATACAGAAATACCGCATATACTGTATCGAAAAATTACCGAAATTTTTGGTATACCGAATTTTCGGTACGGTATGATATCGTACCAGAAATTTTCGATACGGTAACGGTATGATAATCTAAAAATTTTGGTATTTCGGTACGTAATCAAAAAAAGTTCGGTATTTTCGGTATATATCGGTATACTGATTTTTTTTTCTGGTATTTTGGTAGTTCGGTATACCAAAGTCCTAACGGTGTACCGTAAATTTTCGGTATACCAAAATTTTGGTATAGTAAAAATCAATGGTATGGATAGGTATATACCGATATCGATACAATATTCGATATACCGAATTTTTGGTACGGTATCGGTATCGATACCGATACCGATACAAAATTCGATATACTGAATTTTTGGTACGGTATCGGTATTTACCGATGTCATACCTAATTTTTGGTATACCAAAATTTTCGGTATTGTAACAGTATAGATTTTCGACATACCGAAAATTTCGATGCGATAACGGTATGGGCAATTAGAACCACCCCTAGTTTTATAGGTTCTACTCATTAAATATTTGTTTATTCGTTTGTTACTTGTCATTCATGCATGTTCATGTTAGATTTATTTAATTTTGGCAAAATGTCTTAAAAATTCACTATCCAAAGTTTTGTTTGCCAGTCAACTAGCGAGAGAATTTGTTTTATTGATTGAATGTTATTTTATATGTTTTCTCTCACTGAAAAGTATCAAATTTGTGTTAACTAAACTATTTCCCGCTGTACTAGTTAAAGGGTACAATATTGAACATTTGGAGACATATGTAGGTGAATTTATTCTGATGTGTCAATTTGTTGCTATATTTGGGCTAATTTGAAATGTGATGCAACAAAATATTAGAATATGAAAATTATCAAGAATTCTGAAAAGTCTTTATAAGATGTTCAAGTTTGTATGCCAAATTTTTGGTTGGCTGTTATGTGGTCTAGTATGAACATGCACATGAAACCTGAACGCCTGTGGGAGATCGTAAGCTTGCAATGATCATCCGAATTAACGTGGTTAAGGTTTTAGGGGCTGAATCAGTTGGAGATTCAGGTCGACATGAAATTAGAGACTCCTAAAGATGTTCTCGGAATTCAAATTTAGCTTTAAGCTGAACATGTCCTTTAGGCCCCATTTGGATAGAGGGATTTGTGCTATGGATTTATAAATCCATTGTCAAATCCACTCCATGTGTTTGGATAAAATACTAAATGAGTGGATTTGTAAATCCAGATTTTTAAATCAACCCATTTAGAAATCCAGGATTTGAAATTCTCCATTTTACACTATATTTGTGTGGATTTCAAATCCTTTGACAAAGGTAGTCATTTACAAATCCCTCCTCACTCACACTTCTCTCTCTCTCTCTCTCTCTCTCTCTCTCTCTCTCTCTCCTCCTCCGCTCTCTCTCTCTCTCTTCTTCTCTTCTCCCTATCGATATCTCTTCCTCTCGTTCTCCAATAAAATGCTCCTAATATTTTTTTAATTCTTTTTTTTTCTTTTATCTCCAATATGCTCCCAATAATATTTTGGGATATAAAATACATAATATTTATATATATATGTGTATATATATAATTGGAAAAAATATAAAGTTTTGCTCGGTTGATTCTGATGTAGATAAATATTATTTTATTTAATAAAAAATATAAATTGTTAGTTTAAACTTTACAGAAAAAAATTGAATTTTACAAATATTGTATCAGTTTTTTGCCAAATAATGGATTTCAAAATTTTGGATTTCAAAATCCTTTCACAAATCCACCATAAATCCAAACAAGGGATTTCAAGTACATGGATTTCAAATCTAAGGATTTTGAAATCAACTCATTTTAAATCACTTGGCAAATCAAATTCCTCCATCCAAATGGGGCCTTAATGAACTGATAAAGAAGTTCAAAAGTGTTGAGAATATTCATTCGACCAAATATGGTGATGCATTAGTTGTTATTTTTTTATGGATTGACCTTGTCCAGGTCACATACAAGAATAAGTCAAATCCAGAAAATTCTCAACAAAGTGCAAAGGGAGTCAAGACGCAAGGGAAGCAAAAGGAGACTTATTTCCTTGTGGAAAAAAGGGTAATTGGAGGAATAATTACCAAGATTACTTAGCACCTAAAAATCCAAAGTAATTTAATTGAGTTATGTTTAGTGGTTGATTCTATGACCACTTAGTAGATGTCGGGCCCACTAATCATAGTTACAATTTAATTGCATGGATTCTTTTTCCAAGTGAAACTCAGTGAAATGTTAGATACTTCCAAGGTTAACATAGATGCAGTAGGGTTTGCAAAAGTTGATTTGCGTATTCCCTTTATTTAGAATAAAGAATTTTAGGATATTGTTATTATAATCTCAAACATGTTAGCAATTTAATTTCTATTATTTATTTAAACGAAGTTGTTATAATCATTTCGACAAATGTGTTAACACCATGTTTGAATTATGGTGGTGTTTGTGATGAATGGTCTGATAATGTCCTAAATGTCTTATCATTAATCAACAGTTTGCAGTACATTATATCAGATAAATCACACAAGTTATTTTTACCAATAAGATTGATGATTTGTGAAACTTAGTCTACTTTACTAATTAAGCAAAATCTATATGCTTGAATGAGATGTTCTTCAAATTTCTTGAAGATGGAACCTTTATATGCATGTAATTTTTTATTTAAAGTTGTAATGTGACTGAGAAGTCTTCATATATCAATTTTGGGGAACTGCTAATGAGATTGGTGAGTTGTAAAACTTAACCTAGTTTACTAATTAAGAAACGTTTATATGTTGAATGAGATGTTGTTTCAAATTAATTGAAGATGGGATCTCTACATACATGTAATTTTGTTTTAAATGGTAATATGACTAGAAGTCTTCATGTATCATTCATGGGAATTAGCATTCGAACTCACCAAGTACCCCTCAAAATTTTGGTATGGTTTGGGTTGAAGTAACTAGACATTGTTATACATTGTCAGAAAGTATGCGTTTTATCTCCATAGAATCCTGGATAAGAGGATTTTGTTAAGACAAATGTCACCTTCTTATAGGATAACCGTATGGAACGATGTTAATTCAAGAGTATAGTTCTTTTGGACAAGATAAAGGAAATAGTTTCCTAGTTTATCAAGTCCAAAGTTCCGCACTGAAACATACTCAGTTTAATTTACAAAATCTACAATTCTTACTTGTTAGATTCAGTGGGAGCTGTAAAATGTTCAATATAATACATTAACTGATAAACGAGCAGAAGAGTTAGTAGAAGAATTTGATAAAGTAGTGGGAGTATAATATTAAATTATGGCCAATTAGGAAATTTTCATAGCTAAGATGAAGTGAGAATTTTCGACTTATTTTGTGTAAGTGTCTTTGATCCTCATCACCAAATAACGAAGTTTCTCAGGTTAATCTTGGTAGTTATGATTAGATTTTGACCATTGGAAGAGTATCATAGATCAAATCTATGTACTAACTCCTCTGTAATCTTATAGAAGTTTCCTATAAGATGAGTCTAGGTGATTTTATCCAAAATGGTCAAATGCATGTAATATGCACACTAATAGATTTATTTCATGAACTTAATCAAATGTCTATGTCCTTAAAGTGCTCTATAATTTTTTAAATAATGTGGAAAGACAGTCTTACATATTACAAAGAATATCGGTAGACAGTCTTACATATTCAGAAAAATGTAGAAGGGTAAACTTTTTGTGCTAGTTAGTGTCATCTTAAGATATGAAGGACTTAGAAAACAAACTATGTTCCAATTCTTAGATATATTGGGATAAACGATTTGGATATATAGTTTTGTCCTAAGCTTCATATGTAGCTTGTGGATAGTGATGCCGTTTTGTGTGGGGATATCAAGTGATCTTGGATTACTGATTCCACATCGGAAGTGGAGAATGTGGCAACTTTAAGAAGCAACCCAGTATTGAAAGTAAGACTTATACTATTCATAGATTATTGCTTCCCGAACAAACGGGAATAATGTCGAAAGTATTGTGTCTTATGGGTAAATTAGTGTAGGGCTTACACTACTCAAAGGTCATTTACTCTTGGACAAGTGGGAGAAATGTCGAGTATGGTGTATGGTGTTTTATGTTCGTGCAATGATATTTTCAAATTAAATATAACATTTAAATTATTTGCACTACAAATTTTTTGAACTTGCATATGTCCTTAGATTGTAGGAATATTATAAATCAAGCGTTTAATTATTAAATACAGAAAGATGCAATTTATAATTCTATCCAAAGTATATTGTCCGCGACCCGTAAATAAATTTGGGCAACTTATTTTGATAAAATTGTCTTAGTTTCATTGCACTTTGTCTTTGACTTGGTAATGGATTTGTGGATACACGTACAATGAATTGGGAATGGACAACATGAAATTTAGATTGTGATTTGACCATACAATTTAAATTCATTGATTGACGTACATGTTACCTTAATCCTGAGTGAATAGTGTACCTTTATTACCAACTGGACATTCTTCGAGACATCAGTGAGTGAGATTAATATATGAATCAATATCTCGGTGTTTTGAGAATTAAAGTAAAGTGATAAAGAACATACATTTAGTCATTTACAATATTAGAATCCTTCACCTATTTAATAAGCATGATCAGGATCTCATGAGTTCTTCTATGAACAGTAAATCTGAGCTCAATATTCGACATTTTTTGTCGAATCATATTGTGTGACATAGTCACACAGGACTGTCAGATAGAAGATGAGTGTTGAGATTGACAAGTGTTTGAACATAGGCTTATTGGTCATGATAGCCTATTGTAAATACTTTAGTTGATCCAGGGGGTGATATGTTGAATCGATCAATCAGAGGATAATATTATTGATTATGCTGCTCCAGTAATGTTGATTAAATTAAGAGTGCAACTATATTCTTTTAGTGGAATAGAATATAATTAATAAATTAATATGATAAGTCAAGAGTTGAATGGGTCATACTTAATTTATTGGAGCTTAATTTAATTGGCTCCGATTAGGTCCCTTCGGTGACTCAATGTGAACTGGAATAAATTATAAGGATTATAATTTAATACTGCAATTAAATTGGATTATGATATTATAAAAGATGGAGATATTAAGTATCTTCTATATTTATCACGATATGTTACGTGGGGAGAAAGAATATTGTGATATATTATATTATATATATCAGATACGCATTCAATTCTTCCCCATACTGGTAACACACGCGATTTCAATATCAAAGGAGGTGTCCACACACTGGGTATTGTAGTGCAGTTCGTTAGAACACCGGAGAAGGCTTGGAGGTTTGGAGCGATGTTTGATAAAGCAAGAAGCAAAGGTATTTCATAAACCCTTCTTGTATAAATTAATTATAATGTAGAACATATAATAATACGGTCAATCCTACAACGATTATATTGTGGATCGGATGGAAATTGTGATTCTAACACTAAAAGACCTTGTAATACAAGAATAACACCAATATCCTAACGTACTAGGTTACGTGGTGAAAGTTCTAATCGATTCAAGTCTAATAATATTTCGAAACCTAAAAGAATTTTAAGGTGATCTAATTCTAAAATATTCTAATCGTAATTGCATACACCCCATAATACGTTTTAGCATGCATAGCACATTTAATTTGATATGTTAACTGTCATTGCATTTCGGTTAGTTAGATTAACAAGAATATATGACGTATCCATTTGTGAAAAGGAGTCTTTCGTGCCTGATATCCAATTTGCATCACAGTACCCTTCAAGTACAATTGAATATCTCGTGTAATGCTGTCCCATTGTAAGGGTATACTTTAAGTATCTTAGCACCCTTACAAGCACTTTCCAATGCTCATTTCTTGGATTACTTGTGAACCTACTTAACTTGTTCACCGAACATGCAAGATCCGGACGTGTACAGTTCGTTAAGTACATTAAACTCCTTGCATATTCCAACTGAGTCACTGTCTCTCCTTTGATCTTACTCAAATGAACATTTAGTTCCATGGGTGTCTTGGCCGGTGGATCGTAGTAAGCACTGATTTTCTTAAGCTTTTTCTCAATGCAGTAAGATTGTGTCAAGACAATTCCCTCAGACATTCGCATTATCTTGATTTCAAGAATCACATCAGCCACTCCTATATCTTTCATGTCGAAGTTACGTTTCTACATGTGTTTCGTATCAATGATAACATCATGGCTACTCCCTATGATCAACATGTCGTCTGTGTATAGACACACTATGACAAATGCATCCGATGTACCTTTCACGTACACACTCTTGTCACACTCATTGATCTTGAAACCATTTGAGAACATCGTGTTATCAAATTTCACATGTCACTGCTTCGGCGCTTGTTTAAGCCCATACAATGACCGAACGAGCTTGCACACCTTTTTCTCTTGACCAGGTGCCACAAACCCTTCTGGTTGATCCATGTATATTTCTTCTTCCAACTCACCATACAAGAATGCAGTTTTTCACATCTATTTGGTGAATCTCAAGATTGTGTAAAGCAACAATCACGAGAAGCACACGAATAGAAGTGATCCTCGTCACGGGTGAATACATGTCGAAGAAATCATACCCTTCTTTTTGTTTAAACTCTTTGGCAACCAAACGGGCTTTAAACTTGTCTATTAATTCATCAGCCTTGTACTTTCTTTTTAAGATCCATTTACATCCTAAGGGCTTGCAACCTTGCAGGAGATCAACCAACTCCCAAGTATGGTTTTGCATGATGGACTCACTCTCGCTATTAATAGCTTGCTTCCAGAATGGAGCATCTGGATTAGACAGAGCTTCTTTGATAGATTTTGGTTTGTCCTTTAACATGTATGTTATGAAGTCAGACCGAACGTCTTAGCAATTCTAGCTCTCTTGCCACGTCTCAGTTCTTCACTCCCTTGAGCAAAACTACTGGCAACATCATGAGTTCTCTTGTTCGAACTCACATCTACCCTCGCTTTTCAAGGATAGACATCCTCAAAGAATATAGCATTCCTTGACTTAATCAACATGCCTTCATTCATATCGGATACATCTGATTTGTGAATCAGAAATCGATAGACACTACTATTAGGTGCGTATCCAATAAACACATAATCTACCGTCTTTGGCCCTATTTGTACTTGTTTTGGACTAGGCACTTCAACCTTTCCAAACACCCCCACACTTTGAGGTATTTGTATGATGGTTTACGTCCCTTCCACAACTCACAAAGAGTTTCATCCTTTTAGTGGAATTTTATGAAGTATATGATTAGCTGTTAGAATAGCTTCCCGCTACAAGTTTAATTGTCCATTCACACTTACCAACATAGCATTCATCATCTCTTTTGATGTACGGTTCTTGCGTTTTGCAACACCCTTAGACTGTGGTGAATATGAAGTCGTCGTTTGATGAATTATGCCCGAGGAAGTGCACAATTCTTCAAATGAAGCTACATACTCTCCATCTCTATCACTCTGAACCGCCTTAATTTGGCTACTATGTTAATTCTCTACTTCATACCTGTAGAGTTTGAAAGCTTCAATAGCTTCATCTTTACTCCTCAAGAGATAAAGATAAAAAAATATTGTGCAATCATCAATGAAAGTAATAAAATACTTTTTGTCACCTCTAGTTTGCACAAACTTTAAATCACACACATCTGTGTTTCGATTCTAGAGGTTTAGTGCTCCTCTCCACCGAACAAAATGGTAACTTAGACATTTTGGCTTCAACACAAACTTCACACTTTACATGAGTTTATTTCAAGTATATCTAGTAAGTTCAAATTTCCCAACCTTTTTATAGCATTTAGATAAACATGTCCTAATCTAATATGCCATAAATTGGAGCACTCAAGCATGTAAACAGAAGTAGAAGTTTTATTCATGCTTTCCCCGCCAAATCGGCGTACAACCATTACATTCATTTTGAACAATCCTTTATCAAAATAACCCCTACCAAGGAATTGTCCTAACTTGCTAAGTACAACCTTTTAAGACTCAAACATTAGTCTAAAACCATGGCTAATTAGCAACGGACCAGAAATCAAGTTCTTCTGGATGTCTGGGACAGGCAACACATTTTCCGTCTTTAACTCTTTGCCCGAAGTCAACTTCAACATCATATTACCAACACCCGCAATTTTAGAAGTAGCGAGATTACCCATTTGAAGTTTTCTTCCAGTAGTGGGGTTATACGACGAGGAGGCTTCCTTCTCCGAACACACATAGCAAGTAGCACCGGTATCCACAAACCATTCCTTAGAGTTTTTGGTACACGTGTTCCATGCACGTACTTTAGGGCACTTTTAGTGTCATTTTAGTTTCAATAATGTGCATAATCACGTGTATTTAGTGCTTTTATACTCTCATGGGCAAAATAATGCATTTTTGCTGTTTTTGTGTTAAGACAGGTGAAAAAGGGTCGAAAAAGAACATCAAACGACTGCAGAGTCGAGGGATCGATCGAGGCAACAAAAGGAAGGGCTAACTGAAGATCTCGGCCGAGACAGGATGAAAATCTCGGCCGAGATGAGTCTCCAGGGTAATCATGAAGAATTGCAAAACTGAAGATCTCGACCGAGACAAGCAACGCTTCTCGGCCGAGATGTGTTTCCAGAGAATTTCAGGCTTTTCAAAGGACCAAGATCTCGATCGCTATGAAATCCAATCTCGGCCGAGATGAGTCAAGCCCTAGCCAGCCCCATTTTTCCCTTTTCACGTCTCGGCCGAGATGCATTTGAATCTGGGCCGAGATCAGCCTGCGACCCACCAATTTGAAGAACCCTTTTTTTCACATCTCGGCCGAGACACACTTTCGTCTCGGCCGAGATTCCTTACCCTGTTTAAAAATCATGAATGCGATTTTGCCTATTTTTTACTAGAACTTTCTCCCCTTATATATATATCATCCCATTCGAATTTAACCTAACTTTTTTGATACTTTTGGAAGCACTATTCAGCCACCATCACATCCAAGGAGGAGATAAGGGGCGAGAAGAAGACACATCATCTTCCCCATTGATCATCCTTTGGTTTTATCACTTTATCTTTATGAATTCCGGTATTTTCTGTAATTTCCTTATTGTATTAGGTGTAATGGGTGGCTAGCACCCTTAATTCTACCCTTGATCATGTTGAACCTTGATTGATGATGAGAATGTGATTATTGACTCTTGATGTTACTTTATTTATGCAATTTAAATGTTCTATAATGCTTGATTGGATTGTCCCATGCCTAGATGCTTGTTTTAGGATTAATCACCTTTAGGGAGGCATTTATTGTATGTTGCTAGAGATTGAACTTCACTTTTCGTGATTGTTGAAGCTTCAATCTCCCTTAGTAGCGAACAATGCTTGATTTCATTGGGGGCATTATAGAGTTTAGCCTCTAAACCCGATCGTATCGAGGTTTATGCTTTATTTATCCCGTTGTTCTAGATCGTGACCACCCAATATCAATTAGTGTGAAAAGAGCTTGTTTGGATCACTAATTGATTTGGGTAGGGATAAATCGATAAGCGTACCTTCGATTTATCCACAATTAAGGGACAACACAATCTACATAAGCGGACCTTGTAGATTGTGGGATAAGGATTTAAATCGCATTGAATTTGGGACATTAACGATAATCATTAGGTAGTCGGATTCAAGGGGATACTAGATCGAGGGTAGACCTTTTATCATATTCTAAAACCCGAAAAACATTTGTTATCCGTCTTTCTTGATTGATATAAAATACCAAAAATATTTATTGCTTGTCTAGAATTTTAGTTGAACACTTGTTAGCATTTAGTTGTTAATTCAATCCAAATCCTCCCCCCCCCCCTCGTTTACTTGTTTACGTTTATTACTCTATCCATCATAAATCATTAGTTGATTGTAATATCCGAATAACACTAATCTACCGTTCTCTGTGGGATCGACCTTTAATTGCCACTATATACTAGTTAGAGTTGTAAACTAAGGCTAATATATATTATATATACAATTTAATTTGGTACAGTCCAACGACTCGATTGATCGTATACCAAATTTTGGCGCCATTGCCGGGGAACGGTGATAAGAATAGTGTTGTGTTATTGATCAAGCATCATGGTTATTTACATAGTTGATTATTTGCTTTTTTAGTTAGTAGTCTTAAAAACTTACTTTTGCTCATTTGATTGTGTTTATTATAGTGGATGTTCTTGCGTTCACAAGGAGAGAGATGATTGTTATTTGAACCGGATATTATGGAACGTGAACGAGAGTTGAAAAGAAGAGCCCGGAATTTGGAACAAGTCCGAGGAGGATTTGAAGATTTGACCTTAGAGAGTGAAGAGACCGTCGGATTGGAAGAAATGGTCGGGATCAGGAAAGAACCATGAAGGAACTTGCCAACACAAGGGTTGCACAAGAACCCTTGTGTATTACGTTTCTGGAGATAGGAGATGATACTGATTTTGAGCTTGAATCGGGGCTCATACACCTCCTACCATCGTTCCATGGGCTATCCAGGGAGGACCCACACAAACACTTGAAAGAATTCCATATGGTATGTTCGAGCATGAAGCCATCGAGGGTGACTGAAGAGCAAATTCAGCTTCGAGCATTTCCGTTCTCATTAAAAGATCTTGCTAGGGATTGGTTGTACTACTTGCCATTGGGTTCCGTCACTACTTGGGAGCAGATGGAAACACAGTTTCTTGAAAAGTATTTCCCAACTTCTCGAGCCACCACCATTCGGAATGAAATTAGTGGAGTGAGGCAAATGCAGGGGAAAACATTGTATGAGTATTGGGAACGATTTAAGAATCTTGTTGGAAGTTGCCCGCCACATCAAATCACTCCGCAGTTGTTAATTCAGTATTGGTATGAGGGGTTGTGCCTAACAGATCGAAACATGATTGATTCAGCGAGCGGGGGGGCTCTTGTTGATAAGACACCTACTGAGGCCCGAACATTGATCTCCAAGATGGCCACCAACACTCAATAGTTCGGTTGTAGAAAACCAGTGAGGCGAGTCAAAGATGTTATCGATTCAACTGTTGAAGAAAGATCGGACCAGCTCACCGACTTGGTGAAGAAAGTGATCTCGGTTGGCACTCCTACTACAAAACCTTGCAAAATCTGCCAAGTAACCGAGCACTCCACTGACACTTGCCCTATTCTTGGAGAAGAGATGGAAGACCATGCAAATGCCGTTCAAAACTTCAATCCTAACTCCACCGGGAGAAAATATGATCCTTATTCACAATCATACAATCCGGAGTGGAGAGATCACCCCAATTTCAAATATGGGAATCAAGGTCCAAATATGCATCAACAGGGTGATAAAGGTGGACACAACCGACCTCCTTATCCTAAGGGGATGTTCCAACAGCGACAACCACCCGAGCAGGTACCCTCAGATCCATCCCTTTCTGACATAGTCAAGAGCCTAGCCACTAGTACGCTTCAATTGCAGAAGGAATCAAGTTCTAGGTTTCAGAGTATTGAGAATCAAGTCAGTCAGATAGCATCAACAGTATCTCGATTAGAAAATGCACAAGGAGGAAGGCTACCGGCTCAACCGGAAGTGAACCCGAAAAATGTGAGTGCCGTTATTGTTATGAATGAGAAGTTACTTGGAGAGCCTGAAAAGCCCGGGTACACTTCACAAGGAAAGACTGAGGAAGTGGATGATAGGCCGAGGAAAGAAGAGACATCAACTTCCCAAGTGGCTGAAGTTAAAATTCGGATACCTAAATGGATGATTGCCAAGGAGTTGCAAAAACAGAAGGAGGCATTGGCTGCATACTTTCCCGACCACCTGCTGCCTTTTCCTACCAAGAAACACTCTCCACAAGGCGAATTGAAAATGACAGCGTGGGACTCTTGAGAAGCGGGAAGGTCCTTGAAAAGGGGAAGTCGAAAGATGGAGAAAGGAGAGCCGAAAATGAAAGGGAATCTGCTGAGAATGAAATCTCGGCCGAGAACAGGAAACCCCCTGCACTCTTGTCTCGTCCGAGACACAACACAATCTCAGCCGAGATTCTCAGAAATCCAGATTCAATCTTGAAATTCCACCACTCCCGTTTCTGAGTCCAATGAAGAGGATTCCAGACAGAAATAGAGATAAGGAGACAATGGAGGTGTTCAGGAAGGTTGAAATCAGTATCCCCTTGGTGGAGGCCATAAAACAGATTCCTCGATATGCAAAGTTTCTAAAAGACTTGTGCACCAACAAAAGACGGTTACAGGGGAATGAGAAGGTCCTAATGGGAGAAAGTGTTTCGGTGGTTTTCCAGAAAAAGATGCCACAGAAATGCAAGGATCCGGGAATGTTCGTCATTCCGTGCAAAATTGGTAACACTAGAATAGAGAAAGCCATGTTGGATCTAGGGGCATCGATCAATGTGATGCCCCGTTCCATTTTCAATAGCTTAAACTTGGGTCCACTGAAGGATACGAGGGTAGTCATCCAACTGGCGGACCGAAGCACCTCGTTTCCGGACGGGCTGATTGAGGACGTGATAGTTGAGGTGGATAACCTCATATTCCCAGCGGATTTCTATGTACTGGATATGCATGGAAATTCGTCAAATTCCACTCCAATCTTGCTTGGGAGGTCGTTCTTCAACACCTCCCAAACAAAGATTAACGTGCGAGAGGGAACTCTTAGCATGGAATTTGATGGCCAAGTAGTGCAATTCAATATCTTTGAATCAATGATGTAGATGTCAGTTCAATATCATCAAGTGGTCATAGTTTGTAGTAGAGGATTTGAGGAGTCAGGAACCGGGTTCAGTATGTGGAAAACCGGGCTAGAAAACTGGGTTTTAGCCGGATCAGTTATAAGGGTTAAAAAGGAACCGGAGTCAAGGCGGTTATAACTGTCATGTGCAATGGATTAGAACCGTTGCGAGTAAAACCGTTGATTAAAAGCCCGTCTAACAGTTTTGTGCAGTTGGAAACAGAATTGGTTGCAACTGCTGCTACTTCCTGATTCGAGCTCCATCCTTTATATACATTGAAACCACTTGTAGATGCAAGTTGATACACATTATTTTCCCTCTGTAAACACTGCTCAATCATTAGAATTAGTTAGCTAGGGTTCTTAAGCTCAATTCGGTGTGAATTGGGGGTTTCTAGTTTTCTGAAATAATTCTTGTAATTGATTGTTCAGTGGAGTGAATTGAGGTGTATAGAGCCTCCGTGGATGTAGATCACATTGATCGAACCACGTAAAATCCTTGTGTTCTTCATTTTATGTTCCTGTAATGTGTTCGGTTTCATTTGGCCGAATTCTTTGGTTGTTTTCATTCTCTCTTGGTTTGAGTATTGTTTGTGTGTGTGATAAGAGTTAATTACCCCAACAGATGAAGTATCCTGAGGATTTGCATAGTGTGTATTCTATTGATGTTATTGATGCTATTGATCCCTTTGTAGAGGAAGTGTTTGAGTATTATTGCAGGGACCAAGAAATAATTGAATTGGCAAATGATCTAGAGAAGACAGAGCCAATGGACACCAAGGAAGAGTTGGTGGGGATAGTGAATCAATCACAATTCTCCAAGCCATTCCGAACCAAGTCCTTTCCCAAGTTCATACCATTGCCGGAATCCCAAGAAAAAGTGCTACCCTCTACCATCAAGGCACCAACCCTTGAGCTCAAAACCCTTCCCCCCATCTCAAATACACATATCTTGGGAAGGAAGAAACCTTGTCGGTGATTATCTCATCAAAGCTCACACCCACTCAAGAACAAGCATTGATCGGGGTCCTCAAGGTGAACAAGGAAGCTATAGGGTGGACCATTGCAGATATCAAAGGCATTAGTTCGGCCCTATGAATGCATCGAATATTGTTTGAGGATGACGCCAAACCTAGCCGGGAGCCTCAACGACGGCTCAACCCGCCAATGATGGAGGTCGTCAAGAAAGAAGTGATCAAACTGTTGGATGTGGGGATCATCTACCCCATATCTGACAGTAAGTTCGTGACCCCGACCCAAGTGGTCCCGAAGAAGTCTGGAGTGACAGTGATAGAGGGGAAGGATGGTGAAATGATGCCTTCATCGATCAGATGCTTGAAAGGCTAGCAGGGCATTCTTTCTACTGTTTCTTGGATGGATTCTCGGGGTATTTCCAAGTGCCAATAGCACCCGAAGACCAAGAAAAGACAACTTTCACATGCCCGTTCGGAACATTCGCGTGGAGGCGCATGCCCTTTGGATTATGCAACGCCCCTGCGACATTTCAAAGATTCATGGTTAGTATCTTTTCCGAGTTTATTGGTCATTTCATAGAAGTTTTCATGGACAGACTATAGCATCCACGGTACATCTTTTGAAAATTGTCTTGATAACTTGGTAAAAATCTTGCCACGATGCATTGAGAAAAATCTTTTGTTTAATTGGGAGAAATGCCACTTCATGGTGGAACAAGGAATTGTGCTTGGCCATGTCATCTCTAGTAAGGGAATAGAAGTAGATAAGGCGAAAATTGATATTATTTCTTCTCTCCCTTACCTCGCAAATGTGCGGGAAGTGCGTTATTTTCTGGGCCATGCAGGATTTTACAGGAGGTTTATCAAAGATTTTTTGAAGATCGCTGCTCCGTTGTACCCGTTGCTACAAAAGGATGTGGATTTTGATATGAGCAAGGAATGCAAGTTGGCATTTGATGAGTTGAAGAAAAGATTGGTTACCCCTCCGATTATTCAACCGCCAGATTGGGAATTGCCTTTTGAGCTAATGTGCGATGCTAGTGAACAAACCTTGGGGGTAATTTTGGGACAGAGAAGAGGGAAGGTGGCTCATGTCATCTACTATGCCTCACGCACTTTGAATCCAGCTCAGATGAATTATACTACCACAGAAAAGGAGCTGCTGGTTGTTGTGTTTTCCTTAGAGAAGTTTCGGTCTTACCTTGTTGGGACAAGGATCATTGTATATACCGACCACGCAGCATTGAGGCACCTCATGGCTAAAAAGGAGGCGAAGCCTAGGCTTATTCGCTGGATATTACTTCTCCAGGAATTTGACCTAGAGATCAAGGATCAGAAAATGGTGTTGCAGATCATCAAAGCAGAATAACCCAACAGGAAATGAACTTACCTCTCCGGGAAAGCTTTCCGGACGAGCAACTACTAGCAATGATAGGCGCAAAGGTTCCTTGGTATGCCAACATGGTGAATTACTTGGTGTCCAAGAGGTTTCCTATTGCGATGAGTAAACCTCAGAGGGACAGGTTGAGGAGTGAGTCGAAGCATTTTGTTTGGGATGATCCATACCTTTGGAAATATGGTTCAGATCAAGTAATCAGGAGATGCATCGCCGAAGACGAAGTGCATTCGGTGCTGAATTTTTGCCACTCATACGCTTGTGGAGGCCACTTCGGGCCGAAGAGGATGGCATACAAAGTTCTTGAGAGTGGACTGTTTTGGCCCACCATATTTAGAGATGCCCTCGCTTTTTGCAAGTCATGTGAAACTGCCAAAAGACGGGCTGTGTCTCTCAAAGAAATCAAATGCCCCAAAACCCGATTGTAGTTTGTGAAATTTTTTTATGTTTGGGGTATGGACTTCATGGGACCGTTCCCTTCGTCTTATGGGAATTTGTACATTTTGCTTGTTGTTGACTATGTGTCCAAGTGGGTGGAGCCGAAAGCAACCCGAACTAATGACTCCAAAGTTGTGGCCGAATTCGTCCAATCCAACATTTTGGCTCGTTTTGGGTTACTTAAAGCCATTATAAGTGATAGAGGCACACACTTTTGCAACCGAACAATCGACGCATTGCTGAAGAAAAATGCTGTATTGCACAAGGTTTCGACGCCCTATCATCCACAAACCAATGGGCAAGCCGAAACTTCGAATCGGGAAATTAAGTCGATATTGGAGAAGACTGTTCAACCGAATCGCAAGGATTGGAGTTTGAGGCTCAATGATGCATTATGGGCGTACAGGACCGCCTATAAAACTCCAATCGGTATGTCTCCCTTTCGACTTATATATGGAAAGACATGCCATATCCCAGTTGAACATGAACATAGAGCCTATTGGGCTATTCGGAGATGCAATGTGAACCTCGATGAAGCCGGTGTACACCGAAAGCTCCAATTGCAAGAGCTTGAAGAAATTCGAAATGAAGTTTTTGAAAACACCATGATCTACAAGGAGAAAACAAAGGCTTTTCATGACTCGAGAATTAACCGAAAAACATTTGTGGTTGGGGAGAAAGTGCTATTATATCTCTCCCAGTTGAAGTTATTTCCGGGCAAGCTCCATTCAAGGTGGATAGGACCCTTTGTTATCACTAAGGTGTTTGATCATGGTGCCATCGAGATTGAAAGTGGCAAAACCGGTAAAATCTTCAAAGTCAATGGGCATCTTCTCAAGCCTTATCTAGAGCATTTTCAAGACCCCCCCGGAGAAGAGGAGCACGTGGAAGACCTACCACTGCACTAAGGAAGGTCCGTCGAGCCAACGACGTTAAACAAAGGCGCTTGTCGGGAGGCAACCCGATGGTAATCTTTAGATTCTCGCATTTAAATTCGTAGTTTAAAGTAATTAGTATTATCTTGTGCTATTTGATGTTTTTTGTTAAGATGTGTGTAGTTATTAAACAATCAAGATAAGATATTGTGTGGAATGGGGGTGAAGAAGACCAAAATGAAGGAAAAATGCAGGGGAGGCCATCTCGGCCGAGACACAGAAGCAATCTCGGCCGAGACGTCATGCAGGTGAACAGGGCAACCCCCCCTGGAAACATATCTCGGCCGAGAAACATGAAGCATCTCGGCCGAGAATCAGAAGGGCCCAAAATGGAGTAAAATTGCTGGAAGCTAATCTCGGCCGAAATATACATTCATCTCGGCCGAGATCCATTTGTCCAGAATGGGGGTAAAACTGCTGGAACGTTATCTCGGCCGAGACACTAAAGCATCTCGGCCGAGACCCACTGCTGAGCCAACTGCTCCTGAAAGCGAAGAACGGATCTCGGCCGAGACACTGAGCCCAGAATCCAATCTCGGCCGAGACGCCGCACAGGTATAAATACACCTATGCGCAGAATTAGGTCAGTTCTTCCCCCCTAATTTGCGATTTTCACACACACGCACACACACACTCTCAAAATCACCTTTGCATTCCATTTCCTCCTGTCAAATTCATACCACACCTCACCCACATCACCACACACACTTTTCTCCGAAATTTTTTTTTTGGAGCGGATTTGAGGTCGAGTCAAAAGGGTGATGCACATTGATTATGCATGTAATTAGGTCAATGTATGATACTATTTTATAGGAATTATGTGCATAAATGGTTAGAAATTGGATGGAATGTGATATAAGTGACCAATTAACGTACTCAGCTTGTTTTAAGGTATTTTGAGCATTTTCAGGCTAAAAAGTTGTGATTTACGACTACCGGACAAGAAAACATGTTGAAACAGAGTGAAACCGGCCCAGACCAGCGAAAATCGGCCCAAAGTAGTGAAAACCAATGGAAATCGGGCCGAACCGTCCAAGAACCGGTCCAAACCGGACCAAACCGGCCTGAACTGGTCTAGGATCAAAACAGAGCAAGAATCGACACGGCCGCGTCACAAAGCAACACAGCCGTATCAAAAGTGTTTCGCAACGTTCAAGTAGGCTCTGGAGGAGAACACGGCCGCGTCACAAAGCAACACGGCCGTGTCACATTGTGCGTGGAAATTAAAGTTGTGCAAAGCAACACGGCCGTGTCAGTTAAGCAACACGGCCGTGTCAAAACGGTCATCGTTAATGAAAATCCTGTTTTAAAAGAGGATTTGATTTCCCAATTCAATAGGGCTTATCTAACTCTGTAAAAAGGATCCAAGTTTGTTCTTCAAAACAGATAATATTCGAGTTGAGATGATAAACGACTTGGACGACGACGGAGATTCAATCGACGGAGCAAATTACTTGAGTTTAGCGATTTTTCCTAGTTTTAATTCTTTAGAATGTTTTGTCTTAAATATTATTGGATTGAGCCTAGGCATGAGTAGCTAAGCTATTCGTGTCCTAGGGTTAGAAAGTAGGGATTATTTTATGACAATGTTTTGATTTACGTTTTAACTTATTGAATTTCGTTCTTTTATGTGTTTATCTTTATATCTGTTTTAATCACTGAATGTGGACTGGCCATCTAGGTTTAGTAATCTCGTTTACCAAATCCGCTTCGAGAGAAGTGGTTTGTTATTAGACGTACGATATAGAGCACAGTTGTCTATGACTGTGTAGGCATAGGTTTATGAGCTTTTTGGAGTTTCTAGGATTAATTGACTCGAGAGGGTAATTGTCTTAGTTAATCAACGATTTAATTACTTCGAGAGGAGAATTAGGTTAATATTGCGCCGCTTAATAAACACTAGATCGGTTAAAATTAATAAGTTAATTCTAATCATCATTGGAGTAAATATTCTGAATTCGATACCCTAGGATGCCGTTTATCCTTGATTGTTAATTATTTGTGGTTACCAAGTTTGAATTCATATTTAATTAAGTATTTTAGTCAGTAAAATCAATCTTTTCCGAATTAGTATCTAGTTAGGATATTCCTAGAATATTGAGGTATCAAACTACCTAAAAACTATTCCTTGTGGGATCGACCTTGATAATTGTTACTACACCTACATCCATACACTTGCGAAACACTAGGTTAGAAACCGACGTGTCAAGTTTTTGGCGCCGTTGCCGGGGAGTAGGATTTAGTGCTTAGTTTTTATCTTGAAAAATAGGAGGAAACTAGACTAGATTTTATTTTTATTTTTTCGTATTTTTAAATTTAATTTTCGTTTTTATTTTTTTTTTGTTAATTTTTGTGTTACACGGTATTTGCTGTTTTTGGTGTTATCAGGCTTCGCATGCACACCAGGTCAAAAGGAAAAGAAACTCTTCTTCCTTTCGATCCAGAAATTGAAGCGACAGCTCGTAGACACCGCACCAGAAGGGCTGAGATGGAGAACCCACCGCAACAACTTAATGATGAAGCTTTAAATAGAGTGCTAACAACTTTAGCACGATTGGACGATCGAGTTACTAACATACAGCAGCATATACCTGTACAGCAGCCACAGTTGCCACAACAGCATGGACAAATTCCAATAGAGCCAGATGCGGGAGATGAAGATGATACGCCCATTAGTGGCTGTTTAAAGCCTAATCCAAATTAACAGTCAGGAGGAGTACGACCCCCGCCACTTAATGCCAATAGTTCGAGCTAAAGCCTGCACTAATCTACATAGTACAACAGAACCAGTATGGAGGAAGTGCATTAGAGGATCCGAACGCTCACCTGATAAAGTTCCGAAGACTGGCAAACACCATCAAAATAAACCATGTGCCACACGAGCAGGTTAAGCTGAGACTGTTTCCCTTTTCGTTGAAGGATATAGCCCTCCAATGGTTCAATTCATTGGAAGATATCACCAGCTGGGAAGATTTGAGCACTTCGTTTCTATTGAAGTATTTTCCACCGAGCAAGATGCTCGACTTGCAGAATCAGATTAATCAGTTCAAGCAATTGGATCAGGAGCCGTTTGGAGAAGCTTGGGATCAATTTCGGGATCTTATCCGGAGTTGCCCTCAACATGGGTTTACGAAAAAGCAGCAGATATGTAAGTTTTATAATGGCTTACTCGCTCCGACCAGAAACCAAGTGGACGTAGCTGCAGGTGGTAGCTTGATGGAGACATCAGCAAAGATAGCATTCTCGATTTTGGATGCTATGGCTAGAACAAATTATCAATGGCCAAACGAGAGAAACCAGCCATGGAGGGTGGCGAATGTTATGGAAGTGGAGACGGTCAGTAATGAGCCGCTTGACAAACTCACATCACAGCTGACAGCCCTGACGAGTCAGGTGAATCTGTTAACTAGTCTGACGTTGGCACAACAGACAGGGGGTCTAGAAGAAGTTGAAGAGGTTAATTTTCTAAATCAAAGGAACTTCAACAACTTCCAAAACAACCAACCTAGGTACAATCAGTACCCACAAAATAGGAATCACCAAAATTTCTCATATGGGAACTCCAAGAACACACTCAATCCACCACCTGGGTTTGTTGTTTCAAATGGTATGATCCATGACGGTAAGAAGCCATCACAAGAAGAGATTGTCCAGTCACAGTTTGAAAAGTATGATGAGAAGTTAGCTCAATTGGAGAAGAAAGTAGAAGGGAAATTTATCGAGCTAAACGAGCATATTACTGGGCAAGGGGCAGACATCAAGAGGCTAGAGAATACGATGGTTTAGACTCAAGCACGTATTGGGGAGTTGTCTTCCAATATGAGCCAGTTGATAAAGATTGTCGGGGCCCAACACAAGCAGGGCCAATATCCGAGTGATACGGTGGTAAATCCAAGAGAACAATGTCAAGCCATTCAATTGAGGAGTGGTACTGAGTACGAGGGACCCCAACTGCCGGTTGATAAAGATAAAGTAGTGGAGAAAGAGTAAATGGAAGAGAAGCACGAGCAATCAGGCAAAAAGAAGGCAGTAAAGCAAAGCGAAGGAAAGGAAATCAAAGCAGACATCCCACATTATGTCCCGGCTGTCCCATTCCCACAAGCCTTAAGGAAGAAGAAGATTGATGAGCAGTTCGCGAAGTTTTTGGATGTGCTGAAGAGGATCCAAATTAACATCCCCTTTGTTGAAGCACTACAGCAGATGCCGAACTACGCTAAATTTTTTAAGGAAGTGATCTCAAAGAAGAAGAAGTGGGAAGAATACGAGACAGTCAACTTGACTGAAGAGTGCAGTGCTGTGATCCAAAGGAAGCTACCGCTCAAGCGAAAAGATCCAGGTAGTTTTACTATTGCATGTCAAATAGGTACTGTTACATTTGATAAGGCACTGTGTGATCTAGGGGCTAGTATTAACTTGATGCCACTATCTATTTTTGAGAAATTGAATCCAAGTACTTTGAAACCCACTACAATTTCTTTACAAATGGCTGATCGGTCTATGACTTGGCCAAAGGGGATTGTATAGGATGTTTTGTTAAAAAGTTGGGAAGTTTATAATACCTGTGGATTTTTTGGTTTTAGATATGGTAGAAGATAAAGATGTCCCTTTGATTTTAGGTCGCCCGTTTCTGGCAACTGGAAAAGCATTAATAGATGTTAAAAAAGGAGAGTTGACATTAAGGGTAGATAAAGAGCAAGTTACTTTTTCAATCTATAAAGCTCTACAACATCATGATAGGGAGGATGAATCTCAATTAGAAACATGTAGTTTTGTTCATTCAATTGAAGCTGCATTTTATAGGAAACTAACCTCCCCAAATGATAGTGATTCCCTTGAAACATGCATAACAAGTTCTGTTTATAATGTTAATCTCCATGACCCTACTGACCTTGATCTTGCCGAAAGTGTTAGTGCGTTGAATGCCTTGCAGGATGCTCCTAAGGAGAGTTCGACTCAAGAAAACATAAACAAGAAAGCGGTTGAAGAAGAGCAAAAAGGGGGCGATGGATGCCTGGAGCTGAAACCATTGCCTGATCATCTGCGGTACGCATTTCAAGATAATGAGAACAGATATCTGTTAATAATCTCTTCTTCCCTTACTGATGTTGAAACTGATAAGCTGTTGCGTGTATTGAGGAAATATAAATCTGCTATAGGCTGGTCGATTGCTGACTTGAAAGGAATTAGTCCTACAATTTGCATGCATAAAATTCTGATGGAAGATGAGTATAAACCCTCCGTTCAAAACCAACGTAGGCTTAACCCAATGATGCAAGAAGTAGTTAGGAAAGAAGTACTTAAGTGGTTAGATGCTGGGATCGTCTTTCCTATTTCTGATAGTAAGTGGGTGAGTCCAACTCAGGTTGTGCCAAAGAAGGGGGGGATGACTGTAGTTAAGGGTGATCTTGATGAGGTCATAGCCACTAGGGTGATCACGGGCTGGCGTGTCTGTCTAGATTATAGAAAAATTAATGCAGCTACTCGTAAAGACCATTTTCCCATTCCCTTTCTAGATCAAATGCTTGATAGGTTAGCAGGATATGAGTATTATGGTTTTCTCGATGGTTATTCGGGGTACAATCAGATTGTAATTACCCCGGAAGATCAAGAAAAAACTGCTTTTGTGTGTACTTATGGTGTCTTTGCTTTTCGTAGAATGCCATTTGGGCTTTGTAATGCTCCTGCTACTTTTCAACGGTGTATGATGGCAATTTTTGGGGGTTTGATAGAAAATATAATGGAGGTCTTTATGGATGATTTCTCTGTGTTCGGTACATCTTTCGATAATTGTCTAGATAACTTAGCTCAGGTGCTTAACAGGAGTGAAGAAACCAATCTGGTCCTTAACTGGGAAAAATGTCATTTCATGGTAAAAGATGGGATTATCTTAGGACATAGAATTTCAGCACAAGGATTAGAAGTCGATAGGGCTAAGGTAGTGGCAATAGAGAAATTACCACCTCCTACGAATGAAAAAGGGGTTAGAAGCTTTTTAGGACATGCGGGGTTTTATAGAAGGTTCATAAAGGATTTTTCTAAAATTGCTAAACCTTTATCTCGTTTGTTAGAAAAAGATACTCCTTTTGTTTTCGATGATGCATGCATACAGGCTTTTAAGACGCTAAAGAAGGCATTGATCGCTGCTCCAGTACTGATTACACTTGACTTGTCACAACCATTCGAGGTTATGTGTGATGCGAGCAACATGGCGGTGGGAGCTGCACAAGGTCAAAAGCGGGAAAAGATTTTTCGGGTCATATACTATGCTAGCAAAACTCTTGACCCCGCTCAAGCAAACTATACCACCACAGAAAAGGAACTGTTAGCTGTTGTTTATACTGATCATACTGCTCTTAAGTATTTGTTTGCTAAATAGGATTCCAAGTCAAGGCTAATTAGATGGATATTGCTTCTACAAGAATTTGACTTGGAGATCAAAGATAGGAAGGGCTGCGAAAATGTAGTAGCTGACCACTTGTCTCGCATTGAGAATGAAGTGGATGCAAAGGGCCAATAAACAGCCATTAGCGACATCTTTCCAGACGAGCACGTGATGGTTGTGGAGAATGGGCCATGGTATAGTGACATCGCAAATTTTATAGCGAGTGGGATCGTTCCGGACTTTCCTCATCATAAGAAGAAGAAATTTTTCCATGATGTGAAGTTCTACATATGGGATGATCCCTATCTCTATACGAGATGTGCAGATACTATCATTAGATGGTGTGTGCCTCAAGAGGAAGTGAAAGACATCATAACGCATTGTCACTCATCCCCAACTGGGGGACATTTTGCATCCGCACGAACAGCAGCGAAGGTGCTTCAAAGTGGCTTTTATTGGCCATCCATCCACAAAGACTGTCATGCGTTCATTCTGCAATGTGATAAGTGCCAAAGGACCGGAGGAATCACACGGAAGCACGAGATGCCTCTTACCACAATTCTTGAGGTTGAGTTGTTCGACGTATGGGGGATAGATTTTATGGGACCCTTTCCATCTTCAAATGGGTTCCAATACATCTTGGTGGTTGTGGAGTATGATTCGAGATGGGTGGAAGCTGTTCCGACCCAAACAAATGATGCCAAGGTGGTATTCAAATTCCTCCAAAATAACATCTTGACAAGGTTGGCACTCCAAGAGCCTTGATTAGTGATGGGGGCTCCCATTTTTGTAATAGATGGATGGCCGCATTATTAGATAAGTATGGGGTAAAACATCGTGTGACCACTCCGTATCATCCTCAAGCCAATGGGCCAAGTGGAACTAGCAAACCGAGAAATCAAGCAAATACTAGAGAAGTCGGTAAATAGGAACCGGAAAGATTGGGCGATGAAATTAGATGGGCATATAGGACAGCATATAAAACTCCATTGGGGTTGTCGCCGTATCAATTAGTGTTTGGGAAGGCATGTCATCTACCGGTTGAATTGGAGCATAGAGCATATTGGGCAGTCAAGAAGCTGAATTTCGACTTCGAAGCTGCTGGGAAAGAGCGACTCTTAAAGCTCAACGAATTGGAGGAGTTTAGACAACAAGCATTCAAAAACTCCAGCTTATACAAAGAACGGGTCAAGAGGTTCCACGATCGAATGATCACGAATCGCATATTTAAAGCCGGCGAACAAGTTCTCTTGTTCAATTCTCGTCTACGACTTTTTCCGGGCAAGTTGAAATATCGATGGTCCGGGCCATTCACAATCAAAACTGTCAGAGCATCGGGTGTAGTGGAGCTGTTGAATCAAGACGGGAGCACATTTCTCGTGAATGGACAATGCATTAAGAAATACTACAAGTCCGACCAAATTCTAACCGTACATGAAGTGCGGTTGAAAGAAGCAAATTAAATTCAAAGGTCGTCAAGCTTGAGACGTAAAACAAAGCGCTTGTCGGGAGGCAACCCGATATTTAGTATTTTATGCATTGTCTTTAAATTCTTTTAGTTTTATGCTAATTTTATGTTTTTTCTTTCATTTTTGCATTGTTAGGAATCAATATGGATGAGTAGTGCATGAAACGGGGGTCGAAAAGATGAAAAATCGCACGTGGAAGGAAATCAGAGCAACACGGCCGTGTCACTTGATCAACACGGTCGTGTCAAAAAAGGTGTAAAACGAGTGCAACCTTCTGGAATGCAACACGGCCGCGTCAACTTCAGCTCAAAAGCAACACAACCGCGTCTCATAAATGACACGGCCGTGTCAAAAGATGGCTCAGAAAGGAAAATGTTCTGGAAGACAACACGGCCGTGTCACATACTGAACACGGCCGTGTCAAAAACACCAAAGAAATACAAGTTTGGCTCAACTCCAACACGCCGTGTCACATACTGAACACGGCCGTGTAAAAAACGTCCACAGAAATACAGGTTTGGCTCAAACTCAACACGGCCGTGTCACAACATAACACGGCCGTGTCACACCTTCGTCAGTTTAAAACACGTGACCAGGTTTAAATTTCGTCCTCTCCTCTCTCTTTTGCTACTCACACACAAAAACACCAAATTTCACCCACATTCCACCAATTCACGCACGAAGACAGTCAAATTCACCCACAATCCAACTCAAACACAATCACACACTCTAATTCAATCACTAACTCCACCAAAGTCGAAAATTTCGACTCATATCCAAGGAACTAGGGCACATTCTGAATTGGGTTTTCTTCGACTAAACTTTTCCGGTAAGAGAAGCTAACCCTTATCAGTTTGTTTCCCATTCATTTTTTATGCTTAATTCGTATTGGGGATGAATTAATTTCATGATTCAAGTGATTATTGTAGATCCTATGTGCTAAATGATGCAATTTGGGTATGAACTTGTAAGAGTAATGAGTGGGGTTTACTTTATGAGTATGGGTTGTTGTGATTGTTGTTAAATTAGATGAACATGCTATGGTTAGAATGGAACGAGCACCCCGAGATTGAATTTCATGTGTTGGACTCATTGAGGCATATTATCAAACATGTTATGTGCATGATTTATATTGATGTTATGTTACTTGATTTCTATTCCTTATAGCAATTCTACATGATGCACGACTTAGTGGAATTAAGATGAATGCTCAAGTTGATAAAATTCGAGGTTTCATTATTTAACGAACTCCCAAGTGAAGTGGTTAGGAGTTGAGCATGAGATAGGGGGTATATAAGGCATAAATGGCTCGGGTGTTACTAGCATATGAATGTCTCGTTGTATTCGTTGGCATAATTCATTTTTCGTCTATAATTGTGCTAAACTAAGGATTGTGTCACTATTGATTTATGTGGTGTTAAGTGTGTGCACAGAACACTAAAAATGTCACCACCGAAAGGAAACTCTAGTCGTAGCAGAGGCAAGCAAGTCATGGTTGAAGAAACCCCGACGGTCAACCCAACTGACAGTCAGACTCTTCTCGGGTTTTCTTTGACGGAGGTTGAACATAAGGCTCGGTTTGAGGAGCTTCGTCATCGCACTGTCATCCCAACACGGTTTGGTAGTGATAACTTGACTCGGGCAATGGGCATTCATGATAATGTCCGTACTTTGCTCAACCGGGTCGGGTTACTTCAGCTCATGAGAGTGCAACAGACATATAGACGAATCAGTATCGAGTTCTTGAGCACATTCAACATCATTGCAGCCAGTTCTTTTCACTCCACCCGGCCGGATGGAATTACATTCCAATTGATGGGGAAAGCTCGAAAATTGACCTACAGTGAGCTGGGCAGGATATATGGCTTTCCGAAATTTGCAAGAGAGACTCCCCCGGAGGTATTTGACCCACACTCCTTTTGGGCTTTGTTGATAGCTGCACCACCAATTGTAGCAGCTCAAACATATATCTCCAAGGCAGCCAAAGCTTCATGGATTCGTAATCCAGTTATTCGCTATATACAGAAGTTGCTTGCTTACACTCTTTTTGCCCGCCGTGAAGTGGGAGCTGTGAGACAGAGTGAACTGCACATGTTGTGGAACATTCTGCATGGCTATAAAGTAGACTATGCCAAGATATTGATGGAGCACCTAGAGAATGTCATCGGAAACAAAAGGACAGCATTATGATTGGAGGACTGATCACTCCAATTGCAGCCGCTTTTGATGACATCAACCTAACAGAGATGGAGCCGGTGAGAGGTGAAGTCCAATTTACATGGGACTTGCTTGAATTGATGCAGGTGGTGGTTCTAGGTGAGGATGGGACTGCCCCATATGTGTACCAAAATGTTGGTCCGTATCTTCGTCTACCATATGAGATTGGGACAGCGGCCACAGGAGTCCACGACACACCGAATCTGTCGCTATCCACTAAAGACCATCTCCAGCAATCCCAACCACCAAACTCCGAGGTGTTCCAGTCTAGGCTACCAGCAGAACAAAGTAGCCACACTCCGAGACAGCCCAGGAAGAAACGACCATCTACGACAGTTGCTTCCCCATCGGAGTTCAATGACGACATGGTTGGTATCATTAACTCGTTACGGGATGATGTTCATCTCCATACTGAGTCGATGCAGACTTTTCAAACATCGATGGAGAGGCACCGAACAGAGGTCCGGGGATCTCTTCAGACTATTCACTCCGAATTACATGCTCAGCGAGGAGTACTCAACACACTTCTTCAAAGAAGTGATGAAGACCGCTTGTGGAGACAGCAGCAACAGACTCAATGGGAGGCAATGACACAATTTTGGCGCCAATATGGGTTCCAACCCCTGCCTCCACCTCAGTGATTTGTAAGTTAGCACCAAGGCGTACCAGTCTTTTCCTCCAAACATTGGCTTCTAGCCAAGTTTGGGGGAGGGGGTGAACTGTGGACGTCTTGGCCGCTATGTTTATTGTTCTGCTGCTATTTTTACTTTATGGTCATATTGGTTATTTGGTTGTGTAATTGCGAATTTGAGTGATGGATTGATTGGTTGAGTGTTGGTTGAACTAGTAGTTAAGTTAGTTGTTGGGTCTGTGAGCCCTTTTGCTTAATTGATACTTTAATTGTGGGGTCTGTGTGCCCATTGTTATCAAGAATGCTGCTATGTTATTTGATTTTGAGTATTGGGTCTGTGCGCCCAAGTATTTGTTAAATTGGTGTTGGTGGATGTGTGAACTCAAGTTTATTGTTTTGTGAAGTCCATAATTGAGTTTTGGGAGTTCTGTTTTTATTGTTAGAGTCAAAAGGAAAAAGAGTGCAAACCCAAGGAGTAATTGTTGCAAATTTAGGGAAAAGATGGATGATAAAGTGTTAATGATGATACGATTTTATGCATGAATTTGAAAATTGACACAGAGTGGAGCATGATAGGCAACTTGAGACGAAATTGAATTAAACTAAGAACTTTGATCAAAATGACCCGTGTGAGAAATTGAGCCTAAAAAGTGACTTATATTTATGAAGTAATATATTTTCTTTGTGTGATTTTGATTGGATATATGTCTTGGTTTCTAGAACTTGCCTTGAGACTGTGTTGAGAATATGTCAAAAGTATAATGTGACTTAGGAAGTGATATAGACAATTTTTGTTTTGTACCCAATTATTGAGCCTTGAACTAACCTTTTTACCAAGAATTTCAGTGCAAAATATCCGTAGTAAGCCCATTTGAGCTTTTTGACTTTTTTTTCAATAACCTTATATGTTACATGCCATATACCTTTTAATTTTAGCCTTTGGCCCTATATTGGACTAATTGAGTAAAGAGGGAGATGGATTGGAAGGTAAATCGGATTCTGGGAGCAAAATGGGCGGCGGTATGGATAAGAAAAAGGGTAAAAAGTGTCTGAAGTATTAATAAGGAAAACAGAGGCAAGTAAATAGAAATTCTCCTTGACGAAATTGTGATTTCTTGTTTATTTTCGTAAAAAAAAAAAAAAAAATTCTATGGTTCAGTTATAATAAGGAGAGGTTAGAGGAAAAAGTGTTGGAATGAAGCCTGAAAAATAGGTAGTCCCATGATGTGGTACCTAAATAGTTGAAAAAAAAACACTTGGTTGAAAAGAACTGTTGGTAAGGTGAAGAAATCACCTTAAGGGGTGAATTGCTGAGAAGGGAAGAGTGAGATTGAGTGTTTGTATTGAGGGGTAGTGGGGTTATATATATAACTTGATTAATCCAATACATAGTCACTTATATCCAAATATGTCCCACCTTACCTTAAGCCAATATTACAACCAAATATAAGTCCTACTTGATTCTTTGTCACTTATGCTAATGTACTAAATTCGATGTAGACAATTGGCAAGCCTATGGTAAAACCGAGCGTATAGCCCAATTTGAGTGGAATTGCAAAGTTTAGCCATAAACACTTGAGAGATGAGAGAAACACTTACTTGGTGAGGATAAAAAGTTTTGAAAGTTTAAGTCTCGAAAGTAGTAGATTTTTGCACTATCGCACATGCTCGTTTATACTATGGTGTCTAAGCTTTTGAAAAAAATCATTCTGAAACTAATTTATCATCGAATCGCCCTAAATACATGAATTAATTTTTATGTGTTCGGGACGAACAACAGTTCAAGTTTGGGGGGTTTTGATGCACGTTAATTATGCATGTAATTAGGTCAATGTATGATACTATTTTATAGGAATTATGTGCATAAATGGTTAGAAATTGGATGGAATGTGATATAAGTGACCAATTAACGTACTCGACTTGTTTTAAGGTATTTTGAGCATTTTCAGGCTAAGAAGTTGTGGTTTACGACTACCGGACAAGAAAACAAGTTGAAACAGAGTGAAAACCGGCCCAGACGAGTGAAAATCGGCCCAAAGTAGTGAAACCAATGGAAATCGGTCCGAACCGTCCAAGAACCGGTCCAAACCAGTCCAAACCGGCCTGAACCGGTCTAGGATCAAAACAGAGCAAGAACCGACACGGCCGCGTCACAAAGCAACACGGCCGTGTCAAATTGTGCGTGGAAATTAAAGTTGTGCAAAGCAACACGGCCGTGTCAGTTAAGCAACACGGCCGTGTCAAAATGGTCATCGTTAATGAAAATCCTGTTTTAAAAGAGGATTTGATTTCCCAATTCAATAGGGCTTATCTAACTCTATACGAAGGATCCAAGTTTGTTCTTAAAGACAGATAATATTCGAGTTGAGACGATAAACGACTTGGACGATGACGGAGATTCAATCGACGGAGCAAATTACTCGGGTTTAGCGATTTTTCCTAGTTTTAATTCTTTAGAATGTTTTGTCTTAAATATTATTGGATTGAGCATATGCATGAGTAGCTAAGCTATTCGTGTCCTAGGGTTAGAAAGTAGGGATTATTTTATGACAATGTTTTGATTTACGTTTTAACTTACTGAATTCCATTCTTTTATGTGTTTATCTTTATATCTGTTTTAATCACTGAATTTGGACTGACCATCTAGGTTTAGTAATCTCGTTTACCAAATCCGCTTCGAGAGAAGGGGTTTGTTATTAGACGTACGATATAGAGCACAATTGTCTATGACTGTGTAGGCATGGGTTTATGAGCTTTTTGGCGTTTCTAGGATTAATTGACTCGAGAGGGTAATTGTCTTAGTTAATCAACGATTTAATTACTTCGAGAGGAGAATTAGGTTAATATTGCACCGCTTAATAAACACTGGATCGGTTAAAATCAATAAGTTAATTCTAATCATCATTGGAGTAAATATTCTGAAATCGATACCCTGGGATGCCGTTTATCCTTGATTGTTAATTATTTGTGGTTACCAAGTTTGAATTCATATTTAATTAAGTATTTTAGTCAGTAAAATCAATCTTTTCCGAATTAGTATCTAGTTAGGACATTCCTAGAATATTGAGGTATCAAACTACCTAAAAACTATTCCTTGTGGGATCGACCTTGATAATTGTTACTACACCTACATCCGTACATTTGTGGAACACTAGGTTAGAAACCGACGTGTCAAAGGGCGCGAACAATCCAAATTCAAATTTTCTCGATTAAATTCGATTGGTAAGTATGGCTATCCCTCTCCCTTAGTCTTGCATTGATTAATATGGACGTTTTTGTTAGATTAAGGATGAATTTTGTACTAGAATAGCTCTTATGTTGATATTGATTATACACGACCCTTTTGTTGTGATTTTTTTCCAATTTTGACTTATTTTGAGCACTCTAGGACTCAATTTGTTGTGATAGCCCTCATATTTACATGATTCGGTGATGTGGGAGGATGATTAGGTTGCAAAGCTTTGAGTTTTAGTTGAATTTGATTGTGGCAATTCATCGAACATGTGCCATGCATTCCTTATTGTTACCTTTTTGTAGTTTTCTTCGATTGCCATACTCGATTTTTAGGTCTATTAGTTGACATTGTGGGGAGTACTAGATAATTTTAGCCTCTTGCTTTGTATTGAACATAATTTGACCTGTTTTTGTTGAGTATGAATCGATTTTAGTTGCAATAGTTAATAATTTGAATTGTTTGACATTTGTGCAAGTCTTAACCAAGTCAATTGAATAATCCAATTTATACGTCACTTGTGAGTCTTTCTTGATTGAATGCTAGTAATTGATTAAACACACTTGACTTTCTATTGGACTCTCTCTCAATTGCACTTGAACTGTTGAATTGGTGATGAACTTGGACACTGATGCACAATGATGGATTAAGGTTGTTGGTACGAGTCGTTGGACCGTACCAAGTTAATTATATATAAATATATACGTATCCTTATCCAACTATTCTAACTAGTAGAATGGAAAGTAAGGGTCGATCCCACGAGGAACGGTCGAACAATTTTTCTTTATTGTATTAAACTATTATGATCAAGAAATATAATGTAAATAAGCTAGAAAATTAATAAAGAAGTGGGGGGATGTTAATGAAATAACAACTAACACCTAAAATTCTATTAAGTAAACTAAATAATAATTACTCTAAGAATACTTAGCAATTTAACAATTCAAATAAACAAAGACAAATAGAATGATTTTTTCGGTTTTTGGTTTTCAAATAATAAAACGATTCACCCTTGATCATGTTTCACCTTGGTCTTGGATGATTTATGCAATTATTGTTAATACCCAATTAGTTGGCCTTAGAACTCCTACTCCAAGATTGATAACAAGCTTGTTATATCTCGGTATGTGGTTGTATAGACGAAGATGTAGAATTCAGACAAAGTCGAGGCTAGAGTTTGACTCTATATCCGTAAGACGAAATTGTCACGTACTCTGGTGCAATACGTTTAGTAGCAAAATGCCTCCAAGATACAACGACTTTAAAACTTCAGACCGCTGCACTATGAGTCGGAAGTTATCGGCGAACTTACTCGGATATTTGGAACTTTTGGACTCTACTAATGCAGAATTTAGAAAAGCTTTTGAATTGCAAAGAACTTGTGAATTCGAATATATGAAATGAAATGTGGAGGGGCCTATTTATATATGTTGAAGAGTTGAAGTGCGTTTTTGGAAAGGCACCTCTTCACCCCTTGGTTGCACCCTTTGGACTGGACCCACCAGTTCGCTGGGCGGTAGCACCCGCAGGCTGACCCGCGCCCGCCACTGGTTCGCTGGCGGGTCGGTTCGACCCACTGCCCCGGTCCGGTTCGACCGGTCCGAACCGTAGACCCGGTTCGACCCACCGTCCGGTCCGGTCCACGTCGCCGCACAGCCTGACTCGAACCGCCACGAACCCGTGAGCCATCCGTCTGGACCACCTAGCCAAAACTTTAAGGCTCCTCCAGCTCCTCGCGACGACGCGTACGTGTGAAGTGCAAAGTGCGCCTCTAAAGCGACTCAATGCGATATGTGCGACGTGCGCGTGCGGGCCTGGGCTCGGGCTTGGGCTCGGATGGTGCGAAACACCATCCTCGGGTCCATTTTAGCCAAAGGCTAAAATCCCACTAGGATCCACCATAAGGTCCACCATAGGGGAGCACACTTGATAACTACTTATCAAGTGCTCTACTAAATAAGGAGTATCCACTTACTCCAATTTTTTCTATGTGGGACAAGTTCCCATATATTTACTTCATAAACTCTTCAACTTCCATGTTTAAGTTGCAATCTTTGACAATTAATATCTCATTCACCTGAAATTGGTTTTGAGCATATTAATACATTAAATTCATCTACTCGAAGTGTAGATTATGAATTTGCAACTTGTTTCCTTTTTTAACAAATGGATTGAATCAATTAAATTGGTCAATTTTGAGTCAAAACCCAAAATTCCAAATCAATTTCCAACAATCCCCCACATGAATGATATTAATGCAATGCACACCTAAGAAAGTCCCAACGAGCCGTCCCTTCATCAGGATAGGTAGCTTCAGGCTTTGAACCTTCCCTAGTGAGATGCCATCGGATTTACTCACTGCTCAGTGAACATGATGTCTTGAACTGGTCAGCTTTTGTGTAAATCAAGTACAATGACAACCACAAAGTAACGACTCTAATATCCTTTTGGTTCTCACGTTGTTGTCCATTTTGGCCATCGACCTTATCTCGGATTCATAAGTGTGTACTGAAAATATTACATTTGTCAGTTTGAAGCGGCCCCACTTCACACTTATATAGGTGATCTCCTATTAAAGGTACCCTGAAATACCTTACCACGAAGGTATAGGAATCATTAAAAGCTGTTAAGCTTACCCTCACCACACGTCATCAGGTTTTGTACCAAATAGGTACAATTGGCACTTGAGCGGAATCGAGAATGAGCTTGAAATTTGTTTCCAAGTGCAAAACCGAGTGCTTCAAAGCTTAGTTGTCTCGTTGAACCAAGTTCTTGGGATCCTCCAGTCATCATGGACGAGTTACCACTATGAACACTCTTTAGTGTGTGGGTTTTAGCCCCATTCCCCTTACCGCGCTATACATTTGATCTCGACCAATGCCTTTAGTCAGCGGATCCGCAATGTTGTCTTTTGACTTTACGTAGTCAATGGAGATTACCCCACTTGAGATCAAATGTCTAACGGTATTGTGTCTCCTCCAGATGTGTCGAGATTTACCATTATACATGTGGCTTTGTGCCCTCCCTATAGCAGACATGCTATCACAGTGTATCATCACGGGAGGCACTGGTTTGCACCAACCAGGAATATCCTCTAAGAAGTTCCGAAGCCATTCGGCTTCTTCACCAGCTTTGTCTAAAGCAATGAACTCCGATTCCATTGTGGAACGAGCTATGCAAGTTTGTTTAGAGGATTTCCAAGCCACAGCTCCTCCACCTATAGTGAATACATAAGCACTGGTGGATTTTGAATCTTTTGTATCAGATATCCAGTTTGCATCTGTGTATCCTTCAAATACGGCTGGATATCTTGTATACAAAATTCCATGATTCATGGTATGTTTTAAATACCTTAAAACTCTCATCAGAACTTTCCAGTGATCCTTGTTAGGATTACTTGTAAATCTACTAAGTTTGCTAACTGAATATGCTATATCCGGACGCGTACCATTTGTCAAGTACATCAGGCTTCCGATAATTCTTGCATATTTTAATTGCAGCACTGGGTCACCTCTATTTTTGGCTAAGTGTAGATTAACATCTACAGGAGTGTTAGCCGGGGGTACGTCATAAGCATCAAATTTCCTCAACACATTCTCAACGTAATGAGTTTGTGATAGGAAAATTCCATCAGAAGTTCTAGAGATTTTCATCCCTAGAATGACGTTAGCCAGACCCATGTCTTTCATGTCAAAATTTCGTTTTAACATGTTTTTAGTATTCACGATCGAGTCATGATTACTTCCCGTAATAAGCATGTCATCGACGTATAAACACACTATCACATAATCTTGTGGAGTGCCCTTTATATAGACACACTTATCGCACTCATTGATTTTGAAACCATTTGCGAGCATCACATTATCAAATTTTTCATGCCATTTAAGAGGTGCTTGTTTGAGTCCGTACAAAGATCTAACAAGTTTGCACACCTTCTTTTCTTGGCCAGGAACTACAAACCCTTCAGGTTGTTCCATATATATCTCCTCCTCCAATTCCCATTTAAGAAGGCCGTCTTCACATCCATTTGATGTATCTCAAGGTTATGCAGAGCTGCAATAGCAATGAGAACTCTAATGGAAGTGATCCTCGTAACTGGGGAATACGTATCAAAGAAGTCGTATCCTTCTTTTTGCTTAAACCCTTTGGCTACCAATCTAGCCTTATACTTATCAATTGATCCATCGGCTTTATACTTCCTCTTTAGGATCCACTTGCATCCAAGTGGTTTACAGCTTGGTGGTAGATCTACAATCTCCCATGTGTGATTTTGCATGATGGATTCGATTTCACTGTTTATTGCTTCTTTCCAGAGAGGAGCATCTGGACTGGACAATGCCTCATGTATTGTCCTAGGTTCACTTTCCATCATGTATGATAGAAAATCCGGCCCAAAGGACTTTTCCTTTCTGGCCCTTTTACTACGTCTTGGTTCATCATTAATTTTAGGTTCTTTATGAACCTCAACAGGCGAACCATTTGCAATGTCATAAGTTCTTTTACGAGAACTTACTTCTGTGTTTTCCTTCTTAGGAAATATGTTCTCAAAGAACACCACGTTCCTTTACTCAATAGTCATTCCCACGTTTATGTCAGAAATGTCTGATTTGTGCACCATAAATCGATATGCACTACTGTTATGCGCATATCCAATGAAGATGCAATCAACAGTTTTGAGTCCTATTCTCACTTGTTTCGGCTTAGGTACTTGAACCTTAGCTAGGCACCCCCACACTTTAAGGTAATGGTAGGAAGGTTTTCTTCCTTTCCACAACTCGTACGGAGTTTTGTCCCTTTTCTTATGTGGCAATTTGTTAAGAATGTAGTTGGCAGACAAGATTGCTTCCCCCCACATGTTCTGGGGTAAGCCCGAACTTATCAACATAGCATTCATCATCTCTTTTAGAGTTCGGTTCTTGCGTTCTGCAACGCCATTTGATTGAGGTGAATATGGAGCTGTAGTTTGATGAATAATACTGTTTTGTTGACAAAATTCTTCAAATGGAGCTACATATTTGCCACCTCTATCACTACAAATCACTTTGATTCTTTTGCTAAGTTGATTTTCAACTTCATTCTTATAATTTTTGAATGCCTCAATGGCTTCATCTTTGCTTTTCAAAAGATATACATAACAGTATCTTGTGCAATCATCAATAAAAGTAATGAAGTAATTCTTACCACCTCTAGTTTGCACAAACTTTAAATCACACACATCAGTATGAACAAGTTCTAGAGGTGAAGTACTTCTATCAACTGAATGGAGTGCGGTTTTGGCCAATTTTGCCTCCACACAGATCTCACACTTTTGTGAATCAAATTCCATTCTAGGAAGTAAATCTAAATTCACTAAACGTCGAAGTGTATTTTGATTTGCATGTCCTAATCTACCATGCCATAAATTAGAACACTCAAGCAAATAATTAACTTCACTTATATTAATATTGCGCTTAATGTCGCGCTTTACAGTCATTACATTCATTTTGAAAAGGCTCTTTTCGAGATAGCCTTTCCCAATAAATTGACCACATTTGGTCAGTACAAAATTATTTGCTTCAAAAACCAACCTAAATCCGGCCTTACTTAATAAAGAACCGGAGACTAAATTCTTGCGAATGTCTGGGACATGCAGCATATCCACGAGAGTTAGTTCTTTTCCCGACGTCATCTTCAACACGACCTTTCCCAATCCTACCACTGGAGACGTTGCAGAGTTTCCCATGAAGAGCTTTCTGCCATTGATCTCTTGGTAAGTGGAGAACAGTTCCTTGTCTGAACAGATATGACGGGTAGCCCCTGTGTCGATCCACCACTCCCTTGGATTATCTACCAAGTTGGCCTCGAATACGACGGCGGACAGATCCAATTCGAACATTTCTTCTGGCAAGGATTTGTGCTCGGCAAGGTTGGCCTGATTCTTTTGGCCTTGATTTGCCTTCTTTGGCTGTCGACATTCACTCGACTTGTGTCCGGGCTTATCACAGTTATAACAGTTACCTTTGAATCTTTTGTTCGAGGTCTTCCGTTGTTTATTAGAGCCAGCACCGCGTTTTCTCTTCTTGCCACTTCCGGACTCAGCCAAATTCACACGTGCCTCTCCACGGTTCTTGTCGCTTTTGACTTCAGATTTTCGATTGTCTTCCTCGATCCGTAGTCTCACGATCAAGTCCTCAAGCCCCATTTCCTTGCGTTTGTGCTTGAGATAATTTTTGAAATCCTTCCATTGAGGCGGTAGCTTCTCTATGAATGCGGCTACTTGAAAGGATTCCGATAGTTGCATACCTTCAGCATGAATTTCATGGAGGATCAACTGCAACTCTCGAACTTGGTCCATGACCATCTTCGAGTCCACCATTTTGAAGTCGAGGAACCGTCCGACAATGAATTTCTTCATTCCGGCATCCTCCGTTTTGTATTTTTTCTCCAAAGACAACCACAATTCTTTTGCGGTTTTAAAAATGGAGTAGACACTGTAAAGTGAGTCGTCTAATCCATTCAGAATGTAATTTCGACACAGGAAGTCACTGTGGTTCCAGGCGTCCAAAGCAGTCATTCCCTCTTTATCCCCTGTTTCAACAGTAGGAGGATCTTCCCTCATGAACCGGGCAAGACTGAGAGTTGTCAAGTAGAACAGCATTTTCTGCTGCCATCTCTTGAAATCATTTCCGGCAAATTTAACGGGTTTTTCGGCGTGAGCAGCAGGGATGGAAGGAGTAGAAACAGTAGAAGACATCTCCAAATATACAAAAAATTCATCTTACGCTGTTATATCTCGGTATGTGGTTGTATAGACGAAGATGTAGAATTCAGACAAAGTCGAGGCTAGAGTTTGAATCTATATCCGTAAGACAAAATTGTCACGTACTCTGGTGCAATACGTTTAGTAGCAAAACGCCTCCAAGATACAACGACTTTAAAACTTCAGACCGCTGCACTACGAGTCGGAAGTTATCGGCGAACGTACTCGGATATTTGGAACTTTCGGACTCTACTAATGCAGAGTTTAGAAAAGCTTTTGAATTGCAAAGAACTTGTGAATTCGAATATATGGAATGAAATGTGGAGGGGCCTATTTATATATGTTGAAAAGTTGAAGTGCCTTTTTGGAAAGGCACCTCTTCACCCCTTGGTTGCACCCTTTGGACTGGACCCACCAGTTCGCTGGGCGGTCGCACCCGCAGGCTGACCTGCGCCCTGGCGGGCGACGGGTCGCACTGGTTCGCTGACGGGTCGGTTCGACCCACTGCCCCGGTCCGATTCTACCGGTCCGAACCCCCAACCCGGTTCGACCCACGTCACCGCACCGCCTGACTCGAACCGCCACGAACCCGTGAGCCATCCGTCTGGACCACCTAGCCAAAACTTTAAGGCTCCTCCAGCTCCTCGCGACGACGCGTACGTGTGAAGTGCGAAGTGCGCCTCTAAAGCGACTCAATGCGACATGTGCGACGTGCGCGTGCGGGCCCGGGCTCGGGCTCGGGCTTGGGCTCGGATGGTGCGAAGCACCATCCTCGGGTCCATTTTAGCCAAAGGCTAAAATCCCACTAGGATCCACCATAAGGTCCACCATAGGGGAGCACACTTGATAACTACTTATCAAGTGCTCTACTGAATAAGGAGTATCCACTTACTCCAATTTTTCTATGTGGGACAAGTTCCCATATATTTACTTCATAAACTCTTCAACTTTCATGTTTAAGTTGCAACCTTTGACAATTAATATTTCATTCACCTGAAATTAGTTTTGAGCATATTAATACATTAAATTCATCTACTCGAAGTGTAGATTATGAATTTGCAACTTGTTTCCATTTTTAACAAATGGATTGAATTAATTAAATTGGTCAATTTTGAGTCAAAACCCAAAATTCCAAATCAATTTCCAACAAAGCTCTACCAATCTTGTTGTCTCTTAAGTATGATTAATCAAAATAAGCTCTTCAATTAATCCTACTCAACTTATCAAATCCTAAAACAAGCTCTTTAAGAATCAATAGTCGAGTGCATTAAGATTTAAGACAACGGAGTAGATTCGACATAAAACTCATAAGTTCGGTTCTCGTGGTCGAACTCTATGTTATCCCCAATAATATAAATCTATTGTTTGCTACACGGGAATCGAAAATCCTACAATTACGGATAGTAATTTCCTATTCTAGCAACACATAAACAAATATCCAAATGGGTTATCAAACCACAATTCAATTCATAAGTGTGAATCAACAATCCCAAATAATATAGAACATTCACAAAGCATAATCCAATCGGTAATATTAACCGCAATAATCACATAAATGTCTTAAACTCAAGGTTCAACTAATGATCAAGAGTGAATTCTAGGGTGCTAGTCACCCATTACAACTATTACAAAGATAAAATAACAGAAAACTAAAGAAAACATGAAAATAAGATAGAAAGAACCAACGGTTAGGGTTGAAGATCAAGATCTTCAACCCCCTTCCATTCCCTTGCTTCCAATGGAGAATAGTGGTTGAATATGTATGGGGGATGGGTTCTAGGTTAGGTCAAAATCGAAAATGACCATATATATATATAGAGGAAAAAGTGTTGGACTGAAAAATGGACAAAAACGTATTTCAGGATTAAAACAGGGGGCCGCGCCACGGCCGTGGGATACAATTGGCCGCGGGCGTGATGAAAATAAGGGTTTGGGCCAATTTGGGGCCATGGCCGAGGTTTTAAACCGCCACGGCCGAGGTCTGGTTGGGCTGGATTTTACCCATTTTCTGGATAATTCGCCACGACCGTGGCCTGAATTTCGCCTTGGCCAAGGCACTGAAGACTGAATTTTAGCCATCTTCTGGACAAATTACCACGGCCGTGGGCTAGTTGGCCCACGGCCATGGCATAAGCCACGGGCGTGGCATTAGCAACGCGGGCAAGGTCCCCTGTTTTTCCTTGTTTTCTTTTCCTTTTGCGCTCGAATTGTCAACTTGAGATCTTCGAACCTGTTTTTCGGCCTTAATTCACCTGTGTTGACATGAAAATGAACTAAACACGTCAAACTGCTCAATAACACAAATATGCACGATACACGATCAAATATGCATGAAAATATCATTAAAACGACACTTAAAGCGACCTAAAATGCATGCATGATCACGTGTTCCAGTTGTCAAATTTGAGAATTTTGATTTATGTGTTTTGACTGGCTCTAGGTACCCATGGCACCTCCTAAAAACCCGAAAGGCACCACTCAAGAAGGCACTTCTGGCAGGAAGTCACACAAAAACCCGAAAGGCACTCAAGAAGGCACTTATGGCAGCAACTACCACCGACAAATTCACAAAGCCTATTGACTTTGACATAGTGCTGAGCACGGAGGATCAGAGGAAAAGATTTGACAAATTGATGAAGAGGGGGGGTGTCAGCTACCCGCTATGGTGATCCTAAGATCTTGGATGCCATGGGATTCCGGTAAAATGTTCATGAACTGTTAGACGCCGCTGGTCTAGCCAAGTGCCTGGCACCCCGCCCGACTTTCCTCAAATTCGTGCTCGAGTTCTTCAGCACCCTCGAAATCGAGGAGGAGTCTCTATCCTATTCAACTAAGATCTACCACTTCAAATTCCAACTTCTAAATGAAGAAAAGGTACTGAGCCATGACAACCTGAAACATATATATGGCTTCGAGAGTCCATCCGTGTATGATGGACGTGAGTTGAAGGATTTTGACGTGCAACAATTTTGGGGGCAAATCACTGCCGCCTCTGGAATAGTTGCACCCCAGGCCTACGACCCGATAAGCTCCAGGCTGACCTCCATCAGAAGCCCAGCTGTGAAGTACCTGCAGAAATTGTTGAGCTCCACCATATGTGGAAGAAAAGAGATCAGTTCCCCCCGATTGTACGAGATAGAGATCCTCTGGGCTATTGTGGATAGGAAGATGACGACTTCTAGCATGACCTGATATCAAGCTTTCAGAAAATAGTCAAAGAATTGAGGACAGAGCGGAAAAGAGAGACGAAGATGCCCGACCCGATCTACTGTGGGGCTTTGATCACCCTTATACTCGAGCATTACAATGTACCCCTCCTCGAATACACACCCATTACCAATGACTACTATCTAGACTGGGAGGAGATGGAGAATATGCGTATTGTCATGCTCGGGTATCAAGAGGGAATATCGGGTCCAGCAATCCCTTATGTCCTCCAAAATGAGGGACCTTACCTCCGCCTACCGAGCCCCGGACTAACATACATCAAATATTTGGGAAGCAAGCTGAACTTGGAGCTGAGCTCCAAGTTCCGAGGCACACATCAATGCCTCTTTGGAGTCAACCTGTGAAGAATTAACCAAGTTTAAGAGGGCTAAGAAGCCACGTCCGGTGGCATGGGTTCGGAGCACGGGAGTTGAGGGAGAAGGCAGTAGTCAGCCAGACCGATCATCAAGGAAGAGATCCTCAACAGCTGTTCTGTCTCAATCCGAGTTCCAGGAACGGCAAGAGGGACTGATGGCTGCTATGGGGGATGAAATCAAGGGCATAAGAGCCGAGTTGGTGGACATGAGGACATCCATTAGGCTGAATTGAGAGGGATCAAAGAGACGATACAAGAAAATCAGACAAAGCTCCTCGACCTCTTCAAGTCCATAAAGGGATGCTTCATCGGCTCGAGACCCCGACCTTCTCGTTCTCTGTGAGTAGAGTACCGAAAAGCCTTACCCCTTTGTCCCAAACTTAGTTGAAAAACTAAGTTTGGGGGAAAACAAAGAAGTAAGACAATTTCGGCCGCTCGAACCCCCTACCCCTCGTTACTTTCTTTGACAATCATTATTATTGGTTTGTGAGCCTACATTTCTGTCCCTTATTACTGTTATTGTTGGTTTGGCCTGTGAGCCCCTTGGTATGATGTGTTTGACGGATTTAATTTGATGGCCTGTGTGCCAATATTGATTTGTATTTTAATTGCATTTTGATAAGTGACTCTGTTTTGCTTGTTGAATATACATTTGGATGCTTTGGGGTTATTGATAATTTATTGGTGGCCTTTAAGCCAATTTGTTTGACTGTGTTGACAGCTCACACACATTTTTAGGAGTAGGACTCTTAATAGATTAGTTAATTAGTTAATGGCTGTGAATAATGGTGCATAAAATGGTTAAGTTCGGCGAGCACCAAATTGTACTCCTCTTTTTCCACAAACTTAGTTTGCAACTAAGTTTGGGAAGGGGGTGAGATTCGTACAAATTGACAGCTCGAGAAAGCAATTGGATGAGTTTAGGAAGGAAAAATGTGGCATTGATTAATGATGAAAAATTTTAACAAATATTTTTTAAAGAAGCACATGGTAGAGCATGATAGACTTTTTGAAACAAAATTGAACTTACACTCAAAACTTTTGATCAAAATTGTAGCCGAGTGAGTTTTTGAGCCTTAAAAAATACTTCTATCTTTGGAGTAATTTAAACATTCCTTCGGTGTGAAATTCATTGAGTGCATCTAGTTGTCTCTAGAACTTGCCTTGATTCTCTATTTTGCATGAGTCGGTGCATTGTGTGACATTGAAAATGATCTTAGGCAATTCTTGACTTGAGCATATTTTCAAGCTTGAAAATATTTCCTTTTTACCAAATTTGACATTGTCTCTAGTTGAGCCCCTTGAGCTTAAGTTTTTTTTTGTTTGATACCCAACACTACAAGCACATTTGCCTTTCATTTAGCCTTTGATACCCAAACGGACTGTTGAGTATGAGGGAGGCGGTTGGAAGGTAGTTAGTTTGGAAATTGGAATTAAAATTGGGTAAACCAGTGGGAAAACAAAGAAGGGTGAAAGGAAAAACGCGAAATAGGCTATAATTGAGTATATTAACCTTTTAAAAAAAAATCGGAAAAACCAGAAAACGAAAGAAAGAGGAAGTAATATACCATTCTTTTGGAGAGGATAATGAAAATCACATCATTTTGTGATTACAATTCCTTGTCTAGGAAACTCTTAAGAAGCATAATTATTGAAAGGATTGATAAATATGGGAAATGTAGGTAGGAATAAGGTGAAGAAGTCGAATCTTAAGTTTGAGGATTAAAAGAGTAAGGTTGAGTGACCAATGTTTAAGGGGTAGATGGGTAGTGCACGACTCATTTAGTCCGTTTTATAGTCACTTACACCATAAATTTTTCCACCTTACCCCAAGCCAATATTACAACCCGTTAAAGACCTTTTTTATTCTTTGTCACACATGTCGGGTATACATCGAAGTTTAGATGATTGGCAAGCCTATGGTAGGCATTTTATGCATTTCAATGTGAGCGTATACACTACCCATTTGATACACTTGAGAGTCGAGAGATACACTCACCATGTGAGAATCTTAAGTTGAGAGTGTTATGTCTCGAGAGTAGTGGATCTAGTCTATCACATATGCTCGCTTTTATCATGATTTCTTACTCTTTTTCATGAAAATTCTGAAATCAAATGCCACTAAACTCTGCCCTAAACATATGTCCTTTTTTCTTTCTCTTTATTGTTCGGGCGAGCAAGTTTTAAGTTTGGGGAGATTTGGTACACGTGTTCCTTGCACGCACTTTAGAGCACTTTTAGTGTCATTTTAGTGTCAATAATATGCATAATCATGTGTATTTAGTGCTTTTATACTCTCATGGTCAAAATAATGCGTTTGTGCTATTTTTGTGTTAAGACAGGTGAAAAAGGGTCGAAAAAGAACGTCAAACGATCGCGGAGTCGAGGGAACGATCGAGGCAACAAAAGAAAGGGCTAACTGAAGATCTCAGTCGAGACAGGATGAAAATCTCGGCCGAGATGAGTCTCCAAGGTAATTATGAACAATTACAAAATTGAAGATCTTGGCCGAGACAAGCAACGCGTCTCGGCCGAGATGTGTTTCCAGAGAATTTCAGGCTTTTCAAAGGACCAAGATCTCGGCCGAGATGAAATCCAATCTCGGCCGAGATGAGTCAAGCCCTAGCCAGCCCCATTTTCCCGTTTTCACGTCTCGGCCGAGATGCAGTTGAATCTCGGCCGAGATCAGCCTTCGACCCACCAATTTGAAGAAACCTTTTTTTCACGTCTCGGCCGAGATTCCTTACCCTATTTTAAAATCCTGAATGTGATTTTGCCTATTTTTTACTAGCACTTTCTCCCCTTATATATATATCATCCCATTCGAATTTAACCTAACTTTTTGATACTTTTGGAAGCACTACTCAGCCACCATCACATCCAAGGAGGAGAGAAGGGGCAAGAAGAGACACATCATCTTCCCCATTGATCATCCTTTGGTTTTATCACTTTATCTTTATGAATTCTTGTATTTTCTGTAATTTCCTTATTGTATTAGGTGTAATGGGTGGCTAGCACTCTTAATTCACCCTTGATCATGTTGAACCTTGATTGATGATGAAAATGTGATTATTGACTCTTGATGTTACCTTATTTATGAAATTTAAATGTTCTATAATGCTTGATTGGATTGTCCCATGCCTAGATGCTTGTTTTAGGATTGATCACCCTTAGGGAGGCATTTATTATATGTTGCTAGAGATTGAGTTTCACTTTCTATGATTGTTAAAGCTTCAATCTCCCTTAGTAGCGAACAATGCTTGATTTCATTGGGGGCACTATAGAGTTTAGCCTCTAAACCCGATCGTATCGAGGTTTATACTTTATTTATCCCGTTGTTTTAGATCGTGATCACCCAATATCAATTAGTGTGAAAAGAGCTTGTTTGGATCACTAATTGATTTGGGTAGGGATAAATCGCTAAGCGTACCTTCAATTTATCCACAATTAACGGACAACACAATCTACATAAGCGGACCTTGTAGATTGTGGGTTAAGGATTTAAATCGCATTGAATTTGGGACATCAACGATAATCATTAGGTAGTCAGATTCAAGGGGATACTAGATTGAGGGTAGACCTTTTATCATATTCTAAAACCCGAAAAACATTTGTTATTTGTCTTTCTTGATTGATATAAAATACTAAAAATATTTATTGCTTATCTAGAATTTTAGTTGATCACTTGTTAGCATTTAGTTGTTAATTCAATCCAAATCCTCCCCCCCCCCCCTCGTTTACTTGTTTACGTTTATTACTCTATCCATCATAAATCATTAGTTGCTTGTAATATCCGAACAACACTAATCTACCGTTCTCTGTGGGATCGACCCTTACTTGCCACTCTACTAGTTAGAGTTGTAAACTAAGGCTAAGTATATATTATATATACAATTTAATTTGGTACGGTCCAACGACTCGATCGATCGCATACCAGTTGTCCACCATAGTGGCTTCAAACACCACAACCGACATATCAACATTAGCCAGCTCCTTGTTTTCAACCACATTTGCACTCGACTATTGCTTTCACTTTTTCTTTTTAGGTAGGCGACAATCCTTAGCCAAGTGACCCTGTTTGGCTTCACTTGTTTCTTGCCCTTATCATTAGGCCTCTTCCTCATGTTAGAGATGTCATGTTCCAACAAGTTGGCTTTGGCCTCCATTGAAGCATGCGCCGGCTTGAAGTCATTCCTCCTATTGTCCTCCTCAATTCTGAGCTTGACAATAAGATCCTCCAAAGTCATCTCCTTACTCTTGTGTTTGAGATAACTCTTGAAGTCCTTCCAACTAGAAGGCTACTTCTCTATCATAGCAGCCACTTGGAACGCATCTGGTAAGACCATTCCCTCAACTGTGATATCGTGTAGGATCAATCGGAACTCTTGTACTTGTTCCATCACCGTCCTTAAATCCACCATGTGAAAATCCAAGAACTTGCCGACAACAAACTTCTTTGCACCAGCATCCTCAGTTTAATACTTCTTCTCCAAAGAGTCCCACAGCTCCTTGGAAGTTTTCACCACACTATACACATTGTATAATGCATCACTAAGTCCAATTAGGACATAGTTACGACACTGATACACGTAAATTATGCATGTAATTAGGTCAATTTATGATACTATTTTATAAGAATTATGTGCATATTTGGTGAAGAATTGGATAAAGTGCTATAAATTGGACCATTTAACGTGTTTGACTTGTTTTGAGGTATTTTTTAGCATTTTCAGGATTAAAAGTCGTGATTTACGGCTACTGGACGAAAGGACAAGTGGAATGAGAGTGAAAACCAGCCCAAACTAGTCCGAACCGGCTAAGAACCGGTCCAGAAACAAAGAAGGGCAAGAACCGACACGGTCGTGTCACTTAAGGAAAGCGGCCGTGTCAAAAGTGTTGCACAAAGAGTAAAACGGCTCTGTGGCTTGAACGCAGCCATGTCATTTAAGCAACACGGCCGCGTCAAATAGTTCGTGGTTTAGGGGATTTTGGGTTAAAGGTGACACGGCCGTGTCACTTGATCAACGCGGTCATGTCAGAAGTTCGCTGGATAATCCAAATCCTATTTCAAGAAGGATTTGATGCCTAACTTCTCGAGGACTTCTTGGAAGATTATAAAAAGAAGAACATATAACATCAGATTCATACATTTGGTAGACGATTTGGACTATGGAGAAGACTTCAATCAACAGAATGATTCACTCCGGTTTATCGATTCTTCTTAGTTTTTATTCTTTATAATGTTTTGTTTAGAATCTTGTATTGGATTGAAACTAGGCATGAGTAGCTAAGCTATTCGTGTCCTAGGGTTAGAAAGTAGGGATTTTATAACAATGTTTTTATTTACGTTTTAACTTATTGATTCCATTCTTTCAAGTGTTTATCTTTATGTTAGTTCTTATAACTGAATTTAGACTGGCCATCTAGGTTTAGTAATCCCGTTTAACAAATCCGCTTCGAGAGGAGGGATTTGTTATCAGATGTACAACATAGAGTGCATTTGTCTATGACTGTGTAGGCATAGGTTCGTGAGCTTTTGGGAGTTGCTTGGATTAATTGACTCGAGAGGATAATTATCTTAGTTAATCAACGATTTAATCGCTTCGAGAGAAGGGTTAGGTTAATAGAGCACCGCCTAATAAACACTAGATCGGTTTAAAAATCAATAAGTTGAACATAATCATCATTGAAGTAACATCCTGAAATCGAAACCCTAGGATACCTTTTATCCTTGATTGTTAGTTCTTAGTGTTTGCTAAGTTTGAAATCATAGTTAATTGAGTTAATTAGTTAAACTTTGTTAGTTTCAGTAAAATCAATCTTTTACAATTTAGTATCTAGTTAGGATAGTCCTAGAGTTTTGAGATATCGAACTACCTAAACCTATTCCTTGTGGGATCAACCTTGACTACCATTACTACACCTACATCCGTACACTTGCAGAAGGTTAGAAACCGACGTGTCAAGTTTTTGGCGCCGTTGCTGGGGAATAGGATTTTGCGCTTAGTTTTTATCTTGAAAAATGGGAGGAAACTAGACTAGATTTTATTTTTCATTATATTCTTATTTAATTTTTGTTTAATTTTAGTGTTACGCGGTATTCGTTGTTTTTGGTTTTTTCAGGCTTCGCATGCACACCAGATCAAAAGGGAAATAAACCCTTCTTCCTTTCGATCCAGAAATTGAAGCGACAGCTCGTAGACACCGAACTAGAAGGAATTTTGCGTTTGAGATGGAGAACCCACCGCAGCAAGTAAACTAGGATGAAGCCTTAAACAGAGTGCTGACAGCTTTGGCACGCTTGGATGATCAAGTTACTAATGTACATCACCATATACCTCCACAGCAACCACAACTGCAACAGTAGCGCAGACCAATTCAGATATAATCAGATGCAGGAGATGTAGATGATACTCCCATCAGTGACTGCCTGAAGCCTAATCCAAATCAGCAGGCAGGAGGAGTACGACCTCTACCACTTAATGCTAACAATTTCGAGCTGAAGCCTGCACTAATCAACATAGTGCAACAAAAACAGTATGGGGGAAGTGCTTTAGAGGATCCGAATGCTCACCTGATAAATTTTCGAAGACTGGTAGATACCATCAAGATAAACCATGTGCCACACGAGCAGGTCAAACTGAGACTGTTTCCCTTTTCATTGAAAGATAGAGCCCTCCAATGGTTCAATTCATTGGAAGATATCACAAGCTGGGAAGACTTGAGCACTTCGTTTCTGTTGAAGTATTTTCCACCGAGCAAGATGCTCGACTTGCAGAATCAGATCAACCAGTTCAAGAAATTAGACCAGGAGCCGTTCGGAGAGGCTTGGGAGCGATTTCGGGATCTTATCCGAAGTTGCCCTCAACATGGTTTTACGAAGAAGCAGCAGTTATGAAAGTTCTATAATGGTTTACTTGCTCCGACTAGAAACCAGGTGGATGTAGCTGCAGGTGGTAGTTTGATGGAGACATCAGTAAAGACAACTTTCTCAATTTTGGATGCTATGGCCAGAACGAGTTATCAGTGGCCGAATGAAAGAAACCAGCCAAGGAGGGTAGCAAATGTGATGGAAGTGGAGACAGTCAGCAATGAGCTGCTTGAAAAACTCACATCACAGCTGACAACTTTGACAAGTCAGGTTAATCTGCTAACTAGTCTAACATTAGCACAATAGACAGGGGGTTAGGAAGAAGTTGAGGATGTTAATTTTCTAAATCAGAGGAACTTCAACAATTTCCAAAACAATCAGCCTAGGTACAATCAGTACCCACAGAATCGGAATCACCAGAATTTCTATTATGGGAATGCCAAGAATACACTTAATCCGCCGCCTGGGTTTGCTGTTACACATGGTATGATCCATGATGGTAAGAGGCCATCACAAGAAGAAATTGTCTAGTCACAGTTTGAAAAGTATGATGTTAAGTTAGCTCAGTTGAGAAGAAAGTAGATGGGAGATTTATTGAGCTAAACAAGCATATTACTGGGCAAGGGACAGTCATCAAGAGCCTTGAGAACACGATGGTTCAAACTCAAGAAAGCATTGGTGAGTTGTCTTCTAATATGAGTCAATTGATTAAGATTGTTGGGGCCCAACACAAGCAGGGCCAATATCCGAGTGATACTGTGGTGAATCCGAGAGAGCAATGTCAAGACATTCAGCTGAGGAGTGGTACTGAGTACGAGCAACCCAGTTGCCAGTTGATAAAGAGAAGGTAGTGGAAAAGGAGCAACTGAAGAGAAGCAAGATCAGTCGGGCAGAAAGAAGACAGTGAAACAAAGCGAAGGAAATGAAATCAAAGCAGATATACCACCTTATGTCCCGGCTGTCCCATTCCCACAGGCCTTGAGAAAGAAGAAAATTGATGAGCAGTTCACGAAGTTTTTGGATGAGTTAAAGAAGATCCAGATCAACATTCCCTTTGTTGAAGCACTACAACAGATGCCGAACTATGCGAAGTTTTTAAAGGAAGTGATTTCAAAGAAAAGAAAGTGGGAAGAGTACGAGACAGTCAACTTGACTGAAGAGTGCATTGCTGTGATCCAGAGGAAGCTACCGCTCAAGCGAAAAGATCCAGGTAGTTTTACTCTTACGTGTCAAAGAGGTAATGTTACATTTGATAAAGCACTGTGTGATCTAGGGGCTAGTATTAATTTGATGCCATTGTCTATTTATGAGAAATTAAAGCCAGGCACCATGAAACGCACTACAATTGCCCTACAAATGGCTGATCGGTCTATGACTTGGCCAAGGGGGATTGCAGAGGATGTTTTGTTAAAAATTGGGAAGTTTATAATACCTGCTGATTTTGTGATCTTGGATATGGTCGAAGACAGAGATGTCCCTTTGATCTTAGGTCGCCCGTTTCTAGCAACGGGAAAAACATTGATAGATGTTCAAAAGGGAGAGTTGACGTTAAGGGTAGATAAAGAGCAAGTTACTTTTTCCATCTATAAGGCTCTACAACATCATGATAGTGAGGATGTAGCTCAATTGGAAACATGTAGTTTTATTCATTCTATTGATGCTGCATTGTGTAGGAAGTTAACCTCACCTGGTGATACTGATTCCCTTGAAACGTGCATTGCTAATTATGTGTATAATGCTAATTTCCATGACCCTACTGACCTTGATATTGCCGAAAGTGTTAGTGCATTGAATGCTTTGCAGGAGGCTCCTAAAGCAAGTTCGACTCAAGAAAATATCAACAAGAAAGTGGTTGAGGAAGAGCCAAAAGGGGGCGATGGATGCATAGAGCTGAAACCGTTACCTGATCATCTGCGGTATGCATTTTTAGATAATGAAAACAGATATCCGGTAATAATCTCTTCTTTCCTTACTGACTCTGAAACTGATAAGCTGTTGCGTGTATTGAGAACATATAAATCTGCTATAGGGTGGTTGATTGCTGATTTGAAGGGAATTAGTCCCTCTATATGCATGCATAAAATCCTGATGGAAGATGAGTATAAACCCTCTGTTCAAAATCAACGTAGGCTTAACTCAATGATGCAAGAAGTAGTTAGGAAAGAAGTGCTTAAGTGGTTAGATGTTGGGATAATCTTTCCTATATCTGATAGTAACTGGGTGAGTCCAACTCAGGTAGTGCCAAAGAAAGGGGGGATGACTGTTGTAAAGGGTGATCTTGATGAGATCATAGCCACTAAGGTGATTATGGGATGGCGTGTATGTATAAACTATAGGAAACTTAATGCAGCTACTCGTAAAGACCATTTTCCCCTTCCCTTTCTAGATCAGATGCTTGACAGGTTAGCAGGATATGTGTATTACTGTTTTCTCGATGGTTACTCGGGTTACAATCATATTGTAATTTCTCCGGAGGACCAAGAAAAAACTGCTTTTGTGTGTCTTTATGGTGTTTTTACTTTTCGTAGAATGCCATTTGGGCTTTGTAATGCGTCTGCTACTTTTCAACGTTGTATGATGGCAATCTTTGGGGGTTTGATAGAAAACATCATGGAGGAATATATGGATGATTTCTATGTGTTTGGTTTTTCCTTTGATAATTGTCTAGATAACTTAGCTCAGGTGCTAAAAAGGTGTGAAGACACCAATCTAGTCCTTAATTGGGAAAAATGTCATTTTATGGTGAAAGATGGAATAGTCTTAGGGCATAGGAGTTCATCAAAAGGATTAGAAGTTGCTAGGGCTAAGGTAGTGGCAATAGAGAAATTACCATCTCCTAGGAATGAAAAAGGGCTTAGAAGTCTGAAGGTTCATAAAGGATTTCTCTAAAATTGCTAAACCTCTATCTCGCTTGTTAGAAAAAGATACTCCTTTTGTTTTCGATGATGCATGTGTGCAGGCCTTTGAGACACTGAAGAAAGCATTGATCTGCCGCTCCAGTACTGATTACACCTGACTGGTCACAACCATTTGAGGTAATGTGTGATGCGAGCGACATGGCTATGGGAGCCGCATTGGGCCAGAAGAGGGAAAAGATTTTTAGAGTTATTTACTATGCTAGCAAGACTCTCGATCCGGCTCAAGCAAATTATACTACCACAGAGAAAGAACTTTTAGCTTTTGTTTATGCTTGTGATAAATTTCGTTCTTATCTTGTACAGGCTAAACAATAGTTTATACTGACCATACTACTCTTAAGTATTTGTTTGCTAAACAGGACTCCAAGCCCAAACTGATTAGATGGATATTGCTTTTACAAGAATTCGACTTGGAAATCAAAGATAGAAAGGGCTGCAAAAATGTGGTAGCTGACCACTTGTCTCGAATTGAGAATGAGGCGGATGCAAGGGGCCAACAGACAGCCATTAGCGATATCTTTCCAGACGAGCATGTGATGGTTGTGGAGAATGGCCCATGGTACAATGACATGGCAAAATTTATAGCGAGTGGAATTGTTACGGACTTCCCTCATCATAAGAAGAAGAAATTCTTCCATGATGTGAAGTTCTACAGATGGGATGATCTTTATCTCTATAGGAGATGTGCAGATATAATCATTAGAAGGTGTGTCCCTCAAGGTGAAGTGAAGGACATCATAGCTCATTGTCATTCGTCCCCAACTAGGGGACATTTTGCATCAGCACGAACAACAGCGAATGTGCTTCAAAGTGGCTTCTATTGGCCAACAATTCACAAAGACTGCCATGCATTCATTCTGCAATGTGATAAGTGCCAAAGAACAGGGGGAATAACACGGAAGCACAAGATGCCTCTTACCACAATTCTTGAGGTTGAGTTGTTCGATGTGTGGGGTATCGATTTCATGGAACCCTTTCCATCCTCGAATGGGTTCCAATACATCTTGGTGGCAGTGGAGTATGTTTCGAGATGGGTGGAAGTTGTTCCGACCCAAACGAATGATGCCAATGTGGTGCTCAAGTTCCTCCAAAAGAATATCTTTACAAGGTATGGCACTCCGAGAGCCTTGATTAGTGATGGGAGCTCACATTTTTGCAATAGGTGGATGGCAGCGTTATTGGCTAAGTATGGGGTAAGACATCATGTGACTACTCTGTATCATCCTTAAGCCAATGGACAAGTTGAGCTTGCAAACCGAGAAATCAAGCAAATATTGGAGAAGTCGGTAAATGGGAACCGGAAAGATTGGGCGATGAAATTAGATGATGCACTTTGGGTATACATGACGGCATATAAAACTCCTTTGGGCCTTTCGCGGTATCAATTGGTTTTTGGAAAGGCATGTCATCTGCCGGTTGAGTTGGAACATAGAGCATATTGGGCAGTTAAGAAGTTAAACTTCGACTTCGAGGCTGCTGGAAAAGAGCGACTCTTAAAGCTCAATGAATTGGAGGAATTTAGAAATCATGCATTTGAGAACTCTAGTTTGTACAAAGAGCGGGTCAAGAGGTGTCATGACCGAATGATCAAGGATCGCACATTTGAAGCCGGTGAACAAGTTCTCTTGTTTAATTCACGTCTAAGACTGTTTCCGGGTAAGTTGAAATCCAGATGGTCGGGCCCATTCACAATCAAAACCGTTAGAGCATCCAGTGTAGTTGAGTTGTTAAATCAAGATGGGAGCACATTTCTCGTCAATGGACAAAGAATCAAGAAATACTATAAGTCCGACCAAATTCAAATGGTACATGAAGTGCGGTTGAAAGAACTCAATTAGAACAAAAAAGGTCGTCAAGCTTGAGACGTAAAACGAAGTGCTTATTGGGAGGCAACCCGATGTTTATTGTTTTATGTTATTTAAATTATTTCTTTGTTTTTTTTTTTACGTGTGTTTTAGTGTTTAATGTTTTTAGGAATCAACATGGACGAGTGTTGCAAGAAACAAGGGTCGAAGAGACCAAAAACTCGAGCTATAGGAGGAGGAAGCAACACGGCCGTGTCGCACTATGGATACGACCGCGTCAAAAAGAGCCTACAACGTGTTTTTAGCACTGTGGGACCAATCTTGCGACGCGGCCGCGTCAAAATCATGCCCATAAACCAATTTTTGGTTCAATAGCAACACGGCCGTATCAGCCTTATAACACGACTGTGTCACATGTTGGACACGGCCGCGTTAAAATCGGTCTAGAAAATCAGTTTTTAGCTCAAAAGTAACAAGGCCGCGTCAGTGCGTATAAGGTTTAAAAAATGCGAGGCTAGGTTATTTCTTCATCTCCCCCTTCTCTCTTGCACACACACGCACGAAAAACACATACTAACACACATTCCACCAAATAAAGCTTAAACACTCTCACAATCACACACAATCCATCAAAAAAAAAAAAAAAAAAAAATCACACACACTAATTCGCTCCTTGCACAAACAAAAGTAAAAAAATTTCGACTAAAATTAGAGGAATTAGGGCACACTCCGAATCGCTATTTCTTCTTCTAAACTTCTCCGGTAAGTGAAGCTAACTCGAATTTGTTTGCTTCCAATAGTTTTCTTATACTTAATTGGTATTGGAGAATGTTTAATTTCGAACTTGTGCGCACCATGAAGTGCTTATATGCGACTATTGCTATTGTAGTATGAACTTGCTAGAATAGTGATTGGGTCTTACTATATGAATGAGTAGTGTGTTGATTGTTGTTGTCATAGAAGTAACCATTGTGGTTAGAATGAAACGAGAACAACGAGATTGAATTCATATGTTTTCATCATTGGGGAATTTTATCGAACATGTTATGTGCATGATGTATAATGAGTTGTTGCCTTGATTAATACCTCTTATTGCAATTTTATGTGATACAAAGATAAATTGACTTATGATACATGAATTAATTTGATAGGTTTCGATGTTTCACTATCTAAATAACTTCAAATCAAAGAGTTTAGGAATTAAGCATGCAATAGGGGGTATATAATGTGCAAATTGCTCATGTGTTGCTAGCATATGATTGTCTTGTTGAATACTTCGGAATGCTTTGTCTCTAGACAATAATTATGACGAATGAGGTTTGTGTGCCTAATGATGTGTGTGTTGTGTGCCTAATGATGTGTGTGGTGTTGAGTTGTGTGTACAGGTCATAAACATGGCACCACCGAAAGGGAGCTCTAGTCGAAGCAAAGGCAAGCAAGTCATGGTCGAAGAAACCCCGGGTGTCAACACAAATGACAGTCAGACTCTTTTCGGCTTTTCTTTGACACAAGCTGAACACAAGGCTCAGTTCGAGGAGCATCGTCATCGCACTGTTATACTAACTAGGTTTGGCAAAGACAACTTGACTCGGACAATGGGCATTCATGATAATGTCCGTACTTTTCTTAACCGAGTTGGACTACTTCAGTTTATGAGAATGCAGCGGACATACAAGCGAATCACCATCAAGTTCCTAAGCACTTTTAGCATCACTGCATCCAGGTCCCTTCACTTCCGCCGACCGGACGGTATCACTTTCCAGCTAATGGGGAAGGCTCGATCGTTAACATACAGTCAGCTGGATATGATCTATGGCTTTCCGACAACTCCTAGGGAGAAGTTACCGGAGGTATTTGACCCTCACACAATTTGGGGTTTGTTGACAGCTGCACCCCTGATTGTAGCAGCACAACATTATATCTCCAAGGCAGCCAAAGCTTCGTGGATTCGTAATCCAGTTATTCGTTACATACAGAAGCTGCTTGCCTACACTTTATTTGCCCGGCATGAAGTGGGAGCCATTAGACAAAGCGAACTCCACATGTTGTGGAACATCCTGCACGACTACAAAGTGGATTATGCAAAGATACTGATGGAGCACTTCGAAAATGTCATCCGGAAGCAGAAAGAAAGCATTATGATTGGAGGATTGATTACTCCAATAGCAGCAGCTTTTGATGACATTAACCTTACTGATGTGGAGCCGGTAAGAGGACAGGTACAATTTACATGGGATTTGCTCGAATCTATGCAAGTTGTAATCTTAGGTGAGAATGGGACCGTCCCGTATGTATACCATAATGTTGGGCTCTATCTTCGCCTGCCTTATGAGCTTGGGACAGCGGTAACAAGTGTCAACGATTCCGCCAATCTTTCATTATCTACTGAAGCACATCTTCAGTTGTCCCAACCACCAGACTCCGAGGTGTTCCAGTCCGGGCCACCAGCCGAAGGCAGCAGCCAAGCCCCGAGACAACCCCGGAAGAAATGAACAGCAACAACAGTTGCCTTCGAGTTCGAGTTTACTGAGGACATGGTCGGCATCATTATTTCTCTCTGGGATGATGTTCGTCTCACTACTGAGTCGATGAAGTCCATTTGAACCACGATGGACAGGCACCGAACAGAGGTCTGAGGGTCTCTTCAAACAATCCATTCAGAATTACATGATCAACGACTTAACACACTCCTCCAAGGAGTGATGAAGAGCGCACGTGGAGACAACAACAACAAACTCAGTGGGAGGCGATGGCGCAATTTTGGAGCCAGTACGGGTACCAACCACCACCACCACCACCACCACAGTGATTTGTAAGTTAGCACCAAGGCGTACCACTCTTTTCCTCCAAACATTGGCTTTTAGCCAAGCTTGGGGGAGGGGGTGAACCGTGGGACGCCTTGGTAGCTACATTTATAGTTTTGTTGCTATTTCTATTTAAAGTTGATCAATTTTTTGTGTTATTCTGTTTGTCATAGATTGTTTGAGTGCTTGTTGTCTTGTTAATTATGGTCAAGTTTCGGGTCTGTGAGCCCATTTGCATAATTATTGCTTGAATTGTTGGGTCTGTGTGCCCATTTATCTGTTTGATTGGTGTTGTTGGGTCTGTGAACCCAAGTTTGATTGTTTTTCGTTTCTATGATTGAGTTTTAGGAGTCTAGAGTCTAGATTCTAGAGTCTTATTATTGTTTAGTTGTTAGAGTCATAATAAAAGAATTTAAACCCGAGTTGTAATTGTTGAAAATTTAGGGAATCGATGGATGATGATGTGTTAATGATGAGGCAATTTTGTGCATGAATTAAAAAAAATTAACACATAGTAGAGCATGATAGGAAAGTTGAGACGAAATTGAGCTAAGCTAGAACTTTGATCAAAATAACCCGTGTGAGGAATTGAGCCTAAATATGACTCCTATTTTTGGAGTAATCTATTTTCTTTCGGTGTGATTTTGATTGGATAGGTGTCTTGGTTTCTAGAAATTACCTTGAGACTTTGTTGTGAATATGTCAAAGGTGTAATGTGACTTAGAAAGTGATATAGGTAGTCCTTGCTTTGTAACCTATTATTGAGCCTTTTAAGAATTATCCCTTTTACCAGAAAATTTGTAAAAATTAACCGTAGTTAGCTCATTTGAGCTCTCAGCTTTTTGTTCATAACCTTACGTTGCAAGCCAAGTATTTTCCAATTTATCCTTTGGCCTTAAAATTGGACTAATTGAGTTAAGAGGGAGGTGGATTGGAAGGTAGTTGGGTTAAAAAATTTGGAACAAGATGGGTGCATGGTAGCGTCGTTTCTCACTACCAAATTAAATGTGTATGAGAATACACTTTACCTTATCCTACTACTCTAACTAGTAGAGTGGCAAGTAAGGGTCGATCCCACGAGGAACGGTCGAACAATTTTACTTTATTTATTAAGCTATTATGATAAAAAAAAATATAATGTAAATAAACTAGAAAACAATAAAGAAGTGGGGGAATTTAATGAAATAACAACTAACACCTAAATAAACAAAGACAAATAAAGAGATTTGTTTTGTTTTTTTTGTTTTTAAATAGTAAAACAAGCCACCATTGATCATGCTTCCCCTTGGTCTTAGACCATTGATGCAACTATTGTTAATGCCCTATTCAATTGTGATTCTAGCCCTTATCTCAAGGCTATTAACAAGCTCTAATAGCCTTGTTATCCCTTAATCTTAGTTAATCAAAACAAGCTCTTCGACTAACCCTATTCAATTTAATCGAATCCTCGAACAAGCTCTCTTAGATTCAATAACCAAATGCATTAAACACTAGGACAACGAGATAAATTCAACATAAAATTTGCAAGCTCGGTTTTAGTGGTTGAACTTTGTGTTATCACCAATAAATAACTATTGTTTGCTACACGGGAATTAGAAATCCTACAATTACGGATAGTGATCTCCTATTCTAGCAACACATTCACAAATCCCTTAAAGAGTGATCAATCCAATAATCAATTCATAAATGTGAGTCAATAAGAACAAATAACACAAAACACTTAAATACACAATACTTTCGGTAACATTAACCGTAATAATCACATAAACGTCTTAAACTCAAAGTTCCACTATAATCAAGGGTGAACAAAAGGGTGCTAGCCACCCATTTTACCTAATAAAAAGTTAAAATAATAGAAAATTAAAGAAAACATGAAAATAGGATAGAAAGAACCAAAAGTTAGGGTTGAAGATCAAGATCTTCAACCCCCTTCCATTCTTTTGCTTCCAATGGAGAAAAGTGGTTGATATGTGTGGGGGATGGGTTCTAGGTTAGGTCAAAATCGAAAATGACCATATATATATAGAGGAGAAAGTGTTGGGTTGAAAAATGGGCAAAAACGTGTTTCAGGATTAAAACAGGGAGTGTCGCCGCGGCCTTGGCGCACAATTGGCCGCGGGCGTGGTGAAAATAAGGGTTTGGACCCAATTTGGGGCCATGGCCGAGGTCTTCAACCGCCACGGCCGAGGTCTGGTTGGGCTGAATTTTACCCATTTTCTGGATAATTCGCCACGGCCGTGGCCTGAATTTAGCCACGGCCGTGGCGCTGAAGGCTGAAATTTGGCCTTCTCTGGAGGATTTACCACGGCCGTGTCACTGGACTGCCTCGGCCGTGGCCTGAGCCACGGGCGTGGCACCATCACCTCGGGCATGGTCCCCTGTTTTTCCTTGTTTTCTTCTTCCTTTGAGCTTGATTTGTCAATTTGAGATCTTTGAACCTGTTTTTCGGCCTTAATTCACCTGTCTTGACATGGAAATGAGCCAAACACGTCAAATTACCCAATGAGAAATAAACGCACAAACACACATGAATATGCACACAAAAGTCCGTAAAAAGACACTTAAATTGACCTAAAAGTGTGTGCACTAGCACGTGTACCAAATCTCCCCAAACTTAAACCTCTGTTCGTCCCGAACGGAGCGAAGCAAAGAAAAAGAAGGTAGGACACGTGTTAGGGAAGATTTAAGTGGTGAATTCAGTTTGAGACAAAGTTTTAAAAAACAAGGCAACCATGATAAGATGAGCATATATGATATAACAATTTCAGCTACTATTGAGACTTGAAAAACTCTCAACTAAAGATCCTCACCGGGTGAGTGTATCTCTCGACTCTCAAGTGTATCAAATGGGTAGTATATACGCTCACATTGAAATGCATAAAATGCCTACCATAGGCTTGCCAATCATCTAAACTTCGATGTATACCCGACATGTGTGACAAAGAATCAAAAAGGTCTTTAACGGGTTGTAATGTTGGTTTGGGGTAAGGTGGGATAATTTTGGGTAGAAGTGACTATAAAATGGACTAAATGAGTTAGCTAATCTCATCTACCCCTCAAACAACAATCACTCTACCTCACTCTTTACTTCCTTAGTAAACCAATCCCAAAAATTGATTTCTTCACCTTACCACAAAGTCTACAACCTAAATGCTTTCTCAATTCTCCCTTGAAGTGTATTTTCTTTTGAATTTTTACAACTTTGAGAACATCTATTAAAAGACATTTACATTACTAGTCTCTCCAAATCAAAAGCAATAATATATACAACTGACTTTTTCTTTCTTTCTTTTTTTTTTATTTTTTTTTACAACACAAACAAAAATTGGAGAGGACTAGTATTCTCGATTCTTTTCCTATTGTTTCAATTCCTTTCACCCTTCAATATTCCCAATAGTTCACCCCTTTCAATCCCAAATTTACCCGACTACCTTCCAACCGCCTCCCTCGTACTCAAATAGTCCAATTAAGGTCAAAGGCTAAATTGAAAGGTACTTGGCTTGTAGAGTTGGGTTGTCAAACAAGAGGCTAAAAGCTCAAGGGGGTAACTAAGGGCAATTTTCCAATTTTTGGTGAAAAGGTGTGACACTTTCAAGTTTACAAATAGGCTAAAAAAAATCAAGAATTGCCTAAGATCATTTTCTAAGTCACACACCGAATCAATCAAAATAGAGAATCAAGGCAAGTTCTAGAGACATTAGATGCACTCAACGAATTTCACACCGAAAGAAAGTTTAAATTACTCCAATTGTGGGAGTATATCTTAAGGCTCAAAAACTCACAAGGCAAAATTTTCTTGATCAAAAGTTTTGAGTACAAGCTCAATTTCACCTCAAGTGCCTATCATGCTCTACCACTTGCCATTTTTTCAAAATTTACGCAAAAATCGCCTCATCATCAACCATTCGCCCAATGTCAATCCCAACACAATCGAGAGCCAATATGTACACCTATCACCCCCTTCCCCAAACTTGGTTGAAAAACCAAAGTTTGTGGGAATGAAAGGAGTACGAATTGGTGCTCTAGAAGAGGTAATCATCCAACCCAATCTTTTGGTTCGATTAAACAAAGTAAACTAGACTAAATAATAACTACTAAATAAAAACAACTAAAGTGTGTAAGGACTAATCACAACCAAAATCATTTAAGAACATCAAACTAACCAATCAAAACATAAGAAAAGGGCACACAGGCCAATCCACAAATAAATAATCGATTCAAATCCACCCTCCGATTTCACAATAAAAAAGGCACACAGGCCAACATCCAAGGCAAACCAAATCAACAAGAATAGAAACACAAAGTAGTGAAAATACGAGAATCGAATTGAAACACCGAGCGGCCAAGACGTCCCACTATCACCCCCTTCCCCAAACTTGGTTGAAAACCAAAGTTTGTGGGAGAGAAAATGATACGCCTTGGTGCTCCAACTCACAGAGAGCTACTGAGGCAATGGTGGATGCCGGGACTTGAGGTGGCTCCTGCTTTTGCTCCAGATTAGCCTCGGCCGAGATCAGTATGGGCCTCGGCCGAGGTGATGTCCCCTCCCATTTTGAGCTATTTTCTTGAATTGAAAGGCTAGATTGGTTGTGTGTTTATCCCTACACATTTAAAATAAAAATTCTAAGACACAATTAAAGAAAAAGAACAGGTGAACAAAACAAACACTATCTATATAAATAAAACTAACGCTTAACACATAAAATAAAATCGTTCTAAACCATTCCCCGGCAACGGCGCCAAAATTTGGTAGCGTCGTTTCTCACAACCAAATTAAATGTGTATGAGAATACACTTTACCTTATCCTACTACTCTAACTAGTAGAGTGGCAAGTAAGGGTCGATCCCACGAGTAACGGTCGAACAATTTTACTTTATGTATTAAGCTATTATGATAAAAAAAAATATATATAATGTAAATAAACTAGAAAATAATAAAGAAGTGGGGGAATTTAATGAAATAACAACTAACACCTAAATAAACAAAGACAAATAAAGAGATTTGTTTTGGTTTTTTTGTTTTAAATAGTAAAACAAGCCATCCTTGATCATGCTTCCCCTTGGTCTTAGACCATTGATGCAACTATTGTTAATGCCCTATTCAATTGTGATTCTAGCTCTTATCTCAAGGCTATTAACAAGCTCTAATAGCCTTGTTATCCCTTAATCTTAGTTAATCAAAACAAGTTCTTCGACTAACCCTATTCAATTTAATCGAATCCTCGAACAAGCTCTCTTAGATTCAATAACCAAATGCATTAAACACTAGGACAACGAGATAAATTCAACATAAAATTTGCAAGCTCGGTTTTAGTGGTTGAACTTTGTGTTATCACCAATAAATAACTATTGTTTGCTACACCGAAATCGGAAATCCTACAATTACGGATAGTGATCTCCTATTCTAGCAACACATTCACACATCCCTTAAAGAGTGATCAATCCAATAATCAATTCATAAATGTGAGTCAATAAGAACAAATAACACAAAACACTTAAATACACAATACTTTCGGTAACATTAACCGTAATAATCACATAAACGTCTTAAACTCAAAGTTCCACAATAATCAAGGGTGAACAAAAGGGTGCTAGCCACCCATTTTACCTAATACAAAGATAAAATAACAGAAAATTAAAGAAAACATGAAAATAAGATAGGAAGAACCAAAAGTTAGGGTTGAAGCCCTTCCATTCCTTTGCTTCCAATGGAGAAAAGTGGCTGATTATGTGTGGGGTGATGGGTTCTAGGTTAGGTCAAAATCGAAAATGACCATATATATATAGAGGAGAAAGTGTTGGGCTGAAAAATGGGCAAAAACGTGTTTCAGGATTAAAACAGGGAGTGTCGCCGCGACCGTGGCGCACAATTGGTCGCGGGCGTGGTGAAAATAAGGGTTTGGACCCAATTTGGGGCCACGGCCGAGGTCTTCAACCGCCACGGCCGAGGTCTGGTTGGGCTGAATTTTACCCATTTTCTGGATAATTCGCCACGGCCGTGGCCTGAATTTCGCCACGGCCGTGGTGCTGAAGGCTGAAATTTGGCCTTCTCTGGAGGATTTACCATGGCCGTGGCATTGGACTGCCTCGGCTGTGGCCTGAGCCACGGGCGTGGCACCATCACCTCGGGCATGGTCCCCTATTTTTCCTTGTTTTCTTCTTTCTTTGAGCTCGATTTGTCAATTTGAGATCTTTAAACCTGTTTTTCGGCCTTAATTCACCTGTCTTGACATGGAAATGAGCGAAACACGTCAAATTACCCAATGAGAAATAAACGCACAAACACACGTGAATATGCACACAAAAGTCCGTAAAAGGACACTTAAATTGACCTAAAAGTGTGTGCACTAGCACGTGTGCCAGTGCAATTATGGGTAGATTAGAGGATAAAGGGAATCTGAAGTGTTAGGTGCAAAAGCAAGAAAATATAACCTCTCCTAGTGTAAGGTTCAGTTTTTTCTTGTAATTTTCGTGTTAAAAAAAAAAAACAAATCGGAAAAGCAAAAGAAAGAGCCAGCTGTGAATAAGTGTTTTATTGTTTTATGTATAATAATGAGAGGTTAGAAGAAGAAGTGTTTAATTGATTTGGAAAAAGTGGGTAGTGCCATGATGTGGTACCCAAATAATTAGTATGAAAAGCACTTGGTTGAAAAGCACTTTTCGGAAGGTGAAGAATTTACCTTGAGGGGTGAGTTGCGAAGATTGGCAGAGTAAAGTTAAGTGATTGTATTGAGGGGTAGTGTCAAACCCACCCTTGTAAAAACTTATTTTATACCAATTTTTAGCCTTACAAAGCCTGTATATTTTTTTTTTCAAAATTAACGATGTAGAATACTTCTTCAAGACCCAAATTTCACCTACATATATTGACATAGGTTCAGGTCGAGTACCAAGGTGTCACACTCCATTCAACGCCATATTTACAAAAATATATATATTAAAGTTTCTTAATTTGAACATGTCCAAAAAGATTATCAGAACACTAGCAAAAACATAGTGAGTCCAAGGTTTAGCCCCACAGGTCGTCATTCATATACACGAGGCTTCAAGACTTGCAGAAGTTCTAACAGCATGCCAGATTAGTCCACGAGCTCATACGTAGTCAAACTCACCTACAATGCAAGAACTACGTGAGCTAAAGCTCAGTAAGCAGAAATCATGCATGACAAATGCGTGAATGATGAGATGCAATTTACAAAACCATTTCTTTCAACTCTACTCAAAAGAAAACCGTTTTCGTGAGTATTGGCTCCCTTCACTGGCACAACCTCACCAGAATATCACTTATTGGCCATACTCGTGACTACCAAGGGTCCCTCCTCCCCCCTTATAGTCCACCCGAGATATCAGTGATGGTTGGTACGACCAAGCGGCTATCCTCCCGAGACTACCAGGGGTCCACCTCCTGCCTGCCCCCGCAGTCCACCGGGAAGTCTACCTCTTCCCGTACCCCTCATCACGAAGGTGCTGAAGTGGGAACCTCTTCCGCGTGCACGCCTGTCACCGGAAGCATCCCGAGAGACACCATATACAATGTATAACTCTCAGTGTACCAGTGGTGACCAACCCCAAAACATTATCAATTTATGCAATTACGTTATTTTGACTTCTTATATGTACACATGTAATCCTTGTAGATGCTAATGCTCATGATTGATGCACATCAGTTTGTTTCTAGCAACGGAATAAAACACGTTATCCAAAGGTATGCAACAACGCATATAACAATCAATTATCACAAATAATAAACACAAATACTGTGTTCAAGCATTGTAGTTGGAGATGGATTTCTACTTACCTCTCCTCCGGAGTAGCTTTTGAAATTTCCTATTCCACAATGGTAATCAATCCAGTTCGTTACGAAGCATAACTACGTCTGGGGGCGATACCAAGCCAGGATATTTTGCTTTAGATGAATCTTGGAGTTACAATTACAAAATGAAAGAAGAAAACTGTTTTAATAGCTTCTTGGACACAAAAGCTGAAAAGTAAGTCGGTCTTTGAATCTCGGCCGAGATTAGACCCTGTCTCGGCCGAGATGACTAAGTCGGTCTAAGGGTCTCGGCCGAGATCACTCTCTGTCTCGGCCGAGATGCGTCTCCAGGGCAAACTTCCCGTTTTCCCTGCCTTCGCGTCTCGGCCGAGATCACTTCTCTGTCTCGGCCGAGATGACTCGACCACCCGTCTCGGCCGAGATCCTTCCCCGTCTCGGCCGAGATTACTTCCCAGCGTGAAACACTTCATTCTCCTTGCTTTTGGCTCCACACTATAAACTTGTCACGCATAGTCTTAGATTCTGTAGCATGTTTCATTATTTTAGACTAGGGGGTTCTTGACTACCAAGGTAAACATGTCCAAATTAGTCGTAGAATATAAAATTCACAATAAATATAACAAATTAATTACTATAAAACTATCACGTAAATAGCACATAAAATATGGAATGCATGAAATGCAAAAATTATATTGGCCAGTGAGTTGTGAGAGGCACGGGTATTACAGGTAGTCGGGTTAGGAGTAACTTGATTAGTCCAATAGATAGTCACTTTTGTCCAAACTTATCCCGCCTTACCTTAAGCCAACATTACAACCAAATAAAAGACCTACTTGATTCTTTGTCACTTATGCCACAGTACTGCATCCAACTTAGGCAATTGGCAAGCTTATTGTAAAACTGAGGATGTAGTCCAATTTGGGCGGAATAATATTTTTAGCATAAACACTTGAGAGATGAGAGAAACACTTACTTGGTGAGGATCAGATGCTTCGAAAGCTTAAGTCTCGAAAGTAGTTAATTTTTGCTCTATCACATATGCTCATTCATACTATGATGTCTAGCTTTTGGGAAAATTTGTCTGGAACTAATTCGTCATCTAATCGCCCTAAATACATGAGTTGTCATTTTTCTTTTATGTTGTTCGGGACGAACAACAACTTAAGTATGGGGTCTTTTGATACACGTTAATTATGCATGTAATTAGGTCAATTTATGATACTATTTTATAAGAATTATGTGCATATTTGGTCAAGAATTGGATAAAGTGCTATAAATTGGACCATTTAACGTATTTGACTTGTTTTGAGGTATTTTTGAGCATTTTCAGGATTAAAAGTCGTGATTTATGGCTACCGGACGAAAGAACAATTCAAAGGAGAGGGAAAACCGGCCCAAACCAGTCCAAACCGGCCAAGAACGGGTCCAAATCGGCCAGAACTGGTCCAGAAACAAAGCAGGGCAAGAACCGACACGGCCGTGTCACTTAAGGAACGCGGCCGTGTCAAAAGTGTTGCACAAAGAGTAAAACGGCTCTGTGGCTTGAACGTGGCCGTGTCATTTAAGTAACACAGCCTCGTCAAATTATTCGTGGTTTAGGAGATTTTGGGTTAAAGATGACACGGCCGTGTCACGTGATCAACGCGGCCGTATCAGAAGTTTGCTGGATAATCTAAATCCTATTTCAAGAAGGATTTGATGCCTAACTTCCCGATGACTTCTTGGAAGCTTATAAAAAAGAAGAACATATAACATCAGATTCATACATTCGGTAGACGATTTGGACGACGGAGAAGACTTCAATCAACAGAACGATTCACTCCTGTTTAGCGATTCTTCTTAGTTTTTATTCTTTATAATGTTTTATTTAGAATATTGTATTGGATTGAAACTAGTATGAGTAGCTAAGCTATTCGTGTCCTAGGGTTAGAAAGTAAGGATTTTTATAACAATGTTTTGATTTACGTTTTGACTTATTGATTCCATTCTTTCAAGTTTTTATCTTTATGTTTGTTCTTATAACTGAATTTAGACTGGCCATCTAGGTTTAGTAATCCCGTTTAACAAATCCGCTTCGAGAGGAGGGATTTGTTATCAGATGTACAACATAGAGTGCAGTTATCTATGACTGTGTAGGCATAGGTTCGTGAGCGTTTGGGAGTTGCTTGGATTAATTGACTCGAGAGGGTAATTATCTTAGTTAATCAACGATTTAATCACTTCGAGAGAAGGGTTAGGTTAATAGAGCACCGCCTAATAAACACTAGATCGATTTAAAAATCAATAAGATGAACACAATCATCATTGAAGTAACATCCTGAAATCGAAACCCTAGGATACCTTTTATCCTTGATTGTTAGTTCTTGGTGTTTACTAAGTTTGAAATCATAGTTAATTAGTTAAACTTTGTTAGTTTCAGTAAAATCAATCTTTTGAAATTTAGTATCTAGTTAGGATAGTCCTAGAGTATTGAGGTATCGAACTACCTAAACCTATTCCTTGTGGGATCGACCTTGACTACCGTTAATACACCTACATCCGTACACTTGTGGAACACTAGGTTAGAAACCGACGTGTCAGACACAACAAATCTCCTTGGCCCCACATCTCAAACGCGGCACGCTTTTTAGCTTCTATTTCATTTTCCGCAACAACCGATTGTTCCTCCTTGAGGAAGCACACTAAACTCAACGTCATGAGGTAAAACAACATCTCTTGTTGCCACCTCTTGAAGTCCACACCTATTAACTTCGCGGGCTTCACACCATGGGCAGGTGTAGTAAATAGAGCTTTCGAGGATGAGCTCGCCATTGTGAGGGTGTGTGCAGGAGCTAATATTCGTTTTGCGATTGTTGGATTTATAGTTCACCCAACAATGGCTTACAAGATTTCACTAATCTATTACAATGCTCAAAAGCTACCAAATACAAATTCTAAATTTGATGTAAGAACTTCAACTAAGATTCTTGTCACTTTGTTCGAACAACAAAGGAACATCTAACTTTCTGGATAGCTGATGTTCGAACAACACATAAACGGTCACCAAGGATTCTAGACTACAAATGTTCGAACAGTACGGGAACTTCTTCAAGGATTCTGAACAACATCGTTCAAACGATACTGGAACAACTCACAACCACTTTAAGTATTCTGGACATATTATGTTCGAGCAACGCAAGAACAACCCCGAGATTCTGAACACTTGTAATCTCTAAAATAGGTGTTAGAACAACAAAGGAACAAGGGTGAAGTCGAGTCGAGGTTAGACCTCTTTCTGCAAAACGAATACGTCCAGGCTAATGCTCACGGATTGGCGTAATGTTCCCAAAAAAAATTGATTTTCGTCTTCTGGATAGTTGCACCACAAATCCAGAAGCACCAACGAACTAGAATGTGTGGTAAGAACTGGGGAAGGACTATATGCAAAAATGAATTTGGAATGCAAAGATTTTTAAAAAATGCAATGAGATGCAGATTTTCAGAAGTATTTCAAGTGTTTCTGATATTTTCTAAGTGTTTCATGTAGGAAAATAATGGCCTACATATATAGGCACAATCCCACTCAATTGGAGATTAAATACACCCACTAATGGGTCTTTTAAGGCATTCAAACATGTCATTTAAGGCATTCAAACGAGGTTAGTAATTTCCAGGTGTTACACCACCTTAATGCAGGTGTTAAACCTTATTAACTTCAGGTGTTACACCCTAATAACGTCTCATTAATGACGGAAGTTATACGTCATGTCCCTTGACAGTTCGAACATGAAATCCAGGTCTGCCTTAACAAGTGGCTATCTTCATGCATTAGTTTCTCACTCACCGAAATTCGATTTTGAGAAATCCAATACACAACGATCATCTACTAGGAATGTAGAACGATCACACACGGCTTAATTACATTAGAGTTGACTATTTTGCCACTTCCCCGTTGGTCAAATTTGGGTACTCACAAATTTTCTTAAACCAATTTCCAACATGAAGATAGAAGAAGAGAAATCATATAAGCAAGAAGAGAAATAAAGAAACAAGATTGAAAGGCAAGGAAAAACTTCAACCTACAAAGCACATTAAAAGATTCGAGGCAAACAAAAGAAAAGAGAAAGAAAAGTCAAAGACAATTGATCGCCAATGGAAAAAGAAATAATGAGAGAAAAAGAATAAACCAACATGAATGAAAGACAATAAAAAAGTTCAAATAACAAAGTACAAAAGAAATCAGATAAATAAAAGTATACAAACACAAAAGCCAAAGACGGCCCACCGCCAGGAAAAGAAGTGACAGAAGGGGTAAAAGACAAATTTATGAGACAACATTTTAGATGAAAGTGATGACGAAGTGAGAATCACCCAATACATTACCAAAACAAAAACGAAAAATGAATACTAAGACACCCACCAAAATGATAAAGAAAGAGAAGGTCTAAGTTCTCCACCAAATCCCAGCATTTTGTTATGCCCTTATATCCTGACTTTAAGTTTATTATTTTAATTTAGTTTTTCTTTTATACGCTTCCATCGTGACTTTTAAGTTTATAATTTAAATTTACTTTAATTTACCTTTGCTTAAGTTTTGCATGAAACAAAGATTTGAAAGCATTACTTACTTTTATTCTTTCTTTAGAATTTATTATTTTTTAAATTACATAAGAATCTACACTTCAAAAGTGTAATTAACAGCGGAAAATACGATTTATCACAACAAATGAGAATTTTAAAACTTATCACTAGAATACCTTTCAATAAAGCACCAATCTACAAACAACTTTATTGAAATAATATAATTCTTCTAAGAAAAGTTTGGCCCAAGATAAAATTTAGAAAGCGATGAAGCAACAATTTTAAGGTACAATTACACATTTATCTTTTAAAAAGGGGCAAATAAGTATTCCAACTATATAATATTCTTTTGTTATTTATTTTCATCAGTTAGTCGTATCATGCAATTTTAAATCTTTGTTCTTCTTTTTAGTCCATTTTTAAAAACTTAGCTTACATATTCGTCAACTTTCTCCACATATTATTTTATGATATTTAACAAACAAATGAAATTTAATACTTTAGCTTTAACTCTAATTATCGCAATATCCAAAATAACAAAGACAAAAACTTGGGTGCATGTGATGCACCATACCATATTGTACACCACCCCATTTTTAGAATAATGTTTCGCGCGCACTTTTTATATAAATAAGGGTCTGTTTGTTGAACATTAAAAGCAAATGGCCTGGTGGTATTTGATGCAGCCTTAAACATTTTAACCTTTGAGGTCAGGGGTTCAATTCCGGATGTTGCCTTTAGCCCATGCTTTATATTTTTTCTGCGTCTTTTTTCCTTCTTCCTTCATTTTTTTTCCTTTTCTCTTTCCTTGTTTTTTTTTTTTTTTTTTGGGAAATTCGAAACATAAATTGTAGGTATCAGTTCAATTTCATCAAGTGTCCATAGTTTGTAGTGGAGGTTGTGAGGAATCAGGAACCGGGTTCAGGTTGGGAAGAACCGGGCTAGAGAACCGGGGTTTAACTGAATCAGTTTCGAAGGTTAAGAAGGAACCGGGGTCAAAATGGTTATAACTGCTTTATGCAACGGTTTAGGACTGTTGCATGTAAAACCGTTGTGAAAGGTCCGTCTAACAGTTTTTGCAGTTGAAACTGAATTGGGTTACAGCTCCTGATGCTTCTTGATTCGAGCTTAGACCTTTATATACATTGGATCCACTAGTAGTTGCGAGTTGATACACGTGATTTCCCTCTGTAATTTTCTGGGTTGTTTCTTGTAATTGATTGTTTGGTGGAGTGAATTGAGGTGTATAGAGCCTCCGTGGATGTAGATCACGTTGATCGAACCACGTAAAACCTTGTGTTCTTCATTTCAGTTTCTGTTTTGCGTTCGGTTTCTGTTTGGCCGAATTCCTGTTTGATTTTCATTCTTTCTTGGTTTGAGCTTGTTTGTGTGTGTTGTAAGAGTTTCATTTCTTAACAAGTGGCGCCGTCTGTGGGAAACTGGCACATACATTCAAAAAGGGAGAGAGAATGGCTGGAGTGAAGATGGATGTGGAGAAGTTTTCTGGTAAGAATGACTTCTCACTATGGAAAATAAAAATGAAAGCTGTATTGGTTCAAAATGGGCTAGACTCTGCACTTCTTCCTGTTGATCAATGGTCTGATGCTGAGAAATCTAAGTTTCCAGAAGTAGATAAGAAGGCTTTGAGTCTTATATTCCTCTGTTTGGGTGATAAACCCTTGAGGGAGATATCAAGGTGTAAGAATGCAGTGGAGGCATGGGGAAAATTGGAAGAACTTTATCAATCAAAGTCAATATCAAACAAACTATTTCTGAAGCAGAAATTGATGTCTTTCAAAATCACTGATGATAAGGTCATTTCTGATCAACTTGATGAGTTTGTCAAGATGATTGAAGAGTTAGCAGATCTGGGGGTGAACTTGGAGGATGATGATAAGGCTCTGATGGTGTTGAATGTTCTTCCAAAGTCTATAGAAAAGCTTCAAGGATGCATTAATGTTTGGAAGGGATGGAAAGATCAGTTATGAATCTATCCTCTCAGCATTGAAGACAAAGTGTTTTCAAAATCAGGGAGAAAAGGGCTCTGCACAGGCTGGAGAAGGTTTGAACATTATGTTCAAAAAGAACTATCAAAAGAAGAAGGTCCAGGGATTTAAAGACAACAAATCTGGAACTCAGAATGCAAAGAAACAGGGAGACTGGGTTGAAACCAGAAAGTGTTTCAAATGCAAGCAAGCTGGACATTAGAAGAAGGACTGTCCACAGAAGAAGAAGAAACAGGAAAATCAGAGGGCAGAAGTGGCTGTGACTGAGCATCAAGAAGACACCCCTGAACTTTTAAACATCACAGACACAAAGATGGAAAGGGAAAGGGTTCTTGATACTGGTTGTTCATTCCACATGTGTCCCAATGAATCCTGGTTCAAGGATTTACAAAAAGAAGATGGTGGATGTGTATTACTGGGAAATGATCACTCCTGCAGAGTTAAAGGCACAGGATCAGTTCAGATAAAAATGTATGATGGAATCATCAGGACCATTTCTCAAGTGAGGTATGTTCCTGGCCTGAAAAGAAACCTCCTATCCCTTGGATCTCTTGTGGCAAATGGCTGTCAGTTCAACTCCATAGATGGATATCTTCATATCACTAAACACAACAAGCTGGTAATCAAAGGAAGGCAACACAATAGTCTGTTTATTCTGATTGGATCCCCTGTGATAGGTTGTGCTGAATCTGTGATAAGCAGAGAAGATGTCATGAAGTGGCATAAAAGACTGGGTCATATTGGAGAGAAAGGATTGAAGGAGCTATCAAAGAGGGGCATCATTGGTGAAATGGGAAATAGGACACTTGAGTTCTGTGACAAATGTGCTCTGGGAAAGGACAAGAAGCTACCTCATACTAAAGGGATACATTCTACTCAAGAACCACTTGATTATGTGCACTCTGATATATATGGGGGCCTTCAAGAACAGAGACACATGGAGGAGGAAGGTATTTCATGTCCATCATTGATGATTACAGTAGAAAAATATGGGTATATGGCTTAAGGAACAAGAGTGATGCATTCCTTAAGTTTAAAACATGGTTGAGCCAGGTGGAGAACTTAAGAGGGAAGAAATTGAAACATCTTAGGATTGATAATGGCTTGGAATATCTATCCACTGAATTCACAGGGTTTTGTGAAGATAAGGGCATCACAAGGCACAAAACTGTCCCATTAAACCCTCAATAAAATGGGGTTGTTGAAAGGTTTAACAGGACTGTGCTTGAGAGAGTTAGATGTATGCTTATTGATGCTGGATTACCCAAATCCTTTTGGGGAGAAACACTAAATACTGCATGCTATTTGATAAACAGATCACCATCATCAACTCTAGGATTTAAGACTCCAGAAGAAGTTTGGAGTGGAAAGGTACCAAACTACAATGATTTTAGAGTGTTTGGTTGTCTGGCCTATGCTCATATTAGGCAAGACAAACTTGATGCAAGAGCATAGAGGTGTGTATTCCTAGGTTATCCTGAGGGCATAAAAGGCTACAGGTTATGGTGCTTGGAACAGGGAAACCAAAAGCTCTTGATAAGTAGAGATGTAAGATTCAATGAGGATGTGATGGGGTATAATTCTACTAAAAGTCAAGAAGAAGTTGATGGTATTGTGGAATCTGAAAGAATTTCTATTCAGGTGGAGCCTACTGAGGAACATAAATCACCAGAGAAGGATGCTCAAGCTCAACCAAAAGATGACAGTTCATCAGAAGATGATGAAGGCGAAACTGAGATTTCAAATCTTAGAACTTATAGCATTGGTAGAGACAGACCAAGAAGACAAATCCACAGGCCTGATTTCTATGGACAAGCTGGAAGTGTCTATTATGGATTAAGTGTAGCAGAAGACTTGGAGTTTCAAGAGCCAAGCAGTTTTAAGGAAGCAATAAATTGCAGTGAAAGTCAACACTGGATAGGGGCCATGATGGAGGAAATGGAATCTCTGGAGAGGAACCAAACCTGGAAGCTTGTGGACAAACCAAAGGGGCAGAAGCTAGTCAGCTCAAAATGGATCTACAAGAAGAAGGTGGAGGCTGGAAAGGCTGATAAAATCAGATACAAGGCAAGGCTGGTGGCTAGGGGCTTCACATAAAGAGAAGGCATTGATTATAATGAGGTATTTTCTCCAGTAGTGAAGCATTGCTCTATTAGGTTACTCCTATCAAAGGTTACTCAAGAAGACATGGAACTACAGCAGTTAGATGTTAAGACAACATTCCTGCATGGTGATCTAATTGAAAGGATATTCATGAAGCAACCTGAGGGCTTTGTGATTCCAGGAAATGAAGAGAAGGTCTGTTTTCTTAGGAAATCACTTTATGGATTGAAGCAGAGTCCAAGGCAGTGGAATAAGAAGTTCAATGAGTTCATGATCAATGCAGGTTTTATAAGAAGCTTATATGATAGCTGTGTATACTTTAACAAAGGTTCAAGATTTGAACAAGTATTTCTGTTGTTATATGTGAATGATATTCTCATTGCCAGTAAAAATATGGATAAGATACAACAGCTAAAGGGAAGATTGAGTTCAGAATTTGACATGAAGGATCTTGGGGAAGCAAGGAAGATTCTGGGAATGGACATCATTAGAAGAAGGAATACTGGAACACTATGGCTCTCACAGAAACAGTATTTGTAGAAGGTTGTGGAGAGATTTCACATGAATGAGTCAAGGCCAGTAAGTATTCCAGTTAATCTACAAACCAAGCTGTCCAAGGATCAGTGCCCTAAGACAGAAGCTGAGGAGATTCACATGAAGAATATTCCATATGCCAGTGAAGTTGGCAGTTTGATGTATGGAATGATATGCAGCAGGGCCAGGACTTGGCCTATAGTGTATCTCTGGTAAGCAGGTACATGTCAAATCCTGGAGAGACACATTGGGAAGCTTTGAAGCAAGTCTTGAGATATCTGAAAGGCTCAGTCAGTGTGGGTTTAAAGTTCCAGAAACAAGAAGCTAGTGTTATACCTCTTGTTGGATATTCTGATGCAGACTTTGCTGGGAACTTGGATACAAGGAAATCTGTTACAGGGTATGTCTTTACTTTGTATGGAACAGCTGTAAGCTGGAAAAGTGTGCAACAGTCTGTGGTTGCTTTATCAACAACTAAGGCAGAATACATTGCCTTAACTGAGGCAATTAAGGAAGCTCTATGGCTCAAAGGAATTCTCAAAGACCTACGGATCAGACAAGGGTGTGTTACCATTCAGTGTGATAACCAGAGTGCTCTTCACTTGTGAAACATCAAGCTTTTCATGAGAGGTCTAAGCATATTGATGTTAGACTTCATTTTGCAAGAGATGTGATTGAAGCAGGATCTGTTGAAGTGAAGAAGGTGCATACCAGGGAAATGCAACTGATTTCCTAACTAAGGCAGTTCCAGGGAGCAAGATGGTTCATTGCTCAGGCCTGATAAGGCTTGAACAATATAGTTAAATCTGGAACAAACAAGACAGGTTGAGGTGATGAAGTACACTTAAGTTCATTGAGGTGGAGATTTGTAGGTATCAGTTCAATTTCATCAAGTGTCCATAGTTTGTAGTAGAGGTTGTGAGGAATCAGGAACCAGGTTCAGGTTGGGAAGAACCGGGCTAGAGAACCGAGGTTTAACTGAATCAGTTTTGAAGGTTAAGAAGTAACCGGGGTCAAAATGGTTATAACTGCTTTATGCAACGGTTTAGGACTGTTGCATGTAAAACTGTTGTGAAAGGTCCGTCTAACAGCTTTTGCAGTTGAAACTGAATTGGGTTACAGCTCCTGATGCTTCTTGATTCGAGCTTAGACCTTTATATACATTGGATCCACTAGTAGTTGCGAGTTGATACACGTGATTTCCCTCTGTAAATACTTCTCAATCATTAGAATTAGAAAGCTAGGGTTCTTAAGCTTAATTCGGCTTGTGAATTGGGGTTTCTAGTTTTCTGGGTTGTTTCTTGTAGTTGATTGTTTGGTGGAGTGAATTGAGGTGTATAGAGCCTCCGTGGATGTAGATCACGTTGATAGAACCACGTAAAACCTTGTGTTCTTCATTTCAGTTTCTGTTTTGCGTTCGGTTTCTGTTTGGCCGAATTCCTGTTTGATTTTCATTCTTTCTTGGTTTGAGCTTGTTTGTGTTTGTTGTAAGAGTTTCATTTCTTAACATAAATATTGTACAATATACAAGAAAAATTAATCTAATCAAACCTATACTGTCATACATCATAATATATACTATGTCCAAATATTAAATATATTGTGTGGTTAAAAATTAATTTGCAAAACATAAATATTTCGCAGTGTACAAGAAAGTTAGTTAAAGAAAACGTATACTCTCAGACATCATAACGTATATTATATCGAAATATTAAATATACTGTGAGTATTGTAAGTTGGAAAAAATAAATAGATCGCAGTATGAAATAAAAATTAACTAAAACAACGTATACTGTTAGATATCAGAACGTATATTATATCGATATATTAAATATACTGTGAGACTTGTAAGTTGGAAAAAATAAATATTCCGCAATATGAAACAAAAATTAACTAAAACAACGCATACTGTCAGGCATCATAACATATACTATATCGAAATATTAAATATACTATGAGTATTGAAAACTAATTAATGTGTAAAATATGAATAATAACTTGATAACTTAACTTATTTTTTAAGTAATGTTATGTATTCCATAAGGGAACAATAATTTTATTGTAAATTGGAAATTTTTTTCATGGCATAACAGAAAAATAAATCAAAACAAACATATACTCTCAGGCTTTATAACATATACTATGCCCGGATTTTGTATATACTGTTTGCAAGTATTATGTCCTCCATAAAAGTTTATAAATCAAAAGAAAAATAAAAAGAAAAACTAACACAAAATATTATAATAATAATAATAATAATAATAATAATAATAATAATAATAATAATAATAATAATAATAATAATAATAATAATAATAATAATAATAATAATAATAATAATAATAATAATAATAATAATAATAATAATAATAATAATAATAATAATAATACTAGTAGTAGTAGTAGTAGTAGTAGTAGTAGTAGTAGTAGTAGTAGTAGTAGTAGTAGTAGTAGTAGTAGTAGTAGTAGTAGTAATAATAATAATAATTATAATAATAATAATAATACAAATACATACATATATCTATATGAACTAAAAAATGTTTAATAATAATAATAATAATAATAATAATAATAATAATAATAATAATAATAATAATAATAATAATAATAATAATAATAATAATAATAATAATACAAACATATATCTATATGAACTAAAAAATATTTGAAAAATAAAAAAAGTGTTGTTAGGATTCGAACCTGCACCCTAAATAATGAAATGTTGCACATTTACCAACTAAGTTAGTGCCTATTTTATGATTTCAAATACACCTTAATATATATAGATCGCGCGCGCGAGAATAGAAGGAGATGTACAATAAACCTAATGTGCATCTTATGCACATGAGTGTCACCTAATAACAAAAATAGATAAAGCAAAGATAATAACATGCATGTTTCCCCTTACAGAATTGATGTTTATGCTCACAAAACAAGGGACAAAAAGAGAGAGAGAGAAAGAAAGATATTCAAAGTGTTATGCGTAAATTTATTTGTAATAATAAAAAAATAAAACCACGTGCGGCAAACGTGTTCAATACTAATATCCTTGAGCATGTGAAAGTGCTAAAATAGACATTATTTATTGGTTTTACTTTTAGCATTACCAATTGAAGAATAATCATTATCCTAGTATCAACATATTTAGAAATTAAAAAAGACGAAATCAAAATGCTGGGATTTGCTTGTGAATGATGATAAAATAGTTGTATTATGTTAAAGTGTATATGGGAGCATACAAGTATTTTAAAGAGCAATAAAGGATTTTTCGAAAAATATTAACTTTATGCGATGTAATCACCATTAACGTGAAGCAGCAATTTGGTTGCTGCATATATGGATACCACAATCACTTATACAATAAGGACGCAAGGTGCAGAAAGTAAACTAGAATAACAGACAGATCCTCAATGGACACTGACAGTTCCTGTCCAGAAGACTCCATTCATCATTCTCATCATCAAAATACCGAATATTATAATATTAATCTAGATTAAATATCAGCAACATTTACTGAAACCATATAATTGGTCCTAAAACCTGATACCAATAATTGCAGGAAGTAGAACCAGAAAGCCTCCGAATACATACAACTAGAGCACTATTTTCAAACAGATTTATTTACAACAAAAATAGACAAATTTCGTAAACCATAAAACTTAGACTCAAGATTTGTTGCTTCCAATATGAAATGAAAATAAGAATAATTGCACATTGCCATTGTCAAATATCATAATCCAGGTTACAAGTTGAGCCACTGAAATCTATTTGTACCAGTTCTTGAAGAAGAGCAGCATAAGCCAACCGTCGTATATGCAAACAAAGTTCTGTTTGCAAGTTTCTGCACACTCAAATGAAGCAAGATTGGGGGGTAGAAAAAGTTGATTGATGGGGATAGGTTAAATTTGATGAATGTGCAAACCTGATAACTATCTTCAATTGGCACACTCATTGACTAATGATGGACCTCTTCCATCATGGAATTCAATTGGCCCATTAAAATACATAATATTACAGTATTCCAATAACAGGAGATACATAATAACACAATCATCAGGGACCTTCGCAATGCAACTAATACTAAATTATTGTCTTTACAGGAAAGAAGAAAAGAAACTTATACACTGAACTTCTAGATGTACATGTGAACATAACTGAATTTTAGACTCCTTGTATATAATTAAAGTTTGCCCCTATAAAGCCACAGAATCCCTTACACAACGATCAACCCTCTCTACGATGATTAGAAACACAAACATACAAGCAGAATGTAGCCAGAAAACAAAACACACAAAACAACTTAAAATAGTTCAAGATTTTGGTCAAAAAACAAATATCTATATCTGACCTGATTTAATGTGTCCTCTCTTTCAAAGAGCACAAGATCACAGATGCAGAATACGAACTTGAAGACCATCATTTCCCCAATCTTCTTGCTGTTCCTTCTGTATCCTTTTAGCCGACTCCACAAGAGATTTCTTCCCATTGTCAACCTCTATCAACTCAAGTGTGGGAATTTCTCCAATGCCGTCTGGGATCTGAGTTAAACACCAACAGCGGTGAAGCACAAGGGAGTTAAGTCTTGGGAAGTGGCTACTTTCAGTTATCCAATGCTGGAGGTCTGACTTGTCAATCAGAAGAAACTTCAATTGTGGAAATTCTCCCTCAATTGTTTCCCACGTGCTGCCTCTGCAAGCAAAATCTCTCAGTTTAAGAACTTCAAGATGAGGAAGAGATCCAATAATCGTTATGCCTTCCCAAGGAAGTCGCCGGCCACTCAAGGTTAACTTTTTCAGCGTCGTTGGGAAAACAGGATTAAGCTTTTCCCGGTGAGGAAAATCAGCATATATCTTTATTTTCAATTTTTCTAGTTTATGCAGATACAAAAGATCTTCAAGGTGATAGTCATGATAGTAATAGCGTACTCCACTCTGATCTCTGTAATAAAAGATCCCTAGTTTTTTAAGATTTGGAATTTTCTCCAAGACCGTTTTGGTGCATCTTAAGTTTGTTACTAGAGAAAGTGTTTGCAGATTTTCTAGAGCACTATTTGGACTGAGAAAGGCACCAAAAAAGTAGGAGATGAGATGCCTTAGTTGTGGCATCCTCCAGATTCCCAAGGGCAAGTTTACCCTTTGATGTGGGTAGTCTCTAGATGTCTTCCAAGCATGAATTATTAAGGTTTGAAGATTCTGAAGGTTTGATATAGCTTCAGGAAGATCATTCTCGTAGTATAAATCAAGGTGTCTTAAACGAAACATCTGAGATACTTGGGCAGAGAAATAGACAGAGTCATGAGTAGGCCTTACAAACTTCGTATATACCGCAACCAATACTCTGAGCAATTTATAGTTCCCTAAAGAGTCTGTTGCAATCCTTTTGCAGTGGAAGCATTTAATAGTACGGACTGTTGAGCCACAATTGTCTGCAACTGCAAGGCAATCTTTTCCATAATTAGCAACACTTATGCGGCACTGATTTTCCAAGCTTTTTGGAAGAGTATTTTCAGCATAGATGAGAAACTTCTCTTCTTGACCAATTCTTATGCACAAGTCCCGCACAATATCATGGACACTACAACTTTTGATTTTCCCATTAGATTTCCTCTTGCTAACAAAAATAAGACTTCTTTTGACAAGATCCTCCACATACTCTTCTGCCTCCTCTTCCAAGCTTCTAGATCCGTCTTTGCGCTTCAGAAAGCCCTCAGCTACCCATAACTTGACAAGTTTTGAGACACGAATCTCGTAATCTTCTGGATAGCTTCCCATGTACAAGAAACAAGGCCTCAAATGATGAGGTAAGTGGGTATAACTCAAGGATAGTATCTTTTCGCAATGCCCATCTTTGGTAGCTACAGTTGAATTAACATTTTCGGCAATTCCGCCCCATGACGCTAGAGTTTTACTAACTACAGATAGTAGTCCTCCAACCACCACAATGGCAAGGGGTAGTCCTCTACAACTTCTAGCAATCTCCTTCCCAGTAGTTTCCAATTCAGGAGGACAATCTTGGTGCCCAAACACTTTGTGTCGAAGCAGATACCAACTTTGATCGACATCCATAAAACGCATCTTATGGAGAGGGGTACGAGGATCGGGATATGCAGCTACATCTGCTAGCCTTGTGGTTAACATGATTCGACTTCCATTACCATCATCAGGAAATATCGTTCTTAAATCATTCCAAGTTTTTGTACTCCACATGTCATCCATTACAATGAGATACCTTCTACCCTTTAGGCTTTTGTAAACTTTTTCATCCACTAATTCATCTTTTTGTCCAGATTTTTCTTTGTTGGATTCATCAATGGACTCTAAGAGGCTAGAAAGTATTTCTTCAGCACAATAATCTTGTGATACAGTGACCCAAACACGAATAATAAAATACTCCATAATTAATGGATCATCAAAAGCATTTCTAACCAGAGTAGTCTTACCGATCCCTCCCATGCCCACAATCGGGATAATTTGGAGGTGTGGTGAATCTCCACAAAGACGAGCCTTTATTTCTGTCAAGTTGTTTTCAAAACCGATCATAACATCTTTGTGAGTGTCGGCTGATCTTGACGCTGACGTGGCAGCTGGAGAATCACCATCTTTGTGTGCGTGCACAGGTCTTGATGCTGACCTGGAAGCTGGAGAATCACCAAGTTGCTGTGCTTCGTTTATTTTGAAGCTAGTCTTGATTTTCATCACTTGTTGGGCGATTGGCTCAATTTTCTCTATTACTTTTCTCAGGTGAAAATGATAACCAAGTTGTTGACGAACTTGATAATGTCCAGAATGCGCACGAAATTGTTCCCACATAAAGTATTCGATCGCATCTTCTGCTTCATTTGACAAATCCCTGATTTGTCCTTCCAAACATTGGGCTTTATCAGGAAAATCTTGGAGAAAGTCCTGCAACAAGATGATGTGTTTATGGAGTGATGTGATATGTTGCTTTTCGTAGAGAGAAATGGAGTAACTGGCGTGATTGAGGAGCTGATCTAGGATTTGTGCCAAGGAAACAAGAGCAGCATAAGCCATTTCTTCACATAAATGAAGCAGAGGGGTAGTGACAAAATGGATGATTGATTGTTTAGGATTCAGTATTCACATTGATGAGTACACTCAATTACAGTGGAGAAAGAAGTCGTAATTTCTTCTTCTGGTTACACAGTCTGTCTTCGGTTAGACTGCGCCGACATATTTTTAACGGTCGGTCAAACTTATAATCAAATAATGTTTGATCCATACCAAACAAGGATTTTGATCAGATCCCCACCGTCTAACCGCGACACCGTCCGCAACATTTGTACTGTCCAGTCACAACTCACCACATGGCACAACTTTTTAAGGGCTGGAAAAAAAAAGAACAAAATTCTATCATAATTAATAATAATTAAGGCCAGCGCATAATTTCTCTCTCTATGCAACGCATATTCGCTCAAACCAGAAGATGAGACCGCCGCCCACCACCACCGCCATTCTTCACTGCCGCGCCGCTACCACTGACTCCGACATCGTTTCTGCACCCGTCTCCGGCGACGGTAGTGGTAAGATTTCATCATCAATTTTTCTTGTTTCACTTTATCTTTTTACTGTTTGGGCAAGATGAGATCCTACCAATTTCATATTAGTTTGTGTACTCGAACCAGGATCAAAGACCCTCCCCTCCCCAAGGTGACTCGAACCCAGGACCAAAGACCTAGGTAGTAGGTGCTCTACCACTTGAATTATCCAACTTCGTCTTTGAAGCTATATATGCATGCATGTATTTATTAGTTCAATAGGCAAATATTGGATCTGATTCTCCCAGAAAAAATTGGGATTTTGAGTAGCTTATTGCGAAACTTCAGCAGTAAGTTGAACCTTTACACCTGCAATTTAAAATAATCAATTAAAAGTCTCAACTGCAATTCTGGTCTTATAAAATAGGGGTTATACATAAACTCCTTGATTTTACTCGTGTTACTTGTTGCAACATGTATTACCTGGTTTCACATGTTTAGAATATGTCTTCTTTACGGGGGTGGTGGTTACTTTATGATCCTTTTTAAATAAATGCCTAGTTTGTGATCTCTTATTTGGCCATATTCAACTCTTGATCTTCCAACTTTCTTCCTCTTGCATGGGCTATTGACCCTTTGCTTGGTAATGTAAGTCTGGTTCGGCGTCGAGGATATGTGATTTTAGTCTTCGGTGACGACAGTGGTAAAAGAAAGAAAAACTGGTGAATAATTTTTACCACTTGTCGTCGACGGAGACGGGTGGAGAAACGATGTTGGAGTTAGTGGTGGCGGCGCGACGGTGAAAGAATGGTGGTGGTGGTGGGCGGCAGTCTGAACTTCTGGTTTGAGCGTAGAGAGAGAAATTATGTGCTGGTGTTAATTATTATTAGTTCTAATAGAATTTTCTTTTTTCTTTCTATGTTCCAACCCTTAAAAACACTGTGCCACATGGCGATTTGTGACTGGACAGTGGGATTGTTGCGGACGATGTCGCGGTTAGACAGTGGGGACCTGATCAAACTTTCATATTTTCCTGTTTAGTTTGTCCCAATTAAACCAAATTTCTCTCACAATTTTCACCCTCAAAATCTCCACCCTCAATCTCCACCTTTAAAAAAATAAAAAATTCCACAAAATCTATTTTTTCTTAACCTCCGTGCCCGATCAAAGTAGGAAACTTAAGCCGGGACGGAGGGAGTACTCTTGAAACCAATTCATTAATAATGTTTCTGCATCAATTACCCGAAAAGATTCAGGTTCTGAAAGATAATTTTTATCAATTCAAGATCAAAAGATTTAAAACTATTTGTGAAAGACTCATAAATTCAAAATTATTATAGGACTTATTTGAAAAATTGCAAAATCGAAAAAATAAACTTATCTCGAAGTGATAAGTAGGAAAATATATGTAAAAAAACTTTTACTACATTTTTTTAAATTATCGTGATATATCTAAGATAATTAAATAATTTGCAATGTTTTTCAAAATAGGCAAATTAACAAAAAAAAAAAAAAAAAGGTATTTACATCAGAAAAAAAATAGTTAAATATGTTTACATGAATTTAAATATTGTGAACTCAAAAAAAATTACAGTTTTTTTTATAAGAATTTTTTTTCCCCGTATATGACTTAAAGTCAAATTACTGATGTTTAAAAGAATAAATTAAAAAACTAACTATTTTAAATATGAAACTACAACAAATTTAGAAATATAAAAAATTTAAAAGAAAAATGTCATGAAAGACTTTTGACGTATATTTTAACTGCTTATCACTTCGAGACAATTTTATTTTGTGGGTTTTGCAATTTGCCAAACAGACCCTCTAATGATTTTAAACTTATGGGTATTTCATTGATAGTTTCAAATCTTTTAGGTCCTAAATTGATAGAAATTTTCTTTCAGGACCTGAATTAATAGTTAATCTACTTTTTAGGTCCTTGATCGATAAAATCCGAAAAAAAAAATTATTCAAGGGACTTCAACTAATTCCATTGATATATTATCTTCACGCCAACGGCTCCCTCTCGTTTAGGAATTTGACTCCCAGGTTTCAATTCGGATTCTTTGTTACATTAGGTGTTTCATCTTTTGTTACACCCAATTCACTAGATGACACATATTAATTTGTGACATCATACAATACACATGTCGGTTAGTAAATAAGTGAAACACAAGATGTAACACAAAAGTGTAACAGGTGATCTCATGGGCCCAGATTTGGAGACTTTTTTTTAAAAACTAACTAATTGTCCATTCGTCCGATGCACGAGTAAAAACAACTTGAATAATAATAATAATAATAACAACAATAATAATAATAAATCAATATAAATAATATAAGTAATTTAAAAGGAATGAACTGGTGAAGAATATAGTATATGACAAATTATAAATTTCTAAACATTTCCATATACAACATTAGCAATCGTATTATATTATATTATATTATTTGACAACAGAGTATTAAATAAAGACAAAAACTTGTGTGCACCCAACATACAATTGCACTATTGTGCACACTCCTATTTAATTTGAAATTAAGAATATATATAAGGACCTTGTTTGGATGAATTCACAACAGCATGTGGTGCAGTGGTGAGACATGCGCAGGTGCGGTTCAGACGCGCGGGTTCGAACCTTGATTTTGCTCTGTTTTTACCTTTTTTTATGTTGTTCAATAGTATATGTTATATTGCGCAATAGTATATGTTATATCGCGTAATAGTATATGTTATAGTTACATGTACAATTTTTTAATAATATATTCTGTTGTTTAATAGTATATGTTATATTGCGTAATAGCATATGTTATATTGTGTAATAGTATATGTAACATTATATTGTGTAATAGTATATGTCATGTTACAGGTATACACATTTTTTTGAATAATAAATAATTTTTTTAAATATTCTATTGTTTAATAGTATATGTTATATTGTGTAATAGTATATGTTATGTTACAGGTATACACATTTTTTTTGAATAATATATAATTTTTTTAAATAATATATTACATTGTCTAAAATAATATAAAAAGTGCACATATATAAAAAATTGGAAAAGATGGGATTCGTACCCGTGCCATAATATCTAACAATTTAGGATTTAACCACCTAGGCTAGTGTCTCTTATGTGATAACAAACATGCCTTAATATATATATATATATATTATTAATTTGAATTTAAAAAAAAAAATTGCGCGCGCTGGCTGAGGCTCAAACGCAAGACCTCAGCGCGCGCGCCTGAGGGTTTGGCCGCTGGGCCACCAGCCTTTTTGTATATCCAAACGCAGCCCTTAATATATATCTAATTGGGGAGTACACAATAAGCTTATTGTGTGTTGGGTGCACCCAAGCCCTACTATTAAATAAATGTTATTATATATTAACATGAATAATTGAAGGTTGCATGAGTGAGAGTATATACATAATAAATTCCATAAAGAATTTCGGTTCGGGTTATTAATTGGAGTTTTTTTTTTTTTTGGGGGTTATTAATTAGAGTTAGTATTACACATGGCAACAATACTTTAAAATAACACCGTCTCATGTGTGTATTCTTTTAATTAAGTGCGACAATAAAACCTTGAAAAGTGTTCTCTAAATAAAACCAAATAAAGGAGTTGCTAAACTCAATATAATAAAATATAAACATAAATTATAAAATAAAAACTTATGCAAATTACTTGTTGCAAACCAAATGGACACAAATCCGGGAACTGAATCAAGAAATCAAACAAACTCACGGATGCAGTACTTCACAATGGAACCTTAACCGAAGACGCAAATAAATGATAAGATAAAAAGCACGTTACATACTTCCCTTTTGGTTCTCATTTTCATCTATACATACAAAACTTAGTCTTGGTACTACTGTGTCTTCAATATTTTCAAATTAATATATTAAGATGTATATTTTTGACAAAATACAGATATGAAATGCAAGTTTTTTTAGCTAAATAATATCATGACAAAGAGACTTTGAATAAAGGTACGTGTAATGTCTCTACGGACACATACACTTCATCAAGAACATATGACAATATAGAATATAAGATTGAAAGGAAATATTAAATTAATGATGATGAATTCAATCTCCCTTTCTTATTCCAATTCTATCTTCTAAATTCACAGAATCCATAGTTTGGAGTTAAACTAAGGAACATCAACTTTGTCAAAGAAATAAGATAACTCCAAAGTTATTCATAAAAAACAAATGTTAAATTACGGGTTTGTGCATTTGATTCTCATTGTTTAAGGTTGAAAAACAGTGTCTACACTTACCCAAAATCCTGCACTTTTCACTATCCAAGCAAATTGCACATTCCACAACATCATTTCCATTTTCCTCCACTCTGTAATCAAAACATGGCAATTTCTTGATATCCTCCGGATTCATGCTCGCCATCCTGTTGAGTCGAGTCAGAATCGTGCTCCTCCCGCCCATGGCATCATCCCTAAAAGCTCTCCCCACAACACAAACATGAATAATGATCAGAACACCTATTGCAACAAATAGTAATATCACTGAAATAATAATCTCCATCACCATGGCCCCTTTTAGTACATTAAAGATCAAGAATTTCCATACCTAATTCTGAAAACCATTTTTCTAAAACTTTTTAAGATTCAGAATGTCCAATTATTTGACCCTTGCCTCTAAATCAATCATATATGCATACTTTTGTCTAATAAGATGGAACTCTATAGTAATGCCCCTCTTTAACTCCATGTTCTGATATTGGTTCATTCTTGACTCCATCATTCACGAATCATGAAGCGAAAATGAAAATCCAAAAATAATTGCACATTCAACATTCACTAATCGTAATCATAATCTATTAATCGGATTCGCAAACAAAATTCTAATAGAAGAAAAGGAAAAAAGATGGATATAAAAACTGACAGTAATGCAGATCCATTTCAACTGAGACATAAAACGATATAAGAAAATTGAATACACAAAATGAAATAAGAAAATTCAAGAATTAAAGGTAGGATTAAGCTCAGGCCTTCACCAAGAAAATGAAAGAAACTATGAAATGGTTCATGGGATTAGAAGAATAAAAGTTTCAAGAAACACAATAAACCATACCTTGTATTCTCTAATGTCTCTCTCTCTCCCTTTGCTGTTCTGGTCTCCTCTGTCTTTAATTTTTTACTTCTTTCCTTTCTTCTCTACATTTTTCTGTTTTTGCTTCCACTCCTTCTCTTTTGCCTTGAAGAATAATCCTATAAAAGATTTAACGGAGAAAGTTTCTACATTCCCACGAACTTGTCTTAGCTTGTGGATTTAGTACACAATAAAAGAGACAGAAACACAATTTACCTTTACTTTTTTTGCTGAAAGAATCCAAATGCTCAGGATATTTACTCCTCCATCAGGATTTACTGCTTCACAAATCCCATCTATGGTTGGCATATCTCAAAAGAAAAATCAAATAAAACCTCAATTATTAAGATTTACTACTTCAGATATCCCATTATGGTGCGCAGATCTAAAAACAAAAATCAAATCAAATTGGAAAAAAAAAGGATAGAGATAAAAGGGAGAAGAAAGAAAGATTAAAGTTAAATAAGATCGAAAAAGAAAAAGAACAGAGGTGGGAGAAGAAAAAACTACCTGCATGTAGAAAGGCCAACACTATCTGTATGTATAGAAGTTCTGGTAGAGCGAAGGAATTTTCATTTTGCTGTACCTTCATTTGGCTCTTGTTGGTAAGCAAACTGGACAGCTTCAGGTTTTAAGTTCTCACCACCAATCTGAGGGGGAATAATCTCTGCCCAAATTTTAATACACACGATGATTTTTTTCAGTGGCTCCTAATTTCATCCTTTCTCTCGTTTTCTAGGAGTAGAGAAGGTCGGAGAGGATTCCGATGTTGGCGCCGAGGTCTTTGAAGACGGAAATTGTGTCGAGCGTTCACTGGTTGTAACGCTGGTGCATTTCCAGATTTTGTAATCTAAGCCTCAGCTTCTTTTCTAAGGAGATGCGTTCTCCCATAAAAACTGGAAAAGAGAAACTGCCACAGCCGCATCCAAGGTATATTTCTTTTTAGTGGAGAAGACACGTTTGTTTACAGGAGAATTAAGAAAAAAAATTAAAACAAAATTTTTCGAAAATTGTGAGGGAGGCACATGTTTTCCCTGTAATCTTGCGACTTTTTTTAATATTAAAAATTGATTTTTAATACAATAACAAAGAAAAAATCCTCCATTTTCTCCTTAGGGGGATTTTTTTTTTTTTTTTTTTTTTTAATATTCCTGTATGTTAAGCCTTGTCTAGAATAAATGTTCTAAGTTAGAAAATTTCAATTTTAATCCTGTATGTTTCAAAAGTTGTCCAATTAAGAACATTGTCCATCGCCAAAGACAAATTTGACCGGTATTAGACTAATAAATTAGGGTTTTCCAGTGTTGATGCTTATGTGTCAAGTATTTATCTGGATGACATGCCACATCATTAAATTACTTTAGTAGCTAGCCCAAAAAAAAAAAAAAATGAAACGTTAAACCTTAATTTTCGTATGAGATGTATTTCATTTTATTTTTCTTACTTTCTTCATCTTTTCAAAATTTATTAGTTCTGTGCATCGCATATGACTAATCCGGCCAAATTGGTCGTAGCCGATGGTCAGTGTCCTTAAATTGGTCAACTTTTGGAACATACATGACTAAAATTAAAATTTCAAACATACATGATGTTTTCCTAGACAAGACCTAATATTCAAGGTGACTCGAACTCAGGATCAAAAGTCTAAATTGTAGATGCTCTTGTCATTTTAGCTATCCAACTTCGTCCCCCGCTTGGAGACCTTCCTCACACTTGGTATTACTGGGTTTTACTTTACCCTGTTTATTCCTACACGGATCATCTTAAGAAGATGAGATAGATTGCTACCCCATTGATGTCCATTATGCATGTCTTCCCTATATATACTACTGGATTCAAGTGCTGTAAATTAATAGGATTGATATTGGTTGGCATATTCTTATATCAAGTGTGATAGGATTTTGTGAACGGGTTACTAGGATTAGTTACGCTTTTATCGATCGCTTAGGTACATTTCACTATTGTGTTTATCATTTGATTTTTATCTGACTTAGCTAAGGTTTGGATTGGATTTTCTTGGTTGCAATTTTGAATTTTCCCGCTATGGCGACGTTTATATATTAGGAGTGTTGTCTATGGGTTGTGGCTGTCTATCGTGTCTTCTTATCTATCTTCTCTCCTTGTCTTTTCTTAGAGTTTTTTGGTGTTATGTGGTTGTTTCGAATCTTTATGTTGTTTTCTTATTTTCCTATTTCCCTGTTTATTATTAGCGTCGTTTGGTACTATGTGGTTTGTTTCTTTGTTTCGACAGATATAGTTGGACAGACTTGATGGCCTCCTCTTCACATAACCCACTGTCACCAACTGAGTAGGATGAGGAGCCTTCAATCATTGTGGCAAATGATGACAGCCAACAACATCAGTCCTCTTTATGTATCATGGCTCGTGTATGGACGAATAAGTCATTTAACTCATTCAGCTTTCTTGTGGCCATGCGGAATGCGTGCAAGCCTAAACATGGGATAGCGGCGAAGGAAGTCAAACCAAACTTATTTTCTTTTAAGTTCAATAAAAGCTCCGATGTGGACCATGTGTTGCAATTATCACCTTGGACTTTCAAAAATGAACTGGTGGTTTTGAAGGAACTAGGACTTCATGAATAACCATCCACTATTACGTATTCCGAGGCTACGTTTTGGATACGAATGTACAATCTTCCAATTATTGTTAGGAAGGGGAAATCTTACAGCACTGGGTCAGAGAGTGAGTACGGTGGTTGAAATTGACAAAGCCTCGATCGAGGGATTCGAAAGAAGCATTCGCATTAAAGTTCTTATTTATCTAAATAACCCTCTGAAGAAAGGAACTTATATTATGCTCCCTGACTGACAAAAAATCTGGATTGGATTCAAATATGAATGAATCCTGTCATTTTGTTACATTTGTGGATTACTCGGGCATATTCAACTTCAGCGTGATATACTCCAGGATTCGGATCTAGCTTTAAATCTGCCGGATGATAAACTATCATTTGGTGAATGGATGAGGGCTTCTCCTTTAAAAGAGACTTGTGTTAAAACAGAAGGTCACCAGGCTACTCGAGCAAATGTCTCGATGAGAAGGAAATTGTTTGATGAATTTACGATAAAATCAGCATCATGCAGTGAAGCATACTGTGAAAACAAAAAAGGGGTGTCCAAGATGAATATGGCAGAAGTTGATGATACATTGAAGGGTATGGAGAAAGTGGTTGTAACTCGAAAGCCTTCAAATACAACTGAACAACTGAATACTAAAGAGGTTGACCAACAAATTGATGAAGTAAGAGGGATGGGCAGCGTCCAACTGTTACTCCACCAAAGCTCACACCCAACTAAACCATACACCCGTCCACATGATCAAGTACTGAAACACAGCCTCACCCCTAACCCCCCAACACATACTGACCCTCGTCCAAAATATGAATCCGCCTGACCTGATACCACATCGCAACATTCCATTATTAATGACCCAAGCTAGAATAATACCACAACAACTAAATTCCAAACCTTACATGCACAGTAACTCAACTGCTACAAAACAGATTAACCCACATGTCCATAACCATATACAATCACCACACCTAACCCACATTAGTACATTAGAACTTGTTCCGACGATGGTGCTGGCCCGAATGTGCCAACCAAAGTCTGTTGAACACCATAACCATTTTAACCCCAACACTAGGATCACCCCAAAACCTAAACCGTTCACTCTCAACAGGGCTAAACGAAAAGCTATGGTGATCAAGAAACATATGACACTCATTTCAGCATTAGAACATGTGGTCAATATGATGGGGGTTAAGCGCAAAGAAGGGGTAGGTGGAGCTAGTGGAAATAAGAAGATGTCCAAAAGTGGAGATGACCAAAGTATTGATTTGTCTGATCAAGCGGCGGTGGCTGGTGCCCAGCCCCACCGAGTATTATGAGTCTCCTATCGTGGAATTGTCGCAGGCTTGGGAGTCGTGCGACAGTTCGAGAAGTGGAGAAGCTCCAATATGAGGAACAACCTGGCATACTCTTCCTCATGGAAACCAGATTGTCTGTATGTCAAATGCAGCAGATAAATGTACGAAGATTACACTTTGCGGGTTGTTTTCTCATGGTATGCGAGGGAGAGGGCCAATCACGTCGAGAAGGTTTATGCCTCATGTGGAATAACCCTCTTATTATTACTTTAACATCATTTTTTACAACATCACATCTCGGTGGACATTACACATGACGAACTAGATACTAAGCGGACATGGGAACTTATGAAAAAATCTTAATCCGGGTGTCGAAATTCCATGGCTGGTTATGGGGGACCTAAATGAGATACTATGGTCCAACGAGAAGATAGACAGATCATGGCGATCAATCTCACTAATGCAAAGCTTCAGAGATGCGATCTCGGAAAAAAAACTTATTGACCTTGGGTACTATGGCTATCAATACACCTGGATAATTGGGCAGAGCGGTGAATATAATGTTCAATGTAGGTTGGATAGATTTCTAATGACCAATGAGTGGAAAGTTATTTTTCTTTTATACCATGTATGCCATTTGAGAAGGCTGAAGTCGGATCATGCCCCTATTTTTCTTGAGTTATTGTCCAAATCAAGGAATGGAAATTCTGATACACGAAGGAGACCGAAGCTTTTTCGGTTTAAGAAAATGTGGCTCACACACGAACAATGTGAGCAGATTGTTCAGGAAGGCTAGGATTCGGCAGGAGAATAGGTCGGATTGGAAGAGAGGCTAGTGGCATTCGGTGAACATAAGCAGTAGGAAAGTTCGATTTTTGGAAATGTGAAGAAGAAAATATCATCCATGAGGGAAAAATTGATGAATTATACGATAAGGATCAGACTAAGGAGACGATGGAAACAATGCACGAGGCTAAAATGGAGTTAACTTAGTTGGAAAATCAGGAAGAGATTATGTGGGAGAAGCGGTCTCATGTTCTCTGGCTTGCATCGGGGGACATGAATACTTTCTTCTTCCATCAGAAGGCCTCAAACAGGTAAAGACAGAACACAATAGAACGCATCATGTAGAGTGACAGATAATGGGTGGAAGACGAATCGAGAATAGCTCACATTGTGAGAGATTATTTCGTGGAGCTTTTTACACCGACTGCTCGGTTGAACTTGTTCTTAGTGCCATTAATCTAACAACCAACCCTAGTATGAACCGAATGTTGCTAACGCCATACACGTCAAAGGATGTATGAAAAACATTGAATCATATGCATCTATTGAAGGCTCCGGGCCCAGACGGTATGACGCCTTGTTTTACTAGAAACTTTATCACGTGATAGGGGATGAAGTTAGCCAAGCATGCTTGAATATTTTAAATCACTCTGTTGATCCAGGTATTTTGAATAAAACATACATTATTCTGATTCCTAAAATAATACACCCCGAGACTCCCAAGGACTTTAGACCTATAAGTCGATGCAACGTAATTTTTCATATAATCACAAAAGTCATAGCTAATAGGCTTAAAATCCTTCTCACGAAAGTTATTTCCTCAACTCAAAGTGCTATTATACTGAATCGTTTGATAAAAAATAATGCATTGACTGCCTTTGAGTTTTTTCAATGTATGAAGCAAAGAAAGAAAGGTAAGAATGATTTCTTAACTCTTAAGCTAGACATGAGCAACGCATATGAATAGAGTGGGGGTTTCTCCGTGATATCTTATCAAGGATGGGTTTTGCTTCAGAATGAATTGATCTAGTTATGAGATGTGTAACCATTGTTACCTATTATGTTCTTGTTGATGGATCGCCTACCAAAACCTTCACCCCTGGGAGGTGGCTTCGGCAAGGTGATCCTTTATCTCCTATCTCTTTCTTTGATGCACAAAAGGATTTTCCAGTTTGTTGCAACGGGCAGAGATAGTTAATGCCTTACAGTTAGCGAATCAGGCCCTTCCGGTGTCACATTTTTCTTTGTCGATGATAGTGCTCTATTCATAAAAGCCAACTCATCGGGGTGTCAGCACATTCGGGAAATTATAGGGATGCACGAAAAGGCTTCAGGATAAAGAATTAATATTGAGAATTAAGCCAAGGTTTTGTGGAGATTCTTAGAGTTTGAGAAATTAAAAAATTTGACAAGTACCTTGGTTTACCTACTGTCATCGGATGATCGAAGAAGCAGATATTCAAAGTGATAGGTAAATGAGTGCTTAGTCGAATAAAATCCTGGAAAGAACGAACTTTGACAAAAGCAAGACGAGAAGTATTACTCAAGACTGTATTATATGAGTTATTTTCTCCTACCTGTATCGGTCTGCAGGGATATTGAACGCTCTATAACGAGATTCTATTGAGGATCATTGGAAAAAGAATAAAAAAAAAAAAAAAAAAAAACCACTGGGTCAACTGGGAGAAAGCAGTTCAATCTAAAAGAGCGGGAGGGCTTAGCTTTCATGAACATTATTTTTCAATTTAGCAATGATAGCCAAGCAATATTGGCACCTCCTTTCTAACCCTCATTCAATGGTCTCCAGTATATTTAAATCTAAATATTTCACTAATTGTTTTATTGATGAAGTGCATGTGGGATACAACCCAAGTTACTTTTGGCGAAGTACTCTAAAGGCCAGAGATTTGGTCAAGACGGATGTGCTTGGAGAATCGGAAATGGACAGTCCTTTCCAATTACAACAAAATGGCTCGGGATTAAAGAGCCAAGGCACCCTACTGAGTTGTTAAATTTTGACTTTACTAATTCATGTGTCTCGTCTCTTATTGATACAGGAACTCAAAGTTGAGATGTTGCGAAGGTTCGAGCTATTTCCCAAAGAATGATGTGAACAATATACTATCTATACCAATTAGGCCGTGCTTACCACCTGATGGTCGCATGTGGAGTTTAACAAATGCCGGGAAATTCACAGTCCGCTCCCACGTGGCGGTATACAACTCTCTTCAAATCTGGGAAACACTACTCTATCTTCAAGCAACCAACATGGCAAGTTGATAAATATTTAGAACGTAAATTCAACACCAAAAATCTGATATCTTTTTTTTTTTTTTTTTTTTTTTTTTTTTTGCGTGCGTGCATGGATGCCTTACCTACTTGAGTGAATCTCACTCACTGAAATATGGGCCACAAAATTGTTTGCAAGTTGTGTCGCATCAAATCCGAAACTAGTGAGCATTTGTTTCTCCATTTTCCAAAATCCAAGAGGTATGGAGGATAAGTCCTATACGTATTTCCAATGTAGCAACTCATAACTTACCATTTCGATATGTATGTTGGAATATTTTTGAAAAATCACCGTCAGAGGTAAAATAATTTTTCGTGTATTTGTTGTGGAACATATGGTGCCATAGAAATAAATTTTATTTTGAAGACCAACGACTCAATCCCTATGATATTGTGTGACGAGCTCAGAGACAAATTTTCGAGAGGATTAATATGCAGTAGACTGAAAGTCTTCCAAATGGTAATTATACTGCTAATGCTCGCCATTTGTGGGAGCCACGAACTGAGAACCGGGTGAAATTAATTTTTTATGTGGCCACATTTGCTGAAGCACGGATTGGGATGGGTTTTGTGATCAATGACACAACAAGAGACGTCCTTATGGCAGGCACGAAACGTACCCATGGGAGTGGGCTGACACTGATGCTGGAAACTCTCGCACTTCGATTCGCTCTACAGTCTGTAACCGAAACAGGCTAGTAACTGATCATGAAAAGCTTTGTCTTTGAAGGTGACAATGTGTTGTTGATAAATATGTTATCAAGGGCGGAACTGAATGATGCACACAGTGGAATTATTTTGAAAGATATTCTACAATTGTTACATGTTTTCAATGGTACTGGGTATGTTTATGCCCCACGTGAAGCGAATATAGTAGCTCACTCACTTGCTCGTTTACCTCTAGGAATTGATGATGTTCGAATTTGGATAAAGGAGGTTCCGACTGGTATTTGTAGACTAATAGAGTCAGATGTAGGGCGTTAACCCAAACTATTGTTGCTCTTTTTCCGAGTAATGGAGTTGATTGATTCCCTAAAAAAATGATTCAAAATATGCATTTTATAAAATTAATATACATTTGAATCTTTAAAAACTTATTAAACAAATAAAAAATATTATGATTAAAATTACAATGGCAGAATGTTCACTTCATATTGATCGAATATACTTGATATATTCGACCAATTTTAACCGAATGCTCCAAAGTATATTCAATGGATATGGATACCGACTGGTAAGTAAGGCCCACGTTGCCTAAGGTTACAGGCCGGCCCAAATTGTTTATAGTTGGAAGCCCAAGAATTGGCCCAAGTATAAATTTGATAATTGGTTTGTAACGGCAGCACAAGAGAGAGAAAAAGATCTGACCCACGATTTCCTCCAAATCACGAAGGCAAGCTTCATGGCCTTAATAGCAGGAATATAGTTAGGGGCCTCAATTGTAGGAATATAGTTAGGGCTGTAATTTGTATGATATAAATAGTAGAATTAGGGAGAGAAGAGGGGTTGGAACTTTTGGAAAAGAAAGCATGCTTGTAAACAATAACAAAGAAAGAAAGAGAAAGAAAAAGGAGCCCGGTAGGGACATTATTTTCCCGTGGACGTAGATCTCCGGATCGAACCACGTAAACCTTGTGTCTTATTGCTTGATTATTTTCTTGTTTAATACTTTTCGTAAATATTTCGGTGATAGCGGATTGCGCTTTATCAATTGGCGCCGTTTGTGGGAAACGTAGAGACGATTGGATTTTTAGTATTGATATTGCACTTGAAACCATGGTAACTACTCGCTTGAATTACTCTCGTCAAGGTGATCAAGTCAATCAAGATCCACCCGTGGATCAAACCTTACCGACAAGGCAATCGATAATACGGGACGCCTCTCACCACCAGGGCAACCAAGATCCGGCTGCGAATCCAGGTGACGGATTCTTACCTCTACCTTCACAAGATGTACAAAACCCTGGTCCTGCTACTGCACAACCACAAGTTAATATCCAGATGACTCCGGAACTACTTCAGGCCTTCTTACAAGAACATGCTCATGTTCTCCAAGATTGGGCTATCAACCGGTTAAACCCTGATGGCCCTGTTGGGCATAACATCAACCCCGTAGTGCGACCACCTCGTCAGAATCTATCCAACCAACAAAACCCAATGCACCATGAGAGACAAGATCGCCGACGAGAACGACCTGGTTCCCCCGAGGACCATGGGAGTTCTAACGGATCGAGACAGCGCAATGACGAACTTGTTGATGTTGATCGTTGCCGCCCGCTTAACGCAACTAAGAAAGCTCGCTATACCGATCCCTATACTCCAGATCTTCATGAGTATGAGAGGATACAGCGGAATGCTGAATTGGACAGAATTTTAGGCCTTGACGCCAATGGAGACATTATCACTCCATTTTCCCAAGAAATTCTGGCTACGTCTCTTCCTGAAGGGTTCAAAAGGCCCGCCATACCACCTTATGATGGCACCGGAGACCCAGCCAATTTTCTTGGAGCTTTCAGGCGTAACATGCTCAGTAGAGATCACACTGCATCTCTTCACTATTGCAAGATCTTCCCTGAGTACCTCCAGGATGAGGCACGAGTTTGGTTTGACTCTCTTCCTCGCAACAGCATATCCTCTTTCCGGGAACTTGCTGAACACTTCTGGGCACGTTTTGAAGCACGTGCAAAGCCTATGTCCACTTTAGCCGACCTGATGAACGTCGAACAAAAAGAAGGAGAAACCATCTGTCAATTCTTAGAACGTTTCACAACTGAAAGTTTGAAGGTAGGCAATCAGCCAGATGATATCATTGTCACAGCTTTCATGAACGGATTACGGGCCGGACCACTATACACCGAGCTAGTCCGTAATACTCCTATCACTACCCGAGCTCTTTATCATGTGGTTGGGCGGTTTGCTAAGGCAGACGAGCAGACCCGACGTAAGAGGGAAAAATCTGTTGCCAAGAGGCAATTAGATAAAGGACCATCTGGGTCTAACACCCGTACCAGTGCCTTTAACCGACTGGGCGGAGGTCGATCCAATACTCATCACGATCTACCCCAACTAACACCCTTAAATCGGTCCCGAACCGAAATACACGCCATTCACAAGGCTGATCTAAAGCCTTGTCCTCGTATGACAGCCCCGGCTGATAAACGGAACCGTACCAAGTGGTGTGAATACCATTATGACCACGGGCATGATACTGAAGAATGCCGAGAACTCAGCAAAGAAATCGAAGAGTGTATAAAGCAGGGGTATTTCCGTCAATATGTTGCTCAGTCAGACAATAGACTACAGCACCGAGGTGGAAACCAACACCAGAACCGAGCTGGCAATAATAATCGTGGTTTCCAACAAGGTCGGTCACCATGGCCGAATAACCGCTCCCGGAATAACCATTACCCAAGACAAGATCAGGGAAGCAGACGCAATGTTCAACAGCAACAACCTCGCTTATTGCCTGCTCCTCCTCCCCAAGAAGAAGGGACCAATCCCCCAGCTCGCGTTGTTAATAGTGTTATCCATATGATCTATGGTACACAGCCAGTAGGAGTGTCCCGCAAAGCTCTTATTGCAGAAGCTCGCCGACCTCCTCCCGAGGAACCCCGTCACAAACGTTTCCACAATAATGAGACAGTAAGTTTTACTGAGGACGACCCCGTACCCGAACGCACGCCTCACACCGATGCTATAATCATTGATATGACTGTGGCGAATATTATAATCAAACGGGTGTACGTTGATAATGGTGCAGCTGTAAGTGTTATTTTCTCAGATTGTTTCCAAAAAATGGGCATATCTCGAGATTTGCTTCGGCCTGCTCCAGGACCTTTGCAGACATTCACACAAGGGGAAGTTCGCGCAGAGGGGATTATTAATCTACCAGCCTCTGTAGGTACTCATCCTGCAATCAAAACAGTTTTTGTCGACTTTTATGTGGTGTCATCTACATCTCCTTATAATATGATTCTTGGACGGGACTGGCTTACTCCTGCCCAAGCCATATGTTCCACATTTCATTTAACGATGAAATGTCCTTCACCCTACGGAACTATAGCCATCTGTGGCGATCAGAAGATGGCTAAGCAATGTATGCTTGTCGCACTCAAACCACGAACTACACAGACGGTTCAACCGTAGTTTCAAATAGATACCCCCGGGCTTGAATCAATACCAATCCAACCTCTTGGTGAAGAGGTAGTAGAAGTACCTCTTGATCCAAATGTGACCGAGCGAACTGTTAAGGTCGGTGCTATCCATTTACCCCTACTCCACAGTGCCATCGTTCAAGTATTGCGAGAATACTCTGAGGTCTTTGCCTGGTCACCTTTAGACATGCCCGGTGTCTCATCAGATTTGATTACTCACAGGTTGAACATTGACCCCGCAGTCAAACCAGTACAGCAGAAGCGCAGACAATTTGCTCCCGACAGAAAAGCTGCTATTCGCACAGAAGTTGAAGCATTGGTAAAGGCAGATATCCTTTTCGAAGTCCACTATCCGACCTGGTTGGCAAATCCTGTTCTAGTCCTGAAGTTTGATAATACGTGGAGGATGTGTGTGGATTTTACTGATCTGAATAAATATTGTCCGAAGGATTGTTATCCATTACCTTCTATCGACCAGAAGGCTGAAGCCATTACTGGACATCCCGCGCTTTGTTTCTTGGACTTATATAAGGGATACCACCAAATTCACATGGATAAGAATGATGCGATCAAGACAGCATTTATAACAGACTTCGAAATCTTCGCATACAAAAAGATGCCCTTCGGGCTCAAGAATGCCGGAGCCACTTATCAAAGGTTGATGGACCATGTTTTTCAGAACCAAGTTGGTCGAAATGTGGAGGTCTATGTCAATGATTTAGTCATCAAGAGTCGAACTTTTGATGCATGTGTTCGGGATATTGCTGAAACACTGGAAGTACTTCGACGCCATAATCTTCGCTTAAATCCAGCGAAATGCACCTTCGGGGTCTGTTCAGGCAAGTTTTTAGGGTACATGGTATCTCCTCAGGGACTACAAGCTAACCCCTCTAAAATTAGGGATATCCTCGACCTCAAGACACCCCGGAAAGAAAAAGATGTTCAACGCCTTACTAGACGATTAGCCGCGTTAAACAGGTTCCTATCTAAAGCGGCTGAACGGCAACTTCCCTTCTTTAAGGTGTTACGACAAGTTAAGAAATTCGAGTGGACACCCCAGTGTGAGGAAGCTCTGACGGCTTTAAAGCAGCACATCCGTCAACTTCCCATTATTTCCGCCCCGATTGCTGGAGAACCCCTGTATCTATATTTGTCCACCGCTGATGAAGCCATCAGCGCGGCTCTTGTCCGCGACGACCACGGGACTCAGAAGGTAGTATATTTTGCCAGCCGGGCTTTACAAGGAGCAGAAATCCGATACTCAGTCATCGAAAAGACCATATTGGCATTGGTTATGGCGGACCGCCGCCTTCGTCCCTACTTTCAGGGACATGTTATTAACGTTCTTACAAACCTACCAATCCGTCAAATCCTGAGTAAGCCCGATCATTCAGGTCGACTTGTCAAATGGGCAATAGAGTTGGGAGAGCACGACATTCAATTTCTTCCTCGTCACGCCATTAAAGGCCAAGCCCTAGCTGATTTTCTAGCCGAAGCTACTTATGAGTGTCCGGACTCCAACTCACATCCCGAACACATGTCCCCTACTGATACCAGTGTTGAAACCGAACGATGGCATGTTCATGTAGACGGTGCTTCTGCCACACGGGGAAGTGGTGCCGGGGTCATCATCAATGGACCTGACAATGTTGAAGTTAAGTATGTTTTGCGCTTCAACTTCAAAGTCACGAATAATGAAGCCGAATATGAAGCGATTCTTGCGGGTCTTCGTCTTGCAAAGACTTTAGGGGCTGCACATATTCAACTATACACTGATTCCGAGGTGGTTTCCAGTCAGATCAATGGCGTATATATAGCAAAGGAGGAAACCATGAAACGGTATTTGGCTTTAGCTCAAAGTCTCCTACACACATTTGCCTCCGTCCATATTCACAAGATTCCCCGAGAAGAGAACACAAAAGCTGATGCTCTTAGCAAACTGGCCTCCGCTGCTCCCTCAAGTATACCTCCTGATGTATTTGTAGAAGAGATGTCTCATCAGTCAATCCATGAACAGCCTGTCTCGGTAATCACTGATTCCCAAATTACTTGGATGACGCCCATTATCCAATATTTAGAGGACGGAACCCTACCCGATGACAAGTTACAAGCCCGACAGGTGATCTTGAAAGCACCAAAGTACACATTACATGACGGAGTTTTGTACAGGCAATCTTATCTTCAGCCCAGTCTCCGGTGCCTTGGCCCGGTTCAAGCTCGTTATATCCTTGAGGAATTACATGAAGGCTCATGCGCAAACCATATTGGTTCCCGGACTCTTGCTAAAAAAGCACTCCGATGGGGATATTATTGGCCTACTCTTTTTAATGATGCGCATGAGCTAGTGTCAAAATGCGAGAATTGTCAGCGGCATTCACGGATTAAACACTTACCTCAAACTGAACTGACAGGCATCCAGAGTGCATGGCCTTTTATTCAATGGGGCATAGACATTGTGGGCCTTTTCCCTTTAGCTCCAGGTGGTCTTAAATTCTTGGTGGTCGCGGTGGATTACTTTACCAAGTGGGTCGAGGCTGAACCACTCACTACCATTACTGGAAGGAAAATTCTTAATTTTGTCTGGAAGAACATTGTCTGCCGATTTGGTATTCCTAGCACCATTGTTTCTGACAATGGGAAACAGTTCGCGAATGACCCTTTCCGTTTTTGGTGCGAGGAGTTACATATTAAACAGGCATTCACTTCGGTGGCCCACCCCCAAGCTAACGGCCAAGTCGAGGTGACAAACCGAACACTTGTTGAAGGCATTAAGAAGCGCCTAGGTGAATCTAAAGGACTTTGGGCTGATGAACTCCCTCAGGTATTATGGGCTTATCGCACTACACCACACTCTGCTACTGGAGAAACTCCTTTTAGCCTAACCTACGGCTCCGAAGCTGTCATCCCAGCAGAAATCGGTGTAGCCAGTCCTAGGGTGCTGGACTTCGATCCAGAACAGAACGAAGATGCTCTCCGAACCAACCTTGACGAAGTAGAATATCGCCGAGAACAAGCTTTTATCAGGCAGGCTAAAAATAAACAGCAGACAGCGAGGTATTATAATTCTCGAGTTCGGAATACACAGTTTAAAGTTGGTGATCTTGTGCTCCGGCGCAATTCCGCCAGTAAGGCCGAGCCTGAAGGCAAGCTCCATGCAGCGTGGGAAGGACCATATCGTGTAGTCACTGCTCATCCCCTTGGGAGTTACCAGCTTGCACGTATTGATGGTACCCCGGTACCTCGGACTTGGCATGTTACTAATCTTCGAAAGTTTTTTCTCTGAACACTGTTAGTTTTATTTCGTTTTCCTATCTCTTGCATAATTTGTTTTTATTATGATAAGTTTGCTTGATTAATCATGTTATTTTGGTCTGACTATTACTTGTTTGTGATATCGTGGGGACGCCCCGATATCTTTATATTCATGTTTCCGAACACTTATTTTCGATCCGTCGTATATCATACATGTCTCCGGACTCCATTACTCAATTCCTAAAATCGGTTGAAGTTACATATTTAAACCTCAGGGTTCCATTCAAATTCTATCTTACTCGATCAGAGATTACAAGGCGCTATTGATTTGTCTCCGGACTTCAACTCATTTTCTTTACACACTTCATAATCTATTTACGTGTCTTTGTCTTTTCAAAAAAAAAAAAATTATATATATACAAGTAACATTTTTTAACTAGTCATATATAATACAACAGACTAATCACTCTTTCATTAAATTAAATTTGGTTGGGAATTAGCTATGCTATTATCTACGGACGTTGTTCGGAGCCCTCTCCGAACCAGTACGTGAAACCGCGCCGCCTTGTCTTTGATCGAGCATGTCCCGTCCTCCGGGATGATTCTTGCGCGTTCCGACGACGCCCTGCTTCGCTTCGGCTACGGACTCCGGTCCCATACCTATGACTTGTCGCTTGGGGACCCCGGTCATCTGCAGCGTGTCCGGTTCTTATCCTTGGCCCTGACATATTGATCCATTCTGCATGGCCCCATTCTAGTGGCGCCAATGGATCCATCACCTCGGGGGTTTTATTTATACATTCCCCGGTTTTTTTACGAGGAGGCTCTGGTGACTTCTGAGGCATTGGGTTTTTTCTCCGTTCCCTTCCCGGAGTGTTCGCCCATTCTACGGCATCCCACTCCTCAGCAGGCATCTCATCAATCTCCTTGGCCACGCCACAACTGTCGATCCACTGGCCTCCGGCTCCATCACGTGTGTTCCTTCCGGTTCTTGGGGTACGTTTGATATCACTTCGGACATGGTATTGGTCTTCCCAACACCTACAGCTTGGTCAGCCAACACAATCTTCTCTTGGATATCGGACTTTGTTTTATTGCCCCGACGCTTTTTCTTGCGGCTGTGTTCTTGTTCTTCTTGCTCTGCAATGTTCAAAGCTTCGTTCCGAGCCTCGACTTTCTTTTGCAGCTCTACCTGAAATCCTAGTACCAGCCGGTCCCTTATGACTTCAGGATCATTGGCATCACCTCGCTCACTCCGCTGTTGGACGTCTTCCCGGATTTCGGCTCTCCGGGCTTGGATCTCTTTAATTGATAGTCGTCTGCCGTCCACAAGAAGATGCTCACACTCTTGTTGGTTTATACGGAGTTGTTCCAACTCCAGATCTTTTAATACACACTGCGCTTTGTACTGCCTCATTTGTTGTGCAGATTCTTTCCATGAGCTCTCCGCTTCTACGCATCTCTTCTCTACTAATGAAAAATTCCTTGATAACCAAGGGACTTCATGCAACATCAACATATCTCGCTCTTTCTGTAGCCAAACTATTGATGATTGAAGCTGCTTTATTACTTCATATGGGTTTTCAATATTTTCCTGGCAAAGGAGACACCTCGGATTTTTAGACTTTACGAATACATGTACATTGTTTGGATAGGAAAGTAGCAGCATTTGATATCCATAAAAATATTTCAACATTGTTCATTTCTCCGGAAATACAAAGTTGATCATTACAAAGCAAGAAACTACAACGGAATCCTTTTTACAGATCATCTATCCTACATTCTGCTCATGAGTTGGGAGGTCACTGACCTCTCCGGGGGTGGGGTTGGTTTCTTTTCCTCCCGCGGCCTCTACAACGTCACTCGCAACCTCCGCTACCTTGCTAGGGCCTTCGATCATGACGGAGGGTCTAACAACTTCTTTGCGGGGAATAGGAGCTCGGTTCCTTAGCTCCTGTACATAAAAACCGTTGTGGAAGCCCAAGAAGTCCTTATCCTGGTCTTCGTTACACCGTTTAATGATTTCGGGAGTGAGGATTGTGTTCTTCTTCGCTAAGGCCTCGATCAATGGCCACTTCGGAGCTTTCATCAACGCCTCAAAATATGCACCATCTTCGTTCCCGACTGCATCAGAGTTATACCCGAAGTCCTCATCGTAAACATTGACCTCCGGGTATTTATCATATACGGTTTCCAACAGCTCGCTTTTGGTGGCCGTGTCACCTGCAGCCACGAACGTGCTCAGAAACTTCAGGAATGTCTCTATTTGCATCAATTTCTCGGCGAACGTCTCTAGTACAGCTCCCTGGCCCACGATAGCCTTGTTCAGCTCTTCCCGCGTTGCAATTAGGTCGCTTCTCATAACGGCAACCTCGACGGCCTGTTCGCGTAGTCTAGTCGCTTCTCTCTCGGCAAGTACTGCCCTGTCTCGGGCTGCTCTAGCACTTTTTTGAGCCTCCGCGAAGCCAGCCCGTAATTTGGCAACCTCGGCCTCTAGCTCGGTTACTCGGCCTTGGGTAGATTCTTTCTCTAATCTCCCCACTAGCCCGCGGATGGGCTCCAATAGCCTTTCAAGCTCGGCTCCGGCCGCCGATATCTCCACTCCTTGCCCCTGCATTACCTTACTATTATGATGGGCGTGTGCAAGGAATAATAACACTATTTACGATGATACCTCGTGAGCCGGAGTCATATGCGCCTTTTTGGGAGGCGATGGTGTTGTCGGAGAGGTGATCCTTCTCTTGGTACTTGGTGTCAACCCGGAAAGTGGAATGTTGTCTTCGGGGTCAGCTCCGTGGCTACCTTCCGCTGCTGTTCTTTGTAGCTCCGGGGTTTTCGACCTATCATCTCGTCCCCCGGAGCTGGCTTCTGTACTCTTCTTGGCGGCACTCTTGAACTTACCCACTGCACATGAAAAACCAACATTCAGGGAATTGACAAGATTATCTTATACAACTTGTACAGGAATAAAAGCCATACCCTCTACTTCTGCCCTGGTTTTCGTTCTCTCCCCCTCAGATATGCTCGGTGTCCTGTCAGAATCAGTCCCGGTTGGGGTATTGCTCTCTTGGGAATCCGAAGTCCCAGCAGCCCATCTGGAATAATACGGGCTCAACCCAGCTTCGTCTAGGACTTCTTCCGGGAATCTGGACTCCAATACACCGGCTTTCTTCAAAACATTCACACCCTTAGGTTCCCCTGCCGGGGCACTATCTACTACCTCTAACATTTGCCACTTGCGCAATACTGCTTTCTGCCTAACATAGATAAACTTCCCTCTCCATCCTTCAATTTTACTCGGATTCTTAACCTTAAACCTCTTTCCCGACCTGGGGTTAAGGTAATACCAACCTTTATTTTTCCCCATCGTTTTCAATTGAAAGAAATGCCTAAATAAACTAATACTAGGCACTAATCCCCCCTTACTGCACTCCACTAAAAAACCTACCACCTGCCTTACAGCATTAGGTCCTAATTGTCCTAACGCTATCCCATAATAATCCAACAATTTTATTAAAAAGTCCCATAGAGGAAACCTCAATCCTACGGCCAGTTGATCTATGTACACGGATATGAATCCTTTGGGAGGACAACAGGCTTTGTCATTATCTTCGGGAATAATGAACTCCAAGTCAAAGGGTAAGAAAAAATTTGGCACCCATCGCCTAATTTGAGTCTCAGTTACGGTGGGTCTTACCCCTGCTACCTCGAATCCCTCTATTTCCTCTTCACACCGGGGAAAACTTACTGCCTCTACTCTTATTTCACTAGCATCACGGCGATGGATTTGTCTACTTTCACTGTTCACGGGAAAGATCACTCGTATAGGAGGTGCTTTACAAGGCACCCCTTCTGTGCCTACCTCTCCCACCTTAGATGAAGACGAAGAAGAGATAGACATACTTACTTGTTTTCTTTGGTTGATTGATGAGAGATGTTCTATCGTCACAAGTTGGCACAATGGCCGATTTCTCTAACACACGATTCAGATTACTGTAAAAGAAGAAGGTGAAGGGTTTTTTATTTCCCTCCTTTTCTTATACATTCAGCAACGGTAACGATTCGATGGTTTAAAATCAACGATCCTGATCTTCACGTGCTACACACGCGCCTCGAAACCAGCAATATGCGCCGTTTCACACGCACTTACTCGAATACCGTGTACAGCTGTTGGTCACGCGCCTCAGTTGTGCTCATCACTCGTGTTGAGGAAGCTTCTCAACCCCGGTTGAATGACCTCGAGGTTTTACTTTTTCTCAACCCCGGTTGAATGACCTCGGGGTTTTACTTTTTCTCAACCCTGGTTGAATGACCTCGGGGTTTTACTCTTTCTCAACCCCATTTGAGGAACTTCTGGACTTACTTTTTTCGACTCCGGCACTCCTGGCTCACTTTATCTACTTCACAAAGCCGAATCCTTCTGCTTCGGCTTCTTTGGGGGAGGGGCATCTGGTATGTAAGGCCCACGTTGCCTAAGGTTACAGGCCGGCCCAAATTGTTTATAGTTGGAAGCCCAAGAATTGGCCCAAGTATAGATTTGATAATTGGTTTGTAACGGCAGCACAAGAGAGAGAAAAGATCTGACCCACGATTTCCTCCAAATCACGAAGGCAAGCTTCATGGCCTTAATTGCAGGAATATAGTTAGGGGCCTCAATTGTAGGAATATAGTTAGGGCTGTAATTTGTATGATATATATAGTACAATTAGGGAGAGAAGAGGGGTTGTTTCTTTTGGAAAAGAAAGCACGCTTGTAAACAATAACAAAGAAAGAAAGAGAAAGAAAAAGGAGCCCGGTAGGGACATTATTTTCCCGTGGACGTAGATCTCCGGATCGAACCACGTAAACCTTGTGTCTTATTGCTTGGTTATTTTCTTGTTTAATACTTTTCGTAAATATTTCGGTGATAGCGGATTGCGCTTTATCACCGACCAAGTATCATAAAGAGATATTGGAACAGTTCTGCAAAACGACAGCGGTAGAAAACAATTGTGTTTTTTTATAAGTGAACGTTGTCGTACCTGGCGTTGTGGTAGACCCAACCTACCCCAACACCTTTCACCGTTGTCGAAGGTGTATACCACACCAATTTAAAACCGTTGTAGTTTATGTTTACGGTTTACCACAACACCCGTTACAACGTAGCGGAACCGTTGTCGTTTGGATCACAACACTTATTGTTAACAACAATTATTAACCATTGTCTTTTGTGCCTTTACAACAACAGTCATTACAAGAATTTTTTACCATCGCCATTTTAGTCTTTACAACAACAGTAAAGACAACACTTTATGACCATTGTCATTGTACCTTTATAATAGCGGTTTGTGGTACCTTTTATTATCTATTATTTTCCTGTTTTAATTTTATAATAATTTTAAATAATAAATAATTCAATAAATACATCATAAAAAAGAAGAAAAACCTAAATAAACCAACAATTATTTTGATAGTAAAAAATCATCCAATTTTGAGTAGCATCAAGCTTACTAATCGTCTCTTCATCATACTAAAATCCAATCATTTTCACACACAAAAACTTGTAATTCTAAAAAAATATTCTCAATCCAGATCTCGCACTTATTAAGCCTTGAGTTTGTGAGCAGCGTCATTAGAAAGCCAATAAACCCAAGAGAATCTTCGAATCTAGACTGTACAGCTCCTAGATAAACCATATATGCTAATCGCGCAAGCCAAATAAAATAAATTATGAAAGTAAACAAAGCAAGAGCCTAATAGTTAAACATAAAAATTGTGGAACGAAAGGGCATATCTGCAATCAAGTAAACACTGTAGCCCTTGGACTAAAGAATAATATATCAAGATACTAACTATGCAAGAAAGTTAAAATTTAAGAAGGGGGATATGACTAATATTTGCAGATGTCAAGTTCAAGCATACCAAAAAAGAACTTGCAAATAACAGAATATTATTTGTATTGTGATAGGCTTTGCTCCATAGTTCCTAATAAAATTATGATTGTCAAAGTTGAAGCATTGAATCTGGTGTAAACAGAAATAAAAAAAAAAAATACCTATATCTTTTTTTCCTTCTCTTTACCCTCTTATTTGTTTTACCTTATATCTCCTTCCATTTATTTGAATGAGAATGCAGAAAAGATACACAACTAAAGACTGCACTCTACATACTACTTTCACCTAATCCATCTAATGTAACAAGACATGTAATTTACTAGAACCCTGCTGCCTCTGTACCTTCTTTTTAAACAGCAGTAGCATAAGTCAATGGGAAAAGAACGTATATCTATTAATTTTTTAATTTTTAAAATATTTTTTGGATTTTTAAATGAATTTTAAAATTTTCAAAATAATTTTAGATTTTTTTTTATTTTCGAAATTTAATATTTATTTTCTAATTTTTTTTTAATATTTCTTATATTTTATATAAAATTATTTAGAATTTAAATATTTTTTATATTATTTAATAGATTGTTTTAATTTTTTAATTAAGTTGGTTACGCGTCGCATTCTTATTGGGCCTTCTTGGCATGTGCTGAGCACATGGCCTATATATGTCGCATTATATAGCCGGAGGTTGCAAAAGGAAAATTTCGCATTATACAGGTTATGATCGGAAAAAATAATTACTTTAGGTTGCAAAGTGAATAATCGTCGAAAGTACAGATTACATTATGTAATTAACATTTTTTTATATCAGAGAACATCATGGTCTCATAGGGGGACACGAGAAACAAAGCAAAACACTAGATTTGAGCTATTAACCAATACTTCTAGCAAATTATCTTTCAAGAAAAAATTAACAATTATCATAGTTTTCTTTTACAAATATAAAATAAATAGAGGTGCCCAGGCCTCAGAAAAGTGCACAATATCTTACCAATGACATGTACTTAAAAACATGCACACAGCCAGAAGGCTCCATTGCATTACTTGAAGTTCCAACGATAGTGAAAACCCAAAAAACTCGTTCTTGGCAATATCTCGTTCCAATTCCGTTCTATCGAGAAAAAAACCAATTTCTTGAAGAAAATACTAACCAAAATATGAATGTACATAAAGTAGGGAGAAATAATAGGGACAACGCAAGCACCTCCAACCAACATTGGTAGGACGACTAAGGGCCCTCGTTTCCGAGACAGAATTATGAAGCAAACAAGAAGGCCAATGCTTTAGCAATTGTACATTGTTCTAAAGCTGAAGGTCTCATTGTAGGAGTCTAGTAGCATAGATCATCCGAGGAATTAGGTTTCCCAAGAAACAGGAGCAGACTCAATGGGCTAAAACTGTGTGAGGCCCAATATTAGAACATACTTCAACATGCCCTGACAAAAACAAGTGATGCCCATGCCCCATCATACAATTACATGATATAAAGGATTGTCGTTGTTGCCAAAAGACTAGTAGCAAAGCATAAAATTAGACACGGTACTTACAAATACAACTGTCAAAGAAGTAACTCCAATCTCTTATCAGCACTACAACAAAAACAAGATTAACGCCCAAACCACTCTTTGAATAGCTAGATGGAAAAGAGAGGAGCCCGCATAACCTGTCTAGCCTTTTGATAAGACTAGTAAAAAAGGACATAATTAGATTAAATAAACTTAGAATATATTTCTTTTACAAAAGAGAAAAAAATAACATCATCAACACTTAAAGAAGTTTTTGCTTGACTTATGATAGTGTTGCTTAAATGGTCTTATTATTTTGTATGCATAAATTATTATCTTTTTTGTTCTTTTTGTTTTATTTTATTTTATTTAGACTTCTAATTCTCAAATATCATTTGCATGAACTTTCTAATTATATTTTTTAATACTTTGATTAAGTAGGCTAGAAAATTTATTGGTGTTCTATGACTAAAGAATTAATTAAATGATTAAATATACTTGATCTATTATAAATTATATGTGTAAGCACTTATTTTATATTTTCTTGGATATTAATTATTTTTGGAAAAATTGCATCTTAGGTGGATGTTGTCAATGATTTATAATAAAAATGATTAAATGCACATAACCACACAAGCTAGTTGACATTATAGTTATATGGCTAAAGTTTGAATTTCACCTAATAATTTTCGATGTTAAAGCTAATAAGCCACAAAGATACATATTTATGTAATAACTCTTAAGTGATTAGTTTATGTCTACTTACACTAAGGACCTTCTAAAATCTTTGAATGGTTCTTGAAGACTTACTTACAAACCTAATTTCGGGGAAAATTACAGATTTGACATCCCAACTTTGCGTGTTTTTACAGTTTGCCATATAAAGTTTTTTTCCAATATACCATCTGTATTTTTGATTTTTTTGCAAATTACCATCTGAGAGAAATTTCATTTGTCAATAGTTGGACAATCAATAGTTGGAATTTGTTCGAGATGATAATTCGCAACAAAAAGAAGTTTATATAGCAAATTGCAAAAATACGTAAAGTTAGGATGGTTATTTGTAGTTTTCCCATTAACTCTATAGTGGATCTTTTCACTTTTATTTATAATAATAGCAAAATTATTTTTATTATTTCTTCTTTCTCTTTCTTTGCAAATATAAAAATTATTTTTGAAATAAATTTTCATCCAAACGTATATGCTTAAAAATCATAATTGTAAATCAAAGTATTTTTTGTTTTCTATATTCCTTTATTTTGAAATTAATTATACTTAATTAATGTTACATGAAGCTTCTTTAATTTATTTTATATATCATTCTTTTGCATAGCTATTTTAAATATATATATATATATATATATATATATATATATATATACATACATATACATATATATATATATAATATATATACACACACAGGGAGAGACATATTTTTACCCTTAGCTTAGATTGACTTAAAATTGTGGCCACTTTCTTTTAAAAAACATGATCCCTAAAGAATTTATTCCTTGATTTATGACCATGTTGCGTAAATGACTAAATGATCTTATTTTTGTGTATGCATGAATTTCAAAATTATATTTTTTAATACATTGATAGGCTACAAAAATTCTTGATGTTTTGACTAAAATTAGATAATTAAATATACTTAAAATGCTTTCAGTAATGTTTGTTTTTTTCATCAACACAGAAGAGTTTTTTGCATGATTTATTCTCATATTATATGTGTAAAGTCTACTTTATATTTTCTTGGATATTCGTTTTTTTTTTTTTTAAATATTTTCTAAAAAGTTCCTTCTTAGATGGATTATCAATGATTTCTAGTAGAAATGACCAAATGCACATAATCACAAAGGTTAGTGGCCTTTATAATTAGAGAATAAATCTTGAATCTTACCTATTAATTTTAGATGTTAACGTTAATAAGCCACAAAGATACATATTTATATAATAATTTTAAGTGGTTAATTTTTCTATCTATGGTTCTTGGAGACCTACTTATTTTTATTGTGAATCTTTTTACCTTATCTTTAAAGTAATAACAAAATATTTTTTGTTGTTTATCCCTCCTCTTCCTTCGCAAATTTGAAATTCGTTTTCATATTGAAATTAATTATACTTAATGTTACATGAAGCTCCTTCAATTTATTTGATATTTTCTTAACTATTTTAAGTATATGCATATAGACATATCCTTTTTTTTTTAGTTTGGAATGATTTAATATCAGAGACGTACACTATTTCTTTTACTTTTTTCCCTTCACATGAAACTCTTTTATAAACTTTTCATTGTAAGATATGACATAACTAAGGGGATTATTGGACAGGGATGTAGTGGGATGTGCCCCGTCGGCTGTGGCACGTCCTGGGATGGTACATCCATTTAAATAGTGAAAATGTATTTTTGTTTAAAGGGATGTGTATGATAGGATGTGTACTGTATCACATCAGTGGGTTTTAGGGTGGTTGATAGTATTAAAATATTGTGATAGGTGATGAAGGTAATGATTGATTGATTGGGAAATGTGATAACTTTATAGGGGGGGATGTGGGTGGATGGGCCACATCCGCCTGAAGTGAAATTGTTTACGGATGGACCATCCCACATCCGGATGTGTCCAACCTAAGTAATTAAATCAAACCATCTAAAAAAGAAGAAGAAAAATATATGCTTATATTATTCGCGAGCTCTTGAGATATAATTTAATATAAAATTAAATTTTATTAAATTTTGACAAAAATTCAAGTCAGAAAATAATTATTGGACTCTCGTTGCCCTTCTCAATATATTTAAATTCTTATTCAAAATTATTATAATAGACATCTTAATCATCCACTTTGATCGTGCTGAATATATATCAAATTACTTGATTAGTTGTATATTAATAATATGATATAAGGATATATTAGTCATGATATTAATTTGTAAGAAGCAACTCATATTTTTAAGAATTAGGGATAGGGAGACATGAATAATTTAAATGATGTTAGCTGAAGTTTAAATATAAATATTATTTTAATATAATACCATGCATCATCCATATCAGAAAAATGCACTATTTTCATTAGTAGCGAAATATCACGTTCTCACATAATTAATTAGTAGAAGGCTCCATGATTTAAATATAATTTGAAATGAAAAACTTATTGGTCATGAAAATTACAATACCTGGTATCGATGATTTGAAAAATAAAGTCGTAAAAAAAATTGAAGGTGCTACTCTATAAACTCAATCTAAAATGCAACCAAATACACTTAAACTAATTAAAATCTCATCCACTTAAAATTTTATTTAAAAATTCAACTAAACAAATACTAAATATATCATAAACGACAATAACAAAAACTTAAATATAAATAGGTTATTATTAATTTGTATTTTTTTATGTCTTGTTTAATTGAGTGTGAGTTTATTATTGTAATAGATATAGGTTATTTTTCCACCATTATTGTTTTGAAATTAATTAGTGCAACTTAATTATATAACAATTTACTTGTTTGATATTAACTTATAGTTATACATGTAGAGATATTTTTGTTCATACATTATTTTATAAGAAACACCCACACTTTTATAGTTAGTCCATTTGGATCGTGCTACTGCTGCAACACTTTCTAAAAAGTTAGAAAATGCATCAAGTTATTCGTGGAATTAGAAGTTTAAAATTTTTATTTTAACTAATACAAAAGACATTTAGCCTTTTTTGGGATAATAAATTATTTAGAAATATGAATCATTTTGTGGAAGGAGAGAGTAATAGTTCTGTAGAATGAACAAGTTGAGTTGCTTAACATTTATAGTGAGATGAAGTTGATGTAGTTATAACTACTGATGCAACCAATCCTTCCAATGTGTGCTTCAATCTCATCTCAAGGTTATATCATATTAGAAGTCCACCTGCTCAATGCACTAAATAATATTTGCCCAAAAAACAGGAACCAAATGGCTATCCGCCAATTCTAGCTTTGATCTTCACAGCTCGATTATTTTATTTTATTTTGTCCAAAAACTAGCATCACTGTCAAAGACCACACCTAAAAGTTATTCAAGAACAAGAAACAAGGCCCATACCAATCTCATGCTTTTGTACATGTGGCAAGTGCATGGGGCATCATAAATTACTTTCCAAACCATGTGATTAGCAGCCAAATTTTTCGATCTACCAACCAGACACTAGTGCATGATACAAGTCCAAGAACACAAATTTTCAGTCTCTACTTGTCTCTAATCAAATTTAGATAGATCATTATAAGACCATTATCAAATTATATTGTTACTACCATGAATTCAATGCTACATCCACGGTCATACACTACAACAAATAAGGGAATTAGGGACGAATGAAAAACGTCACAAAAAGTCATAAAAATGTCGCTAATAATTATGTGGGACGAAATTATTTCGTCACATCAAACGTCACAATATCCTAGTCGCTAATAGTATTTAGAGACGAATTTTTCAAAACGTCTCTAAAACATTTTTTTAGTGACGTTTCTTAATTGTCTCAAAAGATTATTTTTAGTGATGTTTTTCTAATTGTCTCAAAAGATTTACTTTAGTGACGTTTTTCAATTGTCTCAAAAAAATTCTTTTAGCGACTTTTTTTAATGTCTCAAAAGATTTCTTATAGTGACGCTTTTTTAATTGTCTCAAAAAAATTCTTTTAGTGACATGTTTAAAAAATTGTCTCAAAAAAATCTTTTTTAGTGACTTTTTTTTAATGTCTCAAAAAATTTCTTTTAGTGACGTTCTTTTAAATTGTCTCAAAAAAATTCTTTTGGTGACGCTTTATTTATTGTCTCAAAAAATTTCTTTTAGTCACACTTTTTTAAAAATTGTCTCAAAAAAACCTTTATAGTGACTTTTTTTCAATTACCTCAACATATTTCTTTCGGTGACATTTTTTCAACTGTCTCAAAAGATCTCTTTAATAACATATAAAAGCTCCATATAATAAAAACATTAAACTCTATACAAATGTTTCAAGAATGGAACAAAGCTTGCATACAATTTCAATTGATTTATTATTTTGAACATCAATAAACCGGTCTCAAGAGACGAAACAAGAAGAAACTGTCAAATATATCAACTTAGAGAATTTTCGATACACGGTACATCCTGATTTATTAATATTTACTGTTTTACTCGCAATAGACATTGCAACCTCCCTCGTCAAGCGCAAACAGAAAGCAGCCTTTCTAACAGCATCTTAGTCTCTACGTCATACCCATCCACACCAGCAGCGATCACTTCCTTCACAATCTGTAAAACAATGATGCAACCGTGAGAATAATTGGATAGATTATCACATTTGAGAGCTATCCTAAGTATCACATCTGAGAGCTATCACAATCTGTAAAAAATGAAAAACACAACTATGATAGATATATACTTGAAACTAAAAGTCTTCAAATTTCCTGTAAATTTCTAGTTGCATTCTAAATTTAGAGAGTATAGATGAAAATGCATGACATTCAGCAGCTAGCACATAAGAAATGGACTACACTACAAAGTAGGATTAAAATGTTTCCTCGAGAATTACACTTTTCTGTTTCTATGTTGAATTTTATTTTTATTACTGTTATTGTAAATGTAAATATTATTATTATTATTCAAGTTCGAACTACTTTTGCAAACTGAAAGTGCGGATGAGGAAGTATTCTTAACCAATCTAAAGTCTAGCAACATATCAAATTGCAGTGATGGATCAAGAAGCATTAATGAAAGCATAACGTACTTTGAGTTCATCTAGTTAAAAAAGCATTGTAATCTAGTAATACAAAATGTTCCAAAAGGGACCAATGAGGATATGATGCTTCTTACCTTCAACACGAAATCCATGAAGACAAGGCCACAATAGGGAACATCAATGCCAAACCATAGTTCACTACACTATCTATTTACTTCATCTTTTCCATTCTTGCCTTTACTTTCATTAGGCTATAGATCAGCACTAAATCCAACATTTAGAATAGAAAAAGTCCATTCATCTGATCCGATTTTATGTGGAATTCAGCAACGAAAAGCAATATAAGATGACAAGGAAAGAAAAGAAAAAGAAGATCCGATAGCAACTCCTATCAAATTGGACAGTAGTGCCAAAAGAAGAAACATAGACAGGATTCCAAGGCAACATACCTTATCCAACCGCCGTTGGTACAAATTAGTTCGATAGTATGCAGTTGACATCAACGTATTCGGATTATAGGAATTGAAAAGACTGCAAAAGAAAGGGCCAGCAAATAAGTTATGATCAACACATGAGACAAGGAGAAACAGAGACTTTTTGGTGAAAGTGTTGAAAATATAACATAATTTCACATCAAGGAAATTTCAGAGCAAGCTAGGAAAACAGCATCAAAGATGCAAAGTCATAGCCCCATAATCTTACAGAATGAAGAAGTTGGTGAAAAAAGTACTAGCTGCTACTCTGCTGCCTTTGCTAAAAAAGTCAAAATCACCAACTGTGCAGATGAAAATAAAAAATACCTGCACTCTGTCAATGTTCTACACTAATGACTGCTCTACATAGTAATAATACCATTTTATGCAGCCAAGAACTACTAAGCATGAATGATGTGTTATGAAGTCACACAACGAGCCTATAATATGAACTATGAATGTAATGCAATCATAGAATAGAAAAGACATAAAAACAGAAACAGATCTGTGATATATCAAACCATAAAAACATAAAGAAAGTCCTTCCATGTACCTGCTCAATGAGGCATTGTCATACATATTTAACCTCTCAAAGAAGGCAAGAGTATAAAATGTAAACCGATCTACAACAGATACACCAACCTGCAAGCAAATATTAAATATATAAGACCAATAATATGATCTACAAAGGAGGAAGTAAGGATAACAGTAATGTGAAATGTCCCAGAGATCAATACACTATCATATTCAGGGACACCAAAAAAATATTAGTCTTACATCAGAGTCCAAGTGGAGTATGAATTTTCTCCTTTCTTGCTACTTCCAATAGCCAAAACACCAAGTGATTGAAGCTGCCATGAATTAAACATTCCCATTAATATGAAAATTTTCATTAATTTCTATGATAAAGAAGTACAGTGTTTCTCACTCTCTCCTAATCAGAGATATAAAGCCTCTAGCGGGAAGGAAATTAAATATAAAATTACAAAAAAAAAAGAATGAGAAGACATTAAGACAATTTCAAGAAAACGAAAACATATCTCCAAATAATATAGAAGAAGATACGAGGCAAATTGTTTTTATGAACATTTACAGAAGAAAGATCCAAAGAAGAAACAACCAATCACCTAAGAAAAGAGAGTGGCTGCCTGGCAAGTATCTACCATAATCAGCAGCTCCTTGAATCTGATAATTAGCAAAATCACAAAAAAAATTAAAAAGGAAGAAAAAGGCATTCTTATTAAATCATAGCATATGACTAAATAAGGCTCATTTACATTTACAGAAAAAAAGACTTTGTTGGTCTGAAATTCCTTCGGGGAAAAGAGATTGATTGAAAATGTTTGAATTCCCTTCAAAGCCTCAAAGAAACAAAAGATTTTTATATTTCCCTCCTATTCATCTACCAGAAACAAATCTAGAAGAGTTGAGAAATAAATGTCAGACAGTTACATCCATCCAAATACCTGAACTTCTCCTTCGTTTGTTTAACTGCATCAGCTAAATCATGGCTCTGAAGCTCCTCTGAGTCTTGAAATTTTAGAAACTCATCTCCCCCATGTCCAGTCATGTACAGAAAATGGATATCATCGACAAAGCCACATACATAAAGAAGATGAAAAACACACCTTGGTGCACTTCATTTATGTAACTATGTGAGCCACCAACATTTGCTTTCTAAGCTCCATCGAGTTCTGATTTCTCAGTTCGCTTCCCATCATCGAATCCCAAACCATCTACCCATTGAGGTCTGTACTCCAAGTCAAACAAACTTTGAGTATAGTCATGCTGAGATGCTCGACTCTGTCCAGAAGTAGGCACCACACTGTAACGAGCCCCCTCATCCTCGACTATCAGACTACCTTCTCTAGCCAAAGGAGGATCATTATGGGAATAATAAGGCTTGACTTCATCGCCATATGGAAATGCACTGCCCATTGCTTTAGTACTGGAATTAGTAGCATACCACTGTGTACTAGAGGGGCTTAAAGATGCAGAAGCTGAAAATGGATAGTTATCATATGCAGGCATGGTATTTACTCCGGTGGAATTGATAACCATTTCAGGACTTGGGGCAGAAGGACGTGCATATTGCCATGGGCGGGTAAAAGGCTCAGAGACATATGGCGAATCGGAGTAATTCAAGAGAGGGTTTGTAGAGGGCTTAGGGTTTAATCTATCAACAGTAAATGGAGGTGCTAGAGCTGATAAATTCGAGGTTGATGATGAATATCCTCCTGCTCCACTACCCATAGTGCCAAAACCCATCATCGTTGCTCAAAGGTAAAAAAATTAGCTGATCAAACACAATTCAAAACATAATTACGGATTTAAGCAAACCTAACACAAACATGGGAAAACATTGATCAACACTATTACAAGATAATTTCTGAAAAGCAGTGCATACACTGAGATTAAACAGATTGAAATATAACAGTAATAAAAGGGATTCGACAAACGGGGAAAATCATACCTGAGAAAGCAAGGGAAGAGAGAAACCCACAAAAGTCTGCATCTCTCTCTCAAAGCGAAGTATCGTGTACTGTGCTGCGTCGTTTCTCACTATTAATATGAAAGATCAAAACATCAGAATTCTCAAGATATTGAACGTACGTCAAGATAATTGTTATGCACTACACCCTCTTGCATTGAGTATTTGAGTATGAAGCGTATCGATAGATTCAATACTCATCTAAACAGCTGAAGAACAATGACTGTAGAAATTAGAAGATTAAGCAGCCCCATGCTGAATAATCATAAGAACACTATGCGTGCAAAAGCAAAACAAACAAAATGAACGTGTAAACAACAACTACTAATTCAGTAACAGAAATTAATTGATCACTACATAGCGAAATTTGACATTTTTCAGGAAACACACAGGAGTAATTAAAAAACAGCAAGAGATTCAAAGCAGCAACAAAATTTCTGACCAATCATTAGACCTGATACTTACTAAAAATCACAAGTAATCCATATTTGCCAAAATCTAATATCAATTTGGAGAATACAATACGAACTTTATGATATTCTACAAACATCGAACTCAGGCCACAGAACAAAGGGAAACTGCAAAAATTCCAATAACCTGCCGAATTTCCACATTTCTATCATCAAAGTTACACCAATTGTTGTGATAGGATCTAGAGAGTGATGGAAGGCATGTCAAATTCGAGAAATTGAGCAAAGAGGTGGAGTATCAGAAAAGCACAATACCAGAAGCGGGATGTGCAGACGAGAATCGCCCAATTGTTGGTGTGTATAGTTGTAGAGGAAAAATCTCTCTTCTTCGTTCATTCTCCTCCATTTCTTCCTCAGCTCCGCCGATTTCAATCCCTCGAAGCTGCAAATCTCTGCGAACAAGAGCTCTCTGCTTTTCTTCAACGATTCCTCGTCCGCGCTTAGCTTCCTGACGGCAACGCTGAGCTCCGCCGCCAGCATTTCGTCGGTGAGTTTGTTGCGATCTTTTTCGTTGCTGTATGAGATTCTGAGAGAATTGGGGTAGGTTCTGCGATGTGGATTGGAGAGAGATTCGCGGGGAAGGATTGTGTTAGGAAATTTGGGGATTTTGGGAGGAGATTTGGGGAAAGGGGTGAATTATTTGACCTAATTCTGTAGTTGCTTTGATCGGCATCATCGTTAGAAGGGGAACACAATCTACAAGAAATGAAATACAACATTTATTTCCTTAGTTAAATTTAATAGTAAAAGAGAAATTATAGACAATGTGTATTTTTTAAAGTAAGTAAAAAAATTTAAAAAAAAAATGATATTATGACGTTTTTCCGAAAAATGTCACAAAATGGAATAAAATAACTATAAAATTAAAAGAAAATGATATTGTGACGTTTTAGGGGAAAATGTCACAAAATGTAATAAAGTAATTTTAAAATTAAAAAATATATATATTGTGACGTTTTAGGAAAAAAAACCTCACAAAATAAAATAAAATATTTTTTAAATTAAAAGAAAATGATATTGTGACGTTTTAGGAAAAACGTCACATAATGTAATAAAGTAATTGTAAAATTAAAAACAAAATGGTATTGTAACGTTTTAGGGGAAAATGTCACAAAATGTAATAAAGTAATTCTAAAATTAAAAGAAAATTCTATTGTGATGTTTTAGGGAAAAACGTCACATAATGTAATAAAGTAATTGTAAAATTAAAAGAAAATGATATTGTGACGTTTTAGGGAAAAACGTCACATAATGTAATAAAGTAATTGTAAAATTAAAAAGAAAATGGTATTGTGACGTTTTGGGAAAAATGTCACAAAATGTAATAAAGTAATTGTAAAATTAAAAAGAAAATGGTATTGTGACGTTTTGGGAAAAATGTCACAAAATGTAATAAAGTAATTGTAAAATTAAAGGAAAATGATATTGTGACGTTATAAGGAAAAACGTCACAAAATGTAATAAAGTCATTCTAAAATTAAAGGAAAATGATATTGCGACGTTTTAGGGAAAAACGTCACAAAATGTAATAAAGTAATTCTAAAATTAAAGGAAAATGATATTGCGACGTTTTAGGGGAAAACGTCACCAAATGTAATAAAGTAATTCTAAAATTAAAGGAAAATGATATTGCGACGTTTTAGGTGAAAACGTCACAAAATGTGTTATAAGTAATTCTAACATTAAAAGAAAATGATATTGTAACGTTTTGAGACGTCCTTAGAACAACGTCACTAATATACACGATTTTGAGATGTATTTAGAAAAATGTCACAAAATAATATCTTAATTTGAGACGTGTATAAGAAAACGTCACTAATATCAATCCTTTTGAGACGATATTGAGAAATGTCACAAAATAATGTAACATTTTGAGACGTCCTTAGAACAATGTCACTAATGTACACGATTTTGAGACGTATTTAGAAAAAAGGTCACAAAATAATGTCTCATTTTGAGATGTTTCTAAGAAAACGTTACTAATATCAATCATTTTGAGACATTCTTGAGAAATATCACAAAATGATGTAACATTTTGAGACGTTCTTAGAAAAACGTCACTAATATACATCCTTTTGAGACGTTCTTGAGAAATGTCATAAAATAATGTAACATTTTGAGATGTTTAAGAAAAACGTCACTAATATACACCATTTTGAGACGTATTTAGAAAATTGTCACAAAATGATGCCTCATTTTGAGACGTTTCTAAGAAAACGTCACACATAGTATACCATTTAGAGACGTTTTTTAAAAAATGTCACACAATAATTTATTTAGGACAATATATGCAAAACGTCCCAAAAAGCAACCTATTTGAGACGATTTAAAAATCGTCTCAAAATAAATCGTCCCTAATTCCCTTATTTGTTGTAGTGATAATTGTTTTCCTAGCACTGCCATGTCCTTTCTAGGTCAAGTTCAAACTAGATAGCTCTCTGCGGGTCTGTTTCTGAATGCATTCAAGTTGAAATAGTGTCATGGTCTGCAAACGTTGAAGCTCAATTCCATAAAACAACTAACGTTTCCAAAATTATACAATAAACAAAATTTTAAACCCAAATAAGAACCATCGCCAATTCATATGTTTACTATCTTATTTTATCCAAAGGGGTGGGGTTAATTGCATAAACTGATTAATGATATATCAAGGACAAACAAGTTCACATATTCTTTTTATAAAGATTCAAGATCTTCCGAGAAAGGCTATAGAAGCATGATACACTTTGTCTATGCATGTTTTTAAGGCCTATTTAGACGATCATTTTAATAGCATTTATATACAATTTCGGTTATTTTATGTTTAAATTGATTATGTTGAGTAGAATGACGTGTTTGCTCGTTTTGTATTGCAAATGTCTTAATTTAGGTCAATGGTCAATTAGGACAAAGTTTGGAGAAGAAACAAACGAGAGACAAGGTGAAACGGTAAAAAGAAGCAAAAATGCAAGAATTCCAGCTTGACACACCTCTAGTATTTTGTTCATATCTTGATATCTACATTACTGACATTAGAAAGTTAACTCAAAAGACTACAACTTTTCCAGAAATAGTCAAGGCCAAATTCTGAGCGAAAGACCTTAAAAAACGGATTGCAAGTCGGTGTTTTGGAGTCTGCCCAGCCGAGCAGAATTTTGGCTTGGTCGGGTGATAAAGCGAGGACCCGGATAACAAGTGGTTCGCAATTAAGACGATTACCAGGAATAACTAAGCAAGCAAAAATATAAATGACACGAGGACTTACGTGGTTCGATCTGGAGATCTACGTCCATGGGTGAAGGCAATAACCTCCAGAGATGTTTCACTATCTTTGTTCCTGAATACCGCAGTATAACCTTACAAGCTGTAGTTTTAGAATTCAGAATTGGAACCCTAATCTAAACAATACTTTTCCTATTTATACTATACAATAACAACCCTAACCGAATCCCTAAAAATCCGGCGAGCATATCTGCGTGGCTGTTTGGCAACTTGTCAATCACGCTGCGCATGGGCGCATGGGCTTTGTCCAGCTGTGCTGTGCATGGGCTTAGCTGAGTTGGGTTTGCGCTCTTAAGCCCAATTGACCCGGTTGGCGGGCTGGACCGACCCGGGGAGATTGGGTCATACCTATCAGATGTCCCCCCACTAGCCGGAGCGAGGTAGGAGCTTCGGTTTGATAGATGCATTGGATCGGTCGATGTGTATGTGTGTTGTAGCCGAAGTTGTATTTGAGTAGCACGAGAGTCCCGTGTAGTGGTAAGATAGCACCATATGTAGGTGAATGAAAATACCCCCGGGGTGAAAAAATCAACGGGAATTGAAATAATGTTCCCCCGAGGTGAGGTAGTTGACCGAAGCGAAGATAATGTTATCCCGAGGTGAGATAGTTAACCGGAGTTGAAAGAACGCTCACCCGAGGTGAAGTATTCAACTGGAGTTGAAATAATGCTCACCCGAGGTGAAATAGCCAACCGAAGTTGAAAGAGGGCTCACCCGAGGTGAAATAGTCAACCGGAGTTGAAATAATGCTCACCCGAGGTGAAATAGTCAACCGGAGTTGAAATAATGTTGATCCAAATCCCAAGGCGCGTCTGTCCCATGCGCCTAGGTAACTGTGAAGCGCGTAATAAGCACGCATGCATCATATGCGTTGAATGCAAAAGGTCGCGATATGGGCCGTTAATTCTTGAATATATATAAAGCGTGTACAGGAAGTTTTCACTTTACTTTCATGTGCAATTTGCAACAGACAAAGAGCGGGAGAAAAAGAGAATCACCTTGCAAATTTCTGATCAACATTTTATTCGAAACAAGTATGTCTTCTTCTTCGTCTTCGTCTTCGTCTTCTATTAGGGAGTTGGGAACGGTGGAACGGCCGCTTGACGCAGAGCCATCGCGTTGTATTTTCTCGGAGAAGAGGGAAATTATGACGGTGTATCGGGCGGATGGGAGGGAAATGGCAACCCGGGCAGTAGACTTCAGTGATTGCCTCGAGGAGGACTTCGAGGTGGCCTCGGAGGCGCCTCGAATGACTCAGACGCAGGTAGAAACGCTGATACCTTCTTTTTATTTTCCGTATAATTTAGAATACATAGTGCCGGAGCCTAGCGACCGAGTTTGTTGCCCACCGAAGGGTTTTCTTGGGGTATATATAGATCAGTTGAAAGTGGGGCTTAGATTCCCCCTGTGGGACTTCGTAGTGCAACTTTTAAGGTATTACGGAGTCGCACTGTGCCAGCTGGCACCCAATGCCGTTAGGCAAATAGTAGGGTTTTTAGTAGTGTGTAAGAGTATCGGGGTAGAGCCCGATGTAGGTTTGTTTAGATTTTTCTTCCAGCTTAAAGCTTTCGAGAAAGCGAAGGGGTGGTACTCGTTTAGTTCGAGGTCCCGGGGTGGCTTTAAAGTAAAGAACCCTAGTAAGGTGGAGGGTTGGAAGGAAAAAAATTTGTTCGTAAAGGTGAGCGTGACCCTCCCGAGGTGGAGACGAGAGGAGATTGTGGATAGTGCCCCGGCGGCGGAGCCGGAGTCGGTAGAGGACTTCCGCACCGTGGGAGTTTTTAAACAACTCTGCTCGGAGGAGGAGCTGAAGGAGGCAGGGTTGAGCCTCTACTACTCGGGAGGATAGGAGGATAACCCAACCCGGGGTCAGGGCACGTCTGCTGGGGCGTCTGAGGAGGGTAGGGCTATTTTCTATGTTATGCAAGCTGTTATATATGGTAAGAGTGCAAACTGTACATTGTGTTTGCAGTGGCACGCTTCGGGAAAGATGCTGCTGGGAGCCCTTCAATGCCCCCGGCATTAAAAAAGAAGGGGACAGCTGCCGAGGTGGCACCAAGAGAAGGGGTGTCTCCGGTTCAAGTTTGGTCGTAGGGGACCGAAGATGATGTCGTGGTGACTGGCCTGACACTATGGTCGAGGAAGAGGCCGGAGCCATCATCGACGCCTCCTGCGGAGGCAAAGAGAATGCGTGCGGACGCGGCCCCCTAGGTACATGTAATAAGTTGTTCCGTAATAAACTGTAACATGCTAACAGATTGTTTGATCACAGGGGCAAACAAGCATTTTGGGTCTGCAAGGACCCAAGGCCGAGGAGCTGCTGCATCTGGCCCGAGGAATAATGGAGCTCGGGCGGAGGAGCGAGAGGGAGGCCAAGGAAGAACTGGCCGAGGCGCTAAGGGAGCTCCGGTCCCGCAATGACAGGCTTTCTCACGACCTGTCCGAGGCCCGAAAAAGAGCCTCCGAAGTGGAGAAGGAGGTCGCTCGGCTTCGGGGAGTGGAGGCGGAGGCGGGGCTGCTCCGCGGTGAAGTGGCGGAGCTTTGTGCTGAGCTCAAGGGGAAGGATGCGACAGTAATCAAGGGCCAAGGGGCCCTGCTGAAGACATTTACTGAGAAGCTCCTTCAAACGAGCACGTTCCTCGACTACCAAACGAGGTTCGTGGCCGTCGGCGACACGGCGACCCGCTCCCCGCTGCTGGAGAAGGTCAAAGACGTCTATCCGGACGTGGACATTTATCGTTCAGAGTTCGGATATGACTATAACTCAGTCGGCACAGTGGATGAGGCTTACTATGAGACGTTGGCTCAAGTTCCAGAGTGGCCCCTGGTGGAGGCATTGGCGAAGAAAGGCAAAGTGTTGACTGCCGAAGAGGTCGCTGGCTGCAACGCCGACCAGGACAAAGAGTTCCTGGCCTACAGAAAGGGGGAGTTTGCGCCGGAGCCACGAACACGGGGCCCACCCCCAAGGATGGAGCCTCCAGCAGAGGTGTCGGAGGAGAGCGCCGGGGACAGCCAGGCTTTGCCTAAGGAGGGGGAGCAGCCTGCAGCAGCCGAGGGGACCGAACCAGGGGAGGTCAGTTCCCCCCAATTTTGAATAAATTGTAAATGTTGTAGATAGTAGATTGGATGTATGGGCTTCATTGTTGATGTATTTGAACTCCCATGATTGTACTTGATGATTTTGGTTGTAAAGTTTAAATGATTGTTGAACAATGTTGTTGAGTTTGATTTGATTTAGCGCGATCCGTGTTGTGTATAGTACTGAACTTGTTGTTGCGAACAGGAGAGCAACGAGGAGCTGCACAATGTAATAAAGCAGCTAATGCGTTCTCTCGACTACATCCGGGGCGAAATAGACAACTTGCAGAAGCACGTTGTACCCCAACTGAAGAGGAAACTAGCCGCTGTCGAGAAGAGCCTGGCCGAGGCAGAGAAGGCGTGCTCCGAAGCCAAAGAGAGTGCGCTGCACTTCAAGTTCAGTGCATTATCAAAAGACGTCGAGGTGGAGAGGATGTATGTGCATCGCCGAGAATACGAGCGAATGTTAACAAAATTTGTTCTGTTAACATTTGAGGACCTCGAGGCTCGGACAGTTGAGGTACAAGCTGAAATAAAAGAACTGATGGACCTCGGGAATCTGAACTCGGCGGAGTTGTACAGGAAGCGGCTTGTGTTGGAGCTTCTCCTCGGCATGTACCAAAATCTTGAAGGTCGGAAGAAATTGCAGCGCACACCTGAAGAGAACATTGCAAGCTGCAGTCGGGCCAAGACCTCCAAAACACGCAGAAGAAGGCCAACTCACAGCGCGGGCCGATGGAATTATAATTGAAGAACCGAGCACCGCCGTGGCGGGTAGGGCCAGCAAGGAGGGGTCAAGGCCTGAAAGAAGGCCGGCAGGGCGGCAAGGGGCGGAGCCGGAGTGAAGCCTGGAGTCCACCGAAGAAGTTCGGGAATTCGCTCAGGAATTCGAAGAGATGACCCCGGCTGAGTGGGACCCAGTTGAATGAGCACATAAGTCGGGGCCAACGAAGAGGGCGAACCAACCGAACCGCGAAAGGCAAGGCAGCCAAAAGGGCCCAAGGAGCAGAGGGGTGCCCCGGAGTGCTGCCAGATCCCGGAGGAGTCCAGGCACAGGGCGAGGCTTGCCAAAGCGCCGAAATGCCGAATTTTGGTTAGGAGGCAAGAAGAAATAGCATGTTGTAATATAGAAATAGGATGTAAAAGACAAATTTGTTTGTATGAAATATATATATTTAAAGGAAAAATTTTATCATTTGTTTGTAAGAAAATATGCGCGTATGTAAAAATGTTGCTTTAAACGATGTAATGCAAAGTAGAAGTTCCAGTCCTCGGGAGGACACAGTATATTGGAACGCGTCCGGAGATAAGTTAAAACACCTCCCAGGACGGATCAGGCGGGAGGATACTGTAGTCCGAAGACAAGGTTTGAGACCTCCTCGGACGGATCAGGCGAGAGGTCACTTTAGTCCGGAGACAAGGTTTGAGACCTCCCCGGACGGATTGGGCAAGAGGTCACTTTAGTTCGGAGACAAGTGATAAAGTAATACCACTAAATGTAGAGTTGTGTGGGCCGGGGCGTCCCCGCGGCGCATAAAGTAAATAACATATGTGTTAAAAATCATCGCATTAGAATCCAATGTTAGGACTAATAGGAATACAATGTAATTTAAAACTGAAAGACAAAAAAATTAATATACTGCAAAAAGTAAAAAGATAGAAAAACATCTGTCTAACAAAGCGGGTTAGAGGAAAAAACGCCGCAAGTTGCTGACGTGCCAAGTGCGGGGTACCATTCGGATGTGCTAGCTGATAGCTCCCAAAGGCATAGGCACCAGTGATTTGATAAGGCCCTTCCCAAGTAGCATGTATTTTACCCTCGGGGGCAGCTTTGCTAGCAGAGTTTAGCCGAAGCACCAAGTCTCCCACCTGGAACTGTGTTTCTCGGACCCGGTTGTTGTGATATCTAGCCGCTTGCTGTTTACACTTAACTTGACGGATGAAAGATTGTTCGCGGCAATGTTCAAGCTCGTCGAGGTTGGTCCAGAGTGCTTCTTCGTTGGCTTCGGGGGTCGAGGTGTAAAAGTCTGGGGCTGGGTACCCCAACCTCGGCAGGAGACGGCCTCGGAGCCGTAGGTGAGGCTATAAGGAGTTTCCCCGGTTGAGGAATGCGGCGTTGTGCGATAAGCCCAAAGAACTTGCGGAAGATTCTCAGCCCAGAGACCTTTGGCCTGATCTAATCGTTTCTTGAGGCCGTCGATAAGAGTGCAGTTCGTTACCTCGACATGGCCATTAGCTTATGACGTGGCTCCTCGGGAGGAGGCCTGCGCGCTTCGGCTTTTAGGGCACTTCGGGAAGTCCCTGCTGGCATGGCGCCGTATATCACATTTATTATCCCATGGACAACATGATTCGGTGGGTTGTCCCCGGGTCCTCCATGAGGTGGCGGAGGTGGCAACAATTGAGGTTGTGGAGGTTGATTTTGTTAGCGATTACCCTGGTCTTGTCGTGGGTAATTATTATACCCCGACCTGTTGTTTTGTCATTGGGGTCTGCTCTGTCTTGGGCCTCTGTTATTGTAACCCCCCGACCTTGTTGTTGACCCCCATTTTGGTTCGGCTGAGACCTATCCTCGGCCCGAGCAATGTATTGTCGGAGAAAACCACGTTTCAAACAGTCCTCAATTTCTTTACAAAGTTCTCGACACTCCTCGTGTCGTGTCCATGGTCGTGGTGATATGCACACCACTTTTCACGATTGCGCTTCTCTGCCGGAGCAGTCATCCGTGGGCATGGTCGCAGATCATTTTTGTGAACAGAAAATATTTCTATTCTTGATCGCGTAAGGGGTGTGAATTGAGGAGGATCACTGCGAGGCTCCAGCCTGCCTTTGCCCAATCAACTAAAAGCACTGGTCCGGGTATTAGTCCCGGCTTGGGTTCTGTCTGATTGTTTCTTAATAGTAATACTTCTCTCGCTTTTGTCGGGTTTGCTTTTCAGCCTTGGCAAACCTACTTACAGTTCCAAAGAGAGCCCGGGTTGTGGTCAGAGGGTGCCAAGCGAGGTCGGTGTAAAGTGGTCCGGCTCGGAGACCGTTCATTAAAGCAATGATGATAACGTCATCAAACCGGTTGCCCACTTTTAGGCTCTCCGCAGTGAAGCGTTCGAGAAACTGAGAAACAATCTCCCCGTCTCGTTGCTCAAGATTCATCAAATCGGCCAAGGTGGCCATAGGTTTTGCTCATGTGTGGAAATGGGCCCAGAACTGCTCGGCAAGATCCCGGAAGGAAGTAGTGTTGTCGCGAGGCAAGGAATCAAACCAAATTCTAGCCTCCTCTTAAATGTATTCGGGGAACACCTTGCACAAGTGATGTGGTGTGCAGTCCCGATTGAACATGGCATATTTGAACGCGCTCAGGAAGTTACCTGGATCCCCGTACCATTATATATGGGCACTGGTGGAAGTTTAAACCCCTCGGGGAGTGGTGTGGCGAGAAACTCCACGGAGAATGGGGTGATTATTTCCCCATCAGCGTCAAGGCCTATCACCTTGTCGAGCTCGGCATCAAATTGAGCCTGCTCCTGTTCTATGGGATCCAGTAAACGAGGTTTCTCCAAGCGAACCCGCTTCGCCACGTCGATAGGTCGACGTCGGTCAGCGTCGGCGTGGTCAGCATAACGTGGCCTTGAGCCATTAGAACTTCGGTTTTCCCTGGGTGACACTGTCCGGTGACGGCGACGATCCTGTCTGGCTCTATGGGGGGATCTTCGTTGAGTGTGCGGGATTGATCTTGGCGGGGATGTCGTGCCACCTGATTAGCACCATTATCAGCGCGCACACTGGAGTCGGCCCGTCGATGATTCCATTCTTGGAATAGGGCAGCGTGCTCCTGCAGGAATGCTTGTTGTGCCTACAGTAGTTCAGGAGTTGGTTGAGGGTCGACCCGCGCCGGTGCATGGGCGAGCGCGGGGTGTTGTGCGTCTGTTTGCCCCGCGGGCGGATCCTGAACTTGCTAACGCAGCAACGGAGGATTTTGATCGACTGGAGGATTCCGACGAGATCGGATCGGATTAGCTGACTGGCGTGTATTCACCATGTTTGACGTAATACGGCGATGGATGATGCTAGGGTTTGCTTGTTCGTTTCCCACAGACGGCGCCGTTTGATAAAGCGGGGACCCGGATAACAATTGGTTCACAATTAAGACGGTTTCCAGGAATAACCAAGCAAGCAAAAATATGAACAACACGAGGACTTACGTGGTTCGATCCGGAGATCTACGTCCACGGGTGAAGGCAATAACCTCCAAAGATGTTTCACTATCTTTGTTCTTGAATATCGGAGTATAACCTTACAAGCTGTACTTTTAGAATTCAGAATTGGAACCCTAATCTAAACAATACTTTTCCTATTTATACTATAAAATAATAACCCTAACCGAATCCCTAAAAATCCGGCGAGCATATCTGCATGGCTGTTTGGCAACTTGTCAATCACGTTGTGCATGGGCGCATGGGCTTCGTCCAGCTGTGCTGTGCATGGGCTTAGCTGAGTTGGACTTGCGCTCTTGAGCCCAATTGACCCAGTTGGCGGGCTGGACCGACCCGGGGAAATTGGGTTATACCTATCACCGGGGAAAAAAATGCCCAGGAATAGTTGTTTTGCATTGTGCAAATGGCCTGATCGAGCATGATCCGGACAGGAATGTCGTTTTACGCATTTTAAGGCCTTTTTGGGCCAGATTTGGCACGTTTCCACCCTAGATCATCCCAAACTATAAACAAGGATTCCTAGGCCCGAAAATTAGAGTTTTTATCATATTAAGAGCTCGGAACCTTGGGGTAGAGAGCAAGAAATAAGAGAAGAAGAAGATCAAGATTCCAAGCCAATTCCATGTTTTTTTGTTCTTGTTTATTTAGTTTTTTTTTTTTTTTAGAATGTTTGACTATAAATATTCTATTGATTGGATCATGAACATGAGTAGCTAAACTTCTTTTATATTCTAGGGCTAGAAAGTAGGTGTCTCTTGATTATGTTTTAATTACTCATTTTATTCTAGTCCTCGTTCTATGTTTTTGTCATATATGTTTGTGCTTACTTTATGAATTGATCAATTTGACCAATTGTTTTTTTCTACTTGCTTAATAATTCGCCGTCCGAGAGGGAGGGTTGTTATAAACATAGATCATATAACACAGGTATCAATATCGTCCGAGAGGAGTGAGGTATCTGTGTAGGCACTGATCTTAAGATCTCTTGGGAGTTACGTATATAATAATTAGCCCGAGAGGGTAATTATTTATACATAATCTACATGTTAGCATCATCCGAGAGGAGGATTAATAAGAGTGGTGATCGCCTAATAAAAACTTGAATTCAGTTTAAAGGTCTAGAATATTAGGATAATTATACATAGAAAATCGTAATTATAATCGAACCCTAGGATACATCTTTTATACTCTCTCCGTCTCACCTTATCTTGCACAGGGAAGGTTGGCAAAAGTATTAAGATTAATTGTTTTTTGATATTTTGTTGACTTTTCAAAGGTTGATTGAGAGTGGAGATTTTGAGAGTGCAGATTGTCTTTTAACTTTCCTTTTTAAGGAGTGTGCAATTTCCCTTGGGGGACGAAAACATAAAGTGTGCAAAATAAGATAGGACCGAGGAAGCATATGATTTATTCTCCCATGATCATTGTTTGCTTATTAGATTCATAATTTTAGTTTAATTAACCAAACCCCTTTAATCAAGAGTCTAGACAGAGTTGGACTATTATAATTAGGGAATTAAATTGACATAAGATCACAGTTTTTGTAGGATCGATCTTGCTCACTACCAGCTACAGTTACACTGTTCACATGCAGTCAGATTAGGGGTTATGAATAGTATGCTACTAAACTCAAAGAATAACCCGACGTGGAAAAAGAAGAAGAAGATGAAGAAAAAGATATTTCAAGTATTCGTGTACCATATACCTTCCAAAAGGAAATGGAACACCAAGCAAGGCAGCTACAAAGACATGCTCGATTGAGTGAACATCAGCAAAATAAACAGAGCTGTTGAATAGGGCTAATGCAAACTTGCTTTCCATGTTGCATATAACAAGAATTGAAAGAACAATTCAACACAAGATGATTATGCTATTGATAACTGATAATTACATAAGAAGAAAACATAGCATAGCCAAAACCCCTCAAGCTAACACTGATTGAGTAGATTTCTAGAATCCATTGACATTGATCATACATTTGAAATTAAAGGAATAAAAGTTCAATATATATGTTTTTACAGAAAAAGTAAAAGCTTAATAAACACATGTATAAATTGGATTATATACTGAAACTTATCAAGGTAACTATGACCAAAGTCATAAAATGCCATGCAACCTCTTGTATCCTATTTTCCTGATTATTAGAAAATAACAAGATTATTGAAGATAGTTGCTAAAAAAAACAAAATATGAAAATGCCGTTAATGTAGAACTATTTCCTGATCACTTAAAACTCTGTGTGGCACCAAATAAATGCACACTAGTTACGTTGTGCTATGAAGATTAGGCAATAGGCATACCACATTCAATCGGCAAGACAGCAAGTGGTGGATTTGTGGCTTTTTAAAACTCAATGCAAACATTGTTGTTTCTGTCTGCATCGAGAGAGAGAACGCCTCCTCAGCAGTGCCTCCCCCATGATCTCCCATGACAAGTAGCATTATATTTTCTAGAGCATTTATTACAATTTCAACTCATTATATAATTCAGCAAATAATACACTTTCGTAAATGCAAATCAAAGCTATATGTAGAGAACCCACAATGCTTGGAAATAACGATGCATGAAGAAAGTGTTGAGAACATAAATATGATTCTCAGTCTCAGCCATATACATATCAACAATAATTATGCCATTGAATTTTACAACACGTGTTAATGCAACTGGCTTGATTTATTCTAATGAAGTTAAATTTGAAGATTAACAACAAATTTTAAATTGAGGAATATAGGGGCATTATGTTCTCCTGTTGATCATAACTGGGGCTCGGCCGTCTGTTTACTGCGCAAAAATAATTTATTCTACTGTTTCTTTTCATAACGAGCAAGACCCAAATAAGTTATGGCAATAAGTCATTTAGCCATCTCTCATTCCTTTCAACGACTTTTCTCTTTGTGGTTGAATACTATCAACTTCCACTGCCGAACGATAACTGAATTAAGATCCTCGAAACTAATCACACCTTAGGCAAAAAGAAGGAAACAACAACATAATAAGGTAAGGCTCACCACACCCCAAAATGTGCTATCTTCTTCATACAGGGAAGGGAGTAAGTGTTATTACAATATTCTGGAAAAATTAAATGATAACAGAAATAAACGAAAACAAAAATCGAGACGTGGAAGACCACTGTCCTTAGGACAAATTACTTCCCGGCTAGTGCTCACGGAACGAAGTAATAGACCCCAAAGATATAACGGTTTACGTCATTTTCTGTAGTAGCACCACTAACAGAAAAGGCTCCGGCGAACTTAGATGTTCGAGTTCTGAAACTGGAGAAAAATGAAATGCAGAGAATGATATGAAGATGAAGATTCAGGTGAAAAAATTAGAGTAAATGTTTGCATGCAGGGAGCATGTATTTATAGGTGCAGCTTGGGGAACAGAATTAATTCTGTCATTGAATTGTTGGCTGTTACGGGCTTAGTAACGGCCCAATTATTTATTACTCTTTAACAGCCCATAATGCTGGATGTTACAGTTTTGAATTTAAATTCAAACTCATCCACATTTTTGGGCTCCTGAAGCTCATCCGTCGGCCCAATCGATTTTGGACTCATCTGTGGCCCAATTGATTTTGGGCTTCCAAAAAGTTACTTGGGTCTCGGCCGAGGCATTCCCCAAGGCACAAGGCCCGAGGCGTGGCCGTGGTCGTGTCGTGCCGAGCGAGCGCACGTGTGGGCTTCCCTTGGATTCCCTCACATGTATAATTGATACACCTTAATGATGAGCTTTCATATATATATATACTAACTTAAAGAGCATTTAAACCAATGTGGGATAATAACTACTCTTAGTTATTTAATCCTACACTTAATACATAATCAAGTGGTAAACTTTATGTATTAATTTCTCACTCACCACATATCGGTTTTGAGTAAATTAAAACTCTACGATCATCTACTTTCTCCATAGATTAATCGTGTGAAGTTTAATTCCTACAAAATTAAACTTTCGACCACTTAATTATAACATTAAAGTGTCTTATCCACACTTTAATTATTACTAATTTCCAACAGTAAGTTCATGATGCACCCCTTGTCTACCTGGCCAAGACAATGTCATGGAAATTTCAGGGCCCGCTTGGTTGGAGGTTTAGAAATAAGGAATGGGAATGAATGAGAACTCATTCACATGTATGGTGCTTGGTATATAATAAATAAGTTAATCATTATACCCCTTTTTATTAATAATTCCTCCATTTCATTCCATAATATGATTGACCCTTCATTCATATCGATTAAATGCCATTGATGATTTGCAACCAAGCGGACCCTCGAAAACTATGGGTAATATAATGTGTGTGTGTGTGTGAGTGTTGTTCATATGAGTGGCATGATTTAGGAATTCAAGATAAATTACTAACATTTTAGACACAAATACATCTTATGAAAATAAATGTTAATTACCGAATGAAGGTCTTTAACATTAAAAGATGGAAATGGATAAGATGTGACAAAATGATGAGGAGATAATCTCAACCATGCATCATCCCCCATCATCACCACTCGCTTCCGTTTTGAACCAACTGTAAGAAGGATATGAATTAAATTAATGCATCAGAGAACCAGGCAAAACAAACACACACAGAGAGTCTACTATGTACTATACATCGGATATGATCAGTAATCAAAATTTAATAGGAAATAGGACAAACCTGATGTATCAAGTTATCTTCCACAATTGCTGGAGCACCAAAAGTAGTTCCAACGTCAATAAACGCTGGAAACCCACCAGTAGTCAGACCCTGGATAAGCAAAGATTAACAATTACAATAGAACGTAAAAAATATCAAGTTTGGTGAGGCATATTGAATGCTAATGATAATCAATGTAACAAAAGAGGAGATTTTAGAGTTTTAACAAACTCATGTAGTTCATACTGACTCGTAAACTTTTGTACCAAAAAGATACAATGGAAAACATAAGTATCCATAAAAATATAGTATAATGAAACAAACAGCAGGCACTGAAACATTGTTTGCTTGAAAATAGGTGATATACAAACCTTTAACAACATTCCCTTAGAAATGCTAAAGCCACCATCTTTGGGCAATAATGTTTCTCCATTATGAGAATACAAAATGGGATTTGTTTATTTCTCTAATTCTTGTTTCAACTGGATCGCTTAACTACCTCAAGTCTATGAGAAATCCTTCTTCGGTGAAGCTAATGGTCGAACAGTTAAATGGCATTGATGGGTTCTTCCATGTAGGAGTCCACGGTGCAATCATCGTTGACCGTTACTCCTATTCCAGCATATAGATCAAACAAAGTATGTGGTGATTTTGGGAATAACATATTGTGAATTTGTGATTGAGCTAGGTTCTCCAGTAACATGACGGTATAACGTCTAGACATAAGCTTTGTCAAAGCAGAAGCTCAGAGGTTACTATAGCCTATTTGCATGCATGGAGTTGTGGCAGTCACATAAACTTTTGTAGATGCTCTAGGTTTATTTCCATCGGGTATTGACGTCCGAGTGGGATCATCTGTGATCCGTGACGTGTGATAATGACGTATTAAGGATGTAAACCAGTTGGGTAATATAAGTATAATCATACCATACACGTGTCGGCTAGTGAATGAGTGAATCACAAAATGTAACATCAAAGTGTAACAGGTGATCTCAGGGGTATATGTCTCTTTATACACTATCTTATTTGATTTGAGTAGTGTTGGATAACACAGTGTCCAGAAATCAGGATGCACCAATAAAAAAATAATACTAGCTATATTCATTTTTAGACGCAGTTTAAGTTTGAATAAAAGAAAAACTCAAGAGTAGAGTGAATAGACAAATAAACCGTCAAATTACTTTTCTCTCCTCAAATTCGTTAGTTTTCACTCGCTTTCCTTTATATTATCCCCTTCTATTATAAAATTTTTAGGGGCCGCTTGATTCACAATCAAAAATGGTAATGATAATGGATTTAAATAAGGGATCAATCTTACTATAAAACGAAGTAGGGGGAATTTTTTAATAAAATGGAGCAATGATTAACTTAGGGTTAATTACCAAAAATATTACGATATTTGGTCTATTCTCAATTGCAACATGACTTTTAAAACTTATCAATGTTGGTCACCATCTATAATTTTTTTTCAATTACAACATCGATTAATTTTTTTGACACCTGATTGTGTCGCCATCACCATCGTTAGATGCACCTGGACAAGACCGTCATTTACCCTCGATCAATTTCACAATCCGTCATTTTCATTGTCATTAATCGATGATTGAAGTTATTATTTCACTTCTTCGACTCTTAATTAACGACAGGAAAATTAACGAATTGTGAAATTGATTGAGGGTAAATGAAGGGTTTGTCCAAGCGCATCTAATGGTGGTGATGGAGACACAATCAGCTGTCAACAAAATTAGCCGATGTTGTAATTGAAAAAGAATTATAATTGGTGACCAACATTGATAAGTTTTAAAAGACATGTTGCAATTGAAAATTGGACCAAATGTCGTGATTTTTTTGGTAATTAATCCATTAACTTATTCATGTCTACCAAGTATAAGAAATAGGAATGGAGTCTCTTTTACTCTCATTACCCATCCACACTCCCCCATCCCTAGTGGCCCCTTAATGATAATGATAGAGGTAGTATTAAGGGTGTAAGTGATGAGATATCTCGCGAGCCACTCGGGGACTTACAAGGAGATCAAAATCGACTCAAGACAAAAGAGTCAAACTTGAATTCGAGCTTAATGATACTCGACTCAGCAAGCTCACGAACTTAATCGAGCTTGTGTTAAATTGCTAGTTACCCTTTATAATTAACATAATTATAAATGTATCTTACTCCTTAAATATATGGGGTGAAACCTATGGTTCCCTTTTCATTCAACAAAGCTTTGTAGAATAATTAATCTTTTTCATTTGTAATGAATTTTTAATCATTTTCTTACTTTTTAATATATATTGATCTAAGTTGAGTCGATATCACCTCAACGATTATATACTGAACTGAGTTTGGGTTCGAAAAAAAAAATCAACTACGTCGAGCTTGAGCCTCGAGTACTTTGGTCGAGTTCGAGCTCGAACCTGCTAGTATTCGGCTCAATTCATTTACTCTCTTAAGAAGTATTAGAGAAAATTGGGAAAAAAAAAACTCAAAAGACATCTATTTATAAACATTATAAAAATCTTAAATTACATCTAAAAACAAATGTAGTATGTAATATGTATGTATATATATATAATAGGGTTAATTACCAAAAACAGTCTGTAATATGAGCCTTTTTTACTTTTGCAGTCCCAACTTTTTAGTTTTTTCGATTACAATCTGTACAAATTGTTCTTTTGTTTTGTAACCTCCGGCTACATTTCTGGCCGTATAGGCCATGTGATTCGCACATTTTCTTAGGGCCAATAAGATAGCGACACATGGCGATAAAATTCAGAAATTCAGAAAATTAAGTTAAAAATCCAAAAAAAAAAAATCTGAAATTAATTTTAAAATTCTAAAAATTCATATAAAACTTAGAAAATTAATTTAAAAATCCAATTTTTTTTATTTAAAATGCAAAAATTAAACAATTATTCTTGAAATGAATTTTAATTCTGAAAATCCATATAAAATTCAGAAGAATATTTTTAAAATAAATATATTTTATTTTAAATCCAAAAAATAAAATAAAAAAACAAATTCTGAAATTATTGAAAATTCTAAAAATTCATATGAAATTCAAAAAATAAATTTAAAATCAAAAGAATTATTGTAAATCCAAAAAATAAAAAAAAATTGAAATTAATTTTATAATTCTAGAAATTCATTTAAAATTCTAAAAAATCATTTAAAAATCCAAAAAACTACATTTAGAATCTAGAAAATTATTAAAAAAAAAACTTAAATTGATTTTAAAATTCTAAATTTCATTTAAAATTCAGAAAAATAAACTAAAAATCAGAGAATTGATTTAAAATCCTTAAAATTTAAAAATTATTTTCGAAATTAATTTTGAATTCTTAAAATTTATATAAAATTCTGAAAATTCATTTATAAGTTCAGAAAATTAAAAAAAAAAATTAATTTGAAAATTCTAAAAGTTTATTTAAAAATCAGAAAATTGATTTGAAAATCCAAAAAATTAAAATATTTTTTCTGAAATTAATTTGAAAATTCGTTTGATAAAATTTATTTTCTTTTGGGCATTACTCATTCGATGAAGATGGGGAATCGAATCAAATAAACAAAGGCGGTAATATGCGTTCTTACAGATTGCAGAGCCATGGTCGATAGTCTCCGGATTCAGAAAGGTAGATCTATTCACCGGCCAAGTTTATTTCAGTTTAACGCCTTTGTTTATTCGATTCAATTCCTCATCTTCATCGAATGAGTAATGCCCAAAAGAAAATGAAGTATATTAAAAGAATTTTCAAATTAATTTCAGGCGTAATTCAAACTAGTAGTTCTTGTGGAATATTAAATAAACTAAATTTATATTTCAAACCTAAGCGAAGGAAATAGATAAGGTTCAACTTATAGTTTAAATAAATTAATAAGTATGAAAGGAGCAATAATAATTAAAGTAACTGAATAGATATAAGATAAAGAAAATAAATTGAAATAATGAAATAAAATCCAAGATTAATAAATTAATACAAAGTAAAGATAGTAAAACGAATATAGGGCATCAATTTTACGGAATTTAATAGATAAATGATGACAAATATTGAATAATAAAAATTGCAGTAGGACAGAAGCTCAAAGACCACCTCAACTTAGACAGAATACCAAAAAGAAACTATAAATGTGGATAATCACGATCTATAAATAAGTTAATATTATATTATTGTTGATTATACAATCTTAATTGTAATGACCTGGTTTTCATAAATTAAATTATCATAATTAAATCACAATAAATCAAAACCATTGAACCTTTTTCTCTCTCTCTCTCTATATAAGACAATTCGTAGTCTGGCCGTTAAGGGAACCACGTCAATGCACAAATATTAATCTTCATATCACATGTAATAGCGGAATAACACTAATATACTCAAATTATATCTAAAACATTTATTAGCTAATAAATTATCATGAAAAAAAAGTAATTAACATCTAATCAAATAGGCAAAATTATTTCTAGACATGCTTCTAACAAAATTAATGTAAAACTAACTAACTTTCATATTGTCGTTAACCTAAAGACTATAAAAGAATAAATCATGCGCAGCATTGGAACTTACTAAACACATACGACACAGTATTACAAATAAATTATATTTTTAATCACCACAAAGCTAACAGCCTAAGAAATCAATAATCCATGAAATACTTCAGTGACCAACTTATAAACAAATATTTATTATCATAACTCACATCACACATAACAAGCTTAAATATCATTCCATACTTCAAGATAAATATATGAAACTCCTTCTAATCATGCAACTAGTCAAGTAGGCTTCCTCATTAAATTCACAACATAGAAAATATTTTAAATAATTCTGAATCAATATCAAAGATTGTATTTAATTTATAACTTAACAATAACACTCCTTAAAAATTAATTAGTCAAATAACATAAACAAGTAATAATATTTTATCAATTAAATAGTCATCTTGTATGAGTGAAAATAAAATTGCACCAAAGTAGGCATGTTGTCATATGCTTCGGCTCCCCTCGTACTCCACCCGCTAGCTCCAAGCTAACCTGGCTCAATAAAGGATTGGGGTGAGCTTCCTTCAGCTCGTGGAGGATACAATTCATAACAATTATACACAAAATTAAAAGCATAAAGTATAAATAGTTATAACTAAACTTGTATATTATATTCAATAAATTGAATATAAACTTATAACTTATAACTTGTAATCCATGTAGTCATGGAACTTGACTTTATATATCCAATAAATTGAATATAACTTGTAACACTACAAGAAAACTTACTTTTGATGAAAAAAATAGTGAGAGTTTTACTCTCACTAAATGTCCTATATACTTTACTTTTGTGAGAGTAAAAAAGTACACTCACTAAAAAACCTAGTTTTTGGTGACAAAATTAGAATTCAAAAAGAAAAAAAAAAAACTCCCGTCACTAATTATTGGGAAAAAATTAGGCTCCATTCTTTCCCACTTCTAAAAAATCTCATGACTTTTACTAAAAGAAAAACTAAAAGAACATCAAACAAAACAAAACAGTCAAAATTGATAAGAATCTGCTTCTCTCTCTTCATGTTCGTCTTTCTCTTTCTAGTAAACCCTTCTTCATCTAGAACTCACTTTCATTGCTGCTACTGCACCGGACTGTTACTCTCCGCCGTCGCCGGTTCAGCCACAAGTTTAGAGGTATGATTTTCTCTCTCTCTCTCTCTCTCTCTCTCTCTCTCTCTCTCTCTCTTAAAACCTTAGGTATATCTATTCTCCTAATTTTGTATCTCTGGTATCAATGTCTGCATGTTGTAATTGGTATGTCTTTCTCCATTAACTGAAAGTGTCTGTCAAGCTTCGACGACTTTTTCAGTTAACAGGTGCGAAGAATTTCAAATACCTTTCTTCCCTGTAATGTCTTTTGCTTTATACATGAATGTTTGGTTTGATGTATCCCATTTTATAAATCTGCCAAATTTTTGTTTATTTGAGTTCTCTCTTTTGATTCTTTCGTGAAAAACATATAGATCTCATTATACCTACCCCTGTACGGGTCTTGTTGATCTGGTTTGTTCCTATGGAATAAATATTTTGATAGATTTTCTTAATTTGTCTCAGATTGTGTAATACACTTTGTTATGGAGATGGAATGAAAGTGTTGGTATACACAGAAATTTCTATAAGAAATTGAAGATGCAGGGAGAATCATCTTTCGCAGAGCCCTAATTAAACATATTTGCGGAGTTAGCAAAGCCTCTCTCTCTCTCTCTCTCTCTCTCTCTCTCTCTCTCTCTCTCACACACACACAAAATTGTGCATTGATTTTTACTATTGTGTTGTTTATCTTACTAGAATTAAGTACGATTGTAGCCTGCTTGATGGGCTTAGACATCTGATAACAAAGAAATTAATTTAACAAATATAACGAACTGAAACATTTAGCAATTAGTTCCTAGAACGTATAGCTTCTCCAGATTCAGATGATGTTCCACTAGTCTTAGTGTTGCACTTCAAGAATTTTTTCTGCATTAAAACAATACAAGTCAAGATTAAAGCAGTGAATGAAATAAGCATATACTTGTATAATGATTATACCTTGCACTTGGCAGCCTACACCACAGAAAAGTAGACTTTTTACACCAGCAGTAAGATTAGTTAACTTAAAAGTTGTTTTTGTCTAATCTATAGAAATTTCAACTATTATGTATTTTCTCTTAAAAGTGTAGGCATTGGAGAATGGTGGTTTCTTTGTGTGATGAGAGCAATATAGGCTTGTTGTAATGTAGCTTACATGAATGTTGTCCTTGGAGATTTTTCAAATTGACCCTCTTTTCAAACATGACCAAACAACACTATTTAATTGCATCTTTCACCATCTCCATTTTATGTAACTATTTCTAGGATTCTGTCATATAGGCGGCAGCAACGTGAAAGAGTTTTATTTTATTTTTGGTGATTGCGTGGATAATTTGCATATGTATTTAGTGATTGCAATTAGGTGGGCCGGTGTGGCCAGACCCAGCCCATAGGGCCAATGTTACATGTTGTGTCGGGGCTGGTCCAAAATCTTATCAAGCCAAATATTAGTGATCAATATATGATTTATTCCCATAAAATATACTATTTTTGAGTCAATCTGCGTTCTATCGAGCTTTTGGTCAATCGGGTCGGATTTATTGGAACCCATTGAACATCGACCAAGATTCCTAAAATCTAGACTATTGGGCAAGCTGAACTGATTTATTAGGTCGGATCGATTTTATGAACTCTATATGTATGTAGATATAAATCAGATTTCGTAGTGTCATTAGAGTAACGAAATTCCATATTGAACCTTTCATAAATCGAATATTTTTCTTAATTTTTACTATCGTAAGCTCTAAATTAAGAATAAATTTTAAAAATCTGAACCCCTAATTGAGAAAAAATTAAAAGTCAAGTGCCGAATCGAGAACGTCCAGGTATTGTGCTGGTACAATTTCCTAATTTTGGGCCCTCCAATGAAGTTTTTCCTAAACATTTCTAGCTTAAATCATGTTAATTTTTCAATTGCGCTTTTTCCAATAACTAGACAGCAGCTAAGCAATGATTATTGTCCATATTTCAGGTACCTTTTGTGGCACGCCTAGGAAAAAACCACTTCAATACAGTCAGCACCAGTGATTATTTCAGATTAATTATATTAGATATTGCTTGAAACTTCAACCTAGAATACTATAATTTGCAATTTTGATGTGGACTTATCTCCAGTCTTAGTGGAGCCCAATTTGTTATGTCTCCACTAAAATTTATTCAGTAGATTCAAGTATACAGAATCCTGTGAATTTATATGTTTCCTTAGTTACGGTTAAACGTATCAAAAAAGGTTTTGTAATGCACAATGTATGAAAAGTTAGAGTTGCAACAGCGTTACTTGTTTTTCCCCTAAAAAAAAAAAGCATTACATGTTTTAAATATTAGTCTTTTGTAACGTACATTATCCTTTCCACCTCAAAAGAATGTGTTTTAGTTGTATTTGATGCTAAATAGTAGAGTAAAATAATCCACCATGAAAAAGGTAAGAAGACCCTTATTTATATCTTCGAAGTAAAATCATATCATATTATATGATATAAAAGTGAAAATAATCGGTCTATTCCACTTCATTTTAGGAAATCAAGCGTCACATGTGTTATATGTCATTGATGACATGATTAAAGGTTGGCATGTTTATATTAAGATGCAACCTCGTGATTATTAAGACGGCATTTATGTAAGGAGGGTGAGGACACTCATGCTGAGGAGTTGGATGATGCTTATCAACATGATGCATCAGTCATTTTTTGGTGTGGTGGGGCTGCTTCATTGAACTTTGATGGATAGAGTTGGGAAAGAAAAGGTGTCAAGCCATAAGTAGTTGAAGCATCAACAACCAAAAGGAAAAGGAAAAAAGTCATTTGAGTAATTTTAAGAGTATTCCAAAGTAATCTAGACTATTAGTTGATAAATCTTGTTAGTTATTTCTGTCCATGCACTTTATGTTGACATATGCTTAACTTTATTCCTTGTGCTAATTATTTGAAATCTACCCCTTTATAGGTCAAAGTCATGGAAGCGAAAAATAGCCGAGATATGAACTATAAGCTTCCTGAGCTTATAGACCCCGGGACGTTGAGCAAATAGCATGGACAAAGATATTTTGCATAAGAACCTAGTGGAATCAGATGCCCTTCACATTCTGTAAAAGGAAAAGTGCTCGAAATCAAAAGCACTATTAATCCAAGTCCAAGATGCAGCCTTACTTCTTATTTTCTGAAATTTATGATTTTAAGCACATGACCATGAGATTTATGCATCAATTTTATGAAATTTATGGTTTTAACACATGGATCTGAAATTTACGCAGCCTTACGTCTTGTTTTCTGAAATTTATGCGACCTTATTATTTTCTGAAATTTATGGTTTTAAGAACATGGATAAGAAATTTATGATGCCTTCTTATTTTCTGACTTCTGCTAATATTATTTCAATAGATGCAAACCCAAGACAAGCTCTAATTATGCATTATGGAGAATTAGAATACGAAGAGAGTGATTTCAATGAAGATAGTTCTTACTTGGATATATTGAACATATGCAAAAGGTTTGTTGATATCTATTCTATTGTTATCAAAGTCACTGATGGAGATGGTAAAACCGTGAAAAGTTATCATGATGTTCTAGCTTTAATTGATATACATGAGTTTTGCCTCAAATCCATGTCTACTTGGAAAAGGATCCAAAAGCAGACCCTCTGAATTTCAAAATACCACATGATAATCCAACTTTAGGTACCTTCTTATGGTGTCATTTTTCGTAGATATAAATTTATGTTGTATTTGCTCTAATTTTAATTAATTTTATATAATTATAGTTTCAATCACCACATCAAATCCAAAGGTGACGGATGTGAAGATATTGGGCGATCTCAGTGTAAGCAAAAGGATTAAAGTACGTGGCAGTGTAGTTAGGGGGACTAAAAAGGCAAGTACAACTCAATTATTCATTACCACATCAAAAACCTTTCCTATAGAGGATTAACTTCAAGCTGTCAGCCAATCCAAGACTAAAAAGGCAAGTCACTCCTAAATTAGATTCAATTCAAGTAGCTATTTTTATTTTTATCTTTTTTTTTTTTTTTTTTACATTATATTACAATCTATGCCATTGTTATGTAGGAGTTCCGTTTGCCTTCAATAGTTGTTGGTCATTATATGGTGGCAAAATATACTCCTATGAATCAAGATGGTGACTGTGGAAAAGCTGTGTTTGTATTATCTGATAGGATGGTTGAGAGTAAGTTTATATAATTGTGTTCTAATTTGTAAAAGATGATTATGTTGATGTTAACTATATCTTGATACTTTGTATTGTTCAATTACTATGTTCAGCAGATTCATCTCTTCAAAAGGAAAAAAATGTTAGAGTAGCCAACAAGAATAAGAAAGTTGCTGAGCTGAAAATTGGAGAAAAGCTTGATGTTGTATTTTACAACAATCGTCCAGTGGGGAAAAATCATGAGACTTGGTCAAGACACTTGGGGAAAATTGTACATGACCGCATTATTTGTCATGTACGAGTTCAATCATGGAATGAAATTGGGATTAGAGAAAAGGAACACATGTGGGAGGCAGTTAACGTAAAACCATTCTATATTACAATTTGAATTTGGAAATCAAGTTAATAATTGTAAAAGTTTGTGTTAATTTCATTATGTATTGTTACAGGAATGTTATGACAATCCCGATATAGAACTATATCGGGATAGTACTCTTGATCATATGTGTACTTTGTGGTATGCATGGACGTCAAGATTGTATATGGAGAATGTGAAACCTTGCAAAACTAGAATTGAGGCTTTGAAAAATTTTCTAAAAGGGATGAACAAAGACGACTGGGAGTGGCTTTTGTCAATGACAATTATTTGAGTGAAAAGTTTCTGGTATGATTATGTTATATTTAAGTGTGTTCATAGTAGTTAAATTTTGGAGCTCTTTTTGTAAGTTATTTTAGTTGTTATTAAATTTTAGAGTTCTTTAGATATCATTAGTGGGTTGGAAATTGGGATCCAGATGGCAATCTGTCATATCCAGGTGGCAATCTGCCATATCTAGGTGTAATCTGATCATATCTTCTCATATGATCATGATTATTTTATTATTAAATAGGAGCTAGTTGTTGGTGGTGTCATTTGTTTATTAATATTTTATTATCAAATTGGATAACTAGATGTCCACTATACCATATATTTTACTATTAAAATGAAAGCAAATACTTAAAATATCTACTATACATAAAAAATTTCAAAGATTCTATCAGTATGAGAAGTGATATAAGAGAGATTGGGGGTTTTATCTTAGATATCTAGGAAAATATGGGTCAGGAATATATACGTATGGTCTTTTTTCATGTTTGCGCCTTACATCAAAAAGGCATGCGCTTCTTGTAGCGCCTTGCATCTTAGGCTCCAGAAGCCCTTGCCCCAAGTGCGCCTTCTGTCTTTAACTACTATGAGTGTGTTAAATTTTGTTGCTAACAGATTTTTACGTTGAATAATATATTAAATGTGTAATTATGTAGGATATGAGCAAGCAAAACTCCAAAAATCGGACAAAAACAGCAACTATAATGCCTCATCTTACTGGGAGCATGCCACATAGAGAAATCATTAATGAAAATATGTTAGTTTTCTAACATTACTTATTGATCTTTACATAAAAGCTCGTTACTTTAAATTTATCCAATTATTTTATTGTTTTGTTGTTTTATTTCTCACTTGTAGGGTGGTAAAGATAATCAAACACCTAATTTGGGTGTAGTTTTCTTCGAGACAAGGAAGTAAAATGAAAGGTTAACTGGGACTGAAGTAAACAATAAATACGTAAGTATTACCGATTTGCTATCCTTTTAC